>JAHDVF020001251.1:172500-1657349 GCA_022606425.2 Lepidostoma basale
TGTTATTAATCGAAATTGACATCTCGAAAAAAAAAGCGCGTGGGTGGCCCGGGTGATTTTGGCTCTTGAAGTTATCTGAAATCAAAAATTATTAATCTAAAGACATGTCATTCTGGTTGGAACTACAGAAGTTAAATTTCACGGATAAATAACAAAATGGCGGACTTTGAAAAAAAAAAGTCAGCAAAGTTGTAAAATAAAAAGTTAGGGGTGAAAATATGTCTCAAAATCACCCGGGCCACCCACGCGCTTTTTTTTCGAGGTGCCAACTTTGATTAATAATAATAATAATAATAAACTATAAAAAATTATTTATCTTTAAAATGTGAATACAAAAATACTAAATTTCCAAAACAATTCATTTTTATTTTCCTACAAAAAACCGCCCTCCAAAAAAGACATGAAAATCGGCTTAAGTTACCAGACTACCACTTTAACTGAAATCTCTTGATGGAAGTTCATTTTAAATAATAATTAAATAAAATTGTGTTTTTTTTAACTACTTCCACTTTGCCTTATTTCGACGGCGGCCGGTTTCACCAGGCTCGCTGGCATCGACAGACTGGTGACACTATTGCAAACTGAGTCCTTTATATTATATATACTTACAGATCACGAGTGGTAAACATGATTCTGTACAAAAGTAATCTTAAAATAATGATGTTAAATTCACTGAATTTAAATATTGGTATGAAAATTATTTAAGATGATTCGTTTTCAATATAATGGATTTAAAATTTCATTATAGCTGACGTATTTATATAAACCGTTCTAAAAATTGATCCTTATGTTTTTATTAATACTGGATTTAAATATAGTATGTTATATAATAATTAAATAAAACGATGTTTTTTTAACTACTTCCACTTTTGTCTTTATTTAGACAGCGACCGGTTTCGCCAGGCTCGCTGGCATCGACAGACTGATGCCAGCGAGCCTGGCGAAACCGGTCGCTGTCTAAATAAAGACAAAAGTGGAAGTAGATAAAAAACATCGTTTTATTTAATTATTATTTAAAATGAACTTCCATCAAGAGATTTCAGTAAAATCATTTGATTGCGAAACCGGTCGCTGTCTAAATAAAGACAAAAGTGGAAGTAGTTAAAAAACATCGTTTTATTTAATTATTATTTAAAATGAACTTCCATCAAGAGATTTCAGTAAAATCATTTGATTATAGTATGTTATATTTCTTGGCCAATTAGGTTGGCGTCGCCTTATTTGGTCTTTTCATCCATTAGAGCAGCTAAGGTTTGTCGAAGCCAGAGAGCATGGCGAAACCAGTCGCTGTAGAAATAAAGACAAAATTGGAAGCAATTAAAAACAACGACTTGGACTTGGATCTTCTGGCTTACAGAGGTTCAGCTCATGTGGCTATTCCTCTTACGTCTGATGGGAACATTGTTGGAAGGTGATTTGGTGGGTTGTTAGTTTATTCGGGGGCATGATTTGTGTGGCCCGGAGTGTTCCTCTGTAGGAGGATCGATTTTGGGCGCTTGTGGCGGCTGGAGGTGTTTGTGTCGTAATTTGAGAGGTCTTTTATTGTGGGGTTGGGATGTTGATGAACGATTTATTTAATTATTATATGAATTTCCATCAAGAGATTTTAGTAAAATCATTTGATTGTCTTATTCTTCTATATATCTTCCTCATTGTAGAAATTTTTACACTTAGGAAGGGAATCTGTATCCCGAAACATGCTTGTGAAAAGTGAAAAAAAGTGTTGTGAAAATACAACATTTCAACTATCCACGACACAAAGAAATAGCGAATATAGAATTATGTTTTTATTTTTTTTAAATTATGTTTACACATACGGAGTCCTTGTTCCGACCCTTATACTCGTATATGGAAGTGAAACATTAGACGTGCAAAAGAAGGATGAAAGCAGAATAACTACAAATTAGATCTCTTAGAAGAATGTGTACTAGATCTGTATATGAAAAAGTTAAAAATGCAAATCTAAATAGTGAATACAGTGATAATTTAAGTGTGATGGTCAAAATAATGAAAGGATCACTAAGATAGTTTGGATACATGGAAATAATAAATGAAGAAATTAAAGTAAAGAGAGTTTTTGTGAACGACGTAAAGGGGACAAAATATACAGAAAGGTCGAGGAAAACCAATCAAATATTAAAGACGGCCACGTGATGAGTAGGAGAAATCGATGTGCATGCATGACACGTTTGTCGGGAAAGAAAGGTGTGATCGTCCATTATTTCTGCTTACCTCTTCGGTGAGAGTTTTACTTTTCTTTTTGTCCTGTCACGCCTCCGTGGTGCATAGGGCCTCAAGGAAACTTCTCCATCGACTCTATCGCATGCATGATGCCTATCATCATCCCAAGTGACTGCTGCTTTAACCTCGTCCTGCAGGGCTCTTCTCCATGTGGCTCTAGGTCTGCCTTGCTTCTCTTTCCCCCCATAGGGGACCAGTCTAGTGCGCCCTGAGCGATGCAGGCTGGGTTCCGTCTCAGAGTGTGACCGATCCACTGCCATTTGCGTCTTGCGACTTGTTCTCTAATTGGCTTTTCGCCTGCCATGGTCCAGAGAACGTCTTCTTCTTCTTCTTCTTTTAATAGATCTGACGATCTGTGACACAGAAATCATATCTCGTCGGATGATGAGATCCAGCTGTCCCTCCATCTCTTCGGCGGTCTTCCAGGTGGACGGTGTCCGGAGGGGATTTCATAAACGGCTGTATACGCAAGTCTGTCAACATCCATTCGGGCTACATGGTCCCTCCAGTATCTTCTTCTGGATCTACTCCACTGAACGATATCCTCTATTTCGCAAGTTTTTCTTATGTCTACGTTGCGGACACGATCTCGGAGGGTTTTTCCAGTAATTGATCTTAGGACCTTCATCTCCGATGTTCTTAGTAGTCCCTTAGTGTTAGCCCGCATCTCTACAGCGTACGTCATGACAGGTCGCACGCATGCTTTATAGATTCTGATCTTGCTGTCGACACGCATGTGCTTGTTCTTCCAGACCAGATTTTTCAGGCATCCTGACACGGCAAAGGCTTTACTGACTTGTTCACGTACTTCGGTATAAAGAGAACGGCATATGACACTATTCGGGGACAATAGATCTTGAATATTGAGCGATGTTGGTTTTTTTACACATTTTTAAGATAAATCTTTCCTCTAAGCACTTTTTTGACACGTCTTAAAAACGTGATTTTTATAATATATTTTCTACGAAGGTAAATTCGATAGATTTAAGCTTCGATATGTCAATAACTAATTTCCTTTCGAATATTTGAAAATCAAACCTAAAAGCCAATAAATTTGTACGGGCAGGCAACAGAGTAATTGGTGCACTTAATGTTGTCATCGCAAAAAAACTTATCCAAAAAAGGTAAAATGGCAGTGCATAATGGTGTTCTTGTGCCAACCCTTATATATGGAAGTGAAGCATGGAACTGGCAAAAGAAGGATGAAAGTAAAATAAGTGCAGTATATTTGAGATCTCTGAGACGAATGTGTGGTAAATCTGTATATGATAAGTGTCAAATGATGAGTGCCAGATGCAAGTATAAGAAGTGAATGCGGTGCGAATGAAAGTGTTATGAACAAAATAATGATAGGGTAGTTAAGATGGTTTGGACACACGGCACGTCGATTTCTCCGAATCCTCACGTGACCGACATTCAATATTTGATTGATTTGATCGTGCCACGTTTTCCTCAGCCTTCCTCTATTTCTAGCTCCGTTCACGTTGTTAACATAATATTATACCTTCTTCACCATTCTGTCTTCACTCATTCTTTCCGTGTGACCTAACCATCTTCATGATCATTTCATTATTTTGTTAATAACGCCATCGTTCGCACCGCATTCACTTCTTATATTTTCATTCGACACTCTATCATACACAGAGTATCCACACATTCGTCTAAGAGATCTAATTTCTACTGCATTTATTCTACGAGTACTTTATCCTTCTTTTGCTAGTAAAATTAACATAATTATTTTAAGATTATATTTGTATTGAATCATGTTTACCACCCCTGATCTGTATGTATATAAAGAACTCAGTTTGCAATAATGTCACCAGTCGGTCGATGCCAGAGAGCCTGGCGAAACCGTGAATGCGATGCGAATGAAAGTGTTATGAATAAAATAATGAAAGGATCACATGGACACATGGTTTGGACACATGGAAGAAAGAATAGTAAAAAAAAATTATGGTGAAGAGTCGGAGAAATCGACCTGCGTGCATGACACGACGTATGAATGTTGAGGATGCGAGAGAAGTACGTCAGGAAAGAAAAATTTGGCAGTCCATGCTTTTAGCTCACCCCTTCGGGGAGACGGCGTGATGGTTGGTTAGAATTTTTCAAACATCCTGAGATGACCGCAGCCTTATTTAGTTGATCGATCAGTTCACATGGAGACCTGTTTGCTTTCAAAAATATATTTTCGTTTTATTCTTCTTCTTTAACTTCCTCAGCCTATTCCCGTCCACTCCTGGACAAAGGCCTCATCGATTTGCTTCCATGTCATTCTGTCCTGTGCAGACTGCATCTAGGTTATTCCGACGTGTCTGTTTAGATCATCCTTCCACGGTCTCCAAGTCAGCAGTCTTCTTGTCCACTTTTCATCTGAGCTTCTGGCTACGTGACCTGCCCATTGCCATTTTAGAGTCGCCACCCGGTGAATGATGTCAGTGACCTTTATTTTTTCTCTCACCGTATCGTTTCTGAGTCTGTCTCTTGGGCTTATTCCTAACATAGCTCTTTGGGTCACTCGTAGTTTCTCGGCACTTTGTCTGGACAATGTAACAGTTTCAAGACCATAAGTACCAACTGGCTTCGTTTTATTAATTTCAGAATATTCAGACGATTCGTACAAAACTACCCTTTTATTTATCGAAGAGCATTAATGAAAACGGAATTAAAGTGGACATATGGATATTCCATTTTCAAACCGCATTCTGTGCATTTAATACCGGCTGCATTTACGTTTCCAACGACCGTAAATTTACGGTGGAATGATTTTCCGATAGACTAATAGCACTTGATTCGAAATTCAAATTCAATAACGACTTGACTGCAAATGGAAAAGCAGATTTATCATATAAACGCGATTGGTAAATTAATATTGGCTTTGTTTTGTTTGCTGGGACATTATTATTTCAATCAATACGAATGAATACGTATGTTTTCGTTAAGCCCTTATAATCTAGAAAATGAATTGTTTTGAGTGAATTATTTGAAGACCTTAATTTATTTTATTTATTTATTTATATAATACACAAATGAGACATCTTCTTCTTCTTCTTTTTGTCCTGTCACATCTCCTCCTTCTCCACCCGACTCTATCGCATGCCTGATGCCTAACATCATCCCAAGTGAGGCCTACTGCTTTAACCTCGTCCTGCAGGGTTCTTCTCCAGGTGGCTCTAGGTCTGCCTCGCTTTCTCTTTCCCCCCATAGGGGACCAGTCTAGTGTACCCTGAGCGATGTAGGCTGGGTTCCGTCTCAGAGTGTGACCGATCCACTGCCATTTGCGTCTAGCGATTTGTTCTCTAATTGGCTTTTTGCCTGCCATGGTCCAGAGAACGGCATTTGACACTGTTTGGGGCCAATAGATTTTGAAAATTGAGCGAAGGCACCTATTTATAAACACCTGGAGTTTACCAATTACGTCCGCGGTAGACTTCCAAGTCTCACATCCGTACAGCAGTACGCTTTTAACGCTACTGCTGAATACTTGGAGCTTGAGCTTTCTCGACATTTCGAGACATACCGGAGCGCCATACAGGGCGAAGCATAGCGAAAGCCTTGTTAAGTTACAAATGAGACATAACAAACGAAAAACATTTAGGCGACTCATTTGGACACAAAACGGTGTAACAAAGATAAAACAACGACATGAAACCAAAAAAATATACATATCAGAAGGAACCCAAATATGTCGACGTCAGTGAGGCAGTACTTTTTCCAGAATTTGTAATCTATTTTTTAATGAACACCGCCTCACTGACACTGAAAATGTCCAAATCTGAGACGATTTGATTCAACGTCCGAATTGCTCTTCCTACTGGCATCACCAAAGGCAGGTTGGTTCTGCGTGACGGTCACGACAAGAAATACGAATGTTGAGGAAACGATAGAAGTATGTCAGAAAATAAAAGAATGGCAGTCTATTCTTTCTTGCTACCTTTTAGGGGAGACGGCGTGAAGGTTAGTTAGTTATGTAACTACGACTTTCGTGGCCGAGTGGTAAGTGCATTGACTGCCAACCCGAAGGTTCCGGGTTCGATTCCCGGCGAGGGCAGCGCGATTGTCACATTGTCTTTGGTCTGGTATAGAATTCATGTGGCAATAAAATGGCGATAGATTAGCTACACTATGATAGCTATAATACCCTTTGGCTCATGCTGTTATGATGCAAAGAGCGATTCAACAAAATAATAATAATAATAATAAACAAAACCCTGATTATTTTTCGAGGGACTTACCAAGCCGTGGATTAAAACTGAAACCATGAGATAATAGAAAGTTTGGAGCTTTACTATAATACTTTTTAAGTATCAAAGTAGAACACCCTCGAAATTTTCCAACTACATAACTTATAAAACTCATTGAAAATTATTAAATTTGAAGTCGGGGTAGCTTTCTACATTAATTTTCGGTGTTTTAAACTTAATACTGAAGTAATTTTCATAAAAGTTGTAAAACTATTTTACATTACGTTTTTTAGTTTTCCCATCCGCTTGATTGAAAAAAATCTAAAAAGAACTCTATTTAATTAACAAACTAACTAACAAAGAATTGACCGCCACACTGTTCTGTCCTGACATACTTTTCTCGCTTCCTCTACATTCATACATTTTGTCATGCCCGCACATATGGAAGTGAAGCATGGCAAAAGAAAGATAAAAGTAAAATAAATGCAGTATAATTGAGATCTCTAAGACGAATATGTGGTAAATCTGTATATGATAGAGTGTCAAATGCAAGCATAAGAAGTGAATACGGTACGAATGAAAGTGTTATAAACAAAATTATGAAAGGGTTGTTAAGATGGTTTCGACACATGGAAAGAATAAGTGAATACAGAATGGTGATGAAGGTATATGTAAACGACGTGAACGGAGCTAGAAATAGAGAAAGGCCGAGGAATACGTGGCACGATCAAATAAATAAAATATAAAATGACGGCCACGCGAGGAGTCAATTTTTTAGTTGTACCACCCGGTTGATTGAAAATAAGCTAAAAGAACCTCTATTTAACTAACAAACTAACAAACAAAGAATTTACCGCCACACTGTTCTGTCCTGACATACTTCTCTCGCTTCCTCTACATTTATACATCTTGTCATGCACGCACGTCGATTTCTCGGACCCCTTACTTGACCGACATTGAATATTTGATTGATTTGATCATGCCAAATTTTCCTTTAAAATAATATATTAATTGTTTCTTCAACAATGATGTAATGTAAAACTCCATATTTAATAATTAATACGATTCGAAACGTCTGTTTTATACATGTTTTATTATAACTAACTAACTAAACTAACTAACCATCACGCCGTCTCCCCGAAAGGGTAGGCAGAAAGAATGGACTGTCACACTTTTACTGATGCGGCACTCCATCCTTCTCTTTTCGTCCCGCGGGAGACGCGGTGTGATGGGTTGCGAACCTCATCGCCACCAATAGGCATCTCCCGCGCACACTTCGATCTTCCAACATCCACAAAATAAATCTAAAACAAATAATATAAAATACAATGATATAAAATAAAATAACAAAATAAAAATAATTTATCACAAAATGTTATTTTTAGATGGTGCACATTTGTCTATTTAATTTATGTTCCACGAATCCACCGTTTTTTTAAATTTAGCACATAATGTAATAACACATAATGTTTTTCCGATGTTGCACATGTTGACATGGACGATCCGGACTTTTGTGTTTATTTAATTTATGTTACACGTATCCACCGTTTTTTAAATTAGCTGTTATATGATTTAATTAATGTGATCATTTTATTATGATAAACTTATATTTAAAGCGTGTTTTTTAGAGGTATACAAATTCAAAATGAAAAAATAATACATTTAAATAATGTTAATGTCTATGATATTGGCTTTATTTAATAGATAATTTTATGCCATTGATGTTTAAATATGATTTCGGGTATATGATTGCCACGGCTAGCTCGAATGAAACGCAATCATGAAGTCTAATTTTCGACATTTTTATCGAGCAACTGGGTGAAATGGCAAAACGTACTGACAACAAATCAACTTAAATTGTCAAATTGACAGTCTGTAGAAACAATGTTGCCATTTTAAAAACCAAACCTCTAAAAAAAAACAATACTTAGTAAGTTGAAAATAACTTTGTTAAATCCACAATTTTTTTTAAATATTAAAAAACACGATATGTTTCGGAGAATACCTCCATCTTCAGATGTAAAAATATAATAAAAACTAAACGAAGAAAGAATATTGTAAAAAACGCATTTAAAATTCGATAAAATTATTCAAATTTAAAAATTAACCTGTGCTATTTGTTATAAGTACTAATAAATATTTTTTAATAGTAAAAACTAATAAATAATATAAAACAAAAGTAATACATGATCATAATATAAAAAATATAAAATTGTAGTTTACAAAAAAAAAACATACATTTTAAAAGACATAATTTATATAGAAATTAATAAATGATTCATTTGCATTTGATTGGGAATAGGAGCTCGGAAGATTAAATGTAGACGAAGTATTTAAGGAGAAAGGAGTAAAAGGAGGAATCTGGTTATTAATTATGTTTTCACCCAATTTCACCGACTTGAGGATTTCTAAATTTTCAAGTTTGTTTAAATTATTTCTATTGTTAACTGTCTGTAGAAATGTTGTGTCATTTTTATGAATTAAAACACTGTTTTTTCCACTTTTGAGTTTATTTTTCTCGACAAGTTTCGAAGGCTTACCTTCATCATCGGGAGAACGATATATGAGTTTATATCGTTCTCTCAATGATGAAGGTGTAAGCCTTCGAAACATGTCGAGAAAAATAAACTCAAAAGTGGAAAGGAATAGTGTTTTAATTCACAAAATTTCGTCATTATGGAATTCCACAGTGTAAACGCCTTACGTTTATCTAAAATCTACTAAAGTATTTTATTTTTTGTTAATTTGGGTGATGGTCTAGGGGATAGAACGCTTGGCTCCTGATCTAGGGGACATGGGTTCAAACCTGGTCACGACCAGATTCCTTCTTCATAATAATGAGCTATGTTCTGCTCATATTGAAGATTGTAAAATAAATTCTAATATCATTGATGTAAATCCTTGATATTAGTCTTTTAAAAAAAAAATTGTTAGTTTATATTTCTTCAAAATCATACTTTTAATACTAAGTCCGCAATGAAATAACTGTGGTAACAAAAATAGTTATTTTAATATGCGAATAACAAGCATTCCCACATATTACTCCAGTCTCAAAGTGGGGCCAAACTCTTCTAAATGTCATAGTTCACGTCCCGAAAGCGGGTATTTCTGGAATTCCCGGCGCCCGGGCATTTCACTATTCGGCCTGCGCTTCTTTCATAAGTTCCAACTCAAACAAGAACTAACTCCGCGCCTTACTCCGAATTTAAAACACACCCTTGTTCGATGTGAAACTTTTCTCTTACCGTCCCGTTTTTCCAACTTTCCACAAGTGTATTCTGCGTGCCAACAATTTTGCTTTCGTATTAGTATGAAAAATTATTGGAAATAATATTCTGAAGCAAACATATATTTCAGATCTTTAAGACGAATCTTTAAGACGAATGTGTGGCAAATCTGTATAATAATTATGATAGAGTGTCAAATGCGAGTATAATAAGTGAATGTGGTGCGAATGAAAATGTTATGAACAAAATAATGAAAGGGTCATTTAGATGGTTTGGACGCATGGACACACTCCGTTATCTTGGAGGCTATCCATCTTTATGTTCCAGATGGTTATCTTCGACAGCGTCAGCACAGCACGCAGAACCAACCTGCCTCTGGTGATGGCGGTGGGGAGAGCAATCAAACTGCTGAACGTGATCGCTTCGAAGATCGACGTCTTTCATATTCGTGAAAGTACGTTCAGAAGACAAATACTCTTGACTTTGGAGAATATCTCGTATTCCTAATCTCGAACCATCTCTCATGCGTTCCTGGTATTATATGTTTTTATGTTTTACCTGTTCTCAATAGATGCCTTAAACTAAAATTGTTGTTTGTAATATCTTTTAAGAAAACAAATTAATTTGATTTGTTTGATTTGGAAGAATGAGTGAAGACAGAATGGTAAAGAAGGTATATGTAAACGGTGTGAGCTAGAAATAGAGGAAGGCCGAGGAAAACGTGGCACGATCAAATCAATCATATATTAAATGTCGGTCACGCGAGGAGTCGGAGAAATCGACGTGCGTGCATGACAAGATGTATGAATGTAGAGGAAGCGAGAGAAGTATGTCAGGACAGGACAGTGTGGCGTTCCATTCTTTCTGCCAACCCCGCGTGATGGTTAGTTAGTTAGTTACGAAGTCTTCTTCTTCTTCTTCCTTGTTGTAGACCTATGTGGTCAGTTTTCCAGAATGTCGCCCCTTCTGTGAGGTAGACTCCCAGCTGTTCTTCCATCTTTTAGGTGGTCTTCCACAAGGACGAGTCCCGTAAGGCTGATTTGAAAATGTTTTACTAGAAATTTTATAATATTATTAGGTGTATAATTTTGCTTCCGCCGTTTTTTTTTCGAAATTCGAGGCTTTATCGTAAAAAACTGGTTATACATTTATGATTCAAAGTATTGTCCATCGCTGGCCACTACTTTCTCCCATCTTTCGGGCAGCACACGAATCCCGCGTTGAAAAAACTGGTCATCTTTTGAAGCGATCCACGAATCGATCCAATTTTTTACTTCTTCATAAGACCGGAAGTGCTGGTCAGCTAGGCCGTGTGCCATTGATCGAAACAAGTGATAGTCCGAGGGAGCAACGTCTGGAGAATACGGCGGGTGGGGTAGGACTTCCCATTTCAAAGTTTCCAAGTATGTCTTGACCACTTTCGCAACATGGGGTCGAGCATTGTCATGCTGTAAAATCACTTTATCATGTCTCTCGTTGTATTGCGGCCGTTTGTCTTTCAATGCTCGGCTCAAACGCATTAATTGCGTTCGATAACGATCGCCTGTGATTGTTTCAGTCGGTTTTAACAACTCATAATACACTACGCCGAGCTGGTCCCACCAAATACTGAGCATAACCTTGGAACCGTGAATATTCGGTTTGGCCGTCGACGTGGAAGCATGGCCGGGATATCCCCATGATTTTCTGCGCTTGGGATTATCGTAATGAACCCATTTCTCGTCCCCAGTCACAATGCGATGCAGAAATCCCTTCCGTCTTTGCCTTGCAAGCAGCTGTTCACAAACACACAAACGCCGTTCAACATCTCTCGGCTTCTGAATCATTCCCATGACTTTGAACCGCCATGCTGGTCTTCGACGTTAAAATCACCGTTCTTGGAGTTCGCAGAAGAATGATAAAAGTAAAATAAATGGCGTAGAAATGAGGTCACTAATAAGAATGTGCGTAAAAACAATGTATGATAGAATATCTAATGATGAAGAAAGAAAGGAATGTAAGGCAGATAAACGTGTGATAAATAAAATTAAAATTGGTCACCAAGATGGTTGAACATATGGAACGAATAGATGCGGGAAAAATGGTTAAAAAGATATATACATACAAGTAGTGAGAATGGAAAAAGAAGTCGAGGAAGCCAAGGAAGGGCATGGCATGAAGAAATTAATTAATTACTGAAAGGTGGCCATGTTCGAAGCAAGCAGGATCAATCGACGAGCGTGCATGTTACGATCAGTGGCGGTTCTCCCATTGAAGCCCAGAAGCCCGGCTTGCATTAGAAGTTTTGAATCAAACCTTCCAAATCTAATTAATTATGCCCCCGCATAGATCAACAACCCACCAAATCACCATCCAACAATGTTCCCATTAGACGCAATAGGAATAGCCACAAGAGCCGAACCTCTGTAAGCCAGAAGAGGTTTTGATTATATATATATATATGCTATATATATATATATATATATATATATATATATATATATATATATATATATATATATATATATATATATATATATATATATATATATATATATATATATATATATATATATATATATATATATATATATATATATATATATATATATATATATATATATATATATATATATATATATATATATATATATATATATATACAAACATAAATGAAAATGAGTTAACATTATAGACTTATGAAACGAGATTTTACTAAACTAAAATCAAGATAAAACTAACTAGGGTAATAGTATCAAAATTAACAAAAAATATATTAATAATAATACAAGTAAAGGAATATAACATTATAGCACTATATAGACCGAAAAGTTGCTGCAACTATTTTTTTTAAATCATAAGCGTTTAGGTGAAAAACATCGATTGCATTAAAATATTTGTTATAACTCTCGCATATCCGGTACATTGCCGCGCTCTGAGCGTAATTGGTGCGATAAGCAGGAAGGTGGAATACTTGGCTCGCGGTGTGTCTTGTACGAAACATAGGGGTATTAATAGGCCAAGCCGGGCTTCTGGGCTTCTATGGGAACACTGCCACTGGATACGATGTGTGAATGTAGAGGAGGAGCGAAAGTTAGGGTCAGGATAGAACAATGTGGCGATCTATCCTCTCTGCCTACGCCTCCGGGGAAACGGCGATTTGGTTAGTTAGTTTTTTTATTATTTTTTTTTTAAAAGATTACACCAAAGATTTAAATCAATGATATGAGAATTTATTTTACAATCTTCAATATGAGCAGAAAATAGCTCATTATTATGAAGAAGGAATCTGGTCGTGTCCAGGCTCGAACCCAAGTCCCCTTGATCAGAATCCAAGCGTTCTATCCCCTAGACCACCACCCGATTATTTATAATAGTTAGTTAGTTATTTAAATTGATATTTATCTTAATCATAATTAATTTGTCGCATTAAAAAAATTAAATGAATTTACGAATTTGAAATTGAAATCTTTTAAAAATATCCCAGTGTCTAAAGCAATTAAGGGTAATGTATGCAAATTGTTTCATTTGAAAATTCCAAACCCATTAAGAGCCATTTTTCCAGTGCCCACATTATTTCGCTTTGTTTTCCTTAATTTCCTCCAACGCAATTACTTCCAGAGCGAGAATGAAATATAGCAGCTTAAGACACGATGTATATTGCAGTGCTTAAGCTAAGTGACTCATAAATTTTCTTACATTTCTTATACTTCCCTTACGATGATGTGTAACTAGTACACAAAACTAATCTTCATGACCCATTTTGAATGTATACAAATACTTGTAGACGAATACTGGATTTTATTTACCCATTGCGGGTTATCAATTCAAGGAATGGGTAAATAAAATTCAGTAATCGTCTAGTTCAGTAAAATTGGAGTGACATTTCCAGACGTTATCTAGCAGTGCGTTAATAGGCTGTAGCCTTTCACATTGCGTTATAAAGATCTTCTGCTTAATGCTTAAATCTAATCTTCATATATGACGCATTGAAACTGACATGTGAATTGTGGTGTTGGATATTAACATATATACAACTTCCAAAAATTTGTCAGACATGGTGGTCATAAGAAAGGTGGAATGGGGAATGTTGTAATTACATAAAGCGTGCGCTTAACCCAACCAATGACAGGTCATAAGTCCTGTAAACACCTAGATCACCATATTCAGTTTCCAGTTTGCATCTTCGTCTCTATTGAGATAAAATTAATCCTTAATCTTCATGTATTCCTCTTTCATGTGCCACATTTAATAAACTAACTAGCTAACCATCACGCTTTTCCCCGAAGGGGTAGGCAGAAAGGATGGATCGCCATACCGTTCTGTCTTAAATCAAATAAAATCAAATCAGTTTATTTTCTCAAAAGATATTACACAACAACAAACAACAATTATAGTTTAAGGCATCTATTGAGAACAGGTAAAACATAAAAAATATATACTACCAGGAACGCATGAGAGATGGTTCGACATTAGGAATACAAGATACTCACCAAAGTCAAGAGTATTTGTCTTCTGAACGGTACATTCACGAATATGAAAGACGTCGTTCTCCGAAGCGATCATGTTCAGCAGTTTGATTGCTCTCTCCAAGATAACCATCTGGAACATAAAGATGGATAGCCTCCAAGATAACGGAGTTCTCAAAGAATCTCCTGATAAGTCTGAAAAAATGGGTAAGTGTGCACCCATCTCTTCTTATCTGCGAACTATTGGTCCCCACAATAAATCCCAACATTTTCAGTGCAACTCCACATATTCTTTCGATGTGAGTATATTCACATACCTCTGAAGCTTCCTCCACATTCAGAACATCGTAACATGCACGCTTGTCGATTTTTCCAACTTTGAACGCGACCGTCTTTCAGTATTTGATAAATAAGGTCAGCCATGCTTTCATTGGTCTTCCAAGGCTTCTCTTTCCACTCACACTGCTTGTATACAACATTTTAACCATTCTTCTCTCGTCCATTTGTTCCATATGTCCAAACCATCTCAGGGATCATTAAGATGGTTTAGACACATGGAAATAATGAATGAATAAATAATGGTAAAAAGGTGGAAACGATATAAATGGAACTAGAAATAGAGGACGACCGAAGAAAACGTGGCACTATCAAATAAATCAAATATTGAATGTCGGCCACGTGAGGAGTCAGAGAAATCGACGCGCGTGCTTGACACGATGTAAGAATGTTGAGGAAGCGAAAGAAATGTCAGGATAGAAAAGTTTGGCACTCCATTCTTTGATCATGCATCGTGTCATGCACGCCCGATTTCTCCCGTGGCCGACATTCAATATTTGATTTATTTGATCATGCCACGTTTTCCTCGGTCTTCCTCTATTTCTAGTTCCATTTAAATCGTTAACATATAATTTTTTACCATTCTTTCTTCATTCATTCTTTCCTTGTGTCCAAACCATCTTAATGATCCTTTCATTATTTTGTTCAAAACACCAGCATTCTCACCGCTTACACTTCTAATATTTTCATTTGACACTCTATCATACACAGAGTATCACATATTCGTCTAAGAGATCTCATTTCTACCGCACTTATTTAACTTTCATCCTTCTTTTGCCAGTTTCCATGCTTCGCTTACATACATAAGGATCAATACAAGAACACAATTGTGCTCTGCCATTTTAGCTTTTTGCGATGATAACTTTAAGTGCACAATTCACTTTGTTGCCTGCCCCAACCCTTCTTTCAATATCCCTCTCCACTCGCCCATCTTTTGTAAACAAACTTCCCAAAGACACGAACTCATTTACTTGGTCCAAATTTTCATTTTTTTTTTATCTTGTATAATAATATAAGATATTGTTTTGATATGTCATTTAACAGGCTAGATGATATGGTAAGCTTTTTGGATACGTCTATCATAAGACGAGGTTCTTTGGTTTAAGGAAAAATCACAATAGGTTTAAATTTGGAACGTTTGAATTATTCAGACATTCTGAGTAGGTGCTGATACCCTAATCTATTCCCGCAGCTTCTGAGCTGATCACATAAATCAGATATAAAAGGTCTCCCATATCTCCAGCATATTTGGTAAAGACTCAATATGGAAAATATTATTTTATATTGTGGAGAAAAAACTAAATGTTTACCCTTTCAGAGATCGCGAACATTTTGCCTTAAAAAAAATTACGCCGTTTCCCGCAGGGGTAGGCAGAGAGAATGGACCACCACAGTACTCTATCCTGGCACACCTCTCTAGATTCTTCCAGAGTCATATAGCGAGTCATACACGCACGTCGATTCTCCGATTTCTTGCATGACCAACCTTTAAATTTTGATTAATTTGACCATGCCATGTTTTCTTCGGTCTGCCTTGACTCCGTACTCCATTTATATCATTAACGTATACTTTCTTAACCATTATTTCTCCATCCATGCGCTCCATGTGTCCGAACCAAGGCAGCGATCCTTTCATAAATTTGTTCATAATACCTTCTAAAGTTCTACTTACTTTCTTATATAAGCATTTGAGATTCTGTCATAAATCGTTTTAACGCACATACGTCTTAGGGACCTCATCTCTACCGCATTTATTCTGCTCTCATCCTTCTTCTGCCAGTTCCATGCTTCGCTTCGATACATTGGGGTTGGTACCAGAACTCCATCGTGAACGGCCGTTTCCGCTTTCATAGATAAATTCTTGTTTCAAATAACTATTTTTAAAGCTCCATTCACTTTGTTACCCGCAACTACCCTTCTTTCGACGTCACTATCCGCTCGGCCATTCGTTGTAAACATGCTACCTAAATACACAAATTCACTCACCTGCTCCAAGTTCTCTTCGTTCACACTTATGTTACAAACTGTCATTTGTATTTCCCTTTAAAAAAAACATCACTTTTCCTTAAACATAACATTTCCCCCGAGGCGTAGGGAGAGATTCACGATTTGAAATTTATCATTATCATAAGCATTTGATAATACGAGTTCCTTAGACAGGCGAAACATGTCATTCACATAAAATATAAAAATGGCGCATTGAAACTGACATGTGAATTCTGGCGTTGGACTTAAACATATATACAACTTCCAAAAATTTGTCAGACATGGTCATAACAAAGGTGGAATGGGGAATGTTGTAATTACATAAAGTGTGCACTTAACCCAACCAATGACAGGTCATAAGTCCTGTAAACACCTTGATCAACCATATTCAGTTTCCAATTTGCATCTTCGTCTCTATTGAGATACAGTTAAATCATAAAAATTGATAACCCGCAATGGGTGAAATACAGTATTGTAAAACATATAATATTTTATATAACACACATAAGAAGAAGAAGAATGTATGACGGATTGTGACATAAGTGCGAACGGTGAGAAATTAGAGCAAGTTACAGAGTTTGTTTATCTGGGAAGCATGTTTACACGAGACGAAAGAATGGAGAAAGATATCGGAAGAAGGGTTGGAGCTGGAAACATAATAAATGGCGCACTCAAAGTCATTATCGCAAATATAAATATATCGACTGAAGCAAAGATGGCAGTGCACAATGAAGTTTTAGTGCCGACCCTTATGGATGTGAAGTGTGTAGTTGGCAGAAGAAGGATGAAATTAGGATAAATGCCCTAGAAATTATCAATGTATACAATTTTAACAATCAAATAAAACAGAGCGGTCACTTATATACTAAATGGAGATCGAGTTATGTATAAAATTGGAAGGGGTATAATTAGGATTGAGGAGAGGGGAGATGTAGCGGGAACATATCGATCATGGGAATTAAATTTAAATTGAATTGGTTATTTATTACATTTTCATTATTTTTTATAGCTTTTTTAATTTCTAAAATTTCTGAATTTGTTAAAGTTAGGTTAGGTCGTAATATGCCAAATTTATTTTGTTAAATATGTGTTTTAATTCATTTAAAAAATCCTTTAAAAGAAACCAAGCATCAATATCAAGTATTCGTACAGTGCGTCATAATTGAAATATAAATCAACTGAAGATTTTATTAATATTGTTGTAATGAATACTCGTACAATAACTAAGGCGCTGTTGCAAATATTTCACAATCATTTTCGTATTTTCGAAACCACGTGGGTTAAATAGAAAACTGTTTTACCGACCAATTTTGCATTAGAAGTTTGACATTTGCGTGTACGCTTGTGTGATTTGTGAAAATTATTTGTTATTTGTGATCAAGGTAATCTAAATTTATATTTATATATCATTTTATCATCAGTTCATCATATGCTGTCATTTATATCACTATATCAAATGAGTGTTATTAATGCGTACTGATACATAAGAATCATACTAAATCATACTGCCAAAATGAGGGGAGTGTTAGTAAGCTGTCTCTTGTATGCGGATGACGCTGTCCTTCTTGCAGACAACGAGCATGACCTACAAGTCCTGGTGAATAGTATGTATGATGTATGCATGCGAAATGATCTGATGATGAATGTTAATAAGACCAAGGTAATGATTTTTGAAAAATAAGAAACCATGACAGTCTGCAACATTAGCGTGAACGGTGAAAATTTGGAGCAAGTAGTTGAGTTCGCGTATTTAGGTAGTATCTTTACCAGAGATGGATGAGTAGAGAGGGATATTGAAAGAAGGGTTGGGGCAGGCAACAAAGTGAATAATGCACTTAAAGTTGTCATCACAAACAAAAACCTATCCAAAAAAGCTTGAATGGCAGTGCACAATGGTGTTTTTCTACCGGTATGGAAGCGAAGCATGTAACTGGCAAAATAAGGAAGAAAGTAGAATAAATGTCGTAGAAATGAGATCTCTTAGACGAATGTGTAGATACTCTGTGTATGATAGAGTGTCGAATGAAAATATAAGAAGTGAATGCGGTTCGAATGATGGTGTTATGAACAAAATAATGAAAGGATCTTTAAGATGGTTTGGACATATGGAAAGAATGAACGAAGAAAGAATTGTAAAAAAATTATATGTCAACGATGTAAATGGAACCAGAAATAGAAGAAGACCGAGGAAAACGTGGCACGATCAAATAAATCAAATATTGAATGTCGGCCATGTGAGGAGTCAGAGAAATCGACGCGCGTGCATTACACGATGTATGAATGTTGAGGAAGCGAGAGAAATATGTCAGGAAAGAAAAGTGTGGCAGTCCATTCTTTATGCCTACCCATTCTAGGAGACGGCGTGATGATTAGTTAGTTAGTTAGTTTAATAATAGGTTTTAAAGTTTTTACGTTATCGTTGGAAAAAGAAAGATCGGAAAAATAAGATACTTTGATGTTTACAAGAATATTTTGAATGCACTAGAGCGAGAGAAGAATCGTTGTTTTGAATTTTGGCCTGATTCTGAATCCAATTATGAACTGTGTTCTGATTATTGTTGTATGACAGTAACTAAACTAACTAGCTAACCATCACGCCGTCTCCCCGAAAGGGTAGGCAGAAAGAATGGACTGTCACACTTTTGCTGATGCGGCACTCCATCCTTCTCTTTTCGCTCCGCGGGAGACGCGGTGTGATGGGTTGCGAACCTCATCGCCACCAATAGGCATCTCCCGCGCACACTTTAATCGTGCAACACCCACAAAATAAATCTAAAACAAATAATATAAAATACAATGATATAAAATAAAATAACAAAATAAAAATAATTTAACACAAAATATTCTTTTTAGATGGTGCACATATTGTCTATTTAATTTATGTTCCACGAATCCACCGTTTTTTTATTTAGCACATAATGTATTATAATAACACAGAATGTTCTTTTCGATGTTGCACATGTTGACATGAACGATCCGGATTTTTGTGTTTATTTAATTTATGTTACACGTATCTACCGTTTTTTAAATTAGCTGTAATTAGGCACTTAACCAGCAATAACTTAAAAATAATATTGAAGAAATTATTCAAATTGTCATTGGAACAAATGAAAAATTTATTTTTACACCCGTCAAAATTCTTTATAAAAACGAAAAAACTAATATAATATTAACAGCAAAACAGTACTCAAGTATAATGTGTCACAATTAACTATTATAAAGTGCGGCAACAATTAAATTGACGAAAACAATTCACTTATACACAAAATATCTCCAAATTTACAGGAGCACCACATGAACTAAACCAAATTTTCAAAATCAGAATATATATGTATGACAGTAGTGTCGAAAATAAAAGGAGAATAATTTGGTGTTGTTAATTGTGAAATTCTAAGGTGTGTGAAAAAAATTATTTGTATAAAATGTGAAAACTTAATACTGATTACGATTATACAGTGAACCAAGTTTTTAAAGGGTAGAAAATCTTAATTACGAGTATTATTAATTATAAATTATTTTTATTGGGTTATTTTTTTTATATAATTGTATTTTATATGATTAGATTTATTTTGTGAATATTGAACGATTGAAGTATGCGCGAGAGAGATGCCAATTGGTGGCGATGTGATTCGCTATTCGCTACCCATCACACCGCGTCTCTCGCGGGGGCGAAAAGAGAAGGACGGAGTGCCGCATCGGTTAAAGTGCGACAATCCATTATATCTGCCTACCCTTTCGGGGAGACGGCGTGATGGTTAGTCAGTTAGTTTGTTTTAAAAAACTTTACTTCCGGGAATATTTCACGGGTTGCAAATAGTTATTACGTTTTTTGTACCTCAAAGATAACGGTTATTACCCCTGGCTGTACCCAACTGATTTCTTGCTGGGTATGCTGGACTACCAATCATTGGAAATTAGACGAACTATCCATTTGGGTGTTCATTTTTTTCAACTGATTCGTGGTCGAATACGTAACTCGGATATTTTGAATGACTTGACTTTGTTTGTCCCCGACAATTATCTGCGACAAAGGCAACATAGATTATTTCACCTGCCACTGTGTACAACCAATCTACCTAAGGTTATGCCCGTGGGCAGGGCAATAATCCTTCTAAACCACATCTCTTCGGATGTGGACATCTTCCACGATAGTGAGGCTACCCTCAGAAAACATCTATCTCTTAAATAATGTTTGTCTTCTTATTGTTTCTTATTACTTATTTGGTCTTTATTTTTTAATTATCACGTGTTTTTTTGTGTTTTTGTCTATTTTTAAATTTTATAATTGTATTTACTGTTTAAAATAGTTTTTTTTACCGACCTGTATAGTCATAAGCGCTTTGGTTATATACTGTAATGTTTATGATTTAAAAAAATAAATTGAATTGAATTGATTATTCTAAAAATAATCTTAAATCACTTTGACCTGTTTTTAAACCACGTTAGTTTTGTCAAAACTAACCGGTTTCGCTCAATTTACAAAACCAAGAACTTTCGTATGAAGCACATAACTTTTTACATCACTTTATTATTTTTTGTTAAAACCAACCGGTTTCGCTCCAACCGGAGCCACATCAGACAATGAGTGTCTTTTATAACCCTGATGAAGATCCGGCTTCATGATCAAAACTACGTTCTTTATTGTTTCTTGAAGAATGATTTAAAACTCCATATTAAATAATTAATGAGAATGAAAACGTCAGTTTTCTAAAAGTTTAACTAACTAAACTAACTAACCATCACGCCGTTTCCCCGGAGGGGTAGGCAGAGAGGATGGATAGCCACACTGGCCTGTCCTGGCATACCTCTCGAGATTCCTCTACATCCATACATCTTACCATGCACGCACGTCGATTGTTCCGACTTCGAATGTGGCCGCCTTTTAGTAATTGATTAATTTGGTCATGCCATGTTTTCCTCGGTCGTCCTCGGCTTCTTTTCCCACTCACGCTGCTTGTGTACAACTTTTTAACCATTCTACTCTCATCCATTCGTTCCATTTGTCAGAACCACCTCTAAAAAAAGTTTTATTATATAATATTTTATGGGAATGACATGTTTCGCCCTTCTAAACATTTGATAATGCCTAAGAAGGGCGAAACTTGTCATTCTTATAAAATATAATAACACTTCTAGAAAACTGACGTTTTCATTCGTATTAATTAAAACTACGTTCATTAACGCATTTTTTAAATAATCCATTGTTTTAGCGGAAACACTTTGATATTTTAACATTATTCACTGTTAAATTAAAAACACTGTTTTAATATCAAAAAATTAGTTTATTTTTTATAAAATCGTCGCGACAGCTGTTTCGGTAACCGATGTTACCATCGTCAGGTGTTACTGTAACACCGTAGTTTATTGTAACACCTGACGACGAAACAGCTGTCGCGACGATTTCATAAAAAATAAACTGAATTTTTGATATTAAAACAGTGTTTTTAATTTAACAGTGAACTTTTTTTTAAATAGTTGAAGTAAGTTGATGAGCTTCGTGGCCGAGTGGTAAGTGCTACGACTGTCACGCCGAAGGTCACGGGTTTATTTCCCTGCGATGACACAGTAATAATATTATATTATTTACAATTATACTTCTATAAAGCAGATGTTTCATTCGTATTAAAATATATATAGTTTACAACCCCTGTTTATATTCAGGGTAATTTATCAAGCTCCTAGAAAATCCTTCTAGACGTCTGGAGGCGCCACTTGTTGGGCGAGGGAGATTCAAATATGGAATGGAACACGGGGCGCCGGTTCAAATTTATTCTGGAACGTTTATTCTGAATTCAAAAATATATGAATATAAGTTATTGTGGAATGGGCAATCTATTTTTAAAAACGTAATAACTAAATTAGATAAAGGCAAACAAAAAATCCAATTTTATTCTGGGTAATATATATATTAGTATAATTAATTTTAGGAGCTACGCTCGACCTTGGGATAAAAACGACAAATCGTTCGTGTTTGCAAAGATTACTCACACAGTCATACTTAGGTTCACGGACAAATCTTAGATCATTTTATGATCTGTGATTTAATTCAAGAATAAGTCCGTATAAAGCTCAACCTTGCTATATCTTGAATTACTTTAAAGTTGTTTGCTTACGTATTTATTTAGTACAAACAATAATTTCGCGTTTTACTATCAAAACGCATTGTATCTAGATGATTTAACCCATTGCAACACAAAACCGGCGAATCGCCGGCCAAGGTCAATTCGCCACGGACTCACAAAGCCGGCGATTCGCCGGTTTGTCTTTAAAGTGATTTTTTTCACATTAAAACTGAATGACTAACTAACTAACTAACTAACCATCCCGCCGTCTCCCCGAAGGGGTAGGCAGAAAGAATGGACTGCCACACTTTTCTTTCCTGACATATTTCTCTCGCTTCCTCAACATTCATACATCGTGTCATGCACGCGCGTCGATTTCTCTGACTCCTCACATGGACGACATTCAATATTTGATTTATTTGATCATGCCACGTTTTCCTCGGTCTTCCTCTAGTTCTGGTTCCATTTACATCGTTAACATATAATTTTTTTTATCATTCTTTCTTCATTCATTCTTTCCATATGTCCAAACCATCTTATAGATCCTTTCATTATTTTTTTCATAATACCATCATTCGCACCGCATTCACTTCTTATATTTTCATTCGACACTCTATCATACATAGAGTATCCACACATTCGTCTAAGAGATCTCATTTCTACTGCGTTTATTCTACTTTTATCCTTCTTTTGCCAGTTCCATGCTTCGCTTCCATACATTCCATAAAACTGAATGAAACTAACTTTATTCATAAAAATGACATAAATAAGTATGTTTTGGTTACTGATTTCATAATAAAATGTAATAATCACAATTTATTTCACATTATTTATTACAAAATATTACGATATTTTAATATCTGTCAATACCTCCAAAATGGCCGAACGCGCTTGTAATATTTCATCAAATGAGGATGAAATACAGCGAATCCTTTTGGAAAGTGGCAGTGAGAATGAAGTTGATTAATATTCTAGTGATTCTAGTGATTTTACGCCTTAAAACAATGTTTTAGAGAAATGTTTGGTGGCTCTCCACATACCAGAATGCTTTAAAGCTTATCACACTCTTCCAAAACTACCTGGGGATGAGCCATAATGATCTAGCACGAACAAAAAAAAAAAGCTTTTATGTTTTACCATTTTTATTAACTAACTAACAAACTAACCATCACGCCGTCTCTCCGAAAGGGTAGGCGGAACGAATGGACTGTCACACTTTTACTGATGCGGCACTTTTTGCCCCGCGGGAGACGCGGTGTGATGGGTTGCGAACCTCATCGCCACCAATAGGCATCTCCCGCACACACTTCGATCGTCCAACACCCACAAAATAAATCTAAAACAAATAATATAAAATAAAATAAAAATAATTTAACACAAAATGTTCTTTTTAGATGGTGCACATATTGTCTATTTAATTTTTGTTCCACGAATCCACCGTTTTTTAATTTAGCACATAATGTAATAACACATAATGTTTTTTTCGATGTTGCACATGTTGACATGGACGATCCGGACTTTTGTGTTTATTTAATTTATGTTACACGTATCCACCGTTTTTTAAATTAGCTGTAATTAGGCACTTAACCAGCAAGAATTTAAAAATAATATTGAAGAAAATATTCAAATTGTCATTGGAACAAATGAAAAATTTATTTTTACACCTGTCAAAATTCTTTATAAAAACGATAAAACTGATATAATTTTAACAGCAAAACAATACAAACATATTACGTGTCACAATTAACTATTATAAAGTGCGGCAACAGTTAAATTGACCAAAACAATTCACTTATACGCGAAATATCTCCAAATTTACAGGAGCACCACATGAACAAAACCAAATTTTCAAATTCAGAATATACTATTTTTATTATGTGTGTAATTTAGTCTTAATGTTATTGCAATAAAAAATGAGTCCAAATTAAATAGCGTGTTGCGTGAACAAATTATTTCATCTTTATTAGTGGTGCAATGGGTTAATAACAAAATATATATTTAACTAGCGGACCCAACATACATTGTCTTGCCCGAATGTTGGATGGCGTGCTAGAAGCTGGTTCAGCAAACGTTTTTTCGATATGGTCAAATTGTGAATCTAAACCATCCAGAGACCCACTCAAACAAACACAAAAAATTTCATCAAAATCGGTCCAGGCGTCTAGAGCTACATACACCCGTACAGAAGAAATATATATTCTTTTTCATCTTCTTCAGCCTATTCCCGTCCACTCCCGGACAAAGCCCTTCGCCATTTGCTTCCACGTCACTCTGTCTTGTGCAGACTGCATCCAGGTTATTCCGACATGTCTGTTCAAGTCATTCTTCCACCGTAGTTGCGGCGCCCTGCACTTCTCTTGGCCGTCCACGATTTCCAAGTCAGCAGTCTTCTTGTCCATTTTCGTCCGAGCTTCTGGCTACGTGACCTGCCCATTGCCACTTTAGAGTCGCTACCTTTGTTTTTTCTCTCACCGTTTCGTTTCTGACTCTGTCTCTTAGGTTTATTCCTAACATGGCTCGATCCATGGCTCTTTGGGTCACTCGTAGTTTCTTGGCACTTTGTTTGGACAATGTTAGAGTTTCGAGGCCATGAGTGGCAGAATTATATATATTTAAAGATAATTCATGAGTAGATATTCAATTATCAAATGAGAGAAAGATATCGAAAATAAGACTACCCCGAAGCACCTTTTTAGATTTCTCCACATTCATACAGCGAGTTATATACGCACGTCAATATTTCCGCTTTCTAATATCATACAAGCAACAAAAAATAACATTTCATTTACGTTTAACCTAATATTAAAATACGTATGCTTTGAACCGTATATTGGATAATTAGGTTTTCCTCGTTTTAAAAATGTTCTGTATAGGAGAGGGTTTTAATCTTGTTACAAGCGTATCAGAAGTAATGTAATTTCATCCCTTATCGCAATATCACGTATGGAGGCAACAATGTTAGGGGTGGATATCGCTGAGGCTTCTACGGTAATAATTGGGGTGGGAAAACGCTACAGGGAGTTTATCGTACACAAATTAGAATATCCATAAAATACACGTTTATTGAAACATGAGCACAATAATAATTGAATTTAAACAAATAACTGATATAACAGACAGGGGATGTTAAGGTGTTATGTGTAGTCTGTTCTATATGGGTGTGAGACATGGACATTAAAAGTAAATACAATGAACCGGTTAGAGGCATTTGAAATGTGGCTTCACCCAAGAATGTTCAGGATCCCATGGACAGATAGAGTGACGAACACAGAAGTCCTGAATCGTGCAGGAGTAAATGGAGAGCTGCTGACATTGATCAAAGTCCGCAAGATTTCATATCTGGGTCACGTTCTACGAGGAGAAAAATATCGCCTGCTGCATCTAACTTTGAAGGGAAAAATAGAGGACCGCAGGGGAGCAGGGAGAAGGCAGATCTCTTGGCTGCGCAATGTGAGGGAATGGACGGGAATCGGAACTGTGGAGGAGCTATTCCGGACAGCGCAGGATAGGGAAGAGTTTACCAGAGTGATCCCAACGTCGCGTCGGGGGGACCTGACAGGGCACTTTAAGAAGAAGAAGAACTGATATATAATAAGATTTATGAAAGGAGAATAAACGCGAATAAAATTATTAGGTGTTTCGAAAAGTTCGGTTCGTTTTACAACAGAGCCCTGAGCATCTTTCAATTAAGTTTAGTTCGCAAATGTTTGTCATTCTCACAACAACATTTGTTTTATCGCTTCTCAATATCTCGACTTTCGTGGTAAATAAGAAGCATTTGCTGGAAGTTCCGCTGTTCTGTTTTAATTGGAAGAAGAGTGCAGCTGAGGTGCATAAAATGCTCGTGGAATTTTTGGCGATCATGCCCCATTGAACAAATCATGCAGAGAATGGTATAGATGGTTCAAAGTAGTGATTTTAGAGTTGACGGCAAAGATCGCCCTGGAAGACCGCACCCGCCTAATTCACCAGACGTGGCACCATCCGACTACCACTTGTTCAGATCCATGACGCATGCCTTAGAAGAGCAGCACTTCCATTCATATTCAGAATTGGGTCGAGCCTGGATTGCCTCAAAGACGAAGCGTTTTTTCGACGATGGATTCATCTATTGTCAAAAAGATGGGAAAAAGTAGTGGATAACTTCTTCTTCTTCTTTAAGTGCTTGTCTTGCTGTCCCTTCAACGTTGGCGATCACTTCGGCAAACCTGTCTTTGTCCTGCGCCGCTCGGAACAGCTCCTCCACACTTCGGATGCCGGTCCACTCCCTCACGTTATGCAGCCAGGACATTTCTCGGGGTCCCTCAATTTTCCCCTCCAATATCACTTGGAGTAGCTAACGATGGCCAATATTTTGATTGATATGTTTTTTTTACCTTTCAAACAAATGCAATTTTCGTACAAAGAACGGATCGAACTTTCCGAAACACCTAATATTATATACTTAAATTTGATACCAATTTTAAAAAGCTAGAATGGCAGTGCACAATGGTGTTCTTCTACCAACCCTCATGTATGGAAGCGAAGCATGGAACTGGGAAAAGAAGGATGAAAGTAGAATAAATGCACTAGAAATCAGATCTCTTAGACGAATCTGTGGATACTCTGTGTATGATAGAGTGTCGAATGAAAATATAAGAAGTGAATGCGGTGCGAATGATGGTGGTATGAACAAAAGATTGATTGGATCATTAAGATGGATTGGATATATGGAAAGAATGGTAAAACAATTATATGTTGACGATGTAAATGGAACTAGAAATACAGATATCAAATAAATCAAATATTGAATGTCGGCCATGTAAGCAGTCGGAGAAATCGACGCGCGTGCATGACACGATTTATGAATGTTGTAGAAACGAGAGAAAAATGTCAGGAAAGAAAAGTGTGGCAGTCCGTTATTTCTGCCTATCCCTTCGGGGAGACAGCGTGATGGTGAGTTAGTTTTTTAGTTAGTTAAATTTGGTTATACGTATCACAATTTATTTATAAGAGTTCGTCGCCACGTGTTTCGCCAACATGTATTGGCGTCGTCAGGTGTTACAAACAACTAGTTTGCCATACTTATTATTCTTCCTCAGTCTATTCCCGTCCACTCCTGGGCAAAGGCCTATCACCGTATCGTTTCAACTCTGTCTCTTAGGCTTATTCCTAACATAGCTCTTTCCATGGCTCTTTGGGTCACTCGTAGTTTCTCGGCACTTTGTTTGGACAATGTAACAGTTTCAAGACCATAAGTACCAACTGGCAGAACGCAGGCTTCATAGACTTTTCGTTTCAGGTTGATCGGTATTTTCCGTTTTTTTAAGGATGTAACTCATGTTACCGAAAGCTGTCCAGCTTAGTCCAATTATTATTTTTAGCTCTGCGGTTTGGTTATCTCGGTCCAATCGAATATTGTGTCCCAGGCATGTATATTCTTGGACATTCTTAATTCTGTTGCCGTCCACGTTGATTTCAAGCCTTTCCGTGACCATCACTTCGGTCTTTGCCAGGTTCATATACAAACCTACAGATTTGGATACATCGTTTAGTTCTTTCAGCATTTCAGCTAGTTCCTTCGGAGTGTTGCTCACGAGTACAATGTCGTCGGCAAAGCGTAGATGGTTTAAATACTTTAGTTTTTTTCTAAATACTTTTTTAATATGTTGGTTTCTTTTTCATCAATACTTAAGACCCATATTAGGAGAGCCCAACCCAAATAACGGGGAATAGATACGCGAAAGAAGACAAAATAAGAATCTTCGAGCTTCATATTATTTTAACATCGCTACCTCTACATTTTATAATTTTTGGCTCGTAATGTAATCTACATCAGATAAGATATGTATAATCATGCAGTAATACAATTACTATTCTTCCGGAAAATCTCACTGGAATGATTTGTAATATAATTCCTTTCTATGTATATTATTTAAATACTGTATTGGATTACATACGATCCGATTCTTTCAAACAAAAACCTTTTAAAAGATTTAATTGTATCTCAATAGAGACGAAGATGCAAACTGAAAACTGAATACGGTTGATCAAGGTGTTTACAGGACTTATGACCTGTCATTGGTTGGGTTAAGCGCACGCTTAATGTAATTACAACATTCCCCATTCCACATTTTTGTTTATGACCATGTAAGACAATTTTTTGGAAGTTGTATATATGTTACAAATCTATGCCTAATTTCACATGTCAGTTTCAATGTGCCATCTATGAAGATTTTGATTACATATGTTTATCTTTTTAAGATCTAATCTTTATGGAGATTAATTTTAGCGTTTAGCAGAACATCTTTATTAACACAATGTGAAAGGCTATCGCCATTAGCGCATTGTTAGAAGCCGCCTGGAGATGTCACTCCTATCTATATGCCAAAGAATTTGACCAGATATGATTACAATATTTTTTGTGAATGTATACTTATACTTGTATACGAATACTGGATTTCTTTTTAAAAGAGATTGTTTGAATTACTAACTAACTAACTAACCATCACGCCGTCTCTTCAAAGGGATAGGCAGAAAAAATGCATTCATACATCGTGTCATGTACGCTCGTCGATTTCTTAGACTCCTCACGTGACCGACATTTATTATTATTATTATTATTATTTTGTTGAATCGCTCTTTACATCATTACAGTGCGAGCCAAGTCAATGTAAAGGGTATAGCTATCATATTGATTTTCGTGACATGTGTCAGGTACCAAATCTATCGCCATTTTATTGTCACGTGAATTCTACACCAGACCAACGACAGTGTGATAATCACACTGCCATTGCCGGGAATCGAACCCAGGACCTTCGGCTTGGCAGTCAAAGCACTTACCACTCGGCCACGAATGTCGTTGATTGTTTTGATCGTGCCAATTTTTCCTCGGCCTTCCTCTATTTCTAACTCCGATCACGTCGTTTACATATAACTTTTTCACCCTTCTGTCTTCACTCATTATTTCCATGTATCCAAACTATCTTAATGACCTTTCATTATTTTGTTCATAACACTTTCATTCGCACCTCTTATATTTGCATTTTACACTCTATCATGTACAGATTTGCTACACATTCGTATTAGATTATTCTTTGCCAGTCCCATGCTGCACTTATATACATAAGGGTCGGCACAAGAACACCATTTTGCAGTGCCATATTAGCTTTTTTGGATAGGTTTTTATTTGCATTACTTATTTATTTATTATTTATTTACTTGAAATAGTACAGATATTCTACGTATAATAAAATATAATTAAACATTCAATTATAATAATATGTTGCAAACATCCTATCGAAGCTCCGGCGGGAGCGAAACCTTCTTCTTCTTCCTTGTTGTAGATCTATGTGGTCTGTTCTCCAGAGTGTTCCTCCTGTGAGGTAGACTGTATGTTATTATTGGTCTTACGCATGCTTTAGAGATTCTCATCTTTCTCTTAATGGCCATGTCTTTATTTTTCCATATTGTGGATTTTAGAGCGCCAGAGATTGCAGCTACCTTGTTTACTTGGGCTTGTATTTCTTCCCGCAGATCAGCTCCCCCCACCAGGTCTATGCCTAGATACTTGAAGGTCCTGACCTGTTCTATGGTTTGATTTTCTATAACCAGGTTACATGTTTTGGGTGTTTTGGAAAAGGTCATACATTTAGTTTTTTCGATCGAGATAGGGAGCGAAACCGGTTGGAGTTAACAAATAAAGTGTAGATACAAATATTATCACAAAAGTCCGGATCGTCCATGTCAACATGTGCAACATCGGAAAAACATTATGTTTTATTACATTATGTGCTAAATTTAAAAAACGGTGGATTCGTGGAACGTAAATTAAATAGACAAATGTGCACCATTTTGTATTAAATTATTTTTATTTTGTTATTTTATTTTATATCATTGTATTTTATATTATTTGTTTTTGATTTATTTTGTGGATGTTGGAAGATCGAAGTGTGCGCGGGAGATGCCTATTGGTGGCGATGAGGTTCGCAACCCATCACACCGCGTCTCCCGCGGGGCGAAAAGAGAAGGATGGAGTGCCGCATCGGTTAAAGTGTGACAGTCCATTCTTTCTGCCTACCCTTTCGGGGAGACGGCGTGATGGTTAGTTAGTTAGTAAGTTTACAAATATTATAAGTGTATTATTATTTTATTAAAAAGTAAATATTGTTCAAATATGAATCTACGAGTATTTCTTCAAACCCGTTATAAATTTGATACTTATTTCTCTGTTCCCTCGAAGTATTTCTTTCTCATTCTCTTTATAATTAAAATATTCCGTTCTCTTTTTAAAAACATCCGGATTTTCGCCTATTCATAGTATGATTTACCCTTTATGTTTGTACCTTTATTATTAAATCTTACAAGACTAATGTGCAGAGTTTCGGAGATATTTGTTAGTTAGTTAGTTTAATTGAATGTCAAAGGACATAGATGAATGTAGAAGCAGCCCTTTTAAGGCCTACTGAAGTAACAATTAATAAATCCCCAAACCGCAGTGGCGGTGACGCACTGCAAAGGTCGTAGTTCAAATAATCCGAAGGGTGGTATATAAATAAAGCCTCCATACGTTACTTTACTTAATAGTTCAACTAATGGTTAACCTTTAAACAACAGTGGTCCCGTATGGGACCGCGAATTTGCGTGGTTCAATGCTGAACGGTCCCCTATGGGACCGATGATTATGGTGTATTTCGCTGTCAGATTACACATTTATATGACAATAGTATTCAAAATATGAATATTACCTTACGCAAATAATGTGATAACATGTGGAAGTATTTAAGGGGTATTCTAGTGTCGAAAATTTGAATAAATCTATTTGTCTTTTTTTTCATAAATTTAAAGTATCGACCTTTCAGAATATGGCCTTAAGAATATTTTCTTAATTTCTGAATTATTTCAAAGTTATAGCTAGTTTTGTGACGCACCGACTAAATCGGTTCGGCCGGACGAATAAACGATAGACGGCAGGCAAACTCCGACTACTTGGGAAGGGCCCACGTTATTAAAACTCTTTTGTATCCAATAAATTCCATTAAATCGACCGCCATTTTCTATATATTTTTCTACGTCATGTGATAACGACATCCTTCTTCTTAAAGAATAAAATAAAAAATCTTAGTTCACTGGAAGGACTGGTATCATGTCAACCAGGATATATTATTTTTTTGTGAGCCCACAATATGCCGGGCTTCACGTTTTTGGATTATTGTATTTTTTTTTAATTATGCTTTTTTATATTGCTGAAATATAAATAAATAATCAATGAAAAAATGGAGGGTAAAAATATTTACTAAATATAAATTTTAATTTTTTAATTAAATATTTACTAAATATAAATATAATAATATTTACGAAATATAAATTTTTTATATCGCTTAAAAAACCTAAAATCGGGCGTCTAGACGAAAATACCCCCTTAATAAAATATAATATTATATTTAATTCTTCTTCTTCTTCTTCTTCAGCCTATTCCCGTTCACTCCTGGACAAATGCCTCCTCCATTTGCTTCCACGTCACTTTGTCATGTGCAGACTGCATCCAGGTTATTCCGACATCTCTGTTCAGATCATCCTTCCACCGCGGTTGCGGTCGCCCTTTACTTCTCTTTGCCGTCCACGGTCTCCAAGCCAGCAGTCTTCTTGTCCACTTTTCATCTGAGCTTCTGGCTACGTGACCTGCCCATTGCTATAGGTGGATGATGTCGGTGACCTTTGTTTTTTCTATCACTGTATTGTTTCTGACTCTGTCTTTTAGGCTTATTCCTAACATGGCTCTTTGGGTCACTCATAGTTTCTCGGCACTTTGTTTGGACAATGTTCCAGTTTCAAGACCGTAAGTAGCAACTGGCAGAATACACGCTTCATAAACTTCTTTTCAGCTTGATCGATATTTTCCGGTTTTTAAGGATGTAACCCATTTTTACAAAAGCTGCCCAGCTTAGTCTAATTCTTCTCTTGAGCTCTGCGGTTTGGTTTTCTCGGCCCACTCGAATATTGTATCCGAATATTTAATATTTAATAAAATAGTCCATTGTTTTGGCCGAAACACTATGATACTTTCACATTATAAACTTGTTAAATTAAAAATCTTCGTTTTATGTATCACAATTGTATTTTTTTACGCGACAGTTGTTTCGTCAACCTATGTTTACATCATCAGGTATTACAATAATATATCAATTGTCAAATTTTCATGATTTTTCGAACTATACACATAAAAGTTCGAAAAATCGTTACGTTTATAGTTCGAAAAATCACGAAAATTTGACATTTGATATATTATTGTAACACCTGATGATGTCAACATAGGTTGACGAAACAGCTGTCGCGTAAAATACAATTACGATACATAAAACAATGTTTTTTAACGATTAATTGTATCTCAATAGAGACGAAGATGCAAATTGGAAACAGAATATGGTTGATCGAGGTGTTTACAGTACTTATGACCTGTCATTAGTTGGGTTAAGCGCACGCTTTTCTTATGACCACCATGTCTGACAATATTTTGGAAGTTGTATATATGTTCATCTGTAACACCACCCTTTACATGGTAGTTTCAATCTACACACTAGCGCCATCTATGAAGATTGTATTTTAAGCATTAAGCAGAAGATCTTTTTAACGCAATGTGAAAGGCTACCGCCATTATCGTATTGCTAGAAACCGCCTGGAGATCTCACTCCAATTTATATGCTATAATTTGGACCAGTTTCTGTTTTTACAACATTTTGAATGTATACAAATACTTGTAGACGAATACTGGATTTTTACCCATTGCGGGTTATCAATTCAAGGATTAATTGTATCTCCATAGATGTTTTTTTAATAATATTTAATTATTAATAAAATCCATTAAAGGGATCATTAGATTATCTTAAAATAGACATGTTTATTTCAACACGATTTTAATTTTAATACGACAAATCAAATATGATAAATTTTAAAAGCTCTTTGACGTAAAAATAAGTTTTAATGCAGCGCTTAACGCCCACGTGCAAATGGTTCCCAGAATTTGCAAATTCTCAATTATTCGATATTAATAGTATAATTTTCATATAAAGCTCTCTGCCATGCCGTCACCAAAGGTCACAGTTCAAAATGTCCTTTCGCAGATATCTATAAATAGATCCTTTAATGTCTATAAATTATGAATTGCTTAATTTCCATTGAAGAGGTAAAGATATTTCTAATTCGCTAAGTATTTAATCTGTTAAAGTTTTTTTAAATGATGACAGTACATAATGGAGTTCTAGTTCCAACCCTTATGTGTAGGGTGTTTTTTAGAGATATACAATACATATTCAAATTAAAAAAAAAACACATTAAAATAATGTTAATGTCTATGATATTGGCTTTAAAAGAGATAATTTTTGCCATTATTGTTTAAATATGATTTCAGGCATATAAGTGCCACGGCTAGCTCGAACGAAGCGCAATCGTGAAGTCCAATTTTCAAGTCACACACATTCCTCCGACTTCTAACATGACCAAACTTTAAAATTTGATTAATTTGGTCATGCCATGTTTTACTCGGTCTGCCTCGACTTCGTACCCCATTTACATCATTAACGTATACTTTCTTAACCATCCTTTCTCCATACATGCGTTCCATATGTCCGAACCAACGCAGCGATCCTTTCATAATTTTGTTCATAATACGTTCTTCCGCTCTTCATTCCTTTCTTATATCAGCATTTGAAATTCTGTCGTATATCGTTCTACCACACATACGTCTTAGGGACCTCATCTCTACCGCATTTTTTCTGCTCTCATCCTTCTTCTACCAGTTCCATGCCTCGCTTCCACACATAAGGGTTGGGAGCAGAATTCCATTGTGAACGGCCGGTTTCGCTTTCATTGATATATTCACTCAATAGAGATGAAAATGTAAATTGTTATATTGGCCACCATATTCTGTTCCCAGAAAACAATTTACATCTTCTCTCTATTGAGATACAATTAATCCTTATAAAAAATAATTTATCCCCAATGGGTAAAATCCAGTATTTGTCTACAAGAATTTGTATACATTCAAAATGTTGTATAAAATAACTGGTCCAAGTTAAAAGCAAAAAAATTGGACAGACATCTCCAGTCGTAATCTAGCACTGTATGATTTGCAGAGCCTTTCACAGTGCATTAATAAAGATTTTCTGCTTATCTTAATAGATGACGCTAGTGTAGAGTGAACTAAAAAATGTGAAGATAAGTGCAGTATTCTAGCATATTCATCTTCCAAAAATTTGTCAGACGTGGTGGACGTAAGAACGGCGGAATGGGGAGTGTTGTTAAACATAAAGCGATCGCTCAACCCAATGACAGGTCATAAGTCCTGTAAGCGCCTCGGCCACCATATTCTGTTCCCAGAAAACAATTTACAACTTCGTCTCTATTGAGATACAATTAGTATTTTAATTAATTTATAAATCAATTGATTTAATTTCCTTATAAAATCTATCCTGCAATTTCTTCATTATGTACAATATTTTTTTGCTAACTGTACGATTTTTATAAACTTTTCATTGGTCCAAACATTTCGATTTCAGTTTCATCATCTTTCTAGATTAGATTATGAATAATCTTACGCGTATTAGGTATATGGGGCGTATAGAAACAAAGACGGCAATGTCAAACAATAAATATTCATTTATAAGGATTAAAAGTATCTCAATAGACACGAAGATGTAATTTGTTTTTTTTAATGCTTACAAATAATCTTAATAGATGGCGCTAGTGTAGATTGACATAAAAAATATGGAGTGTATTTAACGTAGTAGCATATATATATCTTTCAAAAATTTGTCAGACGTGGTGGTCGTAAGAAGGGTGGAATGGGGATTTGTTAACATAAAGCGATCGCTTAACTCAACCAATGACAGGTCATAAGTCCTGTAAACGCCTCGACTACCATATTCTGTTTCCAAAAAAGAAAAAAATAACAATCTACATCTTCGTCTCTATTGAGATACAATTGATCCTTATAAATGATTAACCCGCAATGGGTAAAATCCAGTATTTGTCTGCAAGTATTTGTATACATTCAAAAAACAAATAAATATTCAGTTTGATAGAGTACATTTATTACAATCTGAGTGTACATTTGGTTTGAATCAAAACCGCCATTAAAACATACATTTTCAACTTTTTAAAATCAGATTTGAAACAAACCAGGTAGTATCAACACAATTTTAAAACAAAAGCGGCAGTTACTAAATGAACCAATCAAAATGCGAGAAATGGCATTTTTCAAGATGGCGTCCCATACAAATGTCGTTCGTATGAAAAGGTGTTGACAACAAACATGGAAATGTCATGCTGCATTCAAAACAAAACCAGCTTTGTCAGAATATTTGTAATAAAAACGGCAATGTCAATTATAAAATAGTAGATATCTTGGAAAAAAAAAACACGTGTATAAATAAAATTCAAATTATCTGAAACGAAAAGTCTATGAAGCCTGCGTTCTGCCAGTTGGTACTTATGGTCTTGAAACTGTTACACTGTCCAAACAAAGTGCCGAGAAACTACGAGTGACCCAAAGAGCCATGGAAAGAGCCATGTTAGGAATAAGCCTATAGGTTACCAATACCGAAGTCCTGATGCGAGCTAGAGTTGACAGGGAATTGTTATCAACTATCAAGGTTCGAAAGATCTCACATCTGGGTCATATACTGCGTGGGGAAAAGTACCACCTTCTCCAACTGATATTGGAGGGAAAAATTGATGGACGCCGAGGGCCTGGAAGGAGACAAATGTCCTGGCTGCGAAACGTGAGGGAGTGGACCGGCATCCGAAGTGTGGAGGAGCTGTTCCGAGCGGCGCAGAACAGGGACAGGTTCGCCGAGGTGATCGCCAACGTTGGGGGGACCCGACAGGGCACTTGAAGAAGAAGAAGGAATAAGCCTAAGAGACAGAGTCAGAAACAATACGGTGAGAGAAAAAACAAAGTGACACTGACATCATCCACCAATGGGCAAGTCACGTAGCCAGAATCTCAGAAGAAAAGTGAACAAGAAGACGGCAAAGAGAAGTGCAGGGCGACCGCAACTACGGTGGAAGGATGATCTGAACAGACACGTCGGAATAACCTGGATGCAGTCTGCACAGGACAGAGTGACATGGAAGCGAATGGAGGAGGCCTTTGTCTAGGAGTGGACGGGAATAGGCTGAGGAAGAAGAAGAAGATGATAGCTGCACACTTTGTTTTAATATTTAAAAATTGTTGCATCGTAAAACCTTAAACAGGTTTAATTTTAATCATTTTTCATTGTTCACCAACAATTTGGTGATGCTGACATTGCCGTTTTTGTTTCTATACGCCTCATATAAATAGAACCGATTTGATTTATGTTGAGAAGGTGCCATCTGTGTTTTGCAGAAGAAACTTTGATAAATTTGCCTAATAAACTCTTTCCTGCTCTCCCATTGAATATTCCGTGAGATATTGCATCCCATGAATATAAAATGAGATTGGGGCTTCTCAAAAGACGCTCGTAACTACGTTTTGAGGCGAATTTATTAGAGGGATATTGAAAAATCATTTTACGTGCAATATTCAACGAAAAGCGGGAGTATTATCCGTATATTCGATGCAGTAGAAAATATATTAAAACTCTCAATACAATCCCGTTTTAGATATTAAAAAAAAATCTTTTATAAATGTTAATAGCATTAACTTTTAATGGAAGGTACCTAAGCTTATAGTTGGCAAGATAAGAATAAACATTATTTTTTTAATGATCACTCATCATGAGTGATCTGTCTGTAAACTGTCTGCTTTACGCGGACGACGCCGTTCTCGTTGCGGATAGTGCGGACGAACTACAAGTCTTGGTGTCGAGAATGTATGAGGTATGCAAGTCGAACGATTTAATGATGAATGTCGGAAAGTCAAAGGTGTTAGTTTTTGAAAGGGAAGAGCAACTGACAGTTTGTAATATAAGTGTAAATGAAGAGAACTTGGAACAGGTGAGTGAATTTGTGTATTTAGGTAGCATGTTCACAGCGGATGGCCGAACGGACAGTGATATTGAAAGAAGGGTTGGTGCGGGTAACAAAGTGAATGGGGCTTTAAAAGTAGTTATTGGAAACAAGAATTTATCAATGAAAGCGAAAATGGCCGTTCACAATGGAGTTCTGGTTCCAACCCTTATGTATGGAAGCGAAGCATGGAACTGGCAGAAGAAAGATGAGAGCAGAATAATTGCGGTAGAGATGAGGTCCCTAAGGCGTATGTGTGGTAGAACGATGTACGACAGAATCTCAAATGCTGATATTAGGAAGGAATGTAGAGCGAAAGAAGGTATTATGAACATACCGGGTGGTGGTCTAGGGGATAGAACGCTTGGCTCCTGATCCAGGGGACATGGGTTCAAGCCTGGACACGACCAGATTCCTTCTTCATAATAATGAGCTATTTTCTGCTCATATTGAAGATTGTAAAATAAAATTCTAATATCTTTGATGTAAATTCTTTAGTCTTTTATAAAAATAAAAATAAAATATGAAAGGTTCGCTGCGTTGGTTCGGACATATGCAGCGCATGGGTGAAGAAAGAATGGTTAAAAAAGTATACGTTAACAATGTAAATGGAGTAAGGAGTCGAGGTAGACCGAGGAAAACATGGCATGACCAAATTTATCAAATATTAAAAGTTGGTCATGTCAGAAGCCGGAAGAATCGACGTGCGTGTATGACTCGATGTATGAATGTGGAGGAAGCGGGGAAACGGCGTGATGGTTTGTTGTTGTTGTTGTATGACAATACTACTATTGATTAGAGATCAAAATTTGAAACCTTTCAGAATACTAGTGAATCATGTCCATTTTAACAGCTCGTTCACTATCAGAGGTATATTATGTTGACTGTTGATTTCTAAAAATGAGTTCAGGTGAAGACTTTAGTTCGTCCAGTGCATGAGCTTATTTTTTGTCTATTTATTTCAATTGATTCATGTACTATCAAAATAAATCAAGTGTTTGCAGTGAAAACATCCCTGGATTTTACAAAAGTCTTTCAACTTTAGGTCTAATTATCTCAGAATTATGATCGATGGACTTGATCCATTAATATTCTGAACCACTCAATTGTATCTCAATAGAGACGAAGATGTAAATGTTTTTTTTTTTTTGGAAACAGAATATGGTGGTTGAGGCGTTTACAGTACTAATGACCTGTCATCGGTTGGGTTTAGCGATCGCTTTATGTTACAACATTCCCCATTCCGCCCTTCTTACGGCCACCACGTCTGACAAATTTTTGAAAGATGTATTTATGATACTATGTTGAGAAACACTTCACAATTTTTAGTTCAATCTACACTAGCGCCATCTATTAAGATTAAGTGTAAGCTAATGCTTAATAGCAGGAAATCTTTATTAATGCAATGTGAAAGGCTATGCAATTATCATACATTGCTAGATAACGCCTGGAGATGGCTCTCCAATTTTTATCCTTTTTAAATGGGACCAATTTTTATACAACATTTTTAATGTATACAAATACTTGTAGACAGAAACTGGATTTTACCCATTGCAGGTTAATAATTTTTTTAAGGATTAATTGTATCTCAAAATTATTTTATATTCTGTTTTTTTTGTTATCATACGATACAAATCAATTGCACTGTACTGATGTGAGACTTGGAAATCCGCCGCGGACGTTGTTGGAAAACTCCAGGTGTTTATAAATAGGTGCCTTCGCTCAATATTCAAGATCTATTGGCCCCAAACAGTGTCAAATGCCAGTTTTTGGACCATGGCAGGCGAAAATCCTATCAGAGAACAAGTCGCTAGACGCAAATGGCTGTGGATCGGTCACACTCTGAGACTCAACTCAACTACTTCACATCCGCAACTCAAATAATTCACATCCGCAACTCAACTAATTCATATCCGCAACTCAACTTCTTTACATTAGCAACTCAACCACCTCACATCCGCAACTCATTTAATTCACATCTGCAACTCAACTAATTCACATCTGCAACTCAACTACTAACATCCGCAACTCAACTTATTCACATCTGCAACTCAACTTCTTTACATTCGCAACTCAACTACTTATCATTTGCAACTCAACTACTCCATATCCGCAACTCAACTACTCCATATCCGCAACTCAACTACTTACATTTGCAAATCACAATAATTCACATCTGCAACTCGACTACTTTATATCCGCAACCCAACTACTTTACATTAGCAACTCAACCAATTTACATTCGCAACTCAACCAACTCAGTTACTACACATCTGCAACTCAACTAACGTTTTGAATGTTTCAGATGTGGGTGGTGCTGTTGGCCCTGCTGGTGTCCCCGCTGCAGGCGCGGCCTCAGCAGCAGCAGCAGCAGCAGCAGCAGCAGCAGCAGCAGCAGCGCGAGCAGCAGGAGGAGCACCAGCTGCCCCAGCAGGCACTCGTGCCGCTGCACGTGCAGTCCAGGGACATCAATGTCATTAACGAGCCCACGTGCGATGAGCTCAAAGCTATGTGGAGGTACAAAACCCAAATTTTCTCAAAGTTTTAAATAATCTATTGTTTTTGTTCTTGTTCTTCTTCTTCGTGTGTTATGTCGGGTCCCCCTGCTATCACTTGAGAGTGCATGTTCTTGTCTTCTTCGTCGGATTGTCTCCATCCAATACTGGACGTAAACTTCTACACCCCCACGTCATTCCTCTCGGTCTGTCTTTCTGCCGTCTGCACAATATCATTGCTTCACCTGGTAGGCTGACTCCCGACACTTCTCCGGCCAAACCTTGGCCTCCATTCAGTAAACCTCTGGTTTCATCTTCCACCATTCCGTCAGCACACAAGTCCAACCCATTGTCTCTCCATCCTCGCAATGCGTATCCCTATATTGGTGACTCTGGTGCGTCTTCTAATCTCCACGTTATGTATATGGTATCTAAGCGAAATACCTAACATGGATCTTTCCATGAATATTTCCATGTACTAAAAAGGGTGGAGAGGGTATAATTATGAATGAGGAGAAGGGAGCGATAACGGCAATATTTCGAATATGGGAATTGAATATTCCCGTAATCCCTTCCCTCTCGTCAATTCTAATTATACCCCTTCCACCTTAATTCTGTATATTTTTCTTCTTCTTCAGCTTATTTCCGCCCACTCCTGGACAAAGTCCTCCTACATTTACTTCCACGTCACTCTGTCTTGTGCAGACTGCATCCATGTTATTCCGACATGTCCGTTTAGGTCATGCTTCCACCGTAGTTGCGGTCGCCATGTAATTCTCTTTGCCGTCCACGATCTCCAAGTCAGAAGTATTTTTGACAATTTTTCGTCCGAGCTTCTAGCTACGTGACCTGCCCATTGCCACTTTAGAGTCACCACCCGGTGGATGATGTCAGTGACCTTTGTTTTTTCTCTCACCGTATCGTTTCTGACTCTGTCTCTTAGGCTTATTCCTAACATGGCTCCTTCCATGGCTTTTTTGGTCACTCGTAGTTTCTCGGCACTTCATTTCGAGGCCATGAGTAGCAACTGGGAGAACACACGCTTGATAAACCTGGCAAAGACTAGATATTCACTCTATTTTATTGTATGGTTAAAATTTGTACACATATAAAGGTTGAAGATTAGGTCACATCCGAAACATGTCTGAAAAAAAAGTTAACTAACTATCACGCCGTTTCCCTAGAGAGGATGGATCGCCACATTGTCCTATCCTGACATAATTCTCGCGCATCTTCTACATTCACACATCGTGACATGCACGCTCGTCGATTGTTCCTACTTCGAACATGGCCGCCTTTCAGTAATTGATTAATTTGGTCATCCCATGTCTTGGCCTTCCTCGACTTCTTTTCTCATTCACACTCCTTGCATATATCTTTTTACACCATTCATCCCTCATCCATTCGTTCTATATGTCCAAACCATCTTAAAAGCCCCTTCTTAATTATATTTATTACGCATTCATCCGATTTTCTTTAATTTCTTACTTCATTATTAGATTATTATTATTATTATTATTATTATTATTATTATTATTATTAAGTTGAATCGTTTTTAACATCATGACAGCATGAGCCAAATCGATGTAAAGGGTATTATAGTTATCATAGTGATTCTCGTGACATGTGATAGGTAGCTCATCTATCGCCATTTTATTGTCACGTGAATTCTACACCAGACTAAAGACAGTTTGACCATCACACCACCCTCGCCGGGAATCGAACCCGGAACCTTCGGGGTGGCAGTCAATGCACTTACCACTCTTCCACGAAGGTCGCCAATATTATATCATACATTGTTTTTCCGCACATTCTTCTTAATGACCTCATTTCTCGGCATTTATCCTACTTTCATCCTCGTCATCTCCAAGTTTCACTTCCATACAAAGGGTCGGGACTAGAACTCCATTGAGCACTGCCATCTTTGCTTCAGTCGATATATTTCTATTAAACGAAAAATTGTAATAAAGTGTTGTTTAAATATTAAGTGTGATTATATTAATAATAATAATAATAATAATAATATGCTAAATTTTAAAGCCCCGTTTTTGTGATGTAATTACCTCAAGGGCGCATTAAGACGTGTTTTAAATCTAAATATCTAAATATTGTGAACGCTGCATCTGATTTTCGCGATCGGTTAGAAAGTATAGTAGAACAAAGTATAAATGTTTAAATTGGGTATGAAATATGAAAAAGATGAGTTTTCAGTTTAGATCTGAAATCTGTCGGATCATTTATGCATCTGAGGTGTGAAGGGAGATTGTTTCAAGCTGATGGACCGGCTACCGCGAACGCTCGATCCCCGAAATTTGTACTGGGGCAACGCTTCGGCTCAACTAATCTTCCTATTGCCGAGGAGTTCGCCGAGCGAAGTGTGGATTTCCTTGTATTTAGGCTGTCCGTTATACAGAGTTCGGATATATAACTTGGTGCCATTCCATGTAGCTCTTTGAAGACTGTCCAGCAGAGTTTATAATGGATTCTTTCAGGACTTTTAAGCCAGTGAAGTTCTTTGAGATGTTGTGTTATATGGGACTTTTTTGGAATACCTTGCAGCTGCATTGAAGTTTGTTTATTTGTTGTTTTGGAATGTTTGCATAAATTCCATTACAATAATCAAGTCGTGACACAACGAAGGAATTTACAAGAGTTTTGAAAATGTCATGGGGAATACTCCTTTTGACGGATTTTAATCGTCTTAGGTGGAAGAGACTAGCGCTGACCGTGTTATTAATTTGGGATTTTAGAGACAGATTTGCGTCAAGATAAACACCAAGAAGCTTTGTGGAGTTTTTGGGAACGATATCATTGTCAGCTGTTGAAATTGAGAAATGATCGATAAGACGTTGATGCTTTGCGGTAAAAGTCCAGAGAAATATTAATTCAAATAGAAATTTATTGAGTACTAATTGTTTTAATTTAAATTGATTGTTTTTTATATTAAAAATAGGTTTCGTAGTATAAACAAATAACGTTGTTGTTTACAAAATTGATACTTTAATTATGAATTAATAATCAGACAGCTATCAAACTTGTATATTTTTTAATTAAAATATAACGTAATTTGCTTTATAGTGTCAAATTATTATTATCAGAGACAAAAAGTTTAATTTGATTCGCTGAGACGAAAGATTTTGCGGTAATGAAGCCAATAGACAATTCATTAAATTTCATCTACTCCAAATTGAGCGTAATTATAAACTTCTTCAAAATTCGAGCGCTGGTCCTGGAATTCTATCAATTAATGACAGGGTGGATCCAGTGGCTTATGTCTAGTGCTACCAGGGCCGAATTGAGGATTAAAAAAACGACTTTAACATTCTTAAACTAACTTAATATCTAACAATGACATACGAGCATTGAGACCAGAGCGGATACCACAAGATCGAAGGCTAAATTACGGATGGCAGAGAAGCGGACGCTGAGGATGATAGCAGGAAAGACTCTTCGAGATAGGGTGAGGAACACGACTTTCCACGAAATCTGCAAGATGGAAGATGTCGTGAGGTGTGGCAGACACCTCTACTAGGATGCGCACGTGCAGAGGATGGATCCCACCAGAATCCCACACGTTGTGGCGCATCAGATTCCTGCTGGCTACCGTTCCCCCGGAAGACCATCAAAGAGATGGAGAGATAGCTGGGAGTCCAACCATGAGAGGCCAGCCTGATTACAGGAACAGACCGAAGATCTAAAAGAAGAAGAAGAATATCTAACCATCATTGTGTCTTCCCGAAAGGGTAGGCAGAATGAATAAAACGCCACACATATATCACTCTTGACATACTTCACTCAATTCCTCAACGTCCAAACATCGTTTAATACACGCACGTCGATTTCTCCGACTTCTCACGTGGTCAACATTTAATATTTGATTGATATAAATGCACCACGTTTTCCTCGGTCTTCGTTATGAACGTCTATCGCAAACAAAAGCCTATAAAAAAGCTAAGATGACAATGCACAATGGTGTTCTTGTGCCGACCCTTATGTATGAAAACGAAGCATGAAACTGACTAGAGAAGGACGAAAGTAGAATAACTTTAGTAAAAATGAGATCTCCTAGACGAATGGGTATTCTGTGTATGATGACCAATCGAACCATGATTTTCAAAATAAATTTGCACAATTTGCAAGCGCTGTTCTGACGTCAGTCTATTCATGGTAAAATGGGAAAACGTACTTACTACAAATCAACTAACAACTGTCAAATTGGCAGTCTGTAGAAACTATTTTACCACTCTAAAAACCAAACCTCTAAAAAAACACCCTATAGTTTAAAAAAATGTCATTTTATTTTAGTATGATATTGCGTGAGTCTGGTCCTGTTTTCCGATATGTCAAGAGGCGGCTTAAGTTTATTTTGCCTAAGTGATCTATCAATTTTAAGTCAATCCTTTCTGCGTAATATTATAGAGTCTTAAAGAAAGTGTCGTTCTCCGAAATTGGTAATTGAAATATTGATATTTTAATTAGTACATAGTATAACTCGTAGAATGAGATCTTCTTGAGATCACGAATGTAGAGAAATTCTGTGTATGATAGAGTGACGAATGAAAGCATAATTGCTTTATTAATAGAGTGTTTTTTAGATGTTTGATTTTTAAACATGGCAACATTGCTTATACAGACTGTGAATTTGACAGTTAATAGTTGATTTGTAGTCAGTACGTTTTGCCATTTTACCATAAATAGACTGACGTCATAACTGCGCTTGCAAATTGTGCAAATTTATTTGGAAAATCATAGTTCGGTTCACCAAACTTATCGTGCACTACGTCCATTTTACGGTCGACATAATCGTCCATGCGAGCAAGTTATTCACAAGACTAAGAGCGTATAACCTACTAGAGTATCAAAATCAAACTCATCATATCGTCGGTTCAAAGGTAAAACTCATTAAGTGACATTTGATTTTTTTTTTTTTGCAATTTCTGTATCAGACTTGTGAATTCTACGTCAGAAAGTAATCACCAAGTGTTTTTATTAAAGAAACTGTTATTCTTTAATAAATACACTTGGTGATTGTTTTCTGACGTAGAATTCACAAGTCTGATGCGGAAGTTGCAAAAAAGGAGAAAAATTTGAAATGTCACTTAATGAGTTTTACCTTTGAACCGACGATATGCAGATTTCAAAAGAGCCGCACAAGACAGGGAAGAATGGAAGAGAAGAATAGAGGAAATTGCTGCAAACCAATCCCAGGATTGAAACCAGAGAGAGAGAAGGGTCTTTTTGCTCCTTGTAGTAGTTATTTAGATTGTTTAATAATTCAAAGATGTTTGATCGAAATGTCAGAGTTGCAACATAATTTTTTTTTTCCGAAAAAGTGTGTTTTTCGACAACAATGTAACAAATTTAATTGTATCTCAATAGAGACGAAGACGCAAACTGGAAACTGAATATGGATGATCAAGGTGTTTACAGGACTTATGGCCTGTCATTGGTTAAGTTAAGCGCACGCTTTATGTAATTACAACATTCCCCATTCCACTTTTGTTATTATGATCATAGATGGCGTTAGTGGGTCGGTTGTTTAAATTAATCTTGAAAAGATTCACAAGTGCAACCAAATCTACATAGATGGACAATTAAAACTGACACGTGAAGATAGATATGGATTTGAAGTATATATACATCTTCCAAAAATTTGTCATGCATGATCATAATAACAAAGGTGGAATGGGGAATGTTTTAATTACATAAAGCGTGCGCTTAACCCAACCAACGACAGGTCATAAGTCCTGTAAACACCTTGATCATCCATATTCAGTTTCCAGTTTGCATCTTCGTCTCTATTGAGATACAATTAAATTTGAATTAACCACCCTTTGGTGAAAATCCAGGATTTCGTATACAAGTATAAGTATACATTCACAAAATAAATGTAACAAATATTAATAATTTTCGCATTGCCCCCCAAGACATCCAAATCGCCCCCTGGTGGGGCGTACGCCCCACGTTGAAAAACACTGCTCTATTCCAAGGAAGGAGAATAAGAAGAGTTATTTAGTCTCGATATCGGTGATCACAATGACTTCATGAATTTTATTTATTTCAGATTCTCCAAGCGTCAGGCTCGTACTCCTGAAATCATCAATGAAATATCCACCTACAAGGACCCCTTCTCCTACAACGAGTGGTCTCCCTACTACGCCAGTTCCGGGGGTGGTTATGTCTCCTCTTCACGAAGCGCGGGAGGCAGTGGAGGCACAAGGTAAACACTTTCTTTAAATCTCTTCTTCTTTAACTGCCATATCAGGTCTCTCCGATGTAAAACAACCCCTACCCTCTGGATTCCGGTCCACTCTCTGATATTTCTCAGCCGTTATCCCACAACATGACTACCCTTAATCTTTCCTTTCTTGATGAGATGCAACAAATTAATGTTTTCATTGCCCATGTTTCTCAAATATGACATTTTCCCAATCCTTATTTTGAACTACAGTTCTCTTTCTGCTCTAGAGCAGAAAGAGAACACCATTCCACCACGTCATTCTGTCTTGTGCAGACTGCATCCAGGTTATTCCGAGGTGTCTGTTCAGATCATACTTCCACCGTAGTTGCGGTCGCCCTGCACTTCTCTTTGCCGTCCACGGTCTCCGAGTCAGCAGTCTTCTTGTCCACTTTTCATCTGAGCTTCTGGCTACGTGACCTGCCCATTGCCATTTTAGAATTGCCACCCGGTGGATGATGTCAGACACCTTTGTTATTTCTCTCACCGTATCGTTTCTGACTCTATCTCTTAGGCTTATTTCTAACATGGCTATTTTCATGGCTCTTTGGGTCAATCGTAGTTTCTCGACACATTGTTAGGACAATGTTACAGTTTCAAGACCATAAGTACCAACTGACAAAACGCAGGCTTCATAGACTTTTCGTTTCAGGTTGATCGGTATTTTCCGGTTTTTAAGGATGTAACCCATGTTTCCGAAAGCTGCCCAGCTTAGTCCAATTCTTCTTTTTAGCTCTGCGGTTTGGTTATCTTGGCTCAATCGAATGTCCTTTTTGTTTGGAGGGAATTTTGGCATTTCCACACCACGCTTGTATTGCGGGTTGCTGTGTCTTAATGTTGTTACTGCTAGTATTAAATGATTCTCAGATTTCTCTCTCTTCACCCACATTCAAATTAGACCTTTGTAAATTAGATACGTATAATATTCATCTTAAATTCAAAGGGAATCTGAATCGGATCGCGTTTGTGTTTACCGACACTATTTGCTCGCTTGTTCCCCGGCCGCAATATCTATCTCGTTAATTACATCCCGCCAAATATTTATTATTTATTAATTCCAAAGCACTTAAAACTTTCCTCCCTGAATGATGCCGCAGTTACCAAGGACGCGTTCAGTTTACTAGTAACTTCAAATCAAATTACTTGTTAACAAGATAATCAAGTAAGTTGGTTATATAATGTCTAACAACAACAACAACAAACCAACACGCCGCGGGGGTAGGCTGAGAGAATGGATCGCCACACTAATCTATCCTGACACACTTTTCTAGCTTACTCCACATTTATACAACGAGTCAAACACGCACGTCGATTCTTCCGACTTCTAACATGCCAAACCTTTAAAATTTGCTTAATCTGGTCATGCCGTGTTTTCCTCGGTCTACCTCGATTCCGTACTTCATTTACATCATTAACGTATACTTTCTTAATCATTCTTTATCCATCCATGCGCTCCATATGTCCGAACCAACGATCCTTTCATAATTCTGTCGTACACCGTTCTACGAGTATCACACATTCGTCTGATGGATCTCATCTTTACCGCATTTATTCTGCTCTCACCTTTCTTCTGCCAGTTCCATGCTTCGCTTCCATGCATAAGGGCTGGGACCAGAACTTCATTGTGAACGACCGTTTTCGCTTTCATTGATAAATTCTTGTTTCCAATAACTAGTTTCACTTTGTTACCCGCACCAACATATGGAGCGCATGGAAGGAGAAAGGATGGTTAAGAAAGTATGCGTTCATGATGTAAATGGAGTACGGAGTCAAGGAAGATCGAAAAAAACATGGCATGACAAAATTAATTAAATTTTAAAGGTTGGTCATGTTAGAAGTCGGATGAAACGACGTGCGTATATGACTCGCTGTATGAATATGGAGGAAGTTAGAGAGGTGTGCCAGTATAGAGTAGTGTGGCGCTCCATTCTCTCTGCCTACCCTACATGGAAACGGCGTAGTTTGTTGTTGTTGTCAATTATTAAAAAAAATGTACGATATATTATATGAAACTAAAATCCAAACTTGTTTAATGATTTTTTTATGATACAAATGATTATATTTTCTTTTTATAATTACAGTCATCAATAGACAAATTTACAACGGTAAATCAACCCTAAAGATATGGGAATTAATTTGAGGTTAAATTTCCCATAATGTACGTTCGAATATCAGGCGCCATCTGTGGGTGAAACATTACACCAATTAATCCGGGCCATATAACGTCTACGGCTGCATTGTTCCTGGTACTAATAGGCCAGAGTAATGGTGCAGGTTTATACACATACATCACCAGCTGTTGCCAGCCTCAAGGTTTAACCAAGCGCACACATACACAGGGTTATGCTGACGTCACATTACCCTTTCGACTACTAACTAACTAACTAACCATCACGCCATTTCCCCGGAAGGGTAGGCAGAGAGGATGGATCGCCACAATGCTCTGTCCTGGCATACCTCTCGGGCATCCTCTACATTCATACATCGTACCATGCACACACGTCGATTATTCCGACTTCGAATGTGGCCGCCTTTTAGTAATTGATTAATTTGGTCATGCCATGTTTTCCCAGGTCGTCCTCGGCTTCTTTTTCCACTCACGCTGCTTGTGTACAACTTTTTAACCATTTTACTCTCATCCATTCGTTCCATTTCTCTCGTATTTCATCGTTCGGTATTCTATCACACAACGTTTTCTCGCACATTATTCTTAGTGATCTCATTTCTACGGCGTTAATCCTGCTTTCATCCTTCTTTTGCCAGCTCCAAGCTTCACTTCCATACATGAGGGCTGGCACTAGAACTCCATTGTGTACTGCCATCTTTGCTTCTGTGGATATATTTCTATTTGCAGTAATGACTTTGAGTGCGCCATTTATTTTATTCCCAGCACCAACCCTTCTTTCGATGTCTTTTTCATTTTTCCGTCTCTTGTAAACATGCTTCCCAGATACGTAAATTCGGTAACTTGCTCCAATTTCTCGCCCATCGCACTTATATCACAAATCGTCATACATTCTTCTTTCTCGAAAACCGTCACATTAGATTAAGACACAATCATCACCAAGTCACTCTCTTTATTATTATTATTATTATTATTATTATTTTTATTTTATTGAATCGCTCTTAACATCAAAATAGAGCGAGCCAAATCGGGTATAGCTATCATATTGATTCTCGTGACATGTGATAGGTAGCCAATCTATCGCCATTTTATTGTCACGTGATGTCTGCAACAGACCAACGACAGTGTGACAATCACATTGTCATCGCCGGGAATCGGACCCGGGACCTTCGGTGTGGCAGTCAAAGCACTTACCACTCGATCACGAAGGTCATCGAATTATGTAATATAAATAGGCAAAAAGTGGATGTCGTAAAGAAATAGTGCGAGAATATTTAGAATACAAGGTAGAGATAGAAGAATACTTCGATTCTCTCCGAAAGTAATTCAAAATGCACACAGTGCGCATGCCTAAGAACTTTTTGGGTAATTTTGAAATTTGTTCAGAGAGAGTAGTGTGGATAACAATAGAAGAACAATTTGATGTTGTTAATTGTGAAAAAACATATTTACATTGTTCTGATTGGCACTTAAACTTTGCTTTAGTGGTATAATTTGAATAGTAATAAATTAAGTATACATTAACGGTGTGACTGGAACAGGAAATAGAGGAAGATCCTTGAATATATTTTAGTAAGTGGCATGATCAAATCAATAAAAAAATTAATGTCGTGCACGCAATGAGTAGAAGAAATCGACGTGCATGCATGATGGATGTTGTGGAATCGAGATAAGTATGTCAGTAGTTTTCATTGTATTTTTATATTCCACAATTTTTTCTAGAATAATCTCGACTTTAAAATCATTAAGATCGTCTATAACAAAAGAAAACAAAGATCACAAGGAAATCGAAATAAGAATCACAATTGGTAACAAAACATTCTTCTCTCTACTACCAGCGCTCAAATCAAGAAACTTACATTGGAAAACCAAAATCACCTTGTATAAAACAATCATCCGAACAGTAGTGACCTATGGGTGTGAGGCGTGGACAATGACAGCGAAATCTGCAGAGCGACTGGATACTTTTGAGAGAAGGGTGCTGCGCAGAATTCTGGGGCCTGTGAATGACGGTGAAGGCTGGAGAGTGCGGTATAATGAAGAGCTGTACAATATTTACAAAGCTCCCAGTCTCTCTACACAGGTCAGACTGAATAGACTGAGATGGGCCGGTCACGTGCAGAGGATGCCTTCATCGCGAACCCCAAAAAGATTGCTGGAGTGGCACCCAGGTGGTAGAAGACTAATTGGACGACCAAGGCTGCGATGGGAGTATGAAGTTGGGAGAGATGGAGCAAGATTGTTAGGAGTGTCAGATTGGAGGGTCGAAGCGGAGGACAGGAGGAGTTGGAGGCGAAGAATACTGGAGGCTAAGGCTCGATATGGGCTGTAGGGCCATCGAAGAAGAAGAAGATCATTTTAAACCACCCTGTACAAAAAAAAAATTTATGTGAACGATAGGGTAGGTTAACTAGCGGTTTAAGATTACATATAATCCCCTGTTGAAATGCCATAACCTCGTTAAGCTTACATCTGAAGATTAGTGGTTAATTGTGAGTTAACTCTTCCACGCTGTCAACGGGATTACTGAATCGCTTTATAGACTTTATAGACCAAAATTTAGAATATATGTAAAAAGACGTGGAAAAGTAGAATACTGAAAGAAGAAGTAGATATGAATCTTCTTCTTTCGTTGCCGTGTCTAGTCTTACGACGTTGGTGATCACTGCAGCAAAGGCATCTCGGTCCTGCGCCATTTGGAACATGTTCTAGACTCTGGTTAATCCTGTCCAATCTTTCACGTTCTGCAGCCAGGACAACTGCCTTCTACCAACTCCCCGGCGTCCCTTTACTTTACCCATTAATATCAGTCGAAGGAGGTGATATTTTTCTCCCCTTAGCACATGACCCAGATATGAGACCTTTCTAACTTTCACACTCGACAACAGCTCTCTATTGGCTTTGGCTCTCTGCAGTACGAGTACGTCTACATTACTGATCCTATCGGTCCACATTATACGTAGAATAAGACCTTTCACGAATTTTGTTTTATGGCTCCAAATGAGTAACGCGGAGCGACAATTTTAGTTTTGGGAACCGAAAAAAGTCACACAGAGCCAAATCCAGAGAATGTGGTGGTTGATCGATGGTAATTAACGCGTTTTTGACCTTTAATTCGGTCACAATTGTGGCTCTATGCGATGGCGCATTGTGCCGTGCAAAATCCATGACTTGTTTTTCCATAATTTCTACCGTTTCTGACCAATGTATATTTCTGGGACGAATTCATGATGGACCACAACTTGAATATTGAAATAAAACAATGAGCATCACTTTGATATAATATTTGAGCGATTTTGGTATGGTTTTTTCGGTATCGACTTGTTTTTCTCCGTCCATTGTGAAGATTGTTTGCATGTGATACTCATAAACCCATGTCTCATTGGCATTTACGATGCATTTTATGAATGTTGGATTAGAATTCCCATGATCAACCATGTCCAAAGTTACCTGTTCACGGTACTGTTTTTGAAGAAAATTCAAATGCTTCTGAACGAGTCAAGCAGACACTAGTCTTATACCCGAATTTACCTTCTCCTTCTTCTTCTTTTAATAGATCTGACGATTAGAACGTTACAGAAATCATGTCTCGTCGGATGATGAGGTCCAGCTGTACATTCATATCTTAGGCGGTCTTCCAGGTGGGCGGTGTCCGGTGGGGATTTTATAAGCGGCTGGATATGCAAGTCTGTCACCATCCATTCGGGCTACATGGTCCCTCCATTGGTCCCTCTTCTGGATCTACTCCACAGAACGATATCCTCTATTTCGTTATTTTTTATTATGTCTGCGTTGCGTTCACGATCTCGGACAGTTTTTCCAGTAATTGATCTTAGGACCTTCATCTCCGATGTTCTTAGTAGTCCCTTGGTTCGTGTCGGCCCGCGTCTCTACAACGCATGTCATGATAGGTCTCACGCATATTTTAGAAATTCTGATTTTGCTGTCGATACGCGTGTTTTTTTTTTATCAAATACCTAATTTTCCACCAAAATCAAACTAATAGACTCACGAGAGATGTTAAGGTCTCGTGCTACCTCTTTAGCACTAACATGACTTTTTTGAGAACAATTTCTTTCATTTTTAAATGTCTATTGTCGTAAGCAAAATTGTAAGCAAAATCGTAAGCAAAATCGTTGCAAATATTAGAAAAGGCTTATGGTGAATCAGCAGTTTGGTTATCTTGGCCCAATCGAGATAACCAAACCGCAGAGCTAAAAAGAAGAATTGGACTAAGCTGGGCAGCTTTCGGAAACATAGGATACATCCTTAAAAACCGGAAAATACCGATCAACCTGAAACGAAAAGTCTATGAAGCCTGTGTTCTGCCAGTTGGTATTTATGGTCTTGAAACTGTAACATTTTCCAACCAAAGTGCCAAGAAACTACGAGTGACCCAAAGAGCCTTGGAAAGAGCCATGTTAGGAATAAGCCTAAGAGACAGAGTCAGAAACGATTCGGTGAGAGAAAAAACAATGGTCACTGACATCATCCACCAGGTAGCGATTCTAAAATGGCAATGGGCAAGTCACGTAGCCAGAAGCTCAGATGAAAAATGTATAGGAAGACTGCTGACTTGGAGACCGTGGACGGCAAAGAGAAGTGCAGGGCGACCGCAACTACGGTGGAAAGATGATCTGAACAGACATGTCGGAATAACCTGGATGCAGTCTGGACAGAACAGAGTGACATGGAAGCGAATGGAGGAGACCTTTATCGAGGAGTGGGCGTAAATAGGCTAAGGACGAAGAAGAAGAAGATATAAAGATTATCAACGAGAGGACAATCAATTTTACTTCATTGTTTCAGAAATAATAAATATTACGAACAGTACAAATGTTTAAGAATATTCCAGCGAATTATTTTGCTTGAATATTAATATAAATTACTGCTATGGAATAAATTTTGCTAGATTATTAAATTCACATATTTAATACGAGGGTAGGTTGGGGAAGAAACTTTCGACCGTGGGTGTTCAGCGGAGGTGGTAGCCGAAAGTTTAGCTCGTAAATTTCGTGAAATTTTAATTACTGTTCAAATTAATCGGTTTCGTCTGGAATTTTCGCGTTTGTCGTTTTCCGCATTAATTGTGCTGTAGAAAAGTTTTATTAATAAGCAAAATTTTAATATTAAATAATATAATAATAGAATTCATCATAATAATAGAATGGCAGTGCACAATGGTGTTCTTCTACCGACCCTTATGTATGGAATACGAAACATGGAACTGGCAAAAGAAAGATGAAAGTAGAATTAATGCAGTAGAAATGAGATCTCTTAGACGAATGTGTGGATACTCTGTGTATGATAGAGTGGCGAATGAAAATATAAGAAGTGAATGCGGTGCGAATGATGGTGTCATGAACAAAATAATGAAAGGATCATTAAGATGGTTTGGACATATGGAAAGAATGAATGAAGAAAGAATGGTAAAAAAATTCTCGGAATATCTCGGAAGCGAAGTAACCAGCTCTAATGACCTCCCCGGAGAAGTAAGGTCACAGGTGGATAGGGCTGCAGCAGTTGCAGGCTGCCTGAAAGATGTCATATGGAGAAACAAGGACATGAGGACTGACAGCAAGGTACGCATCTACAAGACCTGTGTGCGACCAATCCTCACATATGGCATTGAATCGAGGGCAGATACTGTCAAGACAAAGAGCATGCTCAGGACAACCGAGATGAAAACGCTCCACGCTATAGCTGGCAAGACCCTACGTGATCGAGTTAGGAATACAGCAATCCGAGAAATCTGCGAGGTCGAAGATGTGGTCAGATGGGGACGTCAAAGACGGCGATACTGGCATCAACACGTAGAAAGGATGAGCTCAAATAGGATACCACACATAGCTCTCCATGGAACGCCAAACGGACAACGCCGACCAGGAAGACCCCCGAAACAATGGAGAGAAAGCTGGAGTTCAGCATCCCAAGAGGACCCGCCTGAAATAACAGACTCCTGAGTCTACCAAAAGTGAAAAAGAAGAAGAAGATGTTTATGATGTAAATGGAACCAGAAATAAAGGAAGACCGGTGGAAAACGTGGCGCGATCAAATAAATCAAATATTGAATGTCAGCCATGTGAGGAGTCAGAGAAATCGAAGCGCGTGCATGACACAATGTATGAATGTTGAGAAAGCGAGAGGAATTTGCCAGGAAAGAAAGGTGTGGCAGTCTATTTTTTCTGCATACCCCTTCGGGGAGACGGCGTGATGGTTATTTAGTTAGTTAGTTAGAATTGATCAAATCAAATCAGTTTATTTTCTAAAAAAATATTACAAACAACAATTATATTGTAGTTTAAGTTAGTATATTGAGAACAGGTAAAAAGTAAAATATATATAATACCAGGAACGCATGAGAGATGGTTCGACATTAGGAATACAAGATACTCTCCAAAGTCAAGAGTATTTGTCTTCTGAACGTACTTTCACGAATATGAAAGACATTGATCTCCGAAGTGATCATGTTCAGCAGTTTGATTGCTCTCCCCACCGGCATCACCAGAGGCAGGTTGGTTCTGCATGCTAGGAGATAAAACAGTCTGTGCTGACGCTGTCGAAGATATCCACCCGGAACATAAAGTAGGATAGCCTCCAAGATGACGGAATTCTTAAAGAATCCCCCTTGATAAACCATCTTACATGGAAAACTTTTAATTATTTCATTTATTTATTAATTTAAATATTATACATCAAAAGCATTACAGAATCGAACTTTTGAAGTATAGTGTGTTTTTTTAGAAGTTTGGTTTTTAAACTGGCAGCATTGTTTCTACAGACTGTCAATTTGACGGTTGACAGTTGATTTGTAGTCAGTACATTTTGCCATTTTACCCAGTTGCTCAATAAAGGTGTCGAAAGTTGGACTTCACGATTGCGCTTCATTCGAGCTAGCCGCTCATATGCTCGAAATCATATTTAAACAATAATGACATTCAAGGATTAATTTTATCTCAATAGAGACGAAGATGCAAACTGGAAACTGAATATGGTGATCTAAGTGTTTACAGGACTTATGACCTGTCATTGGTTGGGTTAAGCGCACGCTTTACGTAATTTCAACATTCCCCATTCCTCCCTTCTTATGACCACCATGTCTGACAAATTTTTGGAAGTTGTACTCGTATATATGTTAATATCCAACACCACAATTCACATGTCAGTTTCAATGCGCCATCTATGAAAATTAGATTGAAGAAGAACACCAAGGAGTTTGTCTACCTCGGGAGCAAAATAACATGGGACGGTCGGTCTAAGAGCGAGGTCGATAGCCGTATACATCAGGCTAGGCTTGCATTTAATAAAAGGTCGAAAATAATAGAATCAAAAAATATAGACCGAAAACTGAGAATACTCCTCATCAAGACCTATGTATGGAGTATCTTGATGTACAGCTGCGAGACATGGTGCCTATGCGAAAGAGATAAACGGAGACTAGAGGCTTTTGAGATGTGATCCTATAGAAGGCTATTAGAAATTTCTTGGAGAGACCACATCACGAATGAAGAGGTTCTTCAAAGAATCAAAAGAGGAAGGCACCTGCTCAGGACCTTGTCCGAAAGGCGTGCAAGATGGATCGGCCATGTAATACGTCAAGAGGCTTCTTGCATGCCATAATGGAGGGTATGACCAAGGGGACAAACTCTAGGGGACGCCCACGCCGAGAGTACCTGGAGGACCTGTTGGTGGACGTGCGCTGCTCATCATATGCGGATTTCAAAAGAGCCGCACAAGACAGGGAAGAATGGAAGAGTAGAATAGAAGAAATTGCTGCAAACCAATCCCAGGATTGAAACTTTCTTACTAACCCTTTCGGGGAGACGGCGTAATGCGTAGTTAGTTAGTTAGTTAGTTTATTTTATTTGTGGATCTACGATGCTTGAATATATTAATCCTTCCCTCGCTTGAGAAAATTTAAACCCAGGAATATCTCAATTGATCTGGCATTTACGAAACAATACATTTTCCATCTATGGTACAATTTTGATAAAATAACAAAACGCTCCATCTCCAACAGATACATTCAAATCAGTAAAATCTCAGATAACCTCCTTTTGTCTCCAATTCATGTATGCTTTGATGTAATACCCAAATACCAAAATTTAATTTAATTTTGAAATTGAAATGTAAAACGTCGGGGTAACTTTGCCTACAAAAGGGTCAATTTAAATATTCTTAAAAAAGAATACAGGACATGTGGAGCGCATGGATGGAGATATGATGGTTAAGAAAGTATACTTTAATGACGTGAATGGAGTACGGAGTACGGTCCTCAAGACGTATGTGTAGTAGAACGAATTACGACAGAATCTCAATTGCTGATATAAGAATGGAATGTAGAGCGGAAGAAGGTATTATGAAAGGTTCGCTGCGTTGGTTCGGACATTGGAGCGCATGGATGGAGAAAGAATGGTTAAGAAAGTATACGTTAATGATGTAAACGGAGTACGGAGTCGAGGCGGACCGAGGAAAACATGGTATGACCAAATTAATCAAATTTTAAAGGTTGGTCATGTTAGAAGCCGGAAGAATCGACGTGCGTGTGCGACTCACTGTATGAATGTGAAGGAAGCTAGAGAGGTGTGCCAGGATAGAGTAGTGTGGCGGTCCATTCTCTCTGCCTACCCCTGCGGAGAAACGGCGTGATGGTTTTTTTGCTAAAACATAATAAAAAAACAGACGACTGGCTATCTTTGAGGTTCCCTAAACTCTGAGATTTCACATTTTTTAGATAAAAAAAAAAATAATATAAAACTTTTAATATAAAAAAACTAACTAACTAACCATCACGCCGTCTCCAAATAAAGACGACCAGAATATTTTACGAAAATAATCGACTTATTGTGGCTCTAAGTGTTCCCATTTTGATTTAATGGAAATAACTGAATTAACCGATTTCTCTGACTCCTCACGTGGCCGACATGGAAAATTTGATTTATTTGATCATGTCACGTTTTCCTCGGTCTTCATCTATTTCTTGTTCCATTTACATCGTAATTAAATATTTTTTTTTACATTTTTTCCATTCTTTCTTCATTCATTCTTTCCATGTGTCCAAACCGTCTCATCATCCTTTCATTATTTTGTTCATAACGCCATCATTCGCACCGCATTCAGTTCTTATATTTTCATTCGACACTCTATCATTCACAGAGTATCCTCACATTCGTCTAAGAGATCTCATTTCTACTGCATTTATTGTACTTTCATGCTTCTTTTGCCAGTTCCATGCTTCGCTTTCATACATAAGGGTCGGTACAAGAACACCATTGTGCACTGCCATTAATTTAATTATTTAACTAGCTAACTAACCTTGGTCTTCCTCTATTTCTGGTTCCATTTACATCATTAACATATAATGTTTTCACCATTCTTTCTTCATTCATTCTTTCCATATGTCCAAACCATCTTAATGATCCTTTCATTATTTTGTTCATGACACCATCATTCGCACCGCATTCACTTATTTTATATTTATTTTATATTTAAACAAATATATAATATATTTAAACATTTCACGGGTAGCATCTAGTAATCTTAAAATGAGAATGGATCAAACTTACCCTGTTTTGCGATAGCAGTTTAACATTTACACGCTGGGAAACATGTACCCAAGTTTATGGTAGCTAATTCCCGAAATTAATTACAAAATTAAATTATTATTTAGGCTCTGTGTATTTGGTTAAACGTGGGTTATTTATAATAGTTGGTACACCTAATGGGATCCGTTGAACAAGCTAACATAAAAATGTTTACGAAGCCATCTTAACCTTTAAACGCTCGTGCGTCGCGTGCAATAAAGGAAGCCCACTGCGCAAGCATTTTCTGTGAAATATTCGCGCGACTTGCGACCTAAGCGTAGCTAATTATTATTATATATTTTATTCAAGATTTAGTTTAAGTTTGTTTGATGCCATCCATTTAGATGGCATCAATGCAGTTGACAGTTATTGACGTAAGATGTTTGGTGTCATGAGGGTTGCTGAAAAAAAATGTTGGTCATCAAATTAAATCAAATCAAATCAGTTTATTAACTCAAAAGACATAACAAACAGGAAAATGTTTAAGGCATCTATTAAGTACAGGTAAAATATTATAAAAATACAACAAAGTACCAGGAGCGCATTAGAGATGGTTCGACATTAGGAAGACAAGATACTTCCCAAAGTCAAGAGTATTTATCCCCTGAACGTACTTTCACTAACATGAAAGACGTCGATTTCCGCGGAGACCGCGTTCAGCAGACTAATTGCTCTTCCCACCGGTGTCACCAGAGGCAGATTGGTTCTGGCGGCCGGTCTTCTTTGGTTTCAATCCTGGGATTGGTTTGCAGCAACTTCCTCCATTATTCTCTTCCACTTTTCCCTGTCTTGTGCGGCTCTTTTGAGATCTGCATATGATGAGCAGCGTACGTCCACCAACAGGTCCTCCAGGTACTCTCGGCGTAGGCGTTCCCTAGAGTTTGTCCCCTCGATCATACCCTCCATTATGGCATGCAAGAGACCTTCTTGACGTATTACATGGCCGATCCATCTTGTACGCCTTTCAGACAAGGTCCTGAGCAGGTGCCTTCCTCCTTCGATTCCTTGAAGAACTTCCTCATTCGTGATGTGGTCTCTCCAGGAAATTCCAAAGAGTCTTCTATAGGACCACATCTCAAAAGCCTCTAGTCTCCGCTTATCCCTTTCGGATAGGCACCATGTCTCGCAGCCGTACATCAAGACACTCCATACATAGGTCTTGATGAGGAGTATTCTCAGTTTTAGGTCTATATTATTTGACTCTATTATTATGGCGGCCGGTAGGTAAAACAAACTATGCTGTCGATGTCGGAGATATCTATCGGGGACAAAAATACCAGCATCCTCCAGTACGGCCGAGTTCTCGAAGTATCCCCTAATTAATTCGAAGCTGTAGAGAATTGGTTCCGAGCATTCCCAAAAGAAATGCCGTGGGATAGAGCCATAGATAACTACCATACTCCCTCGAGTAGAGATACCTCAGAATTTTTTTCTGAACCCTATCCATATCACAGAACCACTTTCGAGTCTGCTCCGAACCAATACGTTGTATAGGACTCTGAGCACATTGGAATCCCTGAAAACTCTTCCGGTCCGGACGATGAACCCCAACATCCTCAGTGCAATGCCACAAATCCTCTCGATATGTGCACGAAAAGTCAGCCTACTCTCATAGATGATTCCGAGATCTCTCATCGTAGATACATGTGCCAGTTGCATTTAGATGGCATCAATGCAGTTGACAGTTATTGACGTAAGATGTTTGGTGTCATCAGGGTTGCTGAAAAAATAAAGTTGTTGGTCATGGGCATAGAAATGTGAGAGGAGGCCAAACGTCATTCGTAACTACGTCATTCGTAATTACTAAAAAGATGAACAAGCTTTCATTCGCACTGAATTCCATTCTTATAATTTCATTTGACAATCTATCATATACAGATTAAGCATTTATTCGTCTAAGAGATTTAATTGTTATTTAATCTCTATCCTTATTTTTGGTGTAATTGTGGTGTCTTTGGTGTCTTTATTGTGTTTTTGGTGTCTTTACGGTGTCTTTGGTGTTATTTAATGCTATATGTTTATTTTCAGATACCGTACGGGGCCCAGTCGTCGTCCTGTGTTTGGTCGAGTGGTTCATAAAGCTCCCTTATCGGCTGCTGCTGGATTCGCTGCTCAAGGAGGCAGAGGATATGACCAGGTAAATGTCCAACCTACTTACTAACATCAAGGTAACTTTATTATAATTGATGTCAACTAGTTTTGCTTGGACTTCAGGGCAACATAATGTAAATAGGCCAAAACCCAGATTTAATCAAATAGAGAACGAGAATATGGAACTGGCAAAGGAAGGATGAAAGTAGAATAAATGCAGTAGAAATGAGATCTCTTAGACGAATGTGTGGATATTCTGTGTATGATAGAGTGTCGAATGAAAATATAAGAAGTGAATGCGGTGCGAATGATGGTGTCATGAACAAAACAATGAAAGGATCATTAAGATGGTTTGGACATATGGAAAGAATGAATGAAGAAAGAATGGTAAAAAAATTATACGTTAATGATGTAAATGGAACCAGAAATAGAGGAAGACCAAGGAAAACGTGGCACGATCAAATAAATCAAATATTGAATGTCGGCCATGTGAGGAGTCAGAGAAATCGACGCGCGTGCATGACACGATGTATGAATGTTGAGGATCGAGAGAATATATGTCAGGAAAGAAAGGTGTGGCAGTCCATTGTTTCTGCCTACCCCTTCGGGGAGACGGCGTGATGGTTAGTTAGTGAGAACGAGAATATTTTCAAATACAAGAGAGTGAGAGAGAAATACTTCGAGGAATCATTTGCGCGTGCCTTAGAAATACTTCCATTGCGCATGCCAAAAACATAACATTAACTATCTGACCCCAACCATACAAGTATCATCATCATCATCAGCCTTTAGTTATCCAGTGCTACAGTGAACATAGGCCTCCCTTCTCGACTTCCACAACTCTCTATCTCTCGCCGATCTGTGCCTTTAACCTTCTGCTACTCTTTTGATGTCATCAGACCATCTGGCATGTGGTCTGCCAGGATTTCTATGGCCAGTTCTCGGTCGCCACTCCAGGATGCGTCTTGCGTGGACAAGATTCAAGTATAAAGGCAAACAAAACAAATGAACATATCAAAACTGACCACATTCGAGGCCTTGAAAATTGTACACAGAGTGATCGTGAAAGAGACAAAAGAGAGCAGCTACAAATTAATCAAAAACTCACAGACACTGGACCAGGAATTGTGACGGATATCACTTACCGAATGCACGAACTAAGACAGGACAATCAAGAATATTGAACAATGGACTGAAACAATGATCTACCAAAAGATACAAAGAGTTTTACTAGAAACCATTTTATAATATACCTGTAACATAATATAGTTATATACTTAGGAAATTGAAAATAACTTTGTTTAACCCACTAAATATTAAAAAAAAACATGTTTCGGAGAATACCTCCATCTTCAGGTGTAACAATATAATAAAAACTAAACAAAGGAAGAATAATATAAAAAACGCATTTAAAATTCGATGTAATAATTTTAAATTAAAAATTTACCTGGGCCATTTGTTATAAGTACTAACAATTGTTTTTTTTATCAGTAAGATATATATCATATATCAATAAGATGTTATAAATAATATTAAACAATAATAATAACTAACTAACTAACTAACCATCACGCCGTCTCCCCGAAAGGGTAGGTAGAAAGAATGGACTGTCACACTTTTATTGATGCGGCACTCCATCCTTCTCTTTTCGCTCCGCGGGAGACGCGGTGTGATGGGTTGCGAACCTCATCGCCACCAATAGGCATCTCCCGCGCACACTTCGATCGTGCAACATCCACAAAATAAATCTAAAACAAATAATATAAAATACAATGATATAAAATAAAATAACAAAATAAAAATAATTAAACACAAAATGTTCTTTTTAGATGGTGCACATATTGTCTATTTAATTTATTTTCCACGAATCCACCGTTTTTTTAATTTAGCACATAATGTAAAAACACATAATGTTTTTTTCGATGTTGCACATGTTGACATGGACGATCCGGACTTTTGTGTTTATTTAATTTATGTTACACGTATCCACCGTTTTTTAAATTAGCTGTAATTAGGCACTTAACCAGCAAGAACTTAAAAATAATATTGAAGAAATTATTCAAATTGTCATTGGAACAAATGAAAAATTAATTTTTACACCTGTCAAAATTCTTTATAAAAACTATGAAACTAATATAATTTTAATTACGTGTCACAATTAACTATTAAAAAGTGCAGCAACGGTTTAATTGACCAAAACAATTCACTTATACGCGAAATATCTCTAATTTACAGGAGCACCACATGAACCAAACCAAATTTTCAAAATCAGAATTATAAATTTTTAACAATAATAATACATGATGATAATCCATAGCATGCATATCCGTGAATATTTCAAGGGTTGTAACTAGTTATGAATATAATGGTTTGATAATATAATATGTTTTCAGGTGGCTAGACTGTATGGGGCTTTGCAAGGAGAAGGAGCCCCGCGAAGACAAAGCGTCCTTCGCCTTCCTGGGGGTGGCATTCCTGCTCAGACCGGACGGTAAGTGCCATTTCTATGGAAATATGAAAATATCTATTGATTAACACAGAGTACCGCAGTCTCGAATCAAGACGCAAGGGTACATTGATGATCTTATGATTTAACCGTCGCGTTGCCATGTGGTCAATTGAGTTTCCACTGCCAATTTAAAGTTGATTTTCTTAAAACCTATGGACCCTAATATTATAAAAAAAATTGTGATCCTCCATTGAAGTGTTCTTAATATTTCGTAATAAAAAAAAGCAAAAAATTACTTCCTTCATCCCAAAAAAAAATATTTTCTAAGACTGCCCTCACCTTCATTCGTGTTAAGGTAGAATTTGTTTTGCTAATATTTACAACTTTATCAAAAGTGACCAATACTTACTCGCTGTTTTGAACGTATTATAAATTATATGTTTGACCTTTTCATAGGTACGTAATAATACCGACTGTGGACGGAAACGCAGCACGCAATTTAATAATATCAGAACTGTGAAAATATTAACACTTTACCAAAAGGGACAAATATTAATACGTACTCGTTGTCTTGAACGTACTATACATTTTGCCTAGGTGCCTTTATCATACGTAAAATTATAGCGCCACGGCGCGCGGCGCGCGCGGCGGGGCGAGACAAGTTCATACTTGGTGTCAGTTGCTCATATGCTGTGTCGCATTCTATATCAGAAATCGCATGGTTCCAGAAAAAAATTAATAATGATACGTTTTTCAAATAATTCATGTATGTTATAGATATCGATCTATTTCTAATGAAATTCCCTACAAGATGACATAAATTAAATTTTGATTAATCGAGTCATATGCTTGATATTTAGATAAAGTTAGCGGTAAACTGAATTGACCACATGGGAGCGAGCGTTTTGTTTTGAACACGGTACGTTAAGGGTTAAAATGCTCCGTAATCTCATTGATAGCCCATACTTCTTAGAGTGTTATGGCCTCAATGCACCGGACAGGTATGCTCGCGCTAGAAGACACGATCTGTTGTGCATACCGCATAGCAGGGCAAATGTCATGTTGCAGCATAAAACGACCAGGGGTATAGTGCCCTTGAATGAGGTGTCAGTCGATGTGGACATTCTCCAAATGACCTATGCGTCCTTTAAGGATCATACAGGTACATACCACAATTGCTGATATATGTGTTTTATTTAACTAACTAACTAACTAACCATCACGCCATTTCCCCGGAGGGGTAGGCAGAGAGGATGGATCGCCACACTGGCCTGTCCTGGCATACTCTCGAGCTTCCACTACATCCATACATCTTACCATGCACGCACGTCGATTGTTCCGACTTCGAATGTGGCCGCCTTTTAGTAATTGGTTAATTTGGTCATGCCATGTTTTCCTCGGTCGTCCTCGGCTTCTTTTCCCACTCACACTGCTTGTGTACAACTTTTCAACCATTCTACTCTCATCCATTCGTTCCATATGTCCGAACCATCTCAGGGATCCTTTTTAATTTTATTCATGATGCAGTCATCTGTCTTACATTTCTTTCTTATTTCATCGTTCGGTATTCTATCATACAACGTTTTCCCGCACATTCTTCTCAGTGATCTCATTTCTACGGCGTTTATCCTGCTTTCATCCTTCTTTTGCCAGCTCCAAGCTTCACTTCCATACAGGAGGGTTGGCACTAGAACTCTATTGTGTTTTATTTGAACATGTATTTCTGTGTTATTTTGGTAAATGTAAAATGTACACAGTAATTGGGTTCTAAAAACCTGTCGCATACAATAAAAAAAAAAATGAAAAGATCATTAAGATGGTTTGGGCACATGGAAAGAATGAACGGAGAAAGATTGATAAAAAAGTATGTGTTAACGAGTAAAAATGATTTAAATGGAACTAGAAATAGAGGAAGACCGAGGAAAACGTGGCACGATCAAATATCGAATGTCGACCACGTGATGAGTCAGAGAAATCGACGTGCATGCATGACACGATGTATGAATGTTGAGGAAGCGAAAGAAATGTCAGAAAAGAAAAGTGTGGCACTCCATTATTTCTGCCTACCCCTTCGGGGAGACGGCGTGATGGTAAGTTAGTTTATATCAACTGTGATATTATAACGGTGTTTCAATTAAACAATTAATTTATTTTGTAAATGACGTTTGTAAATTAAATCAATAACTACACTGATGGAGGACTTCTGTCTACCGAAACATGATTACTTTATATTTTTATTTATTTCTATTTGTAATAAAGTTCTGTGTCATATACTCATATAATAAGTGTAAACGCCTCGTCCACCATATTCTGTTTCCAAATAATTTCCATCTTCGTCTCTATTGAGATACAATTAATTGTCAATGATTGACCCGTAATTGGTAAAATCCAGTATTTGTCTACAAGTATTTGTATACATTAAAAAAAAAAGTTGTATAAAAACTGGTCAAAGTTAAAAGCATATAAAAATTGGAGAGTTTTCTCCAGGCGTTGTCTAGTAATGTGTGATAATAAAGATTTTCTGCTTAATGCTTACATCTAGTCTCAATAGATGGCGCTAGCGTAGATTAACCTGAAATATCATTATTATTATTATTTTGTTGAAAAAACTCTTACATTATTACAGCGCAAGCGAAAACGATGTAAAGGGTGAAAAAAAAGAATATCAAAGGAAATATACGTGGAACCTTATGAATAGAAAAGCCAGTTATTTGCTTGCTGCCTTCATCATAAGGGTATTTACGAATTCGCCATAATTGCATCTAAAGAGGTCTATCTCTTCTGCAACCTCATTTAAGAGACGAATCGCTTTTAATACAGGAAAACTTCGAAGGGCCTCTGTGCGGCAATTTGGGGCATAAAATAATATATGCCCCCTTGATCTGCTATAACTATGGGGTACGTACAGATTTACTCCTGGATTGAAAATACCTCCGGATAACAGTTTAAAAAAATGCTTTCCCAGAAAAATCATTCGACGAGCTTCAAGAGTGTTGAAACCCAACACTCCCGAGAGAAACAGTGAGGGGTACATAAAAGGATAACAGTTATACTCCCTGAGGTATAAATACCTTAAAAATCGTTTCTGGATCCTTTCCAGCTCCAAGATGACTGTTCTTTCTCTGGGATCCCAAATGTAATCCCTGGGATCCCTGGGTAATTTAACATAGTAGCATATATACAAGTTCCAAACATTTGTCAGACGTGGTGGTTGTAAGAAGGGCGAAATGGGGAATGTTGTATTACTTAAAGCGTGCGCTCAACCCAACCAATGACAGGTCATAAGTCCTGTAAACGCCTCGACCACCATATTCTGTTTCCAAATAATTTTCACCTTCGTCTCTATTGAGATACGATTAATTCTTTATAATAAGTGCCTTAAGGATTCAGAAGTCTGGGGGACATTCATCTTTGGCTCTCCACCAACCACATGATTGTCAGTTAGTTAGATAGTTTTGGGTGTGCTTTCACCGAGAAAATTGGCGTAACCCAAATATTTACGACGCAGGGACATTTCAAACGTGGGACACAAGTATAATTGTACCCATAATGTGCACAACGAAATTTCGCAGGGGTATTTACGACCAGCCCGGGACCGAGGGTTGCAAATGGCCGCAGGCATAATAAAACATTTTCATTTCGGAGTATTTGCCGAAGGGAGGTTTATTTTTAGCCAACAGAAATCATAAACCTTTCGCTAGACTTCATATTTTTCTAGGAATATCTGATAACGTGACGCCAGTACCGAGAACCCCTTTCGCTTGGGAAATTCGCCTTTATAGAATGCGAGCATGTTGAAACCTCTTCTTCTTCTTAATTCAAGTCGTATGACCTGTTGTTTAACTAACTAACTAACCATCACGCCGTCTCGCCGAAGGGGTAGGCAGAAAGAATGGACTGCCACACTTCAAACATCGTTTCACGCACGCGCGTCGATTTCTCTGACTCCTCACATGGCCGACATTCAATATTTGATTTATTTGATCGTGCCACGTTTTCCTCGGCCTTCCTCTATTTCTGGTTCCATTTACATCATTAACATATAATTTTTTTACCATTTTTTCTTCATTCATTCTTTCCATATGTCCAAACCATCTTAATGATCCTTTCATTATTTTGTTCACGACACCATCATTCGCACCGCATTCACTTCTTATATTTTCATTCAACACTCTATCACACACAGAGTAACCACACATTCGTCTAAGAGATCTCATTTCTACTGCATTTATTCTACTTTCATCCTTCTTTTGCTTCGCTTCCATACATAAGGGTCGGTAGAAGAACACCATTGTGCACAGAAACCTTTTCTTCTTCTTCTTAATTCAAGTCGTATGACCTGTTTATGATGGAAATATACAGTAATAAGGTTCAGTTATTAATCTGTTCTGTTAAGTCTTCCTGATGTATTTTTTAGTTGATTGTAAGACCTGACGATGCTAACATGGGTTAGCGAAACAGCTGTCGCGACAAAATATAATCAATTGTCATATTTGTAACAAAGTTTTTTATTTAAAAACTAATTAACTAACTAACCATCACGCCATTTCCCCGGAGGGGTAGGCAGAAAGGATGGATCGCCACAATGCTCTGTCCTGGCATATCTCTCGGACTTCTTCTACATTCATACATCGTACCATGCACGCACGTCGATTATTCCGACTTCGAATGTGGCCGCCTTTTAGTAATTGATTGATTTGGTCATGCCATGTTTTGCTCGGTCGTCCTCGGCTTCTTTTTCCACTCACGCTGCTTGTGTACAACTTTTTAACCATTCTTCTCTCATACATTCGTTCCATATGTTCAAACCATCTTAGTGACACTTTCTTAATTTTATTTATCGCGCATTCATCCGCCTTGCATTAATTTTTAACTTCATCATTAGATATTCTATCAAACGTTGTTTTTCCGCACATTCTTCTTAGTGACCTCATTTCTACGGTATTTATCCTACATGTCATCGAAGCAAATATGGCAGTACACAATAGAGGTATAGTGTCGACCCTTATGTATGAAAGTGAAGCTTGGAGTTGGCAGAAGAAGAATGAAATACTAATTTGTTGCTTTTCTTCTTCTTCTTCCTCTTAGTTTAGGTCTTATAACCTGTTTATGATGATGGTCCAGCCATCTCTCCGTCTTTTTGGCGGCCTTCCTAGAAATCTCTTGCTGTTTAGGTTTTCATCTTTACCAATTTTTACAATTCTTGTATTCTCCATGCGGTCCACGTGGTCTCTCCAAAAGCGTCTTCTGCTTCTTCCCCATCTTACTATGTCCATAACACCACAGACAGACCTTATCGTTTCATTTTTGATCCGATCTCTGAGGGTTTTGCCTGCGATGGAGCGTAGGGTTCGCATTTCTACACATTCTTCTTAGTGACCTCATTTCTACGGCATTTATCCTAATTCAATCCTTCTTCTGCCAACTTCAAGTTTCACTTCCATACATAATGATGATGATGATGATGATTTATATAGCGCCATTTTTGTGAGAGATTCACTTCAAGGGCGCTCAACGTCCGGAAAGCTTCTCTTAAAAAGAAAAGTTTTAAGAGAGCTTCCGAACACTCCTTCGTCGTCTTGATTGCGGATATTGTAGGGCAGCCTGTTCCACGCCGTCGGTCCCGCGATGCCAAAAGCGCGATCTGCGAAGTTTGAAGCTCCTTGGCGCCGCGGGACGAGAAGTTTGTGTGTTGCTTCTTCCTTCGAGGATCGTAGAGTTGTCTGCCGAGGGTTCAAATCTGTCAGCTTGCAAAGTTCTGTGAGGTAGGGTTGGGACTAGAAATCCATTGTGCACTGCCATCTTTGCTTCAGTCGTAATATCAATTTTGTAAAGTTATACAAAACAAATTTTAGGTTATTTCATAAAAATCAATTATCTCCAGAATGGGGTAATTAGCAAATGCAGGTGAATAAATTTTCAAATGGACTTCTGGGAATTTAGAGGCAAAATACACAATGATATATAGGGACATTAATAAGTAATTAGGGTTACGGTATGTACCTAGTAATATAACATGATACATCTATTGTGGTTTAGTATATAAAAGGTTAGATAATCCATTGTTATTGTGGAAACACTTTGATATTTCAACATTATTACTTCTACTTACTTCTTACTTCTTTGGGGGATGTGGTGAGGGTTGAACACGTCGGCGTAACGGCGCAGGGGTGCAGATAGCAGCGGGGCGGTAGTCCAGACGGCGAGCAGCTGAGCAGGAGGACACGCTGGGCGGTCGCGTCGGTCAGCTGGAGCGAAGACTCGTCGGAAGTTACGTGACGTAGCAGGGTTGATAGCGGCGTAGCTCGGCGGGAGAGAGTCGGAGGTTCCTCGTACGTAGACTTGACAACGTAGACTCGTGTATGTTAGAAGTCGCAAGAAGGAATGACCTAGTAGCGTGGCTTCGTAGGTCGGCCGAAGGTAGTCCGAGATCCCTCGTGGCGTAGACTTATTAACGTAGACTCGTGTCGGTTAGAAGCCGTAATACTGACTGACCTATTGGGTAGTCGGATGTACCTCTTTTATATGCTTTGCTTCCTTTGCACATGATGCTCTACTGGACAACCTCTAGTGACCTGTGTGAATGAATCCGGGCCCTGATTCATCACTTTTATCCATGCAGCAGGTGCAGCGTCAGATGTTTTGGTTGCCCGTTCAATGTATTTCATCATGAAATATGCTGGTACAGCAGTCGAAATCCATTGCGTCCACTTATGTGGGTCATGCATTTCGAACTTTGCCTGCGAGGTCAATAACCTACACTTCCTATGTCCATACAACCCTTGAAGAGTTTTAGCCTCCTTGATGATTTTTCGCCAAGCTCCTCGATCCTGCGCCCTTTGCTCCCAACGGTCCGATTCGCCCAACATAGCCAGGTCAGCCAGAACATTGTCCATTAGGATCTGTCTAGGCCTTCCTAGAGGTCTTACTCCAGTCGGTCTAGACGCGTACAGGGTCTTGATTGCTCTGGTCTCTTTGGCTCGGCATACGTGCCCGATACATGCTAGGCGACCAGCTCTCACGGTGCTCGTTATAAGGGGCTGCTGGGTCATCGTACGGATCTCTTGGTTGGTCCTATGCCTCGAAGCTCCCGCTGCAACACCGGTTCTGGGTTCCAGGATAATTCTAAGTATTCTATTCTCAAACCAGAAGATTCCTTGTTGTTCTTTTAGAGTCATTGTCCATGACTCAGAACCATATGTCATCACTGGCTTGATGATGGTGTTATACACACGTAGCTTGGTGTAAAAAAGCTAGAATGGCAGTGCACAATGGTGTTCTTCTACCGACCCTTATGTATAGAAGCGAAGCATGGAACTGGCAAAAAAAATATGAAAGTAGAATAAATGCAGTAGAAATGAGATCTCTTAGACGAATTTGTGGATGCTCTGTGTATGATAGAGTGTCGAATGAAAATATAAGAAGTGAATGCGGTGCGAATGATGGTGTTATGAACAAAATAATGAAAGGATCATTAAGATGGTTTAGACATATGGAAAGAATGGTAAAAAATATATATGTTAACGATGTTAATGGATCCAGAAATAGAGGAAGACCGAGGAAAACGTGGCACGATCAAATAAATCAAATATTGAATGTCGGCCATGTGAGAAGTCAGAGGAATCAGAGGAACCTCTGGAAGAAGAATGGAATTTCACCAACTAAAATTCAAAACCATCAATAAATCAATTTTCTTTTACGTCATCATGACCCCAAGTATGAGAAACGATGGCCAAGAGGTTTGAGGCATCCCTAAACTAAGTGAAATTAACGTTGGATAATTTCAATGGCCAGAATAGTAATGTAACATTGAAGGAATCATATTTCTGGTTTCAAGAGTTTTCTTAATTTTACCATTCACCCTTTTGCATAAGACATGACCGTTTTCATTAAGACTTATCCAAGTTATCCTTTTATTACATTTTTAATGGAATTTAATACAGACCGGATTCGAAATTTAAATTTGAAATTTTCGTTTTTCGATACTTCATTCCTTTTTGAAGTTTTTGTTTGTTAGCTTGGCAAAAGAAGGATGAAATTAGAATAAATGCAGTAGAAATGAGATCTCTTAGACGAATGTGTGGATACTCTGTGTATGATAGAGTGTTGAATGAAAATATAATAAGTGAATATAAAGTGTGAATGATGGTGTCGTGAACAAAATAATGAAAGGATCATTAAGAAGGTTTGGACATATGGAAAGAATGAATGAAGAAAAAATGGTAAAAAAAAATTATGTTAATGATGTAAATGGAACCAGAAATAGAGGAAGGCCGAGCAAAACGTGGCACGATCAAATAAATCAAATATTGAATGTCGGCCATGTGAGGAGTCAGAGAAATCGACGCGCGTGCGTGACACGATGTATGAATGTTGAGGAAGCGAGAGAAATATGTCAGGAAAGGAAATTGTGGCAGTCCATTATTTCTGCCTACCCCTTCGGGGAGACGGCGTGATGGTTAGTTAGTTCGTCCGGACATCGTCCACCAGAAAGACCATTTAAGAGATGGAATTGTATTTGAATCTCATCATTTTTAATGTCACAGATCGTCAGATCTTTTAAAAAAAGATGAAGAAGATTTTATTTTAGCGATCCATTATATCTGTCTATTCTTTCGAGGAGAACGTGTGATGGTTTTTTAGCAATTTAATAATCTTTTGTGTACGGTAGTTCAATTGAAAAAGGCTTTTTCTATTTATTTCATACATAAAATATTCACCAAAATACAAAAAAAAAAAACATAAAAAATACCGTACGTTACAACATATTAAAAACTCGAATTTCAAGACTCTGAAAGATATTATCGAAACGTATACAATAAGTAAAAAATTCCATTGAACCAATACGTAATATTAGCTATATTAATACAACTGTTTCAACATTTTTATTCTTGTTCATGTAATGCTCGCCAGTTTTCCAGCTTATTTTTTTTATGTAGACTAAATATAAAAAGGTGATGTATTTGAAAGCGTGTTTTATTCTGTTTCAAAGCGAATGATTTGACCTTTTGATTATTTTTCTCGTTTTCCCAGCCAGATCTGTTGCTGATACAAATGTAACACATTTTCTTTTTATAGATCATTTTTTACGCCTTGCGGTTAGGGGAGGGGTTTTGTGTGGGATGTAGTCGAGACCCAGTAGACTTGTGAATAACATACTATTTTTTGTCCTGTTCACATGTTTTTATTTTTTAAATAATTTATAATACTCGTAGTAAACACGATTTATCCCTATGACACTATCATATATCATGTTAGTGCACATTCTTCTTAGTGAGCAGAGTCCTTTTTTGCCAGCTCCAAGCTTCACTTAAGAAATAAGAAAAATACCGTATATAAGGAAAACGTTGTATGATAGAATACCGAACGATGAAATAAGAAAGAAATGTAAGGTAGATGACTGCATCATGGATAAAATTAAAAAAGGATCCCTGAGATGGTTTGGACATATGGAGCGAATGGATCAGAGTAGAATGGTAAAAGTTGTACACAAACAGCGTCAGTGGAAAAAGAAACCGAGGACGACTGAGGAAAACATGGCATGACCAAATTAATCAATTACTAAAAGGCGGTCACATCCGAAGTCGGAATAATTGACGTGCGTGCATGGTACGATGTATGAATGTGGAGGAAGCCCGAGAGGTATGCCAGGACAGAGCATTGTAGCGATCCATCCTCGCTGCCTAGTCCTAGTTAGTTATTTAGGCACCTAGGTGAATTTCAGCAATAACTTCAATATTATATCAAAGAAATTATTCAAATTGACATATGAACACACATAAAGATTCGAAAAATCACGCGAATTTAACATTTGATATATTATTGTAACACCTGATGATGTCAACATTGGTTGATGAAACAGCTGTCGCGTAAAATGAAATACAATTGAAGACTACAGGGGAAAAACAAGGAATGTCAGTTAAAATTCAAAATTAATGTAATAATGCCATCTAGTGGCATTTGTACGTATCTATCCACAGTAAAATTTTCATATTAAAAAATCATGTGTGTCATCGACTATGGCCACATAATCGATTGCTAATTGCTAAGAAGTGTATAGACTTTGATTAGCTTTATTCTCAATTTATTCAAATTAACCTTCTACTGACGATAAGATGAGAGATAAACGAAGAAAAGACACAAATAATGAAACAAACCAGGAATGCAACCCATAACTCGAGGCGAACCATCAGATTCAAGGACAGATACAACTTTAAGATGGTGGAGGACTTCACTTACCTGGGTTCGTCTATAACAAAAGAAAACGAAGATCACAAGGAAATCGAAAGAAGAATCACAATTGGTAACAAAACATTCTTCTCTCTACTACCAGCGCTCAAATCAAGAAACGTACACTGAAAACCAAAATCACCCTGTATAAAACAATCATCCGAACAGTAGTGACCTATGGGTGTGAGGCGTGGACAATGACAGCGAAATCTGCAGAGCGACTGGATACTTTTGAGAGAAGGGTGCTGCGCAGAATTCTGGGGCCTGTGAATGACGGTGAAGGCTGGAGAGTGCGGCATAATGACGAGCTGTACAATATTTACAAAGCTCCCAGTCTCTCCACACAAGTCAGACTGAATAGACTGAGATGGGCTGGTCACGTGCAGAGGATGCCGTCATCGCGAACCCCAAAAAGATTGCTGGAGTGGCACCCAGGTGGTAGAAGACCACTTGGACGACCAAGGCTGCGATGGGAGGATGAAGTTGGGAGAGATGGAACAAGATTGTTAAGAGTGTCAGATTGGAGGGTCGAAGCGGAGGACAGGAGGAGTTGGAGGCGAAGAATACTGGAGGCTAAGGCTCGATATGGGCTGTAGGGCCATCGAAGAAGAAGAAGAACCTTCTACTGACATTCCTTGTTTTTCCCCTGTAGTCTTCAATTGTGATACACAAAAACAAAGGTTATTTTTTAACAGTTTAAAATGTTAAGGTTTCATAGTGTTTCGGACAAAACAATGGACTATTAAGATAGTTCACTTAAATGCTAATCAATCAGTGACAAGTTCACTGGGAATAGGCCCGACAATAACTCATTACATTTTGTCCTGAAGCTATAGGGAATATTTATAGCCTGTATATTTTTCCAAGACGTTGCCAGATCCTTTGAGAATTAGAGGGAGAAAAAATCTCAACCTTTCTCTCTTCTTAAAATAATAATATTTTTGAATCCTTTCTTGTCTAATTAATTGAAATATCAGCAGAATAAACGTCAGAGATATCTTTATAAATAACGTTATTTTGTTCGCAAATGTAACAGAGTATTCTTTTTATGAAAATTACAAAATTTGTTTACAACAACAACACAACAACAAACCATCACGCCGTTTCTCCGCAGGGGTAGGCAGAGAGAATGGACCGTCACACTACTCTATCCTGACATACAAATCAAATCAAATCAAATCAGTTTATTAACTCAATAGACATTACAAACAGGAAAATTTTTAAGGCATCTATTAAGTACAGGTTAAATATCATAAAAATACAACAACGTACCAGGAACGTAGAGATGGTTCGACATTAGGAAGACAAGATACTTTCTAAAGTCAATAGTATTTGCCCCCTGAACGTACTTTCACTAACATGAAAGACGTCAATCTCCGAGGAGACCGCGTTCAGCAGACTAATTGCTCTTCCCACCATACCTCTATAGCATCCTCCACATTCATACATCGAGTCATACACGCACGTCGATTCCTCCGACTTCTAACATGACCAACCTTTAAAATTTGTTCATGCCATCTTTTCCTCGGTCTGCCTCGACTTCGTACCCCATTTACATCATTAACGTATACTTTCTTAACCATTCTTTCTCCATCCATGCGTTCCATATGTCAGAACCAACGCAGCGATCCTTTTATAATTTTGTTCATAATACCTTCTTCCGCTCTACATTCCTTTCTTATTTCAGCATTTGAGATTCTGTCGTATATCGTTCTACCACACATACGTCTTAAGGACCTCATCTCTACCGCATTTATTCTGCTCTCATCCTTCTTCTGCCAGTTCCGTGCTTCGCTTCCATACATTAGGGTTGGGACCAGAACTCCATCTACTATTGTAATGCAACGTTGTGTCGAAATTTCGAAGCAATCGGTAAATAACAAAATTTCAAAGCAATCCGTTTTTTCTACAAGAAGAAAAATAAGTGTACATAACAACCCCCGCGTATTGTAATGCAACGTTGTGTCGAAATTTTGAACCTATCGGTAAATAACCAAATTTCAAATAAATCGTTTTTTTTTTTCAAAAGAAGAAAAAGATGGTTGAATTTCATTCAAAGTACTCTCTAAACCTTCCTGGGATAAATTAGAACAACCTGTGAAATTTTCAGCGAAATCGGTTGAGTGATTTTCGAGAAAATCATGAACACACACACACAAACATTCCTTTTTAATTATATAGATCAATAGTATGAAAAATTTAATATCACTAAATTGATGGTTTTATGGACATTTGAGAAACAAGATTCATACATCATATATTGCTCTAGTAATGAAAATAACAGCGTAACTTTCAGAAGTTTTGCTATTTAATATTTTAAATAGATTTTCTCAAGTGTTAAAATTTACAAGCAAGATGATTCAAATTATTTTTCATTAGTGGTTTTCCTTCTCCTTCTCCTTTTCCTTCTCCTTCTGTTTATCATTTTTCTAAAAATATATTAAATATGTTAAATTATTTTTATTTTGTTATTTTATTTTATATCATTGTATTTTATATTATTTGTTTTAGATTTATTTTGTGGATGTTGGAAGATCGAAGTGTGCGCGGGAGATGCCTATTGGTGGCGATGAGGTTCGCAACCCATCACACCGCGTCTCCCGTGGGGCGAAAAGAGAAGGATGGAGTGCCGCATCGGTTAAAGTGTGACAGTCCATTCTTTCTGCCTACCTTTTCGGGGAGACGGCGTGATGGTTAGTTAGTTAGTCTAAAAATATATTTGAATTATATCAATTGCCACAGATGCCATTCAAGATATAGAGTAGTGATATTCAGAAATACAGAACGATAGTGAAATACAGTGACGACCTTCGTGGCAGAGTGGTTACGATCTCTGACTTCCATGCCGAAGGTCCTGGGTTCGATTCCCGGCGATGGCAGTGTGATTGTCACACTGTCTTTGGTCTGGTGTAGAATTCACGTGACAATAAAAAATGGCGGTAGATTGGCTACCTATCACATGTCACAAGAATCAATATAATAGCTAAAATATAAAAAAATGTATACAGTAATTGGGTCGAAACGACCTGTTGTGTACATAAAAAAAAAAAAAGAACAAATCGCAAAAATCTTCACCGACTTTTCATTGATTTGGAGAAGGCCTTTGATCATGCCCCACGCAAGCGTCACAAGGCGTGAGGAACGTATTAAGGGAACGAATACGTGAGGGGTAGCTTTAAGGTTGCCCCAATAACGGAAAAATTAAGAGAATCTCGACTCCGGTGGTACGGTCATGTGATACGAAGAGACAGCGAACATACTGTCCAAAAAGCCCTCAGCATTCATACAAAGCCAAGAAGAAGAGGTCGCCCAATGGCAACATGGTGGGCCAACATGGAAAAGGAGCTCCAACGCGAGAACCTGACAGTGGAAATGAGTCGAAATAGAAAAGTTTGGCGTTTTCGTACGAGGAGAGCCGACCCCAGATGATGGAAAATGGCAAAGGGAAAGAGATATCAATTCGTATGCCTATTCCTGGTTGATGGTGCGTAACGTGTAGGTAAAGTTAGTTAGTTGGATATGTTTGTACCTCTAAATGAAACAGTTTGAAACTTGTGTAAATATTTGCGGGCTAGAATGGTCATGGCAAACGCTTTTTACCTTCAAAATAAATATAATAAGGGTAAAAAGATAAACAACCCCTGCAATAAAGACGCTATTTTTTAATTAAAGATACTCAAACCCTTTTAAGTGTGAATTTTATCAACAGACTCGTTGATAATAGCCATTTTTTTAACTCTTTGATTTAAATTTTTAATTGTATCTCAATAGAGACGAAGACGTAAACTGGAAACTGAATATGGATGATCAAGGTGTTTACAGGACTTATGACCTGTCATTGGTTGGGTTAAGCGCACGCTTTATGTAATTACAACATTCCCCATTCCACCTTTGTTATTGTGATCATGCATGACAAATTTTTGGAAGATGTATATACTTCAAAATCCATATTTATCTTCACGTGTCAGTTTCAGTCAGCCATCTATGTAGATTTGGTTGCACTTGTGAATTTTTTCAAGAATTAACCTATACAACCGACCCACTAACGCCATCTATGGAGAATGATTTTCGGCATTTAGCAAACTACCTTATTAATACAATGCGAAGGCTGTCGCCTAACATATTGTTAGAAGCCGCTAGGAGTATTATTCCATTCTATATGCCAAAGAATTTGACCAGAATATTTGAAGAACAAATATTTGTGAATGTATACTTATACCTGTATACAAATCCTGGATTTACACCAAAGGGTGTTTAATTCAAATTTTTAATTGTATCTCAATAGAGACGAAGACGTAAACTGGAAACTGAACATGGATGATCAAGGTGTTTACAGAACTTATGACCTGTCATTGGTTGGGTTAAGCGCACGCTTTATGTAATTACAACATTCCCCATTCCACCTTTGTTATTGTGATCATGCAATTCTGTTTGATCAATTCTGTTTGATAATTAAACACACATTATTTTCATCTTTTACTTATTGGATTAGGCCATTCGGCCTTTTATTTCCTGCGTCAAGTTTTTAATATATGGAAGTGTATCTTAGAGCTGGCAAAAGAAGGATGAAAGTATGATAAATGGCAAAAATTAGATCGGATTTCTTCGGAAACACTTAAAAAAATACATCGAATTAAAAATCAATATGCTTAACACACACTGTATATTTTTTTCGCTCTCGCATACTTCTCGCCGTTGTCACTATCCACTGCAATACAAATTTTCACTTCTTCTCCTTAACGCTCTGTTTTATAATTCTTTCTTCCTTGATTAGACGTCCCGCAGACTACCTTCGCTCCTTCATACAAACATTTTTAAGATGGTTCCATTTTACGGGTAATAAAGTAAATGGAGCTTTAAAAATAGTTATTGGAAACAAGAATTTATCAATGAAAGCGAAAACGGCCGTTCACAATGGAATTCTGGTCCCAACCCTAATGTATGGAAGCGAAGCATGGAACTGGCAGAAGAAGGATAAGAGCAGAATAAATGCGGTTGAGATGAGGTCCCTCAGACGTATGAGTGTTAGAACGATATACGATTGAATTTCAAATGCCGATATAAGAAAGGAATATAGAGCGGAAGAAGGTATTATGAACAAAATTATAAAAGGATCGCTGCGTTGGTTCGGACATATGGAGCGCATGGATGGAGAAAGAATGGTTAAAAAAGTATACGTTAATGATGTAAATGAGGTACGAAGTCGAGGCAGACCGAGAAAAACATGGCATGACCAAATTATTCAAATGTTAGAAGTCGGAGGAATCGACGTGCGTGTATGACTCTTGACAGGATAGAGTAGTGTGGCGGTCCATTCTCTATGCCTACCTTTGCGGAGAAACGGCGTGATGGTTAGTTTGTTTGTTCCATTTTTCGTCTATTCTTAACTCATCCATCTCACATTTACTCAGTCTTTCATTTACAATACTTACGTACGTAATAATTTAATAATTTTGAAGTATTTAAATATTTTTAGTACGTAATAATTTTGAAGTTTTTCAACTTTGACTCCGAGTTTCTGGCTTAATTCTTCAATGGTTTGAAGCGGATCATTTGTTCTCTGATTAGTTTAGATATTATATATAGACGAAATATATATTTGACGAAGAACAATAGTGAAATTATAAACCTATATTTAGTTCTGTTTTATCTCTAAATAAAATTCTGAAAACCTGCTTAAAGGAATTATTTATATAACTGACTTCACATTTGATGTGCAGACTTCTTGTCAAAGATAATTTCAAGTCTATTCTATTCCATAGACACGCAATAGGCAGCTGTCAAAACGTCTATGGTTTCCAAATTAGACGCGTGGCTCGTTCCATATTTAATATTTCATGGTACAATGAAATTGAATAGAAAAGAAAAGAAAATGGTTTGTTTGATTAAACTACATACGAAATATATAAAAGAAAATGCAAAAAAATGTATTAAATATGTGAAATCAGTGCTCAAAAATGAATTTCGAATGCAAATATTTAATCAAATTATTACGAAACGAAAAATGAAAAAAGAGGACATTGTTTGGTAGATTAGGCAAAGAAGACGATTCTGAAAGAACCATGGTGAGATGATGGACTCGACGACAATCCCTAAGATCGTGACATTAGACTTCAGGGGATCATCAATCACCAGGACGAAAAATCAAATCAAATCAAATCAGTTTATTTCATCAATAGACATTACAAAATTAAGGTTTAAGGCATCTATTGAGAACAAGTAAAATAATACCATATATTGTACAATATATAGTATACTACCAGTAACGCATGAGAGATGGTTCGACATTATGAAGTCAAGATACTCTCAAAAATCCAGAGGCAAAGCCAAAAGGTAAAAATTTGCCTTCTGAACGTACTTTCACTAATATGAAAGACGTCGATCTCCGAGGAGACCGCGTTCAGCAGTTTAATTGATTTTCCCACCGGTGTCACCAGAGGCAGGTTGGTTCTGGCGGCCGGTAGGTAAAACAATCTATTCTGTCGCTGTCGGAGAAATCTATCAGCGACAAAAAGCCGAACATCCTCTAGCACGGCCGAGTTCTCGAAATATCCCCTGGGTAATCCAAATAAGTGGGTTATGAGGTGTCCATCTCTTCAAAGCTGCAGAGAGTATGTCATAAGCTTTGCCAAAAGAAATGCCGTGTGATAGAGCCACGGATAGCTACCATATTCCCCCATGTAGAGATACCTCTAAAATAGAGATATAGAGAAAAAGTTGGACGTCTTAATCACAGGACCAAGATTTAAATCCTATCTGAGAGTTCGAGAAGAACTATTCTCGATCGATCGATCTCATCTCTACCGCATTTATTCTGCTCTCATTCTTCTTCTACCAGTTTCATGCTTCGCTTCCAAACATAAGGATTGAAACTAGAACTCAAAAATCAGGGGTCGTTCTTATTATTGGTATTACTAACTAACTAACCATCACGCCGTTTCCCCAAAGCCACATCGCCTCTTCTACATTCACTCATCGTGATATGCACGCTATTCGATTGTTCCTAATTCGAAAATGAACGTCTTTCAGGAATTGATTAATTTGGTCATGCCATGTCTTCCTTGGCCTTCCTCGACTTCTTTTTGCATTCTTCTTCTTCCTCAGCCTATTCCCGTCCACTCCTGGACAAAGGCCTTCTCCATTCGCTTCCATGAAACCTGTCTTGTGCAGACTGCATCCAGGTTATTCCAACGTGTCTGTTCAGATCATCCTTCCACCGTAGTTGCGGTCGCCCTGCACTTCTCCTTGCCGTCCACGGTCTCCAAGTCAGCAGTCTTCTTGTCCACTTTTCATCTGAGCTTCTGGCTACGCGACCTGCCCATTGCCATTTTAGAGTCGCCACCCGGTGGATGATGTCAGTGACCTTTGTTTTTTCTCTCACAGTATCTTTTCTGACTCTGTCTCTTAGGCTTATTCCTAACAAGGCTCTTTGGGTCACTCGTAGTTTCTCGGCACTTTGTTTGGACAATGTTACAGTTTCAAGACTATAAGTAAGTAAGACTAACACAGGCTTCATAGACTTTTCGTTTCAGGTTGATCGGTATTTTCCGTTTTTTAATATGTAACCCATGTTAGCGAAAGCTGCCCAGCTTAGTCCAATTTTTTCATTCACACTACTTGTATATATATTTTAACCATTCTTTCCTCATCCGTTTGTTATGTCCAAACCCTTTTAACCCTTAACGTACCGTGTTCAAAACAAAACGCTCGCTCCCATGTGGTAAATTCAGTTTACCGCTAACTTTATCTAAATATCAAGCATATGACTAGATGAATCAAAATTTAATTTATGTCATCTTGTAGGGAATTTCATTAGGAATAGATCGATATCTATAACATACATAGATTATTTGAAAAACATATCATTATTAATTTTTTTCTGGAACCATGCGATTTCTGATATGGAATGCGTCACAGCATACGAGCAACTGTGACATCAAGTATAAACAAGCGCCGCGCGGCGGCCGGCGGGGCGAGACTTCACGAGATTTTACGTATGATAAAGGCACCTAGGCAAAATGTATAGTACGTTCAAGACAACGAGTACGTATTAATATTTGTCCCTTTTGGTAAAGTGTTAATATTTCCACAGTTCTGATATTATTAAGTTGCGTGCTGCGTTTCCGTCCACAGTCGGTATTATTACGTACCTATGAAAAGGTCAAACATATAATTTATAATACGTTCAAAACAGCGAGTAAGTATTTGTCACTTTTGATAAAGTTGTAAATATTAGCAAAACAAATTCTACCTTAACACGAATGAAGGTGAGGGCAGTCTTAGAAAATATTTTTTTTTGGGATGAAGGAAGTAATTTTTTGCTTTTTTTTATTACGAAATATTGAGAACACTTCAATGGAGGATTACAATTTTTTTTATAATATTAGGGTCCATAGGTTTTAAGAAAATCAACTTTAAATTGGCAGTGGAAACTCAATTGACCACATGGCAACGCGACGGTTAATTTTATTTATCACGCATTCATCCGTCTTACATTCCTTCTTTACTTTATCATTAGATATTCTATCATGCATTCTTTTTCTGCATTTTCTTCTAAGTGACCTAATTTCTATGGCATTTATCCTACTTTCATCCTTCTTCTGCCAACTCAAGTGTTGAACAATTGATTATGGACGTCTTATGGAAGTTTCCATGGTAGCGGACGCACGGTTTAACTCTTTCGTATAATGATATTCTGAACATTAGTATTCCCGAACACACTTCAAGTAATTGAAAGTCTTCGAGATGGATCTTCCATACGAAATTGCGGCGTGAAAATTCTCACGAATAAGTGACAAATGGAAAAACGCAAAGCAATTGAAAAAAATTCCAAAGAGTAATCTATTTTCTCGTTTTTTGAAAGAGTATGCTTTATGTAATTTAAATAACAATTAAATAAAAATACAAGTACAAATTTTTCAAACGTTATACCATGTATAAATATGTCTAACTAACTAACTAACTAACCATCACGCCATTTCCCCGGAGGCGTAGGCAGAGAGGATGGATCGCCACAATGGCCTGTCCTGGCATACCTCTCGGGCTTCCTCTACATTCATACATCGTACCGTGCACGCACGTCGATTATTCTGACTTCGAATGTGGCCGCCTTTTAGTAATTGATTAATTTGGTCATGCCATGTTTTCCTCGGTCGTCCTCGGCCTCTTTTCCCACTTACGCTGCTTGTGTACAATTTTTCAACCATTCTACTCTCATCCATTCGTTCCATATGTTCAAACCATCTCCTGAGATGGTTCCCTGGATCCCATTCCCTGGTTCCCTGGATCCCATCATCCCTGGATCCTTTTTTAATTTTATTCATGATGCAGCCATCTGCCTTACATATCTCTCTTATTTCATCTTTCGGTTTTCTATCATACAACGTTTTCCCGCACATTATTTTTAATGATCTCATTTCTACGGCGTTTATCCTGCTTTCATCCTTCTTTTACCAGCTCCAAGCTTCACTTCCATACACGAGGGTTGGCACTAGAACTCCGTTGTGTACTGCCATCTTTTCTTCTGTGGATATATTTCTATTAAATATGTCAATTTTAATAAAAATTAAAATCTATTATACAGGGTGCGGCAGCATTACTTCCTGTTTTCTAACTTAATAAAACCCATTGTTTGAATCTGAAAATTTAAATTTGTTTTTTATAATGTAGGCCTAGAGTTGTGTTTTAATTAGTTTTTGAAGATCAAATCAGGTAGGTTACGTCCCCCATTCTCCATACACTGAGTAAACCGATTTCTGGCGTTTGTCATGAATCTTGTCAGCATATCAGGCGTTATCTTGGCAATTTCTTCCTGGATGTGGTCTTGAAATGGTCTTAAAATCTTTTAAGTTCCCTGGACGGTTCAAATCAACACGGGATTTCAAAAAACTCCACAGAAAAAATCAAGAGGACAAATCGGGAGAGTGGGCCGGCCACTCCAATTCGCCCCTAATTGAGATGAGGCGTTCTGAGAAGTTATGAGTCCCTCAAAACAGCCATGCCGTTACAGAAATCCCGTGTTTATGTGAACCGTCCAGGGACCCTAAAAGATTTGAAGACCAACATCCAGGAAGAAATTGCCAAGATAACGCCTGATATGCTGTCAAGAGTCATGACAAACGCCAGAAATCGGTTTACTCAGTGTATGGAGAATAGGGGACGTCACCTACCTGATTTCTTCTTCTTCTTAAAGTGCCCTGTCTGATCCCCCCGACGTTGGCGATCACTCTGATAAACTCTTCCCTATCCTGCGCTGTCCGGAATAGCTCCTCCACAGTTTCGATTCCTGTCCATTCCCTCACATTGCGCAGCCAAGAGATCCGCCTTCTCCCTGCCCCCCTGCGGCCCTCCACTTGATTTGATCTTCAAAAACTAAGTAAAACAATGGGTTTTATTAAATTTTGAAAAAAGGAAGTTATGCTGCCGCACCCTTGAACATCGGTTCGATAAGTAGGCCTCAACGGCAAACGCACGCTCTTCACTGTTCCAACGCATGATGCCGACTAAACTATGTCGGGACAAAACTTTATAGTTTTGATGAATTAGTTAATAAAACAATGTTTTTTATTAAACAATTCCACTTTTGTCTTTATTTCGAATGCGACTAGTTTCGCAAGGCTCGCTGGCATCGGGAGACTGGTGATAATATTGCAAACTGAATCCTTTATATACATATAGATCAGGGGTGATTAACATGATAACATGTACAAAAATAATCTTAAAATAATTAGCAAATTTGAATAAATATAATTATACTTTGTATTACAACACTTTTTATTTTCACTGAACTCAGACATAATTCGGTTACAAGTAACCTTTATCAATGTATACAATTTTAACAATCAAATAAAACAGACCAGTCACTTATATATTAAATGGAGATCGAGTTATATATAAAAGTGGAAGGGGTATAATTAGGATTGAGGAGAGGGGAGATGTAACGCTTACATATCGAGTGGAAGGGGTATAATTAGGATTAAGGAGAGGGGTGATGGAACGGGAATATATAGAGTTTATCCTGCTTTCATCCTTCTTTTGCCAGCTCCAAGCTTTACTTCCATACATGAAGGTTGGCACTAGAACTACACTGTGTACTGCCATCTTTGCTTCTGTGGATATATTTCTATTTTCAGTAATGACTTTGAGTGCACCATTTATTTTATTCCCAGCACCAACCCTTCTTTCGATGTCTTTCTCCATTTTTCCGTCTCTTGTAAACATGCTTCCCAGATACGTAAATTCAGTAACTTGCTCCAATTTCTCGCCCATCGCACTTATATCACAAATCGTCATAGATTCTTCTTTCTCGAAAACCATCACATTAGATTTAGACACATTCATCACCAAGTCACTCGTTTTGCATGCCTCAATATAATACACATTATTTTTTTATGCAAGATTTTTTAAAGAAAATCAACGTGGGCAGGTTCTACAAGTAGACCTTTTAGATCAGTAGATACCAGTTGTATTCCGATAGAGATGACAATTCAATTTCATCCACCCTTGAACCCAGCCTCATCTTTACAAAGCCGTAGATAGAATAGGTTACGACCTTTGAGTGAATTTGTAAAATGAGTCAAGCGCCAAATATTCGATTTGTGAAATAGCTAAAAGATTAAAAACACGCGGCTAGAAACAGAGGAAGACGTTTTAAATGTCAACCACTTGCGGAGTCAAAGAAATTATTATTAGTATTTTGGGGGATGTGGTGAGAGTTAAAAGCAGTGGAGGTTTCAGCGTTTATTGCGAATCACAAGTAATCATACGTTAACAGTATTATGTACTCGTGATGGAGCGTGGCTGGATGTCGATAGCAGCGGGGCGGAGTCCGGGTGGTGAGCAGTAGAGGATGATGGCTCGCTGGGCAGTAGCGTCGGTCGGCTGGAGCGAAGACTCGTCGGAAGTCCTTTGTACGTAGACTTGACAGCATAGACTCGTGTCGGTTAGAAGTCGCAAGAAGGAATGACGTAGTAGCGTGGCTTTGTAGGTCGACGCGGGAGGGAGTCCGAGATCCCTCGTGGCGTAGACTTATTAACGTAGATTCGTGTCCGTTAGAAGTCGTAATACTGACTGACGTATTGGGTGGTCGAAAGTACCACTTTTACATGCTTTGCTTCCCTCTGCATACGCTGCTCTGCTCTAGTGACCTAGTGAATGAATCTGGGCCCTGATTCAGCGTTTCGATAAGTAGGTCCTAAGTCAGGCATTTTAGGTTATTCATGAAATATGCTGGTTCAGCAGTCGAATTCCACTTATTTAAGTCTCCTACAGTATTATTATTTTGTACAATCGCTCTTTACATCATGACAGCGCGAACTAAATCGATGTAAAGGGTAAAACTATCATTGATTCTCATGACATAAATCCTAACAAACCAAAGACAGCGAAATTTTTTTCACACTTTTATTGCCAGTTTTCGAACCCGGGACATTCGGTGTGGCAGTCAAAGCTGTTTGCACTCTGCCACGATTGTCGTCCATTACACGTAAAGATGGAGTGTATCTCCGAAATATTAATATTATTAACTAACTCACTAACCATCACGCCGTCTCTCCGAAAGGGTAGGCAGAAAGAATGGACTGTCACACTTTAACCGATGCGGCACTCCATCCTTCTCTTTTCGACCCCGCGAGGTACGCGGTGTGATGGGTTGCGATCCTCATCGCCACTTATATTATACATAGGAAATTAAAAATTAACATGTTTAATCCACTAATTATTAAAAATATATTAAATAACACGAAATGTTTCGGAGGATACCTCCATCTTCAGGTGTAAAAATATAATAAAAACTAAACAAAGAAAGAATAATATAAAAACGCCTTTAAAATTCGATTTAATAATTCAAATTTAAAATTTATTTTAGTACTTAACAAAAAGCCCAGGTTAATTTTTAAATTTGAATTATTGCATCGAATTTAAAATGCGTCTTTATTTGTTTAGTTTTTATTATATTTTTACACCTGAAGATGGAGGTATCCTCCGAAACATGTCGTGTTTTATAAATATTTTTTTAAATAATTATTGGATTAAACAAAGTTACATTTAATTTCCTAAGTAATTTCCTAATATTACTATGGAATTCCACAGTGTTAATGCCTTAGCGTTCAATAAATTAATATTATTATTTATGATGACTTATATTTTAAGTGCACCGTTTTGTAAAATCATAAACTCCAAGGGTGCACTAGGAAAAGACTGACCGAACAGTGCAGTCTTTAGAAGTTTATTAAATTTAACGTCACTATCCTCATACTTGATACCAACATGGAGGCTATTCCAATGGACCCGCAACGCTGAAAGCACGATCATAGAAACTTGCTTTATTGGCTCTGACTGGAATTGTAATGTTGTTCGCATTTGTTTCTATTGATTGGAGTGAACGTTGCCTTTCCGTTGGCATGGGTGTCACGCAGAGGTTCGAAATATACGTTTGCGCTCTTTGGTGTTGAGCCTTAAAAACTATGAAGCACAATTTGTATTTTAATCGCTCCCAGATTTTTGTTTCGGACAATCTGGCAGCAGCATTGAATACGCTTTGTATTCTGCTTAATTGATTATTTGGCAATCCAGTATATGTTCTATTACAATAATATAAACGTGATACTACAAAATAATTTACGAGGGTCCTAGCTTCATTAATAGGTAACTAAACTAACTAACTAACTAACCATCACGCCGTCTCCCCGAAAGGGTAGGCAGAAAGAATGGACTGTCACACTTTTACTGATGCGGCACTCCATCCTTCTCTTTTCGCCCCGCGGGAGACGCTGTTTGATGGGTTGCGAACCTCATCGCCACTAATAGGCATCTCCCATCAATAGGTATACAATAAATATTTAACGGTTGAACCATTTTCAAACTTTTGAATTATTTCGAGTCATTGTTCCATTGAAAGTACGACTCGTTTGCGTTTACCCATTATTATAGACACTTTTTCACAGTGAAATAAAATTAACGACAATGTTTTATGAGTATGAACTACGCTGCGGGTGCTTTATTGTAAATTCGAAACCTTATGACACGACTATAGAGCAACAAACGTATGTTGGCGGTGGCGCAAATGTGAACTAAACGACATTGTGACAGATTTGAGTATTTACTTGCATTATAAGTACAATTGTAAATTATTCTTGTTTTTATAAAATATTTTAACAACGACTCAAGTGTCTTAGATAGTCCGCTTCCCGGTTAACCTGACCCCGAAAACCGGAAGTAAACTGTATATAGAATTGTGTGGCGACAGTTGTGATTGTCGAAAATATATTTGACATTGTGGCATATATACATCTTCCAAAGAAAGTATATATACAATTTGTCAGACGTGGTGTTCGTAAGAAGTGCGGAATGAGAATGTTGTATTACATAAAGCATTTGTATATTTTATATTTTACCTGTACTCAATATATGCCTTAAACATTAATATTGTTTGTAATGTCTGTTAAGATAATAAACTGATTTGATTTGAAAACAAAATAAAGTGATGTAAAAAAGGTATACAAATAATCTTAAAAGATGGCGCTAGTGTAGATTGACCTAAAAAATGTGAAGTTATTTAACATAGTATAATACAAATTCAAAAAAAAAATTGTCAGACGTGGTGGTCGTAAGAAGGGCGGAATGGGAATGTTGTATCACATAAAGCGTGCGCTTAACCCAACCAATGACAGGTCATAAGTCCTGTAAACGCCTCGACCACCATATTCTGTTTCCAATTTGCATCTACGTCTCTATTGAGATACAATTAATCCTTAAAATGTTAACCCGCAATGGGTAAAATCCAGTACCCTGTACTTGGACTTGGACTTGGATCTTCTGGCTAACAGAGGTTCAGCTCATGTGGCTATTCCTCTTACGTCTGATGGGAACATTGTTGGAAGGTGATTTGGTGGGTTGTTAGTTTATGCGGGGGCATGATTTGTGTGGCCCGGAGTGTTCCTTTGAAGGAGAATCGATTTTGGGCGCTTGTGGCGGCTGGAAGTGTTTGGGTCGTGATTTGAGAGGTCTTTTATTGTGGGGTTGGGATGTGAAGGGAATCTATCGTCGGGATTCCCGATTCTATGTGCACTTGTGTAATCCTTGTCCACGAAGGCGCAGTATTCGTCTAAAAGTATTTGTATACATTCAAAATGTTAAAAATATATTTTTTGGGCTTGGATCATTTTACCTTCCCACGACTGATATGCTTTCAATTGTGTGCCCTTTGATTTCGGTTCCGTTGGTTTTTTAAGCACACGCGGTTCAAGTGTGCCCCCAATAGGCTCCGAAGGTCTGACTTTGACATTTGATATATCAAAAAATACTGGGATCATCACTTTACCCCACAGATGTGTCTCACCCACCAGATATAAATAGTACGCAATGCTCTCAATGTACGCAATGCTCTCGTAAAAGATCTATTGATGAAGCTAGGACCCTCGTAAATTATTTTGTAGTATCACGTTTATATTATTGTAATAGAACGTATACTGGATTTCCAAATAATCAATTAAGCAGAATACAAAGCGTATTCAATGCTGCTGCCAGATTGTCCGAAATACTGTCATATCATGCCGCTCCTAAAGAAACTTCACTGGCTCAAAATCTGGGAGCGAGTAAAATACAAATTGTGCTTCATAGTTTTTAAGGCTCAACACCAAAGAGCGCAAACGTATATTTCGAACCTCTGCGTGACACCCATGCCAACGGAAAGGCAACGTTCACTCCAATCAGTAGAAACAAATGCGAACAACATTACAATTCCAGTCAGAGCCAATATAGCAAGTTTCTATGATCGTGCTTTCAGCGTTGCGGGTCCATTGGAATAGCCTCCATGTTAGTATCAAGTATGAGGATAGTGACGTTAAATTTAATAAACTTCTAAAGACTGCACTGTTCGGTCAGTCATTTCCTAGTGCACCCTTGGAGTTAATGATTTTACAAAACGGTGCACTTAAAATATAAGTCATCATAAATAATAATATTAATTTATTGAACGCTAAGGCATTAACACTGTGGAATTCCATTAAAAATAATTTAACACAAAATATTCTTTTTAGATGGTGCACATATTATCTATTTATTATTGAATATTTTATTATTTGTTTTAGATTTATTTTGTGGAGTGCGTTGTATTGAATTTATTGGATTTAAATTGAATTTGACCATAGTTTCGATAAAAATGACACAATATTTCTACACACAGTTAACAATAGCAATAAATTAAACAAACTTGAAAATTTAGAAATCCTCAAGTCGGTGAAATTGGGTGAAAACATAATTAATAATCAGATTCCTCCTTTTACTCCTTTCTCCTTAAATGCTTTTTCTACATTTAATCTCCCAAGCTCCTACTCCCAATCAAATGAAAATAATCATTTTTAATTTCTATATAAATTATGTCTTTTCAAAGGTATGTTTTTTCTAAATTACAATTTTATATTTTTTTTGTATTATCATCATGTATTATTATTGTTTAATATTATTTATTAGTTCTTACCCATTAAAAATATATTATTAGTACTTATTACAAATAGCCCAGGTTCATTTTAAAATTGAAATTATTGTTTTAATTGTATCTCGATAGAGACGTAGATGCAAATTGGAAACAGAATATGGTGGTCGAGGCGTTTACAGGACTTATGACCTGTCATTGGTTGGGTTGAGCGATCGCTTTATGTTTAACAACATTCCCCATTCCTCCCTTCTTACGGCCACCATGTCTGACAAATTTGGAAGTTGTATATATGCTAGTTGAATATATTGTATCTAATTTTAAATGCCATTTTTATATTAGTCTCTCTTTGTTTATTTTTCATTATATTTTTACACCTTAAGATGTAGGTATCCTCCGAAACATGTCGTGTTTTTAAATATTTTTTAATATTTAGTAAATTTAACAAAGTTATTTTCAATTTCGTAAACAGACTTTTTCATTTATATTAAGTAAATTCTGTTTGTGAACATCTTTCAAAAAGAAAAATCATATGATTTATAACAGCCTTATCAGCAAACAAGGCTTGCTTTTATTAAAGAAAAGCGAGGAAAATTAATATTAAAATAGGACTTTGTTACAAGTAGGAAAAATCGACGTGCGTCCGCGATATGCTATATGAATACGGAATATGTCAGAATTGAGGAGGGTTGACGTCTATCGTCTCTGCCTATCCACCGAGAATGTAGAGAATTGAGATTATATTGTATACTATGTACATAATTAAAGTAAATAGTAACATAAGTGTGAACGAAGAGAACTTGGAGCAGGTGAGTGAATTTGTGTATTTCGGTAGCGTGTTCACAGCGGATGGCCGAACGGGTAGTGACGTCGAAAGAAGGGTTGGTGCGGGTAATAATGTGAATGGAGCTTTAAAAATAGTTATTGGAAACAAGAATTTATCAATGAAAGCGAAAACGGCCGTTCACAATAGATTTCTGGTCCCAACAGTAATGTATGGAAGCGAAGCATGGATCTGACAGAAAAATGATGAGAGCAGAATAAATGCGGTAGAGATGAGGTCCCTAAGACGTATGTGTGGTAGAACGATGTACGACAGAATCTCAAATGCTGATATAAGAAAGAATAAGGTATTATGAACAAAATTATGAAAGCATCGCTCTGCGTTGGTTCGGACATATGGAACGTATGGATGGAGAAAGTATACGTTAATTATGTAAATGGAGTACGGAGTCGAAGCAGACCAAGGAAAACATGGCATGACCAAATAAATCAAATTTTAAAGGTTGGTCATATTAGAAGTCGGAGGAATCAACTTGCGTGTATGACTCGCAATATGAATTAAGCTAGAGAGGTGTGCCAGGATAGTAGTGTGGCGGTCCATTCTCTCTGCCTACGGGGAAATGGCGTGACGTTTTGTTGTTGTTGTTGTTCTCCATCTTCTACTTTCTCTTGGTTTAGGTCATATGACCTATCCATGACGGTGAGCCGTCCTGGGATGATATAATCCAGTTATTTCTCCGTCTTTTTGGCGGCCTTCCTGATAATCTCTTGCTGCTTGGATTTTTATCTTTAACAATTTTTGCAATTCTTTTATTCTCCATGCGGTCCAAGTGCCTCAAACAAATTGTACTATATACAATTTGTTTTAAGCATTTGTGTTGATTCTCGTGACATGTGATAGGTAGATAATCTATCGCCATTTTATTGTCACGTGAATTCTACACCAGACCGAAGACAGCGTGACAATCAAGCTGCCATCCCCGGGAATCAAATTCAATCAAATCAAATCAAATCAGTTTATTTACTCAAAAGACATTACAAACAGCATAAATGTTTAAGGCATCAATCGAGTACAGGTAAAATATTATAAACATACAACATAATACCAGGAACGCATTAGTGATGGTTCGACATTAGGAAGACAAGATACTTTCCAAAGTCAAGAGTATCTGTCCCCTGAATGTACTTTCACTAACATGAAAAACGTCGATCTCCGAGGAGACCGCGTTCAGCAGACTAATTGCTCTTGCTACCGGCGTCATCAGAGGCAGATTGGTTCTGGCGGCCGGTAGGTAAAACAATCTGTGCTGTCGCTGTCGAAGATATCTATCGGGGACAAAAATACCAACATCCTCCAGTACGGCCGAGTTCTCGAAGTATCCCCTGATTAATCTGAAGAAATGGGTTATTAGATGTTCATCTTTTCGAAGCTGTAGAGAATTGGTTCCGGGCATTCCCAGAAGAAATGCCGTGGGATAGAGCCACGGATAACTACCATACTCCCTCATGTAGAGATACCTCAGAATTTTTTTCTGAACCCTCTCCAGCATAACGGAATATCTCACCTCGCGAGGACTCCATATCACAGAACCAATCGAATCGATCCCCGGACCTTCAGTATGGCAGTCAGAGCTCTTACCATTCTGCCATGAAGGTCCTGAGTGTGTGGGTCCAGGATTGGACTATTTAGCCACATTTGGACCCACAACCGTGAAGGACAGTCTGCCTGGGATACGAGGGAGAACCTATGATGATGATATGACATTATTTTTGTTGTCCCTTAATCAATTGGGCAGCATCATCGAATTCACTTTGTTTTCTGTTCAATTAATTAATTATATATACATTAGCTGTATGTATACCTTACTAAAGGGCTTGGGGTACATTCCTGCATACCTTACACATTATAAACTTATATACAGAGTGACAGAATTTGATCCCTTCCTTTTATTGTATTAAGGGATGAGATTATCCTGCGAGCGAGCCGATTTTGTGTGAACTTAATTATAATATTTGAGGTTAGGGATGTTATAATATTTGAGATGAGGTTATATCTGACATGGGGTATCATATTTGAAGAAAGAAATACTCTAAATAACTAACTAACTAACCATCACGCCGTCTCCCCGAAGGGGTAGGCAGAAAGAATGGACTGCCACACTTTTCTTTCCTGACATATTTCTCTCGCTTCCTCAACATTCATACATCGTGTCATGCACGCGCGTCGATTTCTCTGACTCCTCACATGGACGACATTCAATATTTGATTTATTTGTTCCATTTACATCATTAACATATAATTTTTTTACCATTCATTCTTTCCATATGTCCAAACCATCTTAATGATCCTTTCATTATTTTGTTCATAACACCATCATTCGCACCGCATTCACTTCTTATATTTTCATTCGACACTCTATCATACACAGAGTATCCACACATTCGTCTAAGAGATCTCATTTCTACTGCATTTATTCTATAATACTTTCATCCTTCTTTTGCCAGCTCCATGCTTCGCTTCCATACATAAAGGAAATACGAACATTGGTTGTTTTGATCCTAGGCCTCAAGTTTCTCATATTTTTTTGTTTACAAATATTTACAATTCATGATTTTTTCTAGATTCCAACATCTGAAGGAACTCATCAGGACAGAGAGAGCAAAGGAGCTTCAACAGCAGAGGGCAGCTGAGGAGCTGGCAGCTAGGGCGGCAGCTCTTAAAGAAATAGCAGGCGGCCAGAGGTGAGTCAGATTAATAATATACAAATGACGGGATTTTGAGAATGGTGAGATTCTGTTGAGAACATCGTCTTCACGATGATGAGATTATCAACAGAATCGATGTAAAGAAGCACTTGAAGACCATCTCAGAAATACGGACCAATTGGATAGGCCGCATAAAGCGACGTTATAACATGTTTTATTTAGACTAAAAAAATATAATACGTTAAATATATTAATAAGGAAAAAAACAGAGCATAACCATGTATAGTATTAAATAATATTAAATAATCACATTGAAAACATCATTTTTTTAGAAGTTTATTTTATTTATATTTAGGGTTGGATGTAGGTGCCAAAATGAGCGGAGAGTCAGTAAGCTGTCTCTTGTATGCGGATGACGCTGTCCTTCTTGCAGACAACGAGCATGAACTACAAGTCCTGGTGAATTGTATGTATGAGGTATGCATGCGAAATGATCTGATGATGAATGTTAATAAGTCCAAGGTAATGATTTTTGAAAAGGAAGAAACCACGACAGTCTGCAACATTAGCGCGAATGGTGAAAATTTGGAGCAAGTAGTTGAGTTCGTGTATTTAGGTAGTATGTTTACAAGAGATGGGAGAGTGGAGAGGGATATTGAAAGAAGGGTTGGGGCAGGCAACAAAGTGAATGGTGCACTTAAAGTTGTCATCGCAAACAAAAACCTATCAAAAAAGCTAGAATGGCAGTGCACAATGGTGTTCTTCTACCGACCCTTATGTATGGAAGCGAAGCATGGAACTGGCAAAAGGACGAAAAGTAGAATAAATGCAGTTGAAATGAGATCTCTTAGAAGAATGTGTGGATACTCTGTGTATGATAGAGTGCCGAATGAAAATATAAGAAGTGAATGCGGTGCGAATGATGGTGTCATGAACAAAATAATGAAAGGATCATTAAGATGGTTTGGACATATTGAAAAGAATGAATGAAGAAAGAATGGTAAAAAAATTAATCAAAATATGGCACGATGAATGTCAGCCATGTGAGGAGTCAGAGAAATCGACGCGCGTGCATGACACGATGTATGAATGTTGAGGAAGCGAGAGAAATATGTCAGGAAAGAAAGGTGTGGCAGTCCATTCTTTCTGCCTACCCCTTCGGGAGACGGCGTGATGGTTAGTTAGTTAGTTAGTTTTTATTTTATTTTAAGGGAATGACTTGTTTCGCCTAGTTAAAGCATTCCAAAAAATTTACTAAAGCTTTATCAATTGACATTTGATAATTCCTTGGAAAGGCGAAATATATCATTCCCATAAAATATACTAAAACTTCTAGAAAACAGGCGTTTTCATTCGTATTTGTTATTTTATACTATAAATGGATATGCACAATGTGAAGTTATGCGAACCGACTAACAATCGGCGCCTAATAATCTCAAAATAATAGGAAGACATAGACCTGGTGAGCCCCATATATGGTAAACAAATATCTTTTTTTTTTTGTCCTGGCACACCTCCGTGGTGCATAGGGCCTCAAGGAATCTTCTCACAAGGAAAGGAATGAATTATTATCAGAAGGTCAATTATTCATGAACTTTCCAGAAGGTTTTAACGGTCATCTAACTAACTAACTAACTAACTAACCATCACGCCGTCTCCCCGAAAGGGTAGGCAGAAAGAATGGACTGTCACACTTTTACTGATGCGGCACTCCATCCTTCTCTTTTCGCCCCGCGGGAGACGCGGTGTGATGGGTTGCGAACCTCATCGCCACCAATAGGCATCTCCCGCGCACACTTCGATCGTCCAACACCCACAAAATAAATCTAAAACAAATAATATAAAATACAATGATATGAAATAAAATAACAAAATAAAAATAATTTAACACTAAATGTTCTTTTTAGACGGTGCATATATTGTCTATTTAATTTATGTTCCACGTATCCACTGTTTTTTAATTTAGCATATAATGTAATAACACATAATGTTTTTTCGATGTTGCACATGTTGACATGGACGATCCGGACTTTTGTGTTTATTTAATTTATGTTACACGTATCCACCATTTTTTTTTATTATCTGTAATAAGACACTTAACCAGCAATAACTTTAAAATAATATTGAAGAAATTATTCAAATTGTCATTGGAACAAATGAACAATTTATTTTTACACCTGTCAAAATTCTTTATAAAAACGATAAAACTAACATAATTTTAACAGCAAAACAGTACAAACGTATTACATGTCACAATTAACTATTATAAAGTGCGGCAACAGTTAAATTGACCAAAACAATTCACTTAAACACGAAATATCTCCAAATTTACAGTAGCACCGCACCACATGAACCAAACCCAATTTTCAAAATCAGAATCTCAATTCAGCGGGTCATCTAACGGGTTCAATTGTGAATCCACTCAAACACACATACAAAAAAATCATCAAAATCTGTCCAGCCATTTAGGAGAAGTTTAACTACATACGCCTGTACAGAAGAGAAGTATATACAGTAGAACTTAGATGATTGGAACCTATCATATACAGATTTATAACCCATTCGTCTTAGAGATCTCATTTCTACTGCATTTATTCTACTTTCATCCTTCTTTTGCCAGTTCCATGCTTCACTTCCATACATAAGGATCGGCACAAAAATACTATACACTGCCATCTTAGCTACGTTATTTATATTATAAAATTAAAACTATAATACAATATATTATAATATCTTCTAAAAATTAAGCGAATATTACTCGTATAATTATAACCCACTTGCGTCTTAAAATAACTTTCTCTTCGTTCAAAATATGCTGAACCTTCTAAGACTAAACGAAACCAAGTCCTCGACACAAGGGCTCTAGCGAAAGCCACGTTTCGAAAAAACGAGGCAGTTGACTTATCCGAAACCCCGCAAAAACAAATATTATACGACTGATTCGTACGTAAATTTGTAACGCGACGACTGAATTTAGAGCAGATCTTCTATAACGCTTTGTCGTAACTCTTTTGTGAAAGATACTTGAATTTGAATAAAGAAAACACGATAAAGCACAAAAAATGTTCTTTAATTTGAAATAGGATCAAAGTTATATAAAGCATCATAACTGCCACACCTGGCCATCATTATCTGTCATAAAGAGTTAAAAGCAGTGGAGGTTTCAGCGTTTATTGCAGGTCACAAGTATACTATAATTTTGCTTTAGATACGATGATGTCATCTTCTTATTCTTAGTCTAGGCCTTGTGGTCTGTTTTTTTTAGAGGAATTGGCCTCCTGCGAGGCCAATTCCTCTTTCAGAACAGACATTTCAGCTCCTTAAGATGCTGGTTATGTGTCTTATCAGTCCTTATCAGTCTTGCTGCTGCATTGAATGCAGACTGGAGTTTATTTGTGTACCGTTTGGGAATGTTGACGTAGACTCCATTGCAGTAATCTAGTCGTGATACGACGAAGGAATTGATTAGTGTTTTAAAACTGTCAACGGAAATATTTCGTTTTATGGATCTTAATTGCCTTAGATGTTTGGGGGATGTGGTGAGAGTTAAAAGCAGTGGAGGTTTCAGCGTTTATTGCAGATCACAAATAATCATACGTTAACAGTATTAGGTACTCGTGATGGAGCGTGCGCCTGGACGTCGATAGCAGCAGGGGCTGACGGCTCACTGGGCAGTAGCGTCGGTCGGCGGGAGCGAAGACTCGTCGGAAGTTACGTGGCGTAGCAGTGTAGACAGTTGCGTAGCTAGGTAGGAGGGTCGGAGGTTTCTCGTACGTAGACTTGACGGCGTAGACTCGTGTCGGTTAGAAGTCGCAAGAAGGAATACTGTCCATGGTGGTCGGATGTACCGCTTTTATATGCTTTGCTTCCATTTTCACACGATGCTCTGCTCTAGTGACCTAGTGACCAAACTGAATAAATCTGGGCCCTCGACTCATCAGTTTTGATACGTAGGTCCTGAGACGTTTTCGGTTATTCGTGTAGTATAATTTCATCATGAAATATGCTGGTTTAGCAGTCGAATTCGGCTTATGTGGATTATGCATTTAACCCCGACAACTATTTATTTCTGAAAACAGTTAATAACAGTTGAATAGTTTGACCTATTTTATATATATATTTTTAATGTATACAAATACTTGTAGACGAATACTTTTACCCATTGCAGGTTAATCATTTTTAAGAATTAATTGTATCTCAATAGAGACGAAGATGTAAATTTTTTTGGAAATAGAGTATGGTGGTCGAGGTGTTTACAGGACTTATGACCTGTCATTGGTTGGGTTAAGCGATCGCTTTATGTTATACATTAAGAAGATTTTAGTTGAATCATATGTATATATTATATATTTTTTTAAACTTTATATTTATATAAATATATCAGCTTTCATAACTTTAAATTCCATTTTAGTGAATGCAATCCTCTTGTATAACTGTAATACCAATATTTAAATTCAGTTAATTTTATTGTATATAATTATACAAGCATCGGTACAAGAACACCATTGTGCACTGCCATTTTAGCTTTTTAGGATAGGCTTTTGTTTGCGATGACAACTTTAAATGCACCATTCACTTTGTTGCCTGCCCCAACCCTTCTTTCAATATCCCTCTCCACTCGCCCATATTTTATAAAAATACTACCCAAATACACGAACTCATCTCCTTGCTCCGAATTTTCACCATTCGCTAATGTTGCAGACTGTTATGATTTCTTCTCTTTCAAAAATCATTACCTCGGATTTATTCACATTCATCATCAGATCATTTCGCATGCTTACCTTAAACATACTATTCACCAGGACTTGTAGTTCATGCTCGTTGTCTACAAGTAGGACAGCGTCTTTCGCATACAAGAGACAGCTTACTTCCAATCCTTTCAGCGCTTTCATACGTTTTTTTACAAATTATTATTTAAAATGAGATTTTAGTAAAATCATTCGATTATCTCACTAATTTTGACGCACATCCCTTCTGTACATGGTTCTCTAGCACTCCTACGCAAAATTCCTTCGCCGTGGGAAATTTCAATATCGAGAATTTCTTGAAGGAAGCATCCACTAGAGAGTACAGGGGTATTGCCTTTCCTCTCGTTCGGGTACACCGCAGCACCTTTTACACCCTCACGTGGAAATAGACCCCCGGGAGTCACATTTAGGGGTGAATTGAAGTACCTTCAACATTAGCAATATCCCTTCAACACAAACGAGCATACTTATTTATTTTATTTATTTATTCAGTAAGGGCAGCATACGGCGATATCAATATATTAATTAAGAAACATTAAGAAAAATAATAAATAAAGCCAATAACATGCTACCACTAACGATGATATTAAAAAAATATATAAAAAAATAGACAGCTAATCCCAGTTCCAGTTTTCTTCTGGTGTGAAGATGGCAGCAAGCTGCCGAAACCGGTCGAAGACAAAAACATCAGTGGATTTTAACTGAATCATTTTATACATACATTATGGAAAATATACATTTTGGAAGCGTTCGAAATGCGGATATACCGCAGAATGCACCGTATACCGATATTATCACTAAAGCGCTTGACCCGGACATTGAAATAAAATGCAAAATTGAATTTGCACGGGCTGCATTTAATAAAATGAGAACATTCTTTTGCGACGATAATCTTAACTTGAAACTCCGACAAAGAATGATTTAATGTTATATATGGTCTGTTATAATAATTCTAATAATTCTAATAATTTTTGTCTAAAATGGCAATTAAAAAAGAATGTGACCAATAACAGGGAAATAATATGCCATAAAATGGTAAAAAATGGAGACATACATTGGTGAAATAATGTAACCTATGATAAAATGGCAAATTAATCCATATTAAAAAAACTCAATTTGCGTTATTGTTTGCTTAGTTATCTCTGTAAATAACTGTCAGATCGCGAAGAAATCTTTAATATTATGTTTATTCTGCGGCGGTTGTTCCTGTAATACTTTTGTTACGAAGCGAGCTCTAATTAACTTTAAAATTAATAAATTATTTGATAATTTTCATAGGACAGGCTTAGCTCTTAACTTGAAACTCCGACAGAGAATGATTAAATGTTATATATGGTCTGTTCTACTATATGGCTGCAAAACCTGGCTCTGAAAATGAATGTAATGAACTGGTTGGAAGCGTTCGTGATGTGCAGAATGCTCCGTATACCGTGGACCGATAGGGTCAGTAATGCAGACGTACTGCAGAGAGCCAGAGCCAATAGAAAGCTGTTGTCAAGTGTGAAAATTAGAAAGGTCTCATATTTGGGTCATGTGCTAAGGGGAGAAAAATACCACCTCCTTCGACTGATATTAATGGGTAAAGTGGAGGGACGTCGGGGAGTTGGTAGAAGGCAGCTGTCCTGGCTGCAGAACATTAAAGAGTGGACAGGAATAACAAGAGTTCAGAACCTGTTCCAAGTGGCGCAGGATATATATGCCTTTACTGTAGTGATCGCCAACGTTGGGGGGACCTGACACGGCACCGAAAGAAGAAGATATATTTTAAATATTTTTTTTACAATAAATTTTTTTTTTCATTATTTACAATGAACTTCTTCCACGAAATTTCAAATAACAAAATTAATTGTTTAAAGGTTACCAGTAAAGCAGTTTTGAAAATTGTTTATATCAAATAACAAACTAACTGACTTACCATCTCCTCGAAGGCGTAGGCAGAAAGAATTGACTGCCACACATTAACCGATGTGGCACTCCAATTTTCTCTTTTAGCCTTCGCGGGAGACGCGGTGTGGTGGTTTGCGGACCTCATCGCCACCAATAGACATCTCCCGCGCACACTAACTAACAAAAACGTCAACAAAATAAATCTAAATTAAAATACAGAGATACACAAAAATAACATAATACGTAATGTACCTGTAGTTCTTTTCGATGGTCCACATGTTGTCAGCTGGACGATCCGGACTTGGACTTGGACTTGGATCTTCTGGCTTACAGAGGTTCAGCTCATGTGGCTATTCCTCTTACGTCTGATGGGAACATTGTTGGAAGGTGATTTGGTGGGTTGTTAGTTTATTCGGGGGCATGATTTGTGGGCGCGATTTTGGGCGCTTGTGGTGGCTGAAAGTGTTTGGGTCGTAATTAGAGAGGTCTTTTATTGTGGGGTTGGGATGTGATCCGGACTTTTGTGTTTAATTTAATATAAATTTAATCAAATAAATATTCTTGAGAAATCGAAAATAACTTTGTTTAACCCAATAATTATTTTTAAAAAATTAAAAAACAGGATATGTTTCGGAAAAAAAATTAAAAAATCACTTCCTCGTCACATCAGACGGTCCATTCTCTCTGCCTACCCCTGTTTGTTTGTTTTGTTTGAATGACATGATTCACCTTGTTATGGCACATTATCAATTATTAAATATAACCATTAAGAATGAAAACGTGTGTTTCCTAGTAGTTTTATTTTATTTTGTGGGAATTATATGTTTTGCTTTGTTTTGTGTACCTTAATCAGTAGATGGGAATGTAGAGTGTAGCGTAAAGCAATATTATGTATAAAATTCATATAATAACTAACTAACTAACTAACCATCACGCCGTCTCCCCGAAGGGGTAGGCAGAAAGAATGGACTGCCACACTTTTCTCCTGACATATTTCTCCTCGATTCCTACATTCATACATCGTCATGCACGCGTCGATTTCTCTGACTCCTCACATGGGCTGACATTCAATATTTGATTTATTTGATCAAAGCTAATGTTTTCCTTTGGTCTTCCTCTACTTCTGGTTCCATTTACATAACATATAATTTTTTAACATTCTTTCTTCATTCATTCTTTCCATATGTCCAAACCATCTGAATGATCCTTTCATTATTTTGTTCATAACACCATCATTCGCACCGCATTCACTTCTATATTTTCATTCGACACTCTATCAAACCCATAGTATCCGCACATTCGTCTAAGAGATCTCATTTCTACTGCATTTATTCTACTTTCATCCTTCTTTGCCAGTTCCATGCTTCGCTTCCATACATAAGGGTCGGTAGAAGAACACCATTGTGCACTGCCATTCTAGCTTTTTTGGATAGGTTTTTGTTTGCGATGACAACTTTAAGTGCACCATTCACTTTGTTGCCTGCCCCAACCCTTCTTTCAATATCCCTGTCCACTCTCCCATCTCTTGTAAACGTACTACCTAAATACACATATAATATATTATATGTTATATAATACAAATCCAATGGTTTTACAGAAATCTTTTAATGGAAGTTCATTTTAAATTATAATTAAATAAACGACGTTTTTATTAACTAACTAACTAACGATCGTTTCCCCGGAGGGGTAGGCAGAGAGGATGGATCGCCACATTGTTCTGTCCTGACATAACTCTCGCGCCTCTTCTACATTCACACATCATGACATGCACGTTCGTCGATTGTTCCTACTTCGAACATGGCCGCTTTCAGTAATTGATTAATCTGGTCACACCATGTCTTCCATTCACACTACTCGATTCGTTCCGTATGTCCAAACCATCTTTGTGATCCTTTCTTGATTTTATTTATCACGCGTTTATCCGCTTTACATTATTTTCTTACTAAATCATTAGATTGTTTTTCGCACATTCTTCTTAGTGACTTATTCAATTATTAATATTTTTAATTTTAATTAATTTAAAAAAAATATATATATATATATATATTTGTAATTATTCTGGTCAACCATTTGGTAATAAGAATGGAATAATACTCCTGGCGACTTCTAAAAACAATGCGTTTATGGGCTACAGCCTTCGCATTGTGTTAATAAGGTAGTTTGCTAAATGCTGAAAATCATTCTCCATAGATGGCGTTAGTGGGTCGGTTGTATAAGTTAATCATAAATAGATTCACAAAGTGCAACCAAATCTACATAGATGGACTAATTGTGACACGTGAAGATAGGTATGGATTTTTAAAGTATATATACATCTTCCAAAGAATTTGTCATGCATGATCATGGCACAAAGGTGGAATGGGGAATGTTGTAATTACGCCAAAGCGTGCGCTTAACCCAGCTTAATGACAGGTCATAAGTCCTGTAAGCTTACCCTTGATCATCCATATTCAGTTTGCGTCTTCGTCTCTATTGGGGCCACAATTAAAAATATTTAATTATTATTCTACACAAATTTCAGTAGATTTTTCTATTTGTAAGAAATTTGTTCCACCACGCAATAGAAGGTTAAAAGATTCAATATATTATTATTAGGATTTTTTTCTTGTATGTATTTTCGGTTCTATTTTCGTGTATGTAAGATTGCTGATTGTGTGAGAGCCGCCGACTACGTCACACACCCACACAGCGTCCCACGCGAGGGAGTAGGTTCTAGAGAAAACAATATTAGCACAGCGGAACATTTCGGAGTTAGCATCGCATTACATAGACTTCAAACTGCTCAACATTTTGTGTTTCTGTTTGTGTTCTACTTATAACTCTTAAGAATAACCATGGCAACTGGACACGGCTTAATCCAGTCGTAATAAATTACCAACAACATATTATAAAATTATGGAATATGTTAGAAGTCAGAGCCGATACCAATAGGACAAAAATCTCGGGATCATCTATGAGAGTAGGCTAACTTTTCGTGCACATATCGAGAGGATTTGTGACATTGCACTGAGGATGTTGGGCTTCATCATTCAGACTCGAAAGTGGTTTTGTGATATGGACTCCTCACGAGGCGAGATATTCCGTTATGCTTGAGAGGGTTCAGAAAAAAATTCTGAGGTATCTCTACATGAGGGAGTATGGTAGTTATCCGTGGCTCTATCACACGGCATTTCTTTTAGGAATACTCGGAACCAATTATTTACAGCTTCGAAGAGATGGGCATCTCATTATCCATTTCTTTTAATTAATCAGGGGATATTTCGAGAACTCGGCCGTGCTAGAGGGTGTTGGTCTTTTTGTGCCTGATAGATTTCTTCGACAGCGACAGCACATATTGTTTTACCTACCGGCCACCAGAACCAATCTGCCTCTGGTGACACCGGTGGGAAGAGCAATTAGTCTGCTGAACGCGGTCTCCTCGGAGATCGACGTCTTTCATATTAGTAGAAAGGAAGTACTTTCAGAGGCAAATACTATTGACTTTAGAAAGTATCTTGTCTTTCTAATGTCGAACAAGCATCTCTAATACGTTCTGGTACTTTTGTTGTAATATTTTTTATGATATTTTACCTGTACTTAATAGATGCCTTAAACATTTTCCTGTTTGTAATGTCTATTGAGTTAATAAACTGATTTGATTTGATTTGATTTGACATAAATATGAAATCTTCCGAACGTTAATAGTTGACAACAGCTGCCTGTCAACTCTAGCTCGCATCAGAACTTCGGTATTGGTAATCATGTCTGTCCAGGGAATTCTGAGCATTCGGCGATAACGCCACATTTCAAATGCTTCCAGTCTGTTCATTGAGTTGACTTTTAAGGTCTACGTTTCACATCCATGCAATAAATCAGACCACGCATAGCACTTGATCATTCTCTGGCGGAGTTTCAAATTTATGTTATCATTGCAGAAGATCTTTTGCTGCCTCAATTCGGTCTCTACATCTGGGTCAAGAGTTTGTGTTAGTATGCTGCCGAAGTATTTTAATTTCGTTTGTGTTAAAAAGAAATATTTTCACATAACTTTTTTACACTTTTGATAGCTACCATACCCTCTCTTCTTCTTCTTCTTCTTATTCCTCAACCTATTCCCGTCCACTCCTGGACAAAGACCTCCTCCATTCGCTTCCATGTCACTCTGTCTTGTGCATTTTGCATCCAGGTTATTCCGACGTGTCTGTTCAGATCATCCTTCCACCGTAGTTGCGCTTATCTTTGCCGTCCACGGTCTCCGAGTCAGCAGTCTTCTTGTCCATTTTTCATCTGAGTCTCTGGCTACGTGACCTGCCCATTGCCATTTAAGAGTCGCCACCCGGTGGATGATGTCAGTGATTTTTGTATTTTCTCTCACCGTATCGTTTCTGACTCTGTCTCTTAGGCTTATTCCTAACATGGCTCTTTCCATGGCTTTTTGTTTGTACAATGGTACAGTTTCAATACCATAAGTACCAACTGGCAAAACACAGGCTTCACATATTCCGTCATGTACGGATAAATCAGATTTTTTTATAAACCCTTCCCACCATAAGAAGGATTGGACTCAAATAATATTGAGTAAGAAAATGTAAGATATTTTCTTTTCGATTTTCTTAAATAAACTTATCTCTTTTACGTTATTGTTTATACGGGCTTTATTCCACTTTGATTTTCTACGTATTTTTAATGTTTGCTTTGTATTTGTTAAATAAGGTCAAAACTGGTCTCATAACTCTGTAAATGATATATGAATTTCTCGGAAAATTGAATGGGAAGAAAATAGCTTCATTCTGTGCTTAAACAAGAGGAAGTTAAATATGTTTTCCAATGTAAGAGAAAGAAATATACAAAGAAAACAATGTAATTTATTATTTTTTGCTTAATGATATGAAATTCATTATTAAGTATTGACATCAAAACAATTCGTCTTCGTACAAAGAATTTTATTATATTTAATGTGAATTATGGCTTGCTAGAGCTTTTGATCTTCTTTCATTTATCTTTCGTCTTTCATTTAAATCTCAAAAGCTTTACAGGCTTGCATAAAGTCCCCGGGGTTGTATAATCTTCTTCTACTCGTTCGTATTCCTCATGATTGAGGAAGTTTGAGAGTCGTGGCAGGAAAGAGTCGTGTGGCGATCTATTCTCTCCGCCTACCCTTTCAAATCAAATCAAATCAGTTTATTTTCTCAAAAGATATTACAAACAACAATTGTGATATACCAGGAACGCATGAGAGATGGTTCGATATTAGGAATACATAATACTCTCCAAAGTCAAGAGTATCTGTCTTCTGAACGTACTTTTACGAATATGAAAGACGTCGATCTCCGAAGCGATCATATTCAGCAGTTTGATTGCTCTCCCCACCGGCATCACCAAAGGCAGGTTGGTTCTGCATGCTGGGAAATAAAGCAGTCTGTGCTGACGCTGTCGAAGATAACCATCCGGAACATAAAGATGGATAGCCTCCAAGATAACGGAGTTCTCAAAGAATCTCCTGATAAGTCTGAAGAAATGGGTAAGTGTGCACCCATCCCTCCTTATCTGTAGACTATTGATACCTACCAAACTCCCTCATGTAAAGATATCTCAGAAATCTTTTCTGAACCCTCTCTAACATAACTCGCCTCGCGGGGACTCCAATTCACACTCGAGCTGGCTGGAGGGCGTTTGGCTTTTTGTCCCTGATAGATATCTCCGACAGCGACAGCATATTTTGTTTTACCAACCGGCCTCTGGTAATACTGGTGGAAAGAGGAATTAATCTGCTGAACGGAGCTCTCCTCGTCTCCTCGGAGCTCGACGTCTTTCATATCAGTGAATCTACGTTCAGAAGGCAAATACTCTTAATTCTGGAGAGTATATTGTCTTCCTAATGTGGAACCATCTAATGCGTTTCTGGTAGTATACTATATAAAAAAACTAACTAACTAACCATCCGCCATTTCTCCGGAGGGGTAGGCCGAGAGGATGGATCGGCACAATGCTCTGTCCTGGCATACCTCTCAGGATTCCTCTACATTCATACATCGTACCATGCACGCACGTCGATTATTCCGACTTCTAAAGTGACCGCCTTTTAGTAACAAACAAACAAACAAAACCATCACGCCGTTTCCCCGCAGGGGTAGGCAGAGAGAATGGACCGCCACACTACTCTATCCTGGCACACCTCTCTAGCTTCCTTCACATTCATACATCGAGTCATACACGCACGTCGATTCTTCCGGCTTCTGACATGACCAACTTTTAATATTTGATTAATTTGGTCATGCCATGTTTTCCTCGGTCTACCTCGACTCCTTACTCCATTTACATTGTTAACGTATACTTTTTAAACCATTCTTTCTTCACCCATGCGCTCCATATGTCCGAACCAACGAAGCGAACCTTTCATAATTTTGTTCATAATACTTTCTTTCGCTCTACACTCCTTCCTAATATCAGCATTTGAGATTCTGTCGTACATCGTTCTACCACACATACGTCTTAGGGACCTCATCTCTACCGCATTTATTCCGCTCTCATCTTTCTTCTGCCAGTTCCATGCTTCGCTTCCATACATAAGGGTTGGAACCAGAACTCCATTGTGAACGGCCATTTTCGCTTTCATTGATTAATTCTTGTTTCCAATAACTACTTTTAAAGCTTCATTAAATAAATTCTTCCAATAACTACTTTTAAAGCTCCATCAAATAAATTCTTGTTTCCAATAACTACTTTTAAACCTCCATGCCTTTTAGTAATTGATTAATTTGGTCATGCCATGTTTTCCTTGGTGGTCCTCGGCTTCTTTTTCCACTCACGCTGCTTGTGTACAACTTTTTAACCATTCTACTCTCATCCATTCGTTCCATATGTTCAAACCATCTCAGGGATCCTTTTTTAATTTTATCCATGATATTACTTTATGGAATATATTATTTTACCTGTTCTCTCAAAAAATTATTTTGTAATGCCAATTGATGAAATAAACTGATTTGATTTGATTTGATCACAAAAAAAATCGATAAAAATTTTTCTTTTTTTTAATTGATACTCTAAATATAAACTCCCTTTTGAGACACCTTGTATAATACATCGCGTTTAAGAATAACCTCAATTTATCTTGTCGAAAGCGGTCAGGCCAATCCGTGAACAGTAACAATTCAATTTGTTTAACTAAACCCTAGGTGCTTCAAATAATTTATAATTGGTGATCCATTTTCAGAAAGGACATCGCGCCAACCCTTTGAACAGAATGAAGGGCCGAGGGAGTCTGCACCTAATTCAAGTTCAACCAAATCTATTCATCTCATATTCATTTTAATCAACTTCGATAACAAAACAATGAATTCAATCTACGTAAAGCAGAAACAACACATTAACCACTTCAATACCGTAAGGCCACTGGTGGCCGCTACGTAGGCGCACCACCAATACCGTTAGGCCACTTTGTATTCAAAATGATTCCAGTGGGAATTTTAAATTTTTTTTTTATTTGTGGCTAGCGACATCTATACACTAACTAACTAACTAACCATCACGCCGTCTCTCCGAAAGGGTAGGCAGAAAGAATGGACTGTCACACTTTTACTGATGCGGCACTCCATCCTTCTCTTTTCGCCCCGCGGGAGACGCGGTGTGATGGGTTGCGAACCTCATCGCCACCAATAGGCATCTCCCGCGCACACTTCGATCGTCCAACACCCACAAAATAAATCTAAAACAAATAATATAAAATACAATGACATAAAATAACATAACAAAATAAAAATAATTTAACACAAAATGTTCTTTTTAGATGGTGCACATATTGTCTATTTAATTTATGTTCCACGTCTCCACCGTTTTTTTTTAATTTAGCACATAATGTAATAACACATAATGTTTTTTTTCGATGTTGCACATGTTGACATGGACGATCCTACACACTATACACTATCTGAAGAAAAATGAACCTTCTGACGTTGGTCGATCTTTTTGAATCAATGGATATTTGTAGAAATCGAGCACTAGGGTTACCACTTATGGTGAGATTGATATAAAGGATCAAAGGGATATTTTGAAAATTTTAATTGATATATCATTTTATGGGTAAACTTTAAACATAATGCATAAATTCCATTAGCCCTATTTTTTAAAAATAATTAAAAACTTGCGGTATGTGAGTGTTCCAAAGCTTTAAACATCACGGTACTTAAACAGTTAATATAAACTGTGTTTCTAGTCTAAAGTTTTGGGTGGACTCCAAAAACTTTCTCCATCCGACCCTATCTCAACTTCCAGTCCTCGGGACTAACTCCCAACAACTGCAGGTCCTTCAGAACACCGTCAAGCCAACGTAGCCGCGGTCTTCACACGCTGCGTCATCCCCCCGGTCTTGTGAATCTCCATTAGCACCAGATGTCCAGCCCACAAACAAATCATTACAAACGAAAAACATTTAGGCGACTCATTTGGACACAAAACGGCGTAACAAAGACAAAACAACGACATGAAACCAAAAAAATATACATATCAAAAGGAATCCAAATATGTCGACGTCAGTGAGGCAGTACTCTTTCCAGAATTTGCAATATATTTTTTATGAACACTGCCTCACTGGCAGTGAAGATGTCCAAATCCGAGACGATTTGATTCAACGTCCGAATTGCTCTTCCTACTGGCATCACCAAAGGCAGGTTGGTTCTGGCCGACGGAGCAAAGACGACCTTCGTGGCCAAGTGGTAAGTGCATTGACTGCCACCCCGGAGGTTCCGGATTCGATTCCCGGCGAGGGCAGTGTGATTGTCACACTGTCTTTGGTCTGGTGTAGAATTCACGTGACAATAAAATGGCGATAGATTCACTACCTATCACATGTCACGAGAATCACTATGATAGCTATAATACCCTTTACATCGATTTGGCTCATGCTGTCATGATGTAAAGAGCGATTCAACAAAATAATAATAATAATAATTAATGTCGGCGCTGTCGCAGATAGTTATCAGGAACAAAAATACATATTTACTTCAGAACATAGGGGTTCTCAATAGAACCCCGAATCAGTTTGAAAAAATGTGTTGACAGTAATCCTTCCCTCCTCAGTTGGAGGGAGTTATACCCCAGCATACCCAAGAGAAATGCCGTTGGATAGAGCCAAGGATATACCCCATACTCTCTCATGTAGAGGGCTCTCAAGAATTTCTTTTGAACCCTCTCCAACATGAGAGAATACTGAGCCTCATGAGGACTCCATATCACGGCATCTCCCTCGAGTCTGCTTCTGACTAAGGAGTATGTGTAGTACTGTCGAAAGGTGAACATTTTTTTACATCGCCTTAAACAATAGCGCTAAAAATTAAATATAATTGTGTCATTACCTCTGGTTTCTTTTCAGATTTCATGTACCCGCTGACGAAATTCACGTATTTTTAAGTAGATTTAATTTATCTTGAGTTATGAAGCCATTAGCCTCAAAAATCGAAAACGGTCAACGATAGCTGAACTGTCATAAATTCGCTTCCCGCCCACGGGATGCCATAGATACCGCCGCACGGGCGGGGTTGCCATGCTGTGGGAATGTCAATAATTTATTATTTGCTACAGATACCCCGCAAAATCGGGAAAGTACCTACTCGACGCGTCAGTGCCTTGAGAGGGCTGTTTGATCATACGAAATACGAATGTATTTATTATCTACTTCAGAAATAAATCTATTTTTGATTCACTGAAAATATAATATTATACAAAATATATTAAATATTACAAAATTCTTCAATCCTTATACTCAATATTCCCAAATTAAATAACTAACTAACCATCACGGCCGTCTCCCCGAAGGGGTAGGCAAAAAAAATAACTACCGCACTTTTCTATATATATAGTATATATATATATATATATATATATATATATATATATATATATATATATATATATATATATATATATATATATATATATATATATATATATATATATATATATATATATATATATATATATATATATATATATATATATATATATATATATATATATATATATATATATATATATATATATATATATATATATATATATATATATATATATTATACATATTATTATATTATTATTATATACACATATTATTATTATTACATTACATATTATTATTATTATTATTATTACATTATTACATTATTACATTATTATTATTATTGTTAACATATTTAATCAATTATTACACATACACATTATTACATATATTACATATTATTATTACACATTATATTATATACATTACATACATATATATTATTACATATTATTACCATATTATTATTATATATATTACATACATATTATTATTATATTATTATATACATACATACATATTATTATATATATATATATTATATATATATATATATATATATATATATATATATATATATATATATATATATATATATATATATATATATATATATATATATATATATATATATATATATATATATATATATATATATATATATATATATATATATATATATATATATATATATATATATATATATATATATATATATATATATATATATATTATATATATTGTATTTTCTATGCACACAACAGGCCTGCCTGAACCCAATCACAGCATACACCTTTACATTCTTTAATATATTGATTCTCGTGACATGCATAGGTAGCCACCCATCGCCATTTTATTGTCACGTGAATTCTACACCAGACCAAAGACAGTGTGAGCCAAACACACTGTCATCGCCGGGAATCGAACCTTTCGGCATGAAGTCAGAGCTGTAACCACTCTGCCACGAAGGTCGCCTGCTTTCTCTCGCTTCCTCAACATTCATACATCATGTCATGCACGCACGTTGATTCGTTTTTAACTCCTTGCGTGGCCGGCATTCAATATTTGATTTATTTGATTCCCGCCATCGTGAGACAATATTTGATTTATTTGATCTCGCTCGTCCTTTGTACAGAGACGCGCAGATGTAATACTTGACAATTTCTAACTCTCCCCTCTTTAAAATGTGTTTTTTTTAAAGGTATACAATATATATTCAAACGAAGAAAAAGCACATTAAAATAATGTGAATGTCTGTGATATTGGCTTAATCTAATAGATAATTTTATGCCATTGTTTAAATATAATTTCGGGCATATAGAGCTTACGCCAGCTCTGAATGAAGCGCAATCGTGAAGTCCACTTTCGCCATTGTCGTCTTTGTGGACACTAGAGGTACGTGGTGCGAAAAACAATCCATGGTCTTCCGAATAACTTTCTCTTGGTGGATGATTATGTCGACTGTTAAATGGATGTAGTGCACGATAAGTTTGGCGAACCGAACCATGATTTTCAAAATAAATTTGGCACCAAAGAATTGCTCAAGCACTGTTCTGACGTCAGTCTATTTATGGTAAAATGGCAAAACGTATTGATTTCAAATAAACTGTCAACTGTCAAATTGACAGTCTGTAGAAACAATGTTGCTAGTTTAAAAATGAAACCTCTAAAAAACACACTATATTACAGCATTTCAGATAACGAGTCAGTGAGATTCAAGGCTACGTCGGTGACACTACGGTGCCGATACGGTCACTGTAAATGGACCTTTAGAGATCTCAGTTATATCGCATTAGTTAGTTTATTATCTTCTTCTTCTTCTTCAGCCTTCTTTCCTCCACTGCTAGATATAGGCCAATTCCATTTTCTTTCACTCGTCTCTGACTTGTCCCTTTCGCATCCAGTTCGTTTCAGCTATTATGGCAAAACGTCAGTCCATCAATTAGGTGGCCTCCCGACACTTGTCCAAGGCCTCCACTGAAGTATTCAGGATGTCCATCGGGTATTGTCCTGTCTTGCTATATGTCCAGCTTCTTCTTCTTTTTAACAGCCGTTTCGTCCACTGCTGGACATAGGCCTCCCCCATACTTCTCCATGTATGACATGTCATACGGGGGGTGGTTGGCATTACAACGCCACGCTTGCCAGACGGGTTGGCGAGATGTCCTTCCACGTTAGCCTATGCATCAATATTATCCACCGAGGTTATTCACACTCGATCTCTAACATTTCATAGTTTCCAGGGGAGACCAAAGTCGAGGAGGTGTGGATAGGTACTTGGGTTCAGATCAATCCTCCAGCGTAGCATGGCCATCACCACGGTGATGGCCATGCACCATGAAGAGTCATTAGGATCCCCCTTACTCCCCCTGTCCAGCTTATTGCCACATTAATTTAGCTGTACCATCCAGAATGTCGGTAACTTTGGTTCGGCGTCTTATTTCTTCATTTCTTATTTTGTCTTGGAGAATCACCCCGAGCATTTGCTTCTCCATGGATCGTTGATTTTTAGTTTGTTATATTTTATTTAAACTTCACACGCCGTAGATGACGGTAGATACTCGGTATGATGGTCACCGGTTTGACTGTGGATAGGGTTTTTACAAAGTTAGTTATAATGCGAGCGGAATATCAAAAGAAGTGGACCTAATGACCGGAAAGGGGTCAAATATATATGAAAACGATTTGAGGGTCCCGTTCAAATGGGTTAAGGCTCACGAAATGGGAAATTTCTTCATCCGAAAACGGTGTTGTTCCAAGGTTAAATTTTATATATTATTTATAACTATCTAACCATCACGCCGTCTCCCCGAATGGGAAGGCCAAAATTATGGACTGCCACATTTTTTCCCAGACATATTTTTCTCGATTCCTCGATATTCATACATCGTGTCATGCAAGCACGAAGAAGCAGTGGGTAGCAAAAAATTACTTTTAACTACCTAACTAACCATCACGCCGTCTCCCTGAAGAGGTAGGCAGAAATAATTGACTGCCACAATTTTTTTTCATGACATATTTATCTAGCTTCCTCAACATTCATACATCGTGTCATGCACGCGCGTCGATTTCTCCGACTCCTCACGTGGCCGACATTCAATATTTGATTTATTTTATTGTGCCACGTTTTCTTCGGTCTACCTCTGTTTCTAGTTCCATTTACATCATTAACATATAACTATTTTTACCATGATTTTTTCATTCATTCTTTCCATATGTCCAAACATTTCATTATTTTGTTCATAACACCATCATTCGCATTGCATTCACTTCTTATATTTTCATTCGACACCCTAATCATACAAAGTATCCACACATTCGTCTAAGAGATCTCATTTATACTGTGTTTATTATACTTTCGTCCTTCTTTTACCAGTTCCATGCTTTGCTGATTTATTTGATCCGCCACGTTTTCCTCGGACTTCCTCTATTTCTAGTTCCGTTTACATCGTTAACATATAACTATTTTTACCATTCTTTCGTCATTTATTCTTTCCATGTGTCCAAACCATCTTTTTTTTATGTACACAACAGGTCGTTTGGACCCAATTACTGTACACAATTTTTATTTTTTGGTTGATTCTCGTGACATGTGATAGGTATATTTATTTTTAGTGTAAAATCTACTTATTAATTTTCGTCTTCGACCGGTTTCGGAAGCTCGCTGCCATCTTCTGGTCTATGTGTCTGTGTACACCAGAAGATGGCAGCGAGCTGCCGAAACCGGTCGAAGACGAAAATTAATAAGTAGATTTTACACTAAAAATTAACATAGAAAAATTCTTAAATTTTTTTTTTTTTTCATTATTTACAATGAACTTCAATCAATTCAACCAAGAAATCTCAATCAACAACATCAATAATGTGATAGATAGCCAATCTATCGCCATTTTATTGTCACGTGAATTCTACACCAGACCAAAGACAGTGTGACACATCACATTGCCATCTCCGGGAATCGAACCCAGGACCTTCGGCATAGAAGTCAGAGCTCGTAACCACTCTGCCACGAAGGTCGTCATCTTAATGATCCTCTCATTATTTTGTTTATAACACAATCATTCGCACCGCAGTGTTAGTGGAAAGAAAAGCCGCGGAAGACCAAGGAAAGCATGGCATTAATAATAATAAAGCGGTGTAAAATCTAACTTACATGTGTATTTATATTCTATTTATTTTTCCAAAAAATATTTTATCCAAAAAAGCTAAGATGGAAGTGCGCAATGGTGTTCTTGAAAAGGATGATGAAAGAAGGATGAAAGTAGAATAAATGTAGTAGAAATGAGATCTCTAAGACGAATGTGTGGCAAGTCTGTATATGATAGAGTGACAAATGCAAGTATAAAAAGGGAATGTGGTGCGAATGAAAGTGTTATGAACAAAATAAGTAAAGGGTCATTAAGATGGTTTGGACACATGGAAAGAATGAGTGAAGACAGAATGGTAAAGAAGGTATGGGTAAACGGCGTGCACGGAGCTAGAAATAGAGGAAGGCCGAGGAAAACGTGGCACGATCAAATCAATCAAATATTGAATGTCGGTCAAGTGAGGAGTCGGAGAAATCGACGTGCGTGCATAACAAGATGTATGAATGTAGAGGAATCGAGAGAAGTGTGTCAGCACAGAACAGTGTGGCGTTCCATTCTTTCTGCCTACCCCTCCGTGGAGACGGCGTGATGGTAAGTTAGTTAGTTAGTTTATTTTTCTAATTAATGGTACAAGGTTTTCTTTGCTCTCAGAGGGTTGAAAGGGGTGAGGTTAATCCATGATTTTGGGTTGAGGATTTATCGAACCGTTTGACGTCATTTTGTCGCTAAACGAAAGAGAGAGAAAAAACCGACGTCACAAATTCATTAACAAGAAAACTCAGGTATAAAAAATATTTTTTAGCTTATTTATAACAAACCCGTGCTTTGACGTAAGTGATTTAACGAAAAATCAAACAAAATTGTTTATAATGTTCATCGCGAATGTATTGTTTCTTGAACAATGATGTGAAACTAACCTAACCGAATTTTTAAGAGATAAAACACATTTTTCCCATTTTTAATTATATATTTTAAACTGTTAAATTGAATAACTTTGTTTTTGTATCACAATTGTGTTTTATTTTACGCGGCAGCTGTTTCATCAACCTATGTTGACAGCATCAGGTGTTACAATGATGCTGATGATGTCAACATAGGTTGATGAAACAGCTGTCGCGTAAAATAAAATACAATTGTGATACAAAAACAAAGTTATTTAATTGAACTGTTTAAAATGTTAAGTTATCATAGTGTTTCGGTCAAAACAATGTATATGTTTTAAGGCAGAAAAGATTTCTTTAATTCTGATTGATTTATACAATTTTGCCTTATAAGCCGTACTGGCATTATTAATTTTAGATAAACTACAGACGTTAACACTGTGGTATTTCATAATGGCGAATTTTTATATGAATTAAAACACTGATTTTTCCACTTTTGATTGAAATATTTTTTAAGACTGACCAGACTCTCTTTTAATTTTGATTAATTTATACAATTTTGCCTTAAAACCCGTACTGGAATTATTAATTTTAGATAAACTACAGACGTTAACACTGTGGTATTTCATAATGGCGAATTTTTATATGAATTAAAACACTGATTTTTCCACTTTTGATTGAAATATTTTTTAAGACTGACCAGACTCTCTTTTAATTTTGATTAATTTATACAATTTTGCCTTAAAACCCGTACTGGCATTATTAATTTTAGATAAACTACAGGCGTTAACACTGTGGTATTTCATAATGGCGAATTTTTATATGAATTAAAACACTGATTTTTCCACTTTTGATTGAAATATTTTTTAAGACTGACCAGACTCTCTTTTAATTTTGATTAATTTATACAATTTTGCCTTAAAACCCGTACTGGCATTATTAATTTTAGATAAACTACAGGCGTTAACACTGTGGTATTTCATAATGGCGAATTTTTATATGAATTAAAACACTGATTTTTCCACTTTTGATTGAAATATTTTTTAAGACTGACCAGACTCTCTTTTAATTTTGATTAATTTATACAATTTTGCCTTAAAACCCGTACTGGCATTATTAATTTTAGATAAACTACAGGCGTTAACACTGTGGTATTTCATAATGGCGAATTTTTATATGAATTAAAACACTGATTTTTCCACTTTTGATTGAAATATTTTTTAAGACTGACCAGACTCTCTTTTAATTTTGATTAATTTATACAATTTTGCCTTAAAACCCGTACTGGAATTATTAATTTTAGATAAACCACAGGCGTTAACACTGTGGTATTTCATAATGGCGAATTTTTATGTGAATTAAAACACTGATTTTTCCACTTTTGATTGAAATATTTTTTAAGACTGACCAGACTCTCTTTTAATTTTGATTAATTTATACAATTTTGCCTTAAAACCCGTACTGGCATTATTAATTTTAGATAAACTACAGGCGTTAACACTGTGGTATTTCATAATGGCGAATTTTTATATGAATTAAAACACTGATTTTTCCACTTTTGATTGAAAAATTTTTTAAGACTGACCAGACTCTCTTTTAATTTTGATTAATTTATACAATTTGGCCTTAAAACCCGTACTAGCATTATTAATTTTAGATAAACTTAAAGCATTTACACTGTGGAATTTCATAATGACGAATTTTATAATGAATTACATTTAAAACACAGTTTTTTATATACTTTGAGTGGAAAAGTGAAAAAAATGCATAATTATTCATAAAAAATTCGTCAAAATGGTATTCCACAGTGTTAACGCCTCTAGTTCATCTAAGAATAAGTTGTATTATTAGCGTTTTTAAGATAATTGAATAATTAAACTGAAATCTCTTGATCGAAGTTCATTTTAAATAATTATTAAATAAAACGATTTTTTTTAAAACTACTTCCACATTTGTCTTTATTCCGAAGTATTTAAATTTTTTTTTAAAAACATCGTTTTATTTAATTATTATTTAAGTTGTAATATAGTTATAGTGTAATGACTTGTTTTACCATTAAATTATTGATAAACAACGAAACGTGTCATTCCAATATTGAAGAAGCGAAGCATGGAACTGGCAGAAGAAGGATGAGAGCAGAATAAATGCGGTAGAGATGGGGTCCCTAAGACGTATGTGTAGAACGATATACGACAGAATCTCAAATGAAAGGAACGTAGAGCGGAAGAAGGTATTATGAACAAAATTATAAAAGGATCGCTGCGTTGGTTCGGACATATGGAACGAATGGATGGAGAAAGAATGGTTAAGAAAGTATACGTTAATGATGTAAATAGGGTACGAAGTCGAGGCAGACCGAGGAAAACATTGCATGACCAAATCAATCAAATTTTAAAGGTTGGTCATGTTAAAAGTCGGAGGAATCGACGTGCGTGTATGACTCGTTGTATGAATGTGGAGGAAGCTTGAGAGGTTTGCCAGGATAGAGTAGTGTGGCGGTGCATTGTCCCAGCCTACCACTGCGGAGAAACGTGATGGTTTGTTTGTTTGTTTTAAACTTTAAGAATACAGATATTTTCATTCATAATGTATTTATCGTGACATTTAGAAGTAATTATATCTTCATCCTGGGGAAAGCGATTACTTCGGTATATATTTTTACTTCATTTTATTTCACTTATTTTTCTATTCAAAATTAATATTTTAAGTAGGTCATGAAATGAAACCTTAAAAAATACGTTTTCAATGAATTGACGATTTATGGTTATTTTCCTAATAATTTGTGTGGGAAATCCTTCAACGCACACGGAAATTCTCTACGTAAATAATTATTGTTTAAATGTTCCTTCTGACGTATTTGCAAAATCTTTAAACGCTAAAAAACAATAGAAATTTGGTGTTTACAACGGTGTTCCTTTGCGTTAAGATTAAAGAGAAATTGTAAAACTTTTTTTTATACAATATCAAAGAAAAACACAGTTTAGAAAATAACATAAAAGGAAATGTAATTTCGAAAATGCTTGATATACTGCGCAATAAGTCTTGTGAAAACGAATTGTTATTATTATATTCAGCTATAATCATTACTGATAGATGGACCAGAAGGGTGGTGGAGAGGAGACTCCGCGAAGATAAAACAAACAGAGGGAAACCCCCCACACGATGGTCCAATGATATTCGAAGAATTGCTGGCGATTGGATGCGAAAGGCACAAGACGGGAATACGTGGAGAAGTATGGAGAAGGCTTATGTCCAGCAGTGGACGACAACGTATTCTTCTTGTTCTTTGCTAGCCTTCTTCCCTCCACTGCTTGATAAGGGCCTCTTCCAATTTCCTCCATTCGTCTGTATCCCGCCCCCTTTATATCCAAGATATTCCAACCCTTTTGACTATATCATCGGTCTATCTCATCGGTGGCCTTCCGACATTTCGCTTATTTGCCCATGGTCTCCAACTGAGTATCCTGGGTGCCCATCTATTGCCACCCTGTCTAGCCAAGTGTCCAGTGGACGACAATGGCTCTTCCTCATTGTAGACTTTTGTGATCTGTTCTCCAGAGGGTTGCTCCTCTTGTGAGATAGATTCCCAGCTGTCTTTCCATCTTTCAGGAGTTTTTCGACGAGTCCAGTGAGGCTGATTATGTAGTGCAATATAGGGAAGTCTGGTGGAGTCCAATCTTTTTACATAACCATACCAGTCCCTTCTTAGTTGTCTATCTTATAATATCCTCACATATCTCTCTAATTCTGGCGTTCTTCACGCGATCTCTTAGTGTTTTGCCTGCTATCGTTCTCAGTGTCTTCATCTCGGAAGTCCTCAAAACTTCTTTAGTCCTGACTATGTCTGCCCTTGCTTCAACGTCATATGTTATTATTGGTCTTCTTCTTAATCTTCATTGTGTCCTGTCACACCTCCGTGGTGCATAGAGCCTCAAGCCTTCTCCACTCTATCGCCTGCCTGATGCCTAACATCATCTCAAGTGAGGCCTGCTTAACCTCGTCCTGCGGGGCTCTTTTCCAGGTGGCTCTAGGTCTTCCATTTGCGTCTAGCGACTTGTTTTCTTACTGGCTTTTCGCCTGCCATGGTCCAAAGAACGACATTTGACACGGTTTGAGGCCAATAGATCTTGAATATTGAGCGAAAGCACCTATTTATAAACACCTGGAGTTTTCCAATAACGTCCGCGGTAAATTTTCAAGTCTCACATCCGTAATTATTGGTCTTACGCATGTTTTATAGATTCTCATCTTACTCTTAATGGCCATGTCTTTGTTTTCCCATATTTAAGTAATTAAGTATTAGTAATCATCACGTTGTTTTAAAGAACTATTCTTCGTATTGGCAGTTTCCATCCTACGAATTGGTTTGCAGCAAAGTCTTCCACCTCGTCCTCAACTGCTCGGTCTTCTGCAGCTCTCTTCAACTCGACGTATGAGACGCACTTCATGTCCTCCCACAGATACTCCCGTCGGGAGACCCTCCTTTATATGTCCCCTTCAACCATTCCTTCTATTATCTCGTCAGAAAAAGAATACAGTCTGGTGGTGTCCATTCTTTGGACATAACCGTACCAATTTCCTTCTTTGCTGTCTCTCTTATTCTGGTGTTCCTTATGCGATCTCTTAGTGTCTCGCCTGCTATTATATCCTCAGTTTCTTCATCTCTGAAGTGCTCAAAACTTGTTTGGTCTTTACTGTGTCTGCCCTTGCTTCAACGCCACGCTTGGTCTTAAGCATGTTTTATAGATTCTTATCTTACTCTTAATGGCCATATCTTTGTTTTTTTCATATTGTGGATTTTAGAGCACCAGAGATCGCAGTTGCCTTGTTGACTTAGGGTTGTATAATATTTCTTCATACAGTCTGGCCTAGATATCTGAAGGTTCTGTTGCGTTCAATAGGTTGGTTCTCCACAGTCAGGTTACATGTTTTATACGTCATACGTCTACGGTTTCATCGCCTTCTTCTTCTTCTCGTTCTTCTCCTATTGGAGGTTGGACAACATCATAGCACATCTTGATTCAGGGATTTTGTGCTGCAACTGAACCATTCTCGAATGTTCTTCTTCGTTTTGCTATAATTTTGCTTTGGATACGATGATTTAATCTTCTTATTCTTAGTCTAGGCCTTGTGGCCTGTTTTTTTAGAAGAATTGGCCTCCTGCGAGGCCAATTCCTCTTTCAGAACAGACATTTCAGCTCCTTAAGATGCTGGTTATGTGCCTTATCAGTCCTTATCAGTCTTGCTGCTGCATTGAATGCAGACTGGAGTTTATTTGTGTGCCGTTTGGGGATGTTGACGTAGACTCCATTGCAGTAATCTAGTCGTGATACGACGAAGGAATTGATTAATGTTTTAAAACTGTCAACGGAAATATTTCGTTTTATGTGCAGCTTTTTCGCAGCTGGGGCTAACGGCTCACTGGGCAGTAGCGTCGGTCGGCGGGAGCGAAGACTCGTCGGAAGTTACGTGGCGTAGCAGTGTAGACAGTTGCGTAGTTCGGTAGGAGGGTCGGAGGTTTCTCGTACGTAGACTTGACGGCGTAGACTCGTGTCGGTTAGAAGTCGCAAGAAGGAATACTGTCCATGGTGGTCGGATGTACCTGCTCTAGTGACCTAGTGACCAAGCTGAATAAATCTGGGGCCCGACTCATCAGTTTTGATTAGTAGGTCCTAAGTCAGGCGTTTTCGGTTATTCGTGTAATATAGTTCATCATGAAATATGCTGGTTCAGTTCACTTATGTGGATCACCTACAAATGAAATAAGGAATTGCTGGTTGTTTTATTGATTTGAGTTTTCAATGTTCCTGAATTTCGCATATTTCTCTTATTCTTGAGTTCCTTATTCTGTTACTCCTACTCATTGTGTTGCATTGTCAACTCCGTGATGTCATCAATAAAAAATGTATATTAAAAAATATCTACTAAGTATTATAAAAAATGACGAAATATAAAGCGGGTAGGCCCTTTCATCATTTTTTTATTCATTGTTCAGGTTACAAAGTACCTACCGGCGTAAAACTTATCACGGGCCGGTTGTCATTCGTATCCGCTGGCCATGAAATCGACAAAGGGAAAAAGAAAACAACAAAAAATCCAAATTCAAAAGCCGGCAACACCTCTCCCGCGCCGCGGACAAAGGGGCGGGAAAGCACTCTCGCATTTTAAATACGGCATTATGTTCGGCGTTCTCTTTTTGAAAAAAATCGAATCGGCGTTCTTGGCACTCTGCTTGACACTTCTGCCGATTATATGACTAACTAACTAACTAACTAACCATCACGCCATTTCCCCGGAGGGGTAGGCAGAGAGGATGGATCGCCACACTGGCCTGTCCTGGCACACCTCTCGGGCTTCCTCCACATTCATACATCGCACCATGCACGCACGTTGAAGGAGTAATGAACGGTGGAGAAACGACAGAAGTATGTCGTGAATCAAATTATCATCATGCCTACCCCTTCGGGGAGATGGCGTGATGGTTGTTTGTTAGTATATTGATATGATAAAGTAAAGCAGCAGTTGTGTTTAGGTAGTACGTTTACAAGAGATGGGCGAGTGGAGAGGGATATTGAAAGAAGGGTTGGGGCAGGGAACAAAGTGAATGGTGCACTTAAAATTGTCATCGCAAACAAAAACCTATCCAAAAAAGCTAGAATGGTGTTCTTCTACCGACCCTTATGTACGGAAGCGAAGCATGAAACTGGCAAAAGAAGGATGAAAGTAAAATAAATGCAGTAAAAATGAGATCTCTTAGACGAATGTATGGATACTCTGTATATGATAGAGTGTCGAATGAAAATATAAGAAGTGAATGCGGTGCGAATGATGGTGTTATGAACAAAATAATGAAAGCATCATTAAGATGGTTTGGAAATATGGAAAGTATGAATGAAGAAAGAATGGTAAAAAATTATATGTTAACGATGTAAATGGAACCAGAAATAGAGGAAGACCGAGGAAAACGTGGCACGATCAAATAAATCAAATATTGAATGTCGGCCATGTGAAGAGTCAGAGAAATCGACGCGCGTACATGACACGATGTATGAATGTTGAGGAAGCGAGAGAAATATGTCAGGAAAGAAAAGTGTGGCAGTCCAATCTTTCTTCCTACCCCTTCGGGGAGACGGCGTGATGGTTAGTTAGTTAGTTAGTTATGTAAATGGAACCAGAAATAGAGGAAGACCGAGAAAAACATGGCACGATCAAATAAATCAAATATTGAATATCGGCTATGTTGTGAGGAGTCAGAGAAATCGACGCGCGTGCATGACACGATGTATGAATGTTGAGGAAGTGAGAGAAATATGTCAGGAAAGAAAAGTGTTGCAGTCCAATCTTTCTGCCTACCCCTTCGGAGAGATGGCGTGATGGTTAGTTAGTTAGTATATTGATATGGTAAAGTAAAGCAGCAATTAGTAAAGTGTATTATATCATATTAATTCTACGCTTTCTCTTTAATATAATATAATACGTCATAGATAAAATAATTTCCGTAACGTGGGTTTAATGTATCCGTTCTATCAATAGGGATTGTGTCCGATTCCAATTACTCGCATTTATATTTAGACATGGTCCATTGATCCGGCCGGATTAGAAATGAGGCCTGGGCGCCCCTTTGGGAAACTGATACCAGGAGTAGACCCGATCAAAGCTAATGAAAACGCTCTCAGCTGCTTGTCTAGTGGAGAATACAACTTAATTAGGGAGTCGTAATATCGCTTTCATTTTCTATAAGATGATATCTAAAATTAATTAATTATCACGCGATATATTTGATATACAATTTCATATGTTACAATCAATTTCAATTATATCACATGTTAAATACAAATTGACGTATTTCACATGTTACAATCAATTTCACTTATATCTCATGTTTTATACTATTTCACATGTTACATACAAATTCACGTATTTCACATGTTACAATCAATTACACTTATATCTCATGTTACATATTATTTCACATGTTACATGCAAATTCACATATTTCACATGTTACATACAAATTCACATATTTCACATGTTACAATCAATTTCACTTATATCAGTTTATCAGTTTATTTCATTTCATCAATAGACATTACAAAATTAATTTTTAAGGCATCTATTGAGAACAGGTAAAATAATATATTGGTAAAATAATAATATACTTCCAGAAACGCATGAGAGATGGTTGAACATTAGGAAGACAGGATACCCTCCAGAATTAAGAGTATTTGCCTTCTGAACGTACTTTCACTGATATGAAAGACGTCGATTTCCGAGGAGACCGCGTTCAGCAGATTGATTGCTCTTCCCACCGGTGTCACCAGAGCCAGGTTGGTTCTAGCGGCGGATAGGTAAAACAATCTATGCTGGCGCTGTCGGAGATATCTGTCAGGAACAAAAAGACCTACACCCTCCAGCACGGCTGAGTTTTCAAAATATCCCCTAATAAGCCTAAAGAAATGGGTTATGAGAAACCCGTCTCTTCGAAGCTGCAGAGAATTAGACCCCAACATTCCCAAAAGAAACGCTGTGGGATAGAGCCATGGATAGCTACCATACTCCTTCATGTAGAGATACCTCTCTATATCTCATGTTACATATTATTTCACATGTTACATGCAAATTCACATATTTCACATGTTACAATTAAATTCACTTATATCTCATGTTACATATTATTTCACATGTTACATGCAAATTCACATGTTTCACATGTTACAATTAAATTCACTTATATCTCGTGTTACATATTATTTCACATGTTACATGCAAATTCACATATTTCACATGTTACAATCAATTTCACTTATATCTCATGTTACATACTATTTCACATGTTACATACAAATTCACATATTTCACATGTTACAATCAATTTCACTTATATCTCATGTTACATATTATTTCACATGTTACATACAAATTCACATATTTCACATGTTACAATCAATTTCACTTTAATCACATGCTACGTACAATTCATATATTTCACATGTTTACATACAATTTCAAGTATTTCGCATGTTACATACGAATTCACATATTTCACATGTTGCAAACATTTTCACTTATTTGACATATTAAATACAACTTCACATATTTCACATGTTATAATACATAAAAATTCACTTATTTTAAATGTTACATACAATTTCAATTATTTCTCATGTTACATACAATTTCAATTATTTCGCATGTTAACTACAAATTCACATATTTCACATGTTACAAACAATTTCACACGATTCACATGTTACAAACATAATAATTCATTTCTTTCAAATGTTACAATCAATTTCACAAATATCACATGTTACATACAATTTCACAATACATATGTACTTCACATGTTACATACAATTTCACAATTATATGTACTTCACATGTTACATACATTTTCACACGATTAATACAATTTCACTATATCACATTTTTCGTGGTGTAACAGGATAAAAATAAGAAAAATAATCTTCTTCTTTCTTGCTATAGACCTGTGTAGATTGTTCTCCAGAAGGTTATCCCCGTGGTGGATTTCCAGCTGTTCTTTCATATTTTAAGAGGTTTTCCACCATGACAAATCCCATGATGCTGATTATATAATGCAATATAGGGAAGTCTGATGGTGTCCATTCTTAGGACAAGACCATACCAGTCAATCCTTCTCCTGGGAGGTTGACTCCCGGCCATGTGAGGAGTCAGAGAAATCGATGTATGAATGTTGAGGAAGCGAGAGAAATATGTCAGGAAAGAAAAGTGTGGCAGTCCATTATTTCTTCCTACCCCTTCGGGGAGACGGCTTGATGGTTGGTTAGTTAGTTAAAAGTAATTTCTTGCTACCCACTGCTGCTGTATCGATTGGGGGTAAAAGCTGAAAGCTCCATACATTTTACGTGCCGTGTGCTTTCTGTGTAAGCCCTTGTCCCGATTTCATTACAGACTTTCAGTTCGATACGTGAAGAGCTTAAATTATCTCCCTGTGATGTGTTTTTCGCAAATTTTGGCGGGAAAAACGTTAATTCGTTGAATGGAGTAGGATACCTAATGCTGCTCACACAGTTTTGTGTTTTAATTTCGTCTGGCGTGGGTAGAAGGCTGTTTACATCTGATGTGTACCGACTATCCCGAAAATAATGCGTCATTTGAAAACAACATTTAACCCTTAGGGCGCTAAAAAACTTATATATATTTTTTTTAACTAAAAGCTAATCGAATGATTTAAGTTCATAAAAACTAACTTACTAACCATCACGTCGTCTCCCCGAAGGGTTAGGCAGAAAGAATGGATTGCCACACTTTGATTTAAAGTTCTTTATCATGGAATTCCACATTGTAAACGCGTTCAAAATAGTAATTAAATATAACGAAGTTTTTTTAACTACTTCCACTTTTGACTTTGTTTCGACAGCGACAGATTTCGCCAGGTTCGCTGGCATCAACAGACTATTGTCCAGTCTCTCCAAACTGTCTCCAACCTGTCGCCGTCAAAATAAAGAAAAATGTGGAAAAGCTGTGTGTTTACATGTTCGGTCATGTTCGATGTAGGAACAGACGACGAGCATGCGTGTCACCGTGTGTGAATGTAGATGAGTCGCGAGAGCTGTGTCAGGATAGAACAGTTTCGGGTTTCAACCTCTCTGCCTACCCCTCCAGAGAAACGGCGTGATGGTTGGTTAATTAGTACATTTTTGTATTATTATTATGTTCGTCCCATCGACAAGTATAACTTACTAACTAAGTAACCATCATGCCGTCTCCCCGAAGGGGTAGGCAGAAAGAATGGACTGTCACACATTTCTTTCCTGACATATTTCTCTCGCTTCCTTAACCCTTAACGTACCGTGTTCAAAACAAAACGCTCGCTCCCATGTGGTCAATTCAGTTTACCGCTAACTTTATCTAAATATCAAGCATATGACTCGATGAATCAAAATTTAATTTATGTCATCTTGTAGGGAATTTCATTAGGAATAGATCGATATCTATAACATACATGGATTATTTGAAAAACATATCATTATTCATTTTTTTCTGGAACCATGCGATTTCTGATATGGAATGCGTCACAGCATACGAGCGACTGACACCAAGTATAAACTTGTCTTGCCCCGCCGCGCCGCGCCGCGGGCGGGGCGAGACTTTACGAGATTTTACGTATGATAAAGGCAAAATGTATAGTACGTTCAAGACAACGAGTACGTATTAATATTTGTCCCTTTTGGTAAAGTGTTAATATTTTCACAGTTCTGATATTATTAAGTTGCGTGCTGCGTTTCCGTCCACAGTCGGTATTATTACGTACCTATGAGAAAAGGCCAAAGATATAATTTATAATACGTTCAAAACAGAGAGTAAGTATTTGTCACTTTTGATAAAGTTGTAAATATTAGCAAAACAAATTCTACCTTAACACGAATGAAGGTGAGGGCAGTCTTAGAAAAAATTTTTTTTTTGGGATGAAGGAAGTAATTTTTTGCTTTTTTTTTATTACGAAATATTGAGAACACTTCAATGGAGGATTACAATTTTTTTTATAATATTAGGGTCCATAGGTTTTAAGAAAATCAACTTTAAATTGGCAGTGGAAACTCAATTGACCACATGGCAACGCGACGGTTAATATCCATACATCGTGTCATGCACGCGTACCGATTTCTCTGACTGCTCACATGATTGGTCATGTGAACGATTGGTCTTTAATATTTGATAAATTTGATCATGCCATGTTTCACTCGGTCTACATCGACTCCGTTCTTCATTTACATCCTATACTTTCCTAACGATTCTTTCTCCATCCATGCGCTCCATATGTCCGAACCAACGCAGCAATCCTTTCATAATTTTGTTCATAGTACCTTCTTCCGCTCTACACTCCTTTCTTATATTAATTATATTAAATCAAATGATAATATTTGTCGATGGGACGAAATTAATAAAAAAAATTACTAATTAACCAACCATCACGCCGTTTCTCTGTAGGGGTTGGTAAAGAGGATGGAACGCCAAACTGTTCTATCCTGACACAACTCTCGAGCGTCATCTACATTCACACACCGTGACACACATGCTCGTCGTTTGTTCTTACTTCGAACATGGCCGAACATATATATTCAAAACACTGCTTTTACCACTTTTAAGTTTATTTTAAAGTCGGAATTATCGACGTGCGTGTATGACTCGTTGTATGAATGTGGAGATATCTAGAGAGGAGAGTCAGAACAGAGTAGTGTGTCGGTCTATTCATTCTGTCTACCTCTGCGGAGAAACGGCGTTTGTTTGTTCGTTAATAATGTATATAACATTTTTTTATGTAATACTATGATGTGTCTATTTGAACATGGGAAATAGGTGGATTTTTTTAATTTTTAGTTTAAGATATTTTCCATTGGCCTAATTGAGGGTTAAGCAAAAATAGACTTCTACCTAAAAGTCCCAAAACATCAAAATATTTACAAATTGCAGCTTGTTTACTACGGAACGTAAATAAATTACGAAACGTGAATAATATTATTTAAAAATAAGAAAACCCTGTTCAGTCAGACATCAAATAAAATTAAATTAATTCAATTTATCAATAAACATTACACAACGAAGGTTTAAGGCATCTATTGAGAACAGGTAAAATAATATATTAACTAACTAACTAACTAACCAACACGCCGTCTCCCCGAAAGGCTAGGCAGAAAGAATGGACTGTCACACTTTTACTGATGCGGCACTCCATCCTTCTCTTTTCGCCCCGCGAGAGACGCGGTGTGATGGGTTGCGAACCTCATCGCCACCAATAGACATCTCCCGCGCACACTTCGATCGTCCAACACCCACAAAATAAATCTAGAACAAATAATATAAAATACAATGATATAAAATAACAAAATAAAAATAATTTAACACAAAATGTTATTTTTAGATGGTGCTCATATTGTCTATTTAATTTATGTTCCACGTATCCACCGTTTTTTTTAATTAAGCACATAATGTATTATAATAACACATAATGCCTTTTTTTTCGATTTTGCACATGTTGACATGGACGATCCGGACTTTTGTGTTTATTTAATTTATGTTACACGTATCCACCGTTTTTTTAAATAAGCTATAATTTGGCACTTAATCAGCAAGAACTTAAATATAATATTGAAGAAATTTTTCAAATTGTCAATGGAACAAATATATTAATAATAATAATAATAATAATATGCTAACTTTTAAAGCGCCGTTTTTGTGATGTAATCACCTCAAGTGCGCATTAAGACGTGATTTAAATCTAATTAGCCATATATTGTTTTATCTCCCACGATGCAGAACCAACCTACCATTGTTTATGCCGGTAGTTAGAGCAATATCTTTGCTTAATCATATCACTTCGGAATTTGACGTATTTTGTGATAGTTTGGCTCATCTGAGGGAAGTACTATCTTTATTATAATTGTATGGTATATTTATTTTATTAATTTGTCATGCATCTTATGTTTCTCGCTCTTTTTATTAATCTATTATGTATTACTTATTATTGTGTATCTCTAACTTGTATCTTTAGTATATTGGAAAAAAAAAAACTATAATGCTTTAGATATATTTAAAATAATTAAATGAAAATGTAAACGCTGCATCTGATTGATATTCGCGATTGATTAGAAAGCCAACTAGAAGAAATATTGTATATAGTATACTACCAGAAACACATGAGAGATGGTTCGACATTAGGAAGACAAGATACTCTGAAAAATCATGAGTATTTGCCTTCTGAACGTACTTTCTCTAATATGAAAGACGTCGATCTCCGAGAAGACCGCATTCAGCAGATAAAATGCTCTTTCCACCGGTGTCACCAGAGGCAGGTTAGTTCTGAGACCCGGTAGGAAAAACAATTTATGCTGTCGCTGTCGGAGATATCTATCAGGTACAAAATGCCGAACACCTTTCAGCACGGCCGAGTTCTCGAAATATCGCCTGAGTAATCTAAAGAAATGAGTTATGAGATGCCCATCTCATCGAAGCTGCAGAGAGTTGGCCCTAACCATTCTCAAAAGATAAAAGCGCCCTTGAGGTGAGCTATTTACGAAAACGGCGCTATACAAATTAGCCTAATTATTATTATTATATGTCATTCCTATAAATTATAATAAAACGTATAATAAACAAATGTTTTGATTCATATTAAGCATTTAAAATGGAGTTTTATAAAATTGTTTAAAAAAATTTAATTAATTTTAGATGAATAGGCTTTAGCACTGTGGAATTCGATAACGATTTTTTTAAATTAAAAACAGTTATTTCCGCCTTTAATTGTATTTTAATCGAAATGTTTCGAAGGCTTTACACCTTAAAGTCTTCGAAACATGTCGAGAAAAATAAACTCGAAAGTGAAAAAAAAAAAGTTAAAATTGTAACTTGAAATTTCATTATTAATTAGTCAAATAATGAATTATTCCAGTAAGTTAGCAATAGTTAGCAATATCCAAGTTAGCATATAAAATGGAGTGACATTTCCAGGCGTTATCTAGCAGTGCGTTAATGGCGGTAGCCTTTCACATTGCGTTATAAAGACCCTTTGCTAACTAACTAACTAACCATCACGCCGTCTCCCCGAAAGGGTAGGCAGAAAGAATGGACTGACACACTTAAATCGATGCGGCACTCCATCCTTCTCTTTTCGCCATCGCGAGAGACGCGGTGTGATGGGTTGCGAACCTCATCGCCACCAAAAGGCATCTCCCGCGCACACTTCGATCGTTCAACGTCTACTTTGGTAATCATACATTTGATAATGCCTAAGCAAGGTGAAAGAAAACATATAATTTCATTTGTATTAATTATTTAATATGGAGTTTTACATCTTTATTCAAGAAACAATAAAAAATTCTAAACCTTTTGCTTAATGCTTAAATCTAATCTTCATAGATGGCGCTGTCTGTAAATTGAAACTGACATGTGAATTGTGGTTTTGGATATTAACATATATACAACTTCCAAAAATTTGTCAGACATGGAGGTCATAAGGAAGGTGGAATAGGGAATGTTGTAATTACATAAAGCGTGCGCTTAACCCAACCAATGACAAGTCATAAGTCCTGTAAACACCTCGATCACCATATTCAGTTTCCAGTTTGCATCTTCGTCTCTATTGAGATAAAATTAATCCTTGAATTATTCCAGGAATTATAATTTTTTTTGCTCGCCGAGTACCGAATATGGCAGATATTATTCTGGAACAAAAAATATTTAAAAATACAAAGAGCTTCTGAATTTTAATAATGTGATGTTATCCTGTGTGAATTTGGAATGACACTGTCATCTCTTTGTTTGCCCCGTCAATTTCGCGGCAGGCGGGGAGCTTTGGCTATTTTCGTCGTGCGTCAGATTACGTTGGAAAATTAAAAGCTTCCTCATCTCGTAAAGCGCGTCTCCGGGCGACACGCCACAATTAAATTTCAGTAATGTTTTAATACCTTGAAGCTTCACTTTGAAGGTAAATTTTCTCTCCAACGTGACGCCTTTACAAAATTATTTATATTATAAAATTGGGTGTTTCGGAAATATCGGTCGATTTTTTTGTATAACAACAAACGGCAGAGAGAGGCAGAGAGAATGGAGTGCCACACTACTCTATCTGACATCATCATCATCGTCCATGGCCGCTTCCATCCATCCATGTCCAACAATCCTCTTCAGATCGTCAGTCCAGCGGGCAGGGGGACGTCCAACTCTACGGAATCCTGTACGCGGTCTCCACTCTAGAACCCGTCTTCCCCATCGGCTGTCGGTTCTCCGACAGATATGGCCAGCCCACCGCCACTTCAGCCCGCCTATCCGTAGAGCCACCTCAGTCACCTTGGTTTGTTGTCGTTTCTAAATCTGTCCCTCAAGGTTATTCCAAGCATGGCTCTTTCTATGGCGCGCTGGGCAACCTTGAATCTGTAGACTAGACCTTTTGTCAATGTCCACGTCTCGGCTCCGTAGGTCATGACTGGCAAAACGCACTGGTTCAAGACTTTAGTCTTGAGGCATTGTGGTATTTTGGAAGTGAGGACATGACGTAATTTCCCAAAGGCTGCCCGACCCAACTGAATTCTTCAGTCGGCTTCTTTCTCGAAATTGTTTCGTCCTGATTGTATCTGACACACCTCTCTAGATTCCTCCACATTCATACAACTAGTCATACACTTACATCGATTCTTCTGATTTCTTACATGACCAACATTTAAAATTATATTGATTTGGCCATGCCATTGACCATTCAATAATTGATTAATGTGATCATGCCACGTTTTACTCGGTCTTCCTCTATTTCTCGTTCCATTTACATTTATTTATTTAATTTATTTATTTACTTGAAATAGTACACATGTACACAACACATGTTCTAATAAAAATAATTAAACATTCAATTATAATAATAAGTATTTTTTGTGAATGTATACTTATACTTGTACACGAATCCTGGATTTCACCCATGGTGGGTGATTAATTCATGAAATTTAATTGTATCTCAATAGAGACGAAGATGCAAACTGGAAACTGAATATGGTCCATTAATCTCCATAGATGGCGTTAGTGTGTGGATTATATAGATTAATCTTAAAAAGATTAACATGTGTAATCAAATCTACATAGATGGCCAATTGAAACTGACATGTGAAGATAAGTATAGATTTGTATCATATATACAACCTCCAAAAATTTGTCTTACATGGTCATAAAGAAAATAGGTGGAATGGGGAATGTTGTAATTACATAAAGCGTGCGCTTAACCCAACCAATGACAGGTCATAAGTCCTGTAAACACCTTGATCAACCATATTCAGTTTCCAGTTTGCATCTTCGTCTCTATTGAGATACAATTAAATTTTATAATAATAAGGTTACAAAATAAGGTTACATTTTGTTTACATATTTATTTGATTCTATTCAAAAAAAATTATGCTCTGCATACTTTAGACATCCTCCGGTATATTTTTATAAATTTTAAATACTTTATACATTCTGAGATTTGGTTTTTTTCTGAATGGGAGCCATAGTTTATTTTTCTTTCTTGTTTCATATTGATGTTCATGTTGGTTACTTTTTATCTTCCTTAAAAATTCTTGGGAGGTGTGCCCACTACATTTATTTTTTTACCATTCTTTCTTCATTATTTCTTTCCATGAGTCCAAAACATCTTAATGATCCTTTCATTATTTTGTTTATAACACCATCATTCGCACCGCATTCACTTCTTATATTTTCATTCGACACTCTATCATACACAGATTTTCTACACATTCGTCTAAGAGATCTCATTTCTACTGCATTTATTCTACTTTCGTCCTTCTTATGTCAGTTCCGTTGTGTACTGCATTTTAGCTTTTTTGGATATAATTATTTATTATTTTGTTGAAACGCTCTTTACATCATGACAGCATGAGCCAAATCGATATAAAGGGTTTTATAGCTATCATAGTGATTCTCGTGACATGTGATAGGAAGCTTATTTTTGTTGTCATGTGAATTCTACACCAGACCAAAGACAGTGTGACAATCACACTGCCCTCGCCGGGAATCGAACTTTAACCTTCGAGGTGGCAGTCAATGCACTTACCACTCGGCCACGAAGGTCGTTGATATGTATTATTAGTTTTATTATAATAAATAGGGTTGACATTTGATAATGTCTTACAAATGCGAAACATGCCATTCCCATAAAATATAATAAAACTTCTGGTTGTTTAATCTATATATGGACAAGTGTATGAAAGAGCTGAAAGGGTTGGAAGCAGGTGCAAAAATGAACGGTGTGTCAGTAAGCTGTTTGTTGTATGCGGACGACGCTGTGCTACTTGCAGACAACGAGCACGAACTGCAAGCCCTGGTGTTTAGTATGTATGAGGTATGCAAGCGATACGATTTGATGATGAATGTGAATAAGTCCAAGGTAATGATTTTTGAAAAAGAAGGAAGCATGACAGTCTGCAACATTATTGTAAACGGTGAAAATCTGGAACAAGTGGATGAATTCGTTTATTTAGGAAGTATGTTTACAAAGGATGGGAGGGTTGAGAAGGATATTGAAAGAAGGGTTGGGGCAGGCAACAGAATCAATGGTGCACTTAAAGTTGTCATCGCAAACAAAAGCCTATCCAAAAAAGCCAAGATGGCAGTGCACGACCCTTACATCATGACAGCATGGAAGTGAAGCATGGAACTGGTAAAAGAAGGATGAAAGTAGAATAAATGCAGTTGAAAAGAGATCTCTAAGACGAATGTGTGGCAAATCTGTATATGATAGAGTGACAAATGCAAGTATAAGAAGTGAATGTGGTGCGAATGAATGTGTCATGAACAAAATAAGGAAAGGGTCATTAAGATGGTTTGGACACATGGAAAGAATGAGCGAAGACAGAATGGTAAAGAAGGTATATGTAAACGGCGTGAACGGAGCTAGAAATAGAGGAAGGCCGAGGAAAACGTGGCATGATCAAATCAATCAAATATTGAATGTCGGACACGTGAGGAGTCGGAGAAATAGACGTGCGTGCATGACAAGATGTATGAATGTAGAGGAAGCGAGAGAAGTATGTCAGGACAGAACAGTGTGGCGTTCCATTCTTTTTGCCTACCCCTCCGGGGAGACGGCGTGATGGTTAGTTAGTTAGTTAGTTAGAAAACAGACGTTTATATTCTTATAAATTATGCAATATACCAATTCAAACAGAATTTTAATGAAGAAGTACCCTTTTTTATATAACATACATAAAAAGATTACATTTCCATTATTAATCCTTGAAATAAGTGAAATTAACCCTTGCCTTTGACCCTTTCAACCTTTGTCAACACTTATCACAGTACTTATCACATTTGTTATCTTTTCAATTCTATAATAGCTTTATCTTATTAACTAACTAACTAACCATCACGCCGTTTCACCGGAAGGGTAGGCAGAGAGGATAGACCGCCACACCGTTCTGTCCTGACAAACCTCTCTAGATTCCTCTACATTCATACATCGTAACATGCACGCTCGTTGATTTTTCCGACTTCAATTGTGGCCGCCTTTTAATATTTGATAAATTTGGAAACGTCATGCTTTCCTTGGTCTTCCACGACTTTTCTTTTCACTCACACTACTTGTATACAAAATTTTAACCATTTTTCTCTCGTCAATTCGTTTCATATGCTCAAACCATCTCAGGGATACTTTTTAATTTTGCTTATGATGCAATCATCTGCCTTACATTTCTTCCTTATCTCGACATTCGGTATTCTATCATATATCGTTTTTTCACACATTCTTCTCAGTGATCTCATTTCTACGGCATTTATCCTACTTTCTTATTTTTTTTCCAGCTTAAAGCTTCACTTCCATACAAAAGGGTTGGCACTAGAACTCTATTATGTACTTAGGCTTGGACTTGGATCTTCTGGCTTACAGAGGTTCAGCTCTTGTGGCTATTCCTCTTACGTATGATGGGAACATTGTTGGATTTGGTGGATTGTTAGTTTATGCGGGGGCATGATTTGTGTGGCCCAGAGTGTTCCTCTGAAGGAGGGTCGTTTTTGGGGGCTTGTGGCGGCTGGAGGTGTTTGGGGTCGTAATTTGAGAGGTCTTTTAGGAGAGGTGGGGTTAAGATGTGAAGGGAGTCCTTTGTATAAACGTTCGGCAAGTTTCAGAATGAATTCATCTATCATCGGGATTCCCGATTCTAGGTGCAGTTGTGTGATCCTGGTCCATGAAGGCGCAACAAGCGATAAACGGATAGACTTATTTTGCAGGATTTGTAGTTTTCGTATGTGACTCGAAGTGCATAGCCCTAGATTGGGTCTGCATAAGTGAAGATTGGCCTTGTGACCGTTTTGTATATCAGGAGTTTATTGTCGGTGCTAAGTTTACTGTTTCTAGCTAACATTGGGTAGAGGGCTGAGATTGCTTTGACTTTTTTTGTATTGTGTGGCCTCCGTGTCAGCTTCGGCCATCATTTCTTTAGTTTAAATATTTATATTTGGAGTGATGAATTTAAGAGCGCCATTAATTTTGTTCTGTTGAAAATAATCTTTGAAATCTTTGATTATTCGAATGTTTATTTTGAAAATTTGGAGCAAGTAGTTGAGTTCGTGTATTTAGGTAGTATGTTTACAGTGGAGAGGGATATTGAAAGAAGGGTTGGGGCAGGCAACAAAGTTAATGGTGCACTTAAAGTTGTCATCGCAAACAAAAACCTATCCAAAAAAGCTAGAATGGCAGTGCACAATGGTGTTCTTCTACCGACCCTTACGTATGGAAGCGAAGCATGGAACTGGCAAAAGAAGGATAAAAGTAGAATAAATGCAGTAGAAATGAGATCTCTTAGACGAATGTGTGTATATTCTGTGTATGATAGAGTTTCGAATGAAAATATAAGAAGTGAATGCGGTGCAAATGATGGTGTTATAATTATTTTATACAAGTTTTATTTTAAAGAATCCCCCGATGAGTCTGGAGAATAAGATAAGTGAGTACCCATCCCTTCTTATCTCTAGACTATTGGTCCCCAGCATGCCCAAGAGGAATGCAGTGGAAAAACGTCACGGCATTTCATTTTTCTCTGTTTTATGTTTAAACCACTTAGCAACTTTAGTGATCTTCTTCTCTGGTTTCAATCCTGGGATTGGTTTGCAGCAATTTCCTCTATTATTCTCTTCCATTTTTCCCTGTCTTGTGCGGCTCTTTTGAAATCTGCATATGATGAGCAGCGTACGTCCACCAACAGGTCCTCCAGGTACTCTCGGCGTGGGCGTCCCCTAGAGTTTGTCCCCTCGATCATACCCTCCATACCGCCTTTCGGACAAGGTCCTGAGCAGGTGCCTTCCTCCTTCGATTCCTTGAAGAACTTCCTCATTCGTGATGTGGTCTCTCAAGGAAATTCCTTATAGTCTTCTATAGGACCACATCTCAAAAGCCTCTAGTCTCCGCTTATCTCTTTCGGATAGGCACATCAAGATACTCCATACATAGGTCTTGATGAGGAGTATTCTCAGTTTTAGGTCTATATTATTTGAATCTATTATTCTCGACCTTTTATTAAATGCAAGCCTAGCCTGATGTATACGGCTGTCGACCTCGCTCTTAGACCGACCGTCCCATGTTATTTTGCTCCCGAGGTAGACAAACTCCTTGGTGTTCTTTAGTGGAACTCCTGACATCACTACTCTCATCTGATGTTGCGTTCGGCCTACAGTCAGCAGCTTTGTTTTGTCCTTATTTATCTTCATGTTGTAGCTATCTTGAAGAATGTCTTGCAAAGTATCTAAGGCCTCCTGCAGTTCCTCCTCACTTTCAGCAACCATAGCAATATCGTCAGCAAACCTTATCATGTCTATCTTTTGCCCGTGTATCCTTACACCTTCTCTGTGACTCATTCTCTCTCTCAAGTCGTCAATCTTTAGTGATAACTAGTCTTAAATTCAACTTGTTCCTTTTTACTTACAACCATGCCGGGTTCGCAGTTTGAATCAACAGTTAGAACATAAGAAATGAAATAACATCGGGAACATTTTAGTAGGAGTGTGTAGACGGGTACCGGTGGGGTGGAACGAAGGGATGGGTAGGGGGGCTCCAAGGCGATAAGGGGCGGTAAAGGGGAGGCTTGAGGCAAGGGCGGACAACCCTGGACGTGGGCGGGAAGGAAGAAAAGTACCAAAGTGACGGGAAGTACGTAGATTTGCGAAGGATCCACACCCGTAGGTGGATTTACAAGGTACTTCGATATTTTGCGGTTTTTCTAGAGATAACGCAATGTCGGATTACGTTAAAAGACATTTTCATTTCCCGATTTGAAAAAAGAATTTATCGAAGTACTTGTTTTGATTATATATATTTTTTCTTTCTATGTAACAACATTTAATTTCTAACGAAAAAAATTTAATTGAATTACGAATATGTTTCGGGACACAGAAACCCTTCATCAGTGAAATTAAAAAGATACAAAACAAATATTTTAACAAATTTAATGATGAATTCATTATATATGATAAAATTGAAACTAACAAACTAATCATCACACCGTCCCATCGAAGGGGTAGGCAGAAATAATTATATGCCACACTTTTCATTCCCTCGTTTCCCCAACATTCATACATCGTGTCATGCACGCACGTCATTTCTCGGACTCCCGACATTCAAGGTTTCGGATCTCCTTAACAGCATTAAAAATAATTATGTACACTTAGATGAGATCCCTAAGATGTATGTGTGGTAAAACGATGTACGACATAATTTCAAATGCTGACACAAGGAAGAAATGTAGAGCGGAATAATATTATGAACGGATGACTGAGTTGGTTTGGACATTTGGAACGCATGGATGAAGGAAGAATGGTTAAGAAAGTATACGATAATGGTGTGAATGGATAACGGAGTCGCGGAGACCGAAGAAAACATGACCGAATCAATCAATTACTATTTCAAAAGGCTGCCACATTCGAAGTCGATAAAAACGACGAGCGTGCTTCTAACGATGTATGAATGTAGAGATAGCTCGGGAAGGGTGTGTATATATATATATATATATATATATATATATATATATATATATATATATATATATATATATATATATATATATATATATATATATATATATATATATATATATATATATATATATATATATATATATATATATATATATATATATTTATATATATATATATATATATATTTATATATATGTATATATATATATATATATATATATATATATATATATATATATATATATATATATATATATATATATATATATATATATATATATATATATATATATATATATATATATATATATATATATATATATAGATATATATATATATATATATATATATATATATATATATATATATATATATATATATATATATTATATATATATATATATATATATATATATATATATATATATATATATATATATATATATATATATATATAGTTTCTGTATATATATATATATATATATATATACAGAAACTCTATCTTCTCTTACACTTATAATACGTGTCTTCTCCTACTTCAAACCCGAGCCGCACTTCTAGGGGTGGTTCGTGTTTCATCCCTTATTTCAGGGAGCGCAGAGGTGTGCTACGAATTCGAATTAAGCCAGGTGATGAAAACAATTTCGTTTGTTTAAATGAATTTTAATATGTATTATTTATGGACAAAGTCAACCTTCATTCAATCGAGTATTTAAAAAAAATTGAAATAACGTTTTACAAAAAATATAGTTATTATAAACAATAATTTATCAATGAAAGCGAAAACGGCCGTTCACAGTGGAGTTATTCCCAGGAAAGCTATTTCTAATGCGTTCCTGGTATTATATTGAATGTATATAAAATTTTACCTGTACTCAACAACAACAAACAAACAAACCATCACGCCGTTTCCCCGCAGGGGTAGGCAGGGAAAATGGACCGCCACACTTCTCTATCCTGGCAAACCTCTCTAGCTTCCTCCACATTCATACAATGAGTCATACACGCACGTCGATTCCTCCGACTTCTAACATGACCAACCTTTAAAATTTGATTAATTTGGTCATGCCATGTTTTTTCTCGCACTGCCTCGACTCCTCATCCGTTTACATCATTAACGTATACTTTCTTAACCATTATTTCTCCATCCATGCGCTCCATGTGTCCGAACCAACGCAGCGATCCTTTCATATTTTTTTGTTCATAATACCTGCTTCCGCTCTACATTTCTTTCTCTAGAGCATAGAGAATCAGCATTTGAGATTCTGTCGTATATCGTTCTACCACACATACGTCTTAGAGACCTCATCTGTACCGCATTTATTCTTTTCTCATCCTTCTTCTGCCAGTACCACGATTCGCTTCCATACATTAGGATTGGGACCAGAACTCCATTGTGAACGGCCGTTTTCGCTTTCATTGATAAATTCTTGTTTCCAATGACTATTTTTAAAGCTCCATTCACTTTGTTACCCGCACTAATCCTTCTTTCGACGTCACTATCTGTTCGGCCATCCGCTGTGAACGTGCTACCTAAATACACAAATTCGGTTTTCGTGGCTGAGTTATAAGAGCTCCGAATTCCATTCTGAAGGTCCCGGGTTCGATTCCCGGCGATGGCAGTGTGATTGTCACACTGTCTTTTTGGTCTGGTGTAGAATTCACGTGACAATAAAATGGCGATAGATTGGCTACCTATTACATGTCATGAGAATCAATATAATAGCTAAAATAAATTGTATACAGTAATTGGGTTCAAATGACCTGTTGTATACAAGGAGAAAAAATACCTGTTCTCAATAGATGCCTTAAACATTAATGCTGCTTTTGAGTAAATGAACTGATTTGATTTGATAATAAAAACGATGATAAAGTCCGATCGAATGACCAATGGTTGCCGACCACCTTCGGGGGTTGGAGCCGCCAGACTTGTGGCCGTTTGTTATGCGCGAAGCATGGGAAAAAAATACGCGCAGCTCCTACTCTTGATCTATATTTAGCTGAACAAATAATAAAACGTACTTAAATACCAAATAATATCATCCCGCAAGAATACACCGATCAGGGAGGCTGCCAAATGGTTCCAGTGTGAAAACAACAAGTAAAAAACTCAGAAAATCAAAAAAACTTCTTCTTCTCCTTATTCTCCTTTTAGAACTTTGGTTTTTGGGGGATGTGGTGAGAGTTAAAGGCAGTGGAGGTTTCAGCGTTTATTGCAGGTCACAAGTAATCATACGTTAACAGTATTATATACTCGTGATGGAGCGTGCGCCTGGACGTCGATAGCAGCTGGGGCTAACGGCTCACTGGGCAGTAGCGTCGGTCGGCGAGAGTGAAGACTCGTCGGAATTTACGTGGCGTAGCAGTGTAGACAGTTGCGTAGCTCGGTAGGAGGGTCGAAGGTTTCTCGTACGTAGACTTGACGGCGTAGACTCGTGTCGGTTAGAAGTCGCAAGAAGGAATACTGTCCATGGTGGTCGGATGTACCGCTTTTATATGCTTTGCTTCCATTTTCACACGATGCTCTGCTCTAGTGACCTAGTGACCTAGTGACCAAACTGAATTAATCTGGGCCCTCGACTCATCAGTTTTGATAAGTAGGTCCTGAGTCAGGCGTTTACGATTATTCGTGTAATATATTTCATCATGAAATATGCTGGTTCAGCGTCGAAGTCCATTTATGTGGATCACCTACAGGTCTGTTCCTGAAATCAGGCTGGCATCTCTTGGGAGGTTGACTCCCAACTATCTCTCCATATGATAAAATAAAATTATAACTGTTAATGAAAAAACTTTGTTTTCATATCACAATTGTAATTATTTTACGACAGCTGTTTTATCAACCAATGTTGACATCATCAGGTGTTACAATAATATATTAAAATTTTGATAAAATAAAATTATAACTGTTAATGAAAAAACTTTGTTTTCATATCACAATTGTAATTATTTTACGACAGCTGTTTCATCAACCAATGTTGATATCATCAGGTGTTACAATAATATATCAAAATGTTGATATATAATTGTAACACCTGATGATGTCAACATTGGTTAATGAAACAGCTGTCGTAAAATAAATACAATTGTGATATAAAAACAACGTTTTTTCATTAACAGTTATAAAATGTTAAAGTATCATAGTATTTCGGCCAAAACAATGGAAAATAAAATTATCTTATCATTGAGAATTCAAGTAGCACGAGCTGCATTTAATAAAATAAGAACCTTCTTTTGCAACGATAATCTTAACTTGAAACTCCGACAAAGAATGATTGAGTGTTATTTATGGTCTTCTTCTTCTTCTTTTTGTCCTGTCACACCTTCGTGGTGCATATAGCCTCAAGGAACCTTCTTCACCCGACTCTAATGCCTAACATCATCCCAAGTGAGGCCTGCTGCTTTAACCTCGTCCTGCAGGGCTCTTCTCTAGGTGGCTCTAGGTCTGCCTCGCCTCTGAGCGATGCAGGCTGGGTTCCGTCTCAGAGTGTGACCGATCCACTGCCATTTGCGTCTAGCGATTTGTTCTCTTTTCGCCTGCCATGGTCCAGAGAACGGCATTTGACAATGTTTTGTGCCAATAGATATTGAATATTGAGCGAAGGCACCTATTTATAAACACCTGGAGTTCTCCAATAACGTCCGCAGTAGATTTCCAAGTCTCACATCCGTACAGCAGTACGATTTTAACGCTACTGCTGAATAATTGGAGATTGAGCTTTCTCGAAATGATACTGGAACGCCATACAGGGCGAAGCATAGCGAAAGCTTCCCTTGCTTTGTTGAGTCTGCTGGCTACATCTTACTCCGTACCTCCTGAGCTATCATACTACCGAGGTAGCAAAAGCTGGCCGTGGCCACAAGTGGGACACCGTGGGGCAAGATTGGGGTGGAGTCATTTGTGGACACTCGTAGGTCTACTGTTATGGACATGTTAATTTTGAGACCTACTTTTGCCGTTTCCTCGTGAAGTCTACACAGCTTTTGCTCTGTATCCACCCAGTTTATCTAAATGTTTTATATATTTTATGTGCCACTATATGGCTGCAAAACCTGGACTCTAAAAGTGAATGTTATGAACCGGTTGGAGGCGTTCGAAATGTGGATATACCGTAGAATGTTCCGTATACCGTGGACCAATAGGGTCAGTAATGCAGACATACTACAGAGAGCTAAAGCCAATCATTATCATCATCATCGGCTGTCCCTTGTGTCCGAGGAAGACTTTCCTTCACGGTTGTGGGTCCGCATGTGAATGAAGAGCCCGATCCTGGACCCACATATTTTGGGGCATCTGGGGCAGGGAAGGCGCCTGTAGTGGAGCCGTCACCGTCTCAGTGGTCTCTCCTTTCTCTTCCTCCTCCTCTCAGCGGCGTCGTCTCTGCGCTGTGCTTCAGAGTCTTGTGTGCCTTTATGTACTGCTGTTCTCCACCTAGGTCTGTCCTCCGCAGTCTTTTCCCAGCAATCACAGTCGATGCCAGTCTTTTGTAGGTTTCCTTTAAGGAAGTCTCTAAAGCGCTTCCTCTGGCCACCGTGTGAGCGTTTCCCTTGGGTAAGCTGAGAGTACATAATCTTCCTTGGGAATCTTGCCTCAGGCATTCTAACGACGTGTCCAGCCCAGCGCAGTTGTTTTTAAAGCCAATAGATACATGTTGTCGAGTGTTAAAATTAAAACGCTCTCATATTTGGGTCATGTACTTCTTCTTATTTTTGTCCTGTCACACCTCCGTGGTGCAAAGGGCCTCATAGAACCTTCTCCACCCGACTCTATCGCATGCCTGATGCCTAACATCATCCCAAGTGAGGCCTGCCGCCTTAACCTCGTCCTGCAGGTTTCTTCTCCAGGTGGCCCTAGGTCTGCCTCGCTTTCTCTTTCTCCCCATAGGGGACTAGTCTAGTGCACCCTGAGCGATGCAGGCTAGGTTCCGTCTCAGAGTGTGACAGATCCACTGCCATTTGCGTCTAGCGATTTGTTATATAATTGGCTTTTCACCTGCCATGGTCCAGAGAACGGCATTTGACACTGTTTGGGACCAATAGATCTTGAATATTGAGCGAAGGCACCTCTTTATAAACACCGGGAGTTTACCAATGGATCATGTACTAAGGGGAGAAAAATACCACCTCCTTTGACTGATAATAATGGGTAAAGTGGAGGGACATCGGGGAGTTGGTAGAAGCCAGCTGTCCTAGCTGCAGACCATTAAAGAGTTACCAGGATTCAGAACCTGTTCCAAGTGGCGCAGAACAGTAATGCCTTTATTTAATATATTTTTTATTATTATTATTAAAACAGCCAGAAATTGTTGAATTTAACTTTTGACTGGTGGGCGTCCTTTGAATTTTATGAAATGGCCGTGTAAGCACATAAAATCTACTTTTAGAAATGTTTTGATTCTATTTTTAGACTCGTTCTCCGTGACGTAGAGGATGGCAACTTTTCAATTAAGAATGGAATTCTTCAAAGTTTGTTATTTGAATTTCGCATTTCGAAATCTAATTCCACTACGACAAGATGGAAGTATTTTTGTCAAGAAATGATTGTCTGAATTGTGCGAATGAAAATGTATTACGCATGTAAATTTTCAATAATACGACAGAAATGTTCTAATTACTACAAGTTTTATTAGAAGAGAAACCCAGAAATAAAACGATAAAGCTGCAGTTATCTCCGGATGCCTAAGGGACACTGTCTGGGACAACAAGCATAATATATGCTAGTGGAAAGCAAAGTTAGAATTCATAAAACATGCATCAGGCCCATAATGACATACGGAATCGAACCGAACATCTCTTAAGAGTATCAGTTAATTATTTGAAATGGAGTTTTACATCATTGTTCATGAGACTATAAACTGTTAATTTAAAAAACTTTTATGTATAACAATTGAATTTTTATTTTTCGCGACAGCTGTCTCATCAAACTTTGTTGACATCATCATTGTAACACCTGATGATGTCAACATAGATTGACGAAACAGCTGTCGCGATAAATAAAAATACAATTGTGTTACATTAAAGAAAGTTTTTTTAAATAGTCCATTGTTTTGGCCGAAAAATTATGATACCTAAACATTTTAAAACTGTTAAATTAAATAACTTTGTTTTTCTATCACAAATGTACTATATTTTACGTGACAGCTGTTTCATCAACCTATGTTGACATCATCAGGTGTTTTAATAATATATCAAATGTCAAATTTTCGTGGTTTTTCTAATCTTTATGTGTATTTGTTCCTATGTTAATTTGAATAATATCTTTGATATAATTTTGAAGTTCAGTTATGTACCTTAAGATTTTAATTAAAAGAACGGTTAGTTACTATTTATAGGATAAAATATTAAAGGTGAAAAATATAATAATAAAATTGGGTGGTGGTCTAGGGGACAGAACGCTTGGCTCCTGATCCAGGGGACATGGGTTCGAGCCTGGATACGACCAGATTCCTTCTTCATAATAATGAGCTATTTTCTGCTCACATTGAAGATTGTAAAATAAATTCTAATATCATTGATGTAAATCCTTGATATTAGTAAAAAAAAAATTGTAATAAAACAGTAATTAGAAGGAACATAGTATAGATTCAAAAACGATGAAACATAATAAATTAAAAACAATAAACAATAAATGGTGCACTTAAAGTTGTCATCGCAAACAAAAACCTATCAAAAAAAGCTAGAATGGCAGTGCACAATGGTGTTCTTCTACCGACCCTTATGTATGGAAGCGAAGCATGGAACTGGCAAAAGAAGGATGAAAGTAGAATAAATGCAGTTGAAATGAGATCTCTTAGAAGAATGTGTGAATACTCGGTGTATGATAGAGTGCCGAATGAAAATATAAGAAGTGAATACGGTGCGAATGATAGTGTCATGAACAAAATAATGAAAGGATCATTAAGATGGTTTGGACATATTGAAAGAATGAATGAAGAAAGAATGGTAAAAAATTATATGTTAATGATGTAAATGGAAACAGAAATAGAGGAAGACCGAGGAAAACGTGGCACGATCAAATAAATCAAATATTGAATGTCGGCCATGTGAGGAGTCAGAGAAATCGACGCGCGTGCATGACACGATGTATGAATGTTGAGGAAGCGAGATAAATATGTCAGGAAAGAAAAGTGTGGCAGTCCATTATTTCTGCCTACCCCTTTGGGGAGACGGCATGATGGTTAGTTAGTTAGTTAGTTATAAACAATAACAGGAAGTAGGTACATAGATTACATTAACAGGAAAGGGGACAAAAATTGAAGATAGTAATATTATTTTTTAGCTAGATTGTACAGATGGAAATTATTTAATGTACTGTATACTAATAGGAAATAAGAAAGAAATTGGTTATTAATAACATTCAGTTTACATTTTTTGGCCTTTAAAATTTCTAAACTTTCTAATTTCTCTAATTTTTTAGGATTATTTGCTATATGTAAAAAATTTGTGTTTTTGGACTCCTATAACTATTTAGGTACCTAACTCAACTTCAGCAAGAACTTCAAAATTATATTAAAGAAATTATTCAAATTGAAATTGGAACAAAACATATAAAGATTCGAAAAATCACGAAAATTTTATATTTGATATATTATTGTAACACCTGATGATAGGTTGATGAAACAGCTGTGGCGTAAAATAAAATACAATTGTGACACAAAAACAAAGTTATTTAATTTAACAGTTTATAATGTTAAAGTATCATAGTGTTTCGGCCAAAACAATTGACTATTTAAGAAAAATAATATTTAGTTTTTAAATTTTTAGTTGTATCTCAATAGAGACGAAGACGCAAACTGGAAACTGAACATGGATGATCAAGGTGTTTACAGGACTTATGACCTGTCATTGATTGGGTTAAGCGCACGCTTTATGTAATTACAACATTCCCCATTCCACCTTTGGTATTATGATCATGCATGACAAATTTTTGGAAGATGTATATATACTTCAAAATCCATATCTATCTTCACGTGTCAGTTTCAGTCAGCCATCTATGTAGATTTGGTTGCACTTGTGAATTTTTCAAAATTAACCTATACAACCGACCCACTAACGCCATCTATGGAGAATGATTTTCGGCATTTAGCAAACTACCTTATTAACACAATGCGAAATCTGTCGCCTAACATATTGTTAGAAGCCGCCAGGAGTATTATTCCATTCTATATGCCATTCCATTCTATTTAGTTTTTAAGTGTGTGCGTGTGTCCTGCCAGTGTTCACTTATGGTATTGAGACAGTCACAATGTCACAAAAAAGTGCCAACAAGCTAAGAGTCACTCAGAGAGCAATGGAGAGAGCCATGTTGGGTATCAGTTTACGGGACAGACTCAGAAATGAGGACATAAGAGTCAGGACAAAGGTTTCCGATGTTGTCAAGATGGCCGCAACCCTCAAGTGGCGATGGGCGGGACATGTCGCTCGCGATCCAGAAGAAAAGTGGACAAGGCGACTGCTGTGCTGGTGGCCAAGGACGGCAAAGCGTGGAGTTGGGCGCCCACAGTTGCGTTGGCGCGACGATATCCAGAGAAGTGCGGGAAGTGCCTGGATGCGGATCGCTCAGAATAGAAGAGAATGGAAAATGCGAGAGGAGGCCTACGTCCAGGAGTGGACGGTCAATACGGGCTGAAGAAGAAGAAGTGTGTGCTAGTATTTCGAATAATTAACATTGAAATTTTATTAATTCACTTTATAGTCACCGAGAGATAAAAGCAACCCTTATTCCATTGTCTTTAAAATCAACTTTTCTCCCTGCTCCACCGTTGAACACGTAAATCAAAAGTCCTGTAACCTGTTCTAAACCTGATTTTATATTCTGATTGAAATAAACTTCCCTTTGTCTGGAAATTACTTGCTTCTCAGCTGGCGCCATCTATTGTCTGGAATTGAAAACAGCCCCACTATCGGATCCTTCGCATCCTTTCATTCCAACTATAAAATGCACGGCCCTAATCACTGGATAATTTACTTTCCTCCCTTGAGATCTCTGGATGATTTAATTATTTCTTTGAATCCTAAAAGAGAACCCCATTGTTTATGCTTTCAAAGGTTCTATAAATATATTTTGATTAACCCTTCATTTTCGAGAGAATGATAAAATGCTATGTGTGGTCTTTTTTATTGTATGGATGTGAAACGTAGACCTTGAAAGTCAACTCAATGAACAGACTGAAAGCATTTGAAACGTGGCTCCATTGCTGAATGCTCAGAATTCTCTGGACACATGGTTTTATTTATTTATACATGATACAAAAATGAGACATTACAAACGATAAAACATTTAGGCGACTCATTTGGACACAAAACAATCAACCTCATGGCACTCGTCCTCGTGGAAGACCTCCTAAAAAATAGAAGGACAGCTGGGAATCTACCTCACAGGAGGAACAACACTCTAGGGAACAGACCACATAGGTCTACATTAAGGAAGAAGAAGAATAAGAAGAAGATTTTTTTAAAAAGGAACACAGAAGTTTTGCCACATACCCGGGGCTGTTATAGGGCGTAGCGGCGCCCTTTTATAAACCTCGCTCGTACACTCCCTGGTCCTGTCCCCGGTCCATCCGGGACTTACATTTAAAGACGGCAACAACAAGGGGGTGCCAGACTACATTTAATCTACTCCATCCTACTTCTATGCTCCGCTGTACTTTATTGAATAAATAAACATAATATATAATACATGAACATTTTAGGAACAATATATAAAAGATAAAAAGAATGATACACCACAGGAATATACAGTGGGAAGAATAGCCATCAGCCTGGAGTGGACCGGCATCAGAAGTATGGAGGAACTGTTCTAAGCGGCGCAGGACAGGTACAGGTTCGCCGAGGTGATGGCCAAAGTTGGGAGTACCCGACAGGGCACTTGAAGAAGAAGAAGAACCCTTCATTTCATGACTTTAAAAATTTAAATAAAATTTTGTTGTTTTTTATATACCTGTGGAGAAGGGGATTCCCACCACATATCCGAGGCTATTATAAGGCGCAGCGCAGCCCTTTCTACATGCTATCCGTGGCTCGCTCTATCCCGCGGCATATGTCACAGATTGTCAGACCTATTAAAAGAAGAAGAAGAATAAGAAATATAATATAGGGTGTTTTTTTAGAGGTTTGGTTTTTAAACTAGCTACATTGTTTCTGCAGACTGTCAATTTGACATTTGATAATTGATTTGTAGTCAGTACATTTTGCCATTTTACCATGAATATACTGAAAATCATGGTTCGGTTCGCCAAACTTATCGTGCACTACGTCCATTTTACGGTCGACATAATAGTCCATCCGAGCAAGTTATTCGGAAGACACTTACACTCTAGTGACAATTGTCGTAAAGACGACAATTGTCGAAAATTGGACTTCACGATTGCGCTTCATTCGAGCTAGCCGTGGCGCTCATATGCCCGAAATCATATTTAATCAATAATGGCATAAAACTATCTATTAAACAAAGCCATTATCATAGACATTTACATTAATTTAATAAGTTTTTTTTTCATTATGAATATGTATTGTATACCTCTAAAAAAACACCCCATATTAGTTAAATAAAATTTTTTGACTACTTCCACATTTGTCTTTATTTCGACAGCGACCAGTTTCGCCAGGCTTGCAGACATAAACAGATTGGTGACACTGCTATAAACTGACTCCTTTATATATGTACATACAGATGGGGTGGTAAAAATGATTATGTACAAAAAATATATTTATATAAATATATAAAATTTGCTGAGTTTACATATTGATATTAAAGTTATTTAAGAACATTATGTTTTCAATGGAATTTAATTTAAATTGTTAACAGCCATATTTATATGTTATGTAAAAATATTAGGTCCTTACATATGAAATTGGCGTTTTGTATGGGAGGAACATAAAGTTGATTTTTTTAAATATAATATATTTATTTAATCAAAGTATGTACCATTGCTATCTATGCACTTTTGCCATCTCATAGGTAGTTCATCGATCCCTTTACTAAAAAAACCATTCGGACGGGAATCAATAAAATCTTTGAAGTCGGTTTGGACTGCCCCATCGGAGTTGAATTTTTTCCCTTGCAAGAAGTTATCCAAATTTCGAAAAAAATAATAATCTGTTGGGGCAAGGTCCGGAGAGTACGGTGGATGTCTTAGACATTCCAATTGAAGCTCTTCTAATTTGGTAGCCGTCTGTTGTGCAGTGTGTGGTCTAGCGTTATCATGAAGCAGCAGTGGCCTAGAGCGATTAACCAGCCTCGGTTGTTTAGCAGCTAGCTTTTCCATCATGGTTTGCAGTTGCTGACAATAGACATCTGCCGTAATCGTCTGGCCAGATTTAAGAAAACTGTAGTGAACGACACCAGCACTAGTCCACCAAACGCTCACAAGTAACTTTTTTGGAGTCAATTTTCGCTTGGGGCATGGTTTGGCTGGTTCGGCAGGGTTCAGCCATTGCGATGAGCGCTTCCGATTATCATACAGGATCCACTTTTCAGCACAGGTAATGATTCGATTCAAAATCCCTTCATTATTGTGCCGGTTGAGTAATGCAACGCAGCAGTCAACGCGCGTTTGTTGATTTGCTTCACTCAATTCGTGAGGTACCCACCTTTCAAGCTTTTTCACCTTCCCAATTTGCTTCAAGTGGATTAAAACAGTTTTACCACTAACACCGAAGCCTGCAGCTAACTCAGACGTGGTTTGCGATGGATCCGCTTTCACAATAGCCTTCAATTCTTCATCATCAACTTTGGTCTCCGGCCGTCCACGGAGCATGTTCTGCAGGTCGAAATTTCCAGAACGAAAACGTTGGAACCAAAAACGCACTGTGTTTTCTTTTGCGGCACCGTCGCCATACACATCATCAATCCTTCGAGCCGTTTCTGCAGCACTGGTGCCACGGTGGAACTCGTACTCATAAATAACGCGATATTTCAAGTTTTCCATTTTGTAAACTGAGTGACGCAAAGAAAAAAAACAATCGAGGAAAAAACAAATGAATTATAATTTTCGAAACGAAGGAATTCCTAACCAAAGAGAAGATATTTGAGATCAAAGTTGTCAGTACGGCAAAACGCCAATTTCATATGTAAGGACCTAATATTATACTTTTATTTGTAATTTAACTGAATTTAAATATAACATGATTTATATTTTGGTCCCCTAGTTGGCCTCCCCTTTTGGTTTATCCATCCATTAGTGCATTTTTGAACTGCAAAGGTCTGGAAACATAACAAAACTATTTTTGGTCAGTAATTAATTCTTGGAATTGTTAAGAAACAGAGTGACGGTTAGTTAGTTAGATAATGAAATCAATTTAAAAAATGGAATTCACCCCTGTGCGTAGGCAAAAGCCATAACATAAGGTAGAAAACTCAGTTAATAACTAACTAACCCTCACGCCGTTTCCCCGAAGGGGAGGGCAGAGAGGATGCACTGCTACACTGCTCTGTCCTGACATATATCTCAATTTCCTCTACATTCATACATCGCAACATGCACGCTCGTCGATTTTTCCGTCTTCGAATATGGCCGCCTTTCAGTATTTGATTACTTTAGTCATGCCATGCTTCCATAACTTAGGCGGTCTTCCAGGTGGGCGGTGTCCGGAGGGGATTTCATAAGCGGCTGTATATACAAGTCTGTCACCATCCATTCGGGCTACATGGTCCATCCAGTATCTTCTTCTGGATCTACTACACTGAACGATATCCTCTATTTCGCAAGTTTTTCTTATGTCTACTTTGCGGACACGATCTCAGAGAGTTTTTCCAGTAATTTATCTTAGGACCTTCATCTCCGATGTTCTTAGTAGTCCCTTAGTTCGCACAGTGTCGGCCCGCGTCTCTACAGCGTACGTCATGATAGGTTACACGCGTGTTTCATAAATTCTGATCTTACTGTCGATACGCATGTGCTTGTTCTTCTAGACCAGATTCTTCAGACATCCTGACACGGCACACGGCGAGTTTTTATTGACTTGTTCTCGTACTTCGGTATAAAGGTCATTTTGGCTGCAGATCTCTGATCTTTGAAGGCTTCAAGAGTCTGAGGCTTTTTGACATAGACTCGTGACTTCAAGAAACTCCACAAAAAGAAGTCTGGAACGATTAAATCGGGCGATCTTGCCGGCCAGTGCAAATCACAAAAACGAAAAACGAAATTCAGCCCTCAGAATATTTGTTGTGGCTCGTGCAATGTGCACCCTTGCCCGTCCTGTTAAAATCACATGTTCTCCAATTCCAATTCATCCGTACATTTGTTGAGCATGGCTCTGTAGCGCTCGCCGTTCATTTGTTCCGCGGCGTTTTCGAAAAAATAAGGCCTGATGGTACCTCTAGCGTAAACACCACACCATGCAGTATCTTTGAGCGGGTGTAATGTCTCTTTTTGGGTTATACGCGAATTTTTAGCGCCCTAGAAGCGATAATTCTGCTCATTCACATATTCACAGAATTGGAAATCGGCCTCGTCGCTCATGATGATTTTCGATAAAAGTTGTCTTCCTCGTGGTCGAAATTCAGGATGACTTGAGCATAGGTTACACGCGCTTGGCGATCAACGGCTCACAACCGATGCACTGTCTGCACTTTGTAAGGGAAAATCTTCAAGTCTTTTACCAAAAATTTCTCTAAAGACCGCCGATTGATGCCCGATTGCGTGGCACGTCGCACAGTGGGGCCAAAATATGAAAACGTGTCATTAACTCATAGAAGCTATATATATAGCTATAAATCAAAGGATTTAATGTAATTAGGTAGGTTAATGAAAATAAGACACAATGTCATGAATATTAACACTTTATTTTTCCAATAACAATGAAATATGTGTCAAATACTGTCTTATTTTTATATGCTCGTTAAAATCATTTTTTATTATTTTTAATAACGTAAAATGCAGCTTAGTTTTACATAATATATACGTTTCTTGAAAGAACGTCGATTTTACCCTTCATAAATACACACCAATATTTTTTTTACTCGTTATCAGATATTTCTGAGACACCATCATTGTCATCGGATTCATCATTTTCGCTTTGGCTGGAGGACCCTGTAGATGGAGGTATTATCAGATCCAAAACGTCTTTGGGGAATCTAGTTAGTTTCTCTTTCGGTAATTTCCTCTTACTAGTTATTAAAGGATCTGATGAGAGTAAAAGAAATTTTAAAATATCCGTGTTTGAATTCGTTTTGCTGGATTTCCTCGAGTGGTACTCCCTAAACTTTTTAAAATCTTTGTTACGTGCTTCCTGCGCTTCTTCGGTTAATTGACCTATCGGCAATATTGACGTTTTTATTATTTCAGGTCCGTGTATTAAATATTAAGTGTGGGTGGCATATTACACCACGGATATTTTTCTTCCAAATATCTGGCTGTACGAGTATGTAACGCATACTCCCGGTATTTTTCCACACTAATTTCATGACCACATGATATAACTATTAAAATGGTGTGCATTTTTCTTATTAATTCTACATCTAAATTTGTTACTTCTGCAGACACCTCTGCATTTAAAAAAAAAAACGCCTGGCGGTATTTCCATCGTTTGTGTTACCAAAGCCCGGCTTGGTTTGTCCACGATCAAACCTAGTTTTTCTTTGAACTGAGCTTGAATTTTTTTCTTAGTTTCTTCAACGATTTCCTTGTCTGTCCCTCGAGCTTTTATAGGCAGTTTGTACGTCAAATGGAGAAGACACTAAAAAAGCGTATCCATCGGTGCAAGACCGAAATGCCGAATTCTAAATTTTCTGTTTTTATTTATTTTGTTAGCAATGCATCTATATATTATAATTCAATTGTTTAGATGTGGCACCACGTATGTAACATTTTTGGGTAGAAGAAGCATGTGTGATAGCATTACATACTTTGCCATCAATCATTGCGAATATTAAATGATGTTTGATTACGATAACGCGCCCATCTAGTCTGACTATGGTTGTGGTAATATTTTTATTTCTTCATCTACCCTTCGTTTCTCTTCCAAAGGTACTGCTGTGCATTCCTTAATAAATTCTATTTTCAGAGGTCTGCAATACCTCGTTGAACCAGGTCTTGGATTTTGCCAAATAATTTTGGCATCAGACACTAGGCTTAAGGGGGCAAATGATGTGATAAAAACCGCTGCATCATCGGCATCTGCGTCAAAAAAAGCCTGTTTATGTGAACTGTGCCCCGAATTTCCATCAACTCCCCATTTGGAATACAATATCATATTATTTAATTCTTTGGGTTTGAGTGTAAAAACAACATCTTGATGGGTGATAATTAAACGCTCAATCGTGAGATTAAGCATGATCTGCAAATCAAAATATACCAAAGTATCCGTGACATGTATATTTTCTGGCTCTGGATAACATCGTCTTTTTTAGACCTGTACAGTTTTATACGAAGGATATAAGTTTTTAGATTTCAACTTAATAGCGTTATATTGATGTGGAGGCAAGTCCGCTTCTATTAAAAGTGCTAAAGCATCTCCTGCTGACATGAACACGTTTCCAAAAGACTCCCTGGAAGTTTGATGAGATTTACCGGAACCTGTTGGAACAGATAAAATACCTCGAACCAACTTTGAGGCATCTGCCTGTCATGCAGCTCTAAGTTCCATTTGTGTTGCGTAGAGTAAGTCTGGCAGAGATGCAGAATTCCTCAGATTAACCGTCTTTTGCCGCTTCACCCTTTCTGTACTCTCCTCAAAAGGAATAATCGGGCGACCGCCACATGTTTTTGTAGCGCGAATAAAAGAAACGGATGTATCAAGCCACGTTTTATTAACATCGAGAAATCTTTCTTTCATCCAGTGAGCTGATTCCCATCATGATTTATAATCAAATTTAAACCGAATAAAATTTTTAACACACGTAACACTTTTTCCTAACTCATCAACACACCCTGTCCGTTTTATGATTTCTTTTTGCAGGAAATCAATCTGATCCTCCAATTTTTCTTTTCCGAAACTCTTCATAAGCGTTATTAATTGATGCTTTGTCATGAACAAAGTGCTGGAGCTGGTACCTAGGTATGCGAGAAAAGGAAAAACAGAATAAGATACAAAATTGGTGTATTTTTTTTCATTTTTGGTTATTCGAAATGTGCTGTTATTATAAAAAGGTGCAAAAAGTGGCAAAAAATAACATCATATCAATAAAGTACAACAATTACTTATTATAAATCAATTAAAATACTTGCGGAATTCATCGGGATTCTATACTAAATCTCTAAATGTTTTTTTAATATTACAAAAACCTCTGTATCATTTTAATGCGAAATCGGTTTAATTTTTTTACATTTAAAACAAGCCGTAATTACAATTAATTTAACTCGAAAAAGAGGATACATACCTGACGTGTAAGGTTCCATACTAAAACTTAAATTTTTTTATCAATAATACAACTAAAGAAATGTTAGAAACTAGTTGTTGCGCTGACTTGAAATAACGGACGTGTAACCTCTACGAGTAATCGGCTCCGATTGAGGGGTGCTAGAGCGAACGTGTCACAGTCTAGCTTGTCTATCTGCTCGTGATCATATGCTAAATATATCTGAGTCATCATATAATAACAAAGCGTTTAATGAATCATAATTTTTATTTTTTGGGTTATTGTATGAGAAATCTGAATCCTGCCCCAATGTGCGTCGTCTGAATGATTCTCCGGGGTCCTCTGCGACATCTTCAGCCACAGCCGCAATATTCTCAGCAGAACGGCTACTCCGGGGCCAGCCAGACCTGGCAGCATCTCGTGTTGTCGGCTAAACGCCGTAGTATTTGCCCAGTTGATGTCGGACGACCGGGAAATCTGCGCCTAAATTCACGCTACGCCAACACCGCCGACGAATTATTCCGCAAAAAAATTTAAACAAATTTTCCGCGTTCTTGAGGAGTATAGGGATTCGTATATTATTGACGTGTGTTTTGTATCTGTTCACTTTCATCATCATCATCATCATCAGCCGTCTGTCATCCACTGCTGAATGTAGGCCTCTCCCGAAGCCCTCCACCGCCCCCTATCCATTGCCGCTCCCATCCATCCATGTCCAGCAATCCTCTTCAGATCGTCGGTCCAGCGGGCAGGGGGACGTCCAACTCTACGGAATCCTGTACGCGGTCTCCACTCCAGAACCCGTCTTCCCATCGGCTGTCGGTTCTCCGACAGATATGGCCAGCCCACCGCCACTTCAGCCCGCCTATCCGTAGAGCCACCTCAGTCACCTTGGTTTGTTGTCGAATAAATTCGTTTCTAAATCTATCCCTCAAGGTTATTCCAAGCATGGCTCTTTCCATGGCGCGCTGGGCAACCTTGAATCTGTAGACTAGACCTTTTGTCAATGTCCACGTCTCGGCTCCGTATGTTATGACTGGCAAAACGCACTGGTTGAAGACTTTAGTCTTGAGGCATTGTGGTATTTTGGAAGTGAAAACATGACGTAATTTCCCAAAGGCTGCCCAACCCAACTGAATTCTTCGGTTGGCTTCTTTCTCGAAATTGTTTCGTCCTAATTGTATGATTTGGCCAAGATATGAGTATTCTTGTACCACTTCGAGAGCCGACCCATCGACGGTTACTTTACGCATGTCAAAACAGAACGGACATTCGTCGCCATTTGCAAAAATTATGGTATCTTCCGATAGGGTGATGACTTTTGCGTCGCCTTGTAGATATAGTGAGACTTTTTATTTTGCTGACTGATATAGCCATATTTAACTTTTGTGATACTGTGTGGAATTTGTACAACATTCTTTGCAGGTCATCTTCAGACTCTGCTATTAATGCGGCATCGTCTGCATAGCAAATGACGTTCACAGTTTTACTGCCTATTTTATAACCTAGTCCCAAGCGTTGTAACGCGTCTGTTATTTAATGACAATAAATCCTTTATTTTTTTATAATAATTTTTTTCCTCTATATAGAGTAAACCTACACAAAACAATCAGGCCTTACATTTTAACAAATTATTTATTTTTTATTTCGATTTAGTAAAACGATTTTTTGACGAGATTACTATTCGCTAAACACTCGTGTTTATTCTACGGTTTTGTAAGATACAAATCGTCGCCGTGGTAAAGTGTGCCTTCTTAAAATTACAAGTCCTTACGTCTTAGGGTAAAAATTTATATTTTTGTAACTATACGTAAAAGTAGGTATCGCGTCGATTTAACTATACCGCTGTTTCCTGACGCGTGTCTCTGGTTCTCGTTCTTAAGGGTTAAAATGTTGACATTTAGGGGCTCAAAACGAAATTGCTTCCCTTAATTAATGATCGTGCGATATATTTTACAAGACAAAGCATCCAAAGAATATTTCGCTCTCGTGAAATTTTTGCTCAAAAGGGAATTTATGAAAAAAGGAAAGGTTGACTCGTGATACTTTGTAAGGAAAACATCTTAAAATGATATAAAAAATATTTTGTTGAGATGAAACATAAAATTGATTTCCGTTTCGGTAAATTTTGAATCCTGATTAATCTATATAATATGTTTAAAAATATACAGTTTTCATAATTTATCTTATGTATAGAAGCGAAGCATGGAACTGGCAAAAGAAGGATAAAGGAAGAATAAATGCAGTAGAAATGAGATCTCTTAGACGAATATGTGGATACTCTGTGTATGATAGAGTGTCGAATGAAAATATAAGAAGTGAATGCGGTGCGAATGATGGTGTCATGAACAAAATAATGAAAGGATCATTAAGATGGTTTGGACATATAGAAAGAATGAATGAAGAAAGAATGATAAAAAAATTATATGTTAACGATGTAAATGGAACCATAAATAGAGGAAGACCGAGGAAAACGTGGCACGATCAAATAAATCAAATATTGAATGTCGGCCATGTGAGGAGTCAGAGAAATCGACGCGCGTGCATGACACGATGTATGAATTTTGAGGAAGCGAGAGAAATGTGTCAGGAATGAAAGGTGTGGCAGTCCATTCTTTCTGCCTACCCCTTCGGGGAGACGGCGTGATGGTTAGTTAGTAAGTTAGTTAATCTTCTTCTTCACTTTCGGTGCCATGTCAGGTCCCCCCAACGTAGGCGATCACTACAGCAAAGGCATATCTATCTATAAATGAAATTTCAAATCAAATCAAATCAATTTATTATCTCAACAGACATTACAAACAATATTAATGTTTAAGGTATCTATTAGGTATAGATTAAATATAATATATACAATATAATACCAGGAACGCATGTGGAATGGTTCGACATTACGAAGACAAGATACTCTCTAAATTCAAAAGTATTTGTCTTCTGAACGTATTTTCATTAATATGAATGACGTCTATCTCCGAGGAGACCGCTTTCAGCAGACTAATTGCTCATCGCACAAGTGTCACCAGAGGCAGATTGGTTCTGGCGGCCGATAGGTAAAACTATCTATATTGTCGTTGTCGGAGATATCTATCAGGGACAAATAGACCAACATCCTCCAGCACGGCCGAGTTTTCGAAATATCCCCTGATTAATCTTAAGAAATGAGGTACTTAACATTTACAAAAAGTTTTTAGGAATGCCAAGATATTTCCGAACACTCAGGTACTTCGGATGTTGTATAATTCCCTGGTAAGAAGTCGGCTGGAATATAGTTCCATTATTTGGTCACCGCCTGGAATCCGATATTCTCTGATGGTGGAGCAAGTGCAGAAAAAATGTATGCGCTTTCTTTACCTCAGGGAGCGCGGTTATTTCCGACTGAATTCTTGCTAGGTATGCTAAGCAACCAATCATTTGAGAGAAGGAGGAATATCCACTTGGGAGTTCACTTCTTTCAGCTGATTGGCGGCCGTATACAGAACTCGGATGTCCTGAGTGATGTAGGTCTATTTGTCCCTGATAATTACCTTCGTCAAAGACAGCACAGATTATTTTATTTACTGCGAGGCAGAACCAACCTGCCAATGGTTATGCCTGTGGGTAGGGCAATCTTATTGCTCAATCGGGTCGTCTCGGAGGTCGACATATTTCGTGATAGTGTGAGTTGCCTCAGGGATGCAATATCAATGTTATGAGGGTATGACCAAGGGGATAAACTCTAGGGCACGCCCACGCTGAGAGTACCTGGAGGACCTGTTGGTGGACGTGCGCACTCATCATATGCAGATTTCAAAAGAGCCGCACAAGACAGGGAAGAATGGAAGAGAAGAATAGAGGAAATTGCTGCAAACCAATCCCAGGATTGAAACCAGAGAGAGGGAGAGATTCTTTCTAATTCTTAAGCTTATTTTTTTTATACTTCTCTTTTAATTCTTATAATATAATTGCAAACAATCTGGAATTATATGTCTGTAATGTTTGTGATTTTTATTAAAATAAATTAAATTAAATGAAGAAAAGAAATGCCGTGGAATAAAGCCAAGGATAGCTATCATACTCTCTCATATAGAGGTACCTCAGATTACAAATTTAGTATAATAAGTTTTATCGTTTTTATAAATAATTTTGACAGGTGTAAAAATAAATTTTTCATTTGTTCCAATGACAATTTGAATAATTTCTTCAATATTATTGCAAAGTTCTTGCTGGTTAAGTGCCTAATTACAGCTAATTTAAAAAACGGTGGATACGTGTAACATAAATTAAATAAACAAAAAAGTCCGGATCGTCCATGTCAACATGTGCAACATCGAAAAAAACATTTTGTGCTAAATTAACAAAACGGTGGATTCGTGGAACATAAATTAAATAGACAATATGTGCACCATCTAAAAATAACATTTTGTGTTAAATTATTTTTATTTTATTTTATATCATTGTATTTTATATTATTTGTTTTAGATTTATTTTGTGGGTGTTGCACGATCGAAGTGTGCGCGGGAGATGCCTATTGGTGGCGATGAGGTTCGCAACCCATCACACCGCGTCTCCCGCGGAGCGAAAAGAGAAGGATGGAGTGCCGCATCAGTAGAAGTGTGACAGTACATTCTTTCTGCCTACCCTTTCGGGGAGACGGCGTGATGGTTAGTTAGTTAGTTAGCAAACGATCTGGAATTATACGAGTAGGCATGTTTGTAATTTTTGTGATTTTTATTAAAATAAATTAAATGAAATAAAGAAAAGAAATGCCGTGGAATAAAACCGCGGATAGCTATCATACTCTCTCATATAGAGGTACCTCCGATTACAAATTTAGTGTAAAATTATTATTTTCAATTTTTATAGACCTCATTTTACGAGCGGGCTGCATTTCGTCGGAGTACAATCCGTTTATAGCTTAATAATCCGTATAAGATGTTATTCTTAAGTGGGTACTTAGGGTAAGCACAGTTCCCGCCCACGTCACGGTTGGCAACACTAAAAATTCCGCCATTTTATGTATTAGCGACGCGAAGTTAGCGGCATACCCTCCATTTTGTGTTCTTTGTGGACGCCCGCCCACATTATTAGCTCTGCGGAGCGACTATTCTGCCTTTAGCGCCTTTTACGTTATTAAATCTGTACTCCAGTGTAAAATAACATTTTTTCATTTTCCGAGGGTAATTTCGGGTTCTAATAGAGAGTATTATGTTCATTCTTCGTAACATGAAGTCCGTTGAATGCTGGAATTTCTGGATTGTTAGAGTGATTCCGGACACAAAATATATGAACACTTAATATTTATGGGTTTATTCGGGTGGTAGTCCAGGGGATAGAACGCTTGGCTCCTGATCCAGGGGACGTGGGTTCAAGCCTGGACACGACCAGATTCCTTCTTCATAATAATGAGCTATTTTCTGCTCACATTGAAGATTGTGAAATAAATTCTAATATCAATGATGTAAATCTTTGATTTTAGCCTTTTAAAATAAAATAATAATAATAATAATAAAAGATAAAAATAAAAATGTTATTATAACTAACTAACTAACCATCACGCCGTCTCCCCGAAAGGGTAGGCAGAAAGAATGGACTGTCACACTTTTACCGATGCGGTACTGCATCCTTCTCTTTGCGCTCCGCGGGAAACGCGGTGTGATGGGTTGCGAACCTCATCGCCACCAATAGGCATCTCCCGCGCACACTTCGATCGTCCAACACCCATAAAGTAAATCTAAAACAAATAATATAAATTACAATGATATAAAATAAAATAACCAAATAATAATAATTTAACACAAAATTTTATTTTTATATGGTGCACATATTGTCTATTTAATTTATGTTCCACGAATCCACCGTTTTTTAATTTGACACATAATGTTTTTTTCGATGTTGCACATGTTGACATGGACGATCCGGACTAATACTAAAATACTAAATGTTTACTACTTAATACTAAATGTTTAAAATGTACTATTTTTAGGCGAAAACAGAGTATTTTTTTAATATTATTATTTCTGTGATCTTTGAACATTTCACACCTAAGTATTTTATCATATATTGTTTTTTCGCCATTCTTGTTAGCGATCTCATTTCTGCAGCAAATGTCCCATTTTCATCTATCTTCGAGAATTCCAAGCTTCGCTTCAATCTTTTTCTGAGATGGAACAAATGGACGAGAGAACAATGATTAAAATGTAGTGTTTTGTAAACAAGCGCCACAAGCGACGGCGTGCTAAAATGAAAATGTAGATGGGAGTGTAGAGTGTAGCGTTCACCTATTTCATTTCAATTTAATTTATTAAAAAAAAAATATAAACATAACAGAATAATGTCCATTCCAAATCATTTATAATCACGTGGTAATAGGTAACTTTTAAATAATTAATGTTTTGGATTGAAATTTCTTAGTTGGTGATTTTAAATAATGAAAAGAAAAAAAATTATACAAAATTTCTTTATTATTATGTATTTAGTGTGCTTCCACTTGTGTTTATGCTCGACCGGTTTCGGTTTAAAAAACACATTTTTATTGATATTTTTTTGACTAATATTCGCACATTTTGTTTGATCTTCTTCTTCTTCTTCTTCTTCTTCCTTATTGTAGACCTATGTGGTCTGTTCTCCAGAGAGTTGCTCCTCCTGTGAGGTAGATTCCCAGCTGTCCTTCCATCTTTTAGGAGGTCTTTCACGAGGACGAGTCCCATGAGGCTGATTATGCAATGCTTTTTTCTCAATTTGTTTGATCAAGTATCGTAAATACACATTGTATATATACAACAAAAAATATATACAGCTTTTGATCGAATGAAAAGATTTGATCGACCAGACGATGGCAGCAAGCTACCGAAACCGGTCGAACATAAACACAAGTGGAAGCACACTAAATACATAATAATAAAGAAATATTGTATAATTTTTTTTTGTTTTCACTATGTAACTTTTCCAAAAAAAAAACACATTTTTATTGATATTTTTTTGACTAATATTCGCACATTTTGTTTGATCTTCTTCTTCTTCTTCTTCTTTATTGTAGACCTATGTGGTCTGTTCTCCAGAGAGTTGCTCCTCCTGTGAGGTAGATTCCCAGCTGTCCTTCCATCTTTTAGGAGGTCTTTCACGAGGACGAGTCCCATGAGGCTGATTATGCAATGCTTTTTTCTCAGTTTGTTTGATCAAGTATCGTAAATACACATTGTATATATATAACAAAAAATATATAATTTAAATAAATAACAATATTATGTTATTTTTAAAATGTTATATAATTATTTCAAACAAGAAAATCCGAAGCAAAAATATAAATATAAGATATTTTTTTAAAACATGTTTTGTGGATTTATATTTCCGCGTTTTCCGCTTGTTTTCTCTCTGGGGAATTCTACCGTTTTCCGTTTTTCTTTATAAAAACAAAACAATTGAAGAGTTGGTTAATGACGTCACCAGCTGGCTATGACGTCATTCGGAATATTTAGCATTCAAAGTGACTGGGCATTTTTTCATACAAAATAAATAGTACGTGGACGAACCAATGATGGATGATTTGTGAGTCGGGTTTTGAACCCAATTATCTTATGGAAATAATACAGATAGAAAAAAGGCTAATAAAGTGGTATTAACGTTTTTATTTATTTTAACATAAACCCCCCAAGGGCTTTTACAAAAATGACATGTTTAGTTACAAAGGTAATTTAAAAATTTGGGCAAATAGACAGACAACTAACATATAACGGCAAAACACAAAAACGAGAATAAGGATAACATAAGAGAAATTAGAAATTACGTACATGAGATAGAAAAGAACATAACATAATATAAATTAGAAATTACGAACATGAGATAGAAAAGAACATAACATAATAGAACTTAGAAATTACGTACATGAGATAGAAAAGAACACAACATAATAGAACTTAGAAATTACGTACATGAGATAGAAAAGAACACAACATAATAGAGCTTAAAATTACGTACATGAGATAGAAAAGAACATAATATAATAGAACTTAGAAATTACACATGAGATAGAAAAGAACACAACATAATAGAACTTAGAAATACGTACATGAAATAGAAAAGAATGTAACTTAGAAATTACGTACATGAGATAGAAAAGAACATAACATAATAGAACTTAGAAATACGTACATAGATAGAAAAGAACACAACATAATAGAACTTAGAAATTACGTACATGAGATAGAAAAGAACACAACATAATAGAGCTTAGAAATTACGTACATGAGATAGAAAAGAACATAATATAATAGAACTTAGAAATTACGTACATGAGATAGAAAAGAACACAACATAATAGAACTTAGAAATTACGTACATGAAATAGAAAAGAATGTAACGTAATAGACATTAGAAATTACGTACATGAGATAGAAAAGAACATAACATAATAGAACTTAGAAATTACGTACATGAGATAGAAAAGAACACAACATAATAGAACTTAGAAATTACGTACATGAGATAGAAATGAATATAACATAATAGAACTTAGAAATTACGTATATGAGATAGAAAAGAACATATAATAACATAATAGAACTTAGAAATTACGTACATGAGATAGAAAAGAACATAACATAATAGAACTTAGAAATTACGTACATGAGATAGAAAAGAACACAACATAATAGAACTTAGAAATTACGTACATGAGATAGAAAAGAACATAACATAATATAAATTAGAAATTACGAACATGAGATAGAAAAGAACATAACATAATAGAACTTAGAAATTACGTACATGAGATAGAAAAGAACACAATATAATAGAACTTAGAAATTACGTACATGAGATAAAAATCAATATAACATAATAGAACTTAGAAATTACGTACATGAGATAGAAATGAATATAACATTATAGAACTTAGAAATTACGTACATGAGATAGAGAAGAACAAAACATAATAGAACTTAGAAATTACGTACATGAGAAAGAAAAGAACGAAACTTAATAGAACTTAGAAATTACGTACATGAGATAGAAAAGAACACAACTTAATAGAACTTAGAAATTACGTACATAAGATTAAGAGAAAAAAAAAGATATAAAGTGTTACCCCTCTCAACCGGTTTGGTCGGGACCTGACCGATTACTCGTTTGGCGGGTTGAGCCGAGGTTCCCGAGATTTTTTCTAACTAACTAACCAACTAACCATCACGCCGACTCCCCGAATGGGTAAGCAGAAATAATGGACTGCCACACTTTACTTTCCTGACATATTTCTGTCGATTCTTCAACATTCAAACATCGTGTCAAGCACACGCGTCAATTTCTCTGACTCTTCACATGGCCGAAATTCAATATTTGATTTATTTGATCGTGCCACGTTTTCCTCGGTCTTCCTCTATTTCTGGTTCCATTTACATCGTTAACATATAATTTTTTTACCATTCTTTCTTCATTCATTCTTTCCATATGTCCAAACCATCTTAATGATTCCTTTCATTATTTTGTTCATGACACTATCATTCGCACCGCATTCACTTCTTATATTTTCATTCGACACGCTATCATACACAGAGTATCCACACATTCGCTATACAATGCTTACATAGTTAGGGAATACAAAATGATATTATATAAATCAAAAAGAAGTTCAATAAATGTTAACAGTAATTAATATGTAAGACCGAAAAATATTGGATTACAATTCCTGGAATTAGTTAAGTATTCCCTAATTATGTAATCATTGTCATAAAATTTCTTAACGAGTTCTAAGAAACACTTTCCAATAATTCTGGACCTACCCAAATAATTCTTTGTTAAAAATGTATAAAGTCACATCAATTTTCATTAATTCTCATATTCTGCTCCATTTACTAGTGTATATAAACTGCAACGAGTTGGAGTTTCGTCACATTTGATAATGCCTTAGAAGGGCGAAATATGTCATAGGTACATAAATATTATAATAAAACTCTTTGAAAACAATCGTTTTTTCATACATATTGAAAACTAGTGTCTTTATTAAATAAAATGTTTATTTTACAAGCATTAAAATTATACAGCGCCAGCTCGCTAATCCGGACATAAATTATGCAGTGGGTCGTTCGGATTAGGGAATCGTTCGTATTACTGAGTGTTTTGAGAACAACGAGACAAAAAATGAACTTTCGTTTTATGAAAATGATCTTTATTTAACATTTATTTAGGTAATGAATGAATAATTTAAAAAATTAACATTTTGATTTGATCTCGGAGGCGAATTAACCAGCTCTAATGACCTCCCCAGAGAAGTAAGGTCACAGGTGGATAGGGTTGCAGCGGTTGCAGGCTGCCTGAAAGATGTCATATGGAGAAACAAGGACATGAGGACTGTTTATCAGTTTATCAGTTTATTTCATTTCATCAATAGACATTACAAAATTAATTTTTAAGGCATCTATTGAGAACAGGTAAAATAATATATTGGTAAAATAATAATATACTACCAGAAACGCATGAGAGATGGTTGAACATTAGGAAGACAGGATACCCTCCAGAATTAAGAGTATTTGCCTTCTGAACGTACTTTCACTGATATGAAAGACGTCGATTTCCGAGGAGACCGCGTTCAGCAGATTGATTGCTCTTCCCACCGGTGTCACCAGAGCCAGGTTGGTTCTAGCGGCGGATAGGTTAAACAATCTATGCTGGCGCTGTCGGAGATATCTGTCGGGAACAAAAAGACCTACACCCTCCAGCACGGCTGAGTTTTCAAAATATCCCCTAATAAGCCTAAAGAAATGGGTTATGAGAAACCCGTCTCTTCGAAGCTGCAGAGAATTAGACCCCAACATTCCCAAAAGAAACGCTGTGGGATAGAGCCATGGATAGCTACCATACTCCTTCATGTAGAGATACCTCAGAAATTTTTTCTGAACCCTCTCCAGCATAAGGGAATATCTCGCCTCGTGCGGACTCCATATCACAGAACCACTTTCGAGTCTGCTCCGAACCAATGAATTGTATAGTACTCTGAGCACATTGGGATCTCTGAAAACCCTTCCGGTCCGAATTATGAAGCCCAACATCTTCAGCGCAATGCCACAAATTCTCTCAACATGAGCATGAAAGGTTAATCTACTCTCATAGATGACCCCGAGATCTCTCATAGTGGATACATGTGCCAACTGCTGGTTATTCATCGTGTATCTATGATATATAGTTCTCCGTGCTCTCGTAAAAGATAACATTACGCACTTAGAGACATTGAATTTCATATGATTACTGTGACTCCAGGTAACAATATTATTAATATCCGACTGAAGGCGTAGACAGTCGTCAGGATTATTTATGTCTAGGAATAATTTCAGGTCATCGGCAAATAAAAGAAATCGCGAGAAGTTTATTACCTTCGCAATATCGTTTATGAATATAGTGAAGAGGAGTGGGCCAAGGTTCGAACCCTGTGGCACCCCTGAATAAACAAAAAAAGGTTCCGATTGAAAAATTCCGTACGAGACGAATTGTTTCCTCCCCTCAAGGTAACTAGTGAAAAGCATAATAAGTTGAGAAGAGAAACCAATTTGAGATAGCTTTGCTATAAGAATGTCATGGTTCACAGTATCAAATGCCTTTGAGAAGTCATTATATGAACAGTCAACTTGGTGACCATTGTCCAAGGCCCTTGTTATGTATTCTGTGAAGACCATGAGATTTGTTTCAGTAGAGCGCCCCTTCCTGAACCCATGTTGTTCTGTTATAATATATGGGTCAACTCTGGGAAATATCAATTTATGTAGAATAGATTCGAATAGCTTGGCTGGAGCCGACAGTATTGCTACAGGTCTGTAGTTTTCGACTGACTCTTTTGTTCCGCTCTTGAAGATAGGACTGATCCTAGAAACTTTCCAGAGATCAGGAAAAGTATTTGTACTTAACGATAGGTTAAATAAAAAGTACAGCGGATATATTAAGAGCTCAGAGCAGCCTTTGAAGAAGAAGATGGGAAGAAAATCCGGACCAACCGAGTGCGAATTCTTCATTGCTTTGATGGATGATTGAATATCATTTGTGTCTATGTTAGATATGTCAAAGCTATGAGCGCACTTACTGGTATTCGAACCGGTCGCTGAATTTAAATTAAGCCGCGGGGGAATATTGCTATAGACAGATTGAAAGTGCTTAGCGAATGCGTTCGCTATGTTTGCGCCCTCAACCTCTCTATCCCCATGCATCATGGTATTTAGGATGCCACCGTCTTTACGTAGGCTTTTTATGTAGTTCCAGAAAGTCCCGGGGTCATTCATAAGATCGCCCTCAATGGTGCTTACATATGCTCGAAAGGCTGACCGAACATTCCGTCTCACCACCGAGCGGTGCTTACTGAAAAGTTCATACTCATCCCGAGAGCCAGTGGCCTTCCACTTCACATGATGTGCATGTTTGATCTTAATTTCCGCGATGATTTCCCTAGAAAACCACCTCGGATATCTCCGTCCACCATTGCTCACGCGTTTTCTGGGAAAGCACATATCAAATAAACTGTAAATCACACTATAAAAATATTGTAAGGCATCATTTACGGAGGACAAGTTGTACAGGTCACTCCAGTCAAGTTGAGTCATCAGCTGGTATAGCTTCAGAAAATCACCCCGACTGAAGTTCCATCCCCTGAAGATTTCATCATGCCGCGGTACTCTGGTTATATTAGGATTATTTTTACCAGAGCACTCAAACTCCAATGCGGGATGATAATTATCCTCAGGTACTAATGGAGACACTGATCTAGAAACTTGCAATTTGATATTGCTCAAAATCAAGTCCAAGGTTCTGAAATCAGAATTCAAAATGCCATTGTGCTGCGCAAGCCCAAAGACCGCGCATAGGTACTCCAAGTCTTGCTGGACATTGTCGATCCCATGAGCGGAGTGTAGGTTAACGTCGCCCATCACGATGACATTTTTACCTCCGACCAGATTGAAATTTGTATGCATCGCATCAAAGAAATGTTTATAGACTACCCAATTAGACCCCGGAGGAATGTATGTTACACAAATAAAAATTATATTTCTAAGTCCAGTCAGTTTTACCCATAGGTCCTCATTGATTGATTCAAGATTTGAGACACGCTCAGCCCTCAGCGCATCCCTCCTCTCAATCGCCAATAAGCAACCGCCACCGCGAGTGCGGCTGCCACTGTTTTCCCGATCTCTACGAAACACATAGTAGTTCTCTGTATCAAAAAGCTCCGAGGAGAGGACGCTCGAATTCAGCCAAGTCTCGGTGAGAGCGATTACGTTAGCATCACTCACCGAAACATTGGAGAAAAATTTCGCGCATTTCGTTCTCAATCCACGAACATTCTGATACAGGAAGGATACGTGATTTGGCGAACCGAGTCAGCTGGCTCTCGGAAGTCGCGGAGCCAAAACAGCGGTCTGCCACTCCTTGATGAAGGAACGGCGAGGCCAGTGCTTAGGCTTTAGAACCTCCGAGATAACCGAACTCGGTATTCCGACTTTAAACGATGCATAGGAACTTCCTTCCTTGGGCTTAATCTTATGCACCGTATATGATGCCTCACACAAACTGTTCAGATATGCGGACATTTCATCAGCCGAGGTTTCGGGGTGGAAGGGAAGAAAATGATAGTATTTAAGCCTACAGGTAGAGGAAGAGGATGGGAAGGGGGGGGAATTGTCAACCCTCCGAGAACCTCGGACTGTGGCAGGCCGTCTCCTTGACACGACACTCCACGGGCCACCATCACCGGCCGCCTGCCCGTCGAAGACCAGCGGCGCAGAGGTTGTCCCCACAGCGACATTTAATGGCTTAAGGGGTACTGACGGAGCGAGCTCTTTCCGGGAATCACGGACGTCGGTTGTCGCGTTCGCAGATTTTTTCGCAACTGACACTCCGGATATAGGGCGTTTCCCTTTAATCGCAGCATTCCCCTGAGCCACCCGTGATGCCTGTGCAGCATACGTAGTAGGTGGTGTAACAGTTTGCGGCTACGGTGTTCCACCCTCCCCTGTATGTGCTGCCGCTCGTACAGCGGCACGTGTTGAGGTCCGCGTAGCCGGACGGGATGGAGTTCGCAGTCCATTGCTCACGCCAGCCGCAGCGTTAGGAGCCGAAGGGCCCGCTCGAGAATCGTCAGCAGTCCTCGGTAGCACCGGGCCTGCCGTAGTCAGAGGGGCCGTGGCAGAGGGACGATGACAGTCGCACACTTTTAGCGTTTCGACAAACGTTGTAAACTTGTCAAGTTTGGTATGCAGCTCGTGAATTTGCTGCAGGAGGTTGTCAGATGTTGGCACATCCATGGCAGACAGGTCACTCGATTTACAGCCTTCACGTGTTAAAAGAAATCGCGCACAAAGAATGCACAAATTTTGTAAAAAATATAAAAACTGTATACACTTGATTTAAACGCAGAATCTTCTTTAGAAATACAGAGTTTAAGTTGGGTCGATAGATATATGGGACCCTAATAAATAGCACTCGACGCAGTTTGCACAAAAAAAAATAACACGTGTTTGGGTTCGGTGCCTAGCACGTTGCACGTTTGTATGACAAAACTGATTTTAATGCAGAATAGCGATGCAGTTATTTCTTATAAAAACACTATTTTATGCACTTAATCACTAATTCATATATACAATCAGTACCGGATTATACTAAGTGAGAGATGGGCTGATTTATAGATCAATCGGTCTAAAGAAACCCGAGATATTAGGAAAAATGTAGGAGCTACTCCAAAATACGCCCGGAGGCTAAATATACACCGGGAAAGTATTAGTATTAAGTAAGACCTGTGTGCGACCAATCCTCACATATGGCATTGAATCGAGGGCAGACACTGTCAAAACAAAGAGCATGCTCAGGACAACCGAGATGAAAACACTCCGCGCTATAGCTGGCAAGACCCTACGTGATCGAGTAAGGAATGTAGCGATCCGAGAAATCTGCGAGGTCGAAGATGTGGTCAGATGGGGACGTCAAAGACGGCGATACTGGCATCAACACGTAGAAAGGATGAGCTCAAATAGGATACCACACATAGCTCTCCATGGAACGCCAAACGGACAACGCCGACCAGGAAGACCCCCGAAATGGTGAAAAGAAAGCTGGAGTTCAGCGTCTCAAGAGAACCCGCCTGAAATAACAGACTCTTGAGTCTACCAAAAGTGAAGAAGAAGGACATTTTGATTTTAGCTTGAAAAAATCAGATATTTTCTTTTGAACCAACGAACCTAACAGGTGTTTAAGGGCTAGATCACACATTCGACTCAAAACCATCAATTCCTCATTGTCCTGAATGACTCCTTTAGCCCAGTTGATGGCCTTGTTGAAAGCTTTCAAGGATTCAGTATTTGGTCAAAACACAAATTTTTGTCTCTCACAAGCTTATCCAATTCACAAATTACGCAAATTGTAAAATCGTTCGGATTACAGCGCGTTTTGGATAACGGAACGTTCGGATTAGCAAGCTGGCAGTGTATTTTTTTTTCAAATCCAATTTTGATGTAAATAACTAAATAGCTAAGTAACCATCACGGCGTTTCTCTGGAGGGGTAGGCAGAGAGGATGAAGACTTGTACTCGAACGTTGTTGGCACACGCGCGTATCCCTAACAGTTTGTACATTTTAAGTACATTACTTTTTCTCAAGCGCGTACGTGAAACGGGATAGCGCAGAATGGTACAGTCACAGTGAACGTATCACGTACGTTCAAATACGTAGGGTGGTTAATAAACTTCCCAAAAGGTTTTAACAGTCACCTGCCGGATACAATTGAACACACTCAAAGAAATTCATCAAAATCGGGGCAGCCGTTTATGTTCCTCAGTGTTCTGGACGACTTTTTCAGACCAGTTGATGGCTATATAGAAAGCTTTCACGGCTTCAAAAGGATTTGGTCAGCACCCAAATTATCGTCTCTATCAAGCTTTTCAAATGCAGCCGGCGATGGCAGTGTGATTGTCACATTGTCGTTGGTCTGGTGTAGAATTCACGTGACAATAAAATGGCGATGGATTCTCTACCTATCACATGTCATGAGAATCAATATAATAGCTAAAATAAATTGTACGAGTATACAGTAATTGGGTTTAAACGACCCACGAATTGCGCTAATTGTAAAATCGTTCGGATTACGGCGCATTTTGGATAACGGAACGTTCGGATTAGCGAGCTGGCAATGCATTTTTTTCAATTCCAATTTTGATCTAAATAACTAACTAACTAAACATCACGTCGTTTCATGTAGGGGTAGGCAGAGAGGATGGACCGCCATACCGTTCTGTCCTGACACACCCCTCTTGCTTCCTCCACATTCATACATTGTAACATGCACGTTCGTCGATTTTTCCGACTTCGAATGTGACCGTCTTTCAGGATTTGATTTATTTGGTCATGCCATGGTTTCCTTCGTCTTCTACGACTCTTTCCACTCACACTGCTTGTATATAACATTGTAACCATTATTTATAGTTTCTTGAACAATGATGTAAAACTCCATATTATTAATACGAATGAAAACGTCAGTTTTATAGAAGTTTTATTATATTTTATGGGAATGACATGTTTCGCCCTTCTAAGGCATTATTATCAAATGTCGTTATCCTTATTAACATTTCATAATGCCTTAGAAGGGCGAAACATGACATTCCTGTAAAATATAATAAAACTTCTAGAAAACTGACGTTTTCATTCGTATTAATTATTTTAACCATTCTTCTCCAAACCATCTGCGGGATCGTTTTTTAATTTTACTTATGATGCAATCATTTACTTCACATCTCTTTCTTATTTCGTCGTTCCGTATTCTATCATAAATCGTTTTCCCGCCCATTCTTCTCAGTGATCTCATTTCTGATGTAAATCATTTCGAAATTAGCGTAACAACTGGTGAATAATTATTATGGGTACACTAACGCGCATAGTGTGATATAATGGATAAGTATTTAGACAACATCTGTTACACGCGAGTGCTCCTAATGCATTAATCACAGCGAAATTGAGTGGGCGTTTTATACCCGCGAGAGCGACGAGCCCGCCATCTGTGAAAGTTTCCTGGAAGCTCCCGTCGGAACAAAATTCAACAGTTTAAGACTCTCAATTGAGGGTATTATTTGCAAACCCGGCAAACTCCACCAACAATCAAAAGTGAGATATGAATTGGATCTTATTCATAATACATTTGCACACAATTTTTATTGATTTTCAGTTTCAAATACGGCTTCATTCTGAAGAATTTTGCTATCAAAATATAGGGTTTGTTGCAAACATAGCAACCTCCACTTGAGTGTTGCAAAGCTGGCAAACTCCAAAATGAAATTCATTATTTAACTTCAATTATCAACATAATGATGATTATTTTATGGCTGATTATTCTTAAAATACTAACTGGTTGAGATGAAAAAAAAAATTCGTAAAAAAGCGCATTTTATTAGCGTATCAGTTTTTTGCGATTTACTCAAAACATCTAATGATGGAGTTTGCCAGGTTTGCAACTAATACCCTCAATTATCCGTTTTACGTTTCCTTGTGCCAATAAAAATACGATGATTTTTTTTATTATTTATATTTAAAATTAAATTAAAATTAAAATTAAAAAACACTGCACTTTGTTTTTCACCACTGTGCAATTATTTGAATTGCCGACTAGTTTCGCTTGTACCCAAGCTTCCTCAGGGCTTCGTAATGATTATTTCGTATTGAAGATTACGTGTTCATGGTGTTCTTCTACCGACCTTTATATATGGAAGCGAAGCATGGAACTGGCAAAAAAGGATGAAAGTAGAATAAATGCAGTAGAAATTAGATATCTTAGACGAATGTGTGGATACTCTGTGTATGATAGAGTGTCGAATGAAAATATAAGAAGTGAATGCGGTACGAATGATGGTGTAATGAACAAAATAATAAAAGGATCATTAAGATGGTTTGGACATATAGAAAGAATGAATGAAGAAAGAATGCTAAAAAAAATTATATGTTAATGATGTAAATGGAACCAGAAATAGAGAAAGACCGAGGAAAACGTGTCTCATCAAATAAATCAAATATTGAATGTCGGCCATATGAGGAGTCAGAGAAATCGACGCGCGTGCATGACACGATGTATGAATGTTGAGGAAGCGAGAGAAATATGTCAGGAAAGAAAAATGTGGCAGTCCATTCTTTCTGCCTACCCCTTCGGTGAGACGGCGTGGTGGTTAGTTAGTTAGTTAGTTCACTTTGTTTTTCACCACTAGGCGGTTATTTTAATTGCCGACTAGTTTCGCTTGTACCTACCCAAGCTTTTTCAGGGCTTTGTAATGATTATTTCGTATTGAAGATTACGAAGCCCCGAGGAAGCTTGGGTACAAGCGAAACTAGTCGGCAATTAAAATAACCGCATTGTGGTGAAAAACAAAGTGCAGTGTTTTTTATTTTTATTTTTATTTTTTTTTAAATATAAATATAATAATTTTAAAATTTCAAATGTGTTACCACAAAGTGAATGAAACGAAAATAAAAATACGATTTTTATAAAAAACACTATGTTAAATGTAAGCCCTACAAGGAATGACACCATACAACAACAACAACAAACCATCACACCTTTTCCCTGGAGGAGTAGGCAGTGAGAATGGACCCCAACACTACTCGATTCTGACACACCTCTCTAGCTTCTTACGAGGTCGACCTTAAAAATTTGATTAATTTGGTCATACCAAGTTTTCCTCGGTCTCCCACGACTCCACTCCATTCACATCGTTAATGTATCCTTTTTAACCGTTATTTCTTCATTCATGCGTTCCATATGTCCAAACTTACGCATTGATCCTTTCATAATTTTGTTTATAATACTTTCGCTCTACATCCCTTCCGTATGTCTGCATTAAAAACTCTGTAGTGAATCGATTTACCACACATACGTCTAAGGGACCTCATCTCTCTTCTTCTGTCAGTTCCATACTTCGGGTTGTTACTAAAACTCTATTAAGGACGGCTATGTTTGCTTTTAATGATATTTTTTGGTTTCCAATAACAGTTTTACAAGTTCCATTCACTTTGTTACCTGCACCAACCCTTCTTTCGACGTCACTATCCGTTATACGATCCGCTTGATTCATAGATCACGTTTATCACGAACTGTCAATTAAATGACATCTGTCGGAAGATATAAACTCATTATAAAATTACATTTAGCGATTCATAGATGGCGCTAATCACAATTTTTCTATATAATGACATCTCTCAGTGGAAATGAAAAATTATTAGATAATTACTTTTATTGGTTCATAGATGGCGCTAATCGCGATCTTCCAATATGACGACATCTCGCAATATAAATTAACACTAATCACTGAATTTCTTTTATTGATTAATAGATGTCGCTAATCACGAACTGCCAATATAACAACATCTCGCGGTGAGAATTGTAACTTATTGTATAATTACATTTATCAATTCACAGATGGCGCTAATAATTAACTGCTCATATAACGACATCTCGTAATGGAAATTAAAACTAATCACAAGTTACTTTTATCAATTCATAGATGGTGCTTATCACGAAGAGCCAAAATAACGACATCTCAAGGTGATCATTATTAATTTATCAATTCAGAGATGGCGCTAATAATGAACTATAATGACATCTCGTAATGAAAATTATAACTAATAATGTATATTCATTTATCAATTCAGAGATGGCGCTAATAATGAATTGCTCATATAACGACATCTCGGAGTGGGAATTATAACTATTACTGTTAAAATTTAAAGAACTGTTATAATATCACAATTTATTTTTATTCACTGAGAGTGTCGCGACAGCTGTTTCGCCAACCGATGTTGGCATCATCAAGTGTTACAATAAACTCTTAAGTTTATTACATAGTTACTTTTATCGATTCATAGATGGTGATTCAGATAAGAGTAGTGATGTCAGGAGTTCCACTAAAGAACACCAAGGAGTTTGTCTACCTCGGGAGCAAAATAACATGGGACGTTCGGTCTAAGAGCGAGGTCGACAGCCGCATACATCAGGCTAGGCTTGCATTTAATAAAAGGTCGAAAATAATAGAGTCAAATAATATAGACCTAAAACTGAGAATACTCCTCATCAAGACCTATGTATGGAGTGTCTTGATGTACGGCTGCGAGACATGGTGCCTATCCGAAAGAGATAAGCGGAGACTAGAGGCTTTTGAGATGTGGTCCCATAGAAGACTATTAGGAATTTCCTGGAGAGACCACATCACGAATGAGGAAGTTCTTCAAGGAATGGAAGGAGGAAGGCACCTGCTCAGGACCTTGTCCGAAAGGCGTGCAAGATGGATCGGCCATGTAATACGTCAAGAAGGTCTCTTGCATGCCATAATGGAGGGTATGACCGAGGGGACAAACTCTAGGGGACGCCCACGCCGAGAGTACCTGGAGGACTGGAGGACAAGACAGGCAAGAATGGAAGAGAATAATCGAGGAAATTGCTGCAAACCAATCCCAGGATTGAAACCAGAGAAGAAGAAGATGGTGCTTGTCACGAAGAGCCAAAATAACGACATCTCACGGTGATAAGTGTAACTCATTATGTATATTCATTTATCAATTCAGAGATGGCGCTAATAATGAATTGCTCATATAACGACATCTCGTAGTGGAAATTATAACTATTTCTGTTAAAATTTAAAGCGCTGTTATAATATCACAATTTATTTTTATTCACTGAGAGTGTCGCGAAGGCTGTTTCGCCAACCAATGTTGGCATTATCATTATCATATTATGATGCCAACATCAGTTGGCGAAACAGCTGTCCCGACACTCTCAGTGAATAAAAAGAACTTGTGATATTATAACAGTGTTTTAAATTTTTACAGTAATAATGTTGAAGTATCATAGTGTTTCGGCCAAAACAATGGACTATGAAATTATAACAAATTACAAAAATACTTTTATCTATTCACAGATGGCACTAATCACGAACTGCAATGTATCAAATCTCTTTGCATTAACTGCTTCATTTCTTTGCTCTATCTGGGCCGTAGAAAAGCTCCTAATTCGCCCCTAGCTACATGAAATAGCGATTTTGTCTCGAGAGCGAACTGAAATTGGAAGAATAACACAAACGCGCGCAAAAATAGATCGCCATATTGGTTTTGTTGAGTGCTGCGAGAGAAATACAAGTATACTTCTGTTTTTTTATTTACTTTTAACCAGGATGGTCAATAGCTTTTCCCATAAGTAGCGTCTACACTAAAAATTGTATAAAAAAATATTTTGAATGTATACAAATACTTGTAGACGAATACTGGATTTAACCCATTGCGGGTTATCATTTTAAGGATTAATTGTATCTCAATAGAGAAGAAGATGCAAATTGGAAACAGAATATGGTGGTCGAGGCGTTTACAGGACTAATGACCTGTCATTTGTTGGATTGAACGCACGCTTTATGTAATACAACATTCCCCATTCCGCCTTTCTTACGACCACCACGCCTGACACATTTTTGGAAAATATACATTTGCTATAATGTTGGACTACACTTCACATTTTTTAGTTCAATCTACACTAGCGCCATCTATTAAGATTGGATTAAGCATTAAGCAGAAGATCTTTATTAACGCAATGTGTAACGTAACGGCTCTGGACCAATGAGTTATACAAAATTCGCAAAACTGATGTTTTCATCAATATTTATTATTTAATATGAAGTTTTTTGTCAATTTTCAAGAAACAATAAATAATTTTGATACAAGAATTAATTGTATCTCAATAGAGACGAAGATGCAAATTGGAAACAGAATATGGTTGATCAAGGTGTTTACAGGACTTATGACCTGTCATTGGTTGGGTTAAGCGCACGCTTTATGTAATACAACATTCCCCATTCCACATTTTTTTTCCTTATGACCACCATGTCTGACAAAACTTTGGAAGTTGTATATATGTTAATCTGTAAGACCACTCTTTACATGGTAGTTTTTTCAATCTACACACTAACGCCATCTATGAAGATTGTATTTTTAAGCATTAAGCAGAAGATATTTTTAACACAATGTGAAAGGCTACCGCCATTAGCGCATTGTTAGAAACCGCCTGGAGATGTCACTCCTATCTATATGCCAAACTTGGACCAGTTATGTTAACAACATTTTTTTTAATGTATACAAATACTTGTACACGAATACTGGATTTCACCCATTGCGGGTTATCAATTCAACAATTAATTGTATCTCAATAGAGACGAAGATGCAAATTGGAAACAGTATACGGTTGATCAAGGTGTTTACAGGACTTATGACCTGTCATTGGTTGGGTTAAGCGCACGCTTTATGTAATACAACATTCCCCATTCCACCTTTCTTATGACCGCCATGTCTGACAAATTTATGGAAGTTGTATATATGTTAATATGCAACACGACAATTCACATGTCAGTTGCGTTATAAAAAGATCTTCTGCTCAATGCTTAAATCTTATTTTCATAGGTGGCGCTGGTCTGTAAATTGAAACTGACATGTGAATTGTGGTGTTGCATATTAACATATATACAACTTCCAAAAATTTGGCAGACATGGTGGTCATAAGAAAGGTGGAATGGGAATGTTGTATTACATAAAGCGTGCGCTTAACCTAACCTAACCTAACCTAACCTAACCAATGACAGGTCATAAGTCCTGTAAACACCTCGATCACTATATTCTGTTTCCAGTTTGCATCTTCGTCTCTATTGAGATACAATTAATAAATATATTTGATACCTTTTCATTTGAGCCGGAGAAGTGTTGTGAAGGCAAGAAGAATTGTACGTCAGTCAATTCTGCACACCCCTTCGAGGAAACAATGTCTTAATTAGTCAGTGGGACTATATCGATTCCATTCCTTGGTTCCAGGTTCCGTGAGGATTACCACGGCCACAAGCATAGGGAGTACCTTCGTGCCCCCTGGGGGAACAATCAAGACGGATACAGCACGATGGATGACCCTGCCTACTACCACACCACCAGAGACAGGTATTTATAAGAAGCTCGCCACACACCCGAAACTGTTATATGGGTGGGTCAGAATATTAATCTATTGGAATATGCACAAAACTGATCACGGCAATTACATCGCTGTACACGGAAAGCACTGCTAGTGTCAGAGTAAGTGGGGATCTTACAGCCTGGTTTGATATCAATAAAGGTGTCAAACAGGGGTGTGTAATGTCTCCATGGTTGTTTAATCTATATATGGACAAGTGTATGAAAGAGCTGAAAAGGTTGGAAGCAGGTGCAAAAATGAACGGTGTGTCAGTAAGCTGTCTCTTGTATACGGATGACGCTGCCCTACTTGCAGACAACGAGCATGAACTTCAAGTCCTGGTGAATTGTATGTATGAGGTATGCATACGAAATTATATGATGATGAATGTTAATAAGTCCAAGGTAATGATTTTTGAAAAGGAAGAAACCATGACAGTCTGCAACATTAGCGTGAATGGTGAATATTTGGAGCAAGTTGTTGAGTTCGTGTATTTAGGTAGTATGTTTACAAGAGATGGGCTAGTGGAGAGGGATATTGAAAGAAGGGTTGGGGCAGGTAACAAAGTGAATGGTGCACTTAAAGTTGTCATCGCAAACAAAAACCTATCCAAAAAAGCTAGAATGGCAGTGCACAATGGTGTTCTTCTACCGACCCTTATGTATGGAAGCGAAGCATGGAACTGGCAAAAGAAGGATGAAAGTATAATAGAATAAATGCAGTAGAAATGAGATCTCTGAGACGAATGTGTGGATACTCTGTGTATGATGGAGTGTCGAATGAAAATATAAGAAGTGAATGCGGTGCGAATGATGGTGTCATGAACAAAATAATGAAAGGATCATTAAGATGGACGTATGGACATATGGAAAAAATGAATGAAGAAAGAATGGTAAAAAAATGATATGTTAATGATGTAAATGGATACAGAAATAGAGGAAGACCGGGGAAAACGTGGCACGATCAAATAAATCAAATATTGAATGTCGGCCATGTGAGGAGTCAGAGAAATCGACGCGCGTGCATGACACGATGTATGAATGTTGAGGAAGCGAGAGAAATATCTCAAGAAAGAAAAGTGTGGCAGTCCATTCTTTCTGCCTACCTCTTCGGGGAGACGGCGTGATGGTTAGTTAGTTAGTTAGTTAGTTAGCGGATATATATTTTTTTTATAAGGATTAATTGAGAATACTCCTCATCAAGACATATGTATGGAGTGTCTTGATGTACGGCTGCGAGACATAGTGCCTATCCGAAAGGGATAAGCGGAGACTAGAGGCTTTTGAGATGTGGTCCTATAGAAGACTCTTTGGAATTTCCTGGAGAGACCACATCACGAATGAGGAAGTTCTTCAAGGAATCGAAGGAGGAAGGCACCTGCTCAGGACCTTGTCCGAAAGGCGTGCAAGATGGATCGGCCATGTAATACGTCAAGAAGGTCTCTTGCATGCCATAATGGAGGGTATGACCGAGGGGACAAACTCTAGGGGACGCCCACGCCGAGAGTACCTGGAGGACCTGTTGGTGGACGTGCGCTGCTCATCATATGCAGATTTCAAAAGAGCCGCACAAGACAGGGAAAAATGGAAGAGAATAATGGAGGAAATTGCTGCAAACCAATCCCAGGATTGAAACCAGAGAAGAGAGAGACTAAGATGTAAATTGTTTTTCTGGGAACAGAATGTGGTGGCTGAGGCGTTTACAGGACTTATGACCTGTTATGGGTTGGGTTGAGCGATCGCTTTATGTTTAACGACATTCCCCATTCCGCCCCTCTTATGACCACCACATCTGACAAATTTTTGGAACTTGTATATATGCTAGAATCCCGCGCTTATCTTTACATATTTTAGTTCACTCTACACTAGCGTCATCTATTAAGATTGGGAAGCATTAAGCAGAAAATCTTTATTAATGCACTGTGAAAGGCTCTGCAAATCACACAGTACTAGATTACGCCTGGAGATGTCTCTCCAATTTTTACGCCTTTAACTTGGACCAGTTATTTTACACAACATTTTGAATGTTTACAAATTCTTGTAGACAAATACTGGATTTCACCCACATTCATTTGCTGACATTATTTACTCTTCTTCTAAATATTATTATTCTTCTTCTAAATCTTCTAAATATTATTCAATTAGATCGGGTGATCTTTTGTTGCCTCATCTCATCATCCTCATCAAATGGTTTTCACAATAACACACTTTGGCTTTTATTTATATGTAAATGTGGATGTAGATTTGTTTTAATCAATGCGTAAATATATTATGGAGGAATACCTAACATCTTAACCTCTATTTATTAAATGTATAGAGATATTGATGGTTATTAGAAGCAACGTGTAGAAGATACCCATCACAGGGAAGGGAGGGTTAATGAAGATTTCAATATTTGCAGATACTCCGACAACAGCAACCAGCATGATGGTATGATCGCCTACCCAGACCTCTTGGCCCCCCCATCTCGCCGCGCTGCATACGCCCCACAGTACCAAGACGACCAGGAGATGGAAGCGGAGCCTATGATGATGATGATGGGCCCTTATTCGGATCCCTTCACCATGCACTACTTGGACAGGAGTCTGTTTGATAGGCACGCCATGACAGTAAGCAATTGTTTTAAATTTAAACTATCAAACTACAAATTGTGTACCTATTTCCAGTTGAAACTTTACTTGTTTGTAACTCATCATAATGCCAACATCTTCTTCTTTCTTTTTCACGACATCTTCTTCTTTTAGACCTTAAGTCTGTTTCTATAATCAGTCTGGCCTCTCTTGGGAGGTCCACTCCCAGCTATCCATTTCATTTATATCACATGTTACATACTATTTCACATGTTATATATAATTTCACTTTTTCACATATTACATACAATTTCACACCTCTGTGGTGCATGGGGCCTTAAGAAGCCATCTCCACCCGACTCTATCGCATGCCTGATGCCTAACATCATCCCAAGTGACTGCTGCTTTGACCTCGTCCTGTAGGGCTCTTCTCCAGGTGGCTCTAGGTCTGCCTCGCTTCTTCTTTCCCCCCATAGAGGACCTGTCTAGTGCGCCCTGAGCGATGCAGGCTGGGTTCCGTCTGACCAATCCACAGCCATTAGCGTCCAGCGACTTGTTCTCTGATTGGATTTTCGCCTGCCATGGTCCAGAGAACGGCATTTAACACTGTTTGGAGCCAATAGATCTTGAATATTGAGCTAAGGCACCTATTTATAAACACCTCAGTTTTCCAATAACGTTCGCGGTAGATTTCCAAGTATCATATCCGTATACAGATCAATCTGACATCACGAAAATAAGCACTAAAATAAGTTTTACATTAAGAGCGCTCGAACTTTGAAATGTAATAAAATAACCTGTCTTAGTGATATTGCAACATTTAATTTTTTAATTTTAAAGGACATTTAATGACATTATGTATGAACTACAATTTTGGCCAAATAACCGTCGTGGCTTTGCTGCAGGTGATGTATCCTGGTGGTCAAAGGGTTTTTCAATAGGGACGCTCAAACTTTGACAGCGTATAGCCGCCGTTTTGGTAAAGTGATAGCTGTCAAATTTGACAAGAATATTTATTTAGTCTTGACATTTCACCATGGAATGCTACACGCTTCAACAACGTGTTGAAATTGTTACATTTTATTTTCAAAATCAGTGCCCTGCTCGCCAATTTTTGGCATTCATGGCCGTCTTACAGAGTCCACAATACGTCGTTTAATGCATAAATTTGAGACTATTGTGGCTTAAACTGGATGATATGGATACCGACAACATATGGTTCCAACAGGAAGGCGCTACGTATCACACAGCGCACGCCACAATGGACATTCTGCACGAGCGATTAAAAAAGGACCGTCCCTATTAAAAGACTCTTTATAAACATGTAGCGACAAATTGCAAGTTACTATAATTGACAAAAGTCGACTTGCTAAAGTAATAACACAATGAAAGACACTTGTTATAATCCTTTGCATGAGTTTTCTTACGACTGAATACTGATTGAAATGTCGTTGCAGAAGATGTTCCGCACGAACCATTTAAAATAATATATAATATGTTTTAATTATGGCAACACTATATTTTGACAGCTCAGTTTTTCAACTGTTGTTTGATGAATGTTTATTTTATTTTACAGAGATCCGATGGCCGCCATGGAATTGTATTCAACTAATTCCGCACCGGTATTCTACCACAAGAAGGAAAGATAATCAAACACAACACACATAAGTACAGTCCACATTATATGATAAAATAGCGTCGCCGGACAGGAATTGCATGGCCTGCTTCCTTAGATACATACAACCATAAAAATATTACGTGCGTATTTGTAAAAGCTAAAAATTACACGTTTGATGTAATTTCATGAAAAAAACTACAGTATTCTATAATAGATACGTATGATAGAAGGCTTGACAAAATATGACAAATAAATATGATAACATAATGACAATAAAACTATCAAAGTAATGATTTTTTGAAAACTTTCAATTGGTATTTTTGCTGATTGCATTGACTATAAATTTTGACAATAATATATAAATGGTATTATATTAATATGTATGTTTATTCACTATTATTAAATACTCCTTTATATGATAAATTTCATCTCAACGTGAATTTAAATTTAGGTCAAACAAAATACGACTCTCTTTGTAATACATTCCATTTTTATTTCGTTATAATTTTGACGTATATTTATTCAAAAGATCAAGTATATATTCATTGAAATTTGGCATACAATGGTTTTCGCGTACAGAATTACCAACTTAAGGAATCTTACTTATTTTCCATAGAAAAGATCCAAAGATGATGTCAAAATTTTTATTGTAACTGAATTATATGTATGTAGTCTGCATTCTTTTTATAATGTTTTATTGTACAAGGAAAATTATTTTGGCTTCAAATAAGATGAATAATATTTGCTGGATCTTTCATCAAGCTTTAATACATGATTATATTATAATATATATGTAATATTTTGCATTTTGTCAATTCAATTATGACGACGACAATAAAACCCCAACTGACAATAATTTTCAATGTTGACTGATCAATCAGTCCCACTTGTTGATGTTATTAATAAATTTAAAATATATATTAACATGAATTATTATTTTTTGTTATAATAACTATATATTTATTATTATAAACATGACAATTGAGTTATTAAGTACTTCGTAAAAACAGTTTTAATACTTAAAAGCTTATTTCAATATGAAACATTAATATTTTAGTACAATATCTTCTTCTACTTCTTTGCTAGCCTTCTTCCCTCCACTGCTGGATATAGGCCTCTTGCATTTTCCTCCACTCGTCTCTATCCTGCCCCCTTTGTATCCAAGATTTTCCAACCCTTTTGACAATATCATCGGTCCATCTCATGGGTGGCCTTCCGACACTTCGCCTATTTGCCCATGTTCTCTAACTGAGTATCCTGGGTGCCCATCTACTGCCACCCTGTCTAGCCAAGTGTCCAGCCCATTGCCATTTCAATTTTGCCACTCGGTCCATGACGTCAGCAACCCTGTTGCGGCGTCTGATTTCTTCATTCCTTATGAGGTCACGCAAGCTCACACCAAGTATCTGTCTTTCCATGGACCTCTGTGTACACTTGAGCCTGTGGACACTTTTTGTTGTAAGAGTTGTCGTCTCTAGTCCGTATGTCATCATGAGCAGTATACACATGTCGTAGACCTTTCTTTTGAGACAAACAAAATTAGTACAATATAGATGATTATTGTACTATTTCTTCTTGTTGTTCCACTGCTATTGAAGGTTGGAAAACATCATGACTATTTTTACTTTGGATGTGGCAGCTTTAAACAAGGATATTGTACTGTAACTGAACAGTTCTTGAAGGTTTTAAGACAGGATTTTATTCTTCTCCTGACTCTACATTTTCCTATATGTTTATCTTGGATAATTAGTTGCAACATTTATATACCTATATGATATGATAAAAAGTAAAATACATGTTTTAACGTGGATTTATAATTTAATAATATCCCCAATTGAACATTTGATTCGTTTAATTGCATTTGGTAGTATGATAACTTGCCGAAAACCAAACATACAAATATTGTTTCAAGTACTCCTTTTACAATTTTGAATATTAAAGAGTTTTTGTTTTATTAAATTTAAATAAACAAAGATATAAAAATGTATATCAAAATAAAATTACCATATCAGTGTTTTTGAATGTCAAAATCCTTTGATTTTGATTATTCAATATCTTTTGTATCAAAAAAATTATCAAAACTATTTCATATCCTTCAAACAATTCATATCTTATTGATTTACAAGAAAAATATAATTAAAAAATCTGTATGGTTCCTGCAATTTGAATTTTTAGTATTTTTAACTCAGAAATTTCATATCATTTTTCTATAGTCATCTTAATATGTTTTTCTATTCTAAGATATCTATACGAAACTCCATGTTTCGGTGAATTGTATTTGAAAAAAAATGCTATCAATTTAAGTCGAGATGTTAAAACAGAGCTCTCGAAAAAATTCAAAATGGCGATTGTAAAATGTTAATTTGGTGTACTTTCATTCACATCATAAAAACATGTAACAAAATATCAATTTTGTGATGGATTGATATTCATTTGTTACAGAGACAGCCCTGATTGTTGTCAAACATATTTTTGAAGCTTTGTGTTAGTATTTTGTGTATTACTTGTATTTTTAGGTTATCTTGTCGATTATAAGCATTGTAAGAGATGTCATAATATTAAAAAAAATGTAACTATTTGCCCGCTATTTCCAAGAGCAGCTCTCTCTCTCTTACTCTTTAAAATGCATCTACTGTCTGTCGTAGGTTGAAGATGAACATGATCACATTATAATATAATATTTAATTACCAAAAATAATGTCAAGAGATGTATTTTTCTGTGTATTATAGTTGAGTGAATATTTGTATTGTAAGATAATGTAGTGTGTAAGAAATTTACTTCTTTAAAATGGCTGCTATTTTCGTAATTTAAGGACAGTATTTATTAAATTTCATTTAAATTATAAAAGCTACATTTGTTTCAAATATGTGTGCTCTTCAACTGTTTATGTTTCATCTCTTATCATATTCTAATTTCAAAACAATTTAAGTTTTTTTAAATAATCCATGAGGGACACTTATGTTCGATTTATAACATTTATTAAAGCCGTGCCACACTGTTTTAAACAAGCTCTCCACATCGGTCTCCACCGGCGGTTTAAAACTGCGTTTGAAACATAAATGCGTTTGACCTTCAACAACCTTTGTGGACGGACGCGCATAGTAGTGTGTGGATCCCGCCGTTGTAAACACGCATTCCACAATGTGGGCGCTCCACATTCCACCAGTCAAGGTCAGTTGCATAGCGGCATCGCATCGGTGGAGTGCGGACGTATTGAACGAAAATGGTGTCTACTGTGGATGCCACACCAACCGTGGGCTCCACAAAGGTGACCCCTGTGGAGAGCTTGTTTCAAACAGTGTGGCACGGCCTTTACTAAATATATTTTATTAATAAACACCCACACATTACTCCATATATTATTACATTGTTTGGATAATGATGTTTAATAATCAAAGTACTGAACGAAACCATTTACTGTATTTGATTTGACATAATGATAATGATATTGCTATTGTTAGAACGAAAATGGGACATACACATGAAATATCATCATTGAAACATAAAATGAAAAGGCTATACTGGGAATTCTATAACGGGTGAAAAGCTATCTTACCTCATTAAGGTTATACGGTCTTTGTACATTGATGGTTCTGGAAAAATGATTGGAAAATTGATACATATTATATATATTTATACCGGAGGTGTTCCGGATACGGATTCTTCTTCTTCTTCGATGGCCCTACAGCCCATATCGAGCCTAAGCCTCCAGTATTCTTCGCCTCCAACTCCTCCTGTCCTCCGCTTCGACCCTCCAATCTGGCACTCTTAACAATCTTGTTCCATCTCTCCCAACTTCATCCTCCCATCGCAGCCTTGGTCGTCCAATTGGTCTTCTACCACCTGGGTGCCACTCCAGCAATCTTTTTCTCCAGAAATATTTATTTAAACATAAAACTAAAAACTATATTTATATTGAATATTTCCAAGTCTGTCTGTTATACGGTATTACTCGTATATGAAATTGAAAGCACGAAACGAATATTGTTTAATTGTATTACCACATTATAAACACAGATGAATTAAATAATTTGAATAAAAACAATAATTAAAACTAATAAAAACATCTGTTTTCTAGAAGTTTAATTTATTTGAGAAAATGGCATCTTTCGCCTTAGTTATTATCAAATGACACATTTGTAACGTTTTCATAACTAACTAACAATCACGCCGTTTCCCCGGAGGAGAAGGCAGAGAGGATGGACCGCCATACCGTTCTGTCCTAATATACCTCTCTAGCTTTCTCCACATTTATACATCGTAACATGCAAGTTCGTTGATTTTTCTGACTTCGAATGTGGCCCCCTTTCAGTATTTGATTCTTATTCTTCTTCTTCTTCCTCTTAGTTTAGGTCGTATGACCTGTTTGTGACGGTGAGTTTTCCTGGGATGATAATGTCCAGACATCTTTTGGTATTTTCATTTGACAACCTTCGTGGCCGAGTGGTAAGTTGACTGCCATTGACTGACATTGACTGCACCCCGAAGATTCCGGATTCGATTCCCGGCGAGGGCAGTGTGATTGTCACACTATCTTTGGTCTGGTGTAGAATTCACGTGACAATAAAATGGCGATAGATTAGCTACCTATCACAAGTCACGAGAATCACTATGATAGCTAAAATACCCTTTACATCGATTTGGCTCATGCTGTCATGATATAAAGAGAGATTCAACAAAATAAAAATCTCTGCATCTTTTTGGCGGCCTTCCTAGTATTTGATTTATTATTTAATATGGAGTTTCACATCATTTTTCAAGAAACATTAAATTAATCAAAACGTTCTTTTTACATTTTTGAGTTTAATTTTCTGAAAGAAATTAAATAAAAAAATAACAAAATCAAGATTCTTTTAAAAGAATTTGATATCGTCATACTGAGATCAAAATATTAACTGATTGAAGAAGTTGTGACAAATTACTTGTGACGAAGAAATTGCTTTGATTGTCAGAAAGAGTACAATAACACATTTGAAAAAGGAATGAGTCTCTATTTTACACGAATTGGCAATGATCTTTAATGGGTTGATGAGGTTTTGGTAGAATAGTTTGAGGCTTTGATTGTAATGGTTGAAGCTTGAATAACATGGACGTGTTTTTAAACAGTTTCAAACCGAATATCTTGTGTGCTTGTCCCATTTCATATTTTGGTTTATTTAGGTGAGAATTACCGATTAGGTTATCTCTCATTGCCACTCTTCGGTTTACTGTGGCGTGATGGATGTACCCGAGCCCTAATTGGATAATTCCATTCATTTCATCGTTTGCTGACACATAATATTACAAAATAAACAAGATTTAAAAAAGGAACGTATACAATAACAGTGTTTTACTTATGTACGCACGTAAGAAGTTATACTGCTTTGGCGTAACAAAATAAATTAATTCCCGCGTGACAATAATCTACGTTAGTAGAAAGGACGATAAAATGATATAAGAATGACATTATTGTAATAATTTATTTCGTACATCTTATTAAAAAGATTTTACAAATAATATTGCCCAAAATATTCGAAATTACCCCACTAAAATATGACAGTGTGTTGGTACTATTTTACACTTTTTACGACTAACTTCATTCGTGTCTCGTTTCGTGAGTTGGCACCCATGAAATGTCTGGCCATTATTGATGACTAACTTCATTTGTCATTTTAGCCTCTACCGAACGCGCCAAATAAAGTATAACTTCAAAAAACACAAAAACAATGTGAAGTTCCATGAATAATTCAAATTGTAACATCTTAAAATGTATTCAAAGCTTGTTAATGAAACATAATACCGTGTTTTTTGACAATTTATATATATGTAAAATTATTACAAGATTTTCAAAATCACACACTAATTAATTTCAATATCTGAAAAAGAATAGTTTGGTTCATATTATTGTAATGTCCCTTGATATAAAAACGACTGTCTTTATATTTTTCATCTTTAAATATGATATATGCAATCATGTGAGAACATAGCTTATACAAGACTACTTTTCTTACAGAATTGCATATATTATTAACCTTTTAACTGCATTTAAATCATATAAAAGATTCAGTGAATATTAACGGTAGAAGCGTGAGTATTTTTACAATAAAACAATATAACTTACCGTATATGTAATATGTATGTCATCATTTTATTATTGTTTCAGTTAGACTTTGTTTAATGTTGCCATTAGTAAAAAACATTCACGTTTGCAAAGAGTATGAAACTACTTTCAATTAATTACTAAAGTAAATTAAAAATTATTTAAATTAACCCTTACCACTCGTAGTTTATGTCAGGTCGCCACAGTGTTGGGTTGGTACAACTCAAATGGTGCAATGAGCACACCATTTAGAAGTAAGAATCTAAACACCGATTTTTATAACATTTTGTAATCATTAATAAAGATTTTCTACTTAATGCTTACACCTAATCTTAATAGATGGCGCTAGTGTAGATTGAACAAAAATATGTGAAGTGTTCCTCAACATAGTAGCATATTTACATCTTTCAAAAAAAATTGACAGACATGGTGGTCGTAAGAAGGGCGGAATGGGGAATGTTGTATTACATAAAGCGATCGTTTAACCCAATCAACGACAGGTCATAAGTCCTGTAAACGCCTCGACCACCGTATTCTGTTTCCAAAAAACAATTTACATCTTTGTCTCTATTGAGATAAAATTAACCGATTTTTATAGTTTAACCTGCAAATATTTTCAAATGAAATGGAAAAAAAATCCAAAATGGAACAATCTTATTTTATTGGGTTAAAACTATTTAAACAGCATCGAGTGGAAAGGGTTATATGTATTTTTAACGTAGCATTTACAATTATATTAACCCCTATTATATTGGGCTTTATTTGCCGTTAAAAATTATTTTCAAACTGTGGTATACTACATTTGCAGCTCATATATGAATGTATCTTATGAACGTTAATACTTTATTTGCCTACTATTTAATTATACGTAATATTACGATGAAGTGGGACTATCTATTTGAGCTGTAAACTTAGCCAGCCGCAGTTCAAGACCATTTTATTCTGCAAACACATCAGTTGCATAATCTTCACCTGAGAGTAAGAGGGTTCCAACTAACAAAATTTCACATTTGGCTTTTTTTCGTGAATAGGGTTCTTACTAACCTTATCTATACGTACAATTAAAAAAAAACATGTAATAGTATCGTCATTTTGATGTTACGAAAATAATCAAGTTCCATCTGATCATTCAAAACACACGATTCACTGAAGAAGGATTCATTTACACTTAGAACTTTATTATTCCAACTGTCGCCGGAGAAAAATTACTCGGTAAAAAACTCGGTAAAAGAGTTTCATCTGCTTCAGATGGAATCCTTTTATTTCAAGATACACACCTGAAACCAACAAAACTTTGACTTCATTTTTCTCAGCTTTTTACTTTTGACAGTTGGAACCTTCTTACTCTCAGGAGGAATCATTTACACATACATCTTTATTATTCCAACTGTCGCCAGAGAGAAATTACACGCTTCTCGGTAATTGAGAAGAAGAAGACTTCATTTTTCTCAGCTTTTTACTTTTGACAGTTGGAATCTTGTTACTCTCAGGTGACGTAATGGCGGTTAAGATTCTTATAGGTTACGTTTAATTTGAAATTGATTTTTAAATTTTGGAATGGAACGTGTTTGAAGGGATTTATGATTTAATTGCAGTGAAAAGGTAACACTATGACAATGCTTTAATAATTTTAATGTACCATAACTAATCCTGTAATAACAGCTTTATAGAATTCATATTACAAATAAACTATAATATGAACAAAATAGACTATTTACATTGGCTTTAAATATTCTTAACGTTTTATTTTGGAGAAGTAATTATGTATCATTATGGGTAATCTTGTGGTCTACCTTATATATTGAAGGATAAATCTATCGTTTAAAAATTATTGAAAAGAAAAAAATCAAATGTCTATAGTTTTTATCGAGCACATTTGAACATAACATATTTAACACGTGTAATATTTAATTTGTAAAAGTATCAATGTGTAAGAATAAGGAGAACAATCATACTATGCTTAAATGTTACTTAGATTTTGCCAAAACCCTTACATCTTCTCTCTAATACTCAATTTATGAATATTTTATAATTTACGTAATCGTACGAGATTTTGAGGAAAAAAAATATCATGACAATAAAAATTAATGCTTTACGAATATGTATTCTTAAAAAATATATGTATAGAAGTAAAAATATATTTATATAATATGTAATTATATATGATACTTTCAAAAAATGACAATAAATATCATTGTGTCTCAGACTTAATGTTATAAATTACATACTGGAAGATTTATAATGCGCCGTTTTTAAGAATTGATCATATCAAATGGTCTGTTCTCCAGAGTGTTGCTCCCCTGTGAAGTAGACTCCCAGCTGTCCTTCCATCTTTTAGGAGGTCTTCCACGAGGACGAGTCCCATGAGGCTGATTATGTAATGCAATATAGGGGAGTCTGGTGGTGTCCATTCTTTGAAGATGACCGTACCAGTCCCTTTTTCGCAGTCTGCTCCATCTTATAATATCCTCAACCTCACATATCTCTCTTATTCTGGTGTTCCTCACGCGATCTCTCAGTATCAAATGCGCTGTAGAAAATTCTCCATGATAAATCTTATTACTGACTACATTTTTAGGATGTGGGTTGCTCGATCTCAACTCAACGGGATCTTAATACCCTTAAGGGGTCTGAAGCACTATTATTCCTGGCTGAAGAGCCAGGGACTAGTTGCCAATGTTTATGTGAGAATAGCATTTCTGCTCAGGCAATCTGACAATTGCAGAAGACATTTCTGATCGCAATGTAGACTGCTTCACAGACTCTCAGGGATGGAAAGTCGATGTTTAAACTGGCCCTATTCCATCCAAAGTCTTTCGCACGTATCACAAAAACTGACAGGTTCCTTTAATAAATCACCCTGAATCAAAACACTCTATTTGGGATATATGGCAGCTGTTTTCGTATCTCACTCCTGGGGTGATGTTGTAAAGAATGACAATATTTGACAATAAATCTACAATTATATATATAAAACCTTTATAAAATCTATATTACTCTTGGAAGTTTATATAATATATATGTATTAATTGATAAATATAAAAATTGACAATAATTTTGTGTTTTTATAGACACGTATTAAAAATGTCACAAAGTACTGTTATAACAGTTTGAATATATATCTATCTATTGATATTAACATATATATGTATGTTTATAATAATTATAATGTATTTGTGTATGTATTTCTGGTAATTGAGAAATTGTAACGAATTTCACGTTAAAGGTAACGAGATTTTGATCACTTTTGATTTGACAATAATTTTTGCTGATAAATTTATTAATGTTCGTGATTTCGGTTAGGCAATGCTTAATTAACACGAAAAGTGCAGAGTATGCATTTTTTCATATATGAACTTTAGAAGAATGTATGTTATTGCCTATATGTCAATTAAATTAAATTCATTTGAACCGTACTGTCAGATGCAACGTTAAAATGGCGTCATCCATTTGACTGGATTCAAGTTACACTTTTTATTCATTTTAGTTTGTCGAGAAGCAAACTAAGATTATTTCATTCGTTTTCACGCACTTTCTCTTTTGTTAACACTCTTCGATGTTCTTGTTCATTGACATCTAAAGTTTCGTTATAATTTTTTTATGCCACGTAATATTATAAGAGATGATTGTAAAATACTTAATTGTAGATTGAAATTTACTGAAATAAAATTAAATCCAGAGCAGTCTTTTAGTTTCCTTTCCTTCCTCTCCTCTCGTATACTCCTCTTTTTTTTGTTTCAATACTAATAATTGGTTTGCAGCAAAATCTATTAACATTTTTGATGGTTCATGGGATGCTACTTGGATCTTTAATGTTTTAGATTTCCGTTGTTTTCCACATTATACTCCATATGACAACGATATATGTATGTCGGTGAATATCATGACAACGAAAAGAGATAGACCCATAGTTATTTATGTGAATTTGTAGATTAAATCATGAAATTTAATAAAACATATAAGAAGTCTACCTTAATGACCCAGTTTTAAAGTTACAGATCGTAATTTAAAAAAAAAATACAAATTTCTAAGTTTCTTTTTTTTTAAATTAGTTTCTGTTCGATATTGCTAGATTTTTTTTAACTAGGTGGACTTTCTGGCTTTCAAATGAGACTACTTAGAGAAGAAAATACGCCGCTTACTTACTATCTGTGACACAGATATCATGTCTCGTCGGATGATGAGATCCAGCTGTCCTTCCATCTCTTAGGCGGTCTTCCAGGTGGGCGGTGTCCGGAGGGGATTTCATAAGCGGCTGTATATGCAAGTCTGTCACCATCCATTCGGATTACATGCCCCCTTCAGTATCTTCTTCTGGATCTACTCCACTGAACGACATCGTCTATTTCGCAAGTTTTCCTAATGTCTACGTTGCGGACACGATCACGGAGAGTTTTTCCAGTAATTGATCTTAGGACCTTCATCTCCGATGTTCTTAGTAGTCCCTTGGTTCGCAAGCTGTCGGCCCGCGTCTCTACAGCGTACGTCATGATAGGTCGCACGCATGTTTTATAGATTCTGATCTTACTGTCGATACTCATATGCTTGTTCTTCCAGACCAGATTCTTCAGGCATCCTGACACGGCAGAGGCTTTACTGACTTGTACTGACCGCTTACTTGAAGAGAAAAAAAAATAAAAGATCTGTTTTTCAATTTTAAAAAAAGCGCCTCTATTTTTTAAGCAGGTAACTTTTAAAAAAAAAACGTATTTTTATCGATATTTTTTTGTCTAATATTCGCACATTTCATTTGATCAAGTGTCGAAAATACACATTGTTTAGTATTTAACCATCTCTTTGACATATAACAATATTAAATCCTATATGCTTTTTTTTACACAACTATTTAAATGATTTAAATAAAGATTTAAACCTTTTTAAAAATCATGAATGTAAACTAACTAACCATCACGCCGTCTCCCCGAAGGGGTAGGCAGAAAGAATGGACTGCCACACTTTTCTTTCCTGACATATTTCTCTCGCTTCCTCAACATTCATACATCGTGTCATGCACGCGCGTCGATTTCTCTGACTCCTCACATGGCCGACATTCAATATTTGATTTATTTGATCGTGCCACGTTTTCCTCGGTCTTCCTCTATTTCTGGTTCCATTTACATCGTTAACATATAAATTTTTTACCATTCTTTCTTCATTCATTCTTTCCATATGTCCAAACCATCTTAATGATACTTTCATTATTTTGTTCATGACACCATCATTCGCACCGCATTCACTTCTTATATTTTCATTCGACACTCTATCATACACAGAATATCCACACATTCGTCTAAGAGATCTCATTTCTACTGCATTTATTCTACTTTCATCCTTCTTTTGCCAGTTCCATGCTTCGCTTCCATACATAAGGGTCGGTAGAAGAACACCATTGTGCACTGCCATTCTAGCCTTTTTTGATAGGTTTTTGTTTCAACCTTTTTAAAAATCATAAACGTACAATCTGCTACATAAATAATTTCGTACTGTTTGACAGAGTTGTATTTTTACGTGTATAAGAAGAATAGAATAAGGCATTTAAGGTAAGAAGATACTCTATTATATTGACATGTACAAATAATATATTTTTAGACGCTTGAATAAGCTATACTTTAAAAACCGCGTCCTATGGGCGGGTTTGGCGTGTAAGTAAAGGCGCGATCTGCGTTACCGACGGTAGGTTTGTGCAATATTTTCAGCTGGCAACATCATTTGTTTATTGACAAATGACAGCCCCTCGCGGTTCGGTCTGCGGACGAAAATCGGGATAAAAATGTCTAAATAGTCGCATCTATACATTTTTTCTACAAAAATGAAGTCCGAATCGTTAAATATGTGATTATCCGCAGTGTTCGTTCGTGTTGCCGCGCTAATTTCGCAGCGTAGGCGGACAATCAATCGTGTAAAATGCATATAAGCTTGACACTCGGGGCCATTTTCTTTTCGTTTGTACATCACTTATATTGTGACGAAAAGGTAGACGGGCACAAGAAGCTCGTGGAAACCATCGGTGAGTCGTTTTGAATGTTATTCTCCATCCCCCGCCCCCCTAGAAGGGGGCTCTTTTTGTCCGAGCTGTGCCGCTAGCCGGAATCGACCCTAACGAATCTGTCACCCAGCGCCCGAAAATACAGTTTCCTTTCTAGATTTCTATTCGCCGTGCTGTTATTTTTATCTAATCGACTGCATTCGAGCACCCGTGGCCCAAAATCTGACATTAATTGATGTTCCAAAGTCGAACGTTTCCGCTCACAGAAATCGTAGCCAAATCTCATTTGCGCAAATAAAAAAATGCTAAAATCTTGTTTTCAAACAAACGCCGTTCGATTTTCGAACACATGCTGTAAATAATACGTAATTTTATTGTTTTAAAAACGGAACACGGTTTTCTTTTGTTTCGAGTCATGTCTGTAAGCAGGTACCAAGTACCTACCTGTTGTGCTCTTGGTGGAAAATAAATGCTAATGACACTTTGTCTGTCACACCTTTTAAATTAATTAGGTTTTTATTCATACACATAAATTACTTGTCACAATACATATTTTAATAGCTCGTAAGATCTTCTTTTATAATATTTGAACAAATATACACAAACATAAATGTTTTTTTAAACAAATTTATTATTTTTTATATGACCTGGGCTTGAAAATTTCTTCTCAATCTTCTTCTTTTTCAATCATCCTCGACTATATAATTCATGCACATTAATTTTTCACACTCCTCACATAAAATTTGTTTGAATCTTCCTCTCTTTTCATTCCATTTACATCATTCACCCTTTCTTACCTATAATTATCCTTGATTCTATCAGGTCCTTAATAAAATACCTATTTTTCCTGAATTAATGTATCGGAGAGAAATGTAACAAACTAACTAACCATCACACCGTCTTTCCGAAGGGGTTGGCAGAAAGAATAGACTGCCACACTTTAAATCAAATCCGTTCATTTACTCAAAAGACATTACAAACAGCATAAATGTTTAAGGCATCTATTGAGGTCTATTGATATTTAACCGATGCTGCACTCCATCCTTCTCTTTTCGCCCCCACGGGAGATGCGGCGTGATGGGTTTGCAAACCTCATCGCCACCAATAGGCATCTCCCGGGCACACTTCGATCATCAAACGTCCACAAAATAAATCTAAAACAAATAATATAAAATCCGCCACAAGCGCCCAAAATCGGTCCTCCTTCAGAGGAACAGTCCGGGCCACACATCATGCCCCCGCATAAACTAACAACCCACCAAATCACCTTCCAACAATGTTCCCATCAGACATAAGAGGAATAGCCACATGAGCTGAACCTCTGTAAGCCAGAAGATCCAAGTCCAAGTCTAAGTCCAATGTAACAAAATAAAATATAAAATAATACACATAATGTTCTTTTAGATTGTGCACACGTTGTCAGCTGGAGGATCCGGACTTTTGTGTGTATTTAATATATATTCCACGTATCCAGCATTCTTTTAAATAACTATAATTAATTTTTAAATTTGAATTATTGTATCGAATTTTAAATGCGTTTTTATATTAGTCTTTGTTTGTTTAGTTTTTATTATATTTTTACACCTGAAGATGGAGGTATCCTCGGAAACATGTCGTGTTTTTAAATATTTTTTTAATAATTAGTGGATTAAACAAAGTTATTTTCAATTTCCTAAGTATATTATAATACTATGGAATTTCATAGTGTTAATGCTTTAGCGTTCAATAAGTTTATATATTTTGACTTCAATTGTAGTGAATTTAAGTATTTGCCTATGAATACTGCATTTTTTCCAACTTTCAAATCTCTCATTTTGAAATGTCCAGTGATTAAACAGCACAATAACACGCGTTTCTTTTTGGCACAATAAGGGATAGGTTAATTATTATTATTTATGATGTCTTATATTTCGAGTCCGCCGTTTTGTACAATCAATTACTACAAGGGCGCACCAGGACAAGACTGACCGAACAGTGCTACTTTTAGAAGTTTCTTAAATTTAACGTCACTATCCTCATACTGAATACTAAAATGGAGGCTGTTCCACGCCAATGAACCTGCAACGCTGAAAGCACGATCATAGCAACTTGCTTTATTGGTTCTGACTGGAATCGTAATGTTGTTCACATTTGTTTCTACTGATCGGAGTGAACGTTGCCTTTCCGTTGGCATGGGTGTCACGCAGAGGTCCGAAATCTGCCTCTGGTGACACCGGTGGGAAGAGCAATTAGTCTGCTGAACGCGGTCTCCTCGGAGATCGACGTCTTTTATATTAGTGAAGGTACGATCAGGGGACAAATACTCTTGACTTTAGAAAGTATGTTGTCTTCCTAATGTCTAACCATCTCTAATGCGTTCCTGATACTTGTTGTATTTTTATAATATTTTACCTGTACTCAATAGATGCCTTAAACATTTTCCTGTTTGTAATGTCTTTTGAGTTAATCAACTGATTTGATTTGATTTAATATACGCTGGCGCTCTCTGGTGTCGAGCCTTAAACACTGTCAAACACATTTTGTATTTTACTTACTCCTGGATTTTGAGCCAGTAAAGTTCCTTCAGGAGCGGCGTGAAATGACAGTATTTTTGTTCTCCCATAATCAAACAGGCAACAGCATTGTAGATTCAATCGTAGGTTCAATTATGAACTTCTCGGATATCTTTGCTTCATTGACTTAAAAGATGGTGTCTTTTCCCCTCGAGTTGACCATTGAATCGCGATGAGTAATCGGTTTCAATTCCAAGTGCATTGGGTCAACGTTTGACCTTACAATTTAAGTCCACCTTGTCAGCGCTAATTAAAGCAATTTGATGTTTTAGACCACATGGGAACTATGTAATTTTTTTTTATACTTATTTTATTAACAAAGAATTACCTTTTTATTTTTAAACTAACTAACCAACCATCACTCCATCTCCCCGGAAGGGTAGGCAGAAAGAATGGAACGCCACACTGTTGTCCTGACATACTTCTCTTGCTTCCTCTACATTCATACATCTTGTCATGCACACACGTCAATTTCTCCGACTCCCGACTCCTGACTGACATTTAATATTTGATTGATTTGATCGTGCCACGTTTTCCTCGGCCTTCCTCTATTTCTATTTCTAGCTCCGTTTACATATATTTTATATTTTACCATTCTGTCTTCATTCATTCTTTCCATGTGTCCAAACCATCTTAATGACCCTTTCATTTTCATTCGTATAACCTTACGGAACTATCTATTGTTGTGTTGAAATGTTTTTATTTTGTGTAGGCTCCCTTATCTCTGCTGTTCTAATGGGTTTTTAAATGCACTAAAATTGCATATCTTTGTTTTAAGTTGAAATGATAAAGCTAATGTCCATTTGAAGAGTTATATGTCTTCTTCTTCTTCGTAGTGTACGAGTATACCTCGTTGCCCGTCTCTTAGTCTCTTAAATGCCAGGAGGTATTCATTCATTCATTCTTCCCTTCGTGTACAAACCATATTAATGTTCCTTTCATTATTTTATTTATAACACTTTCATTTACTTATTTTATTTTCATTCGACACTCCATCATACACATTCGTCTAAGAGATCTCATTCCTACTGCATTTATTCTAGTTTCATCCTTCTTTTGCCAGTTTCACGTTTCGCTTCCATACATAAGGGTCGTTACAAGAACACCATTGTGTACTGACATTTTAGCTTTTTTGGATAGGATTTTTTTTGCAATGACAACTTTAAGTGCACCGTTCACTTTGTTGCCTGCCCCAACCCTTCTTTCGATATCCTTTTCCACTCTCCCATCCTTTGTAAACATATTACCTTAATATACAAACTCATCTACTTACTCCATATTTTCGCCATTCACGCTAATATTGCAGACTATTATGATATCTTTGAAAATCATTACCTTAGACTTATTCACATTCATCATTAGATCTTGTAGTTCATTTTTGTGTCTGCAAGTTGGACAGCATCATCCACATACAATAGACAGCTTACTGACACTTCGCTCATTTTGGCACCTACATCCAATCCTTCATCGCTTTTTCAAAATAAGAATTGTAGTATATATAATTAAAAGGCTACATTGAGCACTTCAAAGCATGTGAGGGTGCCAATCCGTAATTAGTAGAGAACATTTTTTCAACAAATGTAACATCATTTATCCATCAATGAAGGCAATATCATGATCATTTAATTTAATGTACTGTTAATTCTAGCTTTGCTTATTTATGATGAAACTAATTCTTTGATTCTCTTCTTTCAACAGTTCCTTCGGCCCCACATAACCTCACAATCAAGAAGGTAACATCGACGGAGGTACATCTCACTTGGGCGAAGCCGTCCGGCATACATATCCGCTCCAATCAGCCCCACCACCAGCCACACACGTCCCAAGATCATCCTCCAAGCTCCGGCATCCTAGACATCAAACCCGGAGACATACTGTCCAACCAGGACAGCTCCTTTCTCGGAGTCTTGAAAGACAATCCGAAACAACGTATTTTGTCATCGAAACTTATCAAAAATGAACTGTACGAAGATGAGAAATACACGGTTAACGATCGCGGTTATACCGGAGAAGGCGTGCCCATTTTCGAACCGTGGCGGTCGGAGAGAGAAAGATATTTTCGAAGACGGAAGAGAAGGCGCGACGCCCAAACCACGACGGACGCCGTGCCGACGACGCTTCCGCCCAAACAGGTTGTGACACTAGTTCCCGAGACTGATTCAGTAGACGCGGAAAAGAAAAGCGGTGCTATGATGGACGAGAGCGTCAAGGAGTTCACGACTACGGACAGCAACGACGTGTCCGATGTCGAGATGACGACTGAATTTGACGGGCAGTTCATCAACTACGTGCTGTTCTACGAGGAGGGGCTGCCCGGAGGCGTGGCGGACTCGTGGAAGGGGGGCTTCGCAGAGGACCCTCCGCAGAGGCCAGCCAAGGTCAAGGAGATAGTGCTGGCACACCAGGACGGGAGGGACGGACTCAAAGGTGTTAAATACACACTCAGGGGATTGAGTAAGATTTTTTTATATATTAAAAATATGTATAATTGCGTAGATGTTCACTGTTGGTAGGAGTATATGGTGATTTAGTGACTAACAAAATGGCTATCTCTTGAATAAGATGACTAAGATGAAGATCTAGCAAACTAGATGTTCATATCTCAAATAATATGATTAAGATATCAAGCGTCCTTGAGGTGAGTTACTCACGAAAATGGAGCTATACAAATTAGCCTAATTATTATTAACTATTTGAATAAATATAGTTACACTTTGTATTACAACACTTTTTATTTTTACTGAACTCAGACATGTTTCGGTTACAAGTAATCTTTATCAATTAAATCAAATAAAACAGAACAGTCTCTTATATACTAAATGGAGAACGAGTTATGCATAAAAGTGGAAGGGGTTTAATTAGGATTGAAGAGAGGGGGGATGTAACGGGAACATAATCGAGAATGGGAATTGAATTTAAATTTTAGATTCGCTAACCATATAATTGAAAATAATCACACATTTAATAAAGAAAATGGTATTGAAATTTTGCATAGAAATTAATAAAGCCATCAAAAATAATAAAAATATAATAAATAACCAATTAAATTTAAATTCAATTCCCATGCTCGATATGTTCCCATTACACCTCCCCTCTCCTCCATCCTAATTATACCCCTTCCACTCGATATGTTCCCGTTACATCTCCCCTCTCTTCAACCCTAATTATTCAAAGCCCGGCTTCGAATCCATACAAAAAATTGTAGATATCTTCCGGTATATATGCACCTAGCTATATGATTACAAGCCAAAAATACTAAAGTGCGACAAAGACCCTTTTACATTTTGCAAGCCCAATATGAAGCCCATAGAAAACATAAAACAAAACATGTGGACGAGGGCGATTTCGCGGGCATCTCACCTACGCACGGTATGTATGAGTGAAATAAAATACGGCGCGTATGAGTGAAACAAAACATATACGCAGATCATCCCATCACCTTGGTCTTTGCCAGGTTCATACTCAAACATACAGATTTGGATATCTCGTTCAGTTCTTTAAGCATTTCGGCTAGTTTCACCAGATCTAATTTGATTATAATGTTTTAAATCATTTTCGTTTTTCCAGAACCCTATTTGCACTACCGCATCTGGGTGCGGGCCTACTACACCGATCCCTCTTCCCTACCCTCCGTCCCGGCACCCCATCTCCTCAGCCCGCCGTCCCCTTCGCTGGTGGTGCTGACGGACGTGCCCCCTCCGTCTCCGCCGCTGCTGAGGAACCTGAGCTGCGACCAGCCGCCCGGCACGCTGGTGCTGGCGTGGTCGCGGCCAGGCAACTACGCGCGGTCGCTGGACGCGTACGCCGTGTCGTTGCGACGCGTGGGCGGCTCCAACCAGAGGATACAGTTCGAAACGGAGGAAGACCACATCGAGACTGCACTCAACTTGGTAAGTTACTTCTTCATGTCTGCAACAAGCTTCACTCGGTCCTGTCTCCAGCCAGTCTTTTCATTTCTGTGTAGCTGCCACAGCGCATGTCTCTTATCACCTGGGGTCCATATAGGCGTCCCTTGGGCGGTTTGTGTATTTAGGTAGCATGTTCACAGCAGATGGCCGAACGGATAGTGACGTCGAAAGAAGGGTTGGTGCGGGTAACAAAGTTAATGGAGCTTTAAAAGTCGTTAATTTTTCAATGAAAGCGAAAACGGCCGTTCACAATGGAGTTTTGGTCCCAACCCTAATTTATGGAAGCGAAGCATGGAACTGGCAGAAAAAGGATGAGAGCAGAATAAATGCGGTAAAGTGTGGTAGAACGATATACAACAGAATCTCAAATGCCGATATAAGAAAGGAATGTAGAACGAAAGAAGGTATTATGAACAAAATTATGAAAGGATCGCTGCGTTGGTTCGGACATATGGAATGCATGGATGGAGAAAGAATCACATCACACAGCACCACATCTTGAAAGCATTAATTTTGGACCTCTCTGATGTACGCATAGTCATAAAAGACTCGCAATAATAAAAAAACCAGCCGCACAATTGAAGCTAATTTAATGTGTTTTTGTTATTCAATTTATTCTTCTTATATCATAAAAACGTATTTGAACATTTTCTATTTCAGTCCGTGGACATCATTAACAATGTCACAATCTACGAAGTCACCCTGCAGGCCTTCACCAAGTCCATCGTGGATCCAAAAGTCCTCATCAACGGAACGGAAACGGAGCCGTATCAGGTTTGCCTTTATCCATCATTATTATTTTTTTTTGTTCTGGTATCATACCTTATTCTATTGTTATATTTACTGTCAATCGTGTTGTTTAACGCTGTCGTTGATTTCTCACAGGTGACAATGACCACGGACTGCGTGGCCGCTCCGCTGGTGGGTTCGGGAGGGGGCATGGGTGCGGGGCTGGGAGCCCCCAGTGAATCCATGTCGGGGACGGACCTCGGTCATGTGATCGGGATCGTAGTCATGGTCATCATCGTTGCCCTCTTTGCCCTCGTCATGGTCTACAGATGGTGAGTGATTCTCCTTTAACAAAGTTGGCTTTACAAAGTAGTTTTGCATATGCATCGGATATTATTAATATAAACGAACACCTCGATTGAATCTGGTGACACTGGTGGGAAAAGCAATTAATCTGCTGAACGCAGTCTCTTCGGAGATCGACGTCTTTCATATTAGTGAATGTATGCACAGAAGGCAAATACTCTTGGAGAGTATCTTGTCTTCCTGTAGTGGAACCATCTCTCGTGTGTTTCTGGTAGTATACTATATACAATATATTATTTTACCTGTTCTCAATAGATGCCTTAAATGCCTTATTTGTATATATCTTTTTAACCATCATTTCGCCCCTGTGGGAGACGCGGTGTGATGAGTTGCGAACCTCATCGCCACCAATCCAGCAAGAACCTCAAAATGTTCTGAATGAAATTATTCAAATTGGCATTAAAAAAATCATGAAAATTTATTTTAACAGCTGTCAGAACTCTCCACATAAACGAAAAACTTATTTATTTTCAACACCAAAACAGCACAATATGTTTAGTTCCATAATTAAAAATTATAAAAACGCGGCAACGAAGAAATTGGCCAGGAGAATTTGATGTTTTGAAAAAGACAACTTCACATTTCACATATCTAACAGGACACACCCAACACTTTTAAGATGATATAAAAAACATAAATTATTGTTACAATCATATACACACCAAAATAATTTAATAATACACCAAACATCTCCAGTTTTATGGGAGCACCGCGCGAACCAAGCCCTTATATAATATGCTTAGGGCGGTTAATCTTAGAAAGTGATGCTTTCGGCTAGTGATGTCCGATTGTTTGCGTGTTTAGGACGGCCTTCAAGAAGTGCTACCCCATGTCGTACCTCTTCCTGGAAGAGGGCGGTGCTGGGGAGGGCTGCGCTGAGGGTGGAGCCCCCGGCAAGGCAGAAGACAAGATCAACCAGGTGAAGAGGGCAGGTGAGTCATACACATTTGATTATTTTCATTACCCTGTTTAACTCTTTGGTTTCGCAATGCTTATTTCTCCTGTATGGCACTCCTATTCTTATTTCGAGAAAGCTCAAGCTCAAAATATTAACAGTAGACATAAAAGTGTACCGCTGTGCAGATGCAGGAATTGGAATCTATCACAGACATCATTAGAAAACTCAAAACTAAAGAATGGACCGCCACACTGTTATATCCTGATTTTCTTAAATGCTTTTCAAAATACGGTAAAACCTTGATATAATGGACCTCTATTTAACGAACTTCGGATATATCGGACAAAAGATCCGGTCAAATGTAAAAAAAATTAAAAACGTATTTTCCCTATTATTATTATTATTTTTTTTTTTATGTACACAACAGGTCGTTTCGACCCAATTACTGTATACATTTTTTTTATTTTTTAGCTATTATATTGATTCTCGTGATATGTGATAGGTAGCCAATCTATCGCCATTTTATTGTCACGTGAATTCTACACCAGACCAAAGACAGTGTGACAATCACACTTCCATCGCCGGGAATCGAACCCAGGACCTTCGGCATGGAAGTCAGAGCTCGTAACCACTCTGCCACCAAGGTCGTCGTAATAGAGAGTTGATTATAAAAACAGTTTACTTCAAAAGTGCAAACAAAACGTGATTCCTTTTTCAAAGTAGGATTACCGAAAGCAAGCACGTCGTTATCAAACAGCAACATCGCTTCATGACTAGAGTCAGAAGACAATAAATAGAATTTTGTAATATCTAAATACAGTTCAAATGTGAATTCCGTTAATGTGTGTGAATTCACATTACAGCGAGTCCAGCGCATGCTGTGGTGTTCTGGGGTGCGGCTGAGGGTGCAGCGGGGGGCTCCACAGAGCAGCTGTGGGACTCCTTGCACCCTCCGGTTCCTTCGGACGGATTCCTGGCGCACACGGCCGCTCTGCATCAGGACGGAGACATCGGATTCAGGTGGGTCACACTACTTCTATACTAATTATTTCAAAAGAAATTGATCAATATTTGTTTTATCACATATACTCTGAGGAATCTTAGGTACAAGCAAAACCAGTTGGTATCAAGTGTAATTACTAATCTGCGGTTAATATACCAAAAAACTAACCATCACGCCATTTCTCCAGAGGGGTAGGCAGAATGGATGGATTGCCACAATGCTCTGTCCTGGCATACCTCTCGGGCTTCCTCTACATTCATACATCGTACCATGCACGCACGTCGATTATTCCGACTTCGAAAGTGACCTCCTTTTAGTAATTGATTAATTTGGTCATGCCATGTTTTCCTCGGTCGTCCTCGGCTTCTTTTTCCACTCACGCTGCTTGTGTACAACTTTTTAACCATTCTACTCTCATCCATTCGCTCCATATGTCCAAACCGTCTCAGGGATCCTTTTTTAATGTTATCCATGATGCAGTCATCTGCCTTACATTTCTTTCTTATTTCATCGTTCGGTATTCTATCATACAGCTTCATATGAAAATTTATATATTTGTTATTTCAGCAAGGAATATGAGCTGATACAGTCCAGGTCTGCCGTCCTCGGTCACACGTCTCACCACAGCCAGCATCCGGACAATAGACTCAAGAATCGCTACCTCAACATCACCGCATGTAAGTTCCATGGGATACTTCTACTTCTAGTGTTCTTCACTCAATCTCTCAGTATCTTGCCTGCTGTTCTACATTATTTCCTTCATTCTCCATTCGCTTAGCAGTTTAAACAATGGACCATTTTTTTAGATGATCATTCCCGGGTGTGTCTCCTTCCCTCTTCATCCTGCGACTGCGATCCGGGAAAGGACCACCGTCGCTCCTGCACCTCGAAACCGTCATCGCAAGACTCTTCGCCGCACTGCGACTACGTCAACGCTAATTTCATCGACGGCATTGTTGCTGAGATCGACGCAGAGCTCGCAAAGTTCATCATCGAGCAGAACGAGCGCAGAAAACTTGCGCAGAAGAAGAAAATGGACGCAGAGGCGACGAAGCTAGAAATAGAGACGAGACAGGCGAATCTAGGCGCGAAGATTTCGCAGCCTCTTCTCCCGCTCAATCTGGAAGCGCTGGAATCGAAGATACCCCAAGGCTTCAACACCGTGGATCCGCGGATATCTTTCGGCCCGTTTGAATCGAAGGTCGCAGCGGCAAATAAGGAAAAGCTAACGCTGGATTTGAACGGCGAACGGAAGGTGACATCGCCCGGTTTGGAGATACTACCAAATACGTGCAGATTATCCATCAACTTGGAGAAGAAAGAAGAAAAAGAAAAGGCGGAAAACGATGCCAAAAGCGACACCAAGTCTGTCAAGGAGCCTAAGGGTAAGAAGCGTTCGACTTCTGCCGACACCCGCGACATTGTTATAGATAAAAAGTCTACCAGTAGGGGGCACAGCAAGAATTCTTCCGTGGTCGTGAACAACGAGAGTCCGCTGAACGGCGTGCCAAAGATCGAGGGGGCGTTTTTGAATATAGAATTTTCCGGGATCGTGGACTCTGAGAGGGAGCTGCAGCAGGCCAGGGAGGCAGAGAGGCTGGAGGAAGCCACCCGGCTGGCCAAGGAAGCGGCGGAGGAGACGTTGGATGATCTGGACGATCTCTACACTCAAATAGGTATGTTTTGTTTTTATTATCCTTAGTCATTTCAAGAAAGCTCAAGCTCCAAGTATTCAGCAGTAGCGTTAAAAGCGTACTGCTGTACGGATGTGAGACTTGGAAGTCTACCGTGGACGTTATTGGTAAACTCCAGGTGTTTATAAATAGGTGCCTTCGCTCAATATTCAAAATCTATTGGCCCCAAAGAGTGTCAAATGCCATTCTCGGGACCATGGCAGGCGAAAAGCCAATTAGAGAACAAGTCGCTAGACGCAAATGGCAGTGGATCGATCACACTCTGAGACGGAACCCAGCCTGCATCGCTCAGGGTGCACTAGACTGGTCCCCTATGGGGGGAAAGAGAAAGCGAGGCAGATCTAGAGCCACCTGGAGAAGAACCCTGCAGGACGAGGTTAAGGCAGCAGGCCTCACATGTTAGGCATCAGGCATGCGATAGAGTCGGGTGGAGAAGATTCCTTGACGCCCTATGTACCACGGAGGTGTGAAAAAGAAGAAGAAGTCATAAATAACTTACGATTTTTTATCCTACGTTTATTTTGCTTTAAAATTCACAGAAAATTATATTTATCAATTACGTATTCACCAATGTTAAATATAACCTTCTCCCATGTTATTGGTAACTTATCGTTCCCCTCCTCATAAAATTTTGTGGGTTGTTCATCATTAATGAAAGATTTTCCATCCAAAATTTTTTGTAAGGAACAAGAAATGTGGTAGTCCATAGGAGCGATATCTGGGGAGTAGGGTGGGTGTGGCAAAACAGATCAGTTGAGCTCCAGATTTTTTTAGTAAGGCAGATGATTGCATCATAAGTAAAATTAAAAAAGGATCCCTGAGATGGTTTGGACATATGGAACGAATGGACGAGAGAATGACATTAAAATGCTGTATACAAGCAGTGTGAGTGGAAAGATACGAAAAGCATGGCATGACCAAATTAATCAAATACTGAAAGGCGGCCACATTCAAAGTCAGAAAAATCGACTAGCATTTATGTTACGATGTATAATGTGGAGGAAGCTAGAGAGGTATGTCAGGAGAGAATGGTACTGCGGTCCATCTCTCTGCCTACCCCTCCAGTGAAACGGCGTGATGGTTAGTTAGTTAGTTATGGTAAAGAATAACGTGGCACTAATTCGTGAATATTCATGAAAGTACGTTCAGAAGACAAATACTCTTGACTTTGGAGAGTATCTTGTATTCCTAATGTCGAACCATCTCTCATGCGTTCCTGGTATTATATATTTATTATGTTTTACCTGTTCTCAATAGATGCCTTAAACTATAATTGTTGTTTGTAATATCTTTTGAGAAAATAAACTGATTTGATTAATCAAATATTAAATGGCGGCCACGTGAGGAGTCGGAGAAATCAACGTGCGTGCATGACACGATGTATGAATGTTGAGGAAGCGACGGTCCATTCTTTCTGCCTCCACTTGGAGAAACCGCGTGATGGTTAGTTAGTTAATATTCGTATAATTTTTTTTTGTTCCCCCATTCTCAGGCGGTGAATCTTACCGTGTGAAGTCTTCGTGGCTGCTGGACCGAAGGAGATACATCGGCACCCAGGGGCCCACGCCTGACACGCTCCCCGCCTTCTGGAGGATGGTCTGGGACCACCGTGTGGCCGTTCTCGTCATGATCACAAACCTGGTGGAACGCGGACGGGTGAGTTCTAACCTACAATCCGTATATTGATGCTGGACTGATGTAAGATCATTCCAACTACCCTTGTCTTCTGATTGACTGGGATAGGATTGTGAAGCATCCTGTTAGAATTCAATCCGTGGGAAAAAATACGTAAATAGAGGTAAAATATAAATGGAGGGTATTGAAAAAAAACATAATTTTTTTATTTTAAATCACGTAGATTAGTTTGTAAAACGCATGCCAAAAAAAACAAAAGAAACCGATAAAAAAGAAAGAAAATATTGTAATTAACTTAACAAATAAAACACCAAAAAATGTAAAAAGTATATGTAAATAATGATCGTGAATAATGTCAAAAAGAACGAAGCGTTACTAATCGAGTCGAAAACCGAACGATAGATGCTGAATGTCAGTCAATCACCACGTTGCGTGCCGTATGCCGACCAATCACGTTTCTAATGCGCCGCCTCATTATCAAGCCTTCCGTGGCCGAGTGGTAATTGTATTGACTGCCACCCCTAAAGTTTCGGGTTCGATTCCTGGCGAGGAGAGTGTGATTGTCACACTGTCTTTAGTATGGTGTAGAATTCACGTATGGCCATAGATTAGCTACCTATCACATGTCACAAGAATCACTATGATAGCTATAATACCCTTTACATCGATTTGGCTCGTGCTGTCATGGTGTAAAGATCGATTCAACAAAATAATAATAATAATAAATGATGATCGGGAATGATAATGTCAAAAAGAACGAAGTGTTAAATATAGAGTCGAAAACCGAATGACAGATGCCAAATGTCGGCCAATCACCACGTTGCGCGCCATATGCCGACCAATCACCTCATTGTCAAGCGCGTGTAATTCGCATTTAAAAAAAAAAATTTTTTGACTTAAATGGCGGGAAAAAACAACGTAAAAGCGGGTAAAAATTGATCTAAAATATATCGGGACTGAAAAAATTAAACGCAATTTGCTGGAAAATGTTAAATACGGGAACATAAAATCCGGGTTTCACTGTAATTCAATCTTCTTTTCATATTGGTTGGACGCTGCTAGGCCCTATTTGTGCAGAGTTTGCTGGCTTTTATGATGTGGAGAATTCGCATCATTGTTCCAACAGTTTACCTAATCACAATCAAACCTAATTGACATTAATTTTTGTCTGCTGCGTAATACAATGCATATTCCATGTACGTAAGGGCAATTTTCTTTGAACTTCTTTTAATGTATCTTTTCTTTGCAGAGAAAATGTGACCTGTACTGGCCGAAGGAGGGCACGGAGACGTATGGAGCCATTCAGGTTGTGATGCTGAAGGAGGATGTCATGGCCACGTATACTGTCAGAACTTTCCAGATCAAGAACACCAAGGTATGCCCGAATCCTTCTTTTTCTTCGGTGTTACAACCCAACCGCCGCCTCTCAGTCTTGCTGCTCCAGGATCTGACAGTCTGCCACGGCACCATCCATCCATCACAGTCTCAGCCTATTGACGCTTCTTTGCCCTACTGGATTGTCAGATAACACTCTTTTGAGGAGCTCCAGATCCCTCGTGCGGTGCAAGTTCCCTAGCCAGCGCAGTCTAAATCTTTATAATGAATGGATAAATGACAGACTCGCATATACAAGGTCTGTCCAAAAAATAAGCGAACTGTTTTTTTTTTAAATTTAATTTTCCAAAATTTATGATAGATCAATCTTATCCCCTTCAAAATGCTCCCCATTTGTATCGATGCACTTGTCCCACCTCCGTTTCCATTGTTCAAAACATTCCTGGAAGTCTTCAGGAGTCAGGCTCTTCAGCTGCTTTGTCGTTTCACATTTTATCGTCTACACTTCGTCCCAGTGTCGCCCCCTCATGACCTTTTTACATTTCGGGAACAAAAAGTAGTCGCCAGAGGCTAAATCTAGTGAATAGGGAGGGTGATCAATAACAGAGATCGCGTTACAGGTCTAAAACTGGCGAACAATCAGTGATAGATATGAAAGCGTATTGTCATGATTTTTTCAACTTCAAATGTTCTGTTCGTCAAATCGTGTGCACAGACGATATTCCTAAATTTAGTTCATCAGCAATCATCCAAACAGATAATCGATGATTGGAAAGCATAACAAACCAAACACGTTCAATGTTTTCATCAACACAGGAAGTCGACGGTCGTCCTGAACTTGCATCGTCCTTGCAGTTATCACGGCCCTCACTAAAACTCTTGATCCACTTAAAATGGTGATTACGGATTCACTTAGTGGCTCACCCGGCAACAAAGTAGCCAGTGCTCTAGCGCGAATTTCAACTGATGACCACCCGAGCAACGCATTTAATGGACAGACCTAGTCCACCTGGAAGACCACCTATGAGATGGAGGGACGGCTGTTCCTCATCATCCATGGAGACATGATTTCTGTGCCACAGATCAACAGATCTATTGAAAGAAGATTTGATTTAATGTAATAATTTTGCCTGTAGGTGGGATTGTCTCGTTCCGTTCTGCAGTACCACTACACGGTATGGCCAGATCACGGCACTCCCGAACATCCATTGGCAGTTCTCCGCTTCAGGGAGGCGGCTCGCAGAGCAGCTCCACCGCAGGCCGGAGCTATCCTTGTCCACTGCAGGTAAGGTTTCAGAGCAAGGATACCCCATATATCCCTAAAAACTAATAACAGTATAAGTCCACTAATTCGAACAACGTTTTTCGTAATTCGAAATTTTCATAATTTGCTCGGTCCAAAAATTTACTTTTCATAGTAAATTCTACCAATAAATCGAAATATCGCATATTTCGTAATTCATAATGTTTTCATCAATATGTACTTACGATTTCTAATAATTCAAGTGAGACATTAATATAAAGTGAAATGTCTGTGAAGTGACATGAGAAAGAATCTGGTTCGGCGTCTGATTTCTTGGTTTCTTATTTTGTCTCGGAGACTCACACTGAGCATTTGCCTCTCCATGGAACGTTGTGTTGCTGTTAGGGTGGTTGTCTCTAGACTATGTATATAAAAAATAACTAACTAACTAACCATCACGCCGTTTTGCCGAAGGCGTAGACAGAAAGAATGGAGCTTTTGAAAAAAAAATACTAAATATTAATGTTTCTAATTGTAATTTCTAGGTTTTAATTGTAAATAATGGAAAAAAAAAAAAAAAAATCTTTATAATATTTATTTAGTTTTATTCCACTTGAAATTTTGCTCCAAATAGTTCTTCTGGTACTTACTTAGTTTGTTAGGCTTTATTAAATCTATCTTAATGTCAAGTCGAAATACTAATGTCTAGTCAGATTTGACATCTTAATGTCAAGTCAGAGTTGACATATTAATGTCAACTAAGAGTTGAATACTAATGTCAAGTAAGAGTTCACATACTAATGTCAAGTCAGAGTTGACATACTAATGTCAAGTCAGAGTTGACATATTAATGTCAAGTAAGAGTTGAATACTAATGTCAAGTAAGAGTTCACATACTAATGTCAAGTCAGAGTTTACATACTAATGTCAAGTCAGAGTTGACATACTAATGTCAAGTCAGAGCTGATATACTAATGTCAAGTCAGAGTTGACATACTAATGTCAAGTCAGAGTTGACATACTAATGTCAAGTCAGAGCTGATATACTAATGTCAAGTCAGAGTTGACATACTAATGTCAAGTCAGAACTGATATACTAATGTCAAGTCAGAGTTGACATACTAATGTCAAGTCAGAGCTGATATACTAATGTCAGAGTTGACATACTAATGTCAAGTCAGAGCTGATATACTAATGTCAAGTCAGAGTTGACATACTAATGTCAAGTCAGAGTTGACATTCGACCGATAAGGGTTAACCTGATTTTTCTTGATAATATTAATTGTTTATTTGTTGTTTCCAGCGCTGGAGTGGGCCGCACTGGGACTTACATCGTCCTGGATGCTATGTTGAACCACCTGAAGCTGACAGGATCCCTGAACGTATTCGGATTCCTGTGCCACGTGAGGACCCAGCGCAACTTCCTCGTGCAGACTGAGGAGCAGTATGTCTTCATTCACGACGCCCTCCTGGAGGCCATCCAATCCGGAGACACAGAAGTCCCGGCCGAACAAGCCAAAGAGTACCTGAAGAAGCTTCTAGAGCCGTTCCCCGAAGGCCACGTCTTAGACGGAGGGTCTTTGAGCAATAAGTTTGGTCTCTACGGAGCACCGCTGTCTGATAAGAAAGAACCCGTCAACGGAGTCTTGTCAAACGGCAGATTAAGAAACGTCTCCACGGGAGAAAGCGATTTCGCAATGTGGGACAACGAAAGTAGTACACGTTTCAAGGACGAGAGAACTTTAGACGAATGCAGGAACGAGCTCGTGAGCGTATCGTTGCAAAATTCTCTTTTCAACGAGAGGAATCGCAAAGATGTAACCGGCGAGTGTAACGGGAATAAACACGTCCAATCGGACGCGGCCGGGAAGGGTTTCGAAGTTGAAAACGGCAATTTAAACGATATCGAAGAAAGGAACTTGATCAACGAGGAAACTATCATCGACTGCGAAGAACAGGATAAGTACATCACTCTGGATATCGACGGAGATGGTAAAAAAGCAACAGACATAAGTCCAGAGCTGATCCTCGATGGAATGGACCAGAAAATGATAGACTTCGGTGACGGGCCCAACAATTTAATCGTTAAAAATGAGAAACTGAACAGTCTCGAGATCAAGGGAGACAATGTTTCGGTGAATTCTCTGAACTTAGTTAAGTCCGATCACTCGACGAGCTACGAGAAATTGAACGGCACGTGCACGAAGACGAGCGAGGAGTCGAAGGCAAGCTCCATGTCGAATGAGGAGGTGGATCTGCTGTCGAACGAGAACAACGGCAGCGGGAAGATGGACGAGGTCAACGGTACGACGGCATTTGGAAACGACAACAGCAACACAGTCACGAGCAGCATCAGCTCCGACACGAATAATCTGAACAACGTTGCCAACTTCAGGGACAGGCCAAACTTCTCGCCGGGCTTGGGTAACGGGAACTCTGACGGAGGGGAGGTGTACAGAAGAGAGAGGAATATCAGGTTTGTAGTATGATTCTTAAAATCACGTTTTTGCTTTTTATTTACGCTTATTTGGAACTAACTGACTCCTCACGTGGCAGACATTCAATATTTGATTAATTTGATTGTGCCAAGTTTTCCTTGGCCTTCCTCTATTTCTAGTCCCGTTTACATTGTTTCATCCGCATACAATAGAGAGCTTACTGACACTCCACTCATTTTGGCACCTACATCAGTATTTGTGGATTGTAATGATGGATTTGGATTAACATTGGATGGATTTCAACTAACTAACCAGCACGCCGTTTCACCGGAGGGGTAGGCAGAGAGGATGGACCGCCATACCTTTCTGTCCTTACATACCTCTCTATCTTCCTCCACATTCATACATCGTAACATGCACGTTGTGTCAATTTTTCTGACTTCAAATGTGGCCGCCTTTCAGTATTTGATTAATTTGGTCATGCCATGCTTTTCTTGGTCTTCCCCGGCTTTTCTTCCCACTCAAACTGCTTGTTTACAACGTTTTAACCATTCTTCTCTCGTCCATTCGTTCCATATGTCAAAACCATCTCAGGGACCCTTTTTTAATTTTACTTATGATGCAATCATCTGCCTTACATTTCTTCTTTATTTTGTCGTTCAGTATTCTAACATATATCGTTTTCTTGCACATTCTTCTCAGAAATCTCATTTCTACGACATTTATCCTACTTTCATCACCTTTTTTGCCAGCTCCAAGCTTCACTTCTATACATTAAACGTGTGAATCAAAACAAAACGGGCGTAAAAAGAGAGAAAATATTTTAATTAACTTAACAAATAAAACAAAACTGTATTTAAATATGACCGTGAATAATCGCGTTACAAATCGAGTCGAAAATCGAATGATAGGACAGATGTTATAGCATTTAACCGGCGAAAATTTAAAGATGTCGACCGATCACCACGTTACTTGCCGTTTGCCGACCAATCACGGCTGAAATAATGTGTCTACTACGCCGACCTGTTGTCAAGCGCGTGTAACTCACGTCTTTTGAATATTTTCGACGTGAATTGCCAGGAAAAATAACGTGAAAGCGGGTAATAAATGTACTAAAATATATTGAGATTGAAATATTAACACGCAATTAGGTAGGTTAGGTTGTACGGTGTCTTCAATCTGAATATTTTGTTTTCCAGACCCAAGACCGAGGAAAATTACGAGCTCCTCGGCACTGGGAGTCGGATGGGTGCCCTGAACAACAATGCGGATTCCTGCTTCGCCGGCGGGCACCGCTTCTCATGCCAGCGTAGAGACATGTCCGGGAAGAAGCCCAGGAATCTTCTGGAGCACCAGTTCAAGGTATAATCAATTTTACTATTTGCCCGACTAACGACTGACTGACAAATAGATGTATATCTAATTAATATGAATGAAAACGTCTGTCTTCTAGGAGTTCTTCTAGAATGAAATTTTCAAATCAAATCAAATCAGTTTATTAACTCAAAAGACATTAAAAACAGCAAAATGTTTAAGGCATCTATTGAGTACAGGTAAAATATTATAAAAATACAACATAATACCAGGAACGCATTAGAGATGGTTCGACATTAGGAAGGCAAGATACTTTTTAAAGTCAAGAGTATTTGTCTCCTGAACGTACCTTCACTAATATGAAAGATGTCGATCTCCGAGGAGACCGCGTTCAGCAGACTAATTGCTCTTCCCACTGGTGTCACCAGAGGCAGATTGGTTCTGGTGGCCGGTAGGTAAAACAATCTGTGCTATCGCTGTCGGAGAAATCTATCAGGGACAAAAAGACATGGCCACCCACCCTCCACCAACACCCTCTAGCATGGCCAAGTTCTCGAAATATCCCCTGATTAATTTAGAGAAATGGGTAATGAAATGCCCATCTCTTCGAAGCTGTAGAGAATTGGTTCCGAGCATTCCTAAAAGAAATGCCATAGGATAGAGCCACGGATAACTACCATACTCCCTCGTGTAGAGATACCTCAGAAACTTTTTCTGAACCCTCTCAAGCATAACGGAATATCTCGCCTCGTGAGGATTCCATATCACACAACCACTTTCGAGTCTGCTCTGAACCAACGCGTTGTATAGGACTCTGAGCACATTGGGATCTCGGAAAACTCTTCCGGTCCGAATGATGAAGCCCAACATCCTCAGTGCAATGTCACAAATCCTCTCGATAAGTGCACGAATGTTATATATGTTTCGCCCTTCTAAGGCATTAAAAAAAAATATTTGATATTTATTTATTTTTTTTTTTTTATTTGATTTATTTTTTTTTTTAAAAACCCGATTGGGTTATATGGTTACATTTTTAGATCTTAGGTACTATTAATTATGATTTGTTTCAGATATTTTGTCTTGAAGCGCTTTGAAGGTTCCTGGTTCTTCTTTCTGTATTGTTTCTCCTAGGCTTTCTTTTAGTTTGTTGTAGTTAATTTTCTTTGTGGTATATTGTTGATGTTTTATTCTCTGTCTGGGTATAGTTTTTAGTTTAGAATCAATGATAGATTTATAATGCCTTAGAATCAATGATGACGCTTCATTGAGACGGTCCAGAGGAATTCCCCAGATAACGTGAATTGGATTTATAACGTGAGTTGGATTTTGTATTTCGAAGATTATTGACGGCATGTTCCATCTTGCAGCTGGTGACGAGCTTCGAACCGAGCAAGTACCACACGGTCAGCGCTTGCAAGCTCGTCAATCAGGTCAAGAACAGGAGAGGCGCCGTCTTGCCTGTGGAGAGCGGGAGGGTCCATCTCATACCGAAGCCTGGCGTCGAAGGTAAGATTTGTTTCATATTTATTTATTTGTAAATCTATCCTTTAGAAGTATGTAGCAGACAACGAACATGAACTACAAGCCCTAGTATCTAGTACAAATGAGCTATACAAGAATGTGAATAAGTCCTCGGTAGTATGATAGCAAGCTCAGGAGGTTCGTAGGAAGATGTAGCCAGCAGACTCAACAAGGCAAGGGGAGCTTTCGCTATTCTTCGCCCTGTATGGTGCTCCGGTATCATTTCGTGAAAGCTCAAGCTCCAAATATTCAGCAGTAGCCTTAAAAGCGTACTGCTGTACGGATGTGAGACTTGGAAATCTACCGCGGACGTTATTGGAAAACTCCTGGTATTTATAAATAGGTGCCTTTGCTCAATATTCAAGATCTATTGGTTACAAACAGTGTCAAATGCCGTTCTCTGGACCATGCCAGGCGAAAAGCCAATTAGAGAACAAGTCGCTAGACGCAAATGGCAGTGGATCGGTCACACTCTGAGACGGAAACCTAGCCTGCATCGCTCAGGGCGCACTAGACTGGTCCCCTATGGGGGGAAAGAGGAAGCGAGGCAGACCTAGAGCCACCTGGAGAAGAGACCTGCAGGATGAGGTTAAGGCTGCAGTCACTTGGGATGATGTTAGGCATCAGGTATGCGATAGAGTTGGGTGGAGAAGGTTCCTTCAAGCCCTATGCACCACGAAGGTGTGACAGGACAAGAAGAAGAATAATAATAATATAATTAAGACAGTAGTTCAGCGCAGCACCATTTAGTTCATGTATATTTTTTAACTGATGTTTTGTATTTGTGGTGTAGGTAGCGACTACATCAACGCCACGTGGCTGCAGGGACACCGCAGGCTGAAGGAGTTTGTGGTGACGCAGCATCCGCTGCCTCAGACTGCCGAGGACGTCTACCGGCTGCTTTGGGATCACTCGTGCCAAATTCTCGTGATGCTCACCGACCTCGGAGACCAGGTACATCAGAGGGTTTCTTCCAAAAATATAATCAGACTGGCTGATGAAGGTGCTCCGGATTTATTGATATAGAAGATAGAATGAAAACAACTATTGAAAGGATAAATATATTGGGAGTTTCGGCAAGTTCAGTCTGTTTTTTTGTATGAAAATCGTCATTGCGTCGAATCGTTATTGCTCTCCTTCTCTCAAAGATCCACTATTTCAGCACAGCACCTTTCTTTTGAAGGTGTCCAGCAGTTCTGCCATTTTTACCGTCAAAGTCAGAGCCTCGCAACCATACTCCAATCAGTGGCGGTACTCCCATAAAAGTCAAGAAGCTCGGTTTGCGTAAGAAATTTTGAATAAAAACCTCCAAATCAAAGTAATCATGCCCCCGCATAAACCAAAAACCCACCAAATCACCTTCCAATGTTCCCATCAGACGTAAGAGGAATAGCCACAAGACCTGAACCTCTGTAAGCCAGAAGAGGTTTTGATTTATACGCAAGCCGGGCTTCTGGGCTTCTCTGGGAGTACCGCCACTGACTCCAATACTGTCCATGTTACAGTCTTGTATAGTGTTATAGAAACCAAAAAATCTAACCTTACCAACTATTGTTAATGATTTTGTGTGTTTGTTTCTCTTTGTAGGATTGCCAACGGTTCTGGCCAACTCCAGAGAACCCGGAGATCAATGCGTATAAATTTTGCATAAAATTCGACTCTCAGGAGAAGCACATCGCCAGAAGAAAACCCCCAGGGGCCAAGCCGAGCCCTCAAAAGTCAGAAGGGGAGACCAAGCATCCTTCGCCCGTGCAGAGCCCCACATCCGTCGGCTCAAGCAGGAACTTCAAACTGAACAAGTCATCGCAGAGGAGCAGTCCCATTTCGCCAAACGAAGATTCTAAATCGCCATTGCAACCGGATTTGTCGCCGAACCCGTGCTCCGTTAAAAGCCCCGTCACGATCGATGGAAAGCACGACACTAGCTACTACAGGCGACAGTCATCGACGGATCACCAAGACGAGGAGAGACTTATACCGAAATCAGACGAGCCCCCGAGCTTGGAATGCGCAGAGGAGTTAGACGAATTGAAAAAACTAAACGACGAACCGAAAACCGACGGATACAACTTCGACCGAGCCGAGCTGAGAATCGAAACCATCTCGAACAAGGACTCGGACGGTGACCGATCTAGTCCTAATAAACCGGCAAACGGAGATCCGTTCAGTCCCACCGAGTCCAAGAAATCGCAGACGAAGAGCCCCTCGAAGATCTCGCTTAAGAGCTTGCGCATCAGCAGCCCCGTTCTCAAGTCTCCGACAAAGTTTAAATTCGACTTCGGCGCCAGGATATCACTCAATTCCAAGACGGAAAGCGACGGGAGAAAATCGCCGATCGTCAACGAAGTCCCGTCGTTCGAATACAAGTTCGAAATGGTCCCTTACAAAGACCCGAGTCAATTGACCGCCGAAGACATCGGCAAAGACTGCGTCATCACGACCACGAATCTCATGATGACATCGCTGCAGGACGACTACATGCTGAAAGTCAAGCTGATTGAGTGTCCCAAGTGGCTGGCCGACCTGGATTACGACGAGAACTCGGACACGGACGAGGAGTCGGACGATGACGACTACGAGATGGAAACGAAGGCGCTGGACTATGTGATAGACCAGAGGCTCAAGGCGTACAAGGGGGTGTTTGGCCTGCCAGAGTACGTGACGAGGTGTCAGGATGACATGAAGAACAGTCCAGTCGTCGTTGTTGACAAGTGAGTGATTTTTTTTTAAACTAATTAACCATCATAGACCGCGATTCAGCAGACTAATTACTCTTCCCACCGGTGTCACCAGAGGCAGATTGGTTCTGGTGACCGGTAGGTAAAACAATATGTGCTGTCTTCTTCTTCTTCTTTTAATAGATCTGACGATCTGTGACACAGCTCGTCGGATGATGAGATCCAGCTGTCCCTCCATCTCTTAGGCGGTCTTCCAGGTGGGCGGTGTCCAGAGGGGATTATGTGCTGTCGCTGTCGGAGAGAGCCGGTCGAGTCCTCGAAATATCCCCTGATTAATTTAAAGAAATGGGTAATGAGATGCCCATCTCTTCGAAGCTGTTAAGAATTGGTTCCGAGCATTCCTAAAAGAAATGCCGTGGGATAGAGCCACGGATAACTACCATACTCCCTCATGTAGAGATACCTCAGAATTTTTTTCTTAATTAATAATTAAATAAAACGATGTTTTTTTAACTACTTCCACTTTTGTCTTTATTTAGACAGCGACCGGTTTCGCCAGGCTCGCTGGCATCGACAGACTGGTGCCAGCGAGCCTGGCGAAACCGGTCGCTGTCTAAATAAAGACAAAAGTGGAAGTAGTTAAAAAAACATCGTTTTATTTAATTATTATTTAAAATGATCTTCCATCAAGAGATTTCAGTAAAATCATTTGATTATTTTTTTCTTAGCTTTTTTATAGGCATAGACTTATGTTTGTTGTTATTAATGAATATTTTTTTATATAACTTGTATTTTCTCGTTATGTCTGTAGAATGGGCGGAGCTCGGGCGACGGCGCTCTGCACGCTAAGCAACGCCCTGCGCCGCAGCTCTCGGGACGTCTACTCGCTGAGCAAGCTGCACCACGGGCGGAGGCCCGGCGTGTGGAGGCGCCCGGCCGACGTTCGAGCCCTCTACGAGGCCCTGGCCACGCTCACGCCCTAGCTAGGGTATGTTCCCTCTACCTCACCATCACGCAATTATACCCAAGTATCCAACTAACCATCAGGTCGTCTCCTCGAAGGGGTAGGCAGAAAGAATGGACCACCACACTGTTATTTCCTGACATACGAGGTCTGTTCAAAAAGTATCGCGAATTTTATATTTTTTCAAAAAGTATTTATTTATTCATGAATATCTATTTTGTCCCCTTCAAAGTAATTCCCCTCGGATATAATACATTTATGCCAACGTTTTTTCCAATCCTCGAAGCACTTAAAAAAATCATTTTTGTGATCTTGTTCAGCTCCTCCTTCGATGCCGTCTTTATCTCCTCAATCGTGGCGTAGCGTCGTCCTTTCATGGGCCTCTTCAGTTTTGGAAACAGGAAAAAGTCACAGGGGCCAGGTCTGGGGAATACGGTGGCTGCGGCACCATTACTGTGTTGTTTTTGGCCAAATATTCGCGCACAAGCAACGATGTGTGAGCAGGGGCGTTATCATGGTGCAAAAGCCAGTTTTTGTTCTTCCACAAATCCGGGCGTTTCTGGCGGATTGCTTCGCGCAAATTGCGCATACGTACTTCTCTCGTTTTCTTGGACAACATTTAATATTTGTATCTTCTTCTTTCGTGCCGTGTCAGTTCTCCCCAACGTTGGCGACCACTGCAGCAAAGGCTTCTCTGTCCCGCGCCACTTGAAACAGGTTCTGAACTCTTGTAATTCCTGTCCACTCTTTAATATTCCGCAGCCAGGACAGCTGCCTTCTACCAACTCCTCGACGTCCCTCCACTTTACCCATTAATATCAGTCGAAAGAGGTGGTATTTTTCTTCCCTTTACCTTTACTTTCAGACCTTTCTAATTTTCACACTGGACAACAGCTCTCTATTGGCTCTGGCTCTCTGCAGTACGTCTGCATTACTGACCCTATCGATCCACGGTATAGGGAGCATTCTGTGATATATCCACATCTCTAATGTAGACGAATAATTTTTTTTTTTTCAAAAAACAAAAATTCCCGTTATTTTCTGAACACACCTTGTATATGTATACATATTATAATATTTAATATATTTGTATAAATATTTTTTACAACATTTTGAATGTATACAAATACTTGTAGACGAATACTGGATTTTACCCATTGCGGGTTATCAATTCAAGGATTTATCAGTTTATTTCATTTCATCAATAGACATTACAAAATTAATTTTTAAGGCATCTATTGAGAACAGGTAAAATAATATATTGTTAAAATAATAATATACTACCAGAAACGCATGAGAGATGGTTGAACATTAGGAAGACAGGATACCCTCCAGAATTAAGAGTATTTGCCTTCTGAACGTAATTTCACTGATATGAAAGACGTCGATTTCCGAGGAGACCGCGTTCAGCAGATTGATTGCTCTTCCCACCGGTGTCACCAGAGCCAGGTTGGTTCTAGCGGCGGATAGGTAAAACAATCTATGCTGGCGCTGTCGGAGATATCTCGGAGATATGTCGGAGATTAATTGTATCTCAATAGAGACGAAGATGCAAATTGGAAACAGAATATGATGATCGAGGTGTTTACAGGACTTATGACCATATCATTGATTGGGTTAAGCGCACGCTTTATGTAATACAACATTCCCCATTCCACCTTTATCTTATGACCACCATGTCTGACAAATGTTTGGAAGTTGTATATATGTTAATCTGTAACACCACCCTTTACATGGTAGTTTCAATCTACACACTAGCGCCATCTATGAAGATTGGATTTTAAGCATTAAGCAAATGATCTTTTTAACGCAATGTGAGTATTTTTTACTTATTAATATGTTATTTGGTTATTTTACAGGTCAGGTAAAGCCGCGGGGGCCTCATCTGGCGCGCACACACACGGCTTGCAGGGGCGGCCAACACAATTACATTAAATTTTTTATACAATTTTTACCTAATGTAATTCAGTCTCGGTAGTTATCCTATTGTCTCGCCTGTCGGACTGTCTGTTTTATTATTTCCTTTTTGCCGGTGTGAATTGTAGATCTTTTTTTTATATACGTATATACATACATACTATGTCCATGTCTTAGGTTTATCCAATATGTATATATTTATTTATATATGCGTATGAAACTACTATCCATAATCAATTTTTATGTGTATTAATCATACTTTTCGGCATTCTGGGCACGTTGTTTATAACGATCGTTGATACGCACGCATTTCAAGTTTTTTTAACGAACGATTTTAAGATAATCAAATGTATTTAATGAAATCTCTTGATGGAAGTTCATTTTAAATAGTAATTAAATAAATCAAATACTGCAAATAGAAATAAATCCACAGAAGCGAAAATGGCAGTACACAATGGAGTTCTAGTGCCAACCCTCATGCATGGAAATGAAGCTTGGAGCTGGTAAAAGAAGGATGAAAGCAGGATAAACGCCGTAGAAATGAGATCACTAATAATAAAGTTGTATGATAGAATACCGAACGATGAAATAAGAAAGAAATGTAAGGCGGATGACTGCATCATGAACAAAATTAAAAAAGGATCCCTGAGATGGTTTGGACATATGGAACGAATGGATGAGAGTAGAATGGTTAAAAAGTTGTACACAAGCAGCGTGAGTGGGAAAAGAAGCCGAGGACGACCGAGGAAAACATATCATGACCAAATTAATCAATTACTAAAAGGCGGCCACATTTGAAGTCGGAATAATCGAAGCCCGAGAGGTATGCCAGGACAGGGCATTGTGGCGATCCATTCTCTCTGCCTACCTCTCCGGTAAATGGCGTGATGGTTAGTTAGTTAGTTAGTTAGCAATGTTTTTAACTACTTCCACTTTTGTTTCGATTTCACCAGGCTCGCTGCCATCGACAGACTAGTCTGTCAATGCCAGCGTGCCTGGCGAAACCGGTCGCTGTCAAAATAAAGACAAAAGTGGAAGTGATTTAAAAAAATCGCTTTATTTAATTATTATTTCAAGTATTCTTTATAACCGTGATTTTTCCGCATACCCATTCAGAGAAACAGCATGACTGTTGGTTAGTTTGTTAGAAATTTGGTCATATTAATGGGTTGGATCGCTGCGTTGGTTCAGACATATGGAGCGCATTGATGGAGAAAGAATGGTTAGAAAGTATACGTTAATGATGTAAATGGAGTACGGAGTCTAAGCAGACCAAGGAAAACATGGCATGACCAAATTAATCTAATTTCAAAGGTCGGTCATGTTAGAAGTCGGAAGAATCGACGTGCGTGTATGACTCGCTGTATGAATGTGGAGCAAGCTAGAGAGGTGTGCCAGGATAGAGTAGTGTGGCGGTCCATTCTCTCTGCCTACCCCTGCAGAGAAACGGCATGATGGTTTGTTTATTTTCCAAATAAAGCGAAAGATGTCATTTTCTATAAATGAAATAAAGCTTCCAGAATGCATGTGTTAATATTATTATTTTTTTTAATAAGGTATCCACAATATATTTTTGAAATTCCACACTGTTTTCAATATCCAACGATCGTTGTAAAAAAATGTGTAAATATATTTTTATAAACTTTTTTTTTGCTGTATTAATCATTTATAAATAGTGTATGCAACGATGAAAGAAAAGTATTAGGATCCGCTTAGATTTTTCAGTGATGAAAAATAGTCTACGAGTGTATCTTTTTACAAATATACTCCAAATTTATTTATTTTCACACATTGCTTCTAATAAGAACTTCACTGGCTTAAAAGTCCGGAAAGAATCCAGTATAAACTCTGCTGGACAGTCTTCAAAGCGCTACATGGAATGGCACCAAGTTATATATCTGAACTCTGTATAACGGACAGCCTAAATACAAGGTAATCCACACTTCGCTTGGCGCACTCCTCAAGGAAGATTAGTTGAGCCAAAGCGTTGCCCTAGTACAAATTTCGGGGATCGAACCTTTGCGGTAGCCGATCCATCAGCTTGGAACAATCTCCCTTCATACCTTAGATGCATAAATGATCCGATAGATTTCAGATCTAAGCTGAAAACCCATCTTTTTCATATTTCATACCTAATTTAAAACCTGCATATTTTGTTCTATTATACTTTCTAATTGATTGCGAATATCAATCAGATGCAGCGTTCACATTTAGATTTAAAACACGTCTTAATGCGCCCTTGAGGTGATTACATCACAAAAACGGCGCTTTAAAAGTTAGCATATCTTAAATATCTTTTTAGATGAAGCTTACATTGGTTAGCGAAACAGCTGTCTCTATAAAATATAATCAATTGTGATATTTATAACAGACTTTAATTGAAATAATTAATGATTATATTTTGTACAACATTTTGAATGTATACAAATACTTGTAGACGAATACTGGATTTTATTTACCCATTACGGGTTATCAATTCATAAATTGGAGTGACATTTCCAGGCGTTATCTAGCAGTGCGTTAATAGGCGGTAGCCTTTCACATTGCGTTATAAAGATCTTCTGCTTAATGCTTAAATCTAATCTTCATAGATGGCGCATTGAAACTGACATGTGAATTGTGGTGTTGGATATTAACATATATACAACTTCCAAAAATTTGTCAGACATGGTGGTCATAAGAAATGTGGAATGGGGAATGTTGTTATTACATTAAGCGTGCGCTTAACCCAACCAATGACAGGTCATAAGTCCTGTAAACACCTCGATTACCATATTCAGTTTCCAGTTTGCATCTTCGTCTCTATTGAGATAAAATTAATCCTTGGATTATATTTTGAATGATTTAGAACGCAATGTGTAGTGACTGCACAGCGCAGTAAAGTGTGAATTTTTTTATTTAAACTTTAAAGATTAAGAGCCGATTCAAATTTACCCGTATGTCGGCCATTTTGTTTACGACAGAATACAAAATGGCGTCATTCTAGATTCGAAGCTGTCGTATAATATTTTTCTTTCACCGTCGAATATAATATTATCGAAACGGTTTAAACTTGTATATTTTTTAATGTGCCCGAAATTATGTATAGGCTTTGTGAGATTATGTAATTATTAAATTTTTTTTTTTCTTCTCGGAAAAATGTTTAGGAAAATTTATTTTATAGACTGAAAAAATTATGCTTATCTTTGTCTTGCATTTTCTGACCAATTTATATAAGTATAATTATTTTTTGTCTTTTCTTTTTAATATTTTGTGTATGTAAATTTTTTTACGGTCTGCTCGATTGAAAAATGATGACGAAAATCTAGACGGGTAATAATTGGTATTGATTTTAAATTTGCGGGTATGTTATGAAGTGTTTGAGGTGCTAGGAAGGATTTCATTGTTGAGTTTGTATGGAAAATGTGTTAACCCATTGCACCACTAATAAAGATTACTCTTATTACTTTTTTATTACAATAACATCAAGACTAAATTACACACAAAAAAAAATGGTAAAACATAAAAGCATAATTTTTTGTTTGTTGGTAAGCTAGATCATTATGGCTCATCCCCAGGTAGTTTGGGAAGTGATGTTCTATGGAACTGTCACTTGACACATCACTTTCACTATTTGAACGCTCCAAAACATTGTTCGAAGGCGTAAAATCACTAGAATCACTAGAATATTCATCATTTTCATTCTCACTGCCACTTTCCAAAAGGATTCGCTGTATTTCATACTTCTTCTTCTTCACTTTTGGTAGACTCAGGAGTCAGTTATTTCAGGCGGGTCCTCTTGAGACGCTGAACTCCGGCTTTCTCTCCGCTGTTTCGGGGGTCTTCCTGGTCGGCGTTGTCCGTTTGGCGTTCCATGGAGAGCTATGTATGGTATCCTATTTGAGCTCATTCTTTCTACATGTTGATGCCAGTATCGCCGTCTTTGACGTCCCCATCTGACCACATCTTCGACCTCGCAGATTATTGAAGTATTTCATACTCATTTGATGAAATATTACAAGCGCGACGAGTTTGTTTACGAGTGCGTTTGGCCATTTTGGAGGTATTGACAGATGTTAAAATATCGTAATATTTTGTATAAATCATGTGAAATAAATTGTGGTTATTACATTTTATTATGAAATCAGTAACCGAAATATACTTATTTATGTCATTTTTATGAATAAAGTTATTGTCATTCAGTTTTAATGTAAAAAAATCACTTTAAAGACAAACCGGCGATTCGCCGGCTTTGTGTTGCAATGGGTTAAAGGGAAAAAATTTGCTGGATATAGCTCCATTTTTTATATTATATGTGTGATAAATAAAATATCAAACGGATTAGTGTGAACGAAACAACGAAAGTATCACATGATATCGAGGATGACCGAGAGAAAAACGTATTGTGATTTAATTAAACAATTTTTTAATCTGCCATGTTTAAAGTCTGAAAAAATGATGCGCTTTTGAAATATGAGAAGTGATTCCAAAGGATGTTTTTAATGCGTGAATATATAGTGTGAATGAACGTGAAATCATATTGTACGACTGAGGAAAATGTGTCACAACAGAAGCAATCGATTTTTAGATTACGGCAAAAATTCTGTGTGCTTGTTAAAGATTTCGCGAAAGTATGTTAGAATAGTATAGTGTGGCATTGCATCCTCTATGCATAAAATATGTGAAGTGGTCTGAAAAGTGTGAAATGTGGAACATGTTAAATATGTGAAATTGTATTTAACATGTGAAATTGTATTTAACATGTGAAATTGTATTTAACGTGTGAAATTGTATTTGACATGTTAAATTGTTTATACTCGTATAATCCATTATTTAGGCAGAAACACATTGATATTTCAACATTATTAACTGTTTAAATAAAAAAAACTTTGTTATAAATATCACAATTGATTATATTTTGTCACGACAACTGTTTCGCTAACCGATTTTAGCATCGTCGGGTTTTACAATCAACTAACTCGTTGATTGTATGATTCAACAGGGAATAATTAACTAAATCATGTCATTGTTAAGACCTAAGGATGCTAATGTCGGTTAGCGAAACAGCTGTCGCGCCAAAATATAATCAATTGTGATATTTATAACAAGTTTTTTTTATTTAAACAGTCAACAATGTGAAATTGTATTTGACACTTCAAATTGTTTTTAACATGTGAAATTGTATTTAACATGTGAAACTGTATTTAACATGTGAAATTGTATTTAACGTGTTAAATTGTATTTAACATGTGAAATTGTATTTAACATGTGAAACTGTATTTAACATGTGAAATTGTATGAAACCTGTGAAATTATTACTTTAGATTAAAATATTATTTGCAAGTTTGAGATGCGTGTGAAAAAGAATATTTAAAAATAAATTTGATATGTTGAAGATAGTAATTTGAATTTCGCAATCATTTTTCATCTGGGCAGACGATAATTTTTAAAACGATATTGTATTTAGTAATAAAATTAAATTTAAAAGAATGACTTTTTCGGTACATTAAAACTTTCCAATTTTCTATTTCTACGTTTAGGAACAAATTTCACTATAAATAAATATCCCCTCCTAAAAAAAAATCGCTAGAAAATTCGATGGGACCGAAACATTAGTTCGTTTCACGCCAAACGATTTTACCGTTTAAATATTCAACAGGGAATAAATTATTTTTTATCTTAACGTCGCGTGAAAAAAAATGTATGTAACAATTTTATAAATGGATCAATACGAACCGCATGCCAAATATTAACGAGTGATAATAGCGTTAACAATTTTTTTCGCTTTGGAACGAAATTTAAAAAAGGCGGGAAAACTGTTCTTTTTTTTACAATTTCCCGTTGAATATTTGAACGGATTCCATTTTTATATACACTCTGCTGTCTACTGTCTCAAAATAATAGTTATAGTGAATTGTAATCAAAATATATATGTACATTTATTTATATATATATTTAGTTTAAATATTTATGAAAATATTGTGATTAGACAACCAAATTTATTATCTAGGTTATGTTTCCTTTTCTTATTCTTATTGTCTATGATTCCGATAGAATTGTGTATCTTTTTTTTTAATCATCTATGAAAATCACAGAAAAAATTGTTTTTTTAACTTTTAGAATTTTTTTGAATTAACGGAATCTTTAAAACTTCAAATACATTTCTATAATTTAATCGATCGTTAAATAATTAGTTTTAATTCATTATTATATATACCTTGTTTTTTAATCATTCCGTACTAATGTTTTTTGTTTCAACTGCTACTAACGTTAGTTTTTTTTACGGTTACGTTGAAAAATCAGAGACGCAACGTGAAATGCAGTAAAAAAAGTTTTTTTTTACCGTTTTTATCATCACACGTTTTGAATATTATTTTATATCGCGCAGGCCTATTGATCATTGTTTCACAATCACAAAACACTGTTTTCCCACAGTAATTTTTTTAAACACTGTTTTTTTTTTCAGTTAAATTTTTAAAACACTGTTTTCCCACAGTAAATTTTTTTAAACCCCTTTTTTTTTCAGTTTAATTTTTTAAAACGGATTTTCCACAGATATTTTTTTTAAAACACTTGTTTCTTGAACAATGATGTAAAACTCCATATTAAATAATTAATACGAATGAAAATGACAGTTTTCTAGAAGTGTTATTATATTGATGAATTTTTATGAATTAAAACACTGTTTTTTTTCCACTTTTGAGTTTATTTTTCTCGACATGTTTCGAAGGCTTACACCTTCATCATCGGAAGAACGATATAAACTGATGAAGGTGTAAGCCATCGAAACATGTCGAGAAAAATAAACTCGAAAGTGGAAAAAACAGTGTTTTAATTCATAAAAATTCGTCATTATGGAATTCCACAGTGTTTATCTAAAATTTTATTATATTTTATGAGTGAAATGTTTCGCTCCATTTCAAACATTTGATAATGCCTTAGAAGGGCGAAACATGTCATTCCCAAAAAATATAATAAAACTTCTAAAAAACTGTCGTTTTCATTTATAATTAACTTTTATTTCAGTTAAATTTTTAAAACACTGTTTTTTCCACTTAAAAATAGTACAAACAGTGTTTAAAACGCAGTAAAAAAAGGTTTTTATACCGTTTTTATCATCACACGTATTGGATACAATTTTATATCCGTCTCTGGTCTATAGATCATTTGTGAAAATGCATGTCCCAATGACGCTTTTCCGTTTTTTTTTTCCTATATGTATAGTTTTTTTCCTTCCCTAACTCTTTTAAGACTTTCTATTTGCTTATGTACTAAAATGTAATGTAGATTAAATATTTTTTTATTATTTGTATTTAAATCTATGTTGATCGGTATACGGAGGCATATTTTATTATTTTTTAATAATATAAAATACACATTTTAAAAACGCACAATTTCTGTATCTATCTATAAATAATAATGTAATTTTTTATATGTACAGAAGCAAAGTAATTGATATCAAAGGATACATTTCGCATGCGGGCGTTTTGTTACAAACTCAATTAATATATTTGCAAAAATATGGGTTTTTAGTAAACTTTTTAAATTCATTAATGAAGAACATTTCAGATTTCATTTTAATTAATCTTTATATCTAATATAGTGTTTTTTTTTTTAGATAATCAAATGATTTAACTGAAATCTCTTGATGGAAGTTAATTTTAAATGAAAATTAAATATAACAATGTTTTTTTTTTTTTTATATCTATTCCACATTTGAAGACTACAGGGGAAAAACAAGGAATGTCAGTTAAAATTAAAAATAAATGTAATAATGCCATCTAGCGGCATTTGTACGTATCTATCCACAGTAAAATTTTCATATTCAAAAATCATGTTGTGTGTCATCGACTATGGCCAGATAATCGATTGCTAATTGCTAAGAAATATATAGACTTTGATTAGCTTTATTCTCAATTTATTCAAATTAACCTTCTACTGACATTCCTTGTTTTTCCCCTGTAGTCTTCATTTGTCTTTATTTCGACAGCGACCGGTTTCGCCAGGCTCGCTGGCATTGACAGACTGGTCAAGTCTGTCGATGCCAGCGAGCCTGGCGAAACCGGTCTCTGTTGAAATAAAGATAAATGTGGAAGTAGTTATAAAAATAAAATTAAAAAACATGGTTTTATTTAATTATTATGTATTTAAATGTGGAACTGTATATTTTTTTATCCATATCAACCTTAAGATATATCATTTGTTAATTTGTTAAGTACCTACCCAGCGAAAAATGTGTTACCTGTCTAGCATAATTTTTTTAATAGAATTTATCAAAAAAAAATTACATTTAAATTATTATTTTTATTTGCCCTACCTTCAGGGAACTTTCTGAGAAACATGAAAAAAAATTATATCGTCTCGTTCTTCTAACCCGACTTAAATCGACTAATTTTATGACAAAAAATATTGCTTTTTTATATATATTTTTAGTTTTCAAAATGCATTTTTGCTTTGTGAGTTGTTGGGTAGGTACTAGATCATTCAATTCAATTTATATATTTTTTTAAGAATAACGTTTTATTACTTTTTTACATATTTTTGCCCTGTAAGTTATCGGGTAGTTACTTGATAATTCAACCTGGCATAATTTATAAATGAAATTGGAGGAATTTTATAAAAAAAAAATATTCCTTTTTTTTATATATAAATATATATTTTTGCATTCACCGCATTATAATATTATTTAAGTATTTATATATTTTTTTAAATGTATTTTTGCACTCTGAGTTCTTGGGTAGGTACCTAATAGATAATTCTACAGGTACCTACCTACCTGGCATAATTTATAAGTGAAATAATTTTGTTTTTAGAATGTTCTTTTTTCATTTGTTTGCATTCACCGCATTAGTCTGATAATTGTAAATGCTAATAGTGCATGTTTTAATATTGTCGTCATTTTGCAGCGTGAATTCTTAAGAAGGTACTCGTTGTATCGTCGGGTGCCTACCCGGTGTAATTTTTAATTGCGTGATTTTATAAAAATTTACATTATTGGATAACTTATTCCGTATGGCCGTACAATTCTTGAAGTGTTTTAGCCTCCTTGATGATTTTATCCCAAGCTCCTCGATCCTGCGCCTTTTGCTCCCATCATCATCAGCCTTTAGTCATCCAGAGCTGAACATAGGCCTCCCTTCCCGACTTCCATAACTCTCTATCTCTCGCCGCTCTGTGCCATTGGTCAATATCTGTCAGGAACAAAAAGACCTACACCCTTCAGCACGGCTGATATTTAAAAATATCCCTTAATTAATTTAAAGAAATGGGTTATGAGAAACCCGTCTCTTCGAAGCTGCAGAGAATTAAACCCCAACATTCCCAAAAGAAACGCTGTGGGATAGAGCCATGGATAACTATCATACTCCTTCACGTAGAGATACCTCGTAAATTTTTTCTGGACCCTCTCCAGCATAAGGCATTTCTTTTGGGATGCTTGGGGCCAACTCTCTGCAGCTTTGAAGAGATGGGCATCTAATAACCCATTTCTATAGATTAATCAGGGGATATTTCGAGAACTTGGCCGTGCTTGAGGATGTTGGTCTTTATGTTCCTGATAGATGTCTGCAACAGCACAGATTGTTTTACCTACCGGCCGCCAGAACCAATATCTGCCTCTGGTGATACTGGTGGGAAGAGCAATAAGTCTGCTGAACACGGTCTCTTCGGAGATCGACGTCTTTCATATTAGTGAAAGTACGTTCAGAGAACAAATATTCTTGACTTTAGAAAGTATCTTGTCTTCCTAATATTGAGCCTTCTCTCATGCGTTCCTGGTATTATATTGTATATATTATATTTTACTTGTACTCAATAGAAGCCTTCTTCTTCTTCTTTTTGTCCTGTCACACCTCCGTGGTGCAAAGGGCCTCAAGGAATCTTCTCCACCCGACTCTATCGCATGCCTGATACCTAACATCATCCCAAGTGAGGCCTGCTGCCTTAACCTCGTCCTGCAGGGTTCTTCTCCAGGTGGCTCTAGGTCTGTCTCGCTTTCTCTTTTCTCCCATAGGGGACCAGTCTAGTGCGCCCTGAGCGATGCAGGCTGGGATCACTCAATAGATGCCTTGAACATTAATATTGTTTGTAATGTCTGTTGAGATAATAAACTGATTTGATTTGATTTGATTTAATGGATAAAGTTTTAGGCTGATTTAGCAAAGTTAGGTGAAATGGACTGCTATGAGCAAACGGTGCAAAATCGAAGAACTTGGAATAAAGTCATCGAGGAAGCTAAATTTCATCTAGATTTTTATGGCCATAGGAAGTAAGTGGTGATGTTGGATGTCGTGTTGAGCTGCTTCTCCGTAACGCCTCGTGTACCGGTCCACCTCCTCGTGAGACAGCGAAGTCCCCTGTCTGGCATGTGTCAAAGAGTGCACAACGAAGACGTACTAAGTATTTTCTGTATAGGTAATTTGTAATGAACTTTTTTATATTTAAGGTGTATCGATATATTATTAAATTGTATATTTTTCGTATAATCTTAGTATTAAAAAATATATTTCCTCGCGTAAGAATTCCGAAAGTTGGTTTTTCAACCCGACGATTCGTGTTTTGAGATTTTTAAATCGACTCGAAAGAGACTGTTTACAAAATAATCAAGTATTTTTTCCTTTTTGATGCTATGACATATTAGTTTTTTGAGAATTTTTTATGTCTTTAGAAACACTGTTTTTTCCACAGTTAAATTTTTTAAAACACTGTTTTTAACAGTAAAATTTTTAAAACACTGTTTTTCATAATATTTTAAAACACTGTTTTTCACAGTATTTTTAAAACACTGTTTTTGTTAATTTTTAAAACACTGTTTTTAACAATTAAATTTTTAAAACACTGTTTTTTCACAGTAAAATTTTTAAAACACTGTTTTTTTTTTTACTCAAAAACAATGTTTTAATTCTCAAGTTATTTGTCATTGTGGAATTCTACAGTGTGCTCAATTCCTTGAGTTTATCCAAAAAACGTGAATGTAAGAATTAAGCATGAACCATATACCGAGATGTGCACTATCTCTTTCCTTCGTGCTTGTTTGTACAAGCGTATGAGTGAAATGCACTATTTATCACACAAAAAGTATTTAAATTTTTCACACAAAAAGTACGATATCGAAGGCATAAACATTAGTGGATTTTAACTAAATATATGTTACATATTTTTATTTTCATTATCTATAATCTGGGAATTTTAGATAAATTTTAAATGAGACCCAACCACGGGGCCATACGCTATATGAATGTGTATTCAATGGTCCCACATTTGGGGCGGTTGGCATGGAGATGCTAGTTATTATTGTTTATTTATTTTTTTTAAATAAGAATGTCATTCTGTTTTTAAATGAAGTCTCAAAATACGAATCCATTCCAGAACCCTCCTTTTATACATCGTTCTTTTTATAGTTCAAATTTTTACATCATTGCCATCGCTGAAAATTGTTGTTGTCTTTTGACCTGCAGTATAAAGGTTATAACGTGCATGTTGTTACTTTTAAAAGGGATAAAAATGTATTTAATGTTGCCATATTTACAAATAATGATATTTTTAAACGTTTGAGGTGCGTAAACACTTATTGTTTATAGTCGTGAACAATGCATTTATTTTGTTATATTGTTCTCTTGATTTTGTTTATAACTCATATATGAACAATGGTATTTCCAACAATGTAAAAAAAACGATGAAAAAATGCTTATGATTTTAAATATGAAATTCTTTTATATTAATTTGAATCAATTTTAATGTCTTAATATTGTTTCAGATACAGATAGTATTAACTAGATCGAAATGTTATTAAATTAAGTATAATTCTTCCAAAACAAAGACTAACTAACCATCACGCCGTCCTTCCGAAGGGATAGGCAGAATGAATGGACTGCCACACTTTTCCTTCCTGACATATTTATTTCTCTCGCTTTCTCAACATTCATATATCGTGTCATGCACGCGCGTCGATTTCTCTGACTCCTCGCATGGCCAACATTCAATATTTGATTTATTTGATCGTGCCACGTTTTCCTCGGTCTTCCTCTATTTCTAGTTCCATTTACATTGTTAATTCTTTCCATGTGTCCGAAGCATCTTTATAATCTTTCATTATTTTGTTCATAACACCATCATTCGCACCGCATTCACTTCTTATATTTTTTGACACTCTATCATACACAGAGTATCTACACATTCGTCTAAGAGATCTCATTTCTAATGCATTTATTCTACTTTCATCCTTCTTTTGCCAGTTCCATGCTTCGCTTACATAAGAGTCGGTAGAAGAACACCATTGTGCACTGACATTCTAGCTTTTTTGGATAGGTTTTTTGTTTGCGATGACAATTTTAAGTGCACCGTTCATTCAATGGGTCGTTAAGATGGTTTGGACACATGGAAAAAATGAGTGAAGACGGAATGGTGAAGAAGGTAAATGACGTGAACGGAGTTAGAAGTAGAGGATGACCGAGGAAAATGTGGCACGATCAAATCAATCAAATATTATATAGCCGTCACGTGAGGAGTCGGAGAAATCGACGTGCGTGCATGACAAGATGTATGAGTGTAGAGGAATTGAAAGAAGTATGTCAGGACAGAACAGTGTGGCGTTCCATTCTTTCTGCCTACCCCTCCGGCGAGACGGCGTGATGGTTAGTTAGTTAGTTATATTTTGGGACATTTGTATAGAATTTGAGAATCAATATAATAGCTAAAAACAAATAGAGTTCAAATTACCTGCTTTATACCAATGTGGAAAGCAAAAGTCATCCCTAGAACCAGTAAAAATGTTTATTCGCCTCAAATGTTTAAAATAATCTTTAATATTATTGCATTTTCAACAATATTTATAAATATATATATATTTAGTTACTAAATACGAATAAAAAGTGATTTTTTGCAATAAACTGACTACCAAATGACTTTTTTTTTTACTATGACATGAAATTTGGTTGTTACATATTCCAAATTTAAAAAAATGTAATCAATTAGAATTAACTATTCGAACAAAAGAAATTTCGGTGGCTATACGTTGACAACTCCCCGTCGATTATATGTGAGTGATGCAAAATAATTTTAGTACAATAAATTATTTTAATTTGAATATGTTCTATTACATCTATTTTTTGTGATGATTTTGGCTTTTAATAATAGATGTCGAGAAAAGTGATCTAAAAAGTGAAAGAAAAAAAAAAGTGTTTTTATTCGTAATAAAATTGTCAGTATGGAATTCCACAATGTTCTAGTTGAGATCGCTAAGACGATTGTGTCGTAGAATGATGCATGACAGAATCTCAAATGCTGATATAAGAAAGGATTGTAGAGCGGAAGAAGGTATTATGAACAAAATTATGAAAGTATCGCTGCGTTGGTTCGGACGTATGGAGCGCATGGATGGAGAAAGAATGGTTAAGAACGTATACGTTAACGATTTAAACGCAGTACGGATTTGAGATAGACCGAGGAAAACATGACATGACCGAATTAATTTAATTTTAAAGGTTGGTCATGTTAGAAGTCGAAAGAATCGACGTGTAGGTATGACTCGTATGAATGTGGAGGAAGCTAGAGAGGTGTGTTAGGATAAAGAAGCATGGCGATTCATTCACCCTGCCTACCCCTGCAGAGAAACGGCGTGATGGTTTATTTGTTCTTGTCCATTTAAAAAAATCATTTCATAATATTTAAAAACAATGTGTATTATTGTGTTCAATTATAAGATTTTTTTAATCATTTTTTTTCTTCACTTTATTGTTTATTTTTCTTGACATCTTTAAAATGTTTCCTACACGTCTTAAAATATTAACGATTCCTTTGCTAAATCACTCGGAAGTATTTTTTTGACTTAAAATATTAACCCATATAATCTTGTTAAATTCTGTTTAAAATATTTTTGGTTAGTTCATATCGTTCTCCCGATGATGAAGGTATAAAACCTTTGAAAACATTGTGAAAAATATAATCCAAAGTAAAAAAAAAACTGAATTCATAAATAAATCATTATTATGTATTTACAGAGTGTTAACACCTTAAGTCTATCAAATATTATATTATTTAATAACATATATTTTCTAGACTTTGCTTATTTAATTATAAAACAATGATACTTTGAAGTTATTTATTGTTTTTTGAACAGTGATGTAAAACTCCGTATTAAATCATTAATACAAATGAAAGCGTCTGTGTTCTAGAAGTTTTATTATATTTTATGTGAATGACATATTTCACCTGTCGTTGGCATTATTAAATGTCATTTGATAATGCCGTAGACAGGCGAAACATGTCATTTACATAAAATATAATAAAACTTCTAGAAAACAGACGTTTTCATTCGTATGAATTATTTTGAAGATTGTGTGATTATCCAAGGCAGTGTTCCGCAAACTTTTTGTGTTCAAGGTACACCTATCAAATCAAGAAATTTAGAGGTACACCAAATAAAAAAGCAATGTTTATTTAATGTTTATTTATTACTAAACGAGTAAATACAAGTACTTACTCGATACGCATGCGTTCTGCGTTCGGCGATAGCTTGTGAGCGAGGCGCGCCATGCGGGTGAGGTTGTCCCGCCCCTCGCGTGATAAAGCACCTCGCTATTATAGCTCTCAGCTATTTTTAGGTGTACTATCTTCACAAAACATTGACTTTTTTCCGCGGCACACCAACTGATGACCACGGTAACAATGGTCTAAGGGACAGAATCTTTTGTATAGATTCAAAAGAAGTCCTTCATTGCATATAATATTATACGTTTTTTAGTTAATTTTGTAGATGGTGTAAACATATATACAACTGTTGTAATATATATTTATATAATCGTCAATAGATCATTATCCCGGATGAAAACTATGCTTTCTGTATCTTAGACCAGTGTTCCCCATCCGGTAGGATTATTAATGCAAAAAAACATTTTCGTCCATGTACTCAATAAAATGGAAACAAAGGAATACATATACTAGACATAAATGCAGCTCTTTGTCTGTTAGAGACATCATTGCAGCCAAAAATATACAATATATAGTTTTTCATTAAGAGCGCTCGGACTTTAAAATGAAATAAAACAACCTGTATAAGTGATATTCCCACAATTGATTTTTTATTATAAAGGACATTCAATGACATTATGTCTTCTTTTTGTCCTGTCACGCCTCCGTGGTGCATAGGGCCTCAAGGAACCTTCTTCACCCGATGTCTGATGCCTAACATCATCCCAAGTGACTGCTGCTTTGACCTCGTCCTGCAGGGTTCTTCTCCAGGTGGCTCTAGGTCTACCTCGCTTTCTCTTTCCTCCCATAGGGGACCAGTCTAGTGCGCCCTGAGCGATGCAGGCTGGGTTCCGTCTCGGAGTGTGACCTATCCACTGCCATTTGCGTCTAGCGACTTGTTCTCTAATTGGCTTTTCGCCTGCCATGGTCCAGATAACGACATTTGACACTGTTTGGGGTCAATACATTTGGAATATTGAGCAAAGGCACCTATTTATAAACACCTGGATTTACCAATAACGTCCGCGGTAGATTTCCAAGTCTCACATCCGTACAGCAGTATGCTTTAAACGCTATTGCTGAATATTTGGAGCTTGAAATTTCTTCATCAAACTGGTATATGTATATTTGTTAGTTATAAACCATTTTATTTTAGTATTAGTGGTCTGCGAATTTTTTTACCAGTCCGCAGTTGTTAGGAGTTTGGGAACGCTGTCTTAGACATATAGTATCCTTAAAGTTTAATGTGTGCTAAAGATATACATAGATATATATTTTTTTCTTTTTAAATTCATTGTAAAAATGATTCACTTTTCAAGGTTAATTTAACATTTTCTTTTCTTTGTATATAAATATGTATATGTAATAATAATAATGTTAGAAAAACGCTAGTTTTGGAGTCAAAGTATAGCCATCTTTTTAGATATCTGTGTACATAGTGATCTGCTCAATACTAAATATTTTTCATGTTTTTATTACATGTATTTAATGTGTAGAAATCTCAATGTATTAAAATAAATGTGACTTGGGCAACTCTGCTTTGGTGATTAAAGTTTTGTCCCAATTACGCGCCATCTATGATTTCAGTTTGGAAACGTCATCGCATCTTGTCGCGGCCATGTTTTTATTTCGAAAAGAAAACCATAGATGTCGTGTCAATTTCCATTTTTTTAATCGATGGTGTTCTAAATTTAAACAATTTGTAAATGGAAACACTACAATTTAAATGTTATGTATCAGTAAATTACCTAGTTATTACAGTTTCTTTTGTTTTATTTTCATCTTCCCTTGTTCCTTGATGTCGTGTGATGGCGGCAAGTGGCTGGAGGATGCTATGCATTGACAGGAGTTATGAAAGGAGAAGATGCCAACATCTTATACATAACCTAACCTGACAACAACTTAACCTAACCTAATTTTAAAATTTCGCTAAACTACAGTGGGAAAAATTTAAATACCTCGGCAGCATACTAACGCAATCTTTTGACCCAGATGTAGAGATAAAATGCAGAATTGAGGCAGCAAGAGCTGCATTTGATAACATTAAATCACACTTCTGCAATGATAACATAAATTTGAAACTCCGCCAGAGAATGATCAATGTGTAGTCTGTTTTATAGTCTGTCATTGAAACGTGGACAACTAATTAGTTTTCAGAAGCTCTCTTTTTAAATAGGAACTTTTCAGATAAAGTGCGCCTTTGAAGTGAATCTCTCATGAAAATGGCGCTGTTTAAATCATCATCATCATTGAGAATGTGAACCTAACCTAACCAGTGGCGGTACTCCCATAGAAACCCAGAAGCCCGGCTTGCGTAAGAAATTTTGAATCAAAACCTTTTCTGGCTTACAGAGGTAAGTGGCTCTCAGCTCTTGTGGCTATTCCTCGTACGTCTGATGGGAACATTGTTGGAAGGTAATTTGGTGGGTTGTTGGTTTATGCGGGGGCATGATTACTTAGATTTGGGGGTTTTGATTCTATGGGAGTACCGCCACTAAACCTAACTTACCCTTAACCTGAAATGCTGGAAACTAATAGAACAAGTAACATAAACTAACTAAAAAGCTTCACAGATAATAGAGCCTGACATGATATTTGTCCACTAAGAGGAGTTTATCGGATCTAACCTAACCTTACCTAAACAAGAATGAACTTTATGACCTCAAAGGAAGTCCCCAGTTATTGAAATACAATATTTCCTCGAATTCATATAAACAAAGATATATTTATAAATTCTTACTAAGAATGATAAGAAGTGAACTCATAAATACATTTGTTACTGTGCAATGTGGTTTAATTATTTAAATTAGTGGTTTTAGTAGGAGTTTCTTATTGTAAATATTGTGTCATGTTCTTCTAGTCCACGTTGCATATGAAAATTATTGCAGCTTTCGGAAACATGGGTTACATCCTTAAAAACCGGAATATACTGATCAACCTGAAACGAAAAGCCTATGAAGCCTGTGTTCTGCCAGTTGGTACTTATATACTTGAAACTGTAACATTGTACAAACAAAGTGCCAAGAAACTATGAGTGACCCAAAGAGCCATGTTAGGAATAAGCCTAAGAGACAGAGTCAGAAACGATACGGTGAGAGAAAAAACAAAGGTCACTGACATCATCCACCGGGTGGCGACTCTAAAATGGCAATGGGCAGGTCACGTAGCCAGAAGCTCAGATGAAAAATGGATAAGAAGACTGCTGACTTGGAGACCGTGGACAGCAAAGAGAAGTGCAGGGCGACCGCAACTACGGTGGAAGGATGATCTGAACAGATACGTCAGAATAACCTGGATGCAGTCTGCACAGGACAGAGTGACATGGAAGCGAATGGAGGAAGCCTTTTCTCAGGAGTGGACGGGAATAGGCTGAAGAAGAAGATGAAGAACATTATTATCTTTATTTAGTTTTTTTAAATAAATGTTAGCCAAACAAGCAGTCGGGAAATTAACGTGCGTGCATGACACAAATGAATGTTGAGGAAACGTTTATTTCTCAAAAATATTACAAATAAATATTACAGTTTAAGGCATCTATTAAGAACAGGTAATATACATTAGAGATTGTTCGACTTTAGGAATATAAGGTACTCTCTAAAGTCAAGAGTATTTGTCTTCTGAACGTACTTTCACTAATATGAAAAACATTGATCTCTGATCTAATTTATCAATGAAAGCGAAAACTGCCGTTCACAATGGAGTTCTGGTCCCAACCCTAATGAATGGAAGCGAAGCATGGAAATGGCAGAAGAAGGATGAAAGCAGAATAAATGCAGTAGAGATGAGGTCTCTAAGACGTATGTGTGGTAGAACGATATACAACAGAATCTCAAATGCTGATATAAGAAAGGAATGTAGAGCGGAAGAAGGTATATAAACAAAATTATGAAAGGATCGCTGCGTTGGTTCGGACATATGGAGCGCATGGATGGAGAAAGAATGGTTAAGAAAGTATATGTTAATGATGTAAATGGGGAACGGAGTCGAGGCAGACCGAGGGACATGGCATGACCAAATTAATCAAATTTTAAAATTTGGTTAGAAGTCGGAAGAATCGTTGTGCGTCTATGACTTGCTGTATGAATGTGTAGGAAGCTAGAGAGGTGTGCCGGTATAGAGTAGTGTGGCTGTCCATTCTCTTTGCCTACCCCTGCGGAGAAACGGCGTGATGGTTTGTTCTTGTTATTATTGTTGTCGATCTCTGCGATCATGTTCGTTAGTTTGATTACTCTTCCTTCTGGCATCACCAGAAGCTGGTTGGTTCTGCATGTTAGGAGATAAAGCAGTCTGCGCTGTCACTGTTGAAGATAACCACCCAGAACATATAAAGGATACCCTACAAGATGGCAGAGTTTTTAAAGAATCCACTGATAAGTCTGAAGAAATGGTTAAGTGTGAACCCATCCCTCCTTATCTGTAGACTATTGGTCCCCAGCATGCCCAAGAGGAATGCACATGTAGTGGGATAAAGCCACGGATAGCTACCAAACTCATGTAGAGATATCTCAGTTGGTAATATAATAAATTTGTTTCAAAATTTGTCGAAGACAAGTTTACTAGTATTGTAAATGAACATAGAATATTGATCAGTGCACTGCAATCGCTTATAGTAGTACGCTTGAACGAAACTTCATCGATTGGACTAGATGTAAAAAAATAATAATTTGTGCAATCGTACTAATCGGCTGAAGAATTTTAGATAAGAATACTTTATCACGTTTTTAGTTCATACTTTGACCGCTAGTCAATATTAAAATGGGTATAGCGCCTCTACCGGCGAATAATGTATTCGCAATGTAGTGATGATTCAGATGAGGCATAGTGTTGTTCTGTTCGAGAATATTCCTCGTATGTGGGGAATCGTCTCTTTTTCCCCATAAAATCAATTTTGAAAAAAACATGTTTTATGTACCCTTGCTAACTTTTGTAGCCAGAAGAGCCGTTAAAATTTTTAAATCATACATATTATTCATTATAATAATAATAAACAAATATGGGAATAATATTTTTCTAATTCGTCTAGAGCTATCTATTTAAATAGCCGTGATATTAGAAAAAATAAAATGAAGTATAATAGTAATTGTGTTATGAATGAAGACATAAACACTAAAAAAAACGGAAATTTTTTAAATGATTAAAATATTTGTTTTTATTTGATTGCTGGGTTTTTGAACCGTATAAACGCGAACCAAAATTATTAAAACATCAGTGAGGTTAAGTGATTGAGCGTAAAATTATATTTTTAGCTGCAAAAAATATATCGGGAAATTTTGCAAAATATGGGGAAATTTATTTTCTACGGAACATCACTGCACATGATTCCAATCAGAAATTCAGTTTACGAGTTGTCTCAAAGGCGTTTTGTCGCTCGTCCGTTCGGCGCTCTTGCAGTTCGGTATATCTTATCAGTTCTAATAAAAAAATTACCGGTTAAGTTGCATAACGATAGAAAATAATAATTTCATTTAAATTAGCGCTTCTTAAAAACCGTGAGCAGTGTTTATCAATTGGTAACGTGAACTCGTGTTTGTGGGAAACAGTTGGATGTCAACATGGCAGACCCTTCTAAATTGACAAGTGAGGAGACCATCGAAATCAGGGAACATTTCATGCAGGTTTGTACAATTACCACGTTGAATCGATAGCGTATCAATCCGGCTATCTTTATCTCGGAGTTTAAAGTTTACTTGTCTTTAAATTCGGCGGTCTGATACGCCGAAATCGGCAAAACATGGCACGTCTTTCGACGTTCGTTTTTGCGTGTTATCGATTCTCGGGCGCCGAAACGGGCCCCGAAAATCTTATAAATTTACCAATCGTTAAAAAACAATGGATTTTTTGTTTTGTAATAGTTATTTTACCGCCTTTTCTTGTGGTTTTTCTTTTGTTTTGCGACAAGTGGGAGTGGCCCAACTTTGTCGCCGCTTGTCACATTCCGAGTGTGTGGTTTTGGGTTTCTTCGGCTGTCATTTCGCAACTGGGCCCATTCGCCGTGTCCCATTTATGCATTTTGATACAAAAAACATCCGTCGCCGCATAACAAAAGAAATATGAACGATTCCTCACCGCATTCCACGTCTGCATTAGAAATATCGCGTATATAAGCACATAGCTAATTGTTTACAAGACAAAATATAGCATAAACAAGTCGTTCGAAACAAATGACATCTTGGAATGCAAAGCATAGATTTGCATTCCATGTTTTTGAATTCACTTACGAATGATTTTTATAACCTTGGTTGTTTACATACGACTCTTGCAACCTTCAAAATTGCAATTTATTTTTATTTACGTATTTTAAATCTATGTTTTGATAATTATTACTTTTAATGTCGTTCCACCAATGATGGTAAAACATCTGAGATCTCTCGAAATAATTAGGTTTGATTCAAAATTAAATCTATCGATTTGAAGAATGGAAACACTTATTTTTTCGAAATCTTTCGAAGGTTTCATACCTTCATATCGGAAGAACGATATAAACAGAGTTTATGATAATTACGAAGGTAGGTAAAAGAGCTACAATGGCAGTGCACAATGGTGTTATTTTACCGATCCTTATGTATGGAAGCGAAGCATGAATCTGGCAAAAGAAGGATGAAAGTAGAATAAATGCAGTAGAAATGAGATCTCTTAGACGAATGTGTGCATACTCTGTGTATGATAGAGTGTCGAATGAAAATATAAGAAGTGAATGCGGTGCGAATGATGGTGTTATGAACAAAATAATGAAAGTATCGTTTAGATAGTTTAGACACATGGAAATAATGAATGAAGAAAGAATGGTAAAAAAAGTATATGTTAACGATGTAAATGGAACTAGAAATAGAGGAAGACCGAGGAAAACGTGGCAAGATCAAATAAATAAAATATTGAATGTTGGCCACGTGAGAAGTCAGAAATCGACGCGCGTGCATGACAACGATGTATGAATGTTGAGGAATCGAGAGAAATATGTCAGGAAAGAAAAGTGTGGCAGTCCATTCTTTCTGCCTACCCCTTCGGAGAACCATAACTAATGTATGCAAGTGAAGCTTGGAGTTGGCAGAAGAAGTTTAAAGTAGAATAAATGCCTGATACATGAGATCACTATGAAGAAAGTGCGGATAGACAATGTATGATAAATTAACCAATAAAAAAAATAAAAAAAACATCACGCCGTTTCCCCGCAGGGGTAGGCAGAAAGAATGGACCGCCACACTACTCTATCCTGGCAAACCTCTCTAGATTCCTCCACATTCATACAACGAGTCATACACGCACGTCGATTCCTCCGACTTCTAACATGACCAACCTTTAAAATTTGATCCAATTAACAACCTTTAAAATTAACCAATAAAGAAGTTAAAAAGTAATGTAAGGCGAATGAATGCGTCCTAAATAAAATTAAGAAAGGGTTACTAAGATGGTTTGAACATATCGAATAAATGGTTGAAAAGAGATATATACAAGTAGTGTGCATAGAAAAAGAACATGGTATGACCAAATAAACCAAATACTGAAAGGCGGCCATGTTCGAAGTAGCAGCAATCGACGAGCGTGCATGTCACGGTGTGTGAATCTAGAAGAGGCGCGAGAGTTATGTCAGGATAGAATAGTTTGGCGGTCAATCCTCCCTGTCTGTCCCTTCGGGTGAAACGGCGTGATGGTCAGTTAGTTAGTAAACGAAACTAGAAATACGATTAAAATATTTAATGTCGGCCAGATGTGAAATCTTCCGAACCTTGATAGTTGACAACAGCTCCCTGTCAACTCTAGCTCGCTTCAGGACTTCGGTATTGGTAACCATGTCTGTTCAGGGAATTCTAAGCATTCGGCTATAGAGCCACATTTCAAATGCTTCCAGTCTGTTCATTGGGTTGAATTTTAAGGTCCACGTTTCACATCTCTACAATAAAACAGACCACACATAGCATTTGATCATTCTATGGCGGAGTTTCAAATTAATGTTATCACTGCATAAGAGTGATTTAATGTTATCAAATGCAGCTCTTGCTGCCTCAATTCTGCATTTTATCTCTACATCTGGGTCAAGAGATTCAACGTCGCGACCGTTCAAATGCAATACTGACCCACTGTAGTCAAGCCGTCCGAATGTCATCCATTTCGTTTTACTGACATTTATTGTTAGCCCCAATCTGGGTCATGTGCTGCGTGGAGAGAAATACCACCTTTTCCAACTGAAGGGGAAATATGAGGGATGCCGAGGGCCCGGTAGGAGACAGATGTCCTGGCTGCGAAACGTGAAGGAGTAGACAAGCATCCGAAGTGTGGAGCAGTTATTGCAGGACAAGGACAGGTTCGCCGAGGTGATCGCCAACGTTGGGGGGACCCGACAGGGCACTTGAAGAAAAATAATGTCGACCAAAAATAGTAAGAACGTTGAGGAATCGAGAAAACAGTGTGGCGGTCCATTCTTTCTGCCTACCCCTTCGGAGAGACGGCGTTGCCGTTAGTCTTCTGTTCTTCTGTTGTGGTCTGTTCTCTCTGGTGACACCGGTGGGAAGAGCAATTAATCTGCTGAACGCGGTCTCCTCGGAGATCGACGTTTTTCATATTAGTGAAATTACGTTCAGAAGGCAAATACTCTTAATTCTGGAGAGTATCCTGTCTTCCTAACGTTGAACCATCTCTCATACGTTTCTGGTAGTATACTATACACAATATATTATTTTACCTGTCCTCAATAGATGCCTTAAAAAATAATTTTGTAATGTCTGTTGATGAAATAAACTGATTTGATTTGATTCTCCAGTGTGTTGCTCCTCCTGTGAGGTAGACTCCCAGATGTCCTTCCATCTTTTAGAAGGTCTTCCACGAGGTTGATTATGCAATGCAATATAGGGGAGTCTGGTGGTGTCCATTCTTTGAACATGACCGTACCAGTCCCTTTTTCGCTCTCTGCTCCATCTTATAATATCCTCAGCATCACATATCTCTCTTATTCTGGTGTTCCTCGCGCGATTTCTCAGTGTCTTGCCTGCTATCGTCTTCAATGTCTTCATTTCGGAAGTCCTCAAACCTTGATTGGTCCTAACTGTTGCCGTTAGTAATTTTAATAATTCAATGTAAATAAAATTTACATGTTGGGTGTGCTCGTTTATCGCAGTACAATTCGTTTGTTTAAATGTTTTTTTAAACAAGAATATAATAAACGATACATAATTTCAAAAGGCGATTGTTTTCATAACTTTTGTATGGTAAAAATATTTGTATTTTTAATCAGCATTCTTAAGATATGTATGGTGATCACAATTGTGCTTGTTTTGAATTTATTGTTTTATTTTTCGAAACAGCTGTTTATGATAATAACCACGTTACGATAACTTAAGCCACCATGTTTGGAATATTAAAAATATAACTAACTAACTAACTAACCATCACGCCGTGTCTTCAAAGGTGTAGGCAGAAATAAAGGACTGCCACACTGTTCTTTACTTACATACTTCTCACGATTCATCAACATTCATACATCGTATTATGCACGCACAGCTATTATTCGGACTCAAGTGCCCGACATTTAATAATTCTTCTTATTCCTTGTTGTAGACCTATGTGGTCTGTTCTCCAGAGTGTTGCTCCTCCTGTGAGGCAGACTTCCAGCTGTCCTTCCATCTTTTAGGAGGTCTTCCACGAGAACGAGTCCCATGAGGCTGATTATGCAATGCAATATAGAGTCTGGTGGTGTCCATTCTTTGAACATGACCCTACCAATACCTTTTTCGCTGTCTGCTCCATCTTTAATATCCTCAACCTCACATATCTCTCTTATTCTGGTGTTCCTCACGCGATCTCTCAGTGTCTTAATCTCGGAAGTCCTCAAAACTTGTTTGGTCCTTACTGTGTCTGCCCTTGCTTCGACGCCATATGTTATTATTGGTCTTACGCATGCTTTATAGATTCTCATCTTACTCATAATGGCCATGTTTTTGTTTTTCCATATTTTGGATTTTAGAAAGAAATACAAGCCCAAGTAAACAAGGCAGCTGCAAAGGAGGATGGACCGCCCTACCGTTCTATCCTGACGTACTTCTCTAGATTCCTCCACATTCCTACTTACATGTGCACGTTCGTCGATTTTTCCGACTTCGAATGTGGCCGCCTTTCAGTATTTGATTAATTTGATCATGCCATGATTTCCTTCTCTTTCCACTCACACTGCTTGTATACAACATTTTAACAATTCTTCTCTCGTCCATTCGTTCCATATGTCCAAACCATCTTGAGACATATTTTTTAATTTTACTTGTGATGCAATCATCTGCTTTACATTTCTTCCTTATTTCGTCGTTCGGTATTCTATCATAAATCGTTTTTTTGCACATTCTTCTCGGTGATCTCATTTCTACGGCATTTATCCTACTTTCATAATTTTTTGACAGCTCCAAGCTTCACTTCCATACATAAGGGTTGGCAAAAGAACTCAATTATGTACTGCCATCTTTGCTTTAGTTGAAATATTTTTTTATAATATTATTTTATAAAAATCGACGAGCGTGCATGTTACGATGTATGAAAATAGAGGAATCTCGTGAGGCAACTTAGAATCGTGTAGTGTGACAGTCCATTCCCCTGTTTACCCCTTCGGAGAAACGGCGTAATGGTTGGTTAGTTATTTTGTATTCATTCTCATTAGATCTGCGAGATTTTCATAGAAACTTGTGTGTGTTTGTATGTTTTCGAAATTAATTTAATAACCGTTATGCGTTTTCCATTATAAACGAGTTACTCATACAGTCTATGAAACTAATTATTATCTTAGCTATTTAAATATGTATAATAGTCCGTCTTGGCTGTAGCTAGAGTGAAATATATGCAGATTTTAGATGCGAACTCTTTAAAAAGCGCGTACACTGCGTTTCATTAATGTCCGATCACGTGTTTAACAAATATAAAGCATTAATTGTATCTCAAAAGAGACGACGATGTAAATTATTTGGAAACAATATGGTGATCGAGGCGTTTACAGGACTTTATGACCTGTCATTGGTTAGGTTAAGCGATCGCTTTATGTAATACAACATTCCCCATTCCGCCCTTCTTATGAACACCACATCTGACAATTATTTTTTAATGTTGTATATATGCTACCATGTTGTGAAACATTTCACATATTTTAGTTCAATCTACACTAGCACCATCTATTGAGACTAGATGTAAGCATTAAGCAGAAAATCTTTATTAATGTAATGTGAATGGCTATCAACCCAATTATCACACATTACTAGACAACGCCTAGTTGCCTAGTAATGTGTGTTCGTAAGAAGGGCAGAATGGGGAATGTTGTATTACATAAAGCGATCGCTTAACCCAACCAATGACATGTCATGAGTCCTGTAAAACGCCTCGACCACCATTAAATCCAGATGTGTCTACAAGTATTTGTATACATTCATAAAAACAAAATATAAAGCATATTTATTGTTTCTTAAACAATAATGTAAAACACTTTGGAAATTAAAAAAAAACATTGTTTATTATCCACTTGAGGGGAGCAATCCCTTCAGATGCCCGAAAATGAGTCTATAAACACATCATTTTAAAATTTTGACATTATTTTATTACAACTCTTCTTCGGCGGTCTCAATCTAATGATTGATTTGCAGAAAGACGACGCATCTCCTCTTCCACTCCGCTCGGTCCTCGGCAACTCTCTTCAACTCCGCATAAGAGGTGCAGCCCATATCTCGCTAAATCTGGTCTAGGTACTCTTGGCGAGGTCGTCCTTTGCCAATCGATCCCTCGACCATTCCCTCCAACACATCATGCAGGAAACATTCGTGTCGCAACACATGACCAATCCATCTTGCGCGCCTCTCCGCTATGGTGTTCACGTGCCTACTCTCTTCAACTCTGCTGAGAACCTCTTCATTTGTAATGTGGTCCCTCCATGAAACATGGGCAACTCGTCGGTAGGTCCACATCTCAAATGCTTCCAGCCTTTTGCGCTCTCTTTCGCCCAGGCACCAAGTCTCGCAGCCGTACAGTAAAACACTCCACACCAATGTTTTTAAATGTTGTTTTCGGAGGTTCAGGTCTATGTTGTTGGACTCGAATATTTTAGACTTTTCTTTTAAGGCAAGTTTAGCCTGGTGGATACGACTATCGACGTCTTTCTTGGATCGACCATCCCGTGTTATACTGCTCCCCAGGTAAACAAAAGTCTTTACATTCTTGATCGCAGTTCCAGCCATCTAAAAAGTATTGGAAAATATTTTTTAATTTTTTTTTTCGAAGTAATAGCTTTCTGTGTTTGGCCCGAATTTCTTCCCGCAATTATTTTCAAATAGATAAATATTTAAAAAAATATTTTCGAGTATTATTACCTCAAGTTCTCTAGGGATAATTTGGCATTTTAGTATTTAAAAAACACTATACACGACAAACTTTCCAGCTAACTCACTCTAATGCTTGGACAACTTTCATTTTCTATAAATGCAGTTACACGCAATGTCCTATCAATCTTCTTATTCTTCTTCCTCAGCCTATTCCCGTCCACTCCTGGACAAAGGCCTCCTCTATTCGCTTCCATGTCACTCTGTCTTGTGCAGACTGCATCCAGTTATTCCGACATGTCTGTTCAGATCATCCTTCCACCGTAGTTGCGGTCGCCTTGCACTTCTCTTTGCCGTTCACGGTCTCCAAGTCAGCAGTCTTCTTGTTCACTTTTCATCTGAGCTTCTGGCTACGTGACCTGCCCATTGCTATTTTAGAGTCGCCACCCGGTGGATGATATCAGTGACCTTTGTTTTTTCTCTCACCGAATCTTTTCTGACTCTGTCTCTTGGGCTTATTCTTAACATGGCTCTTTCCATGGCTCTTTGGGTCACTCGTAGTTTCTCGGCACTTTGTTTGGGCAATATAATAGTTTCAAGACCCCAGGCTTCATAGACTTTCCGTTTCAGTTTGATCGGTATTTTCTGTTTTTTAAGGATGTAACTCATGTTTCCGAAAGCTGCCCAGCTTAGTCCAATTCTTCTTTTTAGCTCTGCGGTTTGGTTATCTCACCCCAATCGAATATTGTATCCTAAGTATGTATATTCTTGGACATTCTCAATTCTGTTGCCGTCCACGTCCTATCAATACCAACAAAAAATTCAGTTCATATATTTCATAGCCGATTGTTTTTCTTGTTTTTGTATAATATATATGAAACTTTGCAATTCTAATTGCCTAAAATTAATATGCGAAACAACGCCACGGACATGTGTGAAATTTCTGTTGTTAAATATGATCTTTGTCTTAAATGAAAAAATAGCTAATTAAGAAATTGTGGCGCTAACCCGAGCGGTTATCTTCACCGTTTCACCGAATTGGAACAGGCCTAGGAAGTGCATGAGAGAGGCTCACGAAAAGGCACCCTTGAGCCTCGGGTATGTGGTGGTCTCTTCTTCTTTTTGTCCTGTCACACCTCCGTGGTGCATAGGGCCTCGAGGAGCCTTCTCCACCCAAGTCTATCGCATGCCTGATGCCTAACATCATACCAAGTGAGGCCCGCTGCTTTAATATCGTCCTGCAGGGTTCTTCTCAAGGTGGCTCTAGGTCTGCCTCGCTTCCTCTTTCCTGTAAGTCTAGTGTGACCGATCTACTGCCATTTGCGTCTAGCGACTTGTTCTCTAATTGGCTTTTCGCCTGCCATGGTCCAGAGAACGGTATTTGACACTCTTTGGGGCCAATTGTTCTTGAATATTAAGCCAGCCAGCAATATGTGGTGGTAACTCCTTCTATATATACTGGAAATAATGAAACAGAAAGAATACGGGAACAATGTTTATGCAGCAAGAAATGGAGGAAGACCGTGGAACGATAAAAGTAATGAATTTAACGTCGGCCACGTGAAGAGTCACAGAATTCGACGTGCGTACATGACACTATATATAAATGTGTCGTGATAAGAGTAGTGTAAAGGTCCATTCTCTCTGTCTAGAATCTTCTTCTTCTTCCTCAGCCTATTCCCGTCCACTCCTGGACAAAGGCCTCCTCCATGTCACTCTGTCCTGTGCAGACTGCATTCAGGTTATTCCGACATGTCTGTTCCAATTACTGTATACAATGTATTTTAGCTATTATATTGATTCTCATGACATGTGCTAGGTAGCCAATCTATCGGCCATTTTATTGTCATGTGAATTCTACACCAGACCAAAGACTGTGTGACAATCGAACCCGGGACCTTCGATATGGGTAGGGAGACGGCGTGATGGTTAGTTAGTTTAGTTAAAATTCACTAATGTTTGTATCTTCGACCGGTTTCGTCATTCAGCTCGTAATAATAATTAGTTAATATCGAGTTTTACATGATTGTTTAAGAACCTATGAATGTAATTTTCTCTTTATGGTTATGTTAGTGAGGTAAACTCTTTGAACAGCGCGATTTTAATAAAACTTAAGCGTAAATAATAGCTTTTCTTGCGACAGTAAAGGGATTATATCTTTAGAGATTGTGAAATTTTATGAATTGATTGAGATTGCCATCGTTTGAAAGTTTATCTGCGATAAAAAGAATTACGTGTTGCATTTAATCTTGACGCATTACTTGTTGCGAAAGTCAAAATTATTTATTTGTCAATACATTCAACATCATAATATAAAACCGCATGTCATCAAGAAAGAGTACGAGAATATTTTGAATAAAGAGATTGAAAGAGGAATATTTCGTTTCTCTCCGAAAGTAATTGCCAATCAATTACTAAAAGGCGGCCACATTCGAAGTCGGAATAATCGACGTGCGTGCATGGTACGATGTATGAATGTAGAGGAAGCCCGAGAGGTATGCTAGGACAAACCATTTTGGCGATCCATCCTCTCTGCCTACCCCTCCGGGGAAATTGCGTGATGGTTAGTTAGTTAAGTAATTGTTAGTTAAGAAATAGAGTAAGACCGAGAAAAACGTGGCACGATCAAATAAATCAAATATTGAATGTCGGCCATGTGAGGAGTCCGAGAAATCGACGCGCGTGCATGACACGATGTATAAATGTGCAGGAATCGAGAGAAATATGTCAGGAAAGAAATGTGTGCCAGTCCATTCTTTCTGCCTACCCCTTCGGGGAGACGGCGTGATGGTTAGTTAGTTAGATATATTTTGAATTCTATTCTGATTAATGTTGTATGACAGTAGTGCAGAAAACCAAAGGAGGAATTGTTGTTAATTGTGCAAGAAAGAAAATGATATATTTATTTACTAGCAAAAGAAAGATGAAAGATATTGCTCTACCTACCGGCATAACCATTAGCAGGTTGGTTCTGCATCGTGGGAGATAAAACAATCTATGGCCCCTTTGTCGAAGATAATTATCAGGGACGAACAGACCTACATCACTCAGGATTTCTGAGTTATGTATACAACCGCCTATCAGTCGAAAGAAATGGACACCCAAGTTAATATCTCGTCTTCTCTCGAGTGACTGGTAGTCCAGCATCCCTAGCAATAAATCAGTCGGAAAGAGCCACGGGTAATATCCATACTTATTTAATTGTATCTCAATAGAGACGAAGACGCAAACTGGAAACTGAATATGGATGATCAAGGTGTTTACAGGACTTATGACCTGTCATTGGTTGGGTTAAGCGCACGCTTTATGTAATCACAACATTCCCCATTCCGCCATTGTTTTTATGATCATGCATGACCAATTTTGGAAACAAATGTAGAATGGGGAATGTTGTAATTACATAAAGCGTGCGCTTAACCCAACCAATGACAGGTCATAAGTCCTGTAAACACCTTGATCATCCATATTCAGTTTCCAGTTTGCGTCTTCGTCTCTATTGAGATACAATTAAATTTGAATTAACCACCCACCATGGGTGGAAATCCAGGATTCGTATACAAGTATAAGCATACATTCACAAAAATATTTAATATCCGTACTCCCTAAGATATAGGTATCACAGAAATTTCTTCTGCACCATCTCCATCATCAGGGAATATCGATCCTCATGCTTAACCGTCGCGTTGCCATGTGGTCAATTGAGTTTCCACTGCCAATTTAAAGTTGATTTTCTTAAAACCTATGGACCCTAATATTATAAAAAAAATTGTAATCCTCCATTGAAGTGTTCTCAATATTTCGTAATAAAAAAAAAGCAAAAAATTACTTCCTTCATCCCAAAAAAAAATATTTTCTAAGACTGCCCTCACCTTCATTCGTGTTAAGGTAGAATTTGTTTTGCTAATATTCACAACTTTATCAAAATTGACAAATACTTACTCGCTGTTTTGAACGTATTATAAATTATATGTTTGGCCTTTTCATAGGTACGTAATAATACCGACTGTGGACGGAAACGCAGCACGCAACTTAATAATATCAGAACTGTGAAAATATTAACACTTTACCAAAGGGACAAATATTAATACGTACTCGTTGTCTTGAACGTACTATACATTTTGCCTAGGTGCCTTTATCATACGTAAAATCTCGTAAAGTCTCGCCCGCCGGCTGCGGCGCGGGGACAAGTTTATACCTGGTGTCCAGTTGCTCGTATGCTGTGACGCATTCCATATCAGAAATCGCATGGTTTCAGAAAAAAATTAATAATGATATGTTTTTCAAATAATCCATGTATGTTATAGATATCGATCTATTCTAATGAAATTCCCTACAAGATGACATAAATTAAATTTTGATTCATCGAGTCATATGCTTGATATTTAGATAAAGTTAGCGGTAAACTGAATTGACCACATGGGAGCGAGCGTTTTGTTTTGAACACGGTACGTTAAGGGTTAAAGATTTCATTCCTACTGCATTTATTCAACTTTCATCCTTCTTTTGCCAGTAAATAAAAATATCATTTTCACTATCTTTTTTACGTATTTCCCAATAGTTAACGTTGCGATATATATATTATCTTTTCCTTGCGCGAAATCGAGCAATATACGCTTAGACAATTTGCTTTCGTGGAATGCGATAAGTACAATCTTGAAATGATAAAAGCTAGCCAGAATACCTTTGGATAGCACTGATATTAAAAGATACGCGTATTGGTGACAAAATAACTAGATTATCTAATGATTTTACTCAATTCTCTTGATGGAAATTTATTTTAAACAATAATTCAATTAAACGATGTTTCTTATGTATTAGAAGAAGAATATTTTCTTGGAAGTGAAGCATGGAATTGGCAAAAGAAGGATGAAAGTAGAATAAATGCAGTAGAAATGAGATCTCTAAGACGAATGTGTGACAAATCTGTATATGATAGAGTGACAAATGCAAGTATAAGAAGTGAATGTGGTGCGAATGAAAGTGTTATGAAAAAAATAAGGAAAGGGTCATTAAGATGGTTTGGATACATGGAAAGAATGGGTGTAAACAGAATGGTAAAGAAGGTATATGTAAACAGCGTGAACGGAGCTAGAAATAGAGGAAGGCCGAGGAAAACGTGGCACGATCAAATCAATCAAATATTGAATTTCGGTCAATTGAGGAGTCGGAAAAATCGATATGCGTGCATGACAAGATGCATGAATGTAGAGGAAGCGAGAGAAGTATGTCAGGACAGAACAGTGTGGCGTTCCATTCTTTCTGCCTACCCCTCCGGGGAGACGGCGTGATGGTAAGTTAGTTAGTTATATTTTCTTCTATATTAGCCTTCACTTTGTGTTGTGTATTCATATTTAAATAAACATAATTATACTTTGTGTAACACTTTATTTTAAGGATTAATTGTATCTCAATAGAGACGAAGATGTAAATTGTTTTTGGAAACAGAAAATGGTTGCCCGAATAGCCGGAACGAACTGGATGAGGACCCTTCCTAGCCCCTACGAGTAGAGCCCCTAGCCCTCTCCTACTCGTCCCTACGAGTAGAAGAGGGCTATACCCAGCAGTGGAGAGAAGAAGACTGAAGAAGAAGTTACCCTGACTTGGGTTATGTCACAGACTGATTACATTTTGTAGTCAACACCATAAATTTAATCGCAATTGGGCTATTATTCAGGTTAAAAGAATTGTGTTACAATACATACTATTAATATGATAACTGATAAGATTAGATTGTTTAGATAACTACCATAATATAAAGATCTTTTTTTATGGAAGATATCGCTGATTACTTCTTAGAAATTCCAAATAGAAGTTGTAATAATATCTTCTTGAAGTTGGACTTGGATCTTCTGGCTTACAGAGGTTCAGCTCATGTGGCCATTCCTCTTACGTAAGAATCGCCCATAGTCAAAATGAGAAAGCGAAAAATCTATCCAATTTCCAGAAAAAAAAAATTAAATGTTTCACCGTTGCTTACATATCAGAAATTTCGCCACCAGTTTCAATAACTAAGTGGTTGAGTAGATAATTTGTCTTCTTGCTGGTCGACCAAATCCCACGTTTTTTTTAGCAAAAATTTAAAATACTTAAACTAACTAACTAACTAACTAACCATCACGCCGTCTTCCCGAAGGGGTAGGCAGAAAGAATGGACTGCCACACTTTTCTTTCCTGACATATTTCTCTCGCTTCCTCAACATTCATACATCGTGTCATGCACGCGCGTCGATTTCTCTGACTCCTCACATGGCCGACATTCAATATTTGATTTATTTGATCGTGCCACGTTTCCCTCGGTCTTCCTCTATTTCTGGTTCCATTTACATCATTAACATATAATTTTTTTACCATTCTTTCTTCATTCATTCTTTCAATATGTCCAAACCATCTTAATGATCCTTTCATTATTTTGTTCATGACACCATCATTCGCACCGCATTCACTTCTTATATTTTCATTCGGCACTCTATCATACACAGAGTATCCACACATTCTTCTAAGAGATCTCATTTCAACTGCATTTATTCTACTTTCATCCTTTTTTTAAAATACTTTTTTTCTATAAATGGGCTGGCGCTTTCTTACTTTGACTTTGGACGACTCTTAGGGGTACTACAATCATGCATGTCTCCTATGGCCCCCATTCAGTCACCCTCTGGTTCCATCTTCCATCATCACGTCAGCACACATGTCCACACCATTGCCACTTCATCCTCGCAATGCGTATCTCTATATCGGTGACCCGTGTGCATTTTCTAATCTCCACGTTGGCTATATGGTCTCTTAATGAGATACCGGAGATCTTTCAATGTATTAAGGTTCAAATAACCTGTTGTATACAAAAAAAATTGGAAAGCAACGAGATACTTCTTCTTATTCTTCGATGGCCATACAGCCCATATCGAGCCTTAGCCTCCAACTCCTCCTGTCCTCCGCTTCGACCCTCCAATTTGACACTCGTAACAACTTCGCCCCATCTCTCCCAACTTCATCCTCCTATCGCAGCCTTGGTCCTCCAATTGGTCTTCTACCACCCGAGTGCGACTCCAGCAATTTTTTTGGGGTTCGCGATGACGGCATCCTCTGCACGTGACCGGCCCATCTCAGTCTATTCAGTCTGACCTGTGTGGAGAGACTGGGAGCTTTGTAAATATGGTACAGCTCGTCATTATGCCGTACTCTCCAGCCTTCACCGTCATTCACAGGTCTCAGAATTCTGCGCAGCACCCTTCTCTCAAAAGTATCCAGTCGCTCTGCGGATTTCGCTGTCATTGTCCACGCCTCACATCCATAGGTCTCTACTGTTCGGATGATTGTTTTATACAGGATGATTTTGGTTTTCCAGTGTACGTTTCTTGATTTGAGCGCTGGTAGTAGAGAGAAAAATGTTTTGTTGCCAATTGTGATTCTTCTTTCGATTTCCTTGTGATCTTGGTGGAGTGAAGTCATCCACCATCTTAAAGTTGTATCTATCCTTGAATCTGATGGTTCATTCCTGGCTTGTTTTTGGCTTTTCTAGAACATCAAATAGGCCTAAAAGTGGCATCCTAAGAACCAGCAAAGATGTTAATAGACTTTACTGCAATCCAATCTCTAGGATTCAAAAATTATAACAGTGTTCCAAATTATTAATGCTAAAGTGTCCTAGTGTTTCCGTCAAAAACAATTGATTTAATAAATTAACATTTAAAATAAGCAGTGCACTGATTCATCTCGTGATGAATCAGTTTAGGAAACACAGGTTAAAGATTAATGTCCCAATCCATCGGATAATTGTTTTTAAATGGAGTGTACCCGTCTGACCCTGGTATCGGGTCGGTGGTTTCCACTTCCTCTGCGCGTGGTTATCACATCCGCCATGCACATTGACTCCGCTGGAGTTGTTTCCCCAAACACTAAACACTTGTCACACAACACGGACATAAATCCAAATCACGATACGAAAATGACTGTTAAACATGTAGAACTCCATGTTAATTTCATAATTTGCGGATTCTTTAAGAACTCAGTCATCTTTAAGGGTATCCATCTTTATGTTCCGGATGGTTATCTTCAAAAGCGTCGGCACAGACTGTTTTATCACTCAACATGCAGAACCAATCTGCCTCTGGTTATGATGGTGCGGAGAGTATTCAAATTACTGAACATTATCGTTTCGGAAGTCGACGTCTTTCATATTAGTGAAAGTACGTTTAGATGACAAATACTCTTGACTTTAGAGAGTACCTTGTTTTTTGTATACAACAGGTTGTTTGAACCCATTGTATACAATTTGATTTTAGCTGTTATGTTGATTCGTGACATGTGATAGGTAGCTAATCTATCGCCATTTTATTGTCACGTGAATTCTACACCAGACCAAAGACAGTGTGACAATCACACTGATATTGGGGGGAATCTAACCCGGGTTCGATATGGTAGTTCCTAGAGTACCTTGTATTCCTGGAGTATCTTGTATTCCTAGAGTACTCTGTATTCCTAGAGTACCTTGTATTCCTAGAGTATTGCCCACGTTGGGGGAACCTGACACGGCACCGAAAGGATACAACTCTTCAATTGTTATATGGCCATCTTAAGTAAAAGTCAGCCTGTGTGTGTGCCCAGACGAAATGTTCTTTCAGAATTTTTCACGGTCGACCTTCGCTTATATTTCCATGCACGTCCGCCTCGTTTGTGGAGTAGTATTCGTTCCTAGTATCGCTGGTTATAATCGCACGATGTGTGATTTTTTTCCAGTATGTAAACACGGAATGGCTCAAGCGATTTTGGTCCGTATAGGCTTTGGATTCTAGTGCATTCGCCGTTCTCGAATCCCACGCCCGCCGGTGGAAGCTATATCGCAGGAAGTTAATAATATAGTCAATTGTCATCCGTGGGCGTTCTTGAACTCCGTCTGAGGTACAGGGTAACCGCAATGTCCATTTACCTTTTTTTAAACAAATATATGTTCTTCTATATTCACCATTACTTTGTGTTGTGTTGTGCCTTACAACAACAAACCATCACGCCGTTTCCCCGCAGAAGTAGACAGATAGAATGGACCGCCACACTACTCTATCCTGACACTTCTCTAGATTCCTCCACATTCATACAACGAGTCAAACACGCACGTCGATTTTTCCGGCTTCTAACATGACCAATCTTTAAAATTGAATTAATTTGGTCATGCCATGTTTTACTCGGTTTCCAGAAATGGAATTAAATAAAATATTTTTATGCAATTTTTTTTTATAAAATTTTGTGTATGTCCAAATGATTTTTTTTTCTTCAAATTATATGTCTAACAAACAATAACATACTAAGCATGATACTTTATCAAAAATAAGTATTTATAAAGTTTTTCTTTAAGGGTACAAGTAGTTTTCTATGGCCCAGCCTATATACAGGCATATCATACTTCTTTTTCTTCTTCAAGTGCCCTGTCGAGTTCCCTCAACGTTGGCGATCACCTCGGCAAACATTTCCCTGTCATGCGCCGCTCGGAACTGATCCTCCACACTTCGGATGCCGATCCACTCCCTCGCGTTTCGCAGCCATGACATCGGTCTCTTACCGTCCCTCAATTTCCCCCTCCAATATCAGTTGGAGAAGGTGGTACTTTTCCCCACGCAATACATGACCCAGATGTGAAATCTTCCGAACCTTGATAGTTGACAACAGCTCCCTGTCAACTCTACCTCGCCTCGAGACTTCGGTATTGGTAACCATGTCTGTCCAGGGAATTCTGAGCAACGTTGGCGATAGAGACACTTTTCAAATGCTTCCAGTATTTTCATTGAGTTGACTTTTAAGGTCCATGTTTCACATTCATACAATCAAACAGACCACATATAGCATTTGATAATACTCTGGCGGAGTTTCAAATTTATGTTATCATTGCAGAAGAGTGAATCTCCCGGCTTAAAATAGTGATGTCGCAATTGAGAATATCGTACTTAACTAACTAACTAACTAACCATCACGCCATTTCAATGCTCTGTGAATGTGACCGCCTTTAAGTGAATTGATTATTTTGATCATGCCACGTTTTCCTCGGTCGTCCTCGGCTTTTTTTTCCACTCACGCTGCTTGTGTACAACTTTTTAACCATTCTACTCTCATCCATTTGTTCCATATGTCCTAACCATCTCAGGGATCCTTTTTTTTAATTTTATCCATGATGCAGTCATCTGCCTTACATTTCTTTTTTATTTCATCGTTCGGTATTTTATCATAAAACGTTTTCTCGCAAATTTCTTCTTAGTGATCTCATTTCTACGGCGTTTATCCTGCTTAACAGTATATATTGTACTTAAGAGACATAAAATGTCATGCATGAGTTAAATTGTAAACACCCTGTGCTCGCGAGGCAAACACTGCCCGACTGCTAAAATCTCAGTCTCGCCACAATGGCAGATTTGCTATACTTAATTCGGAATAATACAAAAAGCTCCTGCGTCCCACTCTAGCTCGCGGCCCAGACGGCGGGAGCGAGCGGGACGCAGGCATGTGACGATCACCCGAAGGTCATATCGGCGTCTTGAAACAGAGTAAAAATCGCTTTCGGAGTAATGACATGGCTCCTAGTCGTGGCACTCTCGCCGTTTGGCTGGGTTCAAGGGTTCGATACCTTAGCCGCGTGACGCATCACGCAATTCGGCTACGAAACGCCCATCAATCGTCACGATCACATCAACACGTTGCTTCCTTCTTCTTCTTCGATGGCCCTACAGCCCACATCGAGCCGTAGCCTCCAGTAATCTTCGCCTACAACACCTCCTGTCCTCCGCTTCGACCCTCCAATCTGACACTCGTAACAATTTCGCCTTATCTCTCCCAACTTCCAACATCCTCCCTTCGCAGATATTTCGAGAACTCGCCGGTGTTGGAAAATGTTAGTCTTTGCCTTGTCCCTGATAGGTATCTCTGACAGCAACAATGTTTTACCTACCGGCCGCCAGAACAAACCTGCCTCTGTTGACACCGGTGGACAGAGCAATTAGTCTTCTGAACGCTGTCTCCTCGGAGATCGACATCTTTCATATCAAATAGAAAGAGCGTTCAGAAGGCAAATACTCTTTACTTTCGACAGTATCTTGTCTTCCTAATGTTGAACCATCTCTCATGCGTTTCAGGTATTATAACTAACTAACTATCACGCCATTTCCCGGGGGGGTAGGCAGAGAGGATGGACTACCATACCGTTCTGTCCTCACATACCGCTCAACCTTATTCCACATTCATACATCGTAACATGCATTCACGTCGATTTTTCCGACTTCGAATGTGACCGCCTTTCAGTATTTGATTAATTTGGACATACCATGCTTCCCTTGGTCTTCCGCGGCTTCTCTTTCTAATCACACTGCTTGTATACAAATTTTAACCATTTTTCTCTCGTCCATTCGTTCCATATGTCCAAACCATCTCAGGGATCCTATTTGTATATATTTTATTTTACTTGTACTCAATAGATGCCTTGAATGTTAATATTAACATTAACACTAGCGTGAATGGTGAAAATTTGGAGCAAGTAGTTGAGTTCGTGTATTTAGGTAGAATGTTAACAAAAGATGGGCGAGTGGAGAGGGATATTGAAAGAAGAGTTGGGGCAGGCAACAAAGTGAATGGTGCACTTAAAGTTGTCATCGCAAACAAAAACCTAGCCAAAAAAGCTTAAATAGCAGTGCACAATGGTGTTCTTGTTCCGACCCTTGATGTATGGAAGCGAAGCATGGAACTGGCAAAAGAAAGTTGAAAGTAGAATAAATGCAGTAGAAATGAGATCTCTAAGACGAATGTGTGCTATAGTGTCGAATGAAAATATAAGAAGTGAATGCGGTGTGAATGATGGTGTTATGAACAAAATAATGATAGGATCATTTAAATGGTTTGGACATATGGAAAGAATGAATAAAGAAAGAATGGTAAAAAATAATTTATATGTTAACGATGTAAAAGGAACTTCAAAAATAGGAAGACCAAGGAAAACGTGGCACGATCAAATAAATCAAATATTTAATGTCGGCCACGTCAGGAGTCGACGCGCGTGCATGACACGATGTATGAATGTTGAGGAAGCGACAGAAATATGTCCTTCGGGGAGACGGCGTGATGGTTAGTTAGTAATGTCTCTTGAGATAATAAACTGATTTGATGAGATTCTCTTTATGTGCGTATTCCAGTGCCTTCTGCGTTGTCTGCCCCATCTGATAATAACTTCCATCTTACAGATTTCGCGTATAGGGTTGCTGTTGTTGTTCTGACTAGTAAGATTTTCCACACTCGGCGTCACGACACGCCACGCCACAATGGTGTGATATTTCTAAAATACTTGCATTGATAGAAAGTCAAAAGACAATTATAATTGGAGTGGTGTGAGTTGGAAAGTTATTTGGAAACGCCTACCTAACGTGACACGTGAAATGACTCTATTAGCATGTTTGTGAGTTATTGGTTTTCCTGTTTTCACCGTTCATACGTGTCGCGAGTCGCTTATATGGTGGCGTTTCCTGCTTTGGTTTTCCCCAGCCAAACCATTATTATTATTATTTTTTTTTTTTTTTGTACACAACAGGTCGTTTGGACCCAATTACTGTATACAATTTTTATTTTTTAGCTATTATATTGATTCTCGTGACATGTGATAGGTAGCCAATCTATCGCCATTTTATTGTCACGTGAATTCTACACCAGACCAAAGACAGTGTGACAATCACACTGCCATCGCCGGGAATCGAACCCGGGACCTTCGGCATGGAAGTCAGAGCTCGTAACCACTCTGCCACGAAGGTCGTTCTTCTCTATTCACCATAACTTTTTGTTGCGAATTCATTGAACAGTATTTATTTCTTTGTAAACAACACTTAATTCAATTAACACATACATGTTTCGGACACGGAAGTCCTTCATCAGTGTAGTTAATTATTGTATATACAAAAAAAATTAAAAGCTTAAATGGCAGTGCACAATGGTGTGCGTGTACCGACTCTTATGTATGGAAGCGAAGCATGGAACTGGCAAAAGAAGGGTGAAATTATAATAAATGCGGTAGAAATAATCTGTGTATGATAAGTGTCGATTGAGAATATAAGAATTGAATGCGGTGTGAATGATGGTGTTATGAACAAAATAATGAAAGGATCATTAAGATAGTTTGGACACATGGAAAAAATGAATGAAGAAAGAATGGAAAAAAATATTATATGTACTCGTATGTTAACGATGTAAATGGAAAGAGAAAAAAAGGAAGACCGAAGAAGATCAAATATTGAATGTCGGCTACGGTGGATCAGGACAGAACGGTATGGCGGTCCATCCCCTCTGCCTATCCCTTCGGAGATAAGGCCTGATAGTTAGCTTGTTAGTTAGTTATGAAGTAATATAATGGGCTTAAAAAAAATAATTATGTGTGATATAATGAATTCTTAAGACGTATATCAGGCTAGAACAGTGTGGCATTCGTTTCTATCTGCCTACATCTGTGGGAAAACGGCGCGATAGTTCCAATCATAACAAATTGAAATGTTAAAGAAGAGTTCTCTTCCATGACTCTTTCGTGTCTGAAGCGCCTTCATGAATATTTTTTTAATCAAACATTACCTTTTCATTCACTTTGACGCACGCGATATGAATGTATACTCGGCAGGGCCGTTTCCAGGGATTTTTTTTAAGTAGCGCCTCAAGTGTGCCTCTGTCTATATTTCGTTGCGCTTGTCCCAGTGCATAATCTATAATATTGGTTGTCAATACACATCTAACCCCAATTATCGTTTTTTAAATGTTTGAAAAATCTATTTAGTACATACGAGTATTTAAAAAAATACAACAGAATACCAGGAACGCATTAGAGATGGTTCGACATTAGGAAGACAAGATACTCGTACTTTCTAAAGTCAAGAGTATATAACTTATTGAACGCAAAGGCATTAACACTGTGGAATTTCATAGTATTAGGAAATTGGAAAATTTTGTTTAATCCACTATTTATTAAAAATATTTTAAAAAACATGACATTTTTCTGAGGATACCTCCATCTTCAGGTATAAAAATATAAATATAAAGTATAAATATATTTTTACACCTGAAGATGGAGGTATCCTCCGAAACATGTATTGTTTTTTTAATATTTTTTAAATTAATAGTGGATTAAACAAAGTTTTTAATTTCCTAAGTATATCAAGAGTAATTGTCCCCTGAACGTACCTTCACTAATATGAAAGGCGTCAATCTCCAAGGAGACCGCGCTCAGCAGACCAATTGCTCTTTCCACCGGAGGCAGATTGGTTCTGGTGGCCGGTAGTTTAAACAATCTGTGCTGTCGCAGAAATGTACGAGGGTCGTTCAATATATTCTCGGTATCGATATGAAGGAGTGCAACTATGAATGAATAGTTAATTACCTCGTTATATTGTACTCATTAGTAGTATAAGTACCAAGTTTCATAACAAACGGATCATTAGTTATTGTGTAGCTGTCCCCGAAACACAAGCAAGATGACTCACTTCGCAAAGTTAAACAAACTCGAGTACCGTGCCGTTATAAAATTCCTCACCAAACAAGGAAAAAATCAGAAAACCATCCACAAAGAGATATCAGAAGAGTCTGCTCCTTCATTATCAACAGTTCAAAAGTGGCACAGTGAATTGAAGAGGGGCAGAGAGAGCATTGAGGATGACGAACGATCCGGTCGGCCAAACGAGACCAATAATGAAGAAAATGTGGAGAAAATAGAAAATTAAGTATAGGAAGATGCCAAAATGAAGGTAAAAAGGATAACCAAGATTACTAGCCTATCCACTGGTACCATTGTTTCTATTTTACACGACCGCCTACAGATGTCAAAAGTCAGTGCAAGATGGGTGCCGAGATTCCTAACGCCACTTCAAAAATCTTATTTGGAATTTGAAAATTTGAAAATTTGGTTTGGTTCATTTGGTGCTCCCGTAAATTTGGAGAAATTTCGTGTATAAGTGAATTGTTTTGGTCAATTACATTGTTGCCGCACTTTATAATAGTTAATTGTGACACGTTATACGTTTGAACTGTTTTGATGTCAATATTATACAAGTTTTTTCGTTTATACATGCGTTTATACAATATTATACAAATACGTTTATACAATATTATACAAGTTTTTTCGTTTATGTATAAAGAATTTTGACAGGTGTAAAAATAAAATTTTCATTTGTTCCAATGACAATTTGAATAATTTCTTCAATATTCTTTTAAAGTTCTTGCTGGTGTTGGTTAGTTAAAAGTGCCTAATTACTGCTTATTTAATAAAAGGTGGATACATGGAACATTAATTCAATCATATAATAGAAAATATGTGCACCATCTAAAAAGAACATTGTGTGTTAAATTATTTTTATTTTGTTATTTTATTTTATATCATTGTATTTTATATTATTTGTTATAGATTTATTTTGTGGATGTTGGAAGATCGATGTGTGCGCGGGAGATGCCTATTGGTGGCGATGAGGTTCGCAACCCATCACACCGCGTCTCCCGCGGGGCGAAAAGAGAAGGATGGAGTGCCGCATCGGTTAAAGTGTGACAGTTCCTTCTTTCTGCCTACCCTTTCGGGGAGACGGCGTGATGGTTAGTTAGTTAGTTAGTAAGTCTTTTCCTTCATACCCATACCGAGAATATATTGAATGGCCCTCGTAGGTTAAACAATCTGTGCTCTAGCACGGCTGAGTTTTAGAAATATCTCCTGATTAATTTAAAGAAATGGGTAATGAGATGCCCATCTCTTCGAAGCTGTAAAGAATTGGTTCCGAGTATTCCGAAAAGAAATACCGTGGGATAGAGCCACTGATAGCTACCATACTCCCTCATGTAGAGATACCTCAGAAATATTATAATATGAAAGACGTCGATCTCCGAAGCGATCACGTTTAGCAGTTTGTTTGCTTTCCCCACCGGTGTCACCAGAGGCAGGTTGATTATGAATGTTGAGAGATAAAACAGTCTGCGCTGAAGTTAATAACCAGATCCGGACCTGGTGGAGTGGCCAAGGCGTCAGTAGTTTCACTCTCTAGCGGATAGAACGGAATACGGTTTCAGAATCACGGCACCGCGACGCCAGTAGTAAAAGATAAAAATTTCACATACGAGTTATCAGAGCGGGCAGAAATATTTTAATTTCAGTCAAAGAATTTATTTTTTTACTTACTTTTGATTTGACACACGCCATGTAAACAGACATTCACGATTTAAACGATCGGATATGAACATCTCTAATAATCTAGGGATGCTAGGCTACCAGCCACTCGGGAGAAGACGGGAGATTCAATTGGGTGATCACTTCTTTCCACTGATGGGTGGTTGGTCACTTCTTTCCACTGATAGGTGGTTGTATATGTTAACAATGAACAACCAGCAACTAACACACGTATCTACGGTGAAGGATCTCGAAATCATCTATGAGAGTAGGCTGACTTTTCGTGCACATATCGAGAGGATTTGTGACATTGCACTGAGGATGTTGGGCTTCCACTGATGGGTGGTTGGTCACTTCTTTCCACTGATAAGTGATTGTATATGTTAACAATGAACAACCAGCAACTAACACATGTATCTACGATGAAGGATCTCGGAATCATCTATGAGAGTAGGCTGACTTTTCGTGCACATATCGAGAGGATTTGTGACATTGCACTGAGGATGTTGGGCTTCATCATTCGGACCGGAAAATTTTTCAGAGATCCCAAAGCGATCGCTTAACCCAACCAGTGACAGGTAATAAGTCCTGTAAACGCCTCGACCACCATATTCTGTTTCCAAATAATTTACATCTTCGTCTCTATTGAGATACAATTAATTCTTGAAAATAACTTTGTTTAATCCACTTATTATTTAAAAAATGTTTAAAAAACACGACATGTTTCGGAGGATACCTCCATCTTCAGGTGTAAAAATATAATAAAAACTAAATTGTTTTTTTATTTTTTATTATATTTTTACACCTGAAGATGGAGGTATTCTCCGAAACATGTCGTGTTTTTAATAATTATTGGATTAAATTATAAAAAAAAGGATGGATGGCCTGGGACTAGGTTATAAAATGGGCAGTAAAACTGTGAATGTCATTTGCTATGCGGACGATGCCGCATTAATAGCAGAGTCTGAAGATGACCTGCAAAGAATGTTGTACAAATTTCACACAGTATCCCAAAGGCTAAATATGGCTATATCAGTCAACAAAACAAAAAGTCTCACTATATCTAGGCAACCTGCAAGATGTAAACTGACTGTTGATGATATACCTGTGGAGCAGGTGATGAGTTTCAGGTATTTGGGAGTGGAGATCTGCAGCCAAAGTGACCTTTATACCGAAGTACGTGAGCAAGTCAGTAAAGCCTCTGCCGTGTCAGGATGCCTGAAGAATCTGGTCTGGAAAAACAAGCACATGCGTATCGACAGCAAGATCAGAATCTACAAAACATGCGTGCGACCCATCATGACGTACGCTGTAGAGACGCGGGCTGACACTGTGCGAACCAAGGGACTACTAAGAACATCGGAGATGAAGGTCCTAAGATCAATTACTGGAAAAACCCTCCGAGATCGTGTCCGCAACGCAGACATAAGAAAAACCTGCGAAATAGAGGATATCGTTCAGTGGAGTAGATCCAGAAGAAGATACTGGAGGGACCATGTAGCCCGAATGGATGGTGACAGACTCGCATATACAGCCGCCTATGAAATCCCTTCCGGACACCGCCCACCTGGAAGACCGCCTAAGAGATGGAGGGACAGCTGGATCTCATCATCCGACGAGATATGATTTCTGTGTCACAGATCGTCAGATCTATCAAAAGAAGAAGAAGAAGGATTAAACAAAATTTTCAATTTCCTACATAATATTGCACTGCCATTTTAGATAGGCTTTTGTTTAGGGCACTTACCGTCGAGGAAATTTCTTGGCGAGACGTTTCTTTGTATTTTGCTTTCGTCAATACGCCGTAATGAAGAATTATTACCTTGCCATTAATGTAATAACTAAGTATTAGGACACGCGAGCGGATTGTTATCCCGGTTTAGCCAGATAGTGTAATAGGTTCCTGTGATCGGTCCTAAACCAATAAATCACTTTCTATAGTAAAATCGACGACATTCGGCAGAGTGGTTAGAGCTCTGACTGCCATACCAAATGTCCCGGGTTCGATTCCCGGCGATGGCAGTGTGATTGTCACACTGTCTTTGGTCTGGTTTATAATTCACGTGACAATAAAATGACGGTAGATTAGCTACCTATCACATGTCATGAGAATCAACATAATAGCTAAAAACAAATTGTATACAGTAATTGGGTTCAAACGACCTGTTGTATACATTTTTATTAATTGCTTCATTTTTTGTTTTTATTTCGACCGCGACCGGTTTCGCCTGGCTAGCTGATGGCATCGTCAGACGATAGACAAGTCGACATCGATAAATCAGTCTGCCGATACCAGCTAGCCTGGTGAAACCGGTTGCTGACGAAAAATAACGAAAAGTGGATGTATTATAAATTTCTAATTAACTAATCAATATGCAGTTATCCCGGAGGGGTAGGCAGAGAGGAAAGACCGCCACACTGTTCTATCATTACATAACTATAGCGCATCTTCTACATTCATAAACCGCGAAACACACACTCTACGATTGTTCCTACTTCTAACATGGCACCCTTTCAGTAATTGATTGATTTGATAATCCCGTGTCTTCCTCCTTGACCTTCCTCCATTTATTTTTCCTTTCACACTACTTTTATATATATTTTTAACCATTCTTACCTCTATATCCGCCTTACATTAATTTCTAATTAAATACGAATGACAACATCAGTTTTCTAGAAGTTTTGTTATATTTTATGGGAATGACATGTTTCGCCCTTCTAAGGCATTATCAAATCTGACGAAACTTCAACTCGTTGCAGTTCACATACACTAGTAAATGGAGCAGAATATGGTAATTAACGAAAATTTATGTGACTTTATACATTTTTAACAAATTAGAAATTATTTGGGTAGGTCCATAAATATTGGAAAGTGTTTCTTGGAACTATTTAAGAAATTCATTTCTAACTTCTTCATTGGGTATTCTATCATACATTGTTTTCCCCGCACATTCTTCTAAGTGATTTCTTTTTAACGGCATTTTTTCTCTTTCATACGTCTTCTGCCAACTCCAAGCTTAATTGAAAAAGGCTCAGTAACCCTTTTTTTAATTTTATTTAGGACCCATTGCATTCCTTTCTTACCTCATCAACATTAGGTATTCTAGCATACATTGTTATCCCGCACATTCTTCTAAGTGATTTATTTTTAACAGCATTTATTCTCTTTCATACTTCTTCTGCCAACTCCAAGCTTAATTAAAAATGGGTCACTAACCCTTTTTTTAATTTTATTTAGGACCCATTGCATTCCTTTCTTAGGTATTCTATCATACATTGTTTTCTCCGCACATTCTTCTAAGTTATCTCTTTTTAACGGCATTTATTCTCTTTCATGCGTCTTCTGCCAACTCCAAACCTAATTAAAAAAGGGTCAATAAGCCTTTTTTCATTTTATTTAGGACCCATTGCATTCCTTTCTTACTTCAACGTTAGGTATTCTAGGATTAATTTAAACGTAAAATAGAGACGAAGATGCAAACTGGAAACTGAATATGGTGATCGAGGTGTTTACAGGACTTATGACCTGTCATTGGTTGGGTTAAGCGCACGCTTTATGTAATTACAACATTCCCCATTCCACCTTTCTTATGACCACCATGTCTGTCAAATTTTTGGAAGTTGTATATATGCCAATATCCAACACCACAATTCACATGTCAGTTTCAATTTACAGACCAGCGCCATCTATGAAGATTAGATTTGCCATCTATGAAGATTAGATTTTCTATTAGGTATTCTATCATACGAGGTATTCTCGTACATTGTTATCCCGCACATTCTAAGTGATTTATTTTTAACAGTATTATTTTCTTTCATACGTATTCTGCCAACTCCAAGCTTAATTAAAAAAGGTTCAATAACCCTTTTTTGGATAATCAAATGATTTTACTGAAATCTCTTGATGGAAGTTCATTTTAAATAATAATTAAATAAAACGATGTTTTTTAACTACTTCCACTTTTGTCTTTATTTAGACAGCGACCGGTTTCGCCAGGCTCGCTGGCATCGACAGACTGGTCCCTTTTTTTATTTATTACCCATTGCATTCCTTTCTTACATTATCATTAAGTATTCTATCATACATCGTTTTTTCGCACATTCTTCTTAGTGATTCTCATTTCTACGGTATTTATTCTTCTTTTTGCCAACTACAAGCTTAACTTCCATAGATAAATTATAATTATATTAACCTTATTTCGATAGAGATGGTCCCACAGCTAACGAAAGCGACTCACTCGAATTCTCATACGGATATGGCTAGATAATAATCAAATAATTTTCCCACCAGAAGAATCCCATTACCACTACTAAAGAGATTTCTAGGTTATAATTCTTTCACATCAGGTATCCGCCTTCATTTTGTAATAATAATATTTCCAACATTTTGAATGTATACAAATACTTGTAGACGAATACTGGATTTTACCCATTGCAGGTTGTCATTTTAAGGATTAACTAACTAACTAACTTGCCATCACGCCGTCTCCCCGGAGGGGTAGGCAGAAAGGATGGAACGCCACACTGTTCTGTCCTGACATACTTCTCTCGCTTCCTCTACATTCATACATCTTGTCATGCACGCACGTCGATTTTTCCGACTCCTCACGTGTCCGACATTCAATATTTGATTGATTTGATCGTGCCACGTTTTCCTCGGCCTTCCTCTATTTCTAGCTCCGTTCACGCCGTTTACATATACCTTCTTTACCATTCTGTCTTCACTCATTCTTTCCATGTGTCCAAACCATCTTAATGGCCCTTTCCTTATTTTGTTCATAACACTTTCATTCGCACCACATTCACTTCTTATACTTGCATTTGTCACTCTATCATATACAGATTTGAAACACATTCATCTTTGAGATCTCATTTCTACTGCATTTATTCTACTTTCATCCTTCTTTTGCCAGTTCCATGCTTCACTTCCATACATAAGGGTCGGCACAAGAACACCATTGTGCACTGCCATCTTAGCTTTTTTGGATAGGCTTTGGTTGCCTTCATTTTGTAATAATAATATTTCCATTCAAACTCTTACCTGTAGTAACTTCATGTCTCAATATTAAAAAAAAAAATGGTTCCGACATGAAGGATGCCATTCGATTTTTTTTTCTTGTATACAACAGGTGTGTATCCATCCGTCTCACACATTAAAGTTGTGCCACACTGTTTTAAACAAGCTCTCCACATCGGTCTCACGTGTAGACACTTGTTTGAAACCAAAATTCGTTTGACCTTCAACAAACTTTGTGGACGGACGCGCATAGTATGCGTGTGGATCCACCGTTTAAACACGCATTCCACATGTGGAAAGCATGTTTACAACAGTATGTGGACGCTACACCAACCGTGGGCTCCACAGCTCTCCACCAAGGTCACCCCTGTGGAGAGCTTGTTTCAAACAGTGTGGCACGGCCTTAAGAGTGCCCTTGTAATGAATGTGTCCAAATCTAAAGTGATGTTGTATACAAGCAGTGTGAGTGGAAAGAGAACGCGTTGAAGACCGAGGAAAACATGGCATGACCAAATTAATCAAATACTGAAAGGCGGCCATATTCGAAGTCGGAAAAATCGACGAGCTTGCGTGTTACGATGTATGAATACCGAAACTAATTTAAGGCCTTGCTATTGTTGCGAAGAAGTGAAGAATACTAAGACAATTTTCTAAATTAATTAATTTTAAAATTGATTTTAAATCATTATAGAAAAAAATATGCTTGTTCAGTTCCAATAACAGAGTCGCTCTAGCACCGCTTTTTATGTTCGATTCTCAGTAAACATTTATATATAAAGATCTTCATAACGTCAATAGGGGCATACCAGACACCACAACGCGTTGGTCTTTCGATTTGTATCTTAAATTAACTTCGAGAAAAAAAAAAAAAGTTTAATGCACTGAAGTCAATACATTCTTCTTGACTAACTAACTAAATAACCATTACGCCGTTTCTCAGAAGAGATAGGCAGAGAGGATGGACTGCTATGCTGCTCTGTCCTGATATACCTCTGTAGTTTCCTTTACATTAATACATTGTGGACGAGCTTCGTGGCCGAGTAGTAAGTGCATTGATTGCCACCCCGAAGGTTCCGGGTTCGATTCCCGGCGAGGGCAGTGTGATTGTCACACTGTCTTTGGTTCTTCTTCTTCTTCCTTGGTCTGTTCTCCAGAGTGTTGCTCCTCCTGTGAGGTAGACTCCCAGCTGTCCTTCCATCTTTTAGGAGGTCTTCCACGAGGACGAGTCCCATGAGGCTGATTATGCAATGCAATATAGGGGAGTCTGGTGGTGTCCATTCTTTAAACATGCCCGTACCAGTCCCTTTTTCGCTGTCTGCTCCATCTTATAATATCCTCAACCTCACATATCTCTCTTATTCTGGTGTTCCTCACGCGATCTCTCAGTGTCTTGCCTGCTATCTGTCTTTAGTCTGGTGTAGAATTCACGTGACAATAAAATGGCGATAAATTAGCTACCTATCTCATGTCACGAGAATCACTATGATAGCTATAATACCCTTTACATCGATTTGGCTCATGCTGTCATGGCGTAAAGAGCGATTCAACAAAATAATAATAATAATGGGCGCTCTTCGATTTTTTCGACTTCGAATGTGACCGTCTATTAGTATTTGATCAATTTGGTCATGCCATACTTTATTTAATCTTCCGCGACTTCTCTTTCCACTCAAATTATTACGATGTATGAATATAGAGGAATCTAGAGAGTCCATCCTCTCTGCCTAACTTAACGGAGAAAATACGCGATGGTTAGTTAGTTATTAGCGCTTCTATGAAACAATGTTGTAGTTTTCCATAGGTCAACACGGGCAGGACGCAACAGTCAACACCTTTCGTTAATGGGAGTTCGTGGATTTTTTTTAATTCACCTAATTTTTCATATTTACCTAATCTATAAATTATATTTGAAAATTATTAAGTACGCTCTATAGATCGTGGCAAGATTGCAATAATAATAAAAACATTTTCACGAACGCGGGGCCCATTGAGCCCGTGAGAGCCCGGCTGTGTGAACGGGTCCCAGGGAAAAGGCTCTCTTCTTCTTCTTCTGGCCATTATTCTGGCGTCAGTCAGCGACCTCGCTCGGTAGGCATGCCGTGGGAAGGCAGATTCCCTCGGCAGCACTATAGAGGTCGTCTTGGTTCGCACGTTGTCCCATTGTCTTTCCGCATTCGAGATCGGTCCAGATGCGAACTCTTCTAATTGCTTTACTGTTCATTTAAAGCCGGTAACTATTCATTGCGCCGTTTTAACTAAGGGATAGGCAGTGAAGTATCTAAATAAACATTACAATTCTCCACCACATACCCGAGGCTGTATAGGGCGCAGCGGCGCCTGTCAGCCTCGCCCATGCACTTCCTAGACCCGTTCCCGTCCATCCGGGACTTACAATTAATATACGAGTATACCAATCGCAAGGGGATGCCAGACCGCATTTAATCTAATATTTTGGCCCGCTCACACACTTACTTACAGTATATTCTTATAGTTTACATTTAGTGAACTTAACCTGGGTATCACAGTGAAGACAAACTTTTTTTTTTTTACATAAGGAAGGCAGAACAGTGCGACACAAAAAATGCGGAGGGGTGAATTGATCGAGGTAAAGGGGGTCATTGGGTGAGGGTAAGGGAAAGGCAAAGGGAGCACATGAGAATTTATATAACATAAAATATACGAGAAAAGAAAAAACAACAAAAAAAAAACTTAAAACACTGTTTTTTCCACTTTCGCGTTTATTTTTCTCGACATGTTTCAAAGGCTTACATCTTCATCATCGGGAGAACGGTATAAGTTTATATCGTTCTCCCCATGATATTTTTTGCATGAGGAAGGCGGAACAGTCTGGAGGGGGGAAAGAGAGAGAGGAAAAAATATAGAGGGTGGATTTATCGAGGTAAAAGGGGTCATTGGGTAAGGGAAAGGCAAAGGGAGAACATGAGAATTAATACAACATAAAATATACCAGAAAAGAAACAACAACAAAAAATACTTAAACTAATCCACGCTCCACCAGAGAGCAGTTTGGACTTTGGGTCAGAGAAGTCGACGAAGACATTATTTTAATAATTGCAAACACCACTAACTTGAATTTGGAACACTGTTTTAATATTAAGATATAAACAAACAAACCATCACGTCGATTCCCCGCAGGGGTAGGCAGAAATAATTGACCGCCACACTACTCAATTCTGGCACACCTCTCTCGATTCCTACAAATTCATACGAGTCATACACGCACGTCGATTATTCTGACTTCTAACATGATCTTTAAAATTTGATTAATTTAGTCATGCCATGTTTTCCTCGGTGTACCTCGACTCCGTACTCCATTTTCCATCCATGCGCTCCAAATGTCCGAACCAACGCAGCGAGACTTAAATATCGGAATGAATAAACGTAAAACATATGAAATAAAAAAACAAACAAACCAGAGAGAATGGACCGCCACACTACTCTATCCTGGCAAATCTCTGTAGAATCCTCCACATCCATACAACGAGTCTTACACGCACGTCGATTCCTCCGACTTCTATCATGACCAACCTTTAAAATTTGATTAATTTGGTCATGCCATGTTTTCCTCGGTCTGCCTCGACTTCGTACCCCATTTACATCATTAACGTATACTTTCTTAACCATTCTCTCTCCATCCATGCGTTCCATATGTCCGAACCAACGCAGCGATCCTTTCATAATTTTGTTCATAATATCTTCTTCCGCTCTACATTCCTTTCTTTTATCAGAATTTGAGATTCTGTCGTATATCGTTCTACCACACATACCTCTTAGGGACTTCATCTCTACCGCATTTATTCTGCTCTCATCCTTCTTCTGCCAGTTCCATGCTTCGCTTCCATACATTAGGGTTGGGACCGTAAACGTAAACATGGAAATTATATTCAGATTTACTAACTAACTAACTAACCATCACGCCGTCTCCCCGAAAGGGTAGGCAGAAAGAATGGACTGTCACACTTTTACTGATGTGGCACTCCAACCTTCTCTTTTCGCCCCGCGGGAGACGCGGTGTGATGGGTTGCGAACCTCATCGCCACCAATAGGCATCTCCCGCGCACACTTCGATCTTCCAACACCCACAAAATAAATCTTAAACAAATAATATAAAATACAATGATATAAAATAAAATAACAAAATAAAAATAATTTAACACAAAATGTTCTTTTTAGATGGTGCACATATTGTCTATTTAATTTATGTTCCACGTATCCACTGTTTTTTAATTTAGCACATAATGTTTTTAATTTAACACATAATGTTTTTTTCGATGTTGCACATGTTGACATGGACGATCCGGACTTTTGTGTTAATTTAATTTATGTTACACGTATCCACCATTTTTTAAATTATCTGTAATAAGGCACTTAACCAGCAAAAACTTTATTTTAATATTTTAGTAAATTCAGATTTACTAAAATAAAAAAAACTTTTCTTACTCCCTTTGTCACATCCACGTGCACTTTCATCATTCATTCATTCACACCATGTGGCCAGATCATCTTTTTGTGTTTTTTTTTTCAGAACGTGCCACGAATACGAATGTGTCAAGTGACTAATAATCACGAGTTATCCTTGTTGTGAAATTTTACGAGCATTGTGCGCTGGATAGGGCGTTCTATCCGAGAGAAAGTTTAAAGTGCAATTAACATATTTAATACGAATGAATCAAATCGAATCAGTCTATTTTCTCGTTACAAAGAACAATTATATAATAGTTTAAGGCATCCATTGAGAACAGGTAAAATAAAATATATAATACCAGGAACGCATGAGAGATGGTTCGACTTTATAAATCCGAGATACTCTCTAACGAACATGTAACTGGCACAAGAAGGATGAAAGTAGAATGAATGCAGTAGAAATGAGATCTCTTAGACGAATGTGTGGATACTCTGTGTATGATAGTGTCGAATGAAAATATAATAAGTGAATGCGGTGCGAATGATGGTGTTATGAACAAAATAATGAAAGGATCATTAATATGGTTTGGACACATGGAAAGAATTATTGAAGAAAGAATGGTAAAAAAATATTTGTTGACGATGTAAATGGAACCAGAAATAGGAGAAGACCGAGGAAAACGTGGCACGATCAAATAAATCAAATATTGAATGTCGGCCACGTGAGGAGTCAGAGAAATCGACGCGCGTGCATAACACGATGTATGAATGTTGAGGAAGCGAGAAAAATATGTCAGGAAAGAAAAGTGAGGCAGCCCATTCTTTCTGCTTACCCCTTCGGGGAGACGGCGTGATGGTTAGTTAGATAGTTAGTTAGTTAGTTAGAGTTTTACATCATTGTTCAAGAAACAATAAATATGATTTGATTTGATTTGAAAGAAGAAGGTGGTTCTTTCTGCCTTCAATGAAATTGATCGTCGATTCGATTGAATCACTATTGAAACATCACAAATGCCGGCGCCTCGTATCGTTAGTCAGATGTGGCAATGCGTAATGCGCTCTTCTTACAGCGAGGATGATTCATAAACCGGTCGGTTCGAAAAGACCCCCGACTGATACTCTGGACACTAGGTGACGTACATACGTATAAAACACTATGTTTACATAATAAACGTAAGAGAATTTAAAAATATAACAGAGCTTGTCTTCAGATAACAGAACTTATTATAATTTATTGTTACTACGTTAATTTCGGGGAGAATGTTTGCAATAGTGTGAGTGACAGTGCGTTTACTAATAAAATAGTCGCTGTTTTATTTTTTTACTAACTAACTAACTAACTAACCATCACGCCATCTCCCTGAAAGGGTAGGCAGAAAGAATGGACTGTCACACTTTTACTGATGCGGCACTCCATCCTTCTCTTTTCGCTCGATGTAGTTTTTATTTTTTTATTATTGAAAAAACAATTCGAGGTGTGACTAATACAATATACGCCACGCTACACTTGCGTTGTAGCGTGGCGTAGATTTAAAATTCTGTTCGCTGTGTTTCGATATTTTATGTATGGCATGTATCTATGTATGCATATTGAGTGTATTATTCATCGACAAAACATTTTGAAATAACGTTTTAAATAAAAAAAATGGAGTGTACTTTAACATATACTCGTATAGTGCAAACGTGTAAAGTGCAGTGTTGTCAAACTCAATGTCAAATGTCATTTAGTATATAGTTTATAGAAAAATAACATTTGCTAGTATAGCTAATAGCAGGCAAGCCAACGTTCGGGCAGGACAACGTTAGTCGGGTGCGCAAGTTTTTATATATAAATATGAATGTCTGTGTGTTCGTTCCCTATGTGTTCGCGTATTATTCGCCCAATTGAGTTGAAACTTTTGAAACTTTGTACAGTTGTTGTTGGCAGTGATGGCCTATCAGCTGATATCCTTCGGAACTGATTTTATTAAAACTGACTAACTTACAATCGCGCCGTCTCTCCGAAGGGAAAGCCAGAAAGTATGGATCACCACACTATTATTTCCTGACACAATTCCTCAACATTCATAAATCTTGTCATACACGCAAATCGAATTCTTCGACTCCTCATGTGGCCGACATTTAATATTAGATTGATTTGATCGTGCCGCGTTTTCATCGATATTCTTCTATTTCTAGTTCCGTTAAAATCATTAACATATATCGTACTTTTTTATCATTCTTTCTTCATTCATTCTTTCCATTATAACTAACTAACTAACTTACCATCACGCCGTCTCCCGGGAGGGGTAGGCAGAAAGAATGGAATGCCACACTGTTCTGTCCTGACATACGTCTCTCGATTCCTCTACATTCATACATCTTGTCATGCACGCACGTCGATTTTTCCGACTCCTCACGTGACCGACATTCAATATTTGATTGATTTGATCGTGCCACGTTTTCCTCGGCCTTCCTCTATTTCTAGCTCCGTTCACGCTGTTTACATATACCTTCTTTACCATTCTGTCTTCTTTACCACTCATTATTTCCATGTCCAAACCATCTTAATGACCCTTTCCTTATTTTGTTCATAACACTTTCATTCGCACCACATTCACTTCTTATACTTGCATTTGTCACTCTATCATAAACAGATTTTCCACACATTCGTCTTAGAGATCTCATTTCTACTGCATTTATTCTACTTTCATCCTTCTTTTGCCAGTTCCATGCTTCTCTTCCATACATAAGGGTCGGCACAAGAACACCATTGTGCACTGCCAAAAGCCTATCCTTTCTATTATTATATTGTTTATATTATGTTTTACTATATTTATATTTTACGTTTATATTTAGTATTATTATATTTTTATGAATGTAGTACGGAGTCGAGGCAGACCGAGAAAAACATGGCATGACCAAATTAATCAAATTTTAAAGGTTGGTCATGTTAGAAGTCGGAGGAATCGACGTGCGTGTATGACTCGTTGTATTAATGTGGAGGAAGCTAGAGAGGCTTGCCAGGATTGAGTAACGGCGTGATGGTTTGTTTGTTTATATTTTACCTGTACTCAATAGATGCCTTAATCTTTAATATTGTTTGTTAATGTATTTTGAGATGATAAACTGATTTGATTTGACTTGATTTGATTTAATGATCCTTTCATTTCATTGTTCATAACAATTCTTATATTTCTATTCGACACTATATCATACACATATTTTCCATACATTAGTTTAAGAGATCTAATTTCTACTGCATTTATTCTTTCATCATTTTGCCAGTTCCATGTTTCACTTCCATACGTGAGAAATAATACTTAAGTAAAACAAAAAGGTCCATAATATGGTGGTCCCTCCTTCTTTCTTATGCTCCGGAAAAAAGGCGTGATGGTTTGGTTGAAGTTACAATTGCCGATGAGTCATAGAACAAGCATCGTCTCTTGTCTCCGAGACGGTCGTGATGTCACGACATTCAAATCACGGTGTAGCTGTATGCATTGTCCGTTTAAAAAAATCATGTTATTACCTCAATGCATGAGCTTATGTTAATCTTACCTTAACCATTGAGTGCCTGAATAGTGTCTCACAGACACCTGTGTATAATATGTAACTAACTTAACTAACTAACTAACTAACTAACCATCACGCCGTTTCCCAGGCAGAGAAAATAGACATATTTAGTATTTGTAATGAACAAGAAAAAGAAAGGATCTTAATATAATAGATGGTTAAGACACATGGAAAGAATGAGTGAAAACAGAATGGTAAAGAAGGTATATGTAAACGGCGTGAACGGAGCTAGAAATGGAGTAAGGCCGAGGAAAACGTGGCACGATCAAATCAATCAGATATTGAATGTCGGTCACGTGAGCAGTCGGAAAAATTTACGTGCGTGCATGACAAGATGTATGAATGTTTAGGAAGCGAGAGAAATATGTCGGGACAGAACAGTGTGGCGTTCCATTCTTTCTGCCTACCCCTCGGGGAGACAGCGTGATGGTTAGTTAGTATTTGTAATAGGTACTGTGTGTCAGCCATTACCGCAAAAATAAATATATCGACTGAACCAACAAATATGGCAGTGCACAATGGAGTTCTAGTGCCGACCCTCATGTATGGAAGTGAAGCTTGGAGTTTGCAGAAAATGTATGAAAGTAGAATAAATACCGTAGAAATCAAATCAAATCAGTTTATTAACTCAAAAGACATTACAAACATCAAAATGTTTAAGGCATCTATTCATTACAGGTAAAATATTATAAAAATACAACTTAATACCAGGAACGCATTAGCGATGGTTCGACATTAGGAAGACAAGATATTCTCTAAAGTCAAGAGATACCGAACGTACCTTCACAAATATGAAATACGTCGATCTCCGAGGAGACCGCGTTCAGCAGACTAATTGCTCTTCCCGGAGAAATCTATCGGGGACAAAAAGACCAACACCCTCTAGCACGGCCGAGTTCTCGAAATATCCCCTGATTAATTTAAAGAAATGGGTAATGAGATGCCCATCTCTTCGAAGCTGTAAATAATTGGTATCACTTAGAAGAATGTGAGCAAAACAATGTATGATAGAATACCCAATGAAAAGGTTTGAAAGTAATGTAAGGCGGATGAATGGGTCCTAAATAAAATTAAGAAAGGGTCGCTAAGATGGTTTGGACTTATGGAACGAATGGATGATGGAAGAATGGTCAAAAATATATATACAAATAGTGTGAATCAAAAAAGAAGTAGAAGAATGCCAGGGCGACACGGCATGACCAAATTAATCAAATACTGAAAGGTGGCCTTATTCGAAGCATGAAAAATCGACGAGAATGCGTGTCACGGTGTGTGAATGTAGAAGAGACAGCGTATAACGTATATTTTGTTAAAGCGATAGCTGTCAAATTTGACAAGAATACTTATTATGTCTTGAAATTTCACCATGGAACGTTACACGCTTCAACAACGCGTTATTATTGTTAAAATTTATTATCAAAATCGGTGCTCTGTTCGCCTAATTATGGCAATTAATTTTGTAATGTCTATTGATGAAATTGAGATCACTAAGAAGAATGTGCGGGAAAAAGTTGTATGATAGAAAACCGAATGATGAAATAACAGAGATATGTAAGGCAGATGAATGCATCATGGATAAAATTAAAAAAAGATCCCTGAGATGGTTTGGGCATATGGAACGAATGGATTAGAGTAGAATGGTTAAAAATTTGTACACAAGCAGCGGGAGTGGAAAAAGAAGCCGAGGACGACCGAGGAAAACATGGCATGACCAAATTAATCAATTACTAAAAGGCGGCCACATTCGAAGTCGGAATAATCGACGTGCGTGCATGGTACGATGTATGAATGTAGAGCAAGCCCGAGAGGTATGCCAGGACAGAGCATTGTGGCGATCCATCCTCTCTGCCTACCCCTCCGGGGAAATAGCGTGACGGTTAGTTAGTTAGTTAGTTTATTGATGAAATAAACTGATTTGATTTGATTTGAAGAGTCGCGAGAGTTTTGTCAGGATATAACAGTTTGGCGGTTCATCCTCTCTGCCTAACCCTTCGGAGAAACGGCGTGATGGTTAGTTAGTTGTTGAATCATTTTATTTAAATACACAGAATAACGGAAATACATTCAATCATTATATAATCTGCCTATAATCATAATTTCATATAATTTACTTAGAAATGTCAATGATATCAGTCGGAACTAATAATGTATTAATGATTTTATCGTCGCAATCAAGTTATTACCGCGTAAAATGCTGTCTATCCATTTTAAGAAATACTTCTTTATTCAGAAATTTCTAGTATATTCCAAGAATACCGATCAATCAATCAGCGCGCTTTAATTGAATGGAATTCTATTCCATTTTTGTAATTATTTTTAAAGTGTTAAGACATTTTTTAATGTGTAGTGTTTTTCATTAAGAGCGCTCGAACTTTGAAATGAAATAAAACAACTTCTTCTCTGGTCTCAATCTAACGATTGGTCTGCAGCAAGGCGACGCATCTCCTCTTCCACTCCGCTCGGTCCTCGGCAACTCTCTTCAACTCCGCATAAGAGGTGCAGCTCATATCTCGGTAAATCTGGTCTAGGTACTCTTGGCGAGGTCGTCTTCTGCCAATCGATCCCTCGACCATTCCCTCCAACACATTATGCAGGAAACATTCGTGTCGCAACACATGTCCAATCCATCTTGCGCGCCTCTCCGCTATGGTGTTCAACACGTGCCTACTCTCTTCAACTCTGCTGAGAACCTCTTCATTTGTAATGTGGTCCCTCCATGAAACATGGGCAACTCGTCGGTAGGTCCACATCTCAAATGCCTCCAGCAAACAACTTGTCTAAGTCATATTGCCACAATTTATTTTTAATATTAAAGGTCATTCAATGACATTATTTATGAAATAAAATTTCTGCCAAATGGCCGCTGTGAAGGTGGTGTATCCTGGTAAATAAATGGTTTTTCAATAGGGACGCTCAAACTTTGATAGCGGCCATTTTAGTAAAACGATAGCAGTCAAATTGACAAGAATACTTATATAGAATTGATTTCACAATTGAACGCTACACGCTCTGTAGCTTTCTCTATATTCATACATCGTAACATGCACCCTCGTCGATTGTTCCGACTTCGAATGTGGCCGCCTTTCAGTATTTGATTACTTTGGTCATGCCACGTCTATCTTAACCTTCCTCGACTTCTTTATCCATTCACACTGCTTGTATATAACATTTTAACTATTCTTCCCTTATCCATTAATTCAATATGTTCATAACTTCTTCATTGCGTATTCTATCATACATTGTTTTTTCGCACATTATTCTAAGTGATCTCATTTCTACGGCATTTATCCTACTTTCATCCTTTTGCCAACTCAAATCCTCACTTCTATATATTAGGGTCGGCACTAGAATCCCATTGTGCACTGCCATCTTTGCTTCAGTTGATATATTTCTATAGTCTCGTTCTGTTTTGTATATTTGTTAAGTTTATACAAACAAACAAACCATCACGCCATGTCCCCGCAGGGGTAGGCAGAGAGAATGGACCGCCACACTACTCTATCCTGGCAAACGAGTCATATACGCACGTCGATTCCTCCGACTTCTAACATGACCAACCTTTAAAATTTGATTAATTTGGTCATGCCATGTTTTCCTCGGTACCCCGTACTCCATTTACATCATTAACGTATACTTTCTTAACCATTCTTTCTCCATCCATGCGTTCCATATATCCGAACCATCGCAGCGATCCTTTCATAATTTTGTTCGTAATACCTTCTTCCGCTCTACATTCCTTTCTCATATCAGCATTTGAGATTCTGTCGTATATCGTTTTACCACACATACGTCTTAGGGACCTCATCTCTACCGCATTAAGTTTATACATATGTAAAATGTGTTTCTTGTTGATACATGAAGTATCGTTCAATGTTACGGTGAAGCGAGGGCACGCCTGTGTATTTGTCTTTCGTCACCGGCAGTAATTCAAAGAATTCACGTTGGCTTTTCTAGAATCCAACGGCTAATGTGTCAGGTGTTGTCTGTTCTCTGTTTGTCTTCGCGTTGTGTTTCTCTGTAATTATGGGTATCTATCGGCATTACGCATTCAACAACTGTATCAAAATCCTTGAAACTATCAGTCATCATCTGATCATGACTCACTTTATAACATTACCTAACCAACCAATACGCCGTTTCATCAAAGAGAGACAGAAACGACCTTCTTCTCTTTATTTGCTAGCCTTCTTCTCTCCACTGCTGGATACAGGCCTCTTCCAATTTCCTCCACTTGTCTCTATCCTGCCCCCTTTATATCCAAGATTTTCCAACCCTTTTGTCAATATCATCGGTCCATTTCATCGGTGGCCTTCCGACACTTCGCCTATTTGCCCATGGTCTCCAACTGAGCATCCTGGGTGTCCATCTGTTGCCATCCTGTCTAGCCAAGTGTCCAGCCCATTGCCATTTCAATTTTACCACTCGGTTTTACCATACAGGCGACCAGAACCAACCTCCCTCTGGTGACGCCGGTGGGAAGAGCTAAGAATTATTCTGCTCTTCGCGGTTTACTCGAGATCGACGTCTTTCATACTAGTTAAAGTACGTTCAGAAGACACATACTCTTGACTTCGAGAGTATCTTGTCTTCCTAATGTCGAACCATCTCTCATGCATTCCTGGTATTATATATAATATTTTTCCTGTTCTCAATAGATTCCTTAAACATTGATGGTGTCTGTTGAGATAATTAACTGGAACTAGAAAGAATCCAGGAACGATTTTCAAGATATTTATACCTCAGGGAGTATAACTTTTATCCTTTTTTTACCCCTCACTATTTCTCTCAGGAATGTTGGATTTCAACACTCTTGAAACTCGTCGAATGATCTTTCTAGGAAAGCATTTTTTTAAACTATTATCCGGAGGTATTTGCAATCCAGGAGTACTGAGAGAGCTAAATCTATACGTTCGCCATAGTTACAGCAGAGCAAGGGGGCATATATTATTTTATGCCCAAAATTGCCGCACAGAGGCCCTTCGAAGTTCTCCTGTATTGTAAGAGATTCGTCTTTTAATCATTTGCAAAATTCGTAAATACCCTTACGATAAAGGCAGCAAGCAAATAACTGGCTTTTCCTATTCAAAAGGTTCTATGTATATTTCCTTTGATATTTTTTTTCACCCTTTACATCGATTTGGCTCGCGCTGTAATGATGCAAGGAGTTTTTTCAATAAAATAATAATAATAATAATTTGATGTTCTCAAAGTGTGCTCCGCATGGCCTCTGTGAGCACTCCTCCGCGACTAGCAACATTATAAATCTTCAATAATTCTACAATAAAAAAACTGCAAACAAAACAATTTTGAACATTTTCACGTATCAGACGCGTCATGTTAACTACAATAGTTGCTGACTCAAAGGGGTAAACCAATAAAATGAGCATAAAATCAGGTTTTGCTTATTTTAGGGCTCTGTATAATATATAGGGTTTCAAAAGGGTTCCGTCCCAAAAAATGTTTGAGAACCGCTGCTCTAAATCACAGGTTCCCAACAAGTGTGGATAGTCCAAGACTCGATATGACGTATATGCACGTGTTAGTATTTTTTACGCTGATTTCTTTGTTTTTTTTGTACATAATAAAATCACGCGTCGCTCTTTGAGTCCTTAAATAGAACTAAAACGAGAAGGCCAATGGACCAACGCGATGCTCTCTCTGGTGCGTTACTGTACCACATGACGTCATATGTCAGGATTTCAAAACAACGTTCTTGATTCGAATTTCAAAACGAAACTCGATACTGAAACTGGATAATTCGTATCTCTTATTATTTTATTGTTTCTCGAACAATAATATTAAAAACTAACTAACTAACCGTCACGCTGTCTCCTAGAAAGGGTAGACAGAAAGAATGGATCGCCATGCTATTTTTCCTGGCGCACTTCTCTCGCATGCTCAACATTAGTACATCGTGTCATTCACGCAGTAGATTTTTCAGTTTCGTGGCCGACATTGAATATTTGATTGATTTGATCATGCCACGTTTTCCTAGGTCATCCTCTACACTCATTTAACGCAATTAATACCTCATTATTCGTCATTTTCATGCATATTAAATATTTATGAAATTGTAAACTAACTGACTAACTAACCATCACGCCGTCTCCCACGCAGAAAGAATGGACTGTCACACTTTTACTGATGCGGCACTCCATCCTTCTCTTTTCGCCCCGCGGGAGATGCGGTGTGATGGGTTGCGAACCTCATCGCCACCAATAGGCATCTCCCGTATTCATGAAATTGTATTTTTTCTAAAAGTTTTATTATATTTTATTGCTGTTGTATTTAGCCTTTCTATGATACATACAGTGTCATTTTTGGTATTCGCCTATTTTGATAGTCGTCTATTTTGATATTTGTCTATTTCGATGTTCGTCTATTTCGATATTCGATAATTCGATATTCGTCTATTTCGATATTCGTCTATTCCGATAATCGACTATTCCGACATTCGTCTATTTTGATATTCGCCTATTTTGATGTTCGTCTATTTCGATATTCGATAATTCGATATTCGTCTATTTCGATATTCGTCTATTCCGATAATCGACTATTCCGACATTCGTCTATTTTGATATTCGCCTATTTTGATGATCGTCTATTTCGATATCCGTCTATTTCGATATTCGATAATTCGATATTCGTCTACTTCGATATTCGTCTATTCTGATAATCGACTATTCCGACATTCGTCTATTTTGATATTCGCCTATTTTGATATTCGTCTATTTTGATATTCATCTATTTCGATATTCGTCTATTTTGATATTCGTCTATTTCGGTATTCGTCTATTTTGATATTCGTATATTTCGATATTCGTCTATTTCAATATTCGTCTAATTTTTTTTTCGTCTTTTTCGATATTCGTCCTCCCTTTGAAAATGTATTAATGACGAATATTGGACGACTTTTGCACATATTTCGATATTACACACTTCTTGAAATAGCCTTTAATGCAATACTAGGAAATATATACAATATGTTTATGAATATATTTTGCCTAGTAATAATTAAATATATAATCATGTATTAATAATGTTAATATTGGCTTCCACTTATATACAATATAATGATAGCGTTACGTTTCTCTGTTTACTAGACGGAAAAATTCGATTACTAATCGTTGACTCATTCAAACAGGCGCGAATGTTCGACGTAATTGTCCCTAGTGTCGGGTGCAATCGAACGAGGCTATTTCAATTTCAAATAATCGAACGCCATGTATTTAAATATCGATTCGAATATCGAACGGCAATAATCGGACGACGTGGTCTATTCCAATTTTAATAACGAAAGATTTTTTTTTAAACTAACTAACTATCACTCCGTCTAACCGAAAGGGTAGGCAGAAAGAATGGACTGCCACACTTTTCTTTCCTGACATATTTCTCTCGCTTCCTCAACATTCATACATTGTGTCATGCACGCGCGTAAATTTCTCTGACTCCTCACGTGGTCGACATTCAATATTTGATTTATTTGATGGTGTCACGTTTTCCTTTTGTCTTCTTCTATTTCTAGTTCCATTAACATCGTTAACTTATATATATTTTTACCATTCTTTCTTCATTCATTCTTTCCATGTGTCCAAACCATCTTGATATTCCTTTCATTATTTTTTCATTACACTTTTATTAGCACTGCATTCACTTCTTATATTTTGAATCGACACTCTATCATACACAGAGTATCCACACATTCGTCTAAGATATCTCATTTCTACTGCATTTATTATAATTTCATCCTTCTTGGACATATGGAACGAATGGATGAGAGTAGAATGGTTAAAAAGTTGTACACAAGCAGCGTGAGTGGAAAAAGAAGCCGAGGACGACCGAGAAAAACATGGCATGACCAAATTAATCAATTACTAAAAGGCGGCCACATTCGAAGTCGGAATAATCGAAGTGCGTGCATGGTACGATGTATGAATGTAGAGGAAGCCCGAGAGGTATGCCAGGACAGAGCTTTGTGGCGATCCATCCTCTCTGCCTACCCTTCCGGGGAAATGGCGTGATGGTTAGTTAGTTTGTTAGTCGTAAATTATTATACTTGTTGTCATCACAAACAAAAACCTATAAATAAAAAAATCTAAAATGACAGTGCACAATGGTGTTCTTGTACCGATCCTTATGTATCGAAGCGAAACATGGAACTGGCAAAAGAAGAATGAAATTAGAATAAATGTGTGGATACTCTGTGTATGATACAGTGTCAAATGAAAATATAAGAAGTGAATGCGGTGCAAATGATGGCGTTATAAATGAAAGTATCATTAAGATGGTTTGGACACATGGAAAGAATGAATGAAGAAATAATGGTTAAAAATACATATGTTGACGATGTAATTGGAACTAGAAATAGAGGAAGACCGAGGAAAACGTGGCACGATCAAATAAATCAAATATTGAATGTCGGCCACGTGAGGAGTCAGAGAAATCGACGCGCGTGCATGACACGATGTATGAATGTTGAGGAAGCGAGAGAAATATGTCGGAAAAGAAAAGTGTGGCAGTCCATTATTTCTTTTTGTTAGTTAGTTCATACATTATTGAATGTTTTTTATTATTGTTTTTTTTGTATTTTATAATCGATAATTCATTAATTTTCTTTTTTGCCTTCCCGTCTCTAGCTAGTAAGAGTAATCGTACACACTTGTATTAATATGCGTTCAATGAATCCGAACTGGTTTTAACTAAACGATCCGTTACACATGCTATAACCATTATTATTAATTTTCCAATGTGTATACTTACACCCATAACCGGAGCGGTGTGGCGTCATTGTTCCAGATTATCGAGTCTACTTCTTCTAGGTGTCATCTTCATCATTATACCAATCGCCATCATAAAGCTCGTCTTTATATATATTTATTAGTAAAGGCACAATAGAGTATGGCACGAGAGAGTACGGCACGAGAGAGTACGGCACGAGAGAGTACGGCACGAGAGAGTACGGCACGAGAGAGTACGGCACGAGAGTACGACTTGAGAGAGTACGACACGATAGAGTACGGCACATAGCTCGAGAGAGTACGGCTCGAGATAGTACGGCACGAGATAGTACGGCATAAGAGAGTACAGGACGAGATAGTACGGTACAAGAGAGTACGGCTTTGAAGAATACGCTTTTCGTGACAGAGTCGCAAGACCTATAACTACCATTCCGAAGATTTCCGGCGATGGCAGTGTGATAATCATACTCTCTTTGGTTTGGTGTAGAATTCACGTGAGAATAAAATGGTGATAGATTAGCTACCTATCACATATCATGAGAATCAACATAGTAGTTTAAAAAAAATGTACAGTAAGTGGGTTTAAACCTATTGTATAAAAAAAACGGGACGAGTTGGTAGGGCACAAGCGAGTACGGCATGAGAGAGTACGGCACGAAAGAGTACGGTACAAGATAGTACGGCATAAGAGAGTACTGGACGAGATAGTACGGCTTGAAAGAATACGCCTTTCGTGACAGAGTACCAAGAGCTATGACTGCCATTCCGAAAGTACCAGGTTCGATTCCCCGCGATGGCAGTGTAATTATCACACTGTCTTTGGTCTGGTGTAGAATTCATTTACCAATAAAATTGCGATATATTAGCTACCTATCACATATCATGAGAATCAATATAGTAGTTTAAAAAAATGTACAGTTAACTGGGTTCAAACGACCCAGGCACAAGCGAGTACGGCACGAGAGAGTACGGCACGTAAGAGTACAGCACGAGCGAGTACGACACGAGAGAGTACATCTCTTTTTATTATTTTAGCATAAATATGAAATTATTTTTAACATAGAATTGTTTTTTACCGGAGATAATAATATTTTCATAGATAATCCATTGGTAAAGAAACCTTATCTGGGTTCACAGAGCGCGAGGGTGATTCACTACCGTCCGGTCCCCTTATCTGCTTGTACGACTTCGCTGTGTGCAGCGGAACGCCATGTCTGACGGCGATAACACCCTATATATATACCATACCTATATAATAAAGGGTGCTTATCGAAAAAAAAATTAAAAGCAAAAAAAGTTCACTTTCTAAACTCGAATATCCCCGTTCGGCTTTTACAAAAACCCACTACTAATGATTAAATTGAGTTGAAAACGGTGCAATGATAATGAAGACGGCAATGATGACACATATTGTTGATGTTGATACTGTAATCGATTGAATTAATTATTATGGTCATGGTGATGACGATCAACATGGAATCCATGACGTTGATATTGAATTCATTAAGAAAATGAAGGTGATGATGATAATAATGTATTGATAATTTAGCTGATGTTGATAATTATGATTTTATGATGATGATACAATGTCATGATATGATGATGATACGATGTCATGATATTATGATACGAAGTCATGATACGATGATGATACGTGTCATATGTTGATAATACGATGTCATTATATGATGATGATACGATGTCATGATACGATGATGATGCGATGTCATATGTTGATGATACAATGTCATGATATGATGATGATACGATACCATGATATGATGATGATACGATGTCATTATATGATGATGATACGATGTCATTATACGATGATTATACGTGTTATATGTTGATGATAAGATGTCATTATATGATAATGATACGATGTCATGATACGATGATGATACGATGTCATATGTTGATGATACAATGTCATGATATGATGATGATACGATACCATGATATGATGATGATACGATGTCATTATATGATGATACGATGTCATTATACGATGATGATACGTGTTATATGTTGATGATAAGATGTCATTATATGATGATGATACGATGTCATTATACGATGATGATACGTGTTATATGTTGATGATAAGATGTCATTATATGATGATGATACGATGTCATGATACGATGATGATACGATGTCATATGTTGATGATACAATGTCATGATATGATGATGATACGATACCATGATATGATGATGATACGATGTCATTATATGATGATGATACGATGTCATTATACGATGATGATACGTGTTATATTTTGATGATAAGATGTCATTATATGATGATGATACGATGTCATGATACGATGATGATACGATGTCATATGTTGATGATACAATGTCATGATATGATGATGATACGATACCATGATATGATGATGATACGATGTCATTATATGATGATGATACGATGTCATTATACGATGATGATACGTGTTATATGTTAATGATAAGATGTCATTATATGATGATGATACGATGTCATGATATGATGATGATACGATGTCATGATATGATGATGATACGATGTCATAATATGATGATGATCAGATGTCATGATATTATGATACGAAGTCATGATATGATGATGATATGATGTATGCCTTAAACATTTATGCTGTTTGTAGTGTCTTTTGAGTAAAACTGATTTGATATGATGATGATGATACGATGTCATGATATGATTAAGATACGATGTCATGATATTATCATGACATCATATGATACGCCAGAACCAATCTACCTCTGGTGACACCGGTGAGAAGAGCAATTAGTCTGCTGAACGCGGTCTCCTCGGAGATCGACGTCTTTCATGTTAGTGAAAGTACGTTCAGAAGGCAAATACTCTTAATTCTGGAGAGTATCCTGTCTTCCTAATGTTGAACCATCTCTTATGCGTTTCTGGTAGTATACTATACACAATATATTATTTTACCTGTTCTCAATAGATGCCTTAAAAATAAATTTTGTAATGTCTGTTGGTGAAATAAACTGATTTGATTTGATTTGATTTGATTATGATAATACGATGTCATTATATGAAGATGATACGATGTCATATGTTGATGATACAATGTCATGATGATGATACGATGTCATGATATGATGATGATACGATGTCATTATATGATGATGATACGACGTCACGATATGATGATGAACGATGTCATGATATGATGATGCGATGTCATGGTAAGTTGATGATGCGATACCATACTCGCCCGTGCCGTACTCGCCCACGCGGGTATCAGATTATGATATCGTGTTAGCATAATTATTTTTACACTTGGGATATCGTTGGATGCATTTTTTTGTTTAGTTTATAACTGATTATTAATCCTTTGGACAGTATCGAATTGAGATGAAATCGGGTCAGAACTGCATGCTAAGATACCGAGAACAATGCCTCTACGGGACAAGGTCCACGCATTTCGCATCGCTGGATCAGAGGTCTCGCAATAGCCGTAAGATTAATGCGACCGGCGAGGTCGGGCGGCCGCAGCGAATAAATAAACCGCATGCCGGTCGAGAGAGCAATCTAACCTTTGGTCGGGCCTATATACAGAAGTAAAAATATTTCGTATTCAATATTTTCTTACAAGCATGTTTACAAGAGACGGAAAAATGGAGAAAGACATCGAAAGAAGGGTTGGTGCTGGGAATAAAATAAATGGCGCACTCAAAGTCATTACTGCAAATAGAAATATATCCACAGAAGCAAAGATGGCACTGCACAATGGAGTTCTAGTGCCAACCCTCATGTATGAAAGTGAAGCTTGGAGCTGGCTAAAGAAGGATGAAATCAGGATAAACGCCGTAGAAATGAGATCACTAAGAAGAATGTGCGGGTAAAACGTATGATAGAATACCGAACGATGAAATAAGAAAGAAATGTAAGGCAGAAGACTGCATCGTGGATAAAATTAAAAAAGGATCCCTGAGATGGTTTGGACATATGGAATGAATGGATGAGAGTAGAATAGTTAAAAAGTTTTACACAAGCAGCGTGAGTGGAAAAAGAAGCCGAGGACGACCGAGGAAAACATGGCATGACCGAATTAATCAATTACTAAAAGGCGGTCACATTCGAAGTCGGAATAATCGACGTGCGTGCATGGTACGATGTATGAATGTAGAGGAAGCCCGAGAGGTATGCCAGGATAAAGCATTGTGGCGATCTATCCTCTCTACGTACCCCTCCGAGGAAATGACGTGATGGTTAGTTAGTTACTACTTTCATTCTTTCGCCAGTTCGTACCAGCGAATCGAAACGATACATGTGTGACATTTGTGTAGTTTATTTCTTTATATATTACATGAAGGGTTAGGAGCTGGTGCTGTGGATATAATGTTAAATAGTGTATGACCTTTTGGTTCTCTCTCGCTCTAGCGTAGCCCCGTTTCGCTCTGTCGTAATATCGTACCATAAGAACATTATTTGGTTCCTATACGGCATTGACCCGCGGTCTTACGAGGGTCCGGTTATTAAAACGCAGCTTCTTCGATTATTTATTTCAGCTTATTACCTTTCGATCAATTCAATTGAATATACTTATAGATTCCGGCTCCCGAGACCCAGACTTGAAAGTACAGAGAAAAGTGTATAGGCGAACTAAATTTACAGAAAGTAGACCTTTTAATTTTGTTATGAATCAAAAATATTAAAACACTAACTAACTATCACGCAGTGTCCCGTAGGGGTAGGCAGAAAGAATGGACTGCCACGCTTTTCTTTCCTGACATTTCTCTCGCTTTCTCAACATTCATACATAGTGTCATGCACGCCCGGCCATTTCTCAGACTCCTCACGTGGTCGACATTCAATATACAAATATAATATTATAGTTACTGAATTTAAATATTGATATTAAAGTCATTTAAGAGAATTCGGTTTTCAATACATTTGAATTTAAATTCATTAGACTGATATATTTATATAAAATATTTGAAAAACTTAAATGTTTGTTTTTAAAATTATATATAATGTTATATATTTTGGTCCGCTGGTTGGCCTCCCCCTTCTTTTAGATTTTATTTTTATCATATAATATATTATTAACTGGTAATGGATTTTTTTTATAATGTTTTATATATATTTTTATAATGTAGGTTAAAAGGCCCATTTAGTTAAAACAAAATCACGAACAAGTATGGATTAATTGTATCTCAATAGAGACGAAGATGCAAATTGGAAACTGAATATGGTGATCGAGGTGTTTACAGGACTTATGACCTGTCATTGGTTGGGTTAAGCGCACGCTTTATGTAATACAACATTCCCCATTCCACCTTTCTTATTACCACCATGTCTGACAATTTTTTTGGAAGTTGTATATTTGTTAATATCCAACACCACTATTCACATGTCAGTCTCAATTTACAGACCAGCGCCATCTATAAAGGTTAGATTTAAGCATTAAACAGAAGATCTTTTTATAACGCAATGTGAAAGGCTACCGCCATTAACGCACTGCTAGATAACGCCTGGAAATGTCACTCCAATTTATATGCTAACTTGGACCAGTTTTTGTTTTACGCAATGGGTAAATAAAATTCAGTATTCGTCTACAAGTATGTGTATACATTCAAAATGTTATACGAACAAGTATATTCTACTTAACCGTCGCGTTGCCATGTGGTCAATTGAGTTTCCACTGCCAATTTAAAGTTGATTTTCTTAAAACCTATGGACCCTTATATTATAAAAAAAAATGTAATCCTCCATTGAAGTGTTCTCAATATTTCGTAATAAAAAAAAAGCAAAAAATTACTTCCTTCATCCCAAAAAAAAAAAAATTCTAAGACTGCCCTCACCTTCATTCGTGTTAAGGTAGAATTTGTTTTGCTAATATTTACAACTTTATCAAAAGTGACAAATACTTACTCGCTGTTTTGAACGTATTATAAATTATATGTTTGGCCTTTTCTCATAGGTACGTAATAATACCGACTGTGGACGGAAACGCAGCACGCAACTTAATAATATCAGAACTGTGAAAATATTAACACTTTACCAAAAGGGACAAATATTAATACGTACTCGTTGTCTTGAACGTACTATACATTTTGCCTAGGTGCCTTTATCATACGTAAAATCTCGTAAAGTCTCGCCCCGCCGGCCGCGGCGCGCAAGACAAGTTTATACTTGGTGTCAGTCGCTCGTATGCTGTGACGCATTCCATATCAGAAATCGCATGGTTCCAGAAAAAAATTAATAATGATATGTTTTTCAAATAATCCATGTATGTTATAGATATCGATCTATTCCTAATGAAATTCCCTACAAGATGACATAAATTAAATTTTGATTCATCGAGTCATATGCTTGATATTTAGATAAAGTTAGCGGTAAACTGAATTGACCACATGGGAGCGAGCGTTTTGTTTTGAACACGGTACGTTAAGGGTTAATTTACAATACATTTTCTAGCACAAAAGCACCCGCATATAACGTGTCTGTGCTCGTCTAAGTAAGATTGGAAAACTTGGACCGGGCCGAAATGTTGACCAAGAGCGTTTTTGATTTTCCATATATGGAGGCGGACTGGCCTATGAGAGTCGAACCCAAATACAGTCGTAACTAGGACAGGCGCCTCGCCAAGAGGCCGGGCGTCTTGTGACTGTCTATTATTGACGTTTTAGAATTTAAAAAATAAAACCAAATTAAAACTAATTATTTTTGAACTTGGTGGATCGCCACACTGTTATATCCTGACTTAGTTGTGCCATGTTTTTTTTCGTCCTACTCTCATTTCTTTTTCTATTCACACTGAGTATATACAACTTTAATTTTTAATAAACATTAGGCGTTAAACTGTAAGTTCGGAATGAAAATTTGTTTAAAAATAAAAACACTTTTTTCCACATTTGATTGTATTATTCTTTATTCTTTGATTTTGTTTCTATTAGATTCAAATAGAAATATATCGACTGAAGCAAATATGGCAGTGCACAATGGAGTTCTAGTACCGACCCTTATGTATGGAAGTGAAGCTTGAAGTTGGCAGAAGAAGGATGAAAGTAGCATAAATGCCGTAGAAATGAGGTCACTCAGAAGAATGTGCGGAAAAAACAACGTATGATAGAATACCTAATGATGAAGTAAGAAAGGAATGTAAGGCAGATGAATGCGTGATGAATAAAATTAAAAAAAGGGTCACTAAGATGGTTTGGACATATATAACGAATGGATGAGGGAAGAATGGGTTAAAAAGATACATACAAGTAGTCTGAATGGGAAAAGAAGCCGAGGAAGGCCAAGGAAGACATGGCATGACCAAATTAATCAATTACTAAAAGGCGGCCATGTTCGAAGTTGGAACAATCGACGAGCGTGCATGTCACGATGTGTGAATGTAGAAGAAGCGCGAGAATTATGCCAGGATAGAAAAATGTGGCGATCCATCCTCTCTGCCTACCCCTCCGGAGAAACGGCGTGATGGTTAGTTACGTTATTTGGTTGATTTTGTTTTTACATGTAATATTGCGCAAAATATTCGAAATTACCCCACTAAAATGTGGCATGTCTCGTTTCATGACAATTTTCGCAATTCTGGAGTTGGCAAACATGAAATGTCCGGTCGTTATTCATCATTGATGGCTAAACGCGTCAAAAGAAGTGTAACTTCAAAAAACTTTTTCATGGAACTAGCAAATATTTAATATCGGCCACGTGAGGTGTCGGAGAAACCGACATGTGTGCATGACATGATGTATGAATGTAGAGGAAGTGAAAGAAGTATGCCAGGATAAAACAATGTGACGTTGGTCCTGGCGCTCTGTAGCTGCCGGACGTTTTTTCAAATAGCTCCCTATTTAAATAAAATGTTGAGGGTCTGAGTACTCCATTTGCGTCTATTTAACATCTATTATCACCTTTTAATGAATCCAAACAAATCTGTGTATCCAAAATTAATTATTTACGTATAGTTTCAGTGAAAAGAACAAATTAAGTTGAAATACGTGAGTGTTTTTAATATAAAGTGCATCGTGTAAACGTCTCTAAACGGCTATTTCCGAGTCGAGACCTCAAAGATGGTTGCCACATGTGTGTCCGAGCGTCCGAGTGTCCAGTGAATTGTGTGAAGTGCAACAGGATGATTTATGAGGGAACGCCCAAATTCTTGGATATAGTTTGTGAAGTTTTACTATGTGCCAAAACATTAAGATTGATAAAACGGAGCATCTTCTACAGCGCCCTTGAGATGAGCAATTCATAAAAATGGCGCTTTATAAATTATCCAATTTATTATTATTATATTATTATTATCCATCTTTCTGTCTACTCCTTTGGCGAGACGGCGTGATGGTTAGTTAGTTTCATTATGAAGAACATAACATTGCTTTTAGGATTTTTTTTAAGTATGCAAAATTATGAAAGGATCACTGCGAAGGTTTGGACATATGGAACGCATGGATGGAGAAATAATGGTTAAGAAAGTACACATTAATGATGTAAACGGAGTACGGAGTCGAGGCAGACCGAGGAAAACATGGCATGACCAAATTAATCAAACTTTAAAGGTTGGTCATGTTAGAAGTCGGAGGAATCGACGTGCGTGTATGACTCATATGAATGTGGAGGGAGCTAGAGAGGTTTGTCAGGATAGGGTAGTGTGGCGGTCCATTCTCTCTGCCTACCTCTGCGGAGAAACGGCGTGATGCTTTGTTTTTTTGTTTGCAAAAAGTAAATTTATTTTTGTCTCTTTGGTTACAGATTGATGCAAATAATGATGGCTACATTGATTTCAAAGAGCTGAAAGATGCATTGGATGGCGTCGGCTTCAAAATCCCCGGATGGAAGGTAATATCCACTACTCTTGAATATGGTTCAATTATCTGAAATCCTTCTTTAGGCCATGTCCCATTTTCTTGGGGTCAGCTCTTCTTGTATGGTGTCTAAAGGACTGTATGTTCTAGCTGGTTTCTGGTGGAACTCAGTTTCTTGTGAGTCCCCTGTTGAAAAGTCTAATCACATTTGTCTTGGACCTGCCACGACCTTTGGGCCGCTGGTCTGTTACCATAACCCGTGGTCGAGTAGCAAGTGCTACTACGACTATCACATCGAAGGTCCCGGGTTTGGTTCCCGGCGATGACAGCGTGATTGTCACACTGTCTTTGGTCTGGTGTAGAATACACGTGACAGTAAAATGGCGACAGATCAGCTACCATGAGAGCCAATATAATAGTTAAAAACAAATTGTATACAGACAGACGTCAAGACGTTAGTCTCCGAAGCGATCATGTTCAGAAGTTTGATTGCTCTTCCCACTGGAATCACTAGAGGTAGGATGGTTCTGCATGTTGGGAGATAAAACAGTCTGTGCTGTTATACAGTAATTGGGTCTCTTCTTCTCTTCTTCCTCAACCTATCCCCGTCCACTCCTGGACAAAGGCCTTCTCCATTTGCTTCCATGTCACTCTGTCCTGTGCAGACTGTATCCAGGTTATACCGACGTGTCTGTTCAGATCATCCTTCCACCGTATTTGTGGTCGCCCTGCACTTCTCTTTGTCGTCCACGATCTCCAAGTCAGCAGTCTTCTTGTCCACTTTTCATCTGAGCATCTGGCTACGTGACCTGCCCATTGCCATTTTAGAGTCGCCACCCGGTGGATGATGTCAGTGATCTTTGTTTTTTCTCTCACCGTATCGTTTCTGACTCTGCCTCTTAGGCTTATTCCGAACATGGCTCTTTGGGTCACTCTTAGTTTCTCGGCACTTTGTTTGGACAATGTAACAGTTTCAAGACCATAAGTACCAACTGGCAGAACGCAGGCTTCATAGACTTTTCGTTTCAGGTTGATCGGTATTTTCCGGTTTTCAAGGATGTAACTCATGTTTCCGAAAGCTGCCCAGCTTAGTCCAATTCTTCTTTTTAGCTCTGTGGTTTGGTTATCTCGGCCCAATCGAATATTGTGTCCCAGGTATGTATATTCTTGGACATTCTCAATTCTGTTGCCGTCCACGTTGATTTCAAGCCTTTCCGTGCCCATCACCTTGGTCTTTGCCAGGTTCATAAACCTACAGATTTTTTTTACCATACAAAAATTATATGTGTATAATATCTCCCTGTGATTCTTTCATTCTTTGTTTTTTTGTTGTTCGCAAATATATAAATAAAGCAAGGTGCCTCGAGTCAAAAAAGTTTAAGAAACTCTGGTCTATAATGTGTATATGTGCGTTTTCTCATCAGGTCCGATGCATGATAGATGACCAGGTGTCCCGCAAGAGCAATGGAGTGGCCAACGGAGCCCCTGCGGGCAAGCTGAGCCTCCCCCAGTTCGAGCAGCTGTGCGCTGACCTCAAGGCTCAGGATGTCTCCAGCACCTTCAAGCAGCAGGTGTCCAAGAAGGAGAATCTGGAACACCTCGGAGGCATGTCCGATGCCAGCAGTGAAGGTAGTACCCAATCGTATCTCTTGGACAGACCACTCACTACTTATAATTATATCTCTATCAACAACAACAAACCATCACGCCATTTCTTCGGAAGGGTAGGCAGCGAGTCTTGCCCGCACGTCGAATTCTCCGACTTCTAACATGGCCGACCTTTACAATTTGATTAATTTGAACATGCCAAGTTTTCTTCAGTCTCCCACAACTCCATACTCCATTCACATTGTTAATGTATACTTTCTTAACCATTCTTTCTTCATCCGTATGTCCAAACCAACACAGTGATCATTTTTATAATTTTGTTCATAATACTTTCTTCCATTCTGCATTCCTTCCTAATATCAACGTTTTAAATTCTGTCATACAACATTTTACCACTATCTCATCTCTACCGCATTTATTCTGCTCTCATCCTTCTTCTGCCAGTTCCATGCTTTACTTCCAGACATCAGGGTTGTAAACACACGATATTGTAAACAATTATAATTAAATATAATTATACTTTGTATTACAACACTTTTTATTTTCACTGAACTCAGACATGTTTCGGTTACAAGTAATCTTTATCAATGTATACAATTTTAACAGTCAAATAACAACAGAGCGGTCACTTATATACTAAATGGAGATCTAATTATGTATAAAAGTGGAAAGGGTATAATTAGGATTGAGGAGAGGGGCGATGTAACGGGAGCAGTGTTGTTATACAAAGTATCATTATATTTATTCAAATACGAATCCACAACACAAAGTGAAGACGAATATAGAAGAAATTATAATTAAGATGGGAAATGACAGTAATGAGGTTCAGTAACAGAAATTCAATATTGACTAGTCAAACAAAATTAGGAAAAATAAACAGGGAAGCAAATAACATTAATAGAAAAGGGTTGGACAAGTGAAAGATAATTATAATAAAGGTGGAAAATTTCTTCCCCTCATAATAATTTTGTATATAAAGTAAGTCTATCTGATCTTTTTTTTTGCGATCTATCCGATTTAAATTCAATTTCATCTTACATCTCCCCTCTCCTCCATCCTAATTATACCCCTTCCGCTCGATATGTTCCCGTTACATCTCCCCTCTCCTCAATCCTAATTATACCCCTTTCCACTTTATACATAATTCGATCTCCAGTTAGTATATAAGTGACCGATCTATTTTTTTGTTGATTGTAAGACCTGATGATGCTTAAATCGGTTAGCGAAACAGCTGTCGCGGCAAAATATAATCAATTGTGATATTTATAACAAAGTTTTTCATTTAAACAGTTTATAATGTTGAAATATCAATGTGTATCCGCCAAAACAATGGATTCTTAATGGAATTTCATATTGTTAATGCCTTTACTTTCAATAAACTATGAGTTTAATAATTAATAAGTTCCAATTCCATATTTGGATCCCTGGCCATTGATACAGAACACCTGTTGCAGATAAAATGATGGTATGGGCCTCGTATTATAGATAAGACCTGCTGAATTGATAGTAACATGTTCTTAATTCCACCTATGACGTAGTAACACATTTCCTCTCCCAGATAACCGTGAAATATCTTAGATGGCTTATTTAAAATATTTACTTAGTACACAATGGTGTTGGAAGCGAAGCATGGAACTGCCAAAAATAGGATGAAAGTAGAATAAATGCAGTAGAAATGAGATCTCTTAGACGAATGTGTGATACTCTGTGATGGGAGAGTGGAGAGGGATATTGAGAGAAGGGTTGGGGCAGGCAACAAAGTGAATGGTGCACTTAAAGTTGTCATCGCAAACAAAAACCTATCCAAAAAAGCTAGAATGGCAGTGCACAATGGTGTTCTTCTACCGACCCTTATGTATGGAAGCGAAGCATGGAACTGGCAAAGGAAGGATGAAAGTAGAATAAATGCAGTAGAAATGAGATCTCTTAGACGAATGTGTAGATATTCTGTGTATGATAGAGTGTCGAATGAAAATATAAGAAGTGAATGCGGTGCGAACGATGGTGTTATGAACAAAATAATGAAAGGATCATTAAGATGGTTAGGACACATGGAAAGAATGATAAAAAAAGTTAATGTTAACGATGTAAATGGAACTAGAAATAGAGGAAGACCGACGAAAACGTGGCAAGATCAAATAAATCAAATATTGAAAGGAATCAGAGAAATCGACGTGCGTGCATGACGCGATGTATGAATGTTGAGGAAGCAAGAGAAGTATGTCAGGAAGGAAATGTGTTGAAATCCATTCTTTCTGCCTGCCGCTTGGGGGAGAAGGCGTGATGGTCAGTCAGTCATTTATTACTTTTCAAACCACCCTGTCACATTTTGTTTTCAATAACTTTTTTTTTTTTTTTTTTTAAACTCGCATTTAGAATTGTCTTACAATCAGAATATAGTTTTTTTTTTCTTATCTATACTGTTAAACCTCCTTTCTATTGGACGAGATAAGAAATCGGGACAAGGTTTTGAAGGCAACTAATATCAGTACAATTACCAATATCACAACCTTCAAGATGACACTATCGATTTTTGAGATAGCTCCACTCGGCATAATCATTGGCAGGCTGGTTTTGCAAGACTCAATAAAACATAACTTAGTAATTTTAATCGTTTACATTGACTTTTTTATCATTATTTCTTTCCGTGTGTCCAAATCAGCTTAATGATACTTTCATTTTGTTCATAACACTCATTCGCACCGCATTCACTTCTTATTCAATAATGAAATGGATGAGTTAAGCTCTGAGGCTGAGGATATTATAAGATAGAGTAGACAGCAAAGGAGAGACTGGTACGGTCATTTCCATAGAATGGACACCACCAGACTCCCCTATATTGCACTACATAACCAGTCTCACAGGACTCGTCCTCGTGGAAGACCCCCTAAAAGATGGAAGGACAGCTGGGAGTCTACCTCACAGGAGGAGAAACCCTCTGGAGAACAGACCACGTAGGTCTACAGCAAGTTAGACATTATAAAGCCATGTAAACTGAATAAGAAGTAGAGGAAGACCGAGTAAAACGTGGCACCATCAAATCAATCAAATATTAAATGTCGGCCACGTGAAGAGTCGGAGAAATTGATGGCAGTGTGATTGACGCACTGTCTTTAGTCTGGTGTAGAATTCACGTGATAATAAAATGGTGATAGATTAGCTACCTATCACATGTTAGAGAATCAATATAAAAGCTAAAATACAAATTGCATATAGTAATTGGGTTCAAACGACCTGACGTATACAAAAAAATATATTTATTTAAATCCACGTGCGATGTATAAATTTCGAGAGAAAGAGAATTATGTCAAGAAAGTATAGCGTGCGATCTATTCTTTCTGCCTCCCCTTTCTGGAATATGGCATGATGGTTAGTTAGATATTTAGTTTATTAATATTATACTAATATAATTTTAAAATGCACAATGGCTAACCCTTATGTATGGAAGTGAAGCTTGGAGTTGACAGAAGAAGGATGAAAGTAGGATAAATGCCGTAGAAATGAGATCACTAAGAAGAATGTGCGGAAAAACAATGTATGATAGAATATCTAATGATGAAGTAAGAAAGGAATGTAAAGCAAATGAATGTGTGATAAATAAAATTAAGAAAGGGTCACTAAGATGGTTTGCACATATAGAACGAATGGATGAGGGAAGAATGGTTAAAAAGATATATACAAGTAGTGTGAATGGACAAAGAAGTCGAGGAAGGCCAAGGAAGACAAAGCATGACCAAATTAATCAATTACTGAAAGGCGGCCATGTTCGAAGTAGGGACAATGGACGAGCGTGTATATCATGATGTATGAATGTAGAAGAGGTGTGAGAATTATGTCAGGATAGAACAATGTGGCGATCCATCCTCTCTGCCTACCCTTGTGGAGAAACGGCACGATGGTTAGTTAGTTAGTTTAATTTTAAAATATTCCATAATAACAAAATTGTTTTTATTTTTCAGGGACAACCCACTCGGTCCGTCAGGAGGAGCAGATGGCCTTCTCCGGATGGATCAATTCCAATCTCTCCCATGACCCTGACCTCAAGCACCTCCTGCCTATCGATGCCGAGGGGAAACAGTTGTATGAGAAGCTCAAAGATGGACTTATCTTGTGGTGAGTGAGAGCGTAAATTTCCAAACATTGTTTTCCATACACTGGCTTAACTCAAAAAAGTAAGTTTTGCTCAATCTGACATGAGTCGGTGTTTTAACAAAAACAGTTGAAAAACACGTACGAATGAAAAATACCGATATAGTGTAATGGAGGTCAATTGGCAGAATTTTGACTTAATTTTAACGCAAAACGATGGATAGCGTTAACACAAGCCTCTGTCTAATGTTAACTCAATTGTGACCTAAACCACAATCGGTCAGTTTACTATTAAGCGTGCGATATGGAAAACAACATTTCAAATTTTGTCAAAATATATGGAAAACAATGTTTACATATTTTATCAAAATATTGTGTAAAAAGGATCTTGATTTTGGATATGAAAAACAATTATTATGATTTTGTCAAAATATACAGAAAACAATGTTTTAGATTTTAACAAAATATATGAAAAACAATGTTTCAGATTTTATCAATATATGTGGGTTACAATGATTATGATTATGGAAATAATATACTTTATGGTAAATAATAATTTTATAAATATATAAAGAAAACAATGTTCCAGATTTTATCACAATAAATGGGTAAAAATAATTATGATTTATATGGAAAACAATTTTTAAGATTTTGTTAAAATATATGTGTAAAACAGTGTACAAATTTACTGGCAAAAGATTTGGTAAGCAATATTTGAGATTTTTTCACAGTATATGGAAAGCAATTTTCAAAATGCTGTCAAAATATATAGAAAACAATATTCAAGATTTTGTGTACAAATGATGTTTACTAATGTCTGTTTCTTTGGATATTTCAGCAAAGTAATCAATCACTCGTGCCCGGACACCATCGACGAACGGGCTGTTAACAAAAAGGGGCTGACGCTGTACACCAAGCATGAGAACCTCACACTGGCGCTGGTTTCCAGCCAGGCCATCGGCTGCAACATCGTCAACATCGATGCCCACGACCTGGCTAAAGGTGGGTTCCTTATTATTCAAATCAAATCAATTTATTTACTCAAAAGACATTACAAACAGCATAAATGTTTAAGGCATCTATTAAGTACAGGTAAAATATTATATACATTCAACATAATACCAGGAGCGCATTAGAGATGGTTCGACATTAGGAAGACAATATGCTTTCTAAAGTCGAGAGAATTTGTCCCCTGAACGTACTTTCACTAATATGAAAGACGTCAATCTCCGAGGAGACCGCATTCAGCAGACTAATTGCTCTTCCCACCGGTGTCATCAGAGGCAGATTGGTTCTGGCGGCCGGTAGGTATAACAATCTGTGCCGTCGCTGTCGGAGATATCTATCGGAGACAAAAAGACCGACATCCTGCAGCACGGTCAAGTTCTCGAAAAATCTTCTTATTAATCTAAAGAAATGGGTTATTAGATGCCCATCTCTTCGAAGCTGTAGAGGATTGGTTCCGAGCATACCCAAAAGAAATGCCGTGGGATAGAGCCACGGATAACTACCATACTCCCTTATGTAGAGATACCTCAGAAATTTTTTCTGAACCCTCTCCAGCATAATGGAATATTTCGCCTCGTAAGGACTCCATATCACAGAACCACTTTCTAGTCTGCTCCGAACCAACCAATTATTCTAGTTCTTCTTCTATCAAGGGTTAGTTAGAAAGTTGCAATCCTGGGATTGGTTTGCTGCAATTTCTTATATTCTTCTCTTCCATTCTTCTCTTTTGAAATCTGCATATGATGAGCAGCGCACGTCTACCAACAGGTCCTCCGGGTACTCTCGGCGTGGGCGTCCCCTAGAGTTTGTCCCCTCGGTCATACCCTCCATCATGGCATGCAAGAGACCTTCTTGACGTTTTACATGTCCGATCCATCTTGCACGCCTTTCGGTCAAGGTCCTGAGCAGGGACAAGGATCAAGGGTTGGACAGCATCATTTTTCAACTCTTAAATTAATATAATTATATTGTTCTGTCTCCGGTTTCAGGCAAACCTCACTTGGTGCTGGGTCTCGTGTGGCAGATCATCAGAATCGGCCTCTTCAACCAGATAACCCTCGAGCACTGTCCAGGACTCACAGCCCTTCTGATGGATGATGTGAGTATACTAGATTTTTTTTTAAATGTGATGTCGAAAGCGTAGTTTGCATACAACAGACAGCTTTCTGACACTGCTCATTTTGGTGCCTGCATCCAGTTCTTTTTTACACTTGTCCATATATAGACTGAACAACCACAGGGACCATTACGCAACCTAGTTTGACACGTTTGTTAATATAAATAAATAAAAATGGAAGATTGATTGTAATGTTTTGGACACATGGAAAGTATAAGAATAGTAAAGAATGTGAATATTATTATTATTTATGATTTATATTTTAAGTACGCCGTTTTGTAAAATCAATTACTCCAAGGGCGCACTAGAAAAAGAATAACCGAACTGTGCAGTCTTTAGAAAATGCCACTATTCTCAGAATACTAACCTGGAGGCTATTTCATGCCAACGGACCTGCAATGCTGAAAGCACGATCGTAGAAACTTGCTTTACATTAGTGAGGAAGATGTAGCCAGCAGACTCAACAAGGCAAGGGGAGCTTTCACTATGCTTCGCCCTGTATGGCGTTCCAGTATCATTTCGAGAAAGCTCATGCTCCAAATATTCAGCAGTAGTGTTAAATGTGTACTGCTGTACAGATGTGAGACTTGGAAATGTTTCGCGGACTTTATTAGAAAACTCCAGGTGTTTATAAAGCCTTCGGTCAATATTCAAGATCTATTGGCCCCCAACAGTGTCAAATGCCGTTCTCTGGACCATGGCAGGCGAAAAGCCAATTAGAGAACAAGTTGCTAGACGCAAATGGCAGTGGATCAGTCACACTCTGAGACGAAACCCAGCCTGCATCACTCGGGGCGCACTAGACTGGTTCCCTATGGGGGGAAAGAGGAAACGAGGCAGACCTAGAGCCACCTGGAGAAGAGCCCTGCATGACGAGGTTAAGGCAGCAGGCCTCACTTGGGATGATGTTAGGCATCAGGCATGCGATAGAGTCAGGTGGAGAAGGTTCCTTGAGGCCTTATGCACCATGAAGGTGAGACAGGACAAAAATATGTTAAAATGTGAACAGAATAGAAAAGAGAGGAAGATTTGTACATAAAGTATCTTCCAATAGCATTTTTTTAATGATTGGTAAATTTTTTTCTTTCTCAACAGGAGCGTATCGAAGATCTGATGCGCCTATCCCCCGAGGCCATCCTCCTCCGCTGGGTGAACCACCACCTGCAGGCCGCCGGCGTCAGCAGACGCTGCACCAACTTCCAGTCAGACATCATGGACAGCGAAGTCTACAGTCATCTCCTGAGGCAGATCGCCCCCAAGGAAGCCGACGTTAACCTGGAGGCCATGAGGGTAAGCTATACCTTTTGCCAATCTGAAGTTTTAGTTCATTAAGACTTCTTTCTCTTCCTGTTACTCTCTTCGTCAAGTTCTCTCTTGAAAGGTGGGTTGCCAGTTGTCCTTTCATCTTTTTGGAGGTTGTCCTTGAGGTTAACATTTTTAACGCATTTTAAAGACGGTAACGAAACAAACTGTTTTCTTCAATCAAAAATTTTCAAAAAGCCTTCAGGTTTCCATTAGGTTGATAAACATGGATGATGAATATATGAAGCTTTCGGTCAGGTTTACTAAAATAAATGATAACTTTAGGTTGATAAACATGCATGATAAATATATTCATCTTTCGGTAAGGTTGATAAACATGGATGATAAATATATTCAGCTTTCCGTTTGGTTGATAAACATGGACGATACACATATGTGGTTTTCGGTTAGGTTGATAAACATGGATGATAAATATATTCAGCTTTTGGTTAGATTGATAAACATGAATGACACACATATTTAGTTTTCAGTTAGGTTGATAAACATGGATGATAAATATATTCGGCTTTCGGTTTAGGCTGATAAACATGGATGATAAATATATTCGGCTTTCGGTTAAGGTTGATAAACATGGATGATAAATATATTAAGCTTTTGGTTAGGTTTATAAAAATGAATGATAACTTTAGGTTGATAAACATGGATGATAAATATATTCAGCTTTCAGTGGGTTCGGTTTTCGGTTAGGTTGATAAACATGGATGATATATATAGATTCGGCTTTCGGTTAGGTTGATAAACATGGATAATACACATATTCAGTTTTCAGTTAGGTTGATAAACATGGATGATAAATATATTAAGCTTTTGGTTAGGTTTATAAAAATGAATGATAACTTTAGGTTGATAAACCTGGATGATAAATATATTCGGCTTTCAGTTAGGTTGATAAACATGAATGATAACTTTCGGTTGATAGACATGGATGATAAATAGATTCGCCTTTCAATTAGGTTAATAAATATGGATGATGAATATATTCGGCTTTCGGTTAGGTTGATAAACATGGATAATGAATATGTTTTGTTTCAGGAGCGCGACATGACGGCCAGGGCAGAAGTGATGCTGCAGCAGGCGGCAAAGCTCAAGTGCCGCTCCTTCGTGACGCCGCACGACGTGGTCCACGGGGTGTACAAACTTAATCTGGCCTTCGTGGCCAACCTCTTCAACCAGCACCCCGGCCTGGAGCGCCCGCCTAACGATGACATCAACTACAACCAGATCGAGGAGACCAGGGAGGAGAAGAGTGAGTCCTGCTTCACCAGCTTCATTTTATTAACATCCTTGGCTGTATCCTGGGGTATTTCAAATCAAATAAGTTTATTTTCTCAACAGACAATACAGACAATATTAATGTTTAAAATAAACTGATAAATTTTGAGAAATAAACTGATTTGTATGAACGTGGAGGAAGCTAGAGAGGTGTCTCAGAATAGAGTAGTGTGGCGGTCCATTCCCTCTGCGTACTCTTCCTGAGAAATGGCATAATGGTTTAAGTTGTTATATATGAGTTCAGTGAGATGGATCCACAGATATGTGGAGATTCTAGAATTGACCCGACCTAACCTGGTGTGACCTCTGTTCGCAGCCTACCGCAACTGGATCAACTCGATGGGAGTCAGCCCGCACGTTAACTGGCTCTACTCTGACTTGACCGATGGCCAGGTCATCTTCCAGCTGTATGATATCATCAAGCCGGGAGTCGTCGACTGGAAAAAGGTGAGTTCCTCCCGGGTATTAAACACATTGTCTGTGGGAAGGTTATTAACCATTTTAGTGCTGAGACTTTTTCTTATATTTATGCTAAAATTGCTGAAGACTTTTTTTGCAAAAATGGTTCTTTTTATTAGGTGTGTAAAAAATCAACAATATTCTTAGGGTAAATAGCATTCTAAGGGTAAAAGCATTCTCAGGGTAAATAGCATTATTAGGGTAAAAGCATTCTCAGTGTAAGTAGCATTATTAGGGTAAATTGGATTATTAGGGTAAATAGCATTAGGATAAAAGTTTTCTCAGGGTAAATAGCATTATTAGGGTAAATCGCATAACTAACTAACTAACTAACCATCACGCCGTCTCCCCGAAAGGGTAGGCAGAAAGAATGGACTGTCACACTTTTACTGATGCGGCACTTCATCCTTCTCTTTTCGCTCCGCGGGAGACGCGGTGTGATGGGTTGCGAACCTCATCGCCACCAATAGGCATCTCCCGCGCACACTTTGATCGTCCAACAACCACAAAATAAATTTAACAAGGTAAATCACATTATTATGGTAAATAGCATTTTTATGGTAAATAGCATTTTTATGGTAAATATCATTATTAGGGTAAAAGCATTCTCAGGGTATATAGCATTATTAGGATAAATGGCATTATTAGGGTAAAAGCATTCTCAGGGTAAATAGCATTATTAGGATAAATGGCATTATTAGGGTAAAAGCATTCTCAGGGTAAATAGCATTATTAGGATAAATGGCATTATTAGGGTAAAAGCATTCTCAGGGTAAATAGCATTATGATAAATGGCATTATTAGGGTAAAAGCATTCTCAGGGTAAATAGGATTATTAAGGTAAATAGCATTATTAGGCTAAATAGCATTCTCAGGATGAATAGCATTCTGTGGGTTAATAGCATTCTCAGGGTAAATAGGATTATTAAGATAAATAGCATTATTAGGGTAAATAGGATTATTAAGATAAATAGCATTATTAGGGTAAATAGGATTATTAAGATAAATAGCATTATTAGGGTAAATAGCATTCTCAGGATGAATAGCATTCTGTAGGTAAATAGCATTATTAGGGTAAATAGCATTCTCAGGATGAATAGCATTCTGTGGGTTAATAGCATTCTCAGGGTAAATAGCATTAGGATAAAAGCATTCTCAGGGTAAATAGGATTATTAGGGTAAATAGCATTCTCAGTATGAATAGCATTCTGTGGGTTAATAGCATTCTAATAGTAAATCGCCATTATTTCATGTATGAACAAGTTATCGGTTCATTTCCTCAGGTCCACACCAAGTTCTCGAACCTGCGCAAGTTCATGGAGCACCTGGAGAACTGCAACTACGCCGTGGAGCTGGGCAGGCAGAGCAAGTTCTCGCTGGTGGGCATCGCGGGCACCGATATCCGCGAGGGCAACACCACCCTCACGCTGGCCCTCATCTGGCAGCTGATGAGGGCCTACACCCTCTCTGTCCTGACGAGGCTCGCCAACACCGGCAACCCCATCATCGAGAAGGAAATCGTGCAGTGGGTCAACAGGAAACTCGAGAGCGCCGGCAAGAGGAGCAGGATCAAGGGATTCAATGTAATTTACACTTCCTTTGCATTTAACACTTTAACTTTTTGAACCCCCTACAAACATAATTATGGCTGGCAAATAATTTATGAACGCTAGGGGTTTTTATAGTATATTTTGGTTTGCACTAACGAAAAACTTCAAAGCATTGTCACTAGCAAAATTTTACCGCTTTGTAGGGCGCTATCACTGCACGTCAATTTGTCAGTACGCATTTGAGATTTTTGTATTGCTTCCGTGCGGCGATTTGGAGCATAAAATAAATTATGGCCTCTTTCTCTATTCTAGTTATTATATATGTTATTAATAGTCGTCCAAAGAGCAATGTTGGACATGGATGGACATGGAAACAGATGGATTGCACGATCATTATGCTGGATTTTTTTTCAGGATGAAGTAATCGCCGAGGGAACGGTGGTTCTGGACCTCATCGACGCCATCAAGCCCGGCACCATCAATTATGACCTGGTGCAGAACGGCAAGACCCCCGAGGTAATAATCGTCAATATGATCTTTCACAAATGAATTTATGCCTGAATTACCTTGATCTCTATCATGCCTTTTCGTTAAAATTTTACATTCATATCTGATTGAAGAGAAGATCGAAGTCCAAATCCAATTATAATTAATTTAAAAGTTAAATATTTTTCGACATTTTATTTATTTTATTTACCATTTGTATGCAATTAATACTTTGTGTGCATTAACACGTTATGTGATATGTTCACTTTATGTGCAATTGTAACTTTGTGTGCAATTGTCACTTTTTGAACAACTATCACTTTGTGAGCAACTATCACTTTGTGAGCAACTATCACTCTCTGTGCAATTCACTTAGTGAGCAACTATCACTTTGTGAGCAACTATCACTCTCTGTGCAATTCACTTAGTGAGCAACTATCACTTTGTGAGCAACTATCACTCTCTGTGCAATTCACTTAGTGAGCAACTATCACTTTGTGAGCAACTATCACTCTCTGTGCAATTCACTTAGTGAGCAACTATCACTTTGTGAGCAACTATCACTCTCTGTGCAATTCACTTAGTGAGCAACTATCACTTTGTGAGCAACTATCACTCTCTGTGCAATTCACTTAGTGAGCAACTATCACTTTGTGAGCAACTATCACTCTCTGTGCAATTCACTTAGTGAGCAACTATCACTTTGTGAGCAACTATCACTCTCTGTGCAATTCACTTAGTGAGCAACTATCACTTTGTGAGCAACTATCACTTTGTGTGCAACTATCACTTTGTGAGCAACTATCACTTTCTGAGCAACTATTTTTTTGTGCGGGAAACATGTTTTTTTGTGTAATTTTACAATAACGGTAAACACAAATTTGGTTTAGAAGAATAGGAATGGAGGAGGCTCCTGGATTCACTCGGTCTCCCTGCTATTTCTAGTTCCATTTACATCGTTAACATATCCTTTTTACCATTCTTTCTTCATTCTCTTTTTTCATGTGTCCAAACCATATTTTTGATCGTTTAATTATTCACTTCTTATATTTTCATTCGACACTATCATACACAGAATTTTACACACATTCGTCTAAGAAATTTCATTTCTACTGTCTGTGGGATATTTATGAGAATAAAATGTTTTTAATTTAATGCGTTATTAATTTTTTTTTATCTCGATTTGACGCAGGACCAGTTGGCAAACGCCAAGTACGCGATATCCATGGCCAGGAGATGCGGCGCCAGGGTGTACGCGCTGCCCGAGGACATCACCGAAAGGAAACCGCAAATGCTGATGACCCTCTTCGCCTGCCTCATGGCCCTCGACTACATCCCCACCATGGAGGCCCCGGTGATCCAGCCGAGGACCGTGGAATAGACACGAACGTCGTCACGCTACGTCAATTATTCCAATGCGATATTAACATGTATTTAAAATCATTCATTTCTTTACTCGTCAAATCATTCCAGCGGCAATTATTCTTTTTTTCAGTCGTATTCCTCGTGATTGAGGGTAGTGTCCATCCTGTAAACTATTGACATGGCGCGCCATGCGCTCCTGTCACCCGTCAGTCTCCAGGCTGCAGCTAATGAGAGACCAGTCAGATCCCTGATTTGATCGGATCATGATGATAGGCTTTTCAAGGTTGTCCTGATCTCTCCTGGCTTCTTCTTCTTCTTTTTGTCCTGTCACACCTCTGCGGTGCATAGGGCCTCAAGGAACCTTCTCCACCCGACTCTATCGCATGCCTGATGCCTAACATCATCCTAAGAGACTGCTGCTTTAACCTCGTCTTGCAGGTCTCTTCTCCAGGTGGCTCTAGGTCTGCCACGCTTTCTCTTTCCCCCCATAGGCGACCAGTCTAGTGCGCCCTGAGCGATGCAGGCTGGGTTCCGTCTCAGAGTGTGACCGATCCGCTGCTATTTGCGTCTAGCGACTTGTTCTCTGATTGGCTTTTCGTCTGCCATGGTCCAGAGAACGGTATTTGATACCGTTTGGGTCCAATAGATTTTGAATATTGAGCGAAGGCACCTATTTATATACACCTGGAGTTTACCAATAATGCAGGAATTATAATAAGAACAATTTTATATGCGAGGTCGTGGATATCGTTAGGTGGGGAAAGCGAAGGAGAAGATGCTGGTATGCACACGTGAGGAGAATGGATCCATCCAGACTCCCCTTTTAAGTGTTGCACGGCCAACCCCAAGTTAGACCACCAAAGAGACGGATCAACAGCTGTGATTCCACCTCGCAGGAGGCCAATTCCTCTTAAGAAACAGGCCACTAGAAAGAAGACGAAGAAGACATTATTAACCTGTCATTTAATGGTGTAGCAAATTCGCTATAAACCGAATAATTGTACTCTACACTCCACATTCCCATCTACCTATTAAGGTACACAAGCCATCGCATTCAATATAATATTGTTTTTTTGACTGGGTGACCGGTCTGTCGTTGCCAGCCAGTCTGGCGAAACCGGTCACTGTCGAAATAAAGACAAGTTTGGAAGTAGTTTTGATAACAGACGTATTTTTTTAAATATCTGTGAACGTTCCTTGGTGAATTGACGTGATTTCGTTTCGATTAAAAAAAAAGTATCGACGAAGGCAAAGGTTTCGTCGAAGATTTTAACCGTATTCTGGTGATTTTGCATCGAGCATTTGATAATTTGTACCATTTTTTATTATTATTATTATTTACTTTTATATATAACATTAAAATTAAGTATAATAATATATCATATTGTAGTCTATATAACGCATTTCGTCTCTGTAATTCGTCATTTTGTTCCATTAATCAAAATATTTTTGAAACGACGACAAACCGTCATGCCGTTTCTCCGAAAGGGTACGCAGGGAGAATGAAGCGCCACCTCTCTAGCTTCCTCCACATTCGTACAGCGTCGTACACGTTACGTCGATTCTACTGGCTTTTAACGTGGTCGACCTGTAATGACGACCTTCATGGCCGAGTGGTAAGTGCGTTGACTGCCACCCCGAAGGTTCCGGGTTCGATTCCCGGCGAGGGCAGTGTGATTGTCACACTGTCTTTGGTCTGGTGTAGAATTCACGCAACAATAAAATGGCGATAGATTAGCTACCTATCGCATGTCACGAGAATCACTATGATAGCTATAATACCCTTTACATGGATTTGGCTCATGCTGTCATGATGTAAAGAGCGATTCAACAAAATAATAATAATATTTGGTTATACCATGTTTACCTCGGTCTTCCTCTACTCCGCGATCCATTCGCATCGTATACTTTCTTAACTGTATTTGATTTATTTGATCGTGCCACGACAAATCAACGTGCGTGCACGACATGATGTATGAATGTTGAGGATTCGAGAATGAAATGTTTGGCAGTCCATTCTTTCTGCCTACCCCTTCGGAGAGACGGCTTGATGGTTAGTTTGTTCGTTGCTTTTTCTTAACCATTCTTTCTGCATCCATGCGTTCCATATGTACAAACCAACGCAATGATCCTATCATCATTTTGTTTGTAATGCTTCCTACCTGATTGCTTACCACACATGTGTCTTAGAGATCTCATCTTTACTGCATTTATTCTGCTCTCATCCTTCATAATATCAGAATCATAAGGTTTGGAACCGAAACTCCATTGTGAAAGTCCATTTTCGCTATCATTGATAAATTCTAGTTTCGAATAACAGTTTTTAAAGCTCCATTCACTTTGTTCTATGCACCGACCCTTCTTTTGACTTTTAAAATCACGAATAACGGAGACGAAAGCTTGTATTTAACACGTATATTAAGATTATAAGGAAACGGAATTGTCTTTCAAGACGTGATGTTAATATTTATTTTATTTTAATAACCCATAAAAAAAAACTACTTATATCAACCGGAATTAAAACAAACGTTAATTAATACAAATGAAAACGTCAGTTTTCTAGAAGTTTTATTATATTTTATGGGAATGACATGTTTCACCTTGCTAAGGCATTATATAGTTGTTTTTAAAGATTAAAACCAAGAATTAAAATCAATGGTATCATAATTTATTTTACAAGATGGAATCTAGTGGTATCCAGGCTTGAATCCACGTCCCCTGGATCAGAAGCCAATCATTTTATCCCTTAGACCACTTTTATTTGTCTACAACAACAATAAACCATTACGTTGTTTCTCCGAAGGGATAGGCAGTGAGAATGGACACTGACACACCTCTCTAGATTCCTCCACATTCATACAACGAGTGTCATACATGTACGTCAATTTCTTTCGACTTCTTACATGACCAATAAAATTGGATTAATTTGGTCATGCCATGTTTTCTTTGGTCTACATCGACTACATTATCCATTTACATCGTATATGTATACTTTCTCCATCCATGCGCTCCATATGTCCGAACCAACGCAGCGATCCTTTCATAATTTTGTTCTTCTTCTGCTCTACATCCCTTTTTTATTTGAGATTCTTTCATACATCGTTCTTCCATACATTCATCTTAGGGATCTTATTTATTCTGCTCTCAACCATTTTCCAACCACTGTGAACCATTTTCGCTTTCATTGATAAATTCTTGTTTCCAATAACTATTTTTAAAGCTCCATTCACTTTGTTACCCGCACCAACCCTTTTCTCTGCTTGTTCTTCACTTTTGATAGACTCAGAAGTCTGTTATTTCAGGCGGGTCCTCTTGAGACGCTAAAATCCAGCTTTCTCTCCACCGTTTCGGGGGTCTTCCTGGTCGGCGTTGTCCGTTTGGCGTTCCATGGAGAGCTATGGTGGGATCCTATTTGAGCTCATCCTTTCTACGTGTTGATGCCAGTATCGCCGTCTTTGACGTCCCCATCTGACCACATCTTCGACCTCGCAGATTTCTCGGATTGCTGTATTCCTAACTCGTTCACGTAGGGTTTTGCCAGGTTTTTGTTTTCTGCTTGTTATTTCCATAAAATATAATAAATCATCTAGTTAACGGCCATTTTAATTCGTATTAATTATTTAATACGAAGTTTTACATCGTTATTCAAGAAAATATTAATAATAACGTAAGAACAAAACGTTAGCCGGATAAATTACACGCTGGGTTTATTAACGCTTTATGTACTAATACATTTGTAGTATCTAAGTATGAATTATTACGTTTAAAACCGTATCGAACTAAGCCAAACCCAGCCTTTATAGTCCTCCATATACCGGATAATGTATTATCTAGAATAAGATATGTAATTTTAAAATCAATTTGTTTTTTTACGGTCTTTTCAACGTTTACCGCGATTCAAACGCATGCAAAATTTCACAACACGCGAGATTAGAATCATATACTCGGATGGTGTTCTTGTACCGACTTTTGGAAGTGATGCATGAAAGGCAAAAGAAGGATGAAAATAGAATAAATACAGTTGAAATGAGATCTCTTAGATGATTGTGTCAAATGAAAATGTAAGAAGTGAATGCAGTGCGAATGAAAGTGTCATGAACAAAATAATGAATGGATCATTCAGATGGTTTGGACACATGGAAAGAATGGTGGACCAGCCAGGTGGAGGATGTCGTGAGATGGGGCAGACAACGCAGAAGATACTGGAATGTGCACGTTCAGAGGATGGATCCCACCAGAATCCCACACGCTGTGGCGCATCAGATTCCTGCCGGCTGCCGTCCCCCCGGAAGACCGCCGAAGAGATGGAGAGATAGCTGGGAGTCAACTTCCTAAGTGAGGCCAACCTGATTTCAGGAACAGACCAAAGGTCTATAAGGAGAAGAAGAAGAAAGAATGGTAAAAAAGTATATGTTAACGGGACTAGAAATAGAGGAAGACATTATTTCCTTGAATAATTATTTCATTATTTCCTTGAATAATTCCTCAACAATCATACATCTTAACATGAATGCACGTCGATTTCTCTGACTTTTGACGTTGATTTGATCGTAACTCATTTTCTTCGGTTTTCTCCTATTTCTTCCTCCAATAACATTGTTTTTATTGACCATTCTTTCTTTCTCTGTGTCCAAACCATCTTAAAGAACCTTTCGTTATTTTTTTAAAGAATGCTTTCATTTGCCTTGTATTTGGCACTCTAAGAGATTCTACTTTTATTCATCTTTTGCCAGTTCCGTGCTTCACTTCTATATATTGTTGTTTGCAAAACCATCGTGAAATGCTAACAACCATTTTCATTGCTTAAAAGATGACTTATTGTTTCAATTAAAATATTTTCTGTGTGATAAATAGTGCATCTCGTTCGGCATGAACAAGCTAGAGAGGAAAAGGCTAAACTTTTGTTGCTTTCCCTTTCCTCCTTCTGAGAACATACATGCATCAGAAATAGTTAGATTCATCGGCTTCTTGTTTGTTATGTACCAGAAATCGGGCCTAGGAAGTGAATGAGCGAGGCTGGCAAAGGGCGTCGCTGCGTCCTATAACAGCCTCGGGTAAGCGGTGGGTACCCCTTCTATGTCTATGTACCAGAAATCGGCATTAGATTTCTTGCGAAGTGTTGTGAAATTTTGTGAAAACCGCGCATGCAAATTGATGAATTTTTTTCAACCAATCACGGTGCATTCCATTTTATTTTTTTAAATAAGAATTTACCACGCACTGATTGGCTTAAACGGCTCGGCAATACTAAAATTGTTTCCTAAGAAATACCTCAATTATCCTGTATATACAAATTGGAAAATTCGATTAATCTGTAATTAATCTAGGTGATCTTTGGAATTGATGTGCACTTCTCGGTTCTAACAGCAATAAACGTGTATACGGTATATAATAAACATGACAGATTTTTGATGATTGGTTCTAATAAACGAGAGTTTATGTTTTCTGGAAGTGTTATTATAGTTAACGACAGAAATATAATGGAGAGGAGGATGTCGAACACCAGTTTGCAAGACAGGAAACTAGATGAATGGATCAAAGAAAATACCACATGCAAAATAGCTTCGTTGAAGTGGAATTGGGCCGGCCATATAGCGAGAACAACGGATGATCTGTGGACCAGACACACCCTGGAATAGCGACCGAGAACTGACCACGGAAACCCGGGCAAACCACAAACAAGTTGGTCTGATGACATCAGGAGGTCAATGGCACAGAGTGGCGAAGGATTGTGAGTTGTGGATGTCTGGAAGGAAGGCCTATGTCTAATACTGGACAACTAATAATGGATGATGATAGATCATCTGTTTCTTCAATTCTTCATCTTATTCTAGATCTTTGATCTGTTCTTGAACAGGGATCATACTCTTGGAAATAGGAATACCAGCTATCTTTCCATCTTTTTGTCACGATAAGCGTTGTCTTACGAATATATTGTGAGGTATGGGGACATGGGGAATTCTTACATCACCCATCCTATCTACGTGGTCTATCCAGCACCGCCGTCTTTTCCTGCCCAGTCTCACAATGTCTTCCGTCTGTCCCTAAGATTCCTCCCAGCTTCAATTAAACGGAATTTAATTATACAATAATTTAACATCACGCCGTTTCTCTAGAGGGGTAGTCAGAGATGATGGACCACCACACTCTTCTATCCTCGCATAACTCTTCCGTCTCTTCTACATTCACACGCCGTGACACGTAAGCTCATTGATTGTTCCGACTTTGAACGACTTGATTAATTTGGTCAAAAATTAAAAATCTGCATGATATTTCGTGAAACCGGTCATGTTTCTAATCGAATAATATCTTCGTTTCTTTAAACGTAATGATAATTATACGCTAGGTCCTATAATAACATAATCGTGAGTAATTTTATAACTTTATATATTTGTACTTTGTATTTTAGTCTACGTAAGAAAACCAACTTTTGAAGAGCGTCGTTAAAAGAAAAGAAAAAAAACACGCGCATAGACGCACCTTGTCAAATAAAATAGCCGTATGTAATTGTAAGTATATAATGCACATTTGACGACGAATTTTTTATTTTATATATTTTTATAATCGGGTTATTTTTCAATCATTTTAATTTTATTTTGACTCAACGAGAATTTTAACACGTTTGCAGGTGTTGTATCAACGAGAGAAGACAAAATTGTTATCAATTAACGTGAATTGACATAAATGGTAAAGTCTTTCAGTGAAATAAATCATTATCTTACCGGTGACGACGTATGGCATAAATACTATGTTCGTTACTGTCGAATATACAACAGTTAATGTGCATTCAACGAGCAATGGAAAGATGAAATTAAAAATGATTGCACGTCAAACAAAGGTTACCGATATCGCGGAAAGAATAGTACGGTTAAAATGGTAATAGGACGAGACAGAACAGTGTCAGATGGTCGCTTTTAATCCTGAAGTGGACACCTTGGAACGACAAAAAAGACGTAGGAAGACCACAAAAAAGTGGATAGATGACACTATCCAACTTGTCATAGACGGCAAGATAACCCAACATAGAAAATATTGGAAAAAGGGAGACATGACACCTATTGCAAGATGAGAATTTGAAAAATCAGCTTTTGCGACGTGTATTAGCAAAAAAATCACGTAAACGATCTTGAATAAATTCGTTATCTTGTTCTTTTCTTCGGTCAATGTTTCAGAAATCGTTGCAGTCTCTATCTTCAGGGTAGTTATAAAGGGTTTTTCATTAAGAGCGCTCGAACTTTGAAATCAACGCTGTCTGTGGTCATCGGGATTTAACTTCTTCTTCTTTATTTAGGACTGTGTCCTGTTATTTCTCGGAGCCTGTTCCTGGGATGCAGATGTCCAACTGTCTCGCCACCTTTTAGGTGGTCTTCCTGCAGGTCGATTTCCTGTTGGTACTTTATTTGCGGCTATATTTATCACTCTTTCAGAACATGCTCTTTCCACATGATCTCTCCAGTAGCGTCTTCTCAGTCTTCCCCATCGCACGACATCTTCTACGGGCTTTAACTCTTGAGTTAATTGAAATTTGTACGGATGAAAACCCAAGTCTCGACGCAAAATCGGCCAAGTTGATGACGCAGAAAGACTCGACACTTGCGGATGATGCGGAATGGACTGTCTGGGGTTCTCTCGCACACTGTCCCGAACGATATTCTCCAACGATCTTGCGTTTCTTTGACATACAAGCACTGATTCATCGACCACTGAAATTGTGAACTCTGCAGGACGGCCGTGAATGCCGTAAATTGGCGAACAGAGCACTCGTGTTGACAATAAATTTTAACAATTTCAACGCGTTGTTGAAGTGTGTAGCGTTCCATGGTGAAATATCGAGACTAAATAAATATTCTTGTCAAATTTGCTATCGAAAAACCCTTTATATTTGTGGTGGGTGATATATGTTTACTTTCTTCTACGCTATGCCATGTCACCGGCAAAATAAGGATGTCAAGAATTCCAAAGATGCCAAAATAAGAAAAACGTATGTTCTGTGAAAATCAACGCATTTAATGTGTTAAACATCTCATTTAACCCCTTACTGCATATAAAATACTATATAAAATGCAAAAAAACATTTCTAGGTCTTCCCCTTTTTATCCCTAGATTTTACACAATATTATCCATAATTTTATATAAAAGTGATAATTTTATTACTTACATAATGAAAATAATAGTAAACCAGTGTAATATAATTATTTATAGCGTTTTACAAACAAAAAAATATCACGTTTGTACAGAAAATCATAAACCGACAGTTGGAAACAGTCGAACGCACATCTAGTACAACCAGAGACATCCAGCAACAAGTTTGACAACTAGTAATGCGGATCATAGATAAAACTTTAGTATTATTGCTAGAAGCAAGACATATTTTATTATTTTGTTGTTTTTTATGGCGAAAGATTATTTTGGGATCATATATGAGCCAGTATGCGGTAAGGGGTTAAATCGTTAAGTTCAATTTGTATTACGCACTTTTTAGATACTTGTAAGCGCGTATTGTTGGAATGGAATTCTACGGCCAATGTTTCCATCAAGTCCTTTCTACCATAGTATGACTCATCTCAAATCTGCTTTGGTCCATAGAGGGGAGCCCTATATTTTTGACTTTGCTCTCAAAACACAATGATCAACTTACATTTCTTTTACAGATCATTTCATTTGTACCGACATATTTAAAAAATTTCTATTGTAATTTTAATTAATACTAATTTAGCGTAAGCTAAAAAATTTACCTTTATTTTAATTATATAAAAAAATATATTAATTTTAGATTATAGAAACAGAATAAAACTATTTATTTAATTTTAAGTTCTGTACTTATATTATTTATAAGTAATCTTCTTTTTTTCTTTTTTTTTTTTTCAATATATAATAGTCACAAAATAATTTTAGTGTCCTTTTTGAATTCATCTTTGATCAAAAGATGATTATAAAAATATATTTTATTTATCTTCAATGATTTACAATTATTTTTTTGTTTATAATTTTTATAATATATAATTATTATGAATTTCTTTTATTAATATGAATTAAAACACTTTAAAAATGGAGTGTATGTGGAAAAAACAGTGTTCTAATTTATAATTATGGGATTCCACAGTTAAGTTTATTTAACATTATAAATAACATGTTTTTCTATATCTTCTTAAAGTGCCCTGTCAGGTCCCCCCGACGTTGGCGATCACTCTGGCAAACTCTTCCCTATCCTGCGCTGTCTGGAATAGCTCCTCCACAGTTCCGATTCCCGTTCATTCCCTCACATTGCGCAGCCAAGAGATCTGCCTTCTCCCTGCCCCTATTTTTCTCTTCAAAATTAGATGCAGCAAGCGATATTTTTCTCCTCGCAGAACGTGACCCAGATATGAAATCTTGCGGACTTTGATTAATGTCAGCAGCTCTCTATTTACTCCTGCACGATTCAGGACTTGTGTGTTCGTCACTCTGTCTGTCCATGGGATCCTGAACATTCTTCGGTGAAGCCACATTTCAAATGCCTCTAACCGGTTCATTGTATTTACTTTTAAGGCCGTGCCACACTGTTTGAAACAAACTCTCCACAGGGGTGACCTTGGTGGAGAGCTGTGGAGCCCACGGTTGGTGTAGCATCCACACACTGTTGTAAACAAGCTCTCCACACATGGAATGCGTGTTTAAACACGTGTCCGTCCACAAAGTTTGTTGAAGGTCAAACGAATTTTGGTTTCAAACAAGTGTCTACACAGTTTTAAACCGCCGGTGGAGACCGATGTGGAGAGCTTGTTTAAAACAGTGTGGCCCGCCTTTTAATGTTCATGTCTCACACCCATATAACAGAACAGACCACACATAACACCTTAACATCCTCTGTTTTAGTTTTAAGTTGACATTGTCATTGCAAAAGAGTGACTTCATTTTGTTAAATGCTGTTCTTGCTGCTTCAATCCGACATTTCAACTATACATCTGGGTCAAGGGTGTCTGCAAGCATGCTGTGGAGGTATCTGAACTTTTCCACCTTTTCTATATATTTTTTTCTATTAAATATATGTATTTATCAAAATTTCAAACTAGAAAGTTATATAAACCACAGATGGCTTCATATCTTTGTTGCAATGTAGACTCTTCCCAATTAGCGAAGTTCTAATTTTAAAATATATATCTATATATAAATTGACTGCAAATGTTTTTCTAAGTAAAACGGCACTGTATGAAATATGATTAAAAAATTATTTTCGTGTTTAACACAACAAATGTATTTAAAAAAAATGACCTTAATTTATCATATTTGCTAAGTTGTTTTTTCTTCGAAATTTGCTATTGTCAACCACTGTATAAATTTGCAAAAAAATGCGGTGCCATCTATTGGCCATTTTTGAAACATCGCATTCAAAATGGCCGCCTGTTTATTTTTTTCGTCAACAGACGGCACCGCATTGTTTACATTCCTTTTGTAATTATTACGAATATATTTGATTCCCTTTGTTGCATTTAACAATGATTATTATAAAAAATATATTATATAATAATTTTGTATGTTTTTTACACAGGTGTCATTTATAATGTGTATTATAGCCTGCATAAAACAAATAAATCTTTGTAATAATATCCTGTCTTTTCACTGCTGCTTCACTCCTATGTATTGGTTTTTTTGTCTCCGTGTTGGATCCCCTTAGCACCTCCCACCAAGATATTGCTGCAGAAGTTTTCCCAAGGATTTGGTGTGGTGTGTATAAAACTATATTGTCACGTATAATTAATGTGATCAGACGTCCCGACCACTGGCTGAAATGTCCAGAAAGGATACAATACAAGCTGTGCTGGACGGTCTATAAGGCATTGCATGGAATGGCACCAGCTTATATATATGAACTCTGCATCAACGAGAACCTGAATGCTAGACAGTCTTCACTGCGATCAGCTAAGTCTTCTGCGATCGGTAGATTGACTGTGCCAAAACGCTGTCCAAGCACAAACTTTGGCGACTGAGCCTTCGCGGTAGCCGGCCCTTCAGCCTGGAACAATCTTCCAGAAGACCTTAAGTGCATTGAGAATGAATCAGAGTTTAGATCGAGACTCAAGCAGCCTTCATACTAAATATGTTTATTATTATTGTTATCATTATTATTATTATTATCTAGTTGATAAAGCGGAGCATCTTCCACAGCGCCCTTGAGATGAGTAATTCATAAAAATGGCGCTCTATACATTATCCAATTTATTATTATTATATATTATTTCAGGCAGCGTGTCCCGGTGTGTCCCCGAAAACAGCTCCGGGACGCCAAAATGTCCCGTTTTCGAAAAGAAAGAAACTCGCAGTGGAATTTAAAAAAATAAAAAATAAAAACGAAAATAAGAATCCTGGCGGTAGAATCTAGTACTAGTAGATTAAGACATGGTTATGCGCAGTAAAATAATAGAGTAGTTTATTTGTGATTGAAGTGATTACAGAGTTGAATAGAAGTGATTAAAATGTCATGTGTGAACCCCTTAGCTTCATCTATGGGAGTAGGCTGACTTTTCGTGCACATATCGAGAGGATTTGTGACATTGCACTGAGGATGTTGGGCTTCATCATTCAGACCAGAAGGGTTTTCAGAGATCCCAATGTGCTCAGAGTCCTATACAAAGCGTTGGTTCGGAGCAGACTCGAAAGTGGTTCTGCGATATGGAGTCCTCACGAGGCGAGATATTCCCTTATGCTGGAGAGGGTTGAGAATTTTTTTTTCTGAGGTATCTCTACATGAGGGAGTATGGTAGTTATCCGTGGCTCTGTCCCACGGCATTGCTTTTGGGAATGCTCGGAACCAATTCTTTACAGCTTCGAAGAGATGGGCATCTCATTACCCATTTCTTTAAATCAATCAGGAGATATTTGGAGAACTCGGCTGTGCTATAGGGTGTTGGGTCTTTTTGTCCCTGATAGATTTCTCCGACAGCACTGATTGTTTCACATATCGGCCACCAGAACATCTTCGGAGATCGACATCCTTCATATTAGTGAAGGTATGTTCAGTTTCCAAAATACATACATAAAGATTAATATGTAATTTAATATAGAGTTTTACATCATTGTTAAAAAAACAATAAACTCATCTGTTGACGCAGGCATGTAGGTGAAACCGGTAAATAAAAACAAACAAATGTTAAAAAAGAATGTTATTATATCACAATACAATAATTATCACATAAATATACTTATAAAATAATTTACTTTTAAATGCTTATAACAAATTGATAAAATTCAAATGGTTAGAAAAAATATTCGCTATTTGTAAACTCTTTAATAAAATATTTTTTAAAAGCACATATTTAATGTTTCAGACCAAAAAATTGATACAAACAGAGATCATTTATTTGTTCCCTCATCGTGTGATATCATTATCAAAAGCAATATATTTTTGATGTCAAATCTTTTAGAATATTAATCAAAATATGATAGTTTTAAAATGCTTCAGTGCGGTGATTTAATACATCTATTTAAACGAGGTTAGATTGGGGTTCAAAAGGGTAGTAGGGCTACGATGGGGTATGTTTTGCTGGAAAGTATGCCAGTACAAAATGTCGTAAGGCGCCATGTTGCATTTACAACAGCAACACTACTATCAAGTCCAACTCTCTAGCGTCCACGAGAGGTCTTTCTAAAGACCCCGCGAACCCCGGGCAATGTGGCACATATTACTTAGTGCCATAGCAGATAGATAGAGGACGAATGGCGAGCTTCCCGCGCCATAAAACTGGATACACCCAGCTAAGGGAAGGTAACCCCGACAGAAAATCCTCCAGAGAAGGGCAAGGGGATACCACTCTGGATATTTTTCCCCGGGTCATCACTATACGTGATAGTCAACGTTAGGGAGACCTGACAGGACACAGAAAGAAGAAAAAGAAGATAAAAAAGAGATGACATTTATTTTATTACAAGGGCAAAGTGCATCGTGAATTATTTCTTACCAAGAGGTTGTATGGTCAATAAGTAGTTTTATCTTAAAGTTTTAAGACAATTAACTGGGAATCAACTATCAAGGTTCGAAAGATCTCACATCTGGGTCATATACTGCGTGAGGAAAAGTACCACCTTCTCCAACTGATATTGGAGGGGAAAGTTGAGGGACGCCGAGGGCCCGGAAGGAGACAAATGTCCTGGCTGCGAAACGTGAGGGAGTGGACCGGCATCCGAAGTGTGGAGGAGCTGATCCGAGCGGCGCAGGACAGATTCGCCGAGGTGATCGCCAACGTTGGGGGGACCCGACAGGGCACTTGAAGAAGAAGAAGTGGGAATATCCATCGTAAGTGATAAGTTGATAAGAAGAGGCGCCTTAGAACCGGCCACAAAAATCCAGGAAGTACCTAACGAGTGGCATCAATGGTGCAGAATGGTGAGGGATAGAGTGGAGTAGAATGGTGAGTCTGGTTTCTTCCAACTGAGGCAGCTAAAGCATATAAGGAAATATTTACTTATTGGTGAAGTTAAGACCCTCGTTAATTATTTTGTAGTGTCACGGTTAGATTATTGCAAACGGAATGTACGCTGGATTGCCAAATAATCAATTAAGCAGAATACAAAGCGTATTTAATGCTGCTGCCCGATTGATTATGGGGCAACACTGTCATATCACGCCGCTCCTGAAGGACCTTCACTGGCTTAAAATCCGAGAGTGAGTAAAATATAAATTGTGTTTGACAGTGTTCAAGGCTCGAACCAGAGAGCGCCAGCGTATATATCGGACCTCTGCGTGACACCCATGCCAACGGAAAGGCAACGTTCACTCCGATCAGTAGAAACAAGTGCAAACAACATAACAATTCCAGTCAGAGCCAATAAAGCAAGTTTCTATGATCGTGCTTTCAGTGTTGCGGGTCCGTTGGCGTGGAATAGCCTCCATGTTAGTATTAAGTATGAGGATAGTGATGTTAAATTTCAGAAACTTCCAAAGATTGCACTGTTCGGTCAGTCATTTCCTAGTGCGCCCTTGGAGTAATTGATTTTACAAAACAGAATAATAATAATAATAATAATATAGAGTTGTGGAAGTCGGGAAGGGATGCCTTTGTCCAAAGCTGGACGACTAATGGCTGATGACCAGAATTATGTGCCAACACCTCTTGGACCCTTTCACGACATTAGGATGCCCATAAGAGTGAAAGGCAATGTCTACAAGACAACTTCGTCCGAAGGCAATGCTTTACAATGCAGTATTCGGCTACTAGAAAGGCACACAAGCAAAAGCTTCAAAATGAAGATGTTCAAATGGGTTGGAAGTGTAACAATATTGGACAAAGTCCACAATGAGAATAATCAGGGCAGTTTTAAAGTCGCCACTATAATAGATAAAGTTGAGGAAGCCAGATTGAAATGATTTGGCCACCCACGAGAGAGAGAGAAGAGACGTGGAGAAAGAAGAAGTTATTATCTTTGGGTTGTATAGTCTTAATAAATGCATTTTATTGAATGCTAAGGCATTAACCCATTGCAACACAAAGCCTGCGAATCGCCAGCCAAGGTCGTTTGTCACTGACTCACAAAGCCGGCGATTCGCCGGTTTGTCTTTGAAGTGATTATTTTACATTAAAACTGAATGACAATAACTTTATTCATAAAAATGACATAAATAAGTATATTTCGGTTACTGATTTCTTAATAAAATCTAATAATAACAATTTATTTCACATTATTGATTACAAAATATTACGATATTTTAACATCTGTCAATACCTCTAAAATGGCTGAACGCACTCGTAAACAAACTCGTCGCGCTTGTAATATTTCATCAAATGAGGATGAAATACAGCGAATCCTTTTGGAAAGTTGATTAATATTCAAGTGATTCTAGTGATTTTGCGCATTCAAACAATGTTTTGGAGAAATGTTTGGTGGCTCTCCACATGCCAGAATGCTTTAAAGGTTATCACACTCTTCCCAAACTACCTGGGGATGAGCCGCAATAATCTAGCTTACGAACAAAAAAAAATTATGCTTTTATGTTTTACCATTTTTATTTTGTGTGTAATTTAGTCTTAACGTTATTGTAATAAAAAATGAGTCAACATTAAATAGTGTGTTGTATGAACAAATTATGTCATCTTTATTAGTGGTGCAATGGGTTAACACTGTGGGATTCCACAGTAATATACTTAGGAAATTGAAAAACTTTGTTTAATCCACTATTTATTTAAAAAAATATTAAAAAAAACACGACATGTTTCGAAAAACATGACAAATCTCCCAAGCTCCCATTCCCAATCAAATTCAAATTAATCATTTATTAATTTATATATAAATGAACAAACAAACAAACCATCACGCCGCTAGAGACAATGGACCGCCACACTACTCTATCCTGACAAACCTCTCTAGATTCCTCCACATTCATACAACAAGTCATACACGCACATCGATTCCTCCGACTTCTAACATGACCAACCTTTAATTAATTTGGTCAATTTGATTAATTTGGTCATGCCATGTTTTCCTCGGTCTGCCTCGACTCCGTACCCCATTTACATCATTAACGTATACTTTCTTAACCATTCTTTCTCCATCCATGCGTTCCATATGTCCGAACCAACGCAGCGATCCTTTTTATAATTTTGTTCATAATACCTTCTTCCACTCTACATCTTATAAATGATGTCTTTTCAAATGTATGTTTTTTCTAAATTACAATTTTTTATATCACCATCATGTATTATTATTATTAAATATTATTTATTAGTTCTTACTGTTAAAAAATAATTGTTAGTACCTACTTATAACAAATAGCACAGGTTAATTTTTAAATTTGAATTATAGGTTCGCAACCCATCACACCGCGTCTCCCGCGGGGCGAAAAGAGAAGGATGGAGTGTGACAGTCCATTCTTTCTGCCTACCCTTTCGGGGAGACGGCGTGATGGTTAGTTAGTTTAGTTAGTTATTGTATCGAATTTTAAATGCGCTTTTTATTAGTCTTTCTTTGTTTAGTTTTTATTATATTTTTAAACCTGAAGATGGAGGTATCCTCCGAAACATGTCGTGTATTTTTAATATTTTTAAATAAATAGTGGATTAATGTGTTTATCTTAACTGCGGCAGTATAGTTAAGGTGAGATGATTGAAGTTCAATTGTGAGTTGATAAGTTTGAACAATGTCTCCTCGTAAGGAATGAAGAGCTAATAATAACCCAAAATAAAATGTTTACATACTGATAAATTTATAAAAATATTCTTTTATATGACATAGATTATTTAAATTGTTAAAAAATAAATTTACAATAGAAATACAACACAAAATACAAAGGTTAAAAAATAGACATATTTGGTTTTGGACAGTGTTTAAAATGCGTTAAAAATATCAACTAAAATTAATATAGTTCATTTTTGTTACAGAAGAAAAAAATAGGCTGAAGACGAAAAACAATGTTGAATGCCGTTTTCTGGACCATGGCAGGCAAAAAGCAGAGAACAAGTCGCTAGACGCAAATGGCAGTGGATCGGTCACACTCTGAGACGGAACCCAGCCTGCATCGCTCAGGGCGCACTAGACTGGTCCCCTATGGAGGGAAAGAGGAAGCGAGGCAGACCTAGAAGAGCCCTGCAGGACGAGGTTAAAGCAGCAGTCACTTGGGATGATGTTAGGCATCAGGCTTGCGATGGAGTCGGGTGGAGAAGGTTCCTTGAGGCCCTATGCACCACGGAGATGTGACAGGACAAAAAGAAGAAGACGGAAGAAAAAATCTGTTTTTCTGAGGTTATACGCATATAATATATATTACCACTGTTCTCTCATAGTGCAGCTCTCTCACTTCCTCCGCATTCGTACACCGTGTCATGATAGCAGTGGCGGTACTCCTATAGAAGCCCAGAAGCCCGACTTGCGTAAACCAACAACCCATCAAATCATCTTCCAACAATGTTCACACCAGATGTAAGAGGAATAGTCGCAAGAGCTGAACCTCTGTAAGCCAGAAGAGGTTTTGATTCAAAATTTCTTACGCAAGCCGGGCTTCTGGGCTTCTATGGGAGTACCGTCAATGCATGATAGTCAATTAAGAGTTAATATAACATCAAGAACAAATCATCAAGTCATTTCTCCTGAAGTGCAGGCAAAGGGAACTGATCGCAACACTACTCCACCCTGACACACCTCTCTAGCTTCCTCCACATTCATACAGCGAGTCATACACGTACACGATTCTTTCAACTTTTAACATGGCCGACATTTAAAATTTGATTAATTTGGTCATGCCGTGTATTTTCTTGGTCTCATTCGATTCCGTAATCCATTTACATCGTTAACATGTACTTTCTCGATCATTATATCTTCATTCATGCGTTCCATATGTCCAAACCAACGCGGTGATCCTTCCACTCTGCATTCCTTCATGATATCGGCATTTGAAATTCTGTCATACATCGTTTTAGCACAACAAACGTCGAAGGGTCTTCATTTTTACAACATTTATTCCGTTCTCATCTTTCTTCTATCAGTTCCATGCTTAGCTTCCATACATAAGGGTTGGAGTCAATGAAATACATTTTTTTTAAAGAATAGTATACAATCAAAGGTCACAACATATTATCACTGGATACATCTTATGATTTTCACTTGTCTTGTAAAAAAATAAATATATATAATTCCTGTTGAGATTGTGGTCCGTTTTGCATGTCCTTCAAATATTCTGAAAAAGAAAAAAAAATACAATTAATTTAATACACAAAGGCAGGGCTGGCGAACCTTTTTGAGCCTGAGTGCCAAAAAATGTTTTTTTTTCAATATGTCGCGTGCCACATGCCATGGAAATAAAAATGCGTCAAATACTTGTGTAACTTCAGATTTTTAATATAAACAAAGAATTAATACATCGAAAAAAATAATTAAGTACTTATTAATGGCAAAACAAAATAAACAAATAAAAAATACTTGATAAAAAAATGTAGAACCCTCAAAACACCATTATTCGTGAGATTTTTGTTGTTGGATGCTAGATGCCAAATTTTTTACATTGGGTTCATAGCTGGTAGCTTTTAATACAATCAAGCAGTAGTACTTTCGTGTGTAAGTCTACTTCTTATGTCTGATTTAATAAAATTCATTGAAGAAAATAATGACTCAATGGGAAAAGGTTAATTAACTAACCAACCATCACATCATCACCATGAAGGGGTAGGCAGAAAGAATAGACTGCCACACTGTTCTTTTCGCAAATACTTTTGTCGCTTCCTCAAGATTCATAGATTGTATCATGCACGCACGTCGATTTCTCTGACTTCTCACGTAGCCGATATTTAATAATTGATTTGATAGTGTCACATTTTCATCGGCCTTTCTCTATTTCTTATACCGTTTACATCACGAATAAACATTGTGTCATGCATGCACATTGACGACCTTCGTGGCCGAGTGGTAAGTTCATTGACTGCCGCCCCGAAGGTTCCGGGTTCGATTCCCGGCGAGGGCAGTGTGTTTGTCACACTGTCTTTGATCTGGTGTAGAATTCACGTGACAATAAAATGGCGATAGATTAGTTATCTATCACATGTCACAAGAATCACTATGATAGCTATAATATCCTTTACATCGATTTGGCTCATGCTATCATGGTGTAAGAGCGATTCAAAAAAAAAAATAATAATAATAAAAACAATAATTTGTCCGACTCCTCACATGGGCAACATTTTATATTTGATTGTGCCACATTTTTCTTGGTCTTCCTCTATTTCATGTACCGTTGTGATGCATCAGATTTCTGTTGGCTACCGTCCCCCCTGGAGACCATCAAAAAGATAGAGCGATAGCTGGGAATCAACTTCCTAACAGAACCAAGGGTCTAAATGAGAAGAAAAACCCAAAACAACTGAATAAAAAACAATCAGGGATGTGATACGTACGAGTCCAATATTCCTGGCGTTCATATGCCTCGATGGGTTGTCCCTCAGGTCTTCGAGGATGGGCTGGACATCGCCCAGCAGCGGACGGAGTCCAGGCTCCCCTGACCAGCACTTCTCCATTAGTTCCCAGCTGCTGTCGTAGAAGCACTGTAGTCTTTCCGGACGCAGACCTGGAATAACAAGCAACATAAATGCAAATGTTTTTTTTCCTTCTATCTAACAACCAAATAAACATAACTTTAAGCCCAATAATTGACTTGTTCCCATTGCCCTACAATCCTAATTAAGGTCATGTAACTTAAGCCGATTTTCAAGTGTTTTTTTGTAGGAAAATAAAAATGAATCGTTTTGGAAATTTAGGATGTTTTCATTTACATATTAAAGATACAATTTTTTTTTTTTTTAATGTATTAGTTTATTATTATTATTATTATTATTGATCGAAGTTGGCACCTCGAAAAAAAAGCGCGCGGGTGGCCCGGGTGATTTTGGCTCTTGATGTTATCCGAAATCAAAAATTCTTGAAAATTCTTAATCTAAAGACATGTCATTCTCGTCGGAACTACCGAGACATTTTTTCACCCCTATCTTTTTATTTTACAACCCCTTCTTTGCTGACTTTTTTTTTCAAAGTCCGCCATTTTGTTATTTATCCATGAAATTTAACTTCTGAGAAGAAAGGGTCACTAAGATGGTTTGGACATACGGAACGAATGGATGAGGGAAGAATGGTTAAAAAGATATATACAAGTAGTGTGAATGGGAAAAGAAGTCAAGGGAGACCAAGGAAGACATAGCACGACCAGATTAATCAATTATTGAAAGGCGGCCATGTTGGAATTAGGAACACCCACGCGCTTTTTTTTCGAGGTCCCAACTTCGGTTAAAGAAAATAATAATTATAATAAACTATTAAATTTTGGATCCCTGAGATGGTTCGGACATATGGAACGAATGGATGAGAGTAGAATGGTTAAAATGTTGTACACTAGCAGCGTGAGTGGGAAAAGAAGCCGAGGACGACCGAGGAAAACATGGCATGACCAAATCAACCAATTACTAAAAGGTGGCCACATTCGAAGTCGGAATAATCGACGTGCGTACATGGTGCGATGTATGAATGTGGAGGAAGCCCGAGAGGTGTGCCAGGACAGGCCAGTGTGGCGATCCATCCTCTCTGCCTACCCCTTAGTTAGTTAGTTATTAAATTTTTTCAAAAAAATTTTTTTTTGTGTCTTTAATATGTAAATAAAAACATCCTAAATTTCCAAAACGACTATTTTTATTTTCCTACAAAAAAATGCCCTCCAAAAAAGACATGAAAATCGGCTTAAGTTACCAGACTACTACCTTAAATAACAATTACCCCTACCTCTAGACTTAACTCCACCTCTTTTCATTTAGTACATAAGTAATGATTATGTATAAATTTCTACACTGACAAAGGATGTCTGCGACCCGAAACATGTTGGTGAAAAGTTCAAATGAGTGAAAAAACAATATCATGTAGTCAAATGTGAATCCGATACACAGAGCGATTCCAAATTTGGAGTTTTTTTTCTTCTTTCAAACTAACTAACCATCACGCTGTGCCGTAAAAATAAAAGACGCACAAGTGTTTTACCTTTTCTGACGTTGCACCAGAGTTGCTCCTTGTTTTGGAAGTGCTCGAAGGCGCAAGGAAGCTTCACACTGCCAGCACACACGTACCTGTACAACAAAATATATTTTTAGTACAATAACAATAATAACCACAACTACACCATCTCAAAGAACTCCACTGGCTTTTAAACCTTTATCATTTATTATTTAATTTTATAATTAATCTTCTTCTTCTTCTTTTAATAGATCTGACGATCTGTGACACAGAAATCATGTCTCGTCGGATGATGATATCCAGCTATCCTTCCATCTCTTAGGCGGTCTTCCAGGTGGGCGGTGTCCGGAGGGGATTTCATAAGCGGCTGTATATGCGAGTCTGTCACCATCCATTCGGGCTACATGGTCCCTCCAGTATCTTCTTCTGGATCTACTCCACTGAACGATATCCTCTATTTCGCAAGTTTTTCTTATGTCTACGTTGCGGACACGGTCTCGGAGAGTTTTTCCAGTAATTGATCTTAGGACCTTCTTCTCCGATGTTCTTAGTAGTCCCTTGGTTCGCACAGTGTCAGCCCGCGTCTCTACAGCATACGTCATGATAGGTCGCACGTATGTTTTATAGATTCTGATCTTGCTGTAATTTATCATTTGATTATATCATTTATTATTTAATTTTATAATTTATCATTTCATTTTATCATTTATTATTTCATTTTCTCGTTTATCATTTCATTTTATAATTTATCATTTCATTTTATCATTTATCATTTCATTTTATCATTTATCAATTCATTTTACATTTGATTTAGGTCATTTATGATTTCATTTCATCATACAATATTCCAGCCGACTTCTTAACAGAGAATTCTCTTACAAGATACCTCTCTCGAGCCTGCTTCTCACCAAGGAGTTATATAGGACCCAAGTGTCTTTGAAAACCCTGACTGTTGGAAGAGCAAGAGTTGGACTGACCAGAAGAGCACTCCGAAAGCGTAGACGTCCACGGAGCTGTCGTAGAGGCCGCTGAGCAGCTCGGGCGCCATGTGCACCGGCGTGCCCACGATGGAGCCTGACATCATGGCCTCGGGGATGCAGAAGCCCAGGTCCGTGATCTTGGCCCTCGGCTGCAGCTCCTCAAGGAGCACGTTCTTCAGCTTGATGTCCCGGTGCACCAGACCCTGAGAATGCAGGTACCGGATGCCTGCCATATGAACAAGAAAATATATTGATTTCATAAAATATTACATCTTTTTTTTTTAATTGGGCACTGTGGAATTCCATAACGACGATTTTTTATGAATTAAAACACTTTTTTTTCTCGGCATGTTTCGAAGGCTTTACAACGGGAGAACAATAAAACTCGGGGTAAAACCTTCGATGATGAAGGTGTAAAGTCTTCGAAACGTGTCGAGAAAAATAAACTCAAAAGTGAAAAAATTGTGTTTTAATTCAGAAAAAATATTATATCATTAAAGGCCGTGCCACACTGTTTGAAACAAGCTCTCCACAAGGGTGACCTTGGTGGAATGTGGAGCCCCACATGTGGAATGCGTGTTAACAACAGTTTACAACACGCATACTATGCGCGTCCGTCCACAAAGTTTGTTAGAGGTCAAACGAATTTTGGTTGCAAACAAGTGTCTACACAGTTTTAAACCGCCGGTGGAGACCGATGTGGAGAGCTTGTTTAACCTGGCACCTGCGTTCCCTTATACTTTATAAGAAAAGCACTCCACGCGGCGTATTGACAGGGATTTTATGTTTCCTGTTCTTAAGATAAATAAGTTGTCTAAAAATTTATAATCATAGCCGAAACGTTGGTCATCAGATTTTTCATCTGATTGTGCGTGATAAAATAACAAAAACACTCTTTGAATAGTTGAATAAATGTAAACAATATATTCAATACAACTCACTCACCAAAAGATGCGGCGCCATTAATTGTTCATCACGTGACACGGCCGAATTCTACCGACAGATAAGATGGAGTCCTGCGCGGGTATTACACATCGCGTCGCCGTTAAACGTAAACATAATTAATATTGAAAGGGAACATTGTTTTACTACGATCGTTTTTAAGTACCTATAAGTTCACACTGATAATTTTACAAAGGACTATTCAATTCAACAAGCACAGATGTTTGGTTTTGAATTTCAAATGTTTATGTGTTATATTCAAACAAATATAATCGTCTTTTTTATGGGACACAGAAATTACTGATTGTTTTTATTATAACTTTAAAAAATTGGATCGTAGTGATAAATTTTAAAGCACGGCTTTAAGCAAAGGCTGACGTCACACGGAGGACAAAAATATCTTGATAGCTTTTGTTTTTTACCTCGAACCGAGGAATTTCCACAAACATGGCAACGTCTTCGAGGGGCTTTTCTGGTACTAGATTCGAGAAGTTCCGGCAAATGTTCTACCATATCGGATGTATAAACAAATCTGAGCGGAGTCCGGCTTGTAGAGGGTGTTGGTCTTGGTGGTTTTCTGATAACTGGTATTTTGTATTTTGATGCCAATTGCATTACAACTTCAAGCTGAAAATCAGCTAAGGTTTTATTATTATTTTTGACGCTTTTGTATAAATTATATGCATTTAATAAAAATAGATCTATAAAATGGAATGATACCTTCCTGTATCATTTCACCGTTTTTCTCATACAAGTTAAATTGCTGAGCATCATGTCACTTTTATCAACAATACCCATTGATTTATTGTAATCTATTATACATTTAGGCTTAATGATGGGTTCACCTGTGCGAAAATGCGTCTTTCCAGTTGGTTCCATTGAATCATTATGGATTGTAGAGAGCATGTGGACATCTCGCCTATCACACCATTTTAGGGCTAATAACGATGACTCACTTTTTGATTGCATCTCCCCCCTTTTTAGTTTATTAAATTTTGGCAAGCCTTTCCGATTTTTTCTCACGGTCCCACAAGCATTCGTTTTTTGGGTATGTAGATATTTGAATAATGTCGGACTTGTATACCAATTATCGCACCACAACTTGTGCCCTTTTCCTATATACTCCTTTAAAAGTGTAGTGACTACAGCTCCAGATACACCCAAATTTTGATCATCCACTATGTCCGTTCCCTCTCCACAATAGATGATAAAATCTAAAATGTATCCTGTAGCCACATCGCACAGGACAAACATTTTAATCCCAAAGCGGTGTCTCTTCGATGGGATGTATTGTTTAAATAAAAGCCGCCCTTTAAAGGCGATAATGCTTTCGTCAATGCATAAATTTTCTTGTGGGACTAATGTTTCTTTGAAAAATTTTCTCGTGTGATCTATTAGCATTCTTATTTTAAATAACCGGTCTGATGAAGGGGGAGAGGATGAAGCTGGTACCGATCCCGTGGCATATATTGACCATAAATTAAACCTTGAAGCCAAGGATGAGTGCTCCAGTGTTCTTCAATAATCAAACGCTTATTTCTCGTCATGTACATCGTTAGTGCAAAAAATATATATAATTCGGGAACGGTGGTATCTTTCCATTTATGTATGCGAGATTTCGGCGTGTGTACCTTCCTGGTATATGTAAATAAATAGAATTTATTAGTTTCTGTAACTATTTTTGACATGATATCGTGATTCAAGAAATGTTCAAAAAAATCGCACTCAGATGAATTTTCGGAAAGGCTATTATTAGTAATACCGGACTGAAAGTCATCAAATTGGTGAATTATGGGGATATGAGGTCCAGATGTCCAATTATATAATTGCTCTTCAACACGGTCCTCAACAGATTGTTCTTCCATGTCAATATCAAGAACATGCCTCTGCTGAGACTCAAGGTCTTCTTCCATTTCATAATCTGAATCTAGTTCACCAATTATTTCAGCTATATTTTCGTCAGATATATTTTGATAAGCCATATTTGCAAAAGAAATACTCACAACTTTTTTAAATAACTCAAACACAAAATTAACTTCTTTGAAATTTACTTTTTTTCAAAACATAAAAAAACTATGTTACTGTTTTTTAGTATTTTTTTAAATTAAATATAGTTCGCACTACAAAACAAATTTTTGTTTTCACTCAATTTATAAAATTGTCCTTGCAAAGAAATCCGCGACAATAAACTAATTTAAATGTTAAAAAATACAAAAATAAATTTAAAAGCAAGCTCTAGGATCGACATTCAAACCCGCGCACAGCTCCGGACTCGATCTTCGTATGCTGAGTAGTGGGAGTGAGCGGAATGAACGCGGGAAACTTTGAATGAATACCTACTTATTACAGAGATCGCGATCGAAGTCAAGGGCTACGTAAATCCAAGTTTTTGTCAAGTTAACTCAATATTTGTGATGAATAATTGTAGATGTCGTTGGTGTTATGAAATAAACTAAATATTCATCAATGCTGACACATCTCAAAGGGACAAATTCCTGTTTTATCAACATTTGAATATCCCGGCCGGTCGGTGTATCATACGTCGATACGCGCGCAGTGAACGGTAGAAATACTTGTATGGGAGTTGGCGTATCATACGTCGATACGCACGCAGGCTAAGGGTTAAAACAGTGTGGCACGGCTTTAATACAAATGAAAATGTTTTTTTTATTAATAAAAAAATATATCAAAAAATTAAAAAAAAAACAGACGTTTTCATTCGTATTAATTTTAACCTAGCCTAATAATAATCACATCTAACCAAACTTGTTCAAGTCTAATTCAGAACTTAACTAAACGTAACCCAATCATATTCTTCTTCTTCTCTAAGTCCCATCTCCTCTGCGAAGGTTGGCTATCATCAGGGCTATTTCCACCTTGTTGACTGCAGCCCTGAACATTGTATGGTTACAACAACATTTTGAATGTATACAAATTCTTGTAGACAAATACTGGATTTCACCCATTGCGGATAAATTATTTTTATTTTACAAGGATTAATTGTATCTCAATAGAGACGAAGATGCAAGTTCTGTTCCCAGAAAACAACTTGCATCTTCGTCTCTATTGAGATACAATTAATCCTTGTAAAATTGTATGGTTAGGTTAGGTTAGATCTTGTGGATTAGGTTAACCTCCATTTGATTGCCGATTAATGGCTGTATCGTGGTAACTCACCCTCGACGATGTCCACTGCGATCTGCATCCTCTGTCGGAAGGTGAGGTCGGAGGAGAGCAGGGCGCAGTGCAGGTCGCAGCGCAAGCGCTGGGAGACCAGCAGAACTGCCGGGCCCCCCTCGCTGTACGAGTGATCTATCACCGAGCCGCACAGGCTCACGATCCTGTCATGGGGCGGGATGTTTCTGAAACCATACGCAATAGAATTTCTACCTGTTTATGATTTATATACCAACACAGATGATTTTTAAGGATCGGTTTAAAGCAAGTCTAATATGGCCGAGCCATAGAGCGCTCCCTCCGCTTATCCGAAGCTGTTATAGGCGCAGCGGCGCCTTTTGTCAGCTTCACTCGTGCACTCCCCAGGCCCGTCCCCTGTCCATGCGGGACTTACGTTAAAAAATAATAATAATAATATATTATATATATATTTGCAACCAAGGGGGACCCAGACCACATTTAAGCTACGCTACTCTCCCTTGATGACCCGCCATATACACATAGCAATACAACAGCAAAAGAAAATACACAATTGATACATAAATAACATATGTTAGAGAAAGAATAAAAATAAAAAAAATAATCCAAAAATATCTTTGCTGATTCTTGGACAACAACAACAACAAACCATTACGCAGTTTCCCCACAGGGATAGGCAGAGAGAATGGACCGCCACACTACTCTATACTGGCACATATTCATACAGTGAGTCATACACACACGTTAATTTTTCCTGCTTCTTACATGACCAACCTTTGAAATTTGATTAATTTGGTCATGCCATCTTTTCCTCGGTCTACCTCGACTCCGTGCTCCATTTACATCAATAACGTACACTTTTTTAAGCATTTTTTCTTCACCCATGCGCTCCATATGTCTGAACCAACGCAGCAATCCTTTCATAATTTTGTAAATACCGTCTTTCGTTCTACATTTCTTTCTAATATCAGCATTTGAGATTCTGTCGTACATCATTCTACCACACATGTGTCTTAAGGACCTTATCTCTACCGCATTTATTCTGTTCCTTCTGCCAGTTCCATGCTTCGCTTCCATACATAAGGGTTGGGACCAGAACTCCATTGTGAATGACCATTTTCTCTTTCATTGATAAATTCTTGTTTCCAATAACTATTTTTAAAGCTCCATTCACTTTGTTACCCGCACCAACCCTTCTTTCAACATCACTGTCCGTTCCGCCATCCGCTGTGGACATGCTACCTAAATGCACATTGTTGCTGATTCTTGGGCCTTTAATGTTAATAGTTTCCCGTTGCTTTCCACATTTTTTATATACAGTATATTTTTTGTATGGTCCAGAGAACGGCATTTGACACTGTTTGGGGCCAATAGATTTTGAATATTGAGTGAAGGCACCTATTTACCTATTCACCTGGAGTTTACCAATAACGTCCGCGGTAGACTTCCAAGTTCGTACAGCAGTACGCTTTTAACGCTACTGCTGAATATTTGAAGCTTGAGCTTTCTCGAAATGATACTGGAACGCCATACAGGGCGAAGCATGGCGAAAGATTCCCTTGCCTTGTCGAGTCTGCTGGCTACATCTTCCTCCGTACCTCCCGAGTCTGCTATCATACTACCGAGGTAGCAGAAGCTGGTCGTGGTCACAAGGGGGAAACCGTGGAGCAAGATTGGAGAGGAGTCATTTGTGGACAATTAGAGAACAAGTCGCTAGACGCAAATGGCAGTGGATCGGTCACACTCTGAGACGGAACCCAGCCTGCATCGCTCGGGGCGCATTAGACTGATCCCCTATGGGGGGAAAGAGAAAGCGAGGCAGACCTAGAACCACCTGGAGAAGAGCCCTGTAGGACGAGGTTAAGGCAGCAGGCCTCACTTGGGATGATGTTAGGCATCAGGCATGCGATAGAGTCAGGTGTAGAAGGTTCCTTGAAGCCCTATGCACCACGGAGGTGTGACAGGACAAAAAGAAGAAGAGAAGAAGATATTTTTCGTATTGATCCTCATGACATGTGATAGGTATAGCTAATCTATAGCCATTTTTATTGTCACGTGAATTCTACAAGAACAATGACATAGTGATTTTATTCACACTGTCATCGCCGGAAATCGAGCCTGGGACCTTCGGTGTGTCAGTCATAAGTGAGGCCGTCAACCATTATTCGTTCAGAATTAATTGTATCTCAATAGAGACGAAGATGTAAATTATTTGGAAACAGAATATGTTGGTCGAGGCGTTTACAGGACTTATGACCTGTCATTGGTTGGGTTAAGCGATCACTTTATGTAATACAACATTCCCCATTCCGCCCTTCTTACGAACACCCATCTGACAATTATTTTTGAAGGTTGTATATATGCTACCATGTTGAGAAACATTTAAGATATTTTAGTTCAATCTACACTAGCGCCATCTATTGAGATTAGCAGAAAATCTTTATTAATGTAATGTGAAAGGCTACAACCCAATTATCACACATTACTAGACAACGCCTGGAGAAAACTCTCCAATTTTTATATGCTTTTAACTTTGACCAGTTTTAATACAATTCGTTCAAATCCCACCACTTTTCTTTTTGCCCTTATGTACCTCAAAGTAACGCCTCATCATAATGCTAAATACCTGGTGTGGAAGAACTCCATCGCCAGCTCGTTGAAATGCCTCTCGTCTGGGGGGACGACGCTCTTCACGGCGCAGGGTTCGAATCCTGCCCATGACCCTTTCACCGCGTATACGACACCGTATTGACCTCGACCTAAAGGCATATACATGATACTTTGTATAACAATGTAATGTCTATGAAAATTTACACATTCTCCAAGTTTTGCGATATAATAGAAGAATTTCGGGTAAGGTCCCATTAAAACCTTCTGTCCACGCTTGTGTACACTTGCTTTGGACAGTTTCACTCCTAAACTCACACTGTACACAGCTGTTTACACCTGCTTTGGACAGTTTCACTCCTAAATTGCACGCTGTACACAACTGTGTACACCTGCTTTGGACAGTTTCACTCTTAAACTGCCTACTGTGCACAGCTGTGTACACCTGCTTTGGACAGTTTCAATCCTAAACTGCACACTGTACACAACTGTGTACACCTGCTTTGGACAGTTTCACTCTTAAACTGCCCACTGTGCACCACTGTGTACACCTGCTTTGGACAGTTTCACTCCTAAACCGTACACTGTACACCTCTTTTAATTTTGAAATTTATGCATACACCTGGTAATTCCAGTCGGGGGAAGAAGATGAATGGATTGGAATAACACGTGATGAACACCTGATGGAGAAAAATCACTAAGGACCACGAAGGTGCGAAAGAATAAGAAGATGGATCTTACCGATTTCTTTGGCCAGGTGGGGTATTCCATGGCTAACGAGGTCTCTCAGAGACGTGCTCTCGAGGCAGAGGCGGGCGAACCGCGGGGCGTGCAGCTTCCGCACGGTCAGCTTCAGCTCCTCGGTCTGTTGCAGCCGGGCCGCGTGATGGTCGCTCAGCGCCTGCAGGGCGCTTTGGAACTGCTCGTGGGAGAGACGGATGCGATCCCGGAGCTAACAACATTATGTACTAATATATTTTATTTAAATAACTAAATCATGTACAGGAGCCTTTTTTTTTTTCCTTGATTGGTTTTAAAATACAGTGGAACCTCTCATAACAAGAATAATTCATTCCATAATCTTACTCGTTATGTGAAACACTCGTTAAGCGAAACAATTTTTAACACATAATCTGACTTTTGTGTTTATTTAATTTATATTCCACGTATCCACCGCTCTTTTAAATAACTGTAGTTAGGCACTTAAAACAATCCAACACCAGCAAGAACTTAAAAATATTATTGAAGAAATTATTCAAATTGTCATTGGGACAAATGAATTTATTTTTACACCTGTCAAATAAAATTCTTCTGTCACACCTTCGTGGTGCCTCAAGGAACCCTCTCCACCCGATGCTTGATGCCTAACATCATCCCAAGTGAGGCCTGCTGCCTTAACCTCGTTCTGCAGGGCTCTTCTCCAGGTGGCTCTAGGTTAGCCTCGCTTCCTCTTTCCCTCCATAGGGGACCAGTCTAGTGCGCCCTGAGCGATGCAGCATGGGTTCCGTCTCAGAGTGTGACCAATCCACTGCCATTTGAGTCTAGCGACTTGTTCTCTAATTGGCTTTTCGCCTGCCATGGTCCAGAGAACGGCATTTGACACTGTTTGGGGCCAATAGATCTTGAATATTGAGCGAAGTCACCTATTTATAAACACCTGGAGTGTTCCAATAACGTCCGCGGTAGATTTCCAAGTCTCACATCCGTACAGATTTTAACTGTACTGCTGAATATTTGGAGCTTGAGCTTTCTGGAAATGATAGTGGAACGCCATACAGGGCGAAGCATAGCGAAAGCTCCCCTTGCCTTGTCGAGTCTGCTGGCTACATCTTCCTCCGTACCTCCCAAGCCTGCTACCATACTACCAAGGTAGCAAAAGCTGGTTCACTTCAAAACACTTCTCTAGCTTCCTCCACATTCATACAGTGAGTCATACACGCACGTCGATTCTTCTGACTTCTAACATGGCCAACCTTTAAAATTTGATTTATTTGATTGTGCCGTGTCTAGTTCAATTTATATCGTTAAATACACTTTTTTACTATTCTTTCCATATGCCCAAACCATCTTAATAATCCTTTCATTACTATTGGTACTAGTAAAAAGTAGTACTATTGGTAACAAAAAGTTACACTGTCAGAAATTGGTAATAATGAAAAGAATTCTAGTCAAAAAATGGTATTGCAAAAAAATCGTTTAGTCAGAAAATGGATGACGATGTTATCACCTGCAGGGAGATGATCCTGGATAATCTGGAGGCGCTGAGGGACTCGATGGTGTCCAGGGCGACCTGCTTCCTCCAGCGAGGGCTCGCGGCGCAGCATGAGCGCCCGTTCCCCGAAGACAGAGACAATCTACACAAAAAATATCTAAAATACATTTTACATCGAGCTTCTATCCATATCATGCCAAAAAAAAAATGTTTCTATGGTTCCTTGGTACTATAGTAATTATGGCAACATTATGGACACTGGTTATTACAGTTGTTGGTGGTACTGTGGTTACCATGGTCACTATGGCTTCATGAGTAACTATAGTTACCATAGTAACATGCAGTTATTATCACAATGGTCAAAGCAGAAACATACTATTAACACGCGACGCGACGCAATGTGTCTACACCCGATGTACACTGTGCACATTACCAACACGCGACGCCACGGCGTATTAGCAATTCCTGAGTACAGTTAGCTGACAGCAGTGAAAGTGTATGGTTGTGTGCTATGGATTTAATAAATAACGAGTCAGATGAAGATTTGATGCAAATTTTGGGTACATACATGATACTTAAACGACTCAAGAAAAAGAGAATAATTAGGCGTTACTGGGTACATGAAATAAATCAAAAGAGAAATACGTGTGGTGAATATCATACTCTGTATCCAGACTTACTTCAAGATAATGAAAGATTTCATATGTATTTTCGGGTTACTAAAACACAATTTGAAGAAATACACGAATTTATTCAAAGAAATCATTTGTGTGTATTCATTTGCTCGGCAATTTCTTCCCATGAATTATTTCTCACAGTATGATCCGTGTATATAGCTAAACTCGTGTTATATAAAACAGGATATCGTTTAACCAACTCAATCAATTGTTCGTCGGTCATTTTGCCAAATAAATGCAAAAATATGTATATATTAAATTTGTATGCGTGTACGCTCTGCGAAAGTACTCGAACGACTGACGCGTGGGGTCGGGTGTTGTCTAGAAACATACTGCGTGCATCGCATTGGGTGGCGTGTTTACTCCCACCATCGGCAACACGTCGATCTAGCTCGTCTGGATCGGGTGGCATGTGCGCGCATGGCGTCGCGTCGGGTGTTCGTAGTGTGATTCTGTCCATAGAAAACAATACAATTTGATTCGACTCAACACGCATAACGTGGCATCGGGTGGCGTCGCGTGTTAATAGTATGTTTCTGCCTTTACGATGTTTACAATATTTACTATGGTCACTATAGTTACAATGAAAATTATGGTAATTATGATAACAAGGTAACTATGGTTACTTAAGTAACAATGGTAACTGTGTTTACTTTATATCTCCGATAGCGCCAGCATAGATTGTTCTTTCTTCCGGCCGCAAGAACCAACCTGCCTTTTATAATGCCGGTGGGAAGAGCAATCAGTCTGCTGAACAAGATTACCTCGGAGATCGACGTCTTTCATTTTAGTAAAGTAAGTTTATTTTGTTATTTTATTTTATATTATTTGTTTTAGATTTATTTTGTGGGTGTCGGATCGAAGTGTGCGCGGGAGATGCCTATTGGTGGCGATGAGGTTCGCAACCCATCACACCGCGTCTCCCGCGAAGCGAAAAGAGAAGCATGGAGTGCCGCATCAGTAAAAGTGTGACAGTCCATTCTTTGTGCCTACCCTTTCGGGGAGACGGCGTGATGGTTAGTTAGTTAGTTAGTTAAGTTCTAAAGAAAAATACTCTTAACTTTAGAGAGTATCTTGTCTTCCTAAAGTTGAACCATCTCTCATGCATTCTTGATTCTTTACCCTTTCTCAAATGGATGCCTTAAACTGTAATTATGTTTGTAATATCTTTTGAGTGAATAAATAAACTGATAAACTGATTAACAACGGTAACTGTGGTTACTTTAGTAACTATGGTTATTTCAGTAACAATAGTAGCTGTGGTTACTTTAGTAAGAATGGTAACAATGGTCACTTTAGTAACAATGGTAACTATGGTTACGCTAGTAACAATGGTAACTTGAGTAACAATGGTAATTATGGTTACTCACAATCAAATACATCAAATATTGAATTACGGCCATGTGAGGAGTTGGAGAAATTGACGAGCGTGCATGTGTATGAATATAGTGGAAGCTCAAGAGGTATGCCAGGACAGAGCAGTATGGTGGTCCATCCTCTCTGCCTACCCCTCCGTATAACGGCATGAGGGTTAGTTTTACCTGTGAAAGAACCATCGCAGGTGATCTACGAGAGCATCCAGCAAGGAGAAAGAAGCACACTGCTGGAGATTAACGGTTCTCGTCACCAAAAGGATCCTTCTCACGGCCTCGGATGCTGTTCTCCTTCCGCGGCCTTCTTCCAAGGACTCCAGACATCTAGAAGATAAAACGTGTGTAACCAATAATGTAAAACCAATCTACCAAGATAAAGATTTCAACTAAACTAACTAACCATCACGCCGTCTCCCCGAAGGGGTAGGCAGAAAGAATGGACTGCCACACTTTTCTTTCCTGACATACTTCTTGTGTCATACAAGCACGTCTATTTCTCTGACTCCTCACGTGGCCGACATTCAATATTTGATTTATTTGATCGTGCCACGTTTTCCGAAATTAGAGAAAGTTACCGAATTTTTTTATCTAGGAAGCATGTTTACAAGAGATGGAAGAATGGAGAAAGATTTTAGAAGAAGGGTTGGAGCTGGAAACAAAATAAATGGTGCACTCAAAGCCATTACCGCATAATAGAAATATACCGACTGAAGCAAAGATGGCAGTGCACAATGGAGTTCTAGTGTCGACCCTTATGTAAGGAAGTGAAGCTTGGAGTTGGCAGAAGAAGGATGAAAGTAGGATAAATGCTGTAGAAATGAGGCCACTAAGAAGAATGTGCGGAAAAACAATGTATGCTAGAATATCTAATGATGATGTAAGAAAGGAATGTAAGGCGGATGAATGCGTGATAAATAAAATTAAGAAAGTGTCACTAAGATGGTTTGGACATATGAAACGGATGGATGAGGGAAGAATGGTTAAAAAGATATCTACAAGTAGTGTAAATGGGAAAAGAAATAGGGAGACCAAGGAAGACACGGCATGTTCATATTACTCAATTACTGAAAGGCGGCCATGTTCGAAGTAGGAACAATCGACGAGCGTGCATGTCACGATGTGTGAATGTAGAAGAGGCGCGAGAATTATACCTGGATAGAACAATGTGGCAATCCATCCTCTCTCCCTACCCCTCCGGCAAAACGGCATGATGGTTAGTTAGTTAGTTAGTGAGTTATTAGCCATGTTTTCCTCCATTTCTTTCTGCCTACCCCTTCGGTGAGACGGCGGGATGGTTGAAAATTGGTTTCAAACTGCGGCAGACAACGTTCGCTGTTCATATTTGAATACATCTTATAAACCTTTGAACTTTAGTTCATTACTACTAAATAGTAGGTCTCAAGATTAACATGTCCAAGATAGTAGACCTACGAGTGTCCACTAATGACTCCACCCCAATCTTGCTCCACGGTGTCCCCCTTGTGACCACGACCAGCTTCTGCTACCTCGGTAGTATGATAGCAGGCTCGGGAGGTACGGAGGAAGATGTAGCCAGCAGACTCAACAAGGCAAGGGGAGCTTTCGCTATGCTTCGCCCTGTATAGCGCTCCAGTATCATTTCGAGAAAGCTCAAGCTCCAAATATTCAGCAGTACAGTTAAAATCGTACTGCTGTACGGATGTGAGACTTGGACATCTACCGCGGACATTATTGGAAAACTCCAGGTGTTTATAAATAGGTGCCTTCACTCAATATTCAAATTCTATTGGCCCCAAACAGTGTCAAATGCTGTTCTCTGGACCATGGCAGGCGAAAAGCCAATCAGAGAACAAGTCGCTAGACTCAAATGGCAGTGGATCGAAAACCAGCCTGCATCGCTCAGGGCGCACTGACTGGTCCCCTATGGGGGGAAAGAGAAAGCGAGGCAGAACTAGAGCCACCTGGAGAAGAGCCCTGCAGGACGGGGTTAAGGCAGCAGGCTTCACTTGGGATGATGTTAGGCATCAGGCATGCGATAGAGTCGGGTGGAGATGGTTCCTTGAGGCACAGTGACAGGACAAGAAGAAGAAGAATATTATGATGAATTGGGACTATCTGTCTGTTTTGTAAATCAAACCAACGGCAGATCAAAACCATTTGTTTACTGCAAATGAAGCCAGCAATAATGTTAAAAATAAATTTGTAAGTACCTTTGTAACGTTCCAAAATAGCTGTCCCGCAAACAGTCGACGAAACTGACCAACTGAATGCTTATATTCCTACTCAGTCTCGCCAAGACTGCCTTTTGTATCTCTAGCGAGGCCTGCTTGAACGAGACTTGCGTCGATTTGCAGCAATCCACGTCGATCTTCACGTCGAAAACGTTACCCCTTTGGACCTTGACTTCGAGATTAACGACGTTCGTTTTCCCATTCCGATTCTCCGGTGCCGAGTCAATTTCCACGGCCAATTCTGCGTTTAGAGAATTGTTGAAATTCGTCCCTTTGGGATTAGAATCGATGACGTAGTATTCTCGAAGGTATTCGTCAGTGATGTTGTCCAGGAGATCGGGTTTCGGCTGCGATGAACCGTTGGCCGTCACGTCTGGGTCGTTGTGATGAACATCGCCATTTTGAAGCCGATTGTCCAGTTCGTAGAACACGGATGACGTTGTCTTTCGATTGATGCAATCTTCGCTTAGATGGCATGACGATTCTGTAATAAATAAATTCAAAATGGCAATTCCATCGGACATACAATATCATAAAATCCTCTATTTCTTTCGCGTAAGACCAATAATAACATATGGCATCGAAGCAAGGGCAGACACAGTTAGGACCAAACAAGTTTTGAGGACTTCCGAAATGAAGACACTGAGGATGATAGCAGGCAAGACACTGAGAGATCGCGTGAGGAACACCAGAATAAGAGAGATATGTGAGGTTGAGGATATTATAAGATGGAGCAGACAGCGAAAAAGGGACTGGTATGGTCATGTTCAAAGAATGGACACCACCAGACTCCCCTATATTGCATTGTATAATCAGCCTCATGGGACTCGTCCTCGTGGAAGAGCTCCTAAAAGATGGAAGGACAGCTGGGAATCTACCTTACAGGAGGAGCAACACTCTGGAGAACAGACCACATAGGCCAACAATAAGAAAGAAGAAATCTATTTCTTGTAATGACAACACTTGATTCTGTGAAAACAATCTCCGATCTATGACAAATAACTGTAGATATATTCGAAGTTAAATAAAAATAATAACCTTACTTTAGGTTATAATTTTAATTCAATTATCATGTAGCATGTTTTATTCCATTTTCTAAGAGTGGGACAAAGTCATAGAAGATGTGGCTGGCTTGGGACTAAGTTATAAAATGAGCAGTAAAATTGTGAACTTCATTTGCTATACAGACGATGCCGCGTTAATAGCTGAATACGTTCAGGGGACAAATACTCTCGACTTAAGAAAGCATCTTGTCTTCCTAATGTGGAACCATCTCTAATGCATTCCTGGTATTATGTTGAATGTATATAATATTTTACCTGTACTCAATACATGCCTTAAACATTTTTGCTGTATGTAATGTCTTTTGATTTGATAATTACCTCTGCCCTCCCAGTCAATGCAGTTGACATTGTGCTTCATCTCCTGCAGGACTCTCTGGATGATGCCGAGGAGTTCTTCCTTCTTCTCCTCTCCCGTGAATTTTTCATTCAGAGTCTATCAGAAAAACAAAACACTTATAGACGGGGTTATTATTAAATGTAAATAATGAGGATAATAGAAAAATAAAAAAATACAGATCCATAATTTCTAGTGGCTAGAAGCGATTGCTGGAGTTGTTGGTGAATTGGCTTACATCATACAGTTGTTGCTCCATGACAGCTACATAGTGTATTTTCCTTGGGACAATCTGCATCTCCCGGGCCATGTCGAAGGATGAAATTATGAACTGCTGCAGAAGAGCGTTGTGTATCTGCCAAAGGTAAAACAAATATATATTCAACATGCGAATTCACGATAGTGAAGTTAAGTGGAAATGGGCAGGACGTCACCAGACAGGGAACAGAGAGATGGGTACCCAGAATCTTGACGTGGAGAAAAAGCATCGGTCGACACCAAAAAAGATGGGCTGACGACCTAATTCCAGTCGGAGGAAGAAGATGGATGTGATGACGAGAGTCACACAGGATAGAGGAAAAAGAGGAATGGAGGCCTACATCTAACAGTGGAGAGATGGCTACGGAAGAAAAAGAAAGAAGTGTGCTATATATAGTAACACGAGAGAACTAGAAAAATCCAATTAATAATTAATACTAATGAAAACGTGTTTTCTAGAAGTTTTTTTTATACAAATCTCATGGGAATGGCATCTTTCGCCTTGCTAAGACGAGATATCTCGGCAAATGGCGCAGTGTTCGTATTGCCAGAGACGAGATATCTCAGAAAAACTTTTGGTCGCTGACAGTAGAGACAATTTGCAAGTCTTAGTGGATATATGAGGCATGCAAAAAGAGTGACTTGGTGATGAATGTGTCTAAATCTAAAGTGATGGTTTTCGAGAAAGAAGAGTGTATGACGATTTGTGATATAAGTGCGATGGGCTAGAAATTGGAGCAAGTTGCCGAATTTACGTATCTGGGAAGCATGTTTACAAGAGACGGAAAAATGGGGAAAGACACGGAAAGAAGGGTTGGTGCTGGGAATAAAATAAATGACGCACTCAAAGTCATTACTGCAAATAGAAATATATCCACAGAAGCAAAAATGGCAGTACACAATGGAGTTCTAGTGCCAACCCTCATGTATGGAAGTGAAGCTTGGAGCTGGATAAACGCAGGATAAAATCATCATTCAATCCTATTCACCTCGCTTAGTTCATTGCAATCATCGAGGACGTAATTCTTCAGACAGCCCCTACTGAAGGTGACCAGGTTGTAGATGAAGGCATCCCTCTGGAGGACTTCCCCGACAATTACTGTCTCCTCTTCCGCCGCCATCTTGCTTTTGTTTGAACGCTTTTGTTTATTCCCGTTCACGGTCGAACGGGAGACATTGCTGTCGTCCACGATCAGCCAGTGTCCGGTGAACTTTTGCTGTGATATAGGGTGTGCTGGAAAATGAAAAAAAAAACTAGAAGAATAACTCTATATATTAGGGGTACCCATAAGTAATGTCGTATTTTTCGATGCGCCATCTTTAAAATAGTCTCCTTCAGTCTGTCATCCAATAAGAACGTGATATAAGATGAGAAACATTTCACATATTTTAGTTCAATCTACACTAGTGCCATCTATTGAGATTAGATGTAAGCATTAAGCAGAAAATCTTAAATAATGTAATAATAATAATATGCTAACTTTTAAAGCGCCGTTTTTGTGATGTAATCACCTCAAGGGCGCATTAAGACGTGTTTTAAATCTAAAAATCTAAATGTGACCGCTTAAAAAACGATCGGTTTAAAAGTATAGTAGAACAAAGTATAAATGTTTCAATTGGGTATGAAATATGAAAAAGATGGGTTTTCAATTTAGATCTGAAATCTGTCGGATCATTTTTGCATCTAAGGTGTGAAGGGAGATTGTTCCAAGCTGATGGACCGGCTACCGCGAACGCTCGATCCCCGAAATTTGTACTGGGGCAACGCTTCGGCTCAACTAATCTTCCTATTGCTGAGGAGTTTGCCGAGCGAAGTGTGGATTTCCGTGAATTTAGGCTGTCCGTTATACAGAGTTCAGATATATAACTTGGCGCCATTCCATGTAGCGCTTTGAAGACTGTCCAGCAGAGTTTATACTGGATTCTTTCTGGACTTTTAAGCCAGTGAAGTTCTTTGAGATGTTGTGTTATATGTGACTTTTTTGGAATGCCTTTAATGAGCCTTGCTGCTGCATTGAACGCAGAGTAATGTGAAAGAATATCAACCCAATTATCACACATTACTAGATAAAGTCTGGAGAAAACTCTCCAATTTTTTTACATGCTTTTGAATGTTATTTACAATTTTATGCGGAATGGGGAATGCTGTATTACATAGAGCGATCACTTAACCCAACCAATGACAGGTCATAAGTCCTGTAAATGCCTCGACCACTATATTCCGTTTCCAAATAATTTACATCTCCGTCTCTATTGAGATACAATTAATTCTTAATGATAATGGGTAAAATCCAGTATTCAAAAAAACAAAATCTAAAAAAGTGTTTCAACTTATAAAAAATTGACAAAATGGAATAATAGCGTAAACATTTTAAATAATAATAACAAGAATAAATACTTACACATGAGACCCAACTGCTCCACAAGACTGGATAAGAAGGCCTTCTGTTTGTCTAAGAGCTTTTCTTTATCTTCATCCATAGAAAAAAGAATAGACTCCCCGCTTTTAACAGAACTCGAGAGCTCTTCTTTTGTTTCCGTGATGCACGGTTCCGATTTCGAATTCGCTTCGCCGTTGTCTTTGACCATCTTCAGAATCGACGTGGATTTGCTCGAAACGTAATCAGACATCGGGGAAACGGACGAGGACTCCGTTGTTCCGTATTCGGAATTCAAATAGTTGCTGGCCGACAACGGCGAATCGCCTAGGGAGTAGTTTTCCAACGACGCCGACGAGTCGCCGTCGTGGTTGGCGGACGTCACGTTTAAGTTTGGCGGGAGTCGGTGCGTTGGATTTGAATTTTCCGTCCTTTCCACGCTGTCCGAGAAGAGGATGAATAATACTTGGGAATTCGGGTGAAGCTCGTAAACTTGCCGCAGGTCCAGGAAATTCTGAAAATCAAAAGAATATTCAAATAATGGAACTAGAAATCAAATTAGTTTATTTTGCAGATATTTCAAACAACAATTATAGTTTAAGGCATCTATTGAGAACAGGTAAAATATAAATATGACGACCTTTGTGGCCTACCTAATGATAGATTAGCTACCTATCACATGTAACGAGAATCAATATAATAGCTATACCCTTTACATGGATTTGCTGTCATGATGTGAAGAGCGATTCAACTAAATAATAATAATAATACATAATACCAGGAACGCATGAGAGAAATGTGTGCTATATCGTCTCCAAAGTGGTTCTGTGATATGGAGTCCTCACGAGGCGAGATATTCTGTTATGCTGGAGAGGGTTCTGAAAAAATTAATGAGGTAACTCTACATGTGGGAGTATGGGAGTTATCCGTGGCTCTATCCCATGGCATTTCTTTTGGGAATGCTTGGAACCAATTCTTTACAGCTTCGAAGGGATGGGCATCTCATTACCGATTTCTTTAAATTAATCAGGGGATATTTCGAGAACTCGGCCGTGCTAGAGGGTGTTGGTCTTTTTGTCCCTGATAGATTTCTCCGACAGCGACAGCACAGATTATTTTACCTACGGGCACCCGAACAAATCTGCCTCTGGTGACACCGGTGGGAAAAGCAATTAGTCTGCTGAACGCGGTCTCCTCGGAGATCGATGTCTTTCATATTAGTGAAGGTACATTCAGGCGACAAATACTCTTGACTTTAGAAAGTATCTTGTCTTCCTAATGTCGAACCATCTCTAATGCGTTCCTGGTATTATGTTGTATTTGTATAATATTTTACCTGTACTCAAAAGATGCCTTAAACATTTTGCTGTTTGTAATGTATTTTGAGTTAATAAACTGATTTGATTTGATTTGATGATAGTGTAAATAAATAAAAAATAATCATAACAAAAAAACACTCACCTCTTCACTGAGTCCGCTGTAGCAGCAAGATTCTAAATTTAAAAAATCGTCAATGGAACTTTTACGATCCGATTTTGTTTCACTTATTTTAATTCTATCGAAATCCGCCTCGTCCAAACCGTTGTCTCGTACATCGTGGTCGTCATCATCGTTCTTTAAAGGCACGTAAAAACTAGAGACACTATCACAGTTGCTTTTTTGGTCGTCCTTTCTAATTACAAAGTCTTTAAACTTATTTAAAAATGTCTTGGATGTATCCGGTATTTTTTCAATTTTTGATTTCAGGGGATCAATTTTAATTCTTGTTTTTCGCTTATCCGGTGGAATGATCGGTCCCAGCTCATCGAGCGCGTAGAGGACTATCGGATGGACGTTCTGCAGCAAAGATCCTCGTTTGGAATAGAAGATTTCATAGTCCTTGATGGTGGATTCGCGGGTGAAGTCGTATGGCGTTTTGTTATCGAGCGAGAGCTCGCCCAGATCAGGCGGCACCAGGATCTGTATGCTGTTCTCTAAGAACGGATTGTTCAGCTCGATGTCCATGACGGTGGAAAGATCCATCGGGTCTGTTCTTTTGAGAATCTGAAAGATACAAGATAACCATAATTTATTAACTCATTCTTTCTTCATTCATTTGCATGTGTCTATGCCGGCTTAATGACCCTTTCATTATTTTTCTCATAACACTTTCATTCGCCAATGAGGCACGCAACCCATCACGCCGCATATCCCGAGATGGCGAACAGAGGAGGGTGGAGTGCCGGATTGGTACGTGGAATGTAAGAGGAATGGAAAGAAAGATGAATGAAATGTGTAATGGAACGAATGGATGAGAGTAGAATGGTTAATAAGTTGTACACAAGCAGCGTGAGTGAGAAAAGTAACCGAGGACGACCGAGGAAAACATGGCATTACCAAATAAATCTATTACTAAAAGGCGGCCATATTCGAAGTCGGAATAATCAACGTGCGTGCATGTTACGATGTATGAATGTAGAGGAAGCCCGAGAGGTATGCCAGGACAGGCCATTGTGGCGATCCATCCTCGCTGCCTACCACTCCGGGGAAATGGCTTGATGGTTAGTTAGTTAGTTCACTTTCATTCGCACTGCATTCACTTCATATAATTGCATTTGACACTATCAAATTCAGATTTATTACCCATTAGTCTAAGAGATCTCAATTCTATCCCGTTCATTCTACTCTTTCCTTTTTCCATGTTTCATTTCCATACATAAGGGTCGGTTGAAAATTTGGAAGCATACCTTATCCGGTATCTGGTCCCAATTGGAGTCCATGGAGAGGTTGGGTTCCACCACTTCGATGTCCGGCCCAAGACTCAGTCTGATCTGTTTTCGGATTCCGTGCTGGAGTCGTAGCTAAAAATTAGATAACATAATAAAGATATGTGAAGACTAGATGTTATGCCAACTAAAAGTTTCACTTACAAAAGGGTTGGCTCTTCCATACAAAAGGGTTGACACTTCCATACAAAAGGATTGACACTTCCATACAAAAGGTTTGACACTTCCATACTAAAGGGTTGACACTTCCATACAAAAGGTTTGACACTTCCATACTAAAGGGTTGACACTTCCATACAAAAGGGTTGACACTTCCATACAAAAGTGTCGACACTTCCATACTAAAGGGTTTACACTTCCATACAAAAGGGTTGACACTACCATACAAAATGGTTGGCACCCCATACAAAAGGGTTGGCACTTCCATACAAAAGGATTGACACTTCCATACAAAAGAGTTGACACTACCATACAAAATGGTTGGCACCCCATACAAAAGGGTTGGCACTTCCATACAAAAGGATTGACACTTCCATACAAAAGGGTTGACACATCCATACAAAAGGGTTGACACTACCATAAAAAATGGTTGGCACCCCATACAAAAGGGTTGGCACATCCATACAACAGGGTTGACACTTCCATAGTAAAGGGTTGTCGCTTCGCACCGCCAAAAAAGTTGTACAAGTTAATAATAATAAGATAAATCAATTAGTTACTGACCCATCTCCAGCCCTTGCACGAGGAAGGAGGAAGCACCGCTTCTCCGAGGAGGAAGTTGACGAGGCGGGCGCGAGCTGGTCCGAGGGTAACAATAGCAGCGGGCCGAAGAGCCCCTTCCCGGGACATTCTGACAGCTTCTGATATGGCCGATTCTACAAAAAAAATATATTGTAAGAAACCAAACATTAAGACTTCCCAATATTTTAGCCTTCCTTTTGCTTTTTAATTATTATAAACTAACTAACGATCACGCCGTCTCTCCGTAGGGGTAGGCAGAAAGAATGGACGGCCACACTGTTCTGTTCTGACATAAATCTCTCGCTTCCTCTACATTTCTTTTATTTGCCGATGATCTGAAATTATTCCTGGAAATTAAAAATCCTGAAGACTGTCTTCGCCTCCAGTCGGACATCAATAATATTGTTAACTGGAGTCACAGTAATCAAATGCAATTCAATGTCTCCAAATGCGTTATGCTATCATTTACTAGAGCATTGAGAACTGTATATCATAGATACACAATGAACAACCAGCAACTGGCACATGTATCTACGATGAAGGATCTCGGAATCATCTATGAGAGTAGGCTGACTTTTCGTGCACATATCGAGAGGATTTGTGGCATTGCACTGAGGATGTTGGGGTTCATCGTCCGGACCGGAAGAGTTTTCAGGGATCCCAATGTGCTCAGAGTCCTATACAACGCATTGGTTCGGAGCAGGCTCGAAAGTGGTTCTGTGATATGGAGTCCTCACGAGGCGAGATATTCCGTTATGCTGGAGAGGGTTCAGAAAAAAATTCTGAGGTATCTCTACATGAGGGAGTATGGTAGTTATCCGTGGCTCTATCCCACGGCATTTCTTCTGGGAATGCTCGGAACCAATTCTCTACAGCTTCGAAGAGATGGACATCTAATAACCCATTTCTTCAGATTAATTAGGGGATACTTCGAGAACTCGGCCGTACTGGAGGATGTTGGTCTTTTTGTCCCCGATAGATATCTCCGACAGCACAGATTGTTTTACCTACCGGCCGCCAGAACCAATCTGCCTCTGGTGACACCGGTGGGAAGAGCAATTAGTCTGCTGAACGCGGTCTCCTGGGAGATCGACGTCTTTCATGTTAGTGAAAGTACGTTCAGGGGGCAAATACTATTGACTTTAGAAAGTATCTTGTCTTCCTAATGTCGAACCATCTCTAATGCGTTCCTGGTACTTTGTTGTAATATTTTTACCTGTACTTAATAGATGCCTTAAACATTTTCCTGTTTGTAATGTCTATTAATTTAATAAACTGATTTTATTTGATTTGATTTGATTTATACATCTTGTCATGCACGCACGTCGAATTCTCCGTTTCCTCACATGACCGACATTCAATATTTGATTGATTTGATCGTGAAGTTTTCCTCGGCTTTCCTCTATTCCTGGCTCCGTTCACGTCATTCACATATACCTTCTTCACCATTCTATCTTCACTCAATCTTTCCATGTGTCCATACCATCTTAATGACCCTTTCATTATTTTGGTCATAACACTTTCATTCGCACCGCATTCACTTCTTTTATAAGGATTAAAATCAAGTATTTGTCTACAAGAATTTGTATACATTCAAAATGTTGTTCACTTCTTTTATTTGCATTTGACACTCGTACACAAATTAAACGCACATTCGTCTTAGAGATTTCATTTCTACTGCATTTATTCTTCTTTCATCCTTCTTTTGCCAGTTCCATGCTTCGCTTACAAACATAAGGGTCAACACAAGAACACCATTGTGCACTGCCATCTTAGCTTTTTGGATAGTTTATTTTTCTCAACATGTTTCAAAGGCATGTTTGAAGACCAAACAAGTTTTGAGGACTTCCGAAATGAAGACACTAAGGACGATAGCCGGCAAGACGCTGGGGGATCGCGTGAGGAACACCAGAATAAGAGAGATATGTGAGGTTGAGGATATTATAAGATGGAGCAGACAGCGAAAAAGGGACTGGTACGGTCATGTTCAAAGAATAGTCTCCACCAGACTCCCCTATATTGCACTACATAATCAGCCTCATGGGACTCGTCCTCGTGGAAGACCTCCTAAAAGATGGAAGGACAGCTGGGAGTCTACCTCACAGGAGGAGCAACACTCTGGAGAACAGACGATATAAACTGAATCTGTCTGCACTGTTAATATCGTTCTCCCGATGATGAAGGAGGGTGGCTGACTACTGTAAATATGGCGTGATAGTTTCCAGTCTACTTCTCAGGAGGATATAGATGCAACCAAGACCATCAGACTCGTAATAAGATATGAAGAAGTTTACCAAGAGGGAAGAGGTTCATGTGGGAGACCTCCTTGAGGCAGCGCTGCGTCTCCCCGAGGATGCGGTGCAGCTGCCGCCTGTGGGAGTGGAACCTCCTCACCTCCGAAGCCAGCCCGCCCCCGCTGTCCGCGGACCTGACGCCCCCGCGCGCCATGTCGCCCCCCTTCAATCTGCGGAAGACAAATAACAAATTATTTAACAATAAAAAAATATTAAGTTTTAATAAAATCTTTTGATGGAAGTTCTTACTACTAACTAACTAACCATCACACCGTCTCTCCGAAGGGGTAGGCAGAAAGAATGGACTGCCACATTTTTCAGGCACACGTGTCGATTTCTCTGACTCCTCACGTGGCCGACATTCAATATTTGATTTATTAGATCGTGCCAAGTATTCCTCGGTCTTCCTCTATTTCCATTTACATCATTTACATATACTTTTTTTTACCATTCTTTCTTCATTCATTCTTTCAATGTGTCCAAACCATCTTAATGATTCTTTCATTGTTTTGTTCATAACACCATCATTCGCACCGCATTCACTTCTTATATTTTCATTCGACACTCTATCATACACAGAGTATCACACATTCATCTAAGAGATCTCATTTCTACCGCATTTATTCTACTTTCATCCTTACTTTGCCAGTTCCATGCTTCGCTTCCATACATAAGGGTCGGTACAAGAACACCATTGTGCACTGCCATTTTAGCTTTTTTGGATAGGTTTTTGTTTGCGATGACAACTTTAAATGCACCATTCACTTTGTTGCCTGCCCCAACCCTTCTTTCAATATCCTTCTCTACTCACCCATCTTTGTAAACATACTACCCAAATACACAAACTACTTGCTCCAAATTTTCACCATTCACGGTAATGTTGCAGACTGTCATGATTTCTTCTTTTTCAAAAACCATTACCTTATAAATAATACTAGTTGCAACCCATGAAATATTCGCGGAAGTAAAGGTCTTACTCCACGGTGTCCCCCTTGTGACCACGACCAGCTTTTGCTACCTCGGTAGTATGATAGCAAGCTCAGGAGGTACGGAGGAGGGTGTACCCAGCAAACTTAACAAGGCAAGGGGAGCTTTCGCAATGCTATACCCTGTATGGCGTTCCAGTATCATTTCGAGAAAGCTCAAGCTCCAAATATTCAGCAGTAGCGTTAAAAGCGTACTGCTGTACGAATGTGAGACTTGGAAATCTACCACGGACGTTATTGGAAAACTCCAGTTGTTTATAAATAGGTGCCTTTGCTTAATATTCAAGATCTATTTTGGCCCCAAATAGTGTCAAATGCTGTTCTCTGGACAAGTGGGTAGATGCAAATGGCAGTGGATTGGTCACACTCTGAGACGGAACCCAGCCTGCATCGCTCAGGGCGCACTAGACTGGTCCCTTACGGGGGGAAAGAGGAAGCGAGGCAGATCTAGAGCCAACCGGAAAAGAGCCCTGTAGGACGAGGTTAAAGCAGCAGGCCTCACTTGGGATGATGTTAGGCATCAGGCATGCGATAGAGTCAGGTGGAGAAGGCTCCTTGAGGCCCTATGCACCACAGGGGTGTGACAGAAGAATTTTATTTGACAGATGTAAATAAATAAAAAATGGTTTCAAAAGTAAACAAAAACAAATGAAACATGATGAGTGAAACTCAATATGCTTATTGCATTGACATTTGTAATAAGATACTGGGTCCAGTAGGTCTCAACTAGACTTCTGAATCAATATACGTTTCCACACTCCCATCTTTACAAATAAAAGGTAATGTTAGTGGCTATAGGACACTCGATAAATAAGGAAACAATTGTGAGGAGTTTTCACTTCTTATTAACCCTTTGGTTGCCGACACTTTTGGGATTATTATGCCAAATTGGGCGCGATTTTAGAGAAAATAATTCAAAAGTTAAAAGTATTATATAATTTACCAACTTGTATGTTAAGATGTATTAATGTTCAAATCAAATCAAATCAGTTTATTTACTCAAAAGACATTACAAACAGCATAAATGTTTAAGGCATCTATTGAGTACAGGTCAAAATTATATACATACAACATAATACCAGGAACGCATTAGTGATGGTTCGACATTAGGAAGACAAGATACTTTCTAATGCCGATCTCTTTGAAGCTGTAAAGAATTGGTTCCAAGCATCGCTAAAATAAATGCCGTGGGATAGAGCCACGGATAACTACCATACGTTAAGATAGTTTGGACATATGGAAAGAATGAATGGTAAAAAAAAAATATGTTAACAATGTAATTGGAACCTGAAATAGAGGAAGACCAATAAAAATGTGGCACGATCAAATAAATCAAATATTGAATGTCGGCCACGTGAGGAGTCAGAGAAATCGACACGCGTGCATGACATGATGTATGAATGTTGAGGAATCAAGAGAAACCTGTCAGGAAAGAAAAGTGTGGCAGTCCATTCTTTCTGCCTACCCCTTCGGGGAGACGGCATGATGGTTAGTAAGTTAAATAAATTATCAGTCAATGTGGCGTCTAGAGAAATAGAAACGTGGAAACTCCAGAAGTATCTAAGATAACATAAAAGTGCTAGGGCGATACAAAGATAAGTATTTCCATTTGATTCATAAAATATATCACAACTAACCATTTTGAATTATAACATAATAAACAAACAAACCATCACACCGTTTCTCCGCAGGGGTAGGCAGAGAGAATGGACCGTCACACTACTCTGTTCTGACACACCTCTCTAGCTTCCTCCACATTCATACGAGTCATACACGCACGTCAATTAAAATTGTTATTTATATAAAAAAATTTGGTGTTAGACTTTTTCAAAAACAAATAAATAAAAATGAAAATGTCAGTTTTCTAGAAGTTTAATAGTAATTTATGGGAATGATGATGGATGTATGGGTATGAAACTTAGAAATCTACCACAGACGTTATTGGAAAACTTCAGGTGTTTATGAATAGGTGCCTTCGCTCAATATTCAAGATCTATTGGCCCCAAACAGTGTCAAATGCCATTCTCTGGACCATGGCAGATAAAAAGTTAATCAGAGAACAAGTCGCTAGACGCAAATGGATCGGTCACACTCTGAGACGGAACCCAACCTGCATCGCTCAGGGCGCACTAGACTGGGGAGAGGAAGCGAGGCAGACCTAGAGCCACCTGGAGAAGAGCCCTGCAGGATGAGGTTAAAGCGGCATGCCTCGCTTGGGATGATGTTAGGCAACAAGCGTGCAATAGGGTGAGGTGGAGAAGGTTCCTTGAGGCCTTATGCACCACGGAGGTGATCGGTCTTTCTCTATTTCTAGTTATGTTTACATTATTAACATATCTACATACAAGATATACAAGGCATGCGTCCGCCTCATCATGATGTATGGAATAAAGGTCAGAGCCGATACCAATAGAACTGCTGAACATGATCGCTTCGGAGATCGATGTCTTTCATATTCGTGAAAGTACGTTCAGAAGACAAATACCCTTGGACTTTGGAGAGTATTCCTAATGTCGAACCATCTCTTATGCGTCCTGGTATTATACTTTTTTTTATGTTTTACCTGTTCTCAATAGATGCCTTAAACTATAATTGTTGTTTGTAATATCTTTTGAGAAAATGAACTGATTTGGGCACCGTCGATTATTCAGACTTCGAATGTGGCCGCCTTTTAGTAATTGATTAATTTGGTCATGCCGTGTTTTCCTCGGTCGTCGTCGGCTTCTTTTCCCACTCACGCTGCTTGTGTACAACTTTTTAACCATTCTACTCTCATCCATTCATTCCATAAGTCCAAACCATCTCAGGGATCCTTTTTTAATTTTATCCATGAGGCAGTCATCTGCCATACATTTCTTTCTTATTTCATCGTTCGGTATTCTATCATACGTTTTCCCGCACTTTCTTCTTAGTGATCTTATTTCTGCGATTCAATAAAATAATAATAATACATTCTTTACCTCATTCATTCTTTCCATGTGTCCAAACCATCTAAATGATCCTTTTATTATTTCATTCATAACACTTTCATTTGCACTGCATTCACTTATATTTGCAATCGACATCATCTGTATGAAGCGCTGGTTCGTAGTAACTTGGAGTACTGCTCTATCATTTGGGACCCCAGAGAAAGAACAGTCATCTTGGAACTAGAAAGGATCCAGAAACGATTTTTAAGATATTTATACCTCAGGGAGTATAACTATTATCCTTTTTTGTACCCCTCACTATTTCTCTCCGGAATGTTGGATTTCAACACTCTTGAGACTTGTCGAATGATCTTTCTGGGTAAGCATTTTTTAAAACTATTATCCGGAGGTATTTACAATCCAGGAATACTGAGAGAACTAAATCTATACGTTCCCCATAGTTATAGCAGAGCAAGGGGGCATATATTATTTTATGCCCCAAATTGCCGCACAGAGGCCCTTCGAAGTTCTCCTGTATCGAAAGCGATTCGTCTTTTAAATGAGGTTGCAAAAGATATAGACCCCTTTGGATGCAATTATGGCGAATTCGTGAATACCCTTACGATAAAGGCAGCAAGGAAATAACTGGCATATTCCCATTCATAAGGTTCTATGTATATTTATTTTGATACTATTTTTTTTCACCCTTTACATCGATTTGGCTCGCACTGTAATGATGTAAGGAGTTTTTTCAACAAAATAATAATATACCGATTTACCACATATTCTTCTAAGAGATATCATTTATAATGATACAGGAAGACAATTTGATGTGATTCGGAAGCATTTAATCTGCTTATATCTAATACAATTAGTGTGTATGGATGTAGTTAGCCTACTTCACCGGATGATTAATACATCATAAACCACATTTTGTTTGTGGTTTTAAATAGGTTTGTTTTTTTTTCTTTGATATCAGATAAACAGAATTTTTGATAATACAAATTGAATAACAGTTACTACTATGATCGCCGTCACGTTGTGTTGTGGAATCACATTTGAATAACTTTTTAAAAACATTGTATTTTCACAACACTTACACTCTTCACAAACATGTTTCGGAGTGTATACATCCTTCATGAGTGTAAAATATATAAAAATAAAATGATACAAATTCGTTTACTCATATACTAAATTAAAGAAGGTGAAGTGAAATCTAGAAGTAGGAGTATTTGTTAATTAATTGGATTGTGGGAAAGCTTGAGGCATTGAGCGAAGGCACCTATTTATAAACACCTGGAGTTTTCCAATAACGTCCGAGGTAGATTTCCAAGTCTCACATCCGTACAGCAGTACGCTTTTAACGCTACTATTAAATATTTGGAGCTTGAGCTTTCTTGAAATGATACTGGAACGTCATACGGGGCAAAGCATTACGAAAGTTCCCCTTGCCTTGTTGAGTCTGCTGGTTACATCTTCCTCCGTTCAATCTTATAATGGACAAAATCATAGAAGAGATGGAAGACCACCTAGGAGATGGAAGGACAGGTGGACCACATCATCCCAGGAGACATGATTTCTGTGCCACAGATCATTAGATCTATTAAAAGAAGAAAATGTTAAGGTTGAAAATAGAATAAATGCAATAGAAATATAAGAAATGAATGCAGTGCGAATGAAAGTGTCATGAACAAAAAAATGAAAGGATCATTAAGGTAGTTTGGACACATCGAAAGAATGAATGAAAAAAGAATGGTAAAAAGTATATGTTAACGATGATAATGGAAATAGAAATAGAGGAAGACCGAGGAAAACGTGACACGATCGAATTAATTAAATATTGAATGTCAGCCACTCGAGAAGTCAGAGAAATCGACGTGCATGCATGACACGATGAATAAATGTTGAGGAAGCTAGAGAAGTATGTAAAGAAAGAAAAGTGTGGCAGTCCATTCTTTCTGCCAACCCCTTCGGGGAGACTGTATAATGGTTAGTTAGTTAGTTAAGTATATAACTATTTACATACGAATAAAAATCAAACATTCTTTCGATTGAGTCGATCTAAAAATACATTCTAATTCCATTTTTAAATAATTAACGATTATAGATTTGTGGCATAATCAAAATTCGTGCTCTCCATTTAATATCGGCTGTAAACGAGACGTAAATCTATTTATAATTGGATTAACGGGAGGTGCTTTATGTACAGTTTTTAAACAGAATCGAAGTGAATAAATCAATAAAGAAGATTGCTAAGAATCCGCGTACAAACTATGGAATTGCGTCACGCTTACAAAAGGAGCAAGACATGTTATTCAGGTAAGCACTAGCGGCCATTTTGAAACACTTGCGCAAAATTTTGAATAATGAAACAAAATTGAAATTCGGAATGTTCTAAAAATCTAACCTGTCATATTTATTGTTTATTGAACGATGATGTATCTTACTAACTAAACATCATGTCTTCTCTCTGAAGGGATAGGCAGAAAGAGGGTAGGTCTCGCTTCTTTGATATTTATACAGGTAAGCAAGAGTAGCCATTTTGAATTGATTATTTATACAAAATTTAAAGTAACAAAACAAAAACAAAATTTGGAATATTCAAAAAATCTAACCTAACTTATTTATGGTTTTTGAATGATGATGGTTCGGCCATTCACAATGAAATTCTGGTCCCAATCCTTATGTACGGAAGCGAAGGACGAGAGCAAAATAAATGCAGAAGAAATGAGATCCCTAAGACGTATGTGTGGTAGAACGATATACGACAGAATCTCAAATGCTGATATAAGAAAGGAATGTAGAGCGGAAGAAGATATTATGAATAAAATTATGGAAGGATCGCTGCGTTGGTTCGGACATATGGAGCGCATGGATGGAGAAATAATGGTGAAGAAAGTATACATGAACGATGTAAATGGAGTATGGATTCGAGGTAAACAGAGGAAAACATGGCATAACCAAAGAAATCAGTTTGTTAGAATGATGATGTTGTAACTATTTAACTAGCAAACCATCATGCCATTTCTCTGAAGTGATAGGCAGAAGGAGGGTAGGTCTCGCTTCCTCAACATTAATAAATTGTGTCATGTACGCACTTCGATTTCTCCGACTACTCTCGTGGCCGACATTTATTATTTAATTTAATTGATCTTGACACATATTCTTCAGTTTTCCTCTATTTTCATTCACTTCGTTAACATATTATACACTATTTACTATTATTTCTTCGTTCATTCTTTCCATGTGCCAAACCATGTCTCTCTGAAGGGGTAGGCAGAGAGAATGGACTGCCACACCGTTCTTTCCTGACATACATCTCTCACTTTCTCAACATTCATACAATGTGTCATGCACGCACATCAATTACTCTGATTCCTCCATTGGCATGTTTTCCTCAGTCTTCTTCTATTTCTATTTACATCGTTAACATATACATCTACCATTCTTTCTTCATAATTTTTTCCATATGTTCAAATCCTCTTAACGGCCCTTTCATTATTTTTTACGTTATGATAAAAAAAAAATCATTACAGGTTTCCACAGTGTCACCCAATGCCTTAAATTTGTAAAAAAAAATATTTCAGCACTATTCAAATACATCAAATCAAATCAAATCAGTTTATTAACTCAAAAGACATTACAAACCGCAAAATGTTTAAGCCATCTATTGAGTACAGGTAAAATATTATAAAAATACAACATAATACCAGGAACGCATTAGAGATGGTACGACATTAGGAAGACAAGATACTTTCTAAAGTCGAGAGTATTTGTCCCCTGAACGTACCTTCACTAATATGAAAGACGTCGATCTCCGAGGAGACCGCATTCAGCAGACTAATTGCTCTTCCCACCGGTGTCACTAGAGGAAGATTGGTTCTGGTGGCCGGTAGGTAAAACAATCTGTGCTATCGCTGTCGGAGAAATCTATCAGGGACAAAAAGACCAACACCCTCTAGCACGGCCGAGTTCTCGAAATATCCCCTGATTAATTGAAAGAAATGGGTAATGAGATGCCCATCTCTTCGAAGCTGTAAAGAATTGGTTACGAGCATTCCTAAAAGAAATGCCGTGGGATAGAGCCACGGATAACTACATACGCCACAACCGTCCCCCTTAACCGTCTCAACGCCCCCTTTTTACCTCTGGACAAGCTATGGCCCCCATAGAGAGCACAAGCGCCCCATGGAGGCAGTTCCACCGCCGTTAGGAACCTATGTTCTTAGACATCTCATTTCTAGTGATACAGAATGACAATTTTAAAAATTTGATGTGATTCTGAAGAATTTAATCTGCTTATTTCTAATACTATTAACATGTATGGATATAGTAAAGCCATATACATTTTTTTATATACATATACATTTGGTTTGGGTTGGACTGCCTTCCGTAAATTAGACTACATATTGAAATATACACAAACCCCCATCAACCTTAAATGAAAAGTGTTTGACTGCTGCGTCCTACCGGTGTTATATATAGAGTTTGAAACTATAACATTGTCTCAGAAAAGCGCAAATAAATTGAGAATTGTCCAAAGAGCTATGGGAATAGCAATGTTGAGAATCAGTTTTGTGGAGAGGGTGTGAAACACCACTAGTAAAACCAGAACTGAAGTGTCGGACATCATCGGAAGAGTGGCACCGCTTAGATGACGCTGGGCAGGTCATGTCACTCGCAGCTCAGATGATAATATGGACAAAACGCCTCCTTTGCTGGTGTCCTAGGAGACAGCAGACTAATTGCTCTCCCCACTGGTGTCACCACAATGGAAATGTAGGATGTTTTTTTTAGAGGTTTGGTTTTTAAACTGGCAACATTGTTTATACAGACTATCAAGTTGACAGTTGATTTGTAGTCAGTACGTTTTGCCATTTCACCATGAATAGACTGACGTCAGAACAGCGCTTGCAAATTGTGCAAATTTATTTTGAAAATCATGGTTCGGTTCGCCAAACTTATCGTGCACTATGTTCATTTTACGGTCGCCATAATCGTCGAGCAAGTTATTCGGGAGACCGTGGATCGTTTTCGCACAACGTAAACACTCTAGTGGATAATACGCATCCACAAAGATGACAATTGTCGAAAATTGGACTTCACGATTGCGCTTCATTGGAGCTAGCCGTGGCGCTCATATGCCCGAAATCATATTTAAACAACAATGGCATAAAATTATCTGTTAAATAAAGCCAATATCATAGACATTAACATTATTTTAATGTGTTTTTTTTTTCATTTTGAATATGTATTGTACGAGTATACCTTTAAAAAAATACCCTATAACAAAATAATGAAGGGTTATTAAGATCTTCTTCTTCTTCTTCTTTTTGTCCTGTCACACCTCCGTGGTGCATAGGGCCTCAAGGAACCTTCTCCATCCGACTCTGTCGCATGCCTGATTGCTAACATCATACCAAGTGAGGCCTGTCGCCTTAACCTCGTCCTGCAGGGTTCTTCTTCAGGTGGCTCTAGGTCTGCCTCGCTTTCTCGTTCCCCCCATAGGGGGCCAGTCTAGTGCATCCTGAGCGATGCAGGCTGGGTTCCGTCTCAGAGTGTGACCCATCCACTGCCATTTGCGTCTAGCGACTTGTTCTCTAATTGGCTTTTCGCCTGCCATAGTCCAGAGAGCGGCATTTGACACTGTCAAATGCCGCTCTGTTTCTATTAAGATAGTTTAGTTTAATTATTTAATATTGAGTTTTACACCATTGTTTAAGAAACAATAGATAAATCATCAATGTTATTTGAAAATACCATATTTATAAAGTATGTCTACTGTCTTTTAATATTAAATCATGTTAAATTTTGATAAGATTTACATTACTTAACAGATTATGCACTTTGCATGACTCAAACTCAAACTATCTTACTTCAAGCATTACAAACGCCTATTTATAGAACGAAATTAAAATAAAATGAAGTAACATCAGTGAACACGACAAACTAAACATGTCCATCGTAAATTATAGCATTTTGACCCCAGAGAGAGTGACAGTAATTATTATTATTACAAGTCAATAGAACCATTAAGAAAGTACTCGGAACGGACTTTCCGATACTAAAATTATTCAAGATAATAAAGTTACGCGATTATATAAACAAACATCGCCAATCTCCCAAAGCTTCATCAATTTAAAATGAAACGATTCGTGATTAACGACACGTATATTCAAATTATTAAATGAACCACAATGCATAACGTAATGTCGACACGCTTGAGGAATCATTGCGGTGAACTCAATAATGGTAAACAAAACAAGAAAGGCTCACCGAGATAAAGGTGAAAACAGATTGATTTGTTATGAAAAAATAGCGAAGACACAGCACAAAACACCGATTGTCATGTTACACGGAACTTTGATATGGATCACACGCGATATAAAGGATTTTTTAACGTTGGGAACTCGGAACACTTGCGGAACGTACGCGATATGCCGACCATTTTATTTCCTGAAATGACGTTCATTCGTTTTGTGTTGACCTTCCAACGTGCCGATTTGTTTTTCTGTGGATGTGAGCTGAACTGTCAAAAAAGTGTTTACAACTCCTATACACCGCAAAGATAATGTAATGTTTTTAAATGCGTCAAGTACCTACGTGTGTACTTGGATTAACATTTTTATTTTAATTGCACAATATTGCTGCGGGACAAAAAGTTTAGCTCTTGATCCAGGGGACTTGGGTTTAAATTTAGACACGCCTCGATTACTTATTCATAATATCGTGCTATTATTTGATCACATTGGATATTGTGCAATAAATTTTAATACTATTGATTTTAATTCTCAATGTCAGTGGGTTTTTTTTAAATGAAGCCTCTTAGTTTATTAAAATTGATTAAAAATAATACTTTATTGCACAAAATAATACTTGTTTCTGAGTTCTCTATAATTTAATTCAACTCTATAATTCAAAAAAGAGATAAAACGTAAATTATACTATTTTAATGATCAGTAGTTCGATTCCCAAAACAAATCCATGGGTTTTAACTAATACTTATTGTAATGTTTTACAAATAAATATGCTACAATAAACCAATTTTTATTTCAAATATACATATTTTTTTACTTTTCTCTCAAAACATTCCAAAAGAGACACCATAATGAAAAAAAAAAATGTAATTTTTCATGTGTATACTTGAAAAATTAAACCTAAACTCGTAAATTGTGGCAAACTATTATTTCTGCATACCCCTTCGGCGAGACGGCGTGATGGTTAGTTAGTTAAACTCGTAAAAACAATTAGGTACTAAATATGTGAAATATTATAATATATATTTAAAAGAAATAGTACGAAGGAATATCATGAGAAAATCTATTTTCCAAATTAACGTTTTCAGTGGCTAATTGTTAGTATATCAAATCACTTCTCAAGTTAAAATTAAAAATAATTTTACACTGAATTTATACAACAATAAATATATCAAACATTATTGTTACTGTGCGGTTATTTTATTTTCGAAACACAATATTTTACGATTGCTCCGTTTTATTTATTAGTTACTATTTTTGTATTGATTTTATTTATTTAAGTGAAAATAACGTTTTAATTTTGGGAATAATGTGTACCACAGTACAAGGTACGATTATTTTTCATTGTTTTATTAATGGAATGTTGTGTTTACTTCAAAAATATATAAATCGCTATCAGAAATGATTTATATAAGACGTTCGACACCAATAATAATGTTTATAATAACAATATGTATTTTGGAACTTTTGTTTTATCTCATAAAAATAATCTTCAATGCACTGTTTAATTTTTGACACTTAAGCAACGTCAATTTACAAATTGTATGCTTTATGATTTTCTTTAATAACCTAACTGGCTGAAGATGGATGAGAGCAGAATACATGTGCTAGAGATGAGATCCCTAAGACAAATGTGTGGTAGAACGACAGAATCTCAAATGCTGATATAAGAAAATGTAATAACTCAGTATTACTATTAAATATTTTAACTCCCTCCTCGCATGTAAGCAGTGGCAAACTTGTAAATGGACCCTTCTGGTGGGGCTAATTATTATTTTTTAATTATAAAAATTAAACATAAACACAGTGGTATAGAAGATAAACATTCGATAACTCCTATCAAGTATCATAAGTTCAAATCTAAACGCAACTGATATCGTTCTTCGTATTTTTAGAAAACGATTTATTGTTATTTTGCTTCGTCCTGTTTTCAAACGTAAATAAAAATTGCACAAAAATCTAGGAAACTTATATATGAACAAAATCTTGTTATATATTTTTTTTTTTTACAGAAACACAAACATTATAGTAATTTTTATACATATAATTCTTCTGTACGGGCGTACGTAGTTGAGCTGTACCGATTTTGATGAAGTTTTTTGTGTGTCTTTGAGTGGGTCTCTGGATGGTTTAGATTCAAAATTGAACCCCGTAGGTGACATTAAAAACCTTCTGGGAAGTTCATGAATAATTAACCTTCTGAGAATAATTCATATTAATGTTTGTTTACCATAGATGGCGCTGATGTCGAATTTTGTGTTTAAATGCGAAAATGACTTGCGTTATGGTGTGGCCTAGATTTAAAATTATGTTAGCTGTTTATTGATATTCCATGTATGGAATGTATCACAATTGCCTGCGTATTGAGTGTTTTATTCAACGACGAAATACAGGGGTTGACGAAATACATTGTTCATCAACTCCCATAAGATAAAAACGAAACAATTTTTTTTTTGAAATGTCAAACTCAATGTCAAATGTCATTTAGTATATAGTTTTTCGAAAATACGAATTCGCTGAAGCAGCTTGTAGCAGGCAAGCCAATGTTCGGCCAGGACGTCTGTCGGGTCCGCTAGTATAGTATAAGATTATTCATTAAAAACTTGTAAGAATGCAAAACGAACAGCATAATTTTAAAATGCATTATACGAAGACAGATGATGCAAAAATTATTGATTAATTGAAGAGTCGAGTTATGCTTTTATTCTCACGTACGCGGAAAAATAGCGTGATGGTTGTTGAATGATCCAGTTGGAATATTTTGTCACCCGGCCAGAACACAATAGAATCTGAGAAGAATGGTTGTCTATGGTGCTCTACGGACATCTCTGCGAGTGTCATTCAGAAAAGTTCATACGTCCCTGCCGGATGGAGATTTCTTGTCGACTTGTTTTGCGCGAGTGCGGTGTTTAAGCGTAATATTTGTGGATATTACCCCTCCAAAATAATCCTCATGTTAAAGGTGAATATTCTTCAGTTTTACGCCGTCCTAGGCCGGGTCTTCGCGCGTGAAAACAATTCGAACACGTATTTTTTTATCTTACTCAAAAGTCACTTGTTATCATTTAGAATTAGCATTTTTTTCTCGTATTGTGCCCGCTGTGTTTTGTTTTATTTGTGAAACTTGTGAAAACATATATGCCGTGTTTATCTAATTGTCCAGTGCGATCTGATATAAGTAACTAGTAAGAATCTGTTATTTTTTATTGAGATCTCAATTGATTTGTCGAAGGTTTTAATTATCAAAGTGCTGCCTCGAACGAATAGCAATAATTAGTTAATGATAGCTTTACCTATTGTCTAATGACTTGCTTTATTAAGTCGTTGGATGATCATTTAGGACGTTTCATATTTATAAATAAGCATTGAATATTTATTGACATATTTAATACTGATTTGCATTAATAAATAAGATGTTTTTATTTCAGCTCGATATTTAAAAAATCGCGTTTTAAAATATTTTTCATTTTATTACAGTTTAACATGTTCACTTTAAAAGGACATTTTCGAAAGTTAAATGGTATTTTGTTAATGCCATTCTAAGGCGAAACATGTCAAAACATAAAAATGAATAGTTATTTGACAATTCGAAAATCAAAATGTCTGATTTGTTACATAGTTTTTTCTTACATTAATCCGACAATTATGAGTTGTTCAAGTTAAGCTGTTTAATTAAAGTTTATATTAAAAATCAAAAGTATCTATATATTGCACTGAAATACACTATAATGAAATAATATGGATTCATATTATTATAATTAAATTTGAATTCAAATTTGGAGCAAGTAGATGACTTATGTATGGAAGCGAAGTAAAATAAACGCAGTAGAAATGAGATCTCTTAGACGAATGTGTGGATACTCTATGTACGATAGAGTGTCGAATGAAAATAGAAGTGAATGCGGTACGAATGATGGTGTAATGAACAAAATAATGAGAGGTTTATTTAGATGGTTTGGACATATGGAATGAATGAATGAAGAAAGAATTGTAAAAAAATTATATGTTAACGATGTAAATGGAACCAGAAATAGAAGGAGACAGAGGAAAACGTGGCACAATCAAATAAATCAATTATTGAATGTCGGCCATGTGAGGAGTCAGAGAAATCGACGTGCATGCACTTAAAGTGGCAGTGCACAGGTGTTCTTGTACTAATCCTTATGTATGGAAGTGAAACATGGAACTGGCAAAATAACGATGAAAGTAGAATAAATGCAGTAGAAATGAGATCTCTTAGACAAATGTGTGTATACTCTGTGTATGATAGAGTGTCGAAAGAATATATAAGAAGTGAATGCGGTGCGAATGATGGTGTTATGAATAAAATAATAAAAGGATCATTAAGATGGACGCATGGAAAGAATGGTAAAAAAAAGTATATGTTAACAATATAAATGGAATTCGAAATAGAGGAAGACTGAGGAAAATGTGGCACGATCAAATTGATCAAATATTCAATGTCGGCCACGTGAGGAGTCAGAGAAATCGCAGGAGGACACGATGTATAAATGTTGAGGAATTGAGAGAAATATGTCAGGAAAAAAAAATGTGTGGCAGTCCATTCTTTCTGCTTAAGACGGCGTGATGGAGTGTTAGTAAGTTATAAAATAAGTGCAAGAATACACACTTAACATGTGTAAACCAACTTCTGTGTGACAGTCTTTACAGGAATGAAATTGCACGTCACCGGTCACTTAATATCCATAATCTGTGGCAATTGGTATCTATAAACAGTGTAACAGAGCGATCATACATATGTATGTGTGTACGTGAATTGTGTAGTTCAAATTTATGTAAACATAATTAATTTTAGGTGTAACTTTATTTACCAAAGATAAAACACATATTTGATCGTGGAGCAAATTTTCTATGCCTATTTTACAGTACCTATTAACTCTTCAAATTACTTCTTACTTACTTCCTATGGCCATACAACTCTTGAAGAGTTTTAGCCTCCTTGATGATTTTTCGCCAAGCTCCTCTATCCTGCGCCTTTTGCTCCCAACAGTCCGATTCACGCAACCTAGCCAGGTCAGCCAGAACATTGTCCATTAGGCGCTGTCTAGGCCTTCCTAGAGGTCTTACTCCAGTCGGTCTAGACGCGTACAGGGTCTTGATTACTCTGGTCTCTTCGGCTCGGCATACGTGCCCAATCCATGCTAGGCGACCGGCTCTCACGGTGCTCATTATAAGGGGCTGCTGGGTCATCGTACGGATCTCTTGGTTGGTCCTATGCCTCCAAGTTCCTGCTGCAACACCGGGTCTGGTTTCCAGGATCATTATAAGTATTCTATTCTCAAACCAGTAGATTCTTTGTTGTTTTTTTAGAGTCATTGTCCACCACTCAGAACCATATGTTACCACTGAGTTGATGATGGTATTATAAATACGCAACTTGGTGTTTCTGGATAGAAGCTTGGACTTTAGGAACGTCTGCAAGGAGGCTGCAGCTCGTAGGCCTTTTTGAACTATGTGTTCCAACTCCACGTGCATATCGTTGGCTTCCGTCATGACCGTACCGAGATAAGTGAACTCTCTGACTTGCTCAATTTTTCTTCTTCTTCTGATTGTAGATCTTGCGATCTGTTTATGCAGGATATCAACTTTTTTCCTGTGTTGAAGATGACCAGCCTTCTCTCCGTCTCTTTGGTGGTCGTCCTGGTGGTCGACGGCCCTCTGGAGTCTCATGCATCACGATATTAGGAATTCATGCTGGACTCATTCTCTCGATGTGGTCCCTCCATAATCGTCTTCTCTGCCTACTCCATCTCACTATGTCTTCAATTTTGCAGGATTTGCGAATTTCTTCTTTGGGTATTCTATCTCTAAGGGTTCTCCCCACAATAGGTCGCAATGTTCTCATTTCTGCTACTCTTAAGAGATGTTTTTTCAAACAGCATTTTTAAAGCATCCAGCCACAATGGCGCCTTTGTTTTGTTGGTTCTCTTACTTCTTCATAGAGTCATTTTGTAATGAAATGAACAACAACAACAAATCATCACACCGTTTCCCCGTAGGGGTAGACAGAGAGAATGGACTGCCAGACTACTCTATCCTGGCACACCTCTCTAGATTCCTCCACATTCATATAGCGTGTCATACATACACGTCGATTCTTCCGACTTCTAACATGACCAACTTTTAAAATTTGATTATTTTGGTCATGCCATGTTTTCCTAGGTCTGCCTTGACTCCGTACTCCATTTACATCTTTAACGTATACTTTCTTAACCATTCTTTCTCTATCCATGCGCTCCATATGAACCAACGCAGCGATCCTTTCATAATTTTGTTCATAATACCTTCTTCCGCTCTATATTTCTTACTTATATCAGCATTTGAGATTCTGTGGTATATCGTTCTACCACACATGATGTTGTTTCTCGCTCCCGGATTTTAAGTCAGTGAAGTTCCTTCAGGAGCATTGTATTCTGCTTAATTGATTATTTGGCAATCCAGCGTACATTCCGTTACAATAATCTAAACGTGACACTACAGACGATTTAACGAGGTTTCTAGGTTCATCGAGTGTGGTTCGGTGATATGGAGTCCCCACGAGGCGAGATACTCGCTCATGTTAGAGAGGGTTCAGAAAAGATTTCTGAGATATCTCTACATGAGGGAGTTTGGCAGCTATCCGTGGCTTTATTCCACTGCATTCCTCTTGGGCATGCTGGGGACCAATAGTCTACAGATCCGGAGGGATGGGTGCACACTTACCCATTTCTTCAGACTTATCAGGGGATTCTTTGAGAATTCCGTCATCTTGGAGGCTATCCATCTTTATGTTCCGGATGGTTATCTTCGACAGCGTCAGCACATATTGTTTTATCTCCCAACATGCAGAACCAACCTGCCTCTGGTGATGCCGGTGGGGAGAGCAATCAAACTGCTGAACATGATCGCTTCGGAGATGGATGTCTTTCATATTCGTGAAAGCACATTCAGAAGACAAATACTCTTGACTTTGGAGAGTATCTTGTATTCCTAATGTCGAACCATCTCTCATGCGTTCCTGGTATTATATATTTATTATGTTTTACCTGTTCTCAATAGATGCCTTAAACTATAAAAAATGTTTGTAATGTCTTTTGAGAAAATAAACTGATTTGAATTTGATTTGAATTAATAGGTAAACTTTTATAATTTTGTTCATAATACCTTGTTCCGCTCTACATTCCTTTCTTATATCATAATAAATATATATTTCGCTTATGTCTTTACTTCAATTACTAACTGTATCTTACTTCAGATTGGGAGTTAGTGCCACATTAAGATATTTAATGATTTTCAAAATATTGTTATGCCTAGTAAATATTTACGGTCCATCTCGTTGCGGATGCCATGTTTTTCTTCCATTGTAAATAACTCACGCACTAAATAATAACCCGTGGAAATGGATGATTTGTGGTGTATACGTGATAGACCAGAGGCCCCCAAAACTGTTCCCCCAAAGCAACGCCCCTTTTCATAAACTAACTAACCATCACACTGTTTCTCCGGAGGGGTAGGCAGACAGGATGGATTGCCACATTGTTCTATCCTGACATAATTCTCGCGCTTCTTTTCAAATCAAATCAAATCAAATCAGTTTATTAACTCAAAAGACATTACAAACAGGAAAATGTTTAAGGCATCTATTGAGTACAGGTAAAATATTATAAAAATACAACAAAGTACCAGGAACGCATTAGAGATGGTTCGACATTAGGAAGACAACATACTTTCTAAAGTCAAGATTATTTGTCCCCTGAACGTACCTTCACTTATATAAAAGACGTCGATCTCCGAGGAGACCGCGTTCAGCAGACTAATTGCTCTTCTCACCGGTGTCACCAGAGGCAGATTGTTTCTGGTGGCCGGTTGGTAAAACAATCTGTGCTGTCGCTGTCGGAGAAATCTATCAGGGACAAAAAGACCAACACCCTCTAGCACGGCCGAGTTCTCGAAATATCCCCTGATTAATTGAAAGAAATGGGTAATGAGATGCCCATCTCTTCGAAGCTGTAAAGAATTGGTTCCGAGCATTCCTAAAAGAAATGCCGTGGGATAGAGCCACGGATAACTACCATACTCCCTCATGTAGAGATACCTCAGAAATTTTTTCTGAACTCTCTCCAGCATAACGGAATATCTCGCCTCCTGAGGACTCCATATCACAGAACCACTTTCGAGTCTGCTCCGAACCAACGCGTTGTAAAGGACTCTGAGCACATTGGGATTTCTGAAAACTCTTCCGATCCGAACGATGAAGCCCAACATCTTCAGTGCAATGTCACAAATCCTCTCGATATGTGCACGAAAAGTCACAAAGTTCTTCTACATTCACACATCGTTACATACACGCTCGTCGATTGTTCCTACTTCGAACATGGCCGCCTTTCAGTAATTGATAAATTTGGTCATGCCATGTCTTTTCCCATTCACACTACTTGCGTATGTAATATCTTTTTAACAATTCTTCCCTCATCCATTTATTCCATTTGTCCAAACCATCTTAGTGACCCTTTGAGAATGGAGAAAGATATCGGAAGAAGGATTAGAGCTGGAAACAAAATAAATGGGGCACTCAAAGTCATTACCGCAAATAGAAATATATGTACTGAAGCAAAGAAGGCAGTGCACAATGGAATTATAGACCCAACCCTTTTGTATGGAAGTGAAGCTTGAAGTTGGCAGAAGAAGGATGATTGTAGACTAAATGCAGTAGAAATGAGATCTCTTCTGGTGAAAAAGTCCAAGGTTATGATTTTCGAAAAAGAAGGAAACATGACAATATGCAACATTAGTGAAAACGGTGAAAATCTGGAACAAGTGAATGAATTTGTTTATTTAGGAAGTATGTTTACAAAGGTTGGGAGAGTGGAGAAGGATATTGAAAGAAGGATTGAGGCAGGCAACAGAGTAAATGGTGCACTTAAAGTTGTCATCGCAAACAAAAGCTAAGATGGCAGTGCATAATGGTGTTCTTGTGCCGACCCTTGTGTATGGAAGCGAAGCATGGAACTGGCAAAAGAAGGATGAAAGTAGAATAAATGCAGTCGAAATGAGTTCTCTTAGACGAATGTGTGATACTCTGTGTATTATAGAGTGTCGAATGAAAATATAAGAAGTGAATGCGTTGCAAATGATGGTGTTATGAACAAAATAAAGAAAGGATCATTAAGATGGTTTGGACATATGGAAAGAATGAATGAAGAAAGAATGGTAAAAAAATTATATGTTAATTATGTAAATGGAACCAGAAATAGAGGCAAGACCGAGGAAAACGTGGCACGATCAAATAAATCAAATTTTGAATGTCGGCCACGTGAGGAGTCAGAGAAATCGACGCGCGTGCATGACACGATGTATGAATGTTGAGGAAGCGAGAGAAATATGTCAGGAAAGAAAAGTGTGGCAGTCCATTCTTTCTGCCTACCCCTTCGGGGAGACGGCGTGATGGTTAGTTAGTTAGTTAGTTAGAGTTTAACATACACAGTTTTGCTTATAAATGTTATTATCGATTTGAATCCTCCCAATGGACCACGCCAATGGGTTATGATCCGTTAATGTATTCGGAATTTATATATTTTAGAAAATACGACATACTATAGTGATAAATATAATCGTAAGATATAAATATAATAGGAGCCTATAAATTTCATTGTTACCGTGAAAATACAATGGCATCTTAATATGTACGAATGTTTCATAGTATATAAGACGGTATCGTACATTTTACGGCGGAATCCTAAAATATACGCTAGTATCATGAAGTATAGTGATATCGTAATGTAAATTTTGTGGTGTCGTAATATATACGACGGTATTGTATGATAATACAGACTATGATATCATAGTGATTTCGTATTATATATGGTGGTATCGTAATTTATGCGTTGGTATCGAAATAATGGTATTGTAATACATACTATGGACTTGGATCTTCTGGCTTACAGAGGTTCAGCTCATGTGGCTATTCCTCTTACGTCTGATGGGAACATTGTTGGAAGGTGATTTGGTGGGTTGTTAGTTTATTCGGGGGCATGATTTGTGTGGCCCGGAGTGTTCCTCTGAAGGAGAATCGATTTTGGGCGCTTGTGGCGGCTGGAAGTGTTTGGGTCGTAATTAGAGAGGTCTTTTATTGTGGGGTTGGGATGTGAAGGGAGTCCTTTGTAAAAACGTTCGGCAAGTTTCAGAATGAATTCATCTATCATCGGGATTCCCGATTCTAGGTGCAGTTGTGTAATCCTGGTCCATGAAGGCGCACTAAGCGATAAACGGATAGCCTTATTTTGCAGGATTTGGAGTTTTTGTATGTGACTCGAAGCTGCATAGCCCCAGATTGGGGCTGCATAAGTGAAGATCGGCCTTATAACCGTTTTATATATCAGGAGTTTATTGTCGATGCTTAGTTTACTGTTTCTAGCTAACATTGGGCAGAGGGCTGAGATTGCTTTTGACGCGGCTTTGACTTTATTTGTAAGATACATACTATGATTTCGTAATAAATATACGTGAAATCGTAATATCACGTATATTTATAACGAATCACGTGTATTTATTAAATCATAATATATACGATGAAATCTTAATATTTACTACGGTATCGTAATATGGTATATACGATGGTATTGTTAATATATTAAATAGTATCGTAATATATACGACGGTGTCGTAATAATTACGACGGTATCGTCATATATATTAACTAACTAACTAACTAACCATCACGCCGTCTCCCCGAAAGGGTAGGCAGAAAGAATGGACTGTCACGCTTTTACTGATGCGGTACTCCATCCTTCTCTTTTCGCCCCGCGGGAGACGCGGTGTGATGGGTTGCGAACCTCATCGCCACCAATAGGCATCTCCCGCGCACACTTTGATCGTCCAACACCCACAAAATAAATCTAAAACAAATAATATAAAATACAATGATATAAAATAAAATAACAAAATAAAAATAATTTAACACAAAATGTTTTTTTTTAGATGGTGCACATAATATTGTCTATTTAATTTATGTTCCACGTATTCACCGTTTTTTTAATTTAGCACATAATGTAATAACACATAATGATTTTTTTCGATGTTGCACATGTTGACATGGACGATCCGCGGACTTTTGTGTTTATTTAATTTATGTTACACGTATCCACCGTTTTTTAAATTAGCTGTAATTCGGCACTATACCAGCAAGAACTTAAAAATAATATTGAAGAAATTATTCAAATTGTCATTGGAACAAATGAAAAATTTATTTTTACACCTGTCAAAATTCTTGATAAAAAGGAAAAAACTAATATAATTTTTAATGAAAGTTTTTGAGACGAGAAATTTTTTTAAGGATAGAAGTCAACTCGTTTTTTACACACCCCTTCGGAAAAACGGCGTGTTAGTCAATTAATAAACAAAAATATATAATACAAAAAATCATTACTTTCTGGCAATTTTGTAAAACAATTAAAAGCCATATAGCCAAAAGGAAATTCTCGAAAAGTCATATATATTATGTTAACGTAATATAACTATCTAAATAACTAACCATCACGCCGTTTCTCCGAAGGGGTAGGTAGAAAGAATGGACTGCCACACTTTTCTTTCCTGACATATTTCTCTCGATTCCTCAACATTCATACATCGTGTCATGCACGTGCGTCGATTTCTCTGACTCATCACATGGGCGACATTCAATATTTGATTTATTTGATCGTGCCACGTTTTCCTCGGTCTTCCTCTATTTCTGGTTCCATTTACATCGTTAACATATACTTTTTACCATTCTTTCTTCATTTATTCGTAATATATACTATGGTATAGTAATATATTCGATGGTATCGAAATATATACGACGGTTACACAATATATACGTTGGTGTCGTAATATATACTATGGTATCGTAATTTATGCCTTGGCATTGAAATGAATATACTGTTGATGAATATAATATTAAATATCGCTGACGTAATATAATTTATACGATGGTATCATAATATGTATTATGGTGTCGTAATAATTACGATGGTATCGTCGTATATATATATTATGTTATCGTAATATAAACTATGTTATGATTTGGTAGGTTGTTGGTTTATGCGGAGGCATGATTCCTTAGATTTGGGGGTTTTGATTCAAAATTTCTTACGCAAGCCGGGCTTCTGGGCTTCTATGGGAGTACCGCCATTGATACTATGGTATCGTAATATATGTTATAGTATCGTAATATATACGATGGTATCGTAATACGAGTATGTACGATGGTATCGTAATACGAGTATGTACGATGGTATCGTAATACGAGTATGTACGATGGTATCGTAATACGAGTATATACGATGGTATTGTAATACATACGATGGTATCGTAATACGAATATATACGATGGTATCGTAATATATACGATGGTATCGTAATATATACGATGGTATCGTAATACGAATATATACGATGGTATCGTAATATATACGATGGTATCGTAATATATACGATGGTATCGTAATATATACGATGGTATCGTAATATATACGATGGTATCGTAATACGAATATATACGATGGTATCGTAATACGAATATATACGATGGTATCGTAATACGAATATATACGATGGTATCGTAATACGAATATATACGATGGTATCGTAATATATACGATGGTATCGTAATATATACCGCTACTTAAAGCTTACTTAATAAGGAGCTGGTGGGTTATAGAGTGTATCTCATGATTGCTTCTTACTGCAGCCACTGCGCCAGGTGCTTGTTATATGAACTTCCTGGGTTATGGAGCGTATGTCTTGATTGCTTTCGGGTACTGTTATAGTAACGCTCGAGCGATATATTTTAGTAACCACCCTGTATACTGCTTTTCAGCGTATTTTTAGTTTTATAGTAGCAATGATTTATGACTATTTATCAAGAGACCGTTGCGGATACGCGACAAGGTCATAACTACTATTTTATAATATTTAAGTTGCTATTCTTTACTCTAACTAACTAAATAACTAACCATCACGCCGTCTCCCCGAAGGGGTGGATAGAAATAATGAACTGCCACACTTTTGTTTCCTGACATACTTCTCTTGATTCCTCAACATTCATACGTCGATTTCTCCGACTCCTCGCGTGGCCGATATTCAATATTTGATTTACTTAGAAAATTGAAAATAACTTTGTTTAATCCACAAAATATTAAAAAAAAACTCAGCATGTTTCGGAGGATACCTCCATCTTCAGGTGTAAAAAAATATAATAAAAACTAAACAAAGAAAGACTAATTTCTTTAAATTAATCAGGGGATATTTCGAGAACTCGACCGTGCTAGAGGGTGTTGGTATTTTTGTCCCTGATAGATTTCTCCGACAACGACAGCACAGATTGTTTTACCTACCGGCCACCAGAACTAATCTGCCTCTGGTGAAACTGGTAGGAAGAGCAATTAATCTGCTGAACGCGGTCTTCCTCGGAGATCGACGTCTTTCATATTAGTCAAGGTACGTTCAGGGGACAAATACTCTTGACTTTAGAAAGTATCTTGTCTTCCTAATGTCGAACCATCTCTAATGCGTTCCTGGTATATTTTACCTGTACTCAATAGATGCCCTAAACATTTTGCTGTTTGTAATGTCTTTTGAGTTAATTTACTGATTTCATCATCATCATCATCAGCCGTCTGTCATCCACTGTTGAATGTAGGCCTCTCCCAAAGCCCCCCACCGCCTCCTATCCATTGCCGCTCCCATCCATCCATGTCCAGCAATCCTCTTCAGATCGTCTGTCCAGCGGGCAGGGGGACGTCCAACTCTGCGGAATCCTGTACGCGGTCTCCACTCCAGAACCCGTCTTCCTCATCGGCTGATTTGATTTTAAACATTTATCCATTCTTAGTCGGAGTTTCAGGTTAAGATTATCGTTGCAAAAGTAGGTTCTCATTTTATAAAGTGTGGCACGTGCAAACTTCAATTCTGCCCCGCCCATTGCCATTTTATCTTTGTTCTTACCATATGTCCAAACTATCTTAATGATGGTTAGTTAGTTGATTATCAGTTTTTTTTTAAATTTCGATTTGTCTCGCAAATTGGATGGTGTATTTGTTTAATGTGTTATTTTTGGCCGCGTTTTTGGTTCGCGCATTCATCTCCTGGAAGATTGCTCTTGCAATTGTATTTTGCGAAATTCTTCGGAATATGAGTATTTTCGAGTCCGGGTGGCGAGTATCACGGGTCCAGTCCTACACTGTAAGATGCCCAGAGTCAGAACGAGGAGAACTCTGGGAATATTCGGGAATTTTGATTTTAACTAACTTGTCGGGGTTAAATGCATAACCCAGATAAACATATTTCATGATGAAATATATGACACGAATAAACGAAAAACGCCGACGCAGGACCTACTTATCAAATTTGATGATTCGAGGGCCCCGAATTATTGAGGTTTGGTCACTAGGTCAGGGCATCGTGGATGACGAAAGCAAAGCATATAAAAGCAGTACTTCCGATCACCCAATACGTCAGTCATTCTTACGACTTCTAACAGACACGAGTCTACGTTAATAAGTCTACGCCACGAGGGATATCGGACTCCCTCCGGCGCCGAGCTACGAAGCTACGTCAGTCGCGATTTCTAAACGACACGAGTCTACGCTACCAAGTCTACGTACGAGAAACCTCCGACCTTCCTACCGAGTTACGCAACTGTCTACACCGCTACGCCACGAAACCTTCGACGACTCTTCGCTCCAGCCAACCGACGCTACCGCCCAGTGAGCCATCATCCTCTACGGCTCACCACCCGGACTCCGCCCCGCTGCTATTGACATCCAGCCACGCTCCATCACGAGTACATCATACTGTTTACGTGTAATTACTTGTGATCCGCAACAAACGCTGAAACCTTCGCCGTCTTTCAACTCTCACCACAAAACCCCCACAAACTAAATAATAAATAACGTTAATAGAGAAAAGTTGTGGAAAATATTGTCTGAATATGGAATGGTGTTCTTCTACCGACCCTTATGTATGAAAGCGAAGCATGGAACTGGCAAAAGAAGGATGAAAGTAGAATAAATGCAGTAGAAATGAGATCTCTTAGACGAATGTGTGGATACTCTGTGTATGATAGAGTGTCGAATGAAAATAAAAGAAGTGAATGCGGTGCGAATGATGGTGTCATGAACAAAATAATGAAAGGATCATTAAGATGCTTTGGACACATGGAAAGAATGAATGAAGAAAGAATGGTAAAAAAATTATATGTTAACGATGTAAATGGAACCAGAAATAGAGGAAGACCGAGGAAAACGTGGCACGATCAAATAAATAAAATATTGAATGTCGGCCATGTGAAGAGTCAGAAAAATCTTTCCATATGTCCAAACCATTTTAATGATCCTTTCATTATTTTGTTCATGACACCGTCATTCGCACCGCATTCACTTCTTATATTTTCATATCGTACACAGAGTATCCACACATTCGTCTAAGAGATCTCATTTCTACTGCATTTATTCTACTTTCATCCTTCTTTTGCCAGTTCCATGCTTCGCTTCCATACATAAGGGTCGGTAGAAGAACACCATTGTGCATTGCCATTCTAGCTTTTTTGGATAGATATTATTTTTTTTCAACCCTCTCTTCCCTGTGATGGGTATCTTCTACACGTTGCTTCTAATAACCATCAATATCTCTATACATTTAATAAATACAAGGTTAAAATTTTAGGTATTCCTCCATAATATATTTACGCATTGATTAAAAAAATAATATTAATAATAATCAGAATTCATCGGGTACATCGGAGGTATTTTGTGAACATCGGAAACAAAATTCGTAGCGCTGAGTACGCGACACTATATTCGCATCTCACTCTTGCATATGTTCTAGCTCAATGTTCTCACTCTCGCCGTTCCGCCGCGCCGGCGGCAGTCGCTTTCGGGCTTGCAACCAGAGCGGGTCTATGCCTGTTCCGTGAGCGTTGCCAGATGGATTTTTTAAAATGCTTTTAGCAGCAATCATTTCTCAATTATTATAATTTTTGACTCTATGAACGTTCGAATTAGCTATGAACGTTCCTATTTTTCCGATTTAAAATCGCTAATTTTTTAACGCGTACTGACTACCCTACACCGGAACGCACGTTTTTATTTTAGCACCGTAAGGGAAAGGTTAATATTATAAAAACCACGAAATTATAATTGAATATTTGATGTTGTTGTCTCTGACCGTTGTGGTCGAGCGGACTGCGCCCATTCGCGAAATTTCCCCATTGAAGTTATCCAAATAGCCGCGGCACTTTGGATCGTGGTTCTCCCCGCGTCGACACGCCCCCTCGGCCGGCACATGACAGTTCCCGCCGGGCGTAAATAAACAGAGCCGATTGGCGGAAATAGCAACAAACACACAGAGATATTATTTACTGCCAGGAAACAAAATCGCGCATGCTCATTTCGGTTTCTAAGTTTTATTCCTTTCTTAATATTGAAAACCCGACGTAAAAATGTTGAGAAAGCTAGGCAAGTAGGTCAGGAAGGAATAGTGTATTGTTTTTTTTTTCTGCGCACCCCTTCAGAGATGGTTAGTTAGCTAATTATACAGGGTGTCCCAGATCTCGACGTCAACCCGAAAACAGATGATAGGGCAAGTCATGTTGGTTATGAAAAAAATGTAAAAAAAATTGTATTTTTGAAATTATAGGCATTTAAAAAAAATCGAAAAATTTAATCTCTATATCGAGTGGTTATTTAATCTGTATATGGACAAATGTATGAAAGAGCTGAAAGGGTTGGATGTAGGTGCCAAAATGAGTGTGTCAGTAAGCTGTCTCTTGTATGCGGATGACGCTGTCCTTCTTGCAGACAACGAGCATGAACTACAAGTCCTGGTGAATTGTATGTATGAGGTATGCATGCGAAATGATCTGATGATGAATGTTAATAAGTCCAAGGTAATGATTTTTGAAAAGGAAGAAACCACGACAGTCTGCAACATAAGCGTGAATGGTGAAAATTTGGAGCAAGTAGTTGAGTTCGTGTAGTTAGGTAGTATGTTTTCAAAAGATGGGCGAGTGGAGAGGGATATTCAAATAAGGGTTGGAGCAGGCAACAAAGTGAATGGTGCACTTAAAGTTGTCATCGCAAAGAAAAACCTATCAAAAAAGCTAGAATGGCAGTGCACAATGGTGTTCTTCTACCGACCCTTATGTATGGAAGCGAAGCATGGAGCTGGCAAAAGAAGGATGAAAGTAGAATAAATGCAGTTGAAATGAGATCTCTTAGAATAATGTGTGGATACTCTGTGTATGATAGAGTGCCGAATGAAAATATAAGAAGTGAATGCGGTGCGAATGATGGTGTCATGAACAAAATAATGAAAGGATCATTAAGATGGTTTGGACATATGGAAAGAATGGTAAAAAAATTATACGTTAATGATGTAAATGGAACCAGAAATAGAGGAAGACCGAGGAAAACGTGGCACGACCAAATAAATCAAATATGGAATGTCGGCCATGTGAAGAGTCAGAGAAATCGACGCGCGTGCATGACACGATGTATGAATGTTGAGGAAGCGAGAGAAATGTGTCAGGAAAGAAAAGTGTGGCAGTCCATTCTTTCTGCCTACCCCTTCGGGGAGACGGCGTGATGGTTAGTTAGTTTTTTTTTTTAAATCGAGAAAATCAACACCCTGTGATGGTCTTTTAACTCCCGTTTCTACAAATCTTTACTTTTTATAATTTTTATTTTTATTATGTAATCCTTAATTAAGGTTCTATAAATTGTTGCCTAAAAAAATGACCCTTAGTCACTCATAAAAAAACTTGTTCAACACTGGGTACAACAACAAAATCCATGCCATGTTTTCCTCATTTCTTCCATGATTTCTCGCTCCATTTCTGTATTTAACTTGTCTATTATGTATTTTTATGAAAATTATTATCCTTCTTGTCCAAAGGGACATCATTTCTAATATAATAATTTTAATTTCATATTTTATTTGCCAGTTCCATGCTTACCTTTTAAACAAGAGTGTTAGACCAAGAACAGCATAGTGCACTACCAATTTAATTTTTCTAGATTAGTCTTTTCAATTCAATTCAGTGGAATAAAAATTAAATAAACACAAATGTCCGGATCGTCCAGCTGACGACAAGTGCACCATCTAAAATAACATTATGTGTCAAATTATTTTTATGTGTTATTTTATTTTATATCATTGTATTTTGTATAATTTGTTTTAGATTTATTATGTAGACGTTGAATGATTGAAGTGTGCGCGGGAGATGCCTATTGGTGGCGATGAGGTTCGCAACTCATCACACCGCGTCTCTCGCGTTGGCGAAAAGAGAAGAATGGAGTGCAGCATCGATTAAAGTGTTGCAGTTCATTCTTTCTGTCTACCCTTTCGGGGAAACGGCGTGATGGTTAGTTAGTTAGTTTTTAGTCTTTTCAATGTAAGCCCCGATAGAAGTTGGATGCTATGATGGTAGCAGAATATGGGTGGTTCAGAACATTAATGGATCAAGTCCATCGATCCTGATTCTGAGATAATTAGACCTGAAGTTGAAAGACTTTTGTAAAATCCAGGGATGTTTTCACTGCAAACACTTCATTTATTTTGATAGTACATGAACTTAAAGGTATAAATGCTGGTGCTAAGATGAGTGATCGGTCTGTAAATTGTCTACGTCTCTAAATTGTCTCATTGCGGATAGTGCGGACGAATTACAAGTCTTGGTGTCGAGAATGTATGAGGTATGCAAGTCAAATGATTTAATGATGAATGTCGGAAAGTCAAAGGTGATGGTTTTCGAAAGGGAAGAGCAAATGACAGTTTGTAATATAAGTGTGAACGAAGAGAACTTGAAACAGGTGAGGGAATTTGTGTATTTAGGTAGCATGTTCACAGCAGATGGCCGAACGGATAGTGACGTCGAAAGAAGGGTTGGTGCGGGTAACAAAGTGAATGGAGCTTTAAAAATAGTTATTGGAAACAAGAATTTATCAATGAAAGCGAAAACGGCCGTTCACAATAGACTTCTGGTCCCAACCCTAATGTATGGAAGCGAAGCATGGAACTGGCAAAAGAAGGATGAGAGTAGAATAAATGCGTTAGAGATGAGGTCCCTAAGACGTATGTGTGGTAGAACGATATACGACAGAATCTCAAATGCTGATATAAGAAAGGAATGTAGAGCGGAAGAAGGTATTATGAACAAAATTATGAAAGGATCGCTGCATTGGTTCGGACATATGGAACGCATAGATGGAGAAAGTATACGTTAATGATGTAAATGGGGTACGAAGTCGAGGCAGACCGAGGAAAACATGGCATGACCAAATTATTCAAATTTTAAAGGTTGGCCATGTTAGAAGTCGGAGGAATTGACGTGCGTGTATGACTCGTTGTATGAGTGTGGAGGAAGCTAGAGAGGTTTGCCAGGATAGAGTAGTGTGGCGGTCCATTCTCTCTGCCTACCCCTGCGGGGAAACGGCGTGATGGTTTTGATTGATTGATTGATTGATAGTACATGAATCAATTTAAATAAATAGACAAAAAATAAGATACACAAAGGCTTTATTAATATTAAAAGTACAAATAAAATAAAATAAAATGGACATGCTTCACTATTATTTTGAAATTTTTCCTTACGCAAATGAAACACATTTAAAAAAAATCAAAATAGAGCAATATTAAATTACAACATTAATCGTAAACAACTTCGTCGTTTTCAAAAGCTTCCTCACTTTGGTCATGGTCACTTGGTTCTGACTTCCCGGGTTTCATTTGTCACTGAATTTAGACTTGTTTTCTTCAAACACCTGTATAAACTCCCAACACTAATTTGTAAAGTCTCATGCACTGGACGAACTAAAGTCTTCACCTGAACTCATTTTTAGAAATCAACAGTCAACATAATATTCCTCTGATGGTGAACGAGCTGTTAAAATGGACATGATTCACTAGTATTCTGAAAGGTTTCAAATTTTGATCTCTAATCAATAATAGTATTCAAGAATCAATTGTATCTCAATAGAGACGAAGATGCAAATTGGAAACAGAATATGGTTGATCAAGGTGTTTACAGGACTTATGACCTGTCATTGGTTGGGTTAAGCGCACGCTTTATGTAATACAACATTCCCCATTCCACCTTATTTTTCTCATGACCACCATGTCTGACAACATTTTTTGGAAGTTGTATATATGTTTATCTCCAACACCACCCTTTACATGGTAGTTAGTATATTCAATCTACACACTAACGCCATCTATGAAGATTGTATTTTAAGCATTAAGCAGAAGATCTTTTTAACGCAATGTGAAAGGCTACCGCCATTTACCGCATTGCTAGAAACCGCCTGGGGATGTCACTGCAATCTATATGCTATAATTTTGACCAGTTTTTGTTTTTTTTACAACATTTTGAATGTATACAAATACTTGTAGACAAACAACTGGATTTCACCCATTGCGGGCTATCAATTCAAGAATCAATTGTATCTCAATAGAGACGAAGAGTCTTCGTCATTTATGGAGAAAATTGAAAGGCTACTATTCTGTTTTTAACACACAACATAGAAATCTGTTTTATCTACCTGTAGAAACACTAAACTCCAAATTTATAAAATTTGGATCCATTAATATTCTGACCCACCCATATGTATTTTGAGGTTATGTTTATTGTCCATCAGGTCTGATAGACTCACTGCCGATGGGGGACACACTGATCTGCTCCGCGGGGTTCCTCCACCTCGGGGACATCGTGTCGCTCTTCGCAGAGGGAAGCGTCAGCGGCTTCCTCAGCACACTCGGGTGAGTTTCTCCCAAAACATATGAGTTTTTCTGAATGTACGGATATGTAAAATTAAAATATCTAAAATATATGACATTGTATTTGGTAAGGAATATTTTTTCTGGAAAAGATATGAGTTTCTCATATAAGATATGAGTTTCTCATATAAGATACGAGTTTCTCATATAAGATATGAGTTTCTCATATAAGATATGAGTTTCTCATATAAGATATGAGTTTCTCATATAAGATATGAGTTTATCTCATAATATTAGTTTCTCCCAAAATATGAGATCTCACACTAGATAATAGTTTTTTTTTAATATATCATTTGTACAGAAGATATGGGTTTCTCACAAACAATAAAAGTTTGTCATCAAAGTAATAGTTTTAAACAAAAGATATTATCGGTTATTATGATATCAGTTAAAATTATGGTCCCTCCAAGAATATATGAGTTTTTATCAAAAGACATGAGTTTCTCCCAGAGCTATTTTAAATTTAATTATTAATTTAATTTAAAACATGTTTTTTTCTCCTGTAAGAAATTATGCAGGTTAATTTTCTATTTTATTGTATGATATTCTCGAAATTTTTCCATTTATCTCAAAAGGTTTGAGTTTTCTAAAAAGGTTTGTTATGTATAATTTATTTAAAAAATAATATGAGTATTTAAAAAAAAAATCTAATACAGACATGATCTTCATGTAGATTGCTTGACCTAAATATTCAAATGGTATTCTGGGCTCCAGCATCCGAACAGGCTTTGAATATGTAATTGTCTGGACTACGGCCACAAATAAATTTATCGAGCATAGTTTAATACAATGGTTTTCTCACTCTTCTATCTAAATATTATTATTTTTTAATTATTTCTTTCGTCTTTCAGATTGGTAGATGACAGGACGGTGGTATGTCCGGAGGCCGGTGATCTCACAGATCCTCCGAAGAAGTTTAGAGGTATTCTTTCATCACCATCACAATCATTGTTCGCAAACCCACCGAGGAACGGTTTTAATAATTATATAAATAGTCAAAAACCCAGATGACAAAGAAAAAGATTTTGAAGTGTTTAACTAGTTGGAACCCGTGAAATATTCACAGAAGTAAACCAAATTCTACATTAAGTTTCACGGTTTGTTTGTTTGTTTAATGACATACAACAAAATTGAAAATAATCCAGAAACATTCTCAGGTATGCGCATTGTGTGCATTTCAAATTACTTTCGCAGAGAATCTTAAGTATTCCTCTCTTGCTCTCTTGTATTTATGAATTAAAAAAACACTGGTTTCATTTATTTATTTAAAAAAAAAGACTAATACCAATGATTTAAATCAATGATATTAGAATTTATTTTACAATCTTCAATGTGAGCAGAAAATAGCTCATTATTATGAAGAAGGAATCTGGTCATGTCCAGGCTCGAACCCAAGTCCCCTGGATCAGAAGCCAAGCATTCTATCCCCTAGACCACCACCCGATTAAAAACAGGGGTTTCATTTATTAATAAATAAATAAAACAGTGGTTTTATTTATATAATATTATAAATAAATAAAGAAACAGTGGTTTCATTTGTGAATTTAAAAAAACATTGTTTTCATTTATAAATATATAAAATAACAGTGGTTTCATTTATAAATTTGAATAAATATGTATTTTTGAATAATATATATTTTTAATTTAATAAAAAATTTGGTTTTCGAATTTGTATACCTCTCCATTTTAGCATATAATTGGAATATCGGCATGTGTCTTTGAGAACTTGTTAAGCATGAGTCTATAAATGGACCAGCCCGCCTGTGAGAATTGAACCCTTGACCTGATGCTTCCTGGGCTCGCTGGCTCAGTTCAAGGGTACTATTCCAATGCTATCCATTTTTAGATTTCTTTTCCATATACTGGCTGGCTCTAACTGAACTTTATCTTCACTACAGGGTCATTGTATTGCTTCCCATTACATACTATGGTTTTCATCTTGTTTATAACCACATTTATAAATGGTTGATCCTGTTCTAACCACATTTGTAGATGGTAGATCCTGCTGGAACCACATTTGTACTGTAGATCCTGTGGTAACCACATTTGTAGATGTTAGATCTTGTTGTAACCACATTTGTATTGTAGATGGTAGATCCTGTTGGAACCACATTTGTATTGTAGATGGTAGATCCTGTTGTAACCACATTTGTAAATGGTAGTTCCTGTTGGAACCACATTTGTATATAGTATATCCTGTTGGAACCACATTTGTAGATGTTAGATCTTGTTGTAACCACATTTGTATTGTAGATGGTAGATCCTGCTGTAACCACATTTGTATTGTAGATGGAAGATCCTGTTGTAATCACATTTGTAGATGGTAGATCCTGTTGTAACCACATTTGTAGATGGTAGATCCTCTTGGAACCACATTTGTGGATGGTAGATCTTGTTGTAACCACATTTGTATTGTAAATGGTAGATCCTGTTGGAACCACATTTGTATTGTAGATGGTAGATCCTGTTCGAACCACATTTGTATTGTGGATGGTAGATCCTGTTGTAACCACATTTGTATTGTAGATGGTAGATCCTGTTGGAACTACATTTGTATTGTAGATGGTAGATCCTGTTGGAACCACATTTGTATTGTAGATTGTAGATCCTGTTATAACCACATTTGTATTGTAGATGGTAGATCCTGTTGGAACCATGTTTGTATTGTAGATGGTAGATCCTGTTGGAACCATATTTGTATTGTAGATGGTAGATCCTGTTGGAACCACATTTGTATTGTGGATGGTAGATCCTGTTGTGACAACATTTGTATTGTACTGCTTAATTGATTATTTAGCAATCCAGTGTAAATTCCGTTACAATAATCTAAATGTGACACTACAAACGAATTAACGAGGGTTCTAGCTTCATTAATAGGTAAAAATCTCTTTATATGTTTGAGCTGCCTCTGTTGGAAAAATCCAGATTTAACAAGCCTCGTTATATGTGTATCGTAATATGACTTGTATTCTGTTCCAGATTGCCTGTTCAAGATATGTCCCATGAACCGGTATTCCGCCCAGAAGCAGTTCTGGAACACGGCCAAACAGACAAACACCGACACGGGACTGCTGAAACGCTTGCACGTGAGTTCTATTATCAACGGGCATGTGTCTTCTAGTCTTCCTGTGTCTTCTCTGAAGTAGTTTCTCCATTTAAAAATAACAAACCATCACACCGTTTCCTCGGAAGAGTACGCAAAGAGAATGGACTGCCACACTACTCTATTCTGACATAAGACTACAGGGGAAAAACAAGGAATGTCAGTTAAAATTCAAAATAAATGTAATAATGCCATCTAGCGGCATTTGTACGTATCTATCCACAGTAAAATTTTCATATTCAAAAATCATGTGTGTCATCGACTATGGCCAGATAATCGATTGCTAATTGCTAAGAGATATATAGACTTTGATTAGCTTTATTCTCAATTTATTCAAATTAACCTTCTACTGACATTCCTTGTTTTTCCCCTGTAGTCTTCATATCCATCTAAATCAAATCAAATCAAATCAGTTTATTTTCTCAAAAGATATTACAAACAACAATTATAGTTTAAGACATCTATTGAGAACAGGTAAAACATAAAAAATATTTAACATTAGGAAGACAAGATACTCTTCAAAATCAAGAGTATTTGCCTTCTAAACGTACTTTCACAAATATTAAAGACGTCGATCTCCGAAGCGATCATGTTCAGCAGTTTGATTGCTCTCCCCACCGGCATCACCAGAGGCAGGTTGGTTCTGCATGCTGGGAGATAAAATGTGCTGATAGCCTCCAAATAACGTTTCGTTGTATTCATACAGCGAGTAATCTTCAGACTTCTAACATGGCCGATATTGATTAATTTGGTCATGCCATGTTTTCCTTGGTCTTTCTCGACTCCCTAACCCATTCATATAGCCATAATCCATTCACATAGCGGACCATTCAAATTTAATCAATTTGATCGTGCCATGTTTTCCTTAGTCTTCCTCGACCCGTTACATCGTTAACAAATGCTTTCTAAGCCACTCTTCATTTGGTCTGGTTGGAGGAGCTGAACAGCGGGTAGACATACAAGCCCTAGTCAACAAGGCAGTGGTTAACTCTAGTGCTCTAAAATCTTGGGAGACATGGATGACAAAGACATGGCCATTAAAAGTAAGATGAGAATCTATAAAGCATGCGTAAGACCAATAATAACATATGGCGTTGAAGCAAGGGCAGACACAGTCAGGACCAAACAAATTTTGAGGACTTTCGAGATGAAGACACTGAGGACGATAGCAGGCAAGACACTGAGAGACCGCGTGAGGAACACCAGAACAAGAGAGATATATGAGGTGGAGGATATTATAAGATGGAGTAGACAGCGATGGAGGGATTGGTAAGGTCATGTCCAAAGATTGGACACCACCAGACTCCCCTATATTGCATTGCATAATCAGCCTCATGGGACTCGTCCTCTTGGAAGACCTCCTAAAAGATGGAGGGACAGCTGGGAGTCTACCTTACAGGAGGAGCAACACTCTGGAGAACAGACCACATAGGTCTACAGTAAAGAAGAAGACATGGAAGTTAAGTAAAGAAGCAATATACAAAATCAAAGTTGCACAATGGGCCATGGAAAGATCCATGTTGGGTATCTCGCTTAGAGACCATATACCCAACATGGATATTAGAAGACACACCAGGGTCACCGATGTAGGGATACGCATTGCGAGAAAGAAGTGGCAGTGGGCTGGTCATGTGTGCCGACAGAATGATCAAATCAAATCAAATCAGTTTATTAACTCACATTACAAACAGGAAAATGTTTAAGGCATCTATTAAGTACAGGTAAAACATCATAAAAATACAACATAGTACCAGGAACGCATTAGAGATGGTTCGACATTTGGAAGACAAGATACTTTCTAAAGTCAAAGTATTTGTCTCCTGAACGTACCTTCACTAATATATGAAAGACATCGATCTCCGAGGAGACCGCGTTCAGCAGACTTATTGCTCTTCCCACCCGTGTCACCAGAGGCAGATTGGTTCCGGTGGCCGGTAGGTAAAACAATCTGTGCTGTCGCTGTCGGAGAAATCTATCAGGGACAAAAATACCAACACCCTCTAGCACAGCCGAGTTCTCGAAATATCCCCATATTAATGTAAAGAAATGATTAAATCAAATCAAATCTGTTTATTTTCTCAAAAGACATTACAAACATTTTTTATAGTTTAAGGCATCTATTGAGAACAGGTAAAACATAATAAATATATAATACCAGGAACGCATGAGAGATGGTTCGACATTAGGAATACAAGATACTCTCCAAAGTCAAGAGTATTTGTCTTCTGAACGTACTTTCACGAATATGAAAGACATCGATCTCCGAAGCGATCTAGTTCAGCAGTTTGATTGCTCTCCCCACCGGCATCACCAGAGGCAGGTTGGTTCTGCATGCTGGGAGATAAAACATTATGTGCTGACGCTGTCGAAGATAACCACCCGGAACATAAAGATGGATAGCCTCCAAGATGACGGAATTCTCAAAGAATCCCCTGATAAGTCTGAAGAAATGAGTAAGTGTGCAACCATCTGTAAACTATTGATCCCCAGCATGCCCAAGAGGAATGCAGTGGGATAAAGCCACGGATAGCTACCAAACTCCCTCATGTAGAGATATCTCAGAAATCTTTTCTGAACCCTCTCTAACATGAGCGAGTATCTCGCCTTGCGGGGACTCCATATTACCGAGCCACACTCGAACCGGCTCCGGACCAATGAGTTATACAATGATGAAGGATGGAGCCAGAGGGTGACTGAATGGAGACCAAGAACTGGAGAACACTGGCGAGAGACCGAGAGGAATGGCGTGAGGGTGGAGAGGCTCACGTCCAGCAGTGGTTGGAGACAAGCTGACGAAGAGAAAGAAGAAGATCAATATACGAGTAGAGTATTAGATTGTTCTCTATCTGCCTGTATTGTGTGCAAAACAAGAAAAGCATCATGATTTATGGGCCATTCGGAAATAAATGATAAAGATGCCCTCCCATAAATTATTGTTTTGAATAATAAACAAGTTTTTCCGGAAGGTAAACACTCAAAGTTAGGGCCTCGCTGTTTGAAAAATTATTAAAAATATTATGGAACGCTCTCTGTTCTAAAATATTAATAAATAAAAACACAGGTTTATGTTATATTACGGAACACTGTGTCTCTTATAATATTACAAAAAACTGTGTCTCTTGTAATATTACAAAACATTGTGTCTCTTGTAATATTACAGAAAACTGTCTCTTGTAATATTACAAAACATTGTGTTCCTTATACAATAATATTACAGAACACTATGTCGCTTGAAATATTTCAGAAAACTGTCTCGTGTATAGAATACTGTGTCTATTATAATATTACAAAGAAATCTGTATCTTGTATAAAAAACTGTGTTTTTATGATATTACGGAGAACTGTGTGTCTTTCGTAAATAATACTATAGAAAACTGTCTCTTGTAATATTACAGAACACTGTGTTCCATATAATATTACAGAACACTATGTCGTTTGAAATATTACAGAAAATTGTCTCTTGTAAAGAATACTGTGTCTATTATAATATTACAGAACACTGTCTCGTGTAATATCAAAGAAATCTGTATCTTGTATAGAAAACTGTGTTTATTATGATATTACAGAGAACTGTGTCTCTTGTAATATTATTATATAATACAAAACACTGTTTCTCTTGTAGTACTACAGAAAACTGTCTCTTGTAATATTACAGAACGCTGTGTTCCTTATAATATTACAGAACACTATGTCGCTTGAAATATTTCAGAAAACTGTCACTTGTATAGAATACTGTGTCTATTATGATACGAGTATTACAGAGAACTGTGTCTCTTGTATAATAATATTATAGAAATAATGGTGAAATAAAGTAGTAAAATTAGATAATTACAAGAGACATATAATTCTTAAATAACCATTATGCTGCCTAATTGAATGAGTAGGCAGAAAGGATTGACTGTCGCAATGTTCTATACTGACTTATTTCATTAAAAAAACTGTTTTATTTTTGCTATCTCAATGAATTGAAATATACAGAAAACACACTATTTATCGCTTGTATTTCATGAAATGTTATTTTGTGTGTTCTTATTATGTTCACAATGATTTAAAATATTCCGAATTTTTCTAATTTAATATTACAGAAAACACAGTGTTATATACATACAATATTTTTAAAGAATCTAAATATTACAAAACAAAAACACAATGTTTACTAAAACACTGTGTTTTTGTTGTTTACAAAACACTGTGTTTTAAACGCTCTATTTATAAAAAAACAATGTGTATTTGTAAACAATGTATTTAGTAAAACACTGTTTTTGTAATATTTTATTAAACTTTTTTTTTAATCTTATAAAATATATTATATGATAACAGTTTGAACACTGTTTTAAATTTAATAAAATCTTTATTGATTAAAGCCATTTTAAACCATATACTATTCATATCGCGCGGGCAGCCCTGATTTTCATCAGATTCTGTTTATTGGGAGCCCATCTGACACAGTGAGATATCCCCGGCAATAAACCAAACGTGCTGCCACCGCAAAGTATGCAGAAATAATTATTTACACAGACAACAGAGATGTGGGCCCACGTTTATTTCTCCTCTCAAACAAATTGATAATATTTGTAATGCCGTTTTAAATATACACACTTCATTCGATTGTTGCCGTTTTCAAAATGTATTAACCCTTTTAAACCCCTCAAAAAAATGGAACTAGAAATGCAGGAAGACGAAGGAAAATGTGACACGATCAAATAAATCAAATATTGAATGGGGCCACGTGTGGAGTTGAAGAAATCGACGTGCGTACATGACACAATGTATGAATGTTGAGGAAGAGAGAGAATTATGTCAGGAAAGAAGAGTGTGGCGGTCCACTCTTTCTGCCTACTCCTTCTGAGAGATGGTGTGATAGTTATTTTTTTTAGTTGGTTTGGAACTTGTTTTTTGTATAGTTCAACGGGTTTTTTGGAAAGTGGAACTTGTTTTATGTAAAGTTCAACGGGTTTTTTGGAAAGTGGAACTTGTTTTATGTAAAGTTCAATCGGTTTTTTGGAAATTGGAACTTGTTTTATGTAAAGTTCAACTTTTTTTTGGAAAGTGGAACTTGTTTTATATAAGTACAAACCGTTTTATGGAAATAGGAACTTGTTTTATGCAAGTTCAACCAGTTTTGGAAATTAGAACTTGTTTTATGTAAAGTTCAACCACTTTTTGGGAAATTGGAACTTATTTCATGTAAAGTTCAACCGTGTTTTTGGAAAATGGAACTTGCTTTATGTAAAGCTCAATCTGTTTTTTGAAAATTGGAACTTATTTCATGTAAAGTTCAACCATGATTTTGCAAAGTAGTTCAACCTCTTTTTTCATATTTATAATATTATGAGTCACAATTATTACATTAAATTATGTGTTTTTTAATTTAATTTTTATGGCGTTTTTGGGCTAAGAATACTGAAAGGGTTAAGAACAAGAGATTTCTATTAAGCAGCACGTGGGTTGTCGAAACATAAATAACACCGCGGGCATTGAAGAGATGTGTCTAATTGTGTCAGACAAATTATTATGTAAACATTGGAGTTAATACATCCAACCAATCTTACTAAAAAAAGACTCATCTCACACAGAGACAAAAGCCCCCCACATTATCCTGACACATCTCTCTAGCTTCCTCTTTATTATCTAAACTCAGCACACTTTCTAATCTTCTTCCTTGTTGTAGACCAATGTGGTCTGTTCTCCAGAGTGTTGCTCCTCTTGTGAGGTAGACTCCCAGCTGTCCTTACATCTTTTAGGAGGCCTTTTACAATGACGAGTCCCATGAGGTTGATTATGCAATGCAATATAGGGGAGTCTGGTGGTGTCCATTCTTTGAACATGACCGTACCAGTCCCTTTTTCGCTGTCTGCTCCATCTTATAATATCCTCAACCTCACAAATCTCTCTTATTCAGGTGTTCCTCACGCGATCTCTCGGTGTCTTGCCTGCTATCGTCCTCGGTGTCTTCATCTCGGAAGTTCTCAAAACTTGTTTGGTCCTTACTGTGTCTGCCCTTGATTTGACGCCATATGTTATTACTGGTCTTACACATGCTTCATAGATTCTCATATTACTTTTAATGTCTTTGTTTTTCCATATTCTGGATTTTAGAGCGCAAGAGATTGCAGCTGCCTTGTTTACTTGGGCTTGTATTTCTTCTTGCAGATCAGCTCCTCCCACCAAGTCTATGCCTAGATACTTGACGGTCCTTCTTTCCGGAGATACTTCTCTTCCTTCTTCAACATTTATATAACACACATACGTTGAGTTCTCTGACTCCTCACGTGGCCGACATTTAATATTTGATTTATTTAATTGTACCACGTTTTCCTCGGTCTTTCTCTATTCCTAATTCCGTTTACATTGTTAACATAATATACTTTCTTCATTCTTTCCATGTGTCCAAACTATCTTAATGATCCTTATTTGTTCATAAAACTTTTATTCGCACTGTATTTGACACTCTATCACAAAGATTTTATACACATTCGTCTAAGAGATATCATTTCCAGTTACACGCTTCACTTCCGTACATAAGGGTCGGTACAAGAACACCATTTATTAAAAGCGGTGGCAAAGTGGTTTCTGCATGGATATATAAACTCTTTAACCAGTACTCTAAGGAAGTATATATGCCACTCGACTTGAAAAGAGCAGTAATCATGCCTCTGTACAAAGGAAAAGGGTTGCGTATGGAATGTGGAAATCACAGATATATTAGTACTGGGAATTCGTTTTGACTTATTTTAATAAATTAATTAAACAGTGGGTGAGATAGGTGAGCGGTAGGAAGGAGTGGAAACGTTTTGAAGAGGCCTATATCCAGCAGTGGAATGATCAGAGCTGAGGAAATAATGCATAATTTTTTTTTTGCAGCACGCGGCTGAGATTGAGAAGAAACAGAATGACATCGAGAACAAGAAACTGCTGGGCAGCATGGTGCAGTATGGGAGTGTGGTTCAACTTCTCCACGTCAAGTCTAATAAGTACCTCACCGTAAGTCTTCAACATATTTCATATCTCTTTAAAAACAATTTTTAAACTGGTTTAAACTAAAAAACAATTATATAAGGTAGATTGTTAAAAATATCATGGACAGAAAGAAAATTAAGAAAGAAGAAAGAAAATTGAATTACCATGATTGTAAAGTGCAGGAAAGGTGTGAGACTTGCAAATCTATCGCCGACGTTATTGGAAAACTCCAGGTGTTTATAAATAGGTGCCTTCGCTTAATATTCAAGATCTATTGGCCCCAAACAGTATCAAATGCCGTTCTCTGGACCATGGCAGGCGAAAAGCCAATTAGAGAACAAGTCGCTAGACGCAAATGGCAGTGGATCGGTCACACTCTGCGATGGAACCCAGCCTGCATCGCTCAGGGTGCACTAGACTGGTTTCCAATTGGGGGAAAGAGGAAGCGAGGCAAACCTAGAGCCACCTGGAGAAGAACCCTGCAGGACGAGGTTAAAGTAGCAGGCCTCACTTGGGATGATGTTAGGTATCAGGCATGCAATAGAGTCGGGTGGAGAAGGGTCCACGGAGGTGTGATAGGACAAGAAGAAGAAGGTGCAGGAAACTGGAATACTTTTCAAGGTTGTCGTGATCTCTCCGGGCTATGTGCCCAAAATACTTTAACACTCTCTGAGAGTACATCCGCGAGAGTCTTGCTCTGATACCCAGCAGGTCAATGATCGACTGGTTTGTTCTTGTCGTCCAGGGTATACATTAACCCTTACCACTCCTTTGTCGAATGCCAGCCGACATGGCTATATGTACGCTACAACTCAGTTGTCTGCTGGCGGCCGACAAGATAAGACTTGCGCGCGTGCAAAACTTGACGCGTGTCGTTGTTTCTTGTGATTATTCGTTAAAAAACATTTAATTTCACGTTTTAATAAGATTTTGAATGTTTTCCGTTTTTATTTTACTATAAAATAATCATTGAAAATTCACATAACCTAAAATGGCGGAAACTTGGCGTGATATGTCATGCAGAGGAGCGATTAGAGTACAAGATCATTGCGAAACTGGACAAAGGTTCTAAAGACTGTACTGTGTGCAGTAACAGAAAATTTCCAGGGGGAAGACGGGAAACAGTGTGGTTTTGTGAGACCTGTTCCAGAAAACCTGGTCTCCACCTGGAGATTGTTTTAAAAAGTACCATACTAAGCAAAACTATAAGTAGTCCACAATTTTTTATTTGAAGAATAAATTATTACAAATGAATTTTTAACGATTTTTTTTGTAACTACCTATCAATGAAAATATTTCCACATTATTTAAATTAGAGTTGGCTGACAAACAATATAAAAAATAATGTAGTGGTAAGGGTTAAGGCACAATATGAAAATCAATAAATACAAAATGTTGCAACTGATTATTCAAGGAAAACAGAGTGTCGAGGGAAGAAGAAAGTCCTGGCTAGAAAACCTCGGAGAATGGTTCAGTTGCAGCACAATATCCCTGATTATCTAAATTGTGTCATTTTTTTTTAAGGTGAACAAAAGACTGCCAGCCCTTCTGGAGAAGAATGCCATGCGGGTGTATCTGAATGCCAACGGAAACGAGGGTTCTTGGTTCTACATCCTTCCCTTCTACAAGTTGAGGTCTACGGGTAAATACAAGCCGAATAAATCCAAAATTATACATATTTTAAAGCCGATAAATTCAAGTGCGACGAGTCATATTACATAAGGCACGATAAATATTAGAAGGAAGCAGATAACATAAATAAGAAAAGGGAACAAAGGTGGAAGGTAGTATTTATAATTTTTTGTTAGATTGTATAAAGGAAAAGTTTTTAATGTATTATTTTATATACTAGGGGGATTGGAGCAAGCTAACCGAATTTACGTATCTGGGAAGCATGTTTACAAGAGACGGAAAAATTGAGAAAGATATCGAAAGAAGGGTTGGTGCTGGGAATAAAATAAATGGTGCACTCAGAGTCATTACTGCAAATAGAAATATATCCATAGAAGCAAAGATGGCAGTACACAATGGAGTTCTAGTGCCAACCCTCATGTATGGAAATGAAGCTTGCAGCTGGCAAAAGAAGGATGAAACCAGGATAAACGCCGTAGACATGAGATCACTAAGAAGAATGTGCGGGAAAACGTTGTATGATAGAATACCGAACGATGAAATAAGAGAGAAATGTAAGGCAGATGACTGCATCATTGATAAAATTAAAAAAGGATCCCTGACATGGTTTGGATATATGGAATGAATAGATGAGAGTAGAATGGTAAAGTTGTACACAAGCAGCGTGAGTGGAAAAAGAAGCCGAGGACGACCGAGGAAAACATGGCATGACCAAATTAATCAATTACTAAAAAAAAGTGGCCGCCTTCGAAGTCGGAATAATCGACGTGCGTGCATGGTACGATGTATGAATGTAGAGGAAGCCAGAGAGGTATGCCAGGACAGAGCATTGTGGCGATCCATTCTCTCTGTCTATCCCTCCGGAGAAATGGCGTGATGGTTAGTTAGTTAGTTTTACTAGGGGAATATAAGCAGGAATTTGGTTATTTATTCAATTCACATTTCTTTGGTTTTATTTGTATTTGTAATGTCTGTTTAGAAAAATAAATAAATTTTAATTTGAGTGTTAAGGTTTTAAATTAATTTGTTTATTTCAGGGGACAACGTGGTGGTCGGAGACAAGGTTATCCTCAACCCGGTGAACGCCGGACAGCAGGTCTTGCACGTGTCGGCGAACCACGATCTTCCGGACAATGTCGGCTGCAAAGAAGTGAGGAAAAAGCAGTTTAATCTAAATTTAAACGCTAAATATATCCCCTATTTAAAAAAAAAAACTAGCTAACCGTCATGACATTTTCTCAAAGAGATAGACAGAAAGAATGGACTGCCACACTGTTCTTTCCTGACAACATCGTCAAACACCTCGGCTGACAGACAAAGCCTTGATGTCACATTATCTTTAGAGAAAAATCACGATCTTAAGGTGCTTTCACGCAAATCAGATTTTCGCAGAGTCTGAAATTACTAACTAACTAACCATCACGTTGTCTCTCCGAAGGGGTAGGCAGAAAGAATGGACCGCCACACTTTTCTTTCCTGATATATATCGCTCGCTTCCTCAACATTCATACATCGTGTCATGCATGCGCGTCGATTTCTCTGACTCCTCACGTGGCCGACATTCAATATTTGATTTTAAAAATAGATAGAAATAGGATGGAGTGCCGCATCAGTAAAGGTGTGACAGTCCATTCTTTCTGCCTACCCTTTCGGGGAGACGGCGTGATGGTTAGTTAGTTAGTTAGTTAGTTAGAAATAGTTCCATTTACATCGTTCACGTATACTTTTTTTACCATTCTTTCTTCATTCATTCATTCCATGTGTCAAAACCATCTTAATGATCCTTTCATTATTTTGTTCATGACACCATCATTCGCACCGCATTCACTTCTTATATTTTCATTCGACACTCTATCATACACAGAGTATACACACATTCGTCTAAGAGATCTCATTTCTAGCGCGTTTATTTTATTTTCATCCTTCTTTTGCCAGTTCCATGCTTCTCATTCACACATCAGGTTCAGTACAAGAAGACCATTGTGAACTGCTATCGTCGATTTTTGGACAGATCTTAAATTATGTTTTTTTCTTATAGGTGAACGTGGTAAACGCGTCCACGCCATGGAAGGTCACCCTCTTCATGGAGCATCGGGAGAACCAGGAGGAGATATTGAAGGGCGGAGACGTCGTGAGATTGTTCCACGCCGAGCAGGTGCGTTGATACTCATTCGAGAAAAGATGGTAAATTTTTATGGGTACGACAATGTATTAATTGGGTGGTATTTTGTTTTTTTCAGGAAAAGTTCCTTACCATGGATGAGTACAAAAAGCAGCAGCACGTCTTCCTCAGGACCACCGGGAGATCCAGCGCCACGGCTGCCACGTCCAGCAAGGCCTTGTGGGAGATCGAGGTCCGTTCTTCATTGTACTGATTATTAAAATATTTTTATATGATATGAAGTGAAGTGACATTTGACTTGGTATCATAAGACAAGACACGGTATCCTATCACAAGACATGGCATTCTATCACAAGACGTGGTATCCTATCAAATTACGTGGTATCTTATCACAAGACATAGAATTCTATCACAAGACGTGGTATCCTCTATCTCTAACTAACTAACTAACTAACCGTCACGCCATTTCCCCGGAGGGGTAGGCAGAGAGGATGGATCGCCACACTGGCCTGTCCTGGCATACCTCTCGGGCTTCCTCTACATTCATATATCGTACCATGCACGCACGTCGATTATTCCGACTTCGAATGTGGCCGCCTTTTAGTAATTGATTATTTTGTTCATGCCATGTTTTCCTCGGTCGTCCTCAGCTTCTTTTCCCACTCACGCTGCTTGTGTACAACTTTTTAACCATTCTACTCTCATCCATTCGTTCCATATGTCCGAACCATCTCAGGGATCCTTTTTTAATTTTATTCATGATGCAGTCATCTGTCTTACATTTCTTTCTTATTTCATCGTTCGGTATTCTATCATACAACATTTTCCCGCACATTCTTCTTAGTGATCTCATTTCTACGGCGTTTATCCTGCATTCATCCTTCTTTTGCCAGCTCCAAGCTTCACTTCCATACATGAGGGTTGGCACTAGAACGCCATTGTGTACTACCATCTTTGCTTCTGTGGATATATTTCTATTTGCAGTAATGACTTTGAGTGCGCCAATTATTTTATTCCCAGCACCAACCCTCCTTTCGATGTCTTTTTCCATTTTTCCGTCTCTTGTAAACATGCTTCCCAGATACGTAAATTCAGTAACTTGCTCCAATTTCTCGCCCATCGCACTTATATCACAAATCGTCGTACATTCTTCTTTCTCGAAAACCATCACTTTAGATTTAGACTCATTCATCACCAAGTCACTCTTTTTGCATGCCTCATACATCCTTGACACTAACACTTGCAACTTTTCTTTACTGTCAGCGATTAACACAGCATCGTCTGCATATAACAAACAGCTGACTGACAAACAATTCATCTTAATTGATAGTTGATCAATCATGAAGCAAATGATCAACAAGTCATCCAGTAAAGGAGCAAGTGATCAAAAAGTCATCCTGTAATGGAGCAAGTGATCAATAAGTCATTCGGTAATGGAGAAAATGATCAATAAGTCATCCAGTAAAGGAGCAAGTGATCAACAAGTCATCCTGTAATGGAGCAAATTATCAATTAGTCTTCCAGTAATGGAGAAAATTATCAATTAGTCTTCCAGTAATGGAGCAAATGATCAAAAAGTCATCCAGTAATGGAGCAAATGACCAATAAGTCATCCAGTAATGGAGAAAATGATCAATTAGTCTTCCAGTAAAGGAGCAAGTGATCAATAAATCATCCTGTAATGGTGCAAATGATCAATTAGTCTTCCAGTAATAGAGCCAGTGATCAACAAGTCATCCAGTAATGGAGCAAATGATCAATTAGTCTTCCAGTAAAGGAGCAAGTGATCAATAAGTCATCCAGTAATGGAGGAAGTCATCCAACATCTAGTAATGAAGTAATGTAAAATATTTTTTCTAGGTCGTGCAACACGATCCTTGCAGGGGTGGAGCGGGGGATTGGAATTCCCTGTTCAGGTTCAAACACCTCGCCACCGGCCATTATCTAGCGGCTGAGTCTGGAGCTTCTACTCCGTAAGTTAGCGTTTTTTTAATTTGTTTGGAATTGATATATCTAATCTCATCTCTTCAACATGTTTTGGTATAGCCTCTTCCATCCATGGAGTCCACACGAGGCGAGATATTCCGCAATGCTAGAGAGGGTTCAGAACAAAATTCTGAGGTATCTCTACATGAAGGAGTATGTTAGTTATCCGTGGCGCTATCCCACGGCATTTCTTTAAGGAATGCCCAGGACCAAATCTCTGCAGCTTCGAAGAGATGGGCATCTCATAACCCATTTATTTAAATTAATTAGGTGATATTTCGAGAACTCGGCCGTGCTGGAGAATGTCGGTCTTTTTGTCCCTTTTGTTTTACCTACCGGCCGCCTGAACCAATCTGCCTCCGGAAGAGCAGCTGAATGCAGTCTCCTCGAAGATTGATGTATTTCATATTAGTGAAAGTACGTTCGGAATACAAATACTTTTGACTTTAGCAAGTATCTTGTCTTCCTAATGTCAAAACATCTCTCATGCGTTCCTGGTATTGTATTATATACCATATATATAATAATTTACCTGTACTCAATGGATACCTTAAACATTTATGTTGTTTGTAATGTCTGTTGAGTTAATAAATTGATTTGATTTGATTTGATCCACGTGTAACAAATGAACAACATTTAGGTGATTCATTTGGACACATGGACGATAGCTGGCAATACACTGAGAGATCGCGTGAGGAACATCAGAATAAGAGAGATATGTGAGGTTGATGATGTTATAAGATGGAGCAGACAGCGAAAAGGGACTGGTACGGTCATGTTCAAAGAATGGACACCACCAGACTCCTCTATATTGCATTGCATTATCAACCTCATGGGTCTCATCCTCGTGGAAGACCTCTTAAAAGATAGAAGGACAGCTGGAAGTCTACCTCACAGGAGGAGCAACACTCTGGAGAACAGACCACATAGGTCTACAACAAGGAAGAAGAAGAAGAAGAGTTGGACACAAAACAACATATCTCAGAAGGATGTCGACATCAGTGAGGCAGTACTCCTTCCAGAATGGATAATATATTTGTTATGAACACTTCCCCAACCGCAGTAAAAATGTCCAAATCCGTGGCAATTAAATTCGAAGTCCGAATTGCTCTTCCTACTGGCATCACCAAAGGCGGGTTGGTTCTGCGTGATGGAGTAAAGAACAATTGATATCGGTGTTGCCTCATGTACAAAAATACCTATTTGTTCCAGAACATAGTGGTGCTTAAAAGAGTCCCAAATCAGCTTGAAAAAATGTATTGCTGTAAACCCTTCCTTCGTCAGTCCAAGGGAGTTATACCCTAGCATACCCAAGAGAAATGCCATCGGATATAGCCAAAAATATTCTCCATACTCTCTCAGGTAGAGGGTTCCCAAAAAGTTCTTTTGAATCCGCGATGGTAATGTCCATATTACGCATTGACTGTTTCAGTGACATAGCGGGTGCGGATCCAAGTTACCAGCTGGTCTCAGTGGCGTACTCTTCGGAGATAGCCACCCTGTTTGAGCTGGATCCAACAACCATGACGAGGGCGGATTCCCTTGTACCACAGAGCAGCTACGTCAGGTATACATCTTCTTTAACATTGTCACTATATCAGTCCATCTGTTCATTACTTTGTTATTCCATCAGTCTGTTTTTATGTCAAGGTCATCTGCAAGTAATCCTCTCGTTCATCATTACATTAGTTCAATAGTTCCCAGTCCGTCAGTCCATCAGTCTGTCATACCATCAATCCAGTCTGTTAGTAAAATAGTTTATGCTTACATTAGTCAGTACTCTAGTTCGTCATTACATTAGTCTAACAGTTCCCAGTCCGTCAGTCCATCAGTCTGTCAGACCAACAATCCACCAGTCTATTCACCAGCATAATAGTTTATATTTATATTGTCAGTCTTCTAGTTCGTCATTACATTAGTCCAACAGTTCCCAGTCCATCAGTCTGTCAGACCAACAATCCATCAGTCTCTTAGTCCATTATTCCATTAGTGTAAAAATTCACTTAGTATATTATTATGTCAGTCCATTTCTACCTCTGTCTCTTCGGTTCTTCCGTTTTTTCAACAGTCAGTCCAATAGTCTCAAACTCAGTCCACTTGCACATCTGTCTGTTATTCCATTAGTATAAAAATCTATTTATATATCAGTCTGTAAATAAATTAGTTCATCAGTCTATCATTTGTATATCTGCCCCTTCTTAATAATAATCCGTCTTTCTGTCAGTCCAACAGTCTGCCAGTCCATCAGTCTATGTCTGTCCGACCATGCTACATATTTTTGAAAATATTTCAGGTTACAACATATTTGCACGCATACATGGGTCCACTCCACGTCGATACCGATTGACAAAGACGAAGAGAAGCCCGTCATGTCGAAAGTATGTAGAATATTTTTTTTTCTTATTTAAAAAAGTTATCAAAGGATGGGCGAGTGGAGAGGGATTTTAAATTAAGGGTTTGTGCGGTCAACAAGTGAATGGCTACCAACCCTTATCTGCGGAAGTGAAGCATTAAACTGGCAATGAAAATGAGAGCTCTTAGACGAATGTGTACGTGTCAAATGCAAATATACGAAGTGAATGTAGTGCGAATTAAAGCATTATGAAGAAAAGTAGTGGAAGCTTCATTGAGATGGTTTGGACACATGGAATGAATGAAAAAAGAGATATATTATACACGTTAATGATGAGAACGGAACAGGAAATAGAGGAAGAACAAGGAAAATATGACAATATCAAATTAATAAAATAATTAATGTTGAAATAAACTGATTTGATTTCTTCTTCTTCTTTCTGTGTCCTGTCAGGTCTCCCTAAAGTTGACTATCACCCTTGAGTAGGCCACATGGTGATGACCTGGGGAAAAATATCCAGAGTGGTATCCCCTTGCCTTCTCTGGAGGATTTTCTGTCGGGGTTACCTTCCCTTAGCTGATTGTATCCAGTTTTATGGCGGTGGAAGCTCGCCATTCGTCCTCTCTCTATCTGCTATGGCACTAAGTAATAAGTGCCACATTGCCTGGTGATTTGATTTGATTTGATTTAATTAATTTTATTTTTTCTATTTTCAAGGTGGGTTGTTCTATAAAGAAAGAAGACAAGGAAGCCTTCGCAATCATCTCTGTTTCACCCTCGGAAGTGCGTGATTTGGACTTTGCAAACGACGCATGCAAAGTCCTGTCGTCCATGTCATCCAAGATCTGCAAGGGGGCCATCAACCACAACGAGAGAAAGTAAAGGATCATCTTTTGACTTCCGATAGAAAACTTCGGCATTGCTTTTGAACGGAGTTTCCCAAACTATGTTCCTTTGACGTGCGTGCTTGACACGATGTATGTATGTTAAAGAAACAAGATGAATATGTCAGGATAGAACAGTGTGGTGGTCAATTCTTTCTGTCTACCCTTTCGGATCTCTTAGACGAATGTGTGGAAAATCTTTGTAAAATAGAGTGTCAAATAAAAATATAATAATTTAATGTAGTGCAAATGAAAGTGTTATGAACAAAATAATGAAAGGAACATTAAGATGGTTTGGACACATGGAAAGAATGAATGAAGAAATAGGGTATAGGGAATGACGGAGGAATATGTGGCACGATCAAATAAATCAAATACTGAATGTCAGCCTCGTGAGGAGTAGGAAAAATCAACATGCATGCATGACACGATGTATGAATGTAAAAGAAACGAGATAAGTATGTCAGGAAAGAACAGTGTGGAAGTCCAACAGATGACGTGATGGTTAGTTCGTTGGTTTTTTCATCGATAGCAGTTTCCCGATCGTTTGATGTTGATTTTGAATTTTTCATTCAAGGGCCCTGACTTACCTCCTCCAAGACATAGTCTACTTCATCGCCGGGTTTGAGAACGAGCCCAACAAGGCGGAAGCACTGGAGCTGGTCGTGCTGAACCCCAACCGGGACAGGCAGAAACTTCTAAGGGAGCAGTACATCCTGAAACAAATATTTAAGATACTCCAGGTAACACTCACTTCACTTATCAGCGGTCTGCCGTACACTGCTGATCGTAGGCCTCTTTCTCTATCCATTGCCACTCTCATCCATCCACGTCCAGCAATCATTACAATATCGTCGGTCCAGCGAGCAGAAGGACATACATTTTTAAGGGTCCACAACAGAACCCGTCTTCCTTCTCGTCAGTTCTACAGATATACAAGGTGCGGCAAAACAGACAGTGCAGTTTTGAAAGGTTGGTACATCCCGTGTGGTGGGGATAGGAATCTGGGAGTGGTCTCATTGTATCATGAGGGTCTTGCCGTTTTCTGTCGTTGCCGTGGTTTGGTCCGGACAATTAATTAATTGTGACTTGGGTGCGTACATTAGAAGGAACTGGTGGACTCCTTGCTTGTCAGAACCGATATAAATCACTCCGGGAATTACTGGTCAGCGAGGAATAATATGAACCTTTCAAAAATTATGTTTCATTTTGGTTGAGATGTGATTCCTAAGACATTTCTTCTTCTTTCTTCGATGGCCCTACAGCCCATATCGAGCCTTAGCCTCCAGTATTCTTCGCCTCCAACTCCTCCTGTCCTCCGCTTCGACCCTCCAATCTGACACTCTTAACAATCTTGTTCCATCTTGTTCCATCTCTCCCAACTTCATCCTCCCATCGCAGCCTTGGTCGTCCAATTGGTCTTCTACCACCTGGGTGCCACTCCAGCAATCTTTTTGGGGTTCGCGATGACGGCATCCTCTGCACGTGACCGGCCCATCTCAGTCTATTCAGTCTGACCTGTGTGGAGAGACTGGGAGCTTTGTAAATATTGTACAGCTCGTCATTATGCCGCACTCTCCAGCCTTCACCGTCATTCACAGGCCCCAGAATTCTGCGCAGCACCCTTCTCTCAAAAGTATCCAGTCGCTCTGCAGATTTCGCTGTCATTGTCCACGCCTCACACCCATAGGTCACTACTGTTCGGATGATTGTTTTATACAGGGTGATTTTGGTTTTCCAGTGTACGTTTCTTGATTTGAGCGCTGGTAGTAGAGAGAAGAATGTTTTGTTACCAATTGTGATTCTTCTTTCGATTTCCTTGTGATCTTCGTTTTCTTTTGTTATAGACGAGCCTAGGTAAGTGAAGTCCTCCACCATCTTAAAGTCGTATCTGTCCTTGAATCTGATGGTTCGCCTCGAGTTATGGGTTGCATCCCTGGTTTGTTTCATTATTTGTGTCTTTTCTTCGTTTATCTCTAAACCCACCTCCTTGGCTGCTGTCTCTAAAGGCTCAAATACTTCGTGTATGGCTGCTAGGGATCTTCCTACAATGTTAAGGTCGTCTGCATATCCTATGATCTGGCTGCTATGAAAGTATGTGTTGGGATTCGTGTTAAGGTGGTAAGTTTTCCTTATGGCATATTCCAAACTCAGGTTAAAAAGTGTTGGGGCTAAACCATCACCTTGTTTGAGGCCCTGTGATACCATGAATTCATCTGTGAGCTCTCCTCCTATCTTGACTCTACATTTTGTATTATCCATGGTTGCTTTTACCAGTCTTACTAACTTCGTAGGGATTTTGAAGTTCAAGAGTACATCATACAGTTTCTCTCTACTGATACTATCATAAGCCTGTTTTAAGTCAATGAACAGCTGATATACATCGACGTCAAATTCCCAGCATTTTGCTAGGATCTGCCTTGCTGTGAACAATTGATCACTTGTTGATCTGTTCCTCCTGAACCCAGCCTGGTACTCTCCGATGATGTTTTCTGCAAAGTGTTAATTCCTAAGACATATGTGTGTTAATACGATGTACTATAGAATTTCAAATGCTGATATAAGGAAGGAATGTAGAGCGGAAGAAAGTAGATATTATAAATAAAATTATGAAACAATCACTGCTTTGGACATATAGAGTGCATGGATAATGGAAGAATGGTTAAGAAAGTATACATTAACAGTGTGAATGGTGTCCGGAGTCGTGGGAGACCGAGAAAAACTTGGCATGATCAGATTAATAAAATTTTAAAGGTCGGCCATGTTAGAAGTCGGAAGAATAGACGTTCGGGTATGATTCGCTGTATGAATATGGAGGAAGCTAGAGACGTGTGTCAGGATCGAGTAGTGTGGCGGTCCATGCCTATTCCTTTGGGGAAACAGCATGATGGTTTTATTTCTTTGTTATGTTTCATTTCATACTTCTAAATGGTATCCTCATTTCACCATCCAATTTTGATTTGTGGTGAACTTTACTATCATAAAGAGCAGTAAAGATTTGTAATCTTAAGATCTCTGATACATGCCAATCAAGGAGTGAATTGTGAAAGTGACCGTAATCTCCAATTTGGATATAATTTTTATCAATTTGGATGAATTTTCCAGGGACCATTCCAAGAGTCTTCCGACGGAGAGCCTCCGTTCCTGAAGCTGGAAGAGCTAGGAGATCCGCGCTACGGTCCATATAAACATATCTTCAGACTCTGCTACCGCGTGTTGAGGATCAGCCAGCAAGACTACAGAAAGAACCAGGTTCATTTTAATCTTATTTTTAGCTATGTTCACCCTTTCAAGACATGCTAACCAAGTCTGTTCAGGGTATTCGAAGAATAGAACAGCACGAGCATACCATGATGCATTAGATATCCTCAAATTATTGTCTAGAAACACTGTTATTATACCTATCACAATTTATTATTGCCGACATAGGTTGGCAAAACAGCTGTTGTGTCAATTTCATAAAAAAAATATTGGGATACGTATAATACCAACTTTTTTTTAAGACCTGATGATTCCAACATGGGTTGGCGACACAGCTGTCGTGACAATCTCATAAAAAATATTGTGATCTGTACGATAACAACATTTGTTTGTAACATTTACATTCCATGATGCCAAACATAGGTTGGCGAAACAGCTGTCTCGACAATCTCATGAAAATTAATTGTGATAAGTATATTAATAACTTTGTTTGAAACACTCCATGTTGCCAAACATAGGTTGGCGAAACAGCTGTCGCGACAATATCATAAAAATCAATTGTGATACGTATAATAATAACTTTGTTTTAAACACTCCATGATGCCAACATGGGTTGGCAAAATAGCTGTCGCGACAATATTATAAAAAATAATTGTGAATTATAAAAACAGTCAATAATGTTGAAGTATCATAGCGTTTCGGCCAAAACAATTGATTATCTAAAAATATATTGTATCATCCAGGAGCACATAGCGAAGCACTTTGGATTCATGCAGAAGCAGATTGGTTATGACATCTTGGCCGAGGACACCATCACGGCTCTGCTGCACAATAATAGAAAGCTACTCGAAAAACATATCACAGCCTCGGAGATCGAGACCTTTGTTGGTTAGTTTTTACATTATTAAAGGAAATTTTATGTTGTTTCACCATGCTGTGTTGCTATGACTTGGCGTTACCATGCTGTCTTGCCGTGTCATGTCCTACCATGCCATGTCCTGTCATGTCATATCCTGCCATTTCATTTCTGTCCTGCCATGTCAAGTCCTGTCATGTGATGTCCTGCCATGTCATGTCCTACCATGCCATGTCCTGTCATGTCATATCCTGCCATTTCATTTCTGTCCTGCCATGTCAAGTCCTGCCACATCATGTCCTGCCATGTCATGTCCAGCCATGTAAAGTCCTTCCATTTAATGACCTGCCTTGTTATGTCCTGCCCTGTCATGTCCTCTCATGTCATTTCCTGCCATGAAATGTCTTGTCATTTCATGTCTCGCCTTCTCATGTCTTGCCATGACATGTCATGGCCTGCCAAGTCATTCCTTGCTATGCCATGTCTTGCTAAACCATTCTTTGCAATCGTGTGACATACCAAAATATGACAACATGGGATGCATGTTATTTTACTACAAGACATGGCATGACATAATACTACATAACATGACAACACACAATATGAATGATACAATTTATGATTAGTGTGACAAAATGAAAATCTGCCCTCAGGTCTGGTGCGTAAGAACATGTCCAACTGGGAGTCGAGGTTCCTGGACTATCTCAGCGACCTTTGCATATCCAACAAGAAGGCCATCGCCGTCACCCAAGAGCTGATCTGCAAGAGCGTACTATGCTTGAAGAACTCGGATATACTCATAGAAACTAGGTAAAGACACATTGGATATTTATGCTATCATTCCATAAGCTAAAACGACTCTTGAAGTTATTCCGATGGGTAAAATAATGGGTTCTTTCAGATTGATGAAGACCCATTACGTGGAAGACATCAGGGAGGCCATGAATGAAGACGCGGACGACTATGAAGAAAGGCTTTCCCCTATCACAACGGTGGAAAATGATGTTCTCCTTGTATGGGACAATAAAAAGGTTTGGATATTTATTACTCTAGATACCAGGTGTATGCATAAGTCTTTTCCGGTTTCACTGAAAGATGGCGCCACCGAACAGTACGCAGCGTATGAATGTGTCACTACTTCAGTTTGTTCGTCTGACATTAACCTACACACACAAACAAGTTGATTTCCCCTAACAATAGCGTCTGTGTTGTATCGTTCAGTGAACATGTCGACGTTTGTGCCTGAAAAAGAACATTTGCGGCACGCGTTGCTTTTCTTATTTAATCACAAGAAAAAGGCTGTGGAATGTCATCGTTTGCTGGTAGAAACATATGGTGAACACGCTCCATCGATTAGAACATGTGAGACATGGTTTCATCAAATCGCTTCTGCAAGAAGACCATGCTTTGTGTCTGGTGGGACCAGTGTGGTATTGTGTATTATGAACTCTTGAAGCCCGGCGAAACCGTTAATGCACAACCCTATCGCCAACAAATGATTAATTTAAATCACGCATTGATCGAAAGACGACCAGAATGGGCCAGAAGACATGGCAAAGTGATTTTGTTACACGACAACGCGCCGCCTCACACAGTAAAACAAAGACACCTCGAAATGGCTTGGATGGGACATCCTTCTGCACCCGCCGTTCCCCCCCAAACTGGCGCCATCTGACTATCACCTCTTCAAATCAAAGGGGCAAGCGCTCTCTGAGCAGCACTTCAGCAATTTTGAGGAAGTTGGGAAATGGCTCAACGAATGGTTTGCTGCAAACGACAAACAGTTTTTCAGGCATGGTATTCATAACTTAAATTGTTTATATGTGGTGTTATACATAAAATGACTTATTAAAAAATTACAAAACCTTTTCAGAAGTCCCGAAGTCTTCAGAAGTTGGCCACGTCGCGGCAGGACGCCGAGGCTTCCGCCATCCTGGAGTACTACCGCCACCAGCTCAACCTATTCTCCAACATGTGCCTCAACCGTCAGTACCTGGCTCTCAACAGCCTCTCCGCGCAGCTGCACATTGACCTGATACTCAAGTTTGTAGCTCTCCTAATTTTTCCTGATACATAACTCTGTTTCTTTGAGTCAATTGAGATCCTTTAATTTGTATGATCAAATCAAATCTGTTGATTATCTCAACAGATATTACAACAATATAAATGTGTGAAAGAGTTGAAAGGGTTGGATGTAAGTGCCAAAATGAGCGGAGTGTCAGTAAGCTGTCTATTGTATGCAGATGGTGCTGTCCTACTTGCAGACAACGAGCATGAACTACAAGTCCTGGTGAATAGTATGCATGAGGTATGCATGCAAAATGATCTGATGATGAATGTTAATAAGTCCAAGGTAATGATTTTTGAAAAAGAAGAAATCATGACAGTCTGCAACATTAGCGTGAATGGTGAAAATTTGGAGCAAGTAGATGGGTTCGTGTATTTAGGTAGTATGTTTACAACAGATGGGCGAGTGGAGAGGGATATTGAAAGAAGGGTTGCACTTAAAGTTGTCATCGCAAACAAAAATCTATCCAAAAAAGCTAGAATGGCAGTGCGCAATGGTGTTCTTATGTATGGAAGCGAAGCTTGGAACTAGCAAAAGAAGGATGAAAGTAGAATAAATGCAGCAGAAATGAGATCACTTAGACGAATGTGTGAATACTCTGTGTATGATAGAGTGTCGAATGAAAATATAAGAACTGAATGTGGTGCGAATGATGGTAATATTTCTGTTGTTTTTTTTTACCTGATAGATATCTCCGATAGCATAGATTGTTTTACCTACCGGTCGCCAGAACCAACCTGCCCCTGGTGACACCGGTGGGAAGTAGGGGCGATCCGCTCACGAGTTAACTCAAAGAGTCGACTCACTTTGGTGAGTGAGTGAGCGATGACTCACAAAGAGCGGCAGCTCCACGATTTGCTGGTGATTTTTCCCGAATGAGCTAAAAAAAAAAGGTCAAAACAATGACTCAAAATGAAGAGTCGTGAGTTATGAAAAAGAGTCGGCTCACTTTGCTGAGCGATCCGTTCAGCTCAGATCCCTGAGCTGATTCATTTTGCCCAACCCTAGTGGGAAGAGCAATTAGTCTGCTGAACGTGGTCTCCTCAAAGTATGTTCTGAAGACAAATACTCTTGACTTTAGAGAGTATCTTTTCTTGAGAGAAACGCACGAGATATGGTTCGACTTTAGGAAGACAAGAACAAGAAATCAGATAGAAATAAGATTATGGCATTTTACACCTTCTTCTTTTTTCGTAAAATTACAAGAACCACGAGAGCTAATAAATTAATTGTAATCTTTTCTGTCAGGTGTATGTCTAATGCTCTTTTGCCGTTTGAGCTGCGAGCCTCGTTCTGCCGGCTGATGCTGCATCTTCACGCAGACAGAGATCCCCAGGAGCCCGTCACGCCGGTGAAGTACGCCCGTCTTTGGAGCGAGATCCCGTCAAAGATCAGCATACACGAGTGAGTTGCCCAACGACGAGACCCGTTACCCCCTTTCATCCGATTCTGATACGTGTGTTATTTTCTTTCTTTGATTCATTTCAACGCATTTCACGACTTGAAGGAGATAACAAAATGTTTGCCGGGTCGTTGTCCTTGTCTTGGATGACCCTTGTATAGTATTATATCTATCAAAAATATCCGTCAAACCAGATTTTAAAATATTATTGAATCACACATAATACAATTTGATTCTAAATTCAGTCTGAAGTACACCTAACCTTATTTTACCGAAATCATAACTAACTCTAATTACTTTACCCATGTATAACTGAAATTTTACCTAACCTTACCCATGTGTAACCAAAATCTCTTCTAACCTTACCCATTTATAAGCAAGATCTCGCCTAACCTTACCCATGTATAACCGATATCTATCCTCACCTTACTCATCTATAACTGAAATCTCATTTAATCTAACCCGTCTATAACCACGATCTCGCCTAACTTTACCCATGTATAACCGATATCTCTCCTTACCTTACCCATCTATAACTGAAATCTCATCTAACCTAACCTGCCTTTAACCACGATCTCGCCTTATCTAACCATTGTACAACCGATATCTCTCCTAACCCTACCCATCTATAACTAAAATCTCATCTAACCTAACCCGTCTATAACCACATATAACCCAAATTTTACCTAATCTTAACCATAATGTATAACTGATATCATACCTACATTACGACCTCCGATGGCCGAGTGGTATGTGGTTTGACTGTCACCCCGAAGGTCCTGGGTTTGATTCCCGGCAATGGCAGTGTGATTGTCACATTGACATACTCTGTTGATGCCAGCGAGCCTGGCGAAACCGGTTACTGTCGAAATAAAGACAAAAGTGGGAGTAGTTAAAAACATTGTTTTATTTAATTATCATTTAAAATGCATATCCATAAAGAGATTTCAGTAAAATCATTTGATTATCTTAATTTATCTATTTTTAAATTCAATGGACATAACTTTACCGAACTTTTATGCAACCTAACCTTACCTACGTATGTTTACATGTTTGTTTCTTAATTTTACTGAAACCTAACCTAACCTTACCCACGTACATTTACATGTTCGTTTCTTAATTTTACTGAAACCTAACCTAACCTAACCATACATATTTGACACATAACATTTCTTAACTAAGCTGAAATTTAATCTGACTTCACTTAACATGATATGATTTTAAAATCTGGTTTGTCCTGCCTTTTCCAACATTGATTGCATGTTAAAAAAATACTTTAACTTTGAAAATAGATTCATTTTGCTATATTCACTTGTTTATCCATAAAACAAAATGGAGTCCCGATTGATTTCTTTATCATCCGTTCTTTCTGTGTTACCACTGGCCGATGGACTATCGAATGTGAGTTTTTCATCATCGTTTCACCCCATTCTGCATACTTTTAATTGTTTTTTTATCGTATCAAGATGGTGTGTACGTGTGTGTATTTGTGTATCCGAGTTAATGTATGAGTATTGATTTGCTGAAAACAAGAATTTTTTCAGAGAACGTCAAAGCCCCAAATTAAATATATCTTTTCATTCTGATGAAAAGATTGTTTAATTAAATAAATCTGTATTATTTTAAAATCTATATTTCTTTCGGAGGTCTGTTCAAAAAGTATCCGACTTTTATTCATAAAAATAACATTCATTGAGATACAATTAAATGACACTAATCGCCTTCAAAGTAGTCCCCTTGAGCTGCTGCACACTTCTCCCAACGGTTCTGCCACTGCCGGAAGCAACGCTGGAAAGACTCTTCTGGTATGGCGCGCAGGTGGTACGTCCTGCATCACCAGGGTCCTTACTTGATCAATGACAACATCATTTTTGTATGTTGAGGGTCTACCGGATCGTGTTTCACTCTCCACTGATGAGCGGCCATCTTTGAAGCAGTTATACCACTCCTTTATCTTTGTGGTGCCCATTGCTTCGTCCCCAAACTCTTTTTTAATTTTGCGGATAGTTTCCACTTGAGTTGTTCAACTTTTTCTCGATATAATTAAAATCCGACGACAATAGCGTACACGTGCTCACTCTTCAACGACGTGGCAGCGACTGAGTGGCGCTGTGATCGTGAAAAAAATTTAGCATACGCACTAGGTATACCTACAAACGGTCATCTAAGCTCCGCCCTAAAAGCGTTATTTGTTTTTTGCCAATAAAAATTATGGTCGGAGACTTTTTGAACAGACCTCGTATATACGAATAATATTTCTATTTTAGGAAATACTGTAAGTTTATTTTACATTCACGTAATTTGATGCCAGAGTTAACGACTTTTAATAATAACAAATTCCACAAATGTTAATAATAAGTGACTTTCATATTTCTCACAGAAATTTTAGGAAATTTTATTTCTCACAAAATACATAGATATCTATTGTAAAGACTTATTTAGTTGATATTTCTAGTTTTTAATTTAAATAATACTTTGTAGTTGGATCAAAAATAAAGAATATGTGTCTAATATATATTTTTTATCTGATCCAAGTCCTCTGAAAGAATTCTAGTTTTTTTCGAATATTCATAACCTGTATTTGTGAGTAATATATTATATTTTAATGAGTTTAAAATATCTATCTTTCCTATTTTTGCTTGTTTGTACTTTATGCTATATATAATATCCATATTTTTAAATATATTCCTAATATAAAAAAAAAGATTATATTTTTAATATCAAACAATTCAAATCGGCCTGGATTACAAAGTATTGCCTGAGCCGCCCTACAGTATTTCAAATGGGCACCAAATAACTATAAAAAAAAACTAGCTACCATATTTTACGGATTATAAGACGCTACGGAGTGTAAGACGCTACAGACTGTAAGACGCTACAGACTGTAAGACACTACGGACTATAAGACGCTACGAACTATAAAACGCTACAGAGTATAAGACGCTGCGGACTATAAGATGCTTTGGACTATAAGACGCTACAGACTATAAGATGCTACGTACTATAAGAAGCTACAGACTATCAGATGCTACGGACTGTAAGACGCCACGGACTATGCGATGCTACGTACTATTAGACGCTACGGACTGTAAGACGGTACGGACTAAAAGAAGCTACGGACTATAAGACGCTACGGACTATAAGACGCTACGGGCTATAAGACGCTACGGACTGTAAGACGCTACGGACTGTAAGACGCTATGGACTATAAGACACTACGGACTATAAAATGCTACAGAGTATAAAACCCTGCGGACTATAATACCCTACAGGTTATAAGACGCTATGGACTATAAGAGGCTACGGGCTATAAGACGCTACGGACTATCAGATGCTACGGACTATAAGATTCTACGGACTATAAGACGCTACGGACTGTATGACTCTACGCATGGACTATAAGACGCTACGGACTATAAAATGAAATTTAATAAATGATTGATTTGATCATGTCACGTTAGATTATGCCTACCTCTTCGAGAAACGGCGTGATGGTTAGTTATTTAGACATAATCGTTTTTGTGTCTTTTCGAGCTTTTTTGGTGTGCTGTAGCCCTGCAGTTAGTGCATTCACCTGGAAAGTGAATGGTCACATAAATCATTGACTTTTTTTTCAAAGATTTTAAGGGAAATCTTTTTGTTATAATCCAGTAACATTGTTCAATTGTATTATTATATTATATTTGACCGAGTGCTTTGATATCTTTTTTTCTATATGTAATTTTTTTCCTTTATCTCCCTTTTTCTACACCCTGTAATATTTTTTATTATTGTAGAATTTTTTTTTTTTTAATTTTATAATATATGCAATGGAAATCGCTTATTGTAATCATTATAGGATCTTTAAAATTTGATAAAAACCGCTGATGTCATTAATCAGACGACAATAAAATTATAAAATTAACCTTCCCTTACTTTTTCACTATTCATATTTTCGCATGTGCGAGAGAGACAAGTCGTGCCCTCAGAAATTTAATATTGTCTGGTCTCATTTTCGCTACTTCTTTATTCGCGTGTGCGAGAGAGATAAGTAATTAGTCATGCGCCCAACAATCTAAAAGTGTCTAGTCTCACTTTCACTACTACTATATTCGCATGTGCGAGAGAGACAAATCATGCACCCAGAAATTTTATATCTAGTTACACTTTTACCACTTCTATATTCGCGTGTGCGAGAGAGACAAGTAATTAGTCTTGCGTCCTGAAATTCAGATTTTGGCCTTTCTTTGATTCCCAAATATTTGAATGTATAATTTTAAATACCTTGATTATAATATTCGGCTTCCACTGTATACTTTATATTAATTATATTTCATTTATAGTTTCTTATTTCATTTGATTAATGATTTATATACAATATAATAAATACATATATGTATCTGGGTCTAAAAGTCAAATCACCCGACTCCTAATTCACGTGTTTAATCCTCAAAACACCATTGCACAATAATATCAAATGAACCGGCTGGTCGTCTAGGGGATAGAACACTTGGCTCCTGATCCAGTGGTCTCGGGTTCAAGCCTGAACATTACCAGATCTCTACTTCATAATAAATTCTAATACCGTTCTTTTAAATCCTTAATTATTAAAAAAATGCAATTTGTTTTGTACACTTATTGTTGATATCTTGCACTTAATCAAAAAATATACATAAAATAAAATGTATCCATTTAAATTTGGAATGATTTGGCTCCATTTATTAAAAAAAAAAAATAGTAATGATGTGACCTAATTAATTTAAAAAAAAATCTTGTATCCTTTTGAATTTGGAATGATTTGTCCCAATTCAATAGTTATAAAAAATATATATTGATTTGAATTTGGAATGATTGGGCCCAATTTATTTATTGAAAAATAAATATTGATTTGAATTTGGAATGATTTGGCCTAATTTATTTATTGAAAAATATATATTGATTTGAATTTGGAATGATTTGGCCCAATTTATTTATAAAAAAAAATGTTGATTTGAATTTGGAATGATTTGGCCCAATTCATTTGTTAAAAATATATATTGATTTAAATTTGGAATGATTTGGCCCAATTTATTTGTTAAAAATACACATTGATTTGAATTTGGAATGATTTGTCCCAATTTATTTATAATTTTTTTTAATTGATTTGACCTAATTAATTTAAAACAAAGTATAAATGTGAATTTGAAATGATTTGACCTAATAAATTTAAAAAAATATATTGATGTGAATTTGGAATGATTTGGCCTAATTTATTTACATAAATACAATGTATTGATTTCAATTTGGAATGATTTGGCGTAATTTATTTAAAAAAAATATATTGATTTAAATTTTGAGTGATTTGGCCTTATTTATTAAATAAAATCTTGTATCAATTTAAATTTGGAATGATTTGGCCTTGGCGATTTGCAGCTACGCCTCGAACAAGTCGAGCCCCGATCCCAACAAGGAGGCCGTGCGGGCCAAGTTCTCCTCCACCATCCAGTTCGTGGAAGACTACCTCTGCAACGTGGTCGCCCGCATGTGGTCCTTTGCCGACCACGACCAGAACAAGCTGACCTTCGAGGTGGTCAAGCTCGCCCGAGACCTGATATACTTCGGATTCTATAGGTAAGGATTTTTAACCTCACTCCTTTTCTTTGTCCAAAACCTCCCAAGAAGGAATACTGAATGTTATTATATTGCCCTGTCTTGCTATATGTCCAGCCCATTGCCACTTTAATTTAGCTGTACTATCCACGATGAAGGATAATGGCAGCAAACCGATGTTACTACGCTCTCCAAAAACAGTTAAGATCCAAATTACTACGAAGAACCACAAAAACACTATTGTACAAGACCCTGATCAAACCAGTCCTCACATATGCCTCTGAAACCTGGGTGATGACAAAACACACTGAAAGGTCCATCGCAGCATTTGAAAGAAGGGTTCTTAGGACAATATATGGCCCAGTGAGAGACCACAATGGTTGGCGTCGTCGATATAACCGAGAGCTATAAGATATCTATAAAGAGCCCGATGTGATCAGATCCATCAAAGTAGGGCGCTTGAGATGGGCTGGTCACATAATCAGAATGGACGACGACAACCCTACAAAACGCCCCACGCTCTCAGTACCACAGGGACGTAGAAGACCAGGAAGGCCCAAAATGCGATGGATGGACAGTGTCAACACGGATGCATCGGTGTTGCAAGTGAGAAATTGGAGAATAAGGGCATCAAACAGACAAGAATGGAGGAAGCTCCTGGATTCAGCCAAGGCCCAACCAGGGCTGTCGAGCTTAGGATGATGATGATGATCCACGATGTTTGCAACATTGGTTCGGCATCTTATTTCTTCATTTCTTATTTTGTCTTGGAGACTCACGCCGAGCATTGGCCTCTGCGTGGATTGTTGTGTGATTTTTAGTTTATGGACACTTTTTGCTGCTAGGGTGGTTGTCTCTAGACTGTATGTCAGGATAGGCAGTATACATGCGTCTAACATTTTTCTTTTTAGATTTTCAATTTATTTCATTTTTTCATGTAACCTTCACTAAACGTTCTGATGCTGATTTGATAATGTTTACAGCTTCAGTGATCTCCTTCGCCTCACGAGGACGCTCTTGAGTATCCTGGACTGTGTTTCCGAGGGCGATTTGCTGAGCGAAGCCGGTGTTCTTCCAGGAGAAACTGACTGTAAGTGTCTGATGCGATTTTCAATTACCTAAATACAGTCGAATTTCGTTATTACGATCACGGGGATAGTCAGATCTTGAATGTAACAAGGAAATACTTTATGCCTTCATGTGATTAGTATTTTTGTAAGCATTTAACTCCGATATAACGAGTAATGCTTACAACAAGCAAATTTAGACTGTAACTAAGTTTGACTATATATATATTTTAACTGGTACTCAGAGCAGTGTCCACAAATGACTCCACCCCAATCTTGCTCCACGGTGTCCCCCTTGTGACCACGACCCGCTTTTGCTACCTCGGTAGTATGATAGCAGGCTCGGGAGGTACGGAGGAAGATGTAGCCAGCGGACTCAACAAGGCAAGGGGAGCTTTCGCTATACTTCGCCCTGTATGGCGTTCCAGTATCATTTCCAGAAAGCTCAAGCTCAAAATATTCAGCAGTAGCGTTAAAAGCGTACTGCTGTAAGGATGTGACTTATCTTTTCCTTTTTCGACATGGTAAATTTGCGATTTATCAATAATAAAAGATAATATTTTAAAAATACTCCTGCAAAACGAGTATTTTTAGAAACACCGAGTATATGAGCAGCCAAACGCGTGCGCTCCGCCTCGCGTCTCGCAACACACTGAACGTTTGACGTACCTAACCGGACGCAACCAATCAGTTTCCATGAAAGACCACCATGCTAACACATAAGCAATAGCTCTTCGGTTTGTGAATCAACTATACCTATGGATGCGAGACATGGACATTGACTAAAGAAGCAATGCACAAAATTAAAGTTGCACAATGGGCCATGGAAAGGTCCATGTTGGGTATCTTCGCATCGGGAAGACGCATCAGGGTCACTGACATAGGGATACGCATTGCGAGGATGAAGTGGGCATGTGTGCCGATGGGATGATGGAAGATGGAGCCAGAGTGTTACTGAATGGAGGTCAAGGTTGGGCCGAAGACAATGTCGGGAGACAGCCTACCAGGTGGAGCAAAGATATTGTGTGGACAGCGGGAAAGGCCTGCAGAAAACTGGCGAGAGACCGAGAGGGATGGCGTGGGGTTGGAGAGGCAGTGGATGGAGACAAGCTGATAAGGTTCCAGAGGTATTTACAATTCAGGAATATTGAGAGAATAATTCTCTAGTTCCCCACATCTGCAGAGTAAGGGAGGCATATCTTATGTTATGCCCCAAATTGCCACGCAGAAGCGCTTTGAAGTTTTCCTGTAATAAAAGTGAGATAGACCTCTTGGAAACTAATCCCTTGTTATAATATATACAAAAAAAAAATAATAAAATATGTATTCTTTTCTTCCAAGCTAACAAAGAGGATCACGATAGATCAAAAATATGTGGGTATTAATCAAATCATATTTAAATAGTCCATTGTTTTGGCCATATTTACGTGGAACTGGCAAAAGAAGAATGAAAGTAGAATAGTTGCAGAAGAAATGTGATATCTTAGAAAAATGAGTTGACAAAAAATGCTTTCAATCGCACTGCATTCACTTCTTATATTTTCATTCGATACTCTATCATACACATTCGTCTAAAAGATCTCATTTCTAATGTATTTATTTTACTTTGATCTTTCTTTTGCCAGTTCCATGTTTCGCTTCTATACATAAGGGTCGGTAAAGGAACTTTATATTAAAATATTTTTATATTTATTAAATCTTGTTTTTATAATTATTAATCTTTATATTTTGAGTTCCATGATGTTCTTCTACCGACCCTTATGTATGAAAACGAAGCATGGAACTGGCAAAAGAAGGATAGAAGTAGAATAAATGCAGTAGAAATGAGATCTCTTAGACGAATGTGTGCATACTCTGTGTATGATAGTGTCGAATGAAAATATAAGAAGTGAATGCGGTGCGAATGATGGTGTCATGAACAAAATAATGAAAGGATCATTAAGATGGTTTGGACATATGGAAAGAATGAATAAAGAAAGTATGGAAATTTTTTTATATGTTAACGATGTAAATGAAACCAGAAATAGAGGAAGACCGAGGAAAATGTGACACGATCAAATAAATCAAATATTGAATGTCGGCCATGTGAGGAGTCAGAGAAATCTACGCGCGTGCATGACACGATGTATGAATGTTGAGGAAGCGAGAAAAATATGTCAGGAAAGAAAAGTGTGGCGGTCCATTTTTTCTGCCTACCCCTTCGGAGAGACGGAGTGATGGTTAGTTAGTTAGTTTTTTTTTGTTTTTTTGACATATTTACGTGGAACTGGCAAAGAAGAATGAAAGTATAATAGTTGCAGTAGAAATGAGATCTCTTAGACAAATGTGCTGACAAAAACGCTTTCAAATCAGTTTAACTCAATAGACATTACAAACAGGAAAATGTTTAAGGCTTTCAATCGCACCGCATTCACTTCTTATATTTTCATTTGATTCTCTATCATTTTTCACACATTCGTCTAAGAGATCTCAATTCTAATGTATTTATTTTACTTTGATCTTTCTTTTGCCAGATCCATGCTTTGCTTTCATACATAAGGGTCGGTAAAGGAACTTTTTATTAATTTTTTTTTATTTTCATTATCTAATATTCCGATATCCATAGTCGAACAAGGAAAACAATAAATCCATTTTTAATTGTTTTTGTGGTTGTGTCTTCAGCTGAAGGTGGAGTACTGCGCTCCATCGGAGACATGGGTGCTGTGATGACTTCTCTAGCCTTGGGGCCCATGTCCAGATCTATGGTTAGAGTAAGTTTGCATCTAGCGCTTACTAACTTATTAATTTTACTTACTAACTTATTAATAACACATTATTCTAAACATACTCATTAAGAGTAGCTTAATTTAATCTTACTGTAGCTTAATTTAACCTTATTATTAAGAGTAGCTTAATTTAACATTATTTTTAAGAGTAGCTTAATTAAACCTTATTATTAACAGTAGCTTAATTCAACCTTCTTATTAAGAGTAGCTTAATTTAATCTTACTGTAGCTTAATTTAACCTTATTATTAAGAGCAATTTAATTTAACCTTACTAATTGAAAGTATCTTAATCTAATATTACTTATTAAGAGTAGCTTAATTTGACCTTACTTATTAAGAGTAGCTTAATTTTACGTCACTTATTAAGAGTAGCTTAATTTAACCTTACTTATTGAAAGTAGCTTAATCTAATCTTACTTATTAAGAGTACCCTAATTTGAGCTTACCCTTTGAGGGTAGCTTAATTTAACCTTACTTATTGAGAGTAACTTAATATAATCTTACTTATTAAGAGTAGCCTAATTTGAGCTTACTTATTGAGAGTAGCTTAATTTAACCTTACTTATTGAGAGTAACTTAATCTAATCTTACTTTTTAAGAGTAGCCTAATTTGAGCTTACTTATTGAGAGTAGCTTAATTTAACCCTACTTATTAAGAGTAGCTTAATTTAACCTTACTTATTAAGAGTAGCTTAATCTAACCTTACTTATTGAGAGTAGCTTAATCTAATTTTACTTATTAAGAGCAGCCTAATTTGGCTTACTTATTGAGAGTAGCTTAATTTAATCTTACTTATTGAGAGTAGCTTGATCTAACCTAATCATTACTCTATCATATGTATTAAGCGTAGCCTAATTGAATTTAACCTCATGTTGACTATCATTGAGAGTAGGAATCTATATTCCTAGCAGCTAGAAACAGCTCCTCAATGCCTCTCAAACAAAGTTTAACTAATAATGTGGTTGAATTTAACCGAACCTATGGTTGTTAAGTGTAGAAATATCTAACCTAACCTAACACTATCTTTTCTAATAATGTGATTGAATTTTACCTAACCTAACCTAATACGGTTATTGAGTGTAAACTAATCTATGGTTGTTAAGTGAAGAAAAATCTAATCTATTTTGACTTTATCTATGTTCGTATGTATGTGCACTATTAACTCAAAAACTACTCAACTGATTTCGATGAAAATTTCACATTTTGAACTTAATAATATGAGAAGTGTTTTAAGAGATAGTTTTTATTTAATGGTGTTCTTCTACCGACCCTTATGTATGGAAGCGAAGCATGGAACTGGCAAAAGAAGGATGAAAGTAGAATAAATGCAGTTGAAGTGAGATCTCTTAGAAGAATGTGTGGATACTCTGTGTATGATAGAGTGCCGAATGAAAATATAAGAAGTGAATGCGGTGCGAATGATGGTGTCATGAACAAAATAATGAAAAGGATCATTAAGATGGTTTGGACATATTGAAAGAATGAATGAAGAAAAATGGTAAAAAAATTATATGTTAATGATGTAAATGGAAAGAAATAGAGGAAGACCGAGGAAAACGTGGCACGATCAAATAAATCAAATATTGAATGTCGGCCATGTGAGGAGTCAGAGAAATCGACGCGCGTGCATGACACGATGTATGAATGTTGAGGAAGCGAGAGAAATATGTCAGGAAAGAAAAGTGTGCAGTCCATTCTTTCTGCCTACCCCTTCGGGGAGACGGCGTGATGGTTAGTTAGTTAGTTTTTATTTAATTGATTTTACTTTTATATAAATAATTAAAAAATTATCCGTCTGTTCTATTGATAATCGCAGAGCATCGACTTACCTTAATATAAAAAAAGGAATGTTTGTGTGTTCGTTCCCTATGCGTTTGAATTTCCTTATTGAGTTAAAACTTTGTACAGTTGTTGTTGGCAATGTTGGCATTTGAACTGACATACTTTGGAGTCGATAAAGTATTGAATTCTTCTCATCAAGACCTATGTATGGAGTATCTTGATGTACGGCTGCGAGACATGGTGCCTATCCGAAAGAGATAAACGGAGACTATAGGCTTTTGAGATGTGGTCCTAAAGAAGACTATTAGGAATTACATTACAAATGAGGAGGTTCTCCGAAGAATGGAAGGAGGAAGGCACCTGCTCAGGACCTTGTCCGAAAGGCGTGCAAGATGGATCGGCCATGTAATACGACAAGAAGGCCTCTTGCATGCCATAATGGAAGGTATGACCGAAGGGACAAACTCTAGGGGACGCCCACGCCGAGAGTACCTGGAGGACCTGTTGGTGGACGTGCGCTGCTCATCATATGCAGATTTCAAAAGAGCCGCACAATGCATGCTAGGTATTAGTTAGAAATAAAGTAGGAGATATTTGTATATCGCAGAATGCTCCGTATACCGTGGACCGATAGGGTCAGTAATGCAGACATACTGCAGAGAGCCAGAGCCAATAGAGAGCTGTTGTCGAGTGTGAAGGTTAGAAAGGTCTCATATATGGGTCATGTGCTAAGGGGAGAAAAATACCACCTCCTTCGACTGATATTAATGGGTAAAGTGGAGGGCCGTCGGGGAGTTGGTAGAAGCCTGTTGTCTTGGCTGCGATATATAAGAGAATGGACAGGAACGAACTGAGTTGAGAGCTTGTTCCAAGTGGCGCAAGACAGAGATGCCTTCGCTGCAGTGATCGCCAACTGGGGTTATACATAACATTGCCTTAGTTGAGAGTTGAAATACAATTTAAGAAATGTCTACTTTGGATGTAATTACACCGTTTTGGAATTGAACAGATGGGAAGCCAGACATCGCAAACTGGAGGGAGTTCTCCAACGGGAACCAAGCTCCAGAGGTCGGCTTCTTCCATGGTCATGGCGCGAGAGCATCCGCTGGTCATGGACACCAAGCTGAAGATCATCGAGATACTCCAGGTATGTTTTAATATATTTTTATCAAAACAATTTATTTTCTCAAAAGATATTATAAACAAAAATTATAGTTTAAGGCATCTATTGAGAACAGGTAAAACTATCTATTAAGAACCGGTAAGTGCATTGACTACCACCCCGAAGGTTCCGGATTCGATTCCCGGCGAGGGCAGTGTGATTGTCACACTGTCTTTGGTCTGGTGTAGAATTCACGTGACAATAAAATGGCGATAGATTAACTACATGTCACGAGAATCACTATGATAGCTATAATACCCTTTACATCGATTTGGCTCATGCTGTCATGGTGTAAAGAGCGATTCAACAAAATAATAATAATAATAATATAATTAGGCGAAAAGTACGCACTATTACATCTGATCTTGGAGGGTAAGATTGATGGTCGACGAGGTATTGGGAGAAGGTGGGTTTCCTGGCTGAGGAACATCCGAGAGTGGACGGGGCTGAGGACCGTGGAGGAGCTGTTTCGAGCTGCCCAGGACGGGCAGGCCTACTCAAGGGTGATAGTCAACGTTGGGGAGACCTGACAGGACACGGAAAGAAGAAGAATAATAATATAATATATAATACCAGAAACGCATGAGAGATGGTTCGACTTTAGGAATACAAGATACTCCCCAAAGTCAAGAGTATTTGTCTTCTGAAAGTACTTTCACTAATACGAAAGACGTCGATCTCCGAAGCGATCATGTTCAGCAGTTTGATTGCTCTCCCCACAGGCAGGTTGGTTCTGCGTGTTGGGAGATAAAACAGTCAGACAAACAACAGATAAAACAGTTGACACTGGTGGGAAGAACAATCAGTCTGTTGAATATGATCAGCTTAGAGATGGACGTCTTTCATATTAGTGATAATTCGTTCAGATGAAAAATACTCTTGACTTTAGAGAGTACCTTGTCTTCCTAATGTCAAACCATCTCTCATGCCTTCCTGGTATTATATTGTTTATATTATATTACCTGTACTCAATAGATGCCTTAAATATTAATATTGTTTGTAATATCTGTGGAGGTAATTAATGGTGTTCTTCTACCGACCCTTATGTATGGAAGCGAAGCATGGAACTGGCAAAAGAAGGATGAAAGTAAAATAAATGCAGTAGAAATGAGATCTCTTAGACGAATGTGTGGATACTCTGTGTATGATAGTGTCGAATGAAAATATAATATAAGAAGTGAATGCGTCATGAACAAAATAATGAAAGGATCAAGATGGTTTGCACATATGGAAAGAATGAATGAAGAAAGAATGGTAAAAAAATTATATGTTAACGATGTAAATGGAACCAGAAATAGAGGAAGACCGAGGAAAATGTGGCACGATCAAATAAATTAAATATTGAATGTCGGCCATGTGAGGAATCAGAGAAACCGACGCGTGTGCATTACACGATGTATGAATGTTGAGGAAGCGAGAGAAATATGCCAGGAAAGAAAAGTGTGGCAGTCCATTCTTTCTGCCTACCCCTTCGGAGAGACGGCGTGATGGTTAGTTAGTTAGTTTATATTATTAATTTTATATATTTTTTAATATGTCTTCGTTTATTTCAGTTCATTCTGGATGTACGGCTCGACTATCGAATCAGCTGCTTGCTGTCCATATTCAAGCGGGAGTTTGACGATTCCGAGAAGAGAGGAGTTGCTCCTGCCAACCCCACCGTGCCAACCGCCTCCGCCGGCGACAAGAAGGGGGAGACCAATGGGACCAAGGAGACCGTCCAGCCTCCCAGCCAGGGGAGAGTGGTGCCCGATGGGAAGGAACCCCTCTCTGGAGGGATACGGAACTTTGATCTGGAAGCTGTCGGGGCACAAGCCGAAGGGATATTCAGTTGCAGGTGATGGAGACTTTATGTTTACAGATTTAATTCACAGATGGCGCCTGAGTAGTAAATCATATTTATCTTCTTCTTATTTTTGTCCTGTCACACTTCCGTGGTGCATAGGGTCTCAAGGAACCTCCTCCGTCCGACTCTATCGCATGCCTGATGCCTAACATCATCCCAAGTGACTGCTGCTTTAACCTCGTCCTGCAGGGCTCTTCTCCAGATGGCTATAGGTCTGCCTCGCTTTCTCTTTCCCCCCATAGGGGACCAGTCTAGTGCACCCTGAGCAATGTAGGCTGGGTTCCGTCTCAGAGTGTGCCATTTGCGTCTAGCGACTTGTTCTCTTATTGGCTTTTCGCCTGCCATGGTCCAGAGAACGGCATTTGACACTGTTTGGAGCCAATAGATTTAATAGAAATAAAGACTTACTGTTACGGATTTCATTCACAGATGGCGCCTGAGTAGTTAAACTTGTTTTTTTTCTTTAAAAATATGATAATTACTCTGGTCATCTATGGAGGTTGTGCTCAAGAAATGTAGACTCAACAGTGTGTTTTTTATTATAGGGATGGTTTGGATCTTGACGGTGCTGGTGGTCGCGTGGTCCTCCGCGTACTGCTGCAGCTGTGTGCCCAGCATGCAGCTCCCGCCCTCGTCAGCGGCGCTCTAACCCTACTCTTCAGGCACTTCTCACAGAGGCACGAAGTCCTGCAGGCCTTCAAGCAGGTCTGTGATTCGATACTCATTTATCCATATAGAAATATACTTTATACTTAATTATCCAAATAGAACTATACTTTGTACTTAATTATCCATAGAGAAGTATACTTTATACTTAATTATCCGTAAAGAAGTATATTTTGTACTCAATTATCCATATAGAAGTAGTATACTTTGTACTTAATTATCCATATAGAAGTATACTTTTTACTTAATTATCCATATAGGAGTATACTTTGTAATCAATTATCCACATAGAAGTATACTTTGTTTTCAATTGTTCATATAGAAGTGTACTTTGTTTTCAATTGTCCACATAAAAGTACACAATTATCCATATAGAAGTATATTTTGTACTCAATTATCCATATAAGAGAAGTATTCTTTGTTCTCAATTATCTATACAGAAAAGCTATGTTTTATGGTTAATTATCCATATATAAGAAGTATATTTTATACAAAATTTTCGATATAGACACAATATACTTAAGAAAACCTGGCAAATACATGGCATGTTATCAGAAGGCTAGAGAAGAGTATGTCAGGGCAGAAGAGTGTGGCCAGTCATTCCTCTCTGTTTAACAACTATTTGATGAAACATTGCGATGGTTGGTTAGTTAGTTATTATATTTTTGCCATGATTGATTGATTAGAAGCCATATAATCATCTTCATCCTATATATACACGACATTGGCAACTGCTTTCTCCACTCCAAGCATCTCCTTTTTGCTGATGATATGAAGGTCTTTCTGAAGGTTTCAGACACTTCTGACTGCCTTCGACTCCAGTCAGATCTTGACAGACTCTCTCATTACTGTATACTCAATAAATTATCCATAAATGCAAACAAATGTCATAAGCTTTCACTGACGCGTAAAATGAACCCTCACAAACATGTGTACTCCATCAATGGTTCCATAATATCCGATTCAGACCGCGTCAGAGATCTTGGAGTCACAATCGACCCTAAACTCACTTTCGTTAGTCATATTGATGACATGGTGGACAAATCTCTCAGAACGTTGGGATTTATACTACGCACATGCAAACCTTTCCAAAATATCACTGCCCTTAAAGTATTATTTACAACCATGGTTCGCTCACGCCTTGAATATGTATCTCCCGTTTGGTCTCCTTATTATGCGGCACATATCCAACGCATTGAAAGAGTACAAAAAATGTTTATTAAACATATTAATTTTAAAATGTGCAAGTCATTCTCTGATTAAAAATCTGCCCTAATTTTTCACTCCTTGGACTCTCTTGAAAATAGACGTACTCTTCATGATATGATGTTACTTCATAAAATAATTCATTTTAAAATTGACAATTCTGAACTTCTCAGCAAATTGTCACTCAATACCCCCATGTCTCGCACGAGACACACCGCGAACCAAGTTTTCCACCTTCCTGTTTATCGCACAAATTACGCTCTGAGCGCGGCACTGTATCGAATCTGTGATATCTACAACAAACATTTTGGAGACATTGACGTCTTTCATTTGAGCGAGCGAAATTTAAAAAAAGAGATCGGAGCAACATTTCGGCGCGGATGTGACCACGATGTAACATGATATTATAATACTTGTATATTACTTTTTATTTTATTTTATCTTAATTTAATTTTTATTTCCAGTACTATAAGTATTTTAACTCTTAAATATTATGTATACCTTATTTTGTCTTAGTTTAACTTCAATGTTTCTCACTATCATTTGTTGATTGTTAACTATTATTTTTAATCTGTGGTAGCATGTAATTGGCCTTATTTTAATTATTCTGAATGTTTATTTTATATATATGTTATTGATATCGCTGTATGTTACCCTAAATAAATAAATAAATAAAAATAAATAAATAAATAAATATCCGGTACATTGCCGCGCTCTGAGCGTAATTGGTGCGATAAGCAGGAAGGTGGAACACTTGGCTCGCGGTGTGTCTTGTACGAAACATAGGGGAATATACATAATTCTGAAATGTACGATTTTGTGAAGTAGCATCATATCGTTTATTGTTCGTCTATCTTCGAGAGAGTCTAAGGAGTGAAAAGCAAGGGCAGACCTATAATCAGGAAATGACCTGCACATTTCTCTGACTCCTCACGTGGCCGACATTCAAAATTTGATTTATTTGATCGTGCCACGTTTTCCTCGGTCTTCCTCTATTTCTGGTTCCATTTACATCGTTAACATATAATTTTTACCATTCTTTCTTCATTCATTCTTTCCATATGTCCAAACCATCTTAATGATCCTTTCATTTTTTTGTTCATAACACCATCATTCGCACCGCATTCACTTCTTATATTTTCATTCGACACTCTATCATACACAGAGTATCCACACATTTGTCTAAGAGATCTCATTTCTACTGCATTTATTCTACTTTCATCCTTCTTTTGCCAGTTCCATGCTTCGCTTCCATACATAAGGGTCGGTAGAAGAACACCATTGTGCACTGCCATTCTAGATTTTTTTGATAGGTTTTTGTTTGCGATGACAACTTTAAGTGCACCATTCACTTTGTTGCCTGCTCCAACCCTTCTTTCAATATCCCTCTCCACTCGCCCATCTCTTGTAAACATACTACCTAAATACACGAACTCAACTACTTGCTCCAAATTTTCAACATTCACGCTAATGTTGCAGACTGTCGTGGTTTCTTCCTTTTCAAAAATCATTACCTTGGACTTATTAACATTCATCATCAGATCATTTCGCATGCATACCTCATACATACAATTCACCAGGACTTGTAGTTCATGCTCGTTGTCAGCAAGTAGGACAGCGTCATCCGTATACAAGAGACAGCTTACTGACACTCCGCTCATTTTGGCACCTACATCCAACCCTTTCAGCTCTTTCATACAATTGTCCATATACAGATTAAATAACCACGGGGACATTACGCAACCTTGTTTGACACCTTTATTGATATCAAACAAGGCTGTAAGATCTCCATTTACTCTGACACTTGCAGTGCTTTCCGTGTATAGCGACTTAATTGCCGTGATCAGTTTTGTTTTTATTCCATATTCAAACAATATTTTCCACAACTTTTCTCTATTAACGTAATCATATGCTTTTTGTAAGTCGACAAACGCACAGAAAAGTTTGCGATTTTTGGCCAGAAACTTCTCTGTCAATGTACGAAGTCCTAAAATTTGATCCATACATCCTCTGCCATTCGTAAAGGCACCTTGCACATCCCAAACTTTGTCACTCGTCAATTTTCTTACTCTTTCTATTAAAATTTTGCCATAGACTTTACCAACGACACTCAAAAGACTAATAGCTCTGTGGTTTCCACATTCCATACGCGATCCTTTTCCTTTGTACAGGGGCATAATTACTGCTCTCCTCCAGTCTAGCGGCATATATCCCTCCTCCAAGCACTGGTTAAATAACTTACATAACCATGAAGAAACCACTTCGCCACCGCTTTTAATAAAATCTATGGCAATACAATCAAACCCAACAGCTCTAATCTATTTTTCATTAATTTTGAATATCAGTTGCACCAAGCTCCACCAAATCCAAGGACTACGAGGAAGTCGTGCAGAGCGAGATCGCCGGCACTTCAACCCCTCCCGCGCCTTCGTCTTCTTCCTCTCTTCCGAGGGGCCGTCGCCGCCCGCCACCACCGCTGCTGAGAGACGCCTCCTCGGACTGCCTCCTAGGTGACGAGATGGCCAACCCCAACACTCCGCATGCGGTGGACCATCAGACAGAATACGGGAAGATCAAGCAGGTTGGTTTATACCTCGTATAATTGTAATATAAATCAAATCATCACTGCAAATAGAAATATATCCACTAAATCAAAGATGGCAGTACATAATGGAATTCTAGTGCCTACTGTTATGTTTGGAAGTGAAGCTTGGAGCTGGCAAAAGAGGGATGAAAGTAGGATAAATGACGTAGAAATGAGATCACCAAGAAGAATGTGTGAGAAAATGATATATGATAGAATACCAAATGTGTGGATACTTTGTGTATGATAGAGTGTCGAATGAAAATATAAGAAGTGAATGCGGTGCGAATGATGGTGTTATGAACAAAATAATGAAAGGACCATTAAGATGGTTTTGAACACATGGGAAGAATGAATGAAGAAAGAATGGTAAAAAAATTATATGTTAACGATGTAATTGGAGGAAGACCGAGGAAAACGTGGCACGATCAAATAAATCAAATATTGAATGTCGGCCATGTGAGGAGTCAGAGAAATCGACGCGTGTGCATGACACGATGTATGAATGTTGAGGAAGCGAGAGAAATATGTCGGGAAAGAAAAGTGTGGCAATCCATTCTTTCTGCCTACCCCTTCGGAGAAACGGCGTGATGGTTAGTTAGTTAGTTAGTTTTTCCACTAAAGCAAATATGCCAGTACATAATGGAGTTCTATTGCCAACCCTTATGTTTGGAAGTGGAGCTTGGAGCTGGTAAAGGGATGAAAGTAGGATCAATGCCGTGGAAATGAGATCGCGCTTAGAACTACTTGAAGCTAGGCGGCGGCTGACGGTTTCTTTGATAAAACCATATATGATTGAATACCGAAAGACAAAATAAGGAAGAAATGTAAGGCAGATGATTGCATCATAAGTAAAATTAAAAAAGAATCCTTGAGATTGTTTGGACACGTGGAACGAATGGACGAGAGAAGAATGGTTAAAATGTTGTATACAAGCAGTTGAACATGTTGATCCTGGTCAAATTGATCAACTTGTTGATCCTGGTCAACTCGATCATCTTGTTGATCCTGGTGAAATTAATCTTTATTGTTGATCCTGGTCAAATTTATCAACTCGTTCATTCTGGTCATCTCGATCAACTTGTTGATCCTGGTTAACTCGATCATCTTATTGATCATGGTCAAATTCACACCTTAATGTTCCTAGTCTAAAACGTAACTGCATATTTTAAATTAATTTTTTGTTCCCAGATCTTGCTACGCATGAACACCTTCTGCGTCCAGGGCCGTTCTGCGGCCGTTGAGGGCCGTCCTCGAAGACACGAGCAGAGACTGCTGAGGAACATCGGAGTCCACAATATAGTCCTCGAATTGCTACAGGTAAATCTTTCATACAACTGGCCATATTGCTTTACTAGAGGAGTTGGATGAAGACCTACTACCAGAGAGGCTTCTTTACCATCCTACACATTCAAACAGCTATCTTTCTTTGTGATTATTTTATTATTTACCCTGTTTTTAGGTCCCCTACGATGCCGAAGACACCCTGATGGAAGAGCTGATGCAGTTGGCTCACGAGTTTCTCCAGAACTTCTGCCTGGACAACCCTCAGAACCAGGCTCTTCTCCACAACCATCTTGATCTATTCCTAAATGCAGGGGTAAGTAACTCTACCACACCATGTATAATTATTCGATATGATATCTAATGTTATACAATATCCAAATAATCTTTGTTTCTCTAGGTAAAATTTCAGAGGTTTACGGCATGTTCTGCTTAATAATAATGATATCTGCTTTCTTGGACATTAAAGATCATATTTTATTCTTTAGACAAATCTATTTTGTTTCATTATCTTACAAATTAAATTTTTTGGGTCTGATAACAATCTTACATGAATTATGATTTTCTTTTTCTTAGACATAAATAACCATGATTTGTTTATGGAATAAAAATTAAAATATTCTGTTTCTTGGACAAAAAATATCATATCAGCACGACAACCTTCGTGGCCAAGTGGCCACCCCGAAGGTTCCGGGTTCGATTCCCGGCGAGGGGAGTATGATTGTCACACTGTCTTTGGTCTGGTATAGAATTCACGTGACAATAAAATGGCAATAATTAACTACCTATCACATGTCACGATGATAGCTATTAATACTCTTTACATCAATTTGGCTCATGCTGTCATGATGTAAAGAACGTTTCAACAAAATAATAATAATAATAATAAATAATAATAATATTCATTTTCTTGGACAAAAATTACGATATTCATTTTCTTGGACAAAAATTGCGATATTCTATTTCTTGGACAAAATTACTATGTTTTATTACTTGGACAAATATTACAATATTCTTTTTCTTGGTCAAAAATAACCATGATCTGTTTATTGGACAAAATATATCATATTCTGTTTCTTGGACAAAAATTACCATATTTTTTTTGGACAATAATTATCGTATTCCGTTTCTTGGACAAAAATTATCATGTTCTGTTTCTTGGACAAATGTTACAATATTCTGTTTTTTGATAAATATAACCATGTTCTTTTTTTTTGCACAAAAAATATCATATTTCACATTTCTCTATCAAAAATATTACCAGGAAAATCCTGGTGACACTATCTAAGATTTCTTGTATCTTATTTTCCTTTTAATTTCAGCTGTTGGAAGCCCAGACCGTCTGCGCCATATTCCGCGACAACACCAAGCTCTGCAACGACGAGGTGAACGAGAGGGTCGTGCAGCACTTCGTCCACTGCATGGAGACCCACGGCCGCAAGCTGCAGTACCTCCAGTTCCTGCAGACCGTGGTCCGAGCCGAGGGGCAGTTCATTAGGAAGAGCCAGGACATGGTTATGCAGGAGGTGCGTTCATCTCTTCCTATATCTTTGATCTTCTTACACTGTTACCCTAGGGGTTATTTCTGCAGAATTTACCACCTCTTGTGACGTGGACTCCCAGCTGTCTTTTCATCTTTCATAGTAATAATAATAATAAGGTTAATTAGTATAGTGCCATTTTCATGAATAGCTTATCTCAAGGGCGCTTTGACTTTGTTTTTAGTCATGAGAGCTGCATCTGACGCCAGCAATCAGATAACGGTTGTTTATATTTTATGCAATAGTTTTGAAAAGGTGGGTTTTTAGGTGAGATTTAAAATCAGTTGGATTGTCAATGCATCTGAGGCGTGCAGGAAGCCTATCCCAGGCGGACGGACCTGCCACTGCGAAAGCCCGATCTCCGAAATTTGTTCGGGGGCTGCGCTTTGTCTCAACTAATCTGCCTATTGCCGAGGAGTTTGCTGATCAAAGCGTAGATTGCCGCAAGTTAGGGCTATTTGCAATACAGAGTTCAGATATGTCTTCATCAGCTTGTCTCCATCCACTGCTGGACGTAAGCCTCTCCAGTGCTCCCCAGGCCTTACCCGCCATCCGCACAATATCATCGCTCCACCTGGTTGGCTGTCTCCCGACACTTCTCCGGCCCAACCTTGGCCTCCATTCAGTAACCCTCTGGCTCCATCTTCCATCATCCCGTCGACACACATGACCAGCCCACTTCATCTTCGCAATGCGTATCTCTACATTGGTGACCCTGGTGCGTCTTCTAATCTCCACGTTGGGTATATGGTCTCTAAGCGAGATACCCAACATGGATCTTTCCATGGCCCGTTGTGCAACTTTGATTTTGTGCATTGCTTCTTTAGTTAACGTCCATGTCTCGCATCCATAGGTCATCACAGGTAACACACACTGGTCCAGCACTTTTGTTTATAAATTTTGTGGCATGTCCGACTTGAAGATGTTGCTCAGCCTTCCAAATGCAGACCAACTGAACTGTATTCTCCTATCAATCTCCTTAACTTGACCTCTTCCAAAAGCCAATATATGACCAAGGTACCCATATTTATTTACCACTTCTATATTTTTATTATGGATTTTAATGTCTTCAATTTGTGTATTAGTCAATATTTTTGTCTTTGTCATATGGAAAGAGCCATGCTTGGAATAACCTTGAGGGACAGATTTAGAAACGAATTTATTCGACAACAAACCAAGGTGACTGAGGTGGCTCTGCGGATAGGCGGGCTGAAGTGGCGGTAGGCTGGCCATATTTGTCGGAGAACCGACAGCCGATGGGGAAGACGGGTTCTGGTGTGGAGACCACGTACAGGATTCCGTAGAGTTGGACGTCCCCCTGCCGACTGGACCGACGATCTGAAGAGGATTGCTGGACATGGATGTATGGAAGCGGCAATGGATAGGGGGCGGTGGCGGGCTTTGGGAGAGGCCTACGTTCAGCAGTGGATGACAGACGGCTGATGATGATGATGATATTCATTTTAAGGCCAATTTTTTTAGATGATTCATTTAAAGCTTCCAGCATTTCTTGGAGTTTTTCGGGATATATATAGGCTGGTGCAAACTGTTAAAAACTGTCCAGCATAATTTATACTGGATTCTTTCAAGACACTTGACCCAGTGAAGATGCTAAGCTAAGCATAGTCTTTGGGCGTCCATTCTTTCCACATGGTCTCTCCAATACCTTCTTCTTTGTCTCCCCCATCTGAAAACATCCTGGATATCACACATTTCTCTGATTGTGGTGTGTTTGATACATTCTAAATACAAGGTGTTTCAAAAGAAAGTTTATATTTTGTGGATTGATTAAAAAAAAAGTACACCGTTTATTGAAAAAAATGTTTATTAAAAATTAATGTACGCACTTTGAGAATTCATTTCCTAAAAATAATATCTTACAAATGTAAACCCTCGCGTTTGTGGCACTCATTTAGTTGAACAGTAAAATTTCTTATGTCGGCTCAGTTAACTGATAATCTAGGTTTCTTGATCACCCGGATTTTGGTTTTTCCAGTGTTATACTAGTCTCTTAATTTTTTTTTTACCCATTTTCGAATGAGAGGTATGCTTGACGCGTCATTTAAATGGCAAAACTGTTTTGTTTTCAGCTCGTGAATGCCGGCGAAGACGTCCTCGTATTCTACAATGACCGAGCCTCTTTCAACCACTTCGTTGACATGATGAGGAATGATGCCAAAGGAACCGGAGACAGCAGTGCCCTTAAGTAATTCCATTATAATTTATTTAAATTTTAAGATGCTGGTAATGGCGTTCTTTCATCGAACCTTATATATGAAAACAAACAGTTTGCGAACACATAAGTTAAACAATAGGCCAGTTGGGTTATGTAGAATTGTGGAGATGCCTCAAGGTTGGATTGGTCTCCAGGTACCACGTGCAGCTGGTGAAGCTGCTGACTTGCTGCACAATGGGCAAGAACGTCTACACGGAGATTAAGTGCCATAGCCTGCTGCCGTTGGACGATATCGTCGCCATGATTTCCCACCCTGACTGCACACCAGAGGTATGTTCATTTCATTTATATATACTCGTATGTGTTACAAAGTGTAATTTTCGATAATAATAATATGCTGACTTTCAAAGCGCTGATAAACGCAAACAAGTCGTACTTTCAAATTGAACAAAAACTCAAAATAATTCAAAATTTTGAAAATGCTGCAACCGTTAAATATTTATTGAATCAATGGTTGGTGATCAAACAAAAGGGACATCATTCATAAAAAGAGAAAATTGATAGATTTTGCAGCGTTGGTTCAGAGCAGACTCAAAAGTGGTTCTGTGATATGGAGTCCTCATGAGGTGAGATATTCCGTTATGCTGGAGAGGGTTCAGAAAAGATTTCTGAGATATCTCTACATGAGTTTGTTAGCTATCCGTGGCTTTATCCCACTGCATTCCTCTTGGGCATGCTGGGGACCAATAGTTTACAGATAAGAAGGGATGGGTGCACACTTACCCATTTCTTCAGACTTATCAGGGGATTCTTTGAAAATTCCGTCATCTTGGAGGCTATCCATCTTTATGTTCCGGGTGGTTATCTTTGACAGCGTCAGCACAGACTGCTTTATCTCCCAGCATGCAGAACCAACCTGTCTCTGGTGATGCCGGTGGGGAGAGAAATCAAACTGCTGAACATGATCGCTTCGGAGATCGATGTCTTTCATATTCGTGAAAGTACGTTCAGAAGACAAATACTCTTGACTTTGGAGAGTATCTTGTATTCCTAATGTCGAACCATCTCTCATGCGTTCCTGGTATTATATATTTATTATGTTTTACCTGTTTTCAATAGATGCCTTAAACTATAATTGTTGTTTGTAATATCTTTTGAGAAAATAAACTGATTTATCTCCGAGAAAAAAAAGTTAAGCTTAGAGCATGTGCTTGTTCCTCCATATTGTGTCTTTTAAGCAGCTGGATATCCGCCTTGAATCTGTTAATACCAAAGTAGGACTATTACATAATCACAGTTTTTTTAAACAATCTGTTCATGTCAAGGTAAAAGAGGCGTACGTGGGATTCCTGAACCACTGCTACATCGACACCGAGGTCGAGATGAAAGAGATATACTCCTCGAACCACATGTGGACCCTGTTCGAGAACTCCTTCATCGGAGACATCCTGAATGTCATCGCTATCAGCATCCCCATAGCCGACAGAACACAGAGGCGTGAGTTATCTTAATACAACTTTAGGGGTTACACAACCATGACATTTTCAAATTCATTTTGTCAATGAAAGCGAAAATGGCCCTTCACAATGGAGTTCTGGTCCTAACCCTTATGTATGGAAGTGAAGCATGGAACTGGCAGAAGAAAGATAAGAACAGAATAAATGCAGTAGAGATGAGATGCCTAAGATGTATATGTGGTAGAAAGATGTACGACAGAATCTCAAATGCTGATATTAGAAAGGAATATAGAGCGAAAGAAGGTATTATGAACAAAATTATGAAAGGATCGCTGCGTTGGTTCAGACATATGGATCGCATGGGTGAAGAAAAAATTGGTAAATAAGTATACGTTAACGATGTAAATGGAGTACGGAGTCGAGGTAGACCGAGGAAAACATGGCATTACCAAATTAATCAAAATTTAAAGGTTGGCCATGTTAAAAGCCGGAAGAATCGACATGCGTGTATGACTCGCTGTATGAATGTGGAGGAAGCTAGAGAGGTATGTCAGAATAGAGTAATGTGGCGGTCCATTCTCTCTACCCCTGCGGAGAAACGGCGTGATGATTTGTTGTTGACATTTTTAAAAAATATATAATTTTATTTTTCAAAACATATTTTTTATACTTTTAAGAATATTTAAGGCATTGAAATATTACAAAATTCAAATTATTACCGAAGTTATAACAATTAGAAGTGAGCGTGTCAGGGAGCCAAACCGAAACTCAGGTAGCATTCGGACCGTTATGTAAAAATCCAATTACTTAAATAACTAACTAACCATCACGCCGTCTCTCCGAAGGGGTAGGCAGAAAAAATGTCCTGCCACAATTTTCTTTCCTGACACATTTCTCTCGCTTCCTCAACATTAATACATCGTTTCATGCGCGCGCGTTAATTGCTTTGACTGCTAACGTGGCCGACATTTAATATTTGATTTGTTTGATCGTGCCACGTTTTCCTCGGTCTTCCTCTATTTCTGGTTCCATTTACATCGTTAACAAAAAAAAATTTACCATTTTTTTTTCTGTTCATTCTTTCCATGTGTCCAAACCATCTTAATGATCCTTTCATTATTTTGTTGTAACACCATCATTCGCACCGCATTCACTTCTTATATTTTCATTTGACACTCTATCATACACAGAGTATCCACACATTTGTCTAAGAGATCTCATTTCTACTGCATTTATTCTAGTTTCATCCTTCTTTTGCCAGTTCCATGCTTCGCTTCTATACATAAGGGTCGGTACAAGAACACCATTGTGTACTACCATTTTAGATTTTTTGGATAGGTTCTTATTTGCGATGACAACTTTAAGTGCACCATTCACTTTGTTGCCTGCCCCAACCCTTCTTTCAATATCCCTCACCACTCGCCCATTATATTGAAATATGGTGAGGTCTTCATAATATCAATTGTTTTGCAGCACTTCTCCCGCAGCCGGAAGACGGAGAGGCTGCGGCTGTCCCCGGGGCCCAGCAGGTCCTTATGCGACCCTCGGACCGAGCCCTGCTGTCCTACGTCACGGGGGCTCTCATGCACATCATCTGCACGTTCTTCGGGTCCCCTTTCAGCGATCAGTCAACCGCTGTGCAGGTAAAGATACATTTTTTTTTTATGTTCAAATGGCGATCTCTTAAAAGCCTCCTTTTTATATAGTTGTTTTAAGATTGGGTGGCAAACAAATTTATGGTATCATTTTTAATAACGCAAAATTGCCTTTGTGGTATCTTATATGAAATTTCTAAAAAAAATTATGATGTATTTTTTAATATTGTAAAAATACTTTAGCTTTTATTTTAATATTACAAAATTACCCATATGGTATTTTTTTTAATATCAAAAATTACCTTTACGGTATCTTTTTTAATACCTAACCTAACCTAACCTAACATTTATGGTATCTTTTTTAATATCACAAAATTACGTTTATGGTTTATTTTTTAATATCACAAAATTACCTTTATGGTATCTTTTTTAATACCAAAACATTACCTTTATGGTATCTTTTTTAATATTGCAAAAATACCTTTACGGTATACTTTTTAATATCACAAAATTAACTTAATGGTATCTTTTTTAATATCACAAAATTACCTTTATGGTATCTTGTTTAATATCACAAAATTACCTTTATGGTATCTTTTTTAATATCACAAAATCACCTTTATGGTATCTCTTTTAATATCACAAAATCACATTTATGATATATTATTTAATATCACAAAATTACCTTTATGGTATCTTGTTTAATATTACAAAATTACCTTTATGGTATATTTTTTAATATCACAAAATCACCTTCATGGTATCTTTTTTAATATCACAAAATCACCTTTATGATATATTATTTAATATCACAAAATTACTAACTAACTAACTAACCATCACGCCGTCTCCCCGAAGGGGTAGGCAGAAAGAATGGACTGCCACACCTTTCTTTCCTGACATATTTCTCTCGCTTCCTCAACATTCATACATCGTGTCATGCACGCGCGTCGATTTCTCTGACTCCTCACATGGCCGACATTCAATATTTGATTTATTTGATCGTGCCACGTTTTCCTTGGTCTTCCTCTATTTCTGGTACCATTTACATCATTAACATATAATTTTTTTATATGTTAATGATGTAAATGGTAAATTACCTTTAAAATTAAAATTACCTTTATGGTATTTCATCATTTCATCTCTCTGTCTACAAAAACAGAATTGATTTCTCTTTCATTAAAGGCTGCAATTTGAAGTGTATTTCTATTGTTTTTTAGACACGGCAGTCCATATTCGTGAGGCTGCTGCAGACCACCTTCCGATTATACCAGTGGCAGTGGCTCAGTTCTCCGCAGATGTTTAACGTCGAGAGCTGCATTCGGACGCTTTGCGAAGTTGGTACGTATCAACAGTAAACAAATTAGAGTGTTTACAAATTCATTACATTAAAAGATGTAGGGGAGAGGGTGGAGGGTTTGAACGGCGCGATGTTTTGGTTTCATTTATAAACAACATATTTAAACAAATATATTTTTGTTTGTTTTCTTAAACTCAAATTGAAACAAAAAAAGTCTGATTATTTTTATAAGATAAAAAATGTATAACATTTGACTACAAAATACAATTTATTTGATATTTTTATGTATTTTGTGTGAAGAGTAATTGAATTGTTTACAATATTGTTCCGATGCTTCAAATTCTCACCGGCCTTTAAGGTTTATCTCGCGCGAAAATTCAAAATATTAATTTATCGTAGACGGCCCAAACGCGCAAAAAACCTCGTTTTATTATAGATTTTTTAAGGAAATCCCGGCTTTTCGGCTTGTATGGAAGTACCGCCACTGAGTGAAACCACCATCATCTTCCGAGCATCTCTCCTTTCTGCGGTGTCACCTCTGCGCTGTGCTTCAAAGTCTTGCGTACCTTCATATTTTCAATAAAATGTTATAGAGTGGGGAAATTGAATGAGAATCTTTTGTTTCCGCAGCCAAGTCCAGGAACATAGCCATCCCTACGGACCTGGAGTCCAAGGTGCAGGACGTCTTCAAGAAGCAGGCCAAGCTCTCAAAGCTGTCCCGGCAGACCAGCCGTTGGCTGCTTGCCGCCAAGACGCAGAAGGTGGACAAGACACAATCTCAGGTAATGGATTCATAATCCCAAAAATCACAATTTAGAAGTGATATTGTTTACAAGATATATTGTAATGTGCTCAGATGCCTATACAACGCGTTGGTTCGGAGCAGACTCGAAAGTGGTTCTGTGATATGGAGTCCTCACGAGGCGAGATATTCCGTTATGCTGGAGAGGGTTCAGAAAAAATTTCTGAGGTATCTCTACATGAGGGAGTATTGTAGTTATCCGTGGCTCTATCCCACGGCATTTCTTTTAGGAATGCTCGGAACCAATTCTTTACAGCTTCGAAGAGATGGGCGTCTCATTACCCATTTCTTTAAATTAATCAGGGGATATTTCGAGAACTCGGCCGTGATAGAGGGTGTTGGTCTTTTTGTCCCTGATAGATTTCTCCGACAGCACAGATTGTTTTATCTACCGGCCACCAGAATCAATCTGCCTCTGGTGACACCGGTGGGAAGAGCAATTACTCTCCTGAACGCGATCTCCTCGGAGATTGACGTCTTTCATATTAGTGAAAGTACATTTAGGGGACAAATACAAGTACGTATATTGTCTTCCCAATGTCGAACCATCTCTAATGCATTCCTGATATTGTGTTGTATTTTTATAATATTTTACCTGTACTCAATTGAGTACAGTGCCTTAAACATTTTGCAGTTTGTAATGTCTTTTGAGTTACTAAACTGATTTGATTTGATATGACTTTTTTATAATTTAGGTAATATGCACGGACCGCTCCATAATGGAAGGTCTCCAGGACATCGTGGCGCTGCTTGAAGAGCAGCTCCGGCCGCTGGTGCAGGCCGAGTCCGGCGTGCTGGTGGACATTCTGTACCGTCCGCGTCTGCTCTTCCCGGCTACTCCCACGGCCGCGCTGCTCTCCGCCCAGGCCGTGGCCGGCCTCAACAGCCAGCAGAGAGACGCCAGTGGGATATTTATATCCAGGTGAGTCCCGGTCTTCATTATATTCCTCTTCGGCGTTTTAACCCTTGGTGGGTTTTAGCCTAATCCAAGAAACGTCCCCATCCTGTCCTGTCTTTAGCCGCCACCTCCAAGTCTTGCTACTCCAGGATACGACAGTCTGCCACGGCACCATCCAACCACCGCAGTCTCGGCCTGCCAACATTCTTCTCCCTACTGGATTGTCAAACAACACTCTTTTGGTGAGCTCCAGATCCTTCAATGCCGTGCAAGTGCCTTAGTCAGCGAAGTCTGTTAATCTTTATAAACTTGACCACGCTGACGTCTTTTAGGAGGTCTTCCACGAGAACGAGGTCCATGAGGCTGATTATGTAGCGCAATATAGATGGAGTCTGGTGGTGTCCATTCTTTGGACATGACCGTACCAGTTCCTTTTTCGCTGTCTGCTCCATCTTATAATATCCTCAACCTCACATATCTCTCTTATTCTGGTATTTCTCACACAATCTCTCAGTGTCTTGCCTGCTATCGTCCTCAGTGTCTTCATTTCGGAAGTCCTCAAAACTTGTTTGGTCCTTACTGTGTCTGCCCTTGCTTCGACGCCATATGTTATTATTGGTCTTACGCATGCTTTATAGATTCTCATCTTACTCTTAATGGCCATTTATTTTTCAATATTGCGGATTTTAGAGCACCAAAGATTGCAGCTGCCTTGTTGACTTGGGCTTGTATTTTTTTCCGCAGATCATCTCCTCCAACCAGGTCTATGCCTGGATACCTGAAGGTTCTGACCTGTTCTATGGGTTGATTCCTTACAACCAGGTTTCCTTCTTTTTTGAAAATCATTGGAAAATAATAATAATACCTCACTTCAGTGCTAGATGTAATAGTGAACACCATCCTCATATTTTCTGTTTTCTTCCAAAGGGAATAAGTCACATTTCATAAGAATGTATATTTTATTTTTCTAGATTGATCCGGCACACTGAACGCTTGTTGGAAGAGAAAGAAGAGAAGCTGTGTGTCAAGGTGTTGAGGACTCTGAGGGAAATGATGGCTGTGGACCCGGAGTACGGTGAGAAGGTGAGATCTGTGTTTCTGATACTCTTTTTATTTTAATCATCTTTAGCCTGTCTGTCCACTCTTAGACATCTTTCATGTCTGTAGATCATGGGCAACATACATCCATGTCATACCGGCGGTCTCGTCAATGTTGTCCCTCCATTGAAGATGAAGACATCAGAAAAGAAGGCGTTTTGTCCATCTATCATCAGAGCTGTGAGCATCATAGTCTGCCTAGCGCCATTTTAAAACTGCAACTCTTCTGATGATGTCCGACACTCCTGTTCTGACTCTAATAATGGTGTTTCTCACTCTGTCCGCTATACTGATTCTCAAAATTGCTCTTTCCATAGCTCTTTGGACAATTCTTAATTTATTTGCGGCTTAAGGTTGATGAGGGTCTAATTTACGAAAGGCAGCCCAACCCAAATCCAGTTCTTCGGTTGATTTCCGTGGTTTGATTTTCTTAAACACCTGATATTTTCATTACCATGTCATTGGCAAGGGTGGAAAGACCATACCAAAGAATGCATAAGCATTTTACCTTTATCAAGCAGTTCAAGTCATACCCTGTATAGAACCTATGTCTTCAAGACAACCGCCCGGACATTGTTTTGAATTTTATGTCTTTTTTGCAGGGTAACCAACTGCGGAACAATCTCTTGTCCCAGTACCTCGTCGGGAGGAAGGTCGACCAGAAGTTGTTAGTGACCCAAGCTATACAAGTAGGGTCCCATGGTCCAGCAGGTAATTTTTTTTCCTAATCCAATACCAATTGAAAAGAAATTAGGAACATGACCTACGAGAATCATGACTGGGGAAGTGTACCTAAGAGAATAATGATTGGGCACTAGGGGGGGAAGTGTACCTAAGAGAATAATGATTGGGCACTAGGGGGGGAAGTGTACCTAAGAGAATAATGACTGGACACCAGGGGTTTGTGTACCTATGAGAATAACTGAACACTAGGGGGGAAGTATACCTATGAGAATAATGACTAGACACTAGGGGGGAGTGTACCTATGAGAATAATGACTGGACACTAGTGTGGGAAGTGTACCTATGAGAATAATGACTGGACACTGGTGGGAAAGTGTACCTAAGAGAATAATGACTGGACACAAGGGGGGGAGAAAGTGTACCTATGAGAATAATGACTGGACACTAGAGGGGAAGTGTACTTATGAGAATAATGACTGGATACTAGGTGGTGAAGTGTACCTATGAGAATAATGATTGGACACCAGAGGGAAAGTGTACTGAAGAGAATAATGGCTGGACACATTAGGGGGGAAGTGTACCTAAGAGAATAATGACTAGCCACCAGGGGGGGAAGTGTACCAAAGAGTATAATGACTGGACACCAGAGGTAGAAGAAGAATTGGAAGACCCAGGCTAAGATGGGCGAACCAGGTAGAAAGAAAGATGGGGCACAGTATCTACAAGTTATAAATTGAAAGACTCGCTATTGTTTTGGACATATGGAATGCATGGATGAAGAAAGAATGATGAAGATAGTATACATTAACAATGTAAATGGAATATGGAGTCCAAGAAAACATGGCATAATCAAATTCATTCAAGTTTAAAGTTAGGCCATATTAGAAGCCAGAAGAATACATGTATGACTCGCTGTAGGGATGTGGAGGAAGCTAGAGAGGTATGTCAGAATAGCGAAGTGTGGCAGTCCATTCTCTCTGTTTACCCCTCCGGTTGTTCAAAGATCAAAATATCTCTTATTTGCGGTGTAATTAATTTTTTATTGTGAACTATTATCTTCCAGCTAAGGTGCTCATCAGGACAGGGCAGACCTTGGCCGAGGTACAGACGCACCTGGATAAGGAGGGGGCCTCGGAGTTAGTGGTGGAGCTGGTCATCAAGAGTGTCAACTCTCCCGCCATCTTCTTCGAGGCTGTCCAGTTAGGTGAGTCTTCTTCTTTCTAGTTACACGGGGTTACACTCCTTGTATGGTGTCTCCAGGACTGTCTGTTCTATCTAATAAAAAAATCATAAATACCATTACATTAATAATGAAAATAGCCATAGAAGACTATGCCAATGAAACAACTTCGACGGTGGACATAATATGATGCTCATTTTAAATTCTAGGAATTGCACTCTTGGAAGGCGGCAACTCCATCATCCAGCACAGCTGCTGTACCAAACTTCAGACCGGAGACTTCTCACAGGCTTTCTTCAAGGTTTGTCCACATCATACGTTACAATTTCGGGAACCTTAAGGCATAGACCAAACAAGAGATCCGTACGATGAATCACCAGCCCCTTACAATGAGCACTAGCCTAGCATGGATTGGGCACGTATCCCAAGCCGAGAGAACGGAGCAATCAAGACCCTGGACCAACCGGAGTAAGACCTCTAGGAAGGCCTAGAAAGCGCCTAATGGACAATGTTCTGGCTGATCTGGCTAGGTTGGGCGAATTGGATTGCTGGGAGCAAAAGGCACAGGATCGAGGAGCTTGGAGGAAAATCATCAAGGAAGCTTAAACTCCTCAAGAGTTGTATGGCCATAGGAAGTAGTACTAGTAGTAGAAGTTGCAGGAAAACGATATGTGATAGAATACCAAACAACGAAAAAAGAAAGAAATTTAAGGCAGAGAATACAGAAAGATCGGTTGGTGCTGTGAAAAAAATGAATGGTGTACTCAAAGTTTTTATGTAATATCCGGTTTTGTTTGTATTTGTCTTCTTTCTTCAGTGGATATGTTTGTATAATATGCGGTTTTGTTTGTATTTGTCTTCTTTCTTCAGTGGATATATTTCTATAATATCCTGTTTTGTTTGTATTTGTCTTCTTTCTTCAGTGGATATGTTTGCATAATATCCGGTTTTGTTTGTATTTGTCTTCTTTCTTCAGTGGATATGTTTGCATAATATCCGGTTTTGTTTGTATTTGTCTTCTTTCTTCAGTGGATAAATTTCTATAATATCTGGTTTTGTTTGTATTTGTCTTCTTTCTTCAGTGGATATATTTCTATAATATCCGGTTTTGTTTGTATTTGTCTTCTTTCTTCAGTGGATATATTTCTATAATATCCGGTTTTGTTTGTATTTTTCTTCTTTCTTCAGTGGATATATTTCTATAATATCTGGTTTTGTTTGTATTTGTCTTCTTTCTTCAGTGGATATATTTCTATAATATCTGTGTTTGTTTATATTTTTCTTCTTTCTTCAGTGGATATATTTCTATAATATCCGGTTTTGTTTGTATTTGTCTTATTTCTTCAGTGGATATGTTCTTATAATATTCGGTTTTGTTTATATTTGTATTCTTTGCTTCTAAGGTGTTTTACGACAAGATGCGCGAGGCCCAGCAGGAGATCAAGTCCACGGTCAGCGTGAACACCTCGGAAGTGGCGGCCAAGCAGGGCCAGGACAAGGACGGCAAGGATCTAGGGGGATACGACAAATCAAGCAGGGGGCAAAGTAATCTTACCATTTTTATTAACATTTTCAATAAGTGTTTTCAAAGTGTACAAAGTGCATTTTTATTAACATTTTCAATAAGTGTTTTCCATAGATGGGGCTTGAGTAGAATTAGAAGAGTTTTTTTCCATTTTAGACCTTAATTTAAATATTTTAACCCTAAACAGTGTACTTTGCTTCCGATAAACTGGGTGGATGCAGAGCAGAAGCTGTGTAGACTTCACGAGGAAGCGGCAAAAGTAGGTCCCAAAATTAACATGTCCAAGACAGTAGACCTACGAGTGTCCACAAATGACTCCACCCCAATCTTGCTCCACGATGTATGTATGATAGCGGGCTCGGGAGGTACGGAGGAAGATGTAGCCAGCAGACTCAACAAGGTAAGGGGAGCTTTCGCTATGTCTCGCCTTGTATGGCGTTCCAGTATCATTTCCAGAAAGCTCAAGCTCCAAATATTCAGCAGTAGCGTTAAAAGCGTACTGCTGTACGGATGTGAGACTTGGAAATCTACCGCGGACGTTATTGGAAAACTCCAGGTGATTATAAATAGGTGCCTTCACTCAATATTCAAGATCTATTGGCCCCAAAGAGTGTCAAATGCCGTTCTCTGGACCATGGCAGGCGAAAAGCCAATTAAAGAACAAGTCGCTAGACGCAAATTGCAGTGGATCGGTCACACTCTGAGACGGAACCCAGCCTGCATCGCTCAGGGCGCACTAGACTGGTCCCCTATGGGGGGAAAGAGAAAGCGAGGCAGACCTAGAGCCACTTGGAGAAGAGGTTAAAGCAGCAGTCACTTGGGATGATGTTAAGCATCAGGCATGCGATAGAGTCGGGTGGAGAAGGTTCCTTGAGGCTCTATGCACCACGGAGGTGTGACAGGACAAAAAGAATGTTGGATGAATAATTTATTAAATTTAATTGTTTAAAATTATTTAAAAAATGTTTTTAGGTGTTTCTAAGACCGTGATGATGACGGATGATCTGCAAGACGAGCTGACGCAGGCTGCCCGAGCTACGGCTCAGGCCTTTTCTGCAGTCAGGAACATGGCTCCAGGTATAGACATTTAATATATATTTTTCAAACAAAACTAGCTTTGATCAGTTTATCTTATAATTTTGTTTTTAAATAATCAAAGGTTCAATTAATACAAATGAAAATGTCTGTTTTTTGTGTTTTCTCAACCTTTTTAGTGTTACAAATATAATAAATATTGAAACAAGATATTTCCTTTTCCTCCACATTATACAGATCATCCATTGTAATAACTATATTATTACACTATAGATACTTAGACAGGGAAAAAGATTTTTTTATCGAAAATCGGAGATAAACCACCAATACAATCGAACATGTCCAGTGTATCAATTTGAAGTGCATAGTTAATTCCAATTTCAAACTCTCATTTTGAGTGTATAGTTTTATTCCAATTTCGAACTCTAATTTTTAAGTGTATAGGTATATTCCAATTTCAAACCCTCATTTCGAAGTGCATAGTTTATTCCAATTTTAAACTCTAATTTTGAAGTGAATAGTTATATTCCAATTTCTAACTCTCATTTTGAAGTTATATTCCAATTTAAAAACTCTCCTTTTGAAGTGTATAGTTATAGAGTACTGTAATGCTCCGACATTTTCTCTTTTTCGATCAAATCTAAAGTATTAATTAACACAAATGAAAACGTCTATTTTCTAAAAGTCTATATTATATTATATGGAAATGACATGCTTTACCTTGGTATGGCATTAACAAAAATGTTAAGACATTTGCTAATACCTTAGCGAGATGAAATGTGTCATTCTGAAAAAATATAATAAAATTTCTTATGTATTCGCCATCATATTAATGATTTAATTAGGAATGTTACATTATTGTTCAAGAAACAATAAATAAATATTTGAATTTGTTTTGAATTTCATTTCCCAGGATCCCACGGGCTTGAGGAGTTACTGGCTGAGAGAAGAGAGGCGGCTGGTCAGCAGGACTGTCTCCCGCATAAAGTGGCAGTCATGCAGCCGGTGCTACGGTTCCTTCAGCTGCTCTGCGAGAACCACAACCCTGAACTGCAGGTCAGAATTAGAAATAGAGGAGGACCAAGGAAAACGACAATCTTAACTTGAAACTCCGACAAAGAATGATTAAATGTTATATATGGTCTATTCTACTATATGGCTGCGAAACCTGGACTCTGAAAGTGAATGTAATGAACCAGTTGGAAGCGTTTGAGATGTGGATATACCGCAGAATGCTCCGTATACCGTGGACCGATAGGGTCAGTAATGCAGACGTACCACAGAGAGCCAGAGCTAATAGAGAGCTGTTGTCGAGTGTGAAAATTAGAAAGGTCTCATATTTGAGTCATGTGCTAAGGGGAGAAAAATACCACCTCCTTCGACTGATATTAATAGGTAAGTGGAGTGACGTCGGGGAGTTGGTAGAAGGCAGCTGTCCTGGCTGCGGAGCATCAAAGAGTGGACAGGAATAACAAGAGTTCAGAACCTGTTCCAAGTGGCGCAGGATAGAGATGCCTTTGCTGAAGTGATCGCCAACGTTGGGACCTGACATGGCACCGAAAGAAGAAGAATTAAATGTAAAATTATGCGCGTGCATGATATTAATAAATGTTGACGTATATGAAGTATGTCTGGAAAGAACAGTGTGGCAGTGTATCCTCTCTGCCTATCCTGAGATTGTTAGTTAGTTAGTTTATTTGCCGATTGGATGAAAATCAATTTGTTACTGGAAGTCGGACATTGCGAGACGAAGCGAAATATTCCGTTATGCTGGAGAGGGTTCAGAAAAAAATTCTGAGGTATCTCTACATGAGGGAGTATGGTAGCTATCCGTGGCTCTATCCCACGGCATTTCTTTTGGGAATGCTCGGAACCAATTCTCTACAGCTTCGAAGAGATGGACATCTAATTACCCATTTCTTTCGATTAATTAGGGGATACTCCGAGAACTCGGCCGTACTGGAGGGTGTTTGGCTTTTTGTCCCTGATAGATATCTCCGACAGCGACAGCACATATTGTTTTACCTACCGGCCGCCAGAACCAATCTGCCTCTGGTGACACCGGTGGGAAGAGCAATTAGTCTGCTAAACGCAGTCTCCTCGGAGATCGACGTCTTTCATGTTAGTGAATGTAAGTTCAGAAGGCAAATACTCTTAATTCTGGAGAGTATCCTGTCTTCCTAATGTGGAACCATCTCTCGTGCGTTTCTGGTAGTATACTATACACAATATATTATTTTACCTGTTCTCAGTAGATGCCTTAAAAATAAAATTTGGAATGTCTGTTGATGAAATGAACTGATTTGATTTGACTAATTGGAGGTTGATTTTTAGAATCTGCTCCGGAACCAGAACAACAAGACCAACTACAACCTGGTGTCGGAGACGCTGATGTTCCTCGACTGCATCTGCGGCAGCACCACGGGCGGGCTCGGCCTGCTCGGGCTGTACATCAACGAGAGCAACGTGGCCCTCATCAACCAGACCCTGGAGACCCTCACGGAGTACTGCCAAGGCGAGACTACCTAACCATATTAGCTTGGATTTGTTTTTAGGAATGCCAAGATATAGAAGATTTATTAGTAATCTTGGAGGCTATCCATCTGAACATTTAGTAGGAATGTCGTAATACTTTGGGCGGAATTAAATAGTTCGATCCGAGACCGGTATTATTATTTTGGAAAAGTGCCGTGGGGATACGTGTGCTGCACCATAAGGAAGCCTTGCTTCCGCTTAGCCGAGTGCCAGGACCGAATGTAAGTTTCAGCTAAAGTGTCAAAGTGACAAGTGACCAATTTAGGCGGAAACACCATCTTTATGTTCCGGGTGGTTATCTTCGACAACGTCAGCACACTGTTTTATCTCCCGACATGCAGAACCAACCTGCCTCTGGTGTTGCCGTCGGGGAGAGCAATTAAATTGCTGAACATGATCGCTTCGAAGATCGACGTCTTTCATATTAGTGAAAGTACGTTCAGAAGCCAAATACTCCAGAGAGTATCTTGTATTCCTAATGTCAAACTATACAAGTGTGGTTCACAACATGCCATACTACCAAAGACATATTACATATGGACATACGGACATGTGGACATGGACATATGGCCATACCGACATATGGACATGGACATATGGACATACGGACATATGGACATGGACATATGAACATACGGACATATGGACATGGCCCGTATGTCCATATGTCCGTATGTCCGTATGGACATACGTGCATATGGTAATATGGACATTTGAATATACAGACATATGGAAACCTCGAAGGATATCTAATGGCGCTCTGTTGTTATTTTCAGGGCCATGTCACGAGAATCAGAATTGCATCGCGATGCACGAGAGCAACGGCCTGGACATCATTACGGCTCTCATCCTGAACGACATCAACCCGCTGGGGCGATCCCGCATGGACCTCGTGCTGGAGCTGAAGAACAACGCATCCAAGTTGCTGCTGGCCATCATGGAGTCCCGCGGAGACTCGGAGAACAACGCCGAGAGGATCCTGTACAACATGAACCCCAAGCAACTTGTGAGTATTGCCATTCTAGGAATAAATAGCAAGGTATAGTGAAATAGTGGAGTGATTGTATCAAGTGCCATCTATCGTCTTCAAATGCAAGCTCATGAAAAAATATATATTTGTTAATTATCTCTGTGTGCTTAATTCACCGTTCATCTATTCACAACTTTGAATATCAGTTTAAAAACTTCTTCTTCAATTAGATCAGGTGATCTGTGGTATCTGTGGTATTCCATTGTGCTGGAGAGGGTTCAGAAAAAATTTCCGAGTTATCTCTACACAAGGGAGTATGGTAGTTATCCGTGGCTCTATCCCACGGCATTTCTTTTGGGAATGCTCGGAACCAATTCTTTACAGCTTCGAAGAGATGGACATCTCATTACCCATTTCTTTAAATTAATCAGGGGATATTTCGAGAACTCGGCCGTGCTAGAAGGTGTTGGTCTTTTTGTCCCTGTTAGATTTCTCCGACAGCACAGATTGTTTTACCTACCGGCCACCAGAACCAATCTGACTCTGGTGACACAGGTGAGAAGAGCAATTAGCCCACTGAACACGGTCTCCTCGGAGATCAACTTTGCTTTTTACATCAATTTGGTTCGCGCTGCAATGATGTAAAGAGCGATTAACCTAACCTTACCTCAAATATTAAAATCCAGGTGGACGTGGCTTGCAGCGCCTTCCACCAGGAGGTGTCCACAGAAGACGGAGATGATGATGAGGAATCGGGGCAAGGAGTGTCTCCGAAGGAAGTAAGTTAAATACTTATTATTATTTAGTCAGAAATAAGAGCAAATCCACAAGAGCTGAACCTCTATATGCCAGAAGATCTAATCTGATCCAAGCCCTATATTTTACTTTTTGCTGGTATATATGTTAATGATGTAAATGGAACCAGAAATAGAGGAAGACCGAGAAAAACGTGGCACGATCAAATAAATCAAATATTGAATGTCGGCCATGTGAGGAGTCAGAGAAATCGTCGCGCGTGCATGACACGATGTATGAATGTTGAGGAAGCGAGAGAAATATGTCAGGAAAGAAAAGTGTGGCAGTCCATTCTTTCTGCCTACCCTTTCGGGGAGACGGCGTGATGGTTAGTTAGTTAGTTAGTTATATATGTTTTTTTAAATACAGTCAAAAATGCCATCATCCTGTCACACCGAAGGTCCCGGGTTCGATTCCCGGTGATGGCAGTGTGATTGTAACACTGTCTTTGGTCTGGTGTAGAATTCTCGTGACGATAAAATGGCGATAGATTGACTACCTATCACATGTCATAAGAATTAATATAATAGCTAAAATACATTGTATACAGTAATTGGATTCAAACGACATGTTGTAAATAAGAAAAAAAAAAGAAATAGAAATAAAACATAAATAATAATAATAATTTGTATTCTGATGGAGGAACGGTTTGTCTCGTCTCCAGGTCGGGCACAACATCTACATCCTGTGCCACCAGCTGGCGGGGCACAACAAGGAGTTGGCCGCGCTGCTGAAGCCCGCCTCCGCAGTGGATCCCAAGAACCGCCAGGCCCTCACCTACTACGCCTCGCACACCGCGCAGATTGAGGTACGTCTTTGTGCCAGAGCGGCGGCAACAGCTATGACTGCCACACTGGAAGTCCCGGGTTCAATACCTGGCGATGACAGTATTAGAATCACACGGTCGCCACAGTTCCTGACCATTGTAATCGCTCACTGCTCCATTTTGCTTTAGTTATCATCCTACCGACTTGACTTCTTAGTCCGCTGTTCTCGCCTTCATCCCTTGCTTCTCGTCATTTGTTTGTGTCATTTTCTTCGTCATTTGTTTTTTTCATCATTTGTTTTCGTCATTTGTCATCTCCTGCCGCGCCATTGTCATTGCTTTTTCGTCATTTGTTTGTCATCATTTGTTTTTTTCGTCATTTGTCATCTCCTGCCGCGCCATTGTCATTGCTTTTTCGTCATTTGTTTGTCATCATTTGTTTTTTTCGTCATTTGTCATCTCCTGCCGCGCCATTGTCATTGCTTTTTCGTCATTTGTTTGTCATCATTTATTTTTTTCGTCATTTGTTTTCGTCATCAAATCAAATCAAATCAGTTTATTAAATTAATAGACATTACTAACAGGAAAATGTTTAAGGCATCTATTAAGTACAGGTAAATACAGGTCATTTGTCATCTCCTGCCGCGCCATTGTCATTGCTTTAACGTCATTTGTTTGTCATCATTTGTTTTTTGCGTCATTTGTTTTCGTCATCAAATCAAATCAAATCAGTTTATTAAATTAATAGACATTACAAATAAGAAAATGTTTAAGGCATCTATTAAGTACAGGTAAATACAGGTCATTTGTCATCTCCTGCCGCGCCATTGTCATTTATTTTCGTCATTTGTTTTCGTCATTTGTCATCTCCTGCCGCGCCATTGTCATTGCTTTTTCGTCATTTGTTTGTCATCATTTGTTTTTTTCGTCATTAGATTAAGATATCTTTCTGCAGGTTTTTTTTTCATTTAACAACTATTTTTTTTAGTTTTATATGTTTTAAGGTGGATGGAATGGTTTAGTTATATTGTACTACCATGTTACCCAAAGGAAGGGGGTTTTAAGCAAAGATGGCAGAACACAATGGAGTTCTAATGCCAACTTAGAGCTGGGAAAAAAGGATGAAAGTAGGTCACTAATCATTAAGAAAAATGAGTGGGAAATGCCATATGGGTGGGGGGGAGCTGTATACTTTTACTGTGGTAAAGGGGGCCATTCTTTCAATACTGTCAAAAAGCACTGATGTAGAGGAAGCTAGAGAGGTATGTCAGGACAAAGCAGTATGAGGATGTAGAGAGGTTGATTATTTGGCAAGGTTTAATGCTTCCTTCTATTCCCGTGTCCCGGCAGATAGTGCGACAGGACCGCACCCTGGAGCAGATCGTGTTCCCGATTCCGGAGATATGCGAGTACCTGACGAGGGAGACCAAGCGCCGGCTGCTGCACACGGCCGAGCGCGACGACCAGGGTTCCAAGGTGGCCGACTTCTTCGAGAGGACCCCGCACATGTTCGACGAGATGAAATGGCAGAAGAAACTCAGAAGTACGTAGCTTGTACCGATTTATAACAATATTCCAGCCTGTATCCGTCCTCTCCTGGATGTCTTCAATGTCTGTTGATCCTGGACAACATGCATCCATATCGTACCAGCAGTTTCTCTAACCCTTTGGTTGCTAAAATCTGATATATCGGATGTCGCTACACTAGCAAAAAGCGCCAAATCATATTCGTTTTAGACAGAGTGTGGGTGAGTGAGTCAGTGCTACATTTGTATATTTTCTTCTTTCCTGTCACACCTCTGTGGTGCATAAGGCCTCAAGGAACCTTCTCCATGCACATTCATACAACGAGTCATAGACGCACGTCGATTCTTCTGACTTCTTATTCTTCTGTTTCTCCGGCGCTACAACCCTTGGTGGGTCTTGGCCTCCTCCAAGAAACGTCTCCATCCCGTCCTGTCTCTGGCCGCCACCTTCCAGTCTTGCTGCTCCAGGACCCGACAATCTGCCACGGCACCATCCAGCCATCGCAGTCTCGGCCTACCGATGCTTCTTCGCCCTGCTGGATTGTCATACAACACTCTTTGGGGGGGCTCCAGATCTCCCATGCGGTGCAAGTGCCCTAGCCAGCGCAGTCTGTTAATCTTTATAAACTTGACCACGCTGACGTCCTGGTATAGATCGTAGAGCTCTGTGTTGTATCTCCTTCTCCACGTCTGACCATCCTTAATGGGTCCGAAGATTCTGCGGAGGATCATACTTTCGAAGCAGTTTATTTTGTTTTCATCCCGTTTAGTGAGCGTCCAAGTCTCCGAGGCATATGTTAGGACTGGTCTAATCAGCGTTTTATATATTATGGGCTTTGTCTTTCTAGACAGTAGACGCGACATTAGGTGCTTATTGAGGCCAAAGTAGCATCTGTTTGCTGCGAATATCCTTTTTCAAATCGTTTTGACTGACAAAGTTATGGGGAAAGAAATGAAATCATAAGAACGTTTTATTTTGTTTTTTCAGGTCAGCCTTTACTATTCTGGGTGTCATCCTACATGTCGCTGTGGAGTAACATCTTGTTCAACTTCGCTGTCCTCATCAACATCATCGTGGCCCTCTGCTATCCCTTCGGGGGCACCACAGGTACAGTTTTTATTCTTCTCGTCTGATACTAAAGGTTAACAATCCATTTGACTGCAAAAACCCTTTGAATATTTCTTGGTGGCCGTGACTCTATCCCACGGCATTTCTTTTGGGAATGCTCGAAACCAATTATTTACAGCTTGTTTTTGTTTCCAAACCATCTTAACCGTCGCGTTGCCATGTGGTCAATTGAGTTTCCACTGCCAATTTAAAGTTGATTTTCTTAAAACCTATGGACCCTAATATTATAAAAAAATTGTAATCCTCCATTGAAGTGTTCTCAATATTTCGTAATAAAAAAAAGCAAAAAATTACTTCCTTCATCCCAAAAAAAAATATTTTCTAAGACTGCCCTCACCTTCATTCGTGTTAAGGTAGAAATTGTTTTGCTAATATTTACAACTTTATCAAAAGTGACAAATACTTACTCGCTGTTTTGAACATATTATAAATTATATCTTTGACCTTTTCAATAGGTACGTAATAATACCGACTGGATGAAAACGCACCACGTAACTTAATAATATCAGAACTGTGAAAATATTAACACTTTACCAAAAAGGACAAATATTAATACGTACTCGTTGTCTTGAACGTACTATACATTTTGCCTAGGTGCCTTTATCCTCGCCCCGCCGGCCGCGGCGCGCAGACAAGTTTATACCCGATGTCCAGTCGCCCGTATGCTGTGACGCATTACATATCAGAAATCGCATGGTTCCAGAAAAAAAAAAATAATGATATGTTTTTCAAATAATCCATGTATGTTATAGATATCGATCTATTCTAATGAAATTCCCTACAAGATGACATAAATTAAATTTTGATTCATCTAGTCATATGCTTGATATTTAGATAAAGTTAGCGGTAAACTGAACTTACCACATGGGAGCAAGCGTTTTGTTTTGAACACGGTACGTTAAGGGTTAATGACCCTTTCCTTATTTTGTTCATAACACTTTCATTCGCACCACATTCACTTCTTATACTTGCATTTGAAAGATGGTTTGGACACATGGAAAGAATGAGTGAAGACAGAATGTATATGTAAACGGCGTGAACGGAGCTAGAAATAGAGGAAGGCCGAGGAAAACGTGGCACGATCAAATCAATCAAATATTGAATGTCGATCACGTGAGGAGTCGGAAAAATCGACGTTCGTGCATGACAAGATGTATTAATGTAGAGGAATCGAGAGGCGTATGTCAGGACAGAACAGTGTGGCGTTCCATTCTTTCTGCCTACCCCTCCGGGGAGACGGCGTGATGGTAAGTTAGTTAGTTTTTAGTTTTTATTTTGTTTTATGGGTTTATCGATGATGCATCTTTTGTATTTTGTTCCCAGAGGTCGGTACGAGATTTTCTCTGGCCGTGTGGGCCGTGACCATTGGAGCCGGGGGCCTGGTGGCTCTGGTCCCTCGAGCTTCCGGTGTGAGGACTCTCGCCGTGGGCTGTATACTTCGTCTCATACTTTCTGCGGGACCAAAGCCTACACTAGCAGTTCTTGGAATATTAACGGTGCGTATATCCGAGGAGTTTCGAGAGTCAACGATAATAATTTTACGTAGAAATGTATTAGGTATTTGAATAAGTCTTACCTTTCTGAGCAAAAAAAGTGTCTATTTGGATATAGACAAATTGGCAAAGGATCAAAATCCTTGATCCTTTAAAGGAATCCGTTCATTGAGCCAATTTTTTATGTCATTGTAAGAAGTGAAGCGGTTACCAGTAAGAGCTGATTGTATCGACCGTAACAAATGGTAGTGGAAAGGGGTAATGTCTGGCGAATATGGCGGGTGAGAAAGTACATCCCAATTCAAGCCTTCTAAGTATGTACAGATAGGTTGAGCCCCATGGGGCTCGTGCTGCAGTATCAATTTGTCGTGCCTATTAAATATTAATAGTAAAAATAAGTCTTTTTTTTCGGAATGGAACGCATCATCAAATTTTACATTGATTTATATGGGAAAACATGTTGCCAGATTGGTAGACGATAGATGGACCAGAAGATAAAAGAAACAGAAGGAGACCCGCCACACGATGGTTCAAAGACATTAGAAGAATTGCTGGCGATTGGATGCGAAAGGCACAAGACAGGGATACGTGGAGAAGTATGGGGGAGGCCTATGTCTAGAAGTGGACAACAACAGCTGTTTAAGAAGATATGGGAAAAATTGTTTCGTTTAACGAGTGTTTCATATAACGAGTAAGATTCTGGAACGAATTATTCTCATTATGAGAGGTTCCACAGTATTTGTATTCTCATATCCTAACTGCAGTCTCATTGATTGAATGCCGTATCAATTTCCAGGTGATGGTGAAGTGTGTCCATTTGGTGAGTATAATCGGCAACCAGGGAACGCTGACCAAGTCCATCGGGAAGATCATCACGGACCGGGAGCTGCTGTACCATCTCGCCTATCTCGTATTCTGCGTCAGCGGGATCACCATACACCCGTTCTTCTACAGCGTTCTGGTAAGCATAATCTGATCCACAATAAATTATATTCTTCTATCGGTTTCGTTGTACATACGTTCATATGCTTAGGGCGGTTAATAATAATGATGAATGTGTTATAATTTTCAGCTGTTTGACGTGGTCTATCGAGAGGAGACCCTCCTGAACGTGATCCGCTCCGTGACGCGAAATGGCCGCTCCATCGTTCTCACGGCTGTGCTGGCACTCATCCTCGTATACATGTTCTCTCTCGTCGGATTCCTCTTCTTCCGTGACGACTTCCTGCTCACCGTGGACAAGATTGACGATGGTGAGACTATTACAGATATTATCCAATTTACAGAGATTTAGTCTGTAAATTGGATAATATCAGTAAAGTGTAATATTATAGTATTTATTTATCATCTCAATAGATGTCTCCATATTTTATATTATTCCAATTATTACTAGACATTTATTTGTCATCCCAATAGATGTCTCTATATTTTCCATATTTAAAATTATTCCAATTATTACTAGTCATTTATTTGTCATCTCAATAGATGTCCCCATATTTTCCATATTTAAAATTATTCCAATTACAGGTATTACTAGACATTAATTTGTCATCCCAATAGATGTCTCCATATTTTCCATATTTATTATAATTCCAATTATTACTAGACATTTATTTGTCATCCCAATAGATGTCTCCATATTTTCCATATTTAATATTATTCCAATTGTTACTAGACATTGTTTTGTCATCCCAATATGTAAATGTCTCCATATTTAATATTATTCCAATTATTACTAGACATTTATTTGTCATCCCAATAGATGTCTCCATATTTTCCATATTTAATATTATTCCAATTATTACTAGACATTGTTTTGTCATCCCAATATGTAAATGTCTCCATATTTAATATTATTCCAATCATTACTAGACATTAATTTGTCATCCCAATAGATATCTCCATATTTTCCACATTTAATATTATTCCAATTATTACTAGACATTTATTTGTCATCCCAATAGATGTCTCCATATTTTCCATATTTAAAATTATTCTAATTACAGGTATTACTAGACATCCCAATAGATGTCTCCATATTTTCCATATTTAATATTATTCCAATTATTACTAGACATTTATTCATCATCCCAGTAGATGTTCCATATTTAAGATTAATCCAATTATTACTGAAACCAGGCACAAATATAAATGAGTTCGGTCGCTTATTTTGTATGACCAATTTCATAACAGAGAGTGATTTTACTAAGACACGTAACCGTTCACTGTCTCTTGGAATTATCGCTTAAGGCCGTGCCACACTGTTTGAAACAAGCTCTCCACAGGGGTGACCTTGGTGGGGAGCTGTGGAGCCCACGGTTGGTGTAGCGTCCACATACTGTTGTAAACAAGCTCTCCACATGTGGAATGCGTGTTTAAACGGTGGATCCCCACGCATATTATGCGCGTCCGTCCACAAATTTTGGTTTCAAACAAGTGTCCACACAGTTTTAAACTGCCAGTGGAGACCGATGTGGAGAGCTTGTTTAAAACAGTGTGGCACGGCTTTTAATTATTTAACCCTTAGGACACTGGGCGAATTTTCAATAACTGTCCTCCTGGAACGGCGTAAATTTTGACATTCCGAACGCTCTCATACAATAATTAATTAGGAGTAAAATAAGACTTTCAACGAAAAAATATAAATGCCAAATGAACTATTAACTTATAATCTATCTTTATAAATAATAAAAGATGTACTTTCAATACTTAAACAAGTTTTTTTCAAGTGTTTTTATCTAAAAAATACCATATTACGTAGCATCCACAAAAAGAAACACTCATATCTAATCAACGATATGGATTATCGTAAAAATTCTTTCACAAGACCCGAGAACGTACTTCTCACTAAAATAATGAGTCCTTTGAATATCATGTTACTATTTCGGTAATTAATTATAGAATTTTTAAATAAACACTACGAAATTATTGCCGCGCACACACACACTATCGCAGCCGCGCTTTGTAAACATGCGAGTAGGTGACTACACGTTGTTCGTGTTTGGACTTGTTTCGGGCGGGCGTTGTGATATACTCTCGTATACGTAAAATTCCAAGAACAACGATTTTTTTTGTAATTGGAGTCAAGGGAATATTACGCAAGAAATGTCATCCGGTTAGTCTTAATGTTTTTTTTTCGTTTTTTACAATTTCAACCAAGAAATTTCAAATAATAAAAATATATTTTTTTAAGAAAAATCTTTCAATCTCATCATCATCAATTGGTAAAATTTAAATTATTGAAATAACACTGTCATCAATTTTTAATAAATTAAAACAATAATTTTTCCACTTCTTACTTTATTTATCTCGACATGTTTGGATGGTTTTAAACCTATATATAACCTTCGAAACATGTCGATATAATTATATAATTTTTCATACCGTTTATAATTTTTTCCAATGAATTCTTTGAAACATATCGAAAAAAAATTAACCAACAAAAATATTTTTTTAATTCATAATAAATCGTCTTGGATGGAATGGAAATCCAAAACATTAATACTTAAAAAAAAATGTAATTAACACAAACGTATTTAAAAATACGAAAACTGTTAGATTACACATTTTTTCAAATCACATCCTTTCAAACTTTACAATTTATAAGAAGCTAAAGAGTTCTTGCTCTCGGTTCTCGTCCATAACATATGGGCACCCTAAAGACCATTGAAATCTGACTCGTAGCTGTAAGCCGCGGCGCGCGTGTGACTGTGGTAGTGTTCCAGTTCAGCCCGTACGATTTACATCTGTCAAAAAATATTTATTTAAATTAAACCCTATGCAAAAAAAATAATCTGTTAACACCAAGATGTAGCCAAGACCCTAATTGATAAAATGACATTTTTACTTTTGTTTAAAACTTACAAGTAGAGATGATATTCGTTGACAAAACCGAGTAAAGGCCTAACACTGCAATTGCAGTGTAAAGGACCGCGGGCACGCTTTTTCGCCACTGCAAATGCAGTGTATAGGATTCTAAGAGTTAATGAACATAATATCTGTATTTATGCATGTTTTTTTTTTTTTTTTTAATTTCTAGTTGAAGAGACCATTCTTCCCGACCATCCGGAGTGTTCCGACGACCCGGCCGCAAAATATTTAAAAGGTATTCAAAATTATCACTTAAAAATATTATAAGATCCATTTGAAAGTTTACTTTGAGAATGTGAAATATTCCCATATGTATATTATATTTCCTTCATGCTTCTTTATATATTATATTATGGTGTAGCGTGGAATTGGCAAAGGAAGGATAAAAGTAGAATAAGTGCAGTAGAAATGAGATCTCTTAGATGAATATTTGTTTTAGGTGTTTTAATATTAAAAAATGTGGCAGTGCACAATAGTGTTCTTCTACCGACCCTTATGTATGGAAGCGAAGCATGGAACTGGCAAAGGAAGGATGAAAGTAGAATAAATGCAGTAGAAATGAGATCTCTTAGACGAATGTGTGGATATTCTGTGTATGATAGAGTGTCGAATGAAAATATTAGAAGTGAATGCGGTGCGAATGATGGTGTCATGAACAAAATAATGAAAGGATCATTAAGATGGTTTGGACAAATGGAAAGAATGAATGAAGAAAGAATGGTAAAAAAATTATATGTTAATGATGTAAATGGTACCAGAAATAGAGGAAGACCGAGGAAAACGTGGCACGATCAAATAGTCATAGGAGTCAGAGAAATCGACGCGCGTGCATGACACGATGTATGAATGTTGAGGAAGCGAGAGAAATATGTCAGGAAAGAAAGATGTGGCAGTCCATTCTTTCTGCCTACCCCTTCGGGGAGACGGCGTGATGGTTAGTTAGTTAGTTAGTTAATATTGAAAAATAAAAATTGTTTGATGTAATTTTTTTAAACTTTAATATGTTACATAGAAATCAAGCGTCACGCATATTTTATTTAATTATTTTCGGTTAGCTACGCTGGCGCCATCTATGAATTAAATTTATGAAGTAATTTTATTTGTACAGGTAATGAGCTCCCATCGTGTACGTCTCGGAAGGAGTCTGCCGGCGATGGGAGGATGGCCGAAGACGACGGACCTCCAGATTCCATGGTCAGCGTGGGAGGAGAGCTCCGCGAGAGGTCGTGCGACTCTCTGCTGATGTGCATCTTGACCACGCTCAACCAGGGCTTGAGGAACGGGGGCGGAATCGGAGACATCCTTCGAGCTCCAGCCAGCACGGTGAGAATGGATGTTATCTCTAACCATGGTTAACTTACAGGGTGACCTCATTTTCCCCATGCTGTTTAACCGTCGCGTTGCCATGTGGTCAATTGAGTTTCCACTGCCAATTTAAAGTTGATTTTCTTAAAACCTATGGACCCTAATATTATAAAAAAAATTGTAATCCTCCATTGAAGTGTTCTCAATATTTCGTAATAAAAAAAAAGCAAAAAATTACTTCCTTCACCCCAAAATAAAAATTGTTTAAGACTGCCCTCACCTTCATTGGTGTTAAGGTAGAATTTGTTTTGCTAATATTTACAACTTTATCAAAAGTGACAAATACTTACTCGCTGTTTTGAACGTATTATAAATTATATGTTTGGCCTTTTCTCATACGTAATAATACCGATTGTGGACGGAAACGCAGCACGCAACTTAATAATATCAGAACTATGAAAATATTAACACTTTACCAAAAGGGACAAATATTAATACGTACTCGTTGTCTTGAACGTACTATACATTTTGCCTAGGTGCCTTTATCATACGTAAAATTATAGCGCCACGGCGCGGCGAGGCGAGACAAGTTCATACTTGGTGTCAGGTGTTCATATGCTGTCTGTCATTCTATATCAGAAATCGCATGGTTCCAGAAAAAAATTAATAATGATATGTTTTTCAAATAATCCATGTATGTTATAGATATCGATCTATTCCTAATGAAATTACCTACAAGATGACATAAATTAAATTTTGATTCATCGAGTCATATGCTTGATATTTATAGATAAAGTTAGCGGTAAACTGAATTGACCACATGGGAGCGAGCGTTTTGTTTTGAACACGGTACGTTAAGGGTTAATATCGCTTTAGAGAGATTTTGAGAAGTGTTTATCAAATGGAACTGGACACTACTCTTGGTGGCACTCACAATATCTTTGGATATTTGGATATCAAATCAAATCAGTTTGTTAACTCAAAAGACATTACAAACAGGAAAATGTTTAAGGCATCTATTGAGTACAGGTAAAATATTATATACATTCAACATAATACCAGGAACGCATTAGAGATAGTTCGACATTAGGAAGACAAGATACTTTCTAAAGTCAAGAGTATTTGTCCCCTGAACGTACCTTCACTAATATAAAAGACGTCGATCTCTGAGGAGACCGCGTTCAGCAGATTAATAGCTCTTCACTTTGAGCTCTTTCATAATTATAATTTACTTGATGTAATTTGTTGAATATACAAGGTATATAGAATAATGTTGTGGCTGCATTATGATGTAAAAAAACTTCAAATATATTCCCAAAGATGGCACTAGAATGCCCTGAAGTTTTACTACTGTACTACTGTTATTGGTGATACAGTGTACGAGCCAAATATAATTTATGTTTATTTTTTTTTACACAGGAACCCCTGTACATCGCCCGTGTCATCTACGACCTCCTGTTCTTCTTCATCGTCATAATCATTGTGCTGAATCTCATCTTTGGTGTCATCATCGACACCTTCGCCGACCTCAGGAGCGAGAAACAACAGAAGGAGCTTATCCTCAAGAATACCTGTTTCATTTGTGGTGACTGCCTTTTATTTCTCTTTCTAACTTACCATCACGCCGTTTCTTCGCAGAGGTAGGCAGAGAGGATGGACGGCCACGCTGTTCTATCCTGACATAAATCTCACGCTTTTTCTACATTCACACATTGTGAAATATCCCTTTGATTGTTCCGACTTTCGAACATAGACGACTTGATTAATTTGGTTATATCATGTTTTCCTTGGCCTTCTCGAATTATTTATCATTTACATTACTTGTATCTGTAAATGTATAGTTATACCTGTATACGAAATCCTGGATTTTCACCAAAGGGTGGTTAATTCAAATTTAATTGTATCTCAATAGAGACGAAGACGCAAACTGGAAACTGAACATGGATGATCAAGGTGTTTACAGGACTTATGACCTGTCATTGGTTGGGTTAAGCGCACGCTTTATGTAATTACAACATTCCCCATTCCACCTTGGTTATTATGATCATGTGATTTTGGAAGATGTATATATACAAATCCATATCTATCTTCACGTGTCAGTTTCAATCAGTCTATGTAGATTTGATTGCACTTGTGAATTTTTCAAGATTAACCTATACAACCGACCCACTAACGCCATTTATGGAGAATGATTTTCGGCATTTAGCAAACTACCTTATTAACACAATGCGAAGGCTGTCGCCTAATTACCTATTCAAAATCAATTCGAAAATCATTCTCCATAGATGGCGTTAGTGGGTTGGTTGTATAGGTTAATCTTGAAAAATTCACAAGTGCAATCAAATCTACATAGATGGCTGACTGAAACTGACACGTGAAGATAAATATGGATTTTGAAGTATATATACATCTTCCAAAAAATTTGTCATGCATGATCACAATAACAAAGGTGGAATGGGGAATGTGTAATTACATAAAAGCGTGCGCTTAACCCAACCAATGACAGGTCATAAGTCCTGTAAACACCTTGATCATCCATGTTCAGTTTCCAGTTTACGTCTTCGTCTCTATTGAGATACAATTAAAATTACAATTCACTTAGTTACCTGTCCCAACCCTTCTTTTAATATCCCAAATAGAAGACAAATACTCTTGACTTTGGAGAGTATCTTGTATCCCTAATGTCGAACCATCTCTCATGAACCTTGAAAATTACGTGTTTTCTTTACCACAAAAACTTCTGCATACTCCTAGTAAATGACACCATTTTGCAGTGCCATATTTTTGTTTAAATTATTGTCTTACCCAGTTTCTCTCGCTTGGTATCCAGGTTTGAACCGTTCCGCTTTCGACAATAAGACTGTCTCCTTCGAGGAGCACACCCTGAACGAGCACAACATGTGGCACTACCTTTACTTCATCGTCCTCGTGAGGGTGAAGGATCCCACCGAGTTCACCGGTCCCGAGAGCTACGTCTACTCCATGGTTAAGGTAATTTATTCTACGTACTAACTTACGATACAATAGTTTATTTAAAATGAAATGACTAGGTCAGATTTTTTTAATCATTTTAGGTCACATTATTTTAACATTTTATGTCTTACAAGGAATATAGAATATAGACTCTAAAGTTTATATTCGCCTGTCCTATGAAAATTATCAATTAATTTATTAATTTTAAAGTTAATATTGAGTATTGAGCTCAATATTCAAAATCTTTTTAAAGTTCTTGCTGGTTAAGTGTCTAATTACAGCTAATTTAAATAACGGTGGATACGTGTAACATAAATTAAATAAACACAAATGTCCGGATCGTCCATGTCAACATGTGCAACATCGAAAAAAACATTATGTGTTATTACATTATGTGCTAAATTAAAAAAAACAGTGGATTCGTGGAACATAAATTAAATAGACAATATGTGCACCATCTAAAAAGAACATTTTGTGTTAAATTATTTTTATTTTGTTATTTTATTGTATATCATTGTATTTTATATTATTTGTTTTAGATTTATTTTGTGGATGTTGGACTATCGAAGTGTGTGCGGGAGATGCCTATTGGTGGCGATGAGGTTCGCAACCCATCACACCGCGTCTCCCGCGGAGCGAAAAGAGAAGGATGGAGTGCCGCATCAGTAAAAGTGTGACAGTCCATTCTTTCTGCCTACCCTTTCGGGGAGACGGCGTGATGGTTAGTTAGTTAGTTAGTTATATTCAAAATCTATTGACCCCAAACAGTATCAAATGCCGTTCTCTGGACCATGGCAGGCGAAAAGCCAATTAGAGAACAAGTCGCTAGACGCAAATGGCAGTGGATCAGTCACACTCTGAGACGAAACCTAGCCTGCTTCGCCCAGGGCGAACTAGACTGGTCCCCTATGGGGGGAAAGAGAAAGCGAGGTAGACCTAGAGTCACCTGGAGAAGAACCCTGCAGGACGAGGTTAAGGCAGCAGGCCTCACTTGGGATGATGTTAGGCATCAGGCATGCGATAGAGTCGGGTGGAGAAGGTTCCTTGAGGCCCTATGCACCACGGAGGTGTGACAGGACAAAAAGAAGAAGAAGAAGAAAGTTAATAAGAGCTCGATTCATAAAAAAAATATTACAGGAACAACCGCCGGTACAATGAATACAATGAATAAATATTGAAGATTTCTTCGTGATCTGATAGGTATTTACAGAGATAACTAAGCACACAATAACGCACATTGATTTTTTTTATATAGATTAATTTGCCAAAGGTTACATTATTTTATCAATGTATGTCTCAATTTTTTATCATTTTATGGCATATTATTTCCCTGTTATTGGTCACATTCTTTTTTAATCGCCATTTTGGACAAAAAAATTTATGCCATTTTAGGACTTATTATTTTACCATTTTATGCCACTTTTTGTATAAGGAAGTATGTACGGAGATGGCGTTTGTTACATTTGGTTGATTCCTTTCCACAGTCCAGCAACCTGGAGTGGTTCCCGCGTCTCCGGGCGACCTCCCTGGCCGCCAGTGAGGGCGAGGCGGCAGAGGTGGAGTTGCGCTCGCTGCAGGGACAGCTGGAGCACACGCAGGCCATGGTGGCCACGCTGACACACCTGCTCACGGACCTCAAGGACCAGGTCATAATACAGAACCAAATATATACATTCCTACAGCTAAAACAGAGCGAGGTGGCATATCTTATTTTATGCCCCAAATAGCCGCACAGAGGCACTTTGAAGTTCTCCTGTTTTTTAGGGCAATTATATACGTTCCTCACAGCTATAGCAAAGCGAGGGGGCATATCTTATTTATGCCCCAAATAGCCACACAGAGGCCCTTTAAAGTTCTCTTGTATTTTAAGGCAATTACATACGTTCCCAACAGCTATAGCAAAGCGAGGGGGCATGTCTTATTTTATGCCCCAAATAGCCGCACAGAGGTACTTTGAAGTTCTCCTGTATTGAAGGCTATTATATACGTTACCCATAGCTATAGCAGATTAAGCAAATAGCCGCACAGAGGCTCTTTGATGTTTTCCTGTATTGAAGGCGATTATATACGTTCCCCACAGCTATATATGGCAGAGTAAAGGGGCATATCTTATTTTATGCCCCAAATTTATTATTATTTTATGTCTACGCAAGTGTAGGCACGTGATTGGTCAGCGAGCTCTATGTCAAGCTCGCGTAACTCGCATATTTAGAATATTTCAAAAATATATATCGGGAGTGAAAAAATTAAATGCAATTTGCGGGAAAATGTTAAATATGGGAACGTAAAATCCAGGTTTCACTATATATTATTTTTACTCGAGTGCGCACTTGACGACCTTCGTGGCCGCGTGGTAAGTGGATTGACTGCCACCCCGAAGGTTCCGGGTTCGATTCCCAGTGAGGGCAGTGTGATTGATTGTGTCACACTGTATTTAGTCTGGTGTAGAATTCACGTGACAATAAAATGGCGATAGATTAGCTACATATCACATGTCACGAGAATCAATATGGAAGCTATACTAACCTTTACATGGATTTGGCTCATGCTGTCATGATGGAAAGAACAATTCAACAAAATAATAATAATACGGGATAGCACAGAATGGTACAGTCAAAGTGTGCTTGTCATGTACGTTCATATGCATCTTCTTCTCTGGTTTCAATCCTGGGATTGGTTTGCAGCAAATTCCTCTATTCTTCTCTTCCATTCTTCCCTGTCTTGTGCGGCTCTTTTGAAATGTGCATATGATGAGCAGCGTCCACCAACAGGTCCTACAGGTACTCTCGGCGTGTTTGTCCCCTCGGTCATACCCATTATGGCATGCAAGAGGCCTTCTTGTCGTATTACATGGCCGATCCATCTTGCACGCCTTTCGGACAAGGTCCTGAGCAGGTGCCTTCCTCCTTCGATTCTTTGGAGAACCTCCTCATTCGTGATGTGGTCTCTCCAGGAAATTCATATGCATAGGGCGGTTAAAAGGCTTTGCTACAAACCAATCCTGATAAAGAATTTCATATAATTTTTCAATTAATAATAATTTTTATAAACTTTTTTTTTTACTTCCAGATGACGGAGCAGCGTAAGCAAAAGCAGCGCATCGGTCTGCTAAACTCGACATCCACCTACATGCAGAATTTAAATATGCACATATGAACGTCTCCTTTCATATCTTCCCCCTCCCTTCCCCAGTTTCCCAATCGGTAGTAATCTCATCGTATATGAACCAGAGTAGTTAAGCATCATCAGAACGTAGACTTTGTAAGTTGTCATTTGAAATGTAAAAAAAATGTTTTATTTAATTGGGTATATAGACTGTATTTAGGGATTATCTTAATTCTTAACTTACTATAAATGACCATTAAGCCATCGCTCTCCGAAAGGGTAGGCAGATAGAATTGACTTATCTCGAATCTACAACATTCATACCTCACGTTACCAAAATTTAATTGATTTGATCGTACCACGTTAACCTCGGTCTTTTCCTTTTTATTGATCCGTTTACGTATACTTTCTTCCTTAATTCTTTCTATATGTCCAAACCATCTTAATGACCCTTTCATTATTTTATTTATTCATACTGGATTCACTTATTATACTTCAATTTGTAGGCAGAGAGAATGGGCCGCCACACTACTCTGTTCTGACCCACCTCTCTAGCTTCCTCCACACTCGTACAGCGAGTCATACACGCATGTCGATTCTTCCGACTTCTGACATGCAGTAGAAATGAGATATCTCTTAGACAAATGTGTGGTACGAATCTATGTATGTAAAGGAACATTAATATGGTTTGGACACATGGAAAGAATGAATAAAAAAAAAGAATGGTAAAAAAAAAAGTATAAACTAACTAACCATCACACCGTCTCCCCGAAAGGGTAGGCAGAAAGAATGGACTGTCACACTTTAACTGATGCGGCACTCCATCCTTCTCACTGCGGGAGACGCGGTGTGATGGGTTGCGAACCTCATCGCCACAAAAAAAGTATATGTTAATGATGTAAATGCAACTAGAAATAGAGAAAGCCCAAGGAAAACGTGGTTTGGACATATGGAAAGAATGAATGAAGAAAGAATGGTAAAAAAATTATATGTTAATGATGTTAATGGAACCAGAAATAGAGGAAGACCGAGGAAAACGTGGCACGATCAAATAAATCAAATATTGAATGTCGGCCACGTGAGGAGTCGGAGAATTTGATGTGTGTTAATGACACGATGTATGAATGTTGAAGAAGCGAGATAAGTATGTCAGGAAAAAAATTGTGGCAGTCCATTCTTTCTGCCTGCCCCTTTGGAGAGACGGCGTGATGGTTTATAAGTTAGTTAAATACAGTCAGAAAAAAAAATGTATATAATTATTATTATTCGACAGCTGTTTCGTCCCAAAATAATTGTCATTATCTGTTTTTTAATAATTATTTTAATTTTATTATATATATATATGTAAGTTTTTAAATATTTTATTCTTTTTATAATTCTTCAAAAGCGATGCCCGTCCCATAGATCGGGAGTCAAGTGTACTGTCCGCGTGACTACCGTCCGGACACTTTATATATTTATTTTATTTATTATGTGCAAAGTTATGAATCTCTTCTTTATATTTATTTTTATACATATACACTCTAACTTGGTGTTTACGATGAAGAAGGAACCGACTGAATTTGCTCGTTATAAGCATTACTCGTTATATCAGAGAAAAGGTATTTTTAAAAGGAAAGTCGGAAAGTCAAAGGTGTTAGTTTTTGAATAGGAAGAGCAAATGACAGTTTGTAATATAAGTGTGAACGAAGAGAATTTGGAACAGGTGAGGGAATTTGTGTATTTAGGTAGCATGTTCACAGCGGATGGCCGAACGGACAGTGATGTTGAAAGAAGGGTTGGTTCGGGTGACAAGGTGAATAGAGCTTTAAAAATAGTTATTTATCAATTTATCAATGAAAGCGAAAATGGCCCTTCCAATCCTTATGTATGGAAGCGAAGCATGGAACTGGCAGAAGAAGGATGAGAGCAGAATAAATGCGGTAGAGATGAGGTCCCTAAGACGTTTGTGTGGTAGAACGATGTACGACAGAATCTCAAATGCTGATATTAGAAAGGAATGTAGAGCGAAAGAAAGTATTATGAACAAAATTATATAAAGATCGCTGCGTTGATTTAGACATATGGAGCGCATGGGTGAAGAAAGAATGGTTAAAAAAGTATACATTAACGATGTAAATGGAGTACAGAGTCGAGGTAGACCGAGGAAAACAAGGCATCACCAAATTAATCAAATTTAAAAAATTGGTCATGTCAGAAGCGGGAAGAATCGATGTGCGTGTATATGACTCGCTGTATGAATGTGGAGGAAGCTAGAGAGGTATGGTAGTGGTGTGGCGGTCCACTCTCTCTGCCTACCCCTGCGGAGAAACGGCGTGATGGTTTGTTGTTGTTGTTGTTAGGTATTTTTAAATTCTTACAAACATAACATGAAGTATCTGTATTCTCGTTACATCCAAGAACTCGCCGTTTCCGTGATCGTAATTACCGAGTTTGACTGTATATACACAAAGTTTTAGATCTTTTTTTAAATATACATATCTACATATATATCTAGAATTTGTGATTGTATAATCTTTTTAAACTTGTCTATTTTTTATCTGTTTACTTTCTAACCTAACCTAACCTATATTAACCCTAATTTAAAACTTGTATTAATATTTTCCATGCCAGTAATGTGTTTCAAGGAATATATGTTGAAATGATCAGACAATTATCAGAAATCTTTGTCATTTGATACTCTGAATGCATTTTTTTGTAATTATGGTCTTCACCCTGCATCCGAAACAGTCGCTAGACGCAAATGGCAGTGGATCTGTCATACTCTGAGACAGAACCCAGCCTACATCGCTCAGGGCGCACTAGACTGGTCCCCTATGGGAAAGAGGAAGCACGGCGGACCTAGAGCCACCTGGAGAAGAGCCCTGCGGGACGAGGTTTAAGCAGCAGTCACTTGGGATGATGTTAGGCATCAGGCATGCGATATAGTCGGGCGGAGAAGGTTCCTTGAGGCCCTATGCACCACGGAGGTGTGACAGGACAAAAAGAAAAGAAGAAGAAGGTGAACGATGTCCCGTATAGTTTGATCACCAACATTACATTGATTCAATAAATATTTAACGGTTGCACCATTTTCAAGCTTTTGAATTATTTTGAGTTTTTATTCAATTTGAAAGTACGACTTGTTTGCGTTTATCCATTATTATAGACACTTTTTCACAGTAAAATAAAATTAACGACAATGTTTTACGAGTATGAACTATGCTGCGGGTGCTTTATTGCAAAGAAAAAGAATAAGACCCTTCATTCGATTCCATATATCAAGAATGGTTATAGTAATCTTTTTATTTTGGGATCAACTTAAAGCATTAACACTGGACTTCCATAATGATGAATTTTTTATGAATTAAAACATGGTTTTTTCCACTTATTAGTTTATATTTCTCGACGTGTTTCGAAGGCTTTACACCTTCATCACCGAGAGAAAGATATAAACAATATAGGTGGAAAAAACAGTGTTTTAATTCATAAAAAATTCGTCAATAATTAATTTATTTCTACTTCTTACTTGTTGTAGATCTATGTGATCTGTTCTCCATGGTGTTGCTCCTCCTGTGAGGTAGACTCCCACCTGTCCTTCCATCTTTTAGGAGGTCTTCCACGAGGACGAGTCCCTTGAGGCTGATTATGCAATGCAATATAGTCTGGTGGTGTCCATTCTTTGGACATGCACCAGTCCCTTCTTCACTGTCTACTTTTGTCTCCATCTTATAATATCCCCAGTCTTACTTCCTTCTTCTTCTTCCTCAGCCTATTCCCGTCCACTCCTGGACAAAGGCTTCCTCCATTCGCTTCCACGTCACTCTGTCCTGTGCAGACTGCATCCAGGTTATTTCGACGTGTCTGTTCAGATCATCCTTCCAATGTAGTTGCGGGCGCCCTGCACTTCTCGTTGCCGTCCACGGTCTCCAAGTCAGCAGTCTTCTTGTCCACTTTTCCATTCTTTGGAAATGATCGTACCAGTCCTTTTTTGGATGTCTGCTCCATCTTATAATATCCTCAACCTCACATATCTCTCTTATTCTGGTGTTCCTCACGCGATCTCTCAGTGTCTTGCCCGCTATCATCCTCAGTGTCTTCATCTCAGAAGTCCTCAAAACTTGTTTGGTCCGTACTGTGTCTGCCCTTGCTTCGACGCCATATGTTATTATTGGTCTTACGTATGCTTTATAGATTCTCATCTTACTCTTAATGGCTTATTTATTAAGTTATTAAAATATGATAAAGGCATCTTAAAAGCATATTATTGGCATGGAAAATTTAATAAAAAATTTCATTCCTTTTTCAAACTGAAATGTATTGTATTCCCACGACAATAATTTGTGTAGAAAAATAGAAAAAAAATAATCTTATATGTAATAATAGTGTGTGTATCTATGGATGTCTTTTTGAAATCTCTTTATCTATGACTTATCGAATTCGATCTCTTTACCGTCGAAATCTCTTTGCATTCCTCTTGATCTTACCTTATTTACAACGATTTTTGACAATCACATTTGTATACTATTTTTTTTCATGATATATTTTTGGCATTCCTTTTTTATGCTTTATTCTATTTTTAAATTACTTTTAAGATTTTTTGATTGTACTGTTTTATTTTGTGTACAGCAGAATGGGCGTGTTTCAGTAGTACGAATTGAACTTTTTTTTGTATTAATATTATAGTTTTAATATCAACTCGTTATCAACTTAAACATCTCTTACGGTATTGCCATGATATATTTTATAATGGTGTTACCATCAATTTTAAACTTTTGATAATGCCTCAACAAGATGAAACATATCATTCCTATCAAAATCAAATCAGTTTATTTCATCAAGACATTACAAAATTAATTTTTAAGGCATCTATTGAGAACAGGTAAAATAATATATTGTGTATAGTATACTACCAGAAACGCATGAGAGATGGTTCTACATTAGGAAGACAGGATACTCTCCAGAATTAAGAGTATTTGCCTTCTGAACGTACTTTCACTAATATGAAAGACGTCGATCTCCGAGGAGACCGCGTTCAGCAGATTAATTGCTATTCCCACCGGTGTCACCAGAGGCAGGTTGTTTCTGGCAGCTGGTAGATAATGTAGGATAAAATATCTAGAAAGGAGACATTTTCTTCGTCTTCTTCCTCTTAGTTTAGGTCGTATGACCTGTTTGTGACGGTGGGTCGTTCTGAGATGATGATGTACAAAGCCTACACATTAACATCTATTTTTTTTTAAATATATAATTACTTTTTCACTTGTTCAATACACGCTACTGATTCGACCCTATTACATGCTACAATCTTTTTATTAAATCTCACTTCATTTGATTTTATAATTACTGAATTGTTTTGTTATTATTATGTTCAGTTTTTCATCTGTTTTTGTAGTTTAGGGCTGTTTTTTTGCTCAAAATTAGTTAACTTTAATCTCCCGTTTAGCTGTCTCGCCGCGACGGGACGCAAACCCCCCGTCGAGTTTAACCACAGAAATTGTACTTTATCCTCGAATGTTCATATTAATTGTTACCCATTGATGTTGTCATTGAAATGTTTTAATTTTATAATATTTGTACTTAAGTTATTCATTTTGGTTTTTTATTTTATTTTAACCCCACTTTTTCCCTTTTAATTTTTGTATCATCGAAACGGAATTGGACCAGAGACTTCTAGTATTTCGTTAAAGACTTATTGCATAGGATTTGGGAACAAATTAACGAAAACCGTACATTTAAAAAGAAAGTCAAACCAAATATTTATTAGAAAAATCGCTCTTTAAATCATTACGAGGGTTTATCAGTTTATTTATTCACTCAAAAAATATTACAAGGAGACTTGGAAGTGTACCGCGGACGTTATTGGTAAACTCCAGGTGTTTATAAATAGGTGCCTTCGCTCAATATTCAAGATCTATTGGCCCCAAACAGTGTCAAATGCCGTTCTCTGGACCATGGCAGGCGAAAAGCCAATTAGAGAACAAGTCGCTAGACGCAAATGGCAGTGGATCGGTCACACTCTGAGACGGAACCCAGCCTGCATCGCTCAGGGCGCACTAGACTGGTCCCCTATGGGAAAGAGAAAGCGAGGCAGACCTAGAGCCACCTAGAGAAGAACCCTACAGGACGAGGTTAAGGCGGCAGGCCTCACTTGGGATGATGTTAGGCATCAGGCATGCGATAGAGTCGGGTGGAGAAGGTTCCTTGAGGCCCTATGCACCACAGAGGTGTGACAGGACAAATAGAAGAAGATTAAGAAAAGGCATCTATTTAAGAAAGGGTGAAGAATCAGGAACGCATGAGAGATGGTTCAACTTTAGGAAGACAAGATACTCTTTAAAGTTAAGAGTATTTTTCTTCTGAACGTACTTTCACTAATATGAAAGACGTCGATCTCCGATGCAATCTTATTCAGCAGACTGATTGCTCTTCCCACCGGCATTATTAGAGGCAGGTTGGTTCTTGCGGCCGGAAGAAAGAACAATCTATGCTGGCGCTGTCAGAGATATCTGTCGGGAACAAAAAGACCTACACCCTCCAGCACGGCTGAGTTTTCAAAATAGTATAGCAATCATATTGATTCTCGTGACATGTGATAGGTAGCTAATCTATCGCCATTTTATTGTCACGTGAATTTTATGCCAGACCAAAGACAGTGTGACAATCACACTGCCATCGTCTGAAACGTCTATTTTATATGAGTTTTATTATATTTTATAGGAAAGACATGTTTCACCTTGCTAAAACAAATTTTGACGAATTGAGCGAGTGGTGAGTGCTTTGACTGCCACACTAAAGGTTCCGGGTTTAATTCCCGGTGATGGCAGTGTGATTGCCACACTGTCTTTGGTATGGTGTAAAATTCATGTGACAATAAAATGGCGATAGATTAGCTACCTATCACATGTCACGAGAATCAATATGATAGATATATCCTTTACATGGATTTAGCTTGTGCTGTAACGATGTAAAGAGCGATTCTACAAAATAATAATAATAATTTGATAACGCCTTAGCAATACAAAACATGTCATTCCCATAAAATAAAATTCCTAGAAAATGGACGATTTCTTTCGTATTAACTGTTTTTTTCCAATTTTGAGTTTATTTTCTTGACATGTTTCAAAGGTTTTATACATTTATCATAGGGAGAATGATATAAACTTAACGAAAACCAGTACTGAGTAGGCAGAGAGAATGGACCGCCACACTACTCTATTCTGACACACCTCTCTAACTTCCATCACATTCATAGAGTGAGTCATACATGTACGTCGGAAGGTTCGAAGAACTTTAAAATTGGATTTAAATGGTCATGTCATGTTTTCTTGGTCTTTGAAGCATAGTCAAGAGAAGGCTACAAAAGGAGAGACCATCGAGATGTGGTGGCTTCCACTACCAATATCTTACCTTGCTCTAGATGCCCAAGAGTTTGTGGGTCCAGGGTTGGACTTTACGTCACTAGGACCCATAAACGGCCGTTCACAATGGAGTTCTGGTCCCAACCTTAATGTATGGAAGCGAAGCATGGAACTGGCAGATGAAGGATGAGAGCAGAATAAATGCGGTAGAGATGAGGTCCCTAAGATGTATGTGTGGTAGAATTATATACGACAGAATCTCAAATGCTGATATAAGAAAGGAATGTAGAGCGGAAGAAGGTATTATGAACAAAATTATGAAAGGATCGCTGCGTTGGTTCGGACATATGGAACGCATGGATGGAGAAAGAATGGTTTAGAAAGTATACTTTAATGATGTAAATGGGGTACGAAGTCGAGGCAGACCGAGGAAAACATGGCATGACCAAATTAATCAAATTTTAAAGGTTGGTCATCGACGTGATTGTATGACTCGTTGTATGAATGTGGAGGAAGCTAGAGAGGTTTGCCAGGATAGAGTAGTATGGCGATCCATTCTCTCTGCCTACCCCTGCCGGAAACGGCGTGCAAATGTGTTTTAATTCAACTAAAAAATTATTTTCATTTTTATCTATGAATTTCATAAAGAAATTTGCAACGATTGGTAAGGTGCTCTAAATATATCAACCAGATATCATTTACGAAATTACACTGTGAAGATACATTCTTACCGCCAGTTGGAATGGCGGTGCACTCCTCTGTGACATTCTAAGATTTTTTTTTCTAATAAATCATTTACTTAAAAAATATATTCCGGAGGGTAGGTATTCCAGTCCGATAATATATGAGTACATCATTTGTCCAAAAGTAAGAATGTTCCTGGAACCCGGACCTAGGGTGTTGCAATGGAAACTTGGAGGCAAAGGAGCAACCAAGAGATTCGTATAATGATCCAGCAGCCCCTTATAACAAACACTGTAAGAACCGATCACCTAGCATGGATTGGTCACGTATGCCGAGCCGGAAAGACCAAAGCAATCAAGATGCTGTACGCGTCAAAACTGATCGGAGGAAGACCTCTAGGAAGGCTTAGACAGCGCCTAATGGACAATGATCTGGTAAGGTTGGGCGAATCGGACTGCTGGGAGCAAAAGGCACATAATCGAGGAGTTTGAAATAAAGCCATATGGCTATAGGAAGTAAGTAAGATATCCAAAAGTAATGTCAGTTATACAATTAGATAGTATATTTTGATCAAATTGGTATAACACGTTAAAAGGTTTTAAAATAGGCTCCTCATGTGTTGATACATCTTCTAGTGAGATTTCAAAGCATCGAGGGTGTCAAAGCAGGTCTCCCTTAGCATGTGCAACGTGAACGTGCCTTGGTGCAAGCCTCCTTTACTTTTTCAATTGTTTTGAAATGATGTCTTTTCATTGGACGGTCAGTCATGGCTTCCACTCAGTACGTCTAAACTTGTGGGATGCCTAGAGTGTCACTAGGTCTTTCTTCTTCTTCTTCTTTTGGTGCCTTGTCAGGTCCCCCCCAATGTTGGCGATCAGTCCAACAAAGGCATCTCTGTCCTGCGCCAATTGGAACAGGTTCTGGACTCTGATCATTCCTGTCCAATCTTTTATGTTCCACAGCCAGGACAACTGCCTTCTACCGACTCCCCAACGTCCTTCCACTTTACCCATTAATATTAGTCGAAGGAGGTGTTATTTTTCTCCCCTTAGCACATGACCCAAATATGAGACCTTTCTAACTTTCCCACTCGACAACAGGTCTCTATATATAACATTTAATCATTCTTTGTCGGAGTTTCAAGTTAAGATTATCGTTGCAAACGAAGGTTCTCATTTTATTAAATGCAGCTCTTGCATCTTCAATTCTGCATTTTATTTCTATATACCGGTGAAGCGCTTTAGTTATAATGACCAAGGGGTTTTAAATTGGTCGACCATTTCGACATTCACACCATTCGGTCATAATTAAGTCGCCCAAATCTATAACATTGCTTTTCAAGCCCAGATCCTCTTCTGCCATATCAATTTAATTTAGGAGTTCATGGTAGGTCTTAACATCAATACAATGCAAGCCAAATAGATGTAAAGAGTACAGCTATCATATTGATTCTCATGACATGTGATAGGTAGCTAATCTATCTCCATTTTATTGTCACGTAAATTCTACACCAGATCAAACACACACACTGGCATCGCCGGGAATCGAACCCAGGACTTTCGGTGTGGCATTCATAGCCGTTGCTACTGTTGATGACGATGTTCAAAACTCGTTTATACAACACGTTCGATCGAACACGCCGAAAATATTGCCTTTTGCTTATTTTAAAAATTCCGGACATTTTACATATTTCGACACGGAACCGCAACCGGAATGTACTATCCCAATCGAAATCAAACCGCGCCTTTAACCCAAAGCTCAGCAGTTAAAAAAGAAACTCCGAAGAAACTCACACCGCTGAAACGACAAGCGAAAAGAAGGTGGGTTTGTTTGTGATATATATAGCCACGAAAGTCGTGTTATAAGGAGATAACGTTTGTGTCATTCCCCCGATGATAAAATGAGTATATCTTTGAAACGTGTGGATTGTTTTAAATGTCTTAGATGTTTCTTGTACGAAGAAAATAATATATCAAACTGGAATTGAAACCTATGTGTGGAAAATATCATTGTTAATCCAACCAAACTATTGTGATGTGCCTCCGTTATTATAATATATAGAATTTTTAAACTATATAGACATTAGAGAAATACTTATGGATTCAATATCAATAGTGTGTAGAACTGATAGTTGTTTTCTTTAAATATAATATTTAAAAACATCTTCTTCTTTTATTTACATCAAATCCTCTCAACGTTCGGTTGATATCATCAGGCAGGGTTTCCTTCAGATCATTAGTCTTCTGAAAGAATCCTGCCTGCTTCCACTACAAGATAGCTGCAGTCTGCATTTTATGCTGCAAGACTAATAAAAGGTGTATCGAAGAGTTGTCATATAATGCAACATTTTAACTAACTAACTAACCATCACCAAAAGAAGAATTGGACTAAGCTGGGCAGCTTTCGGAAACATGAGTTACATCCTTAAAAAACGGAAAATACCGATCAACCTGAAACGAAAAGTCTATGAAGCCTGCGTTCTGCCAGTTGGTACTTATGGAAACTGAAACATTGTCCAAACAAAGTGCCGAGAAACTACGAGTGACCCAAAGAGCCATGGAAAGAGCCATGTTAGGAATAAGCCTAAGAGTCAGAGTCAGAAACGATACGGTGAGAGATAAAACAAAGGTCACTGACATCATCCACCGGGTGGCGACTCTAAAATGGTAATGGGCAGGTCACGTAGCCAGAAGCTCAGATGAAAAGTGGACAAGAAGACTGCTGACTTGGAGACCGTGGACGGCAAAGAGAAGTGCAGGGCGACCGCAACTACGGTGGAAAGATGACCTGAATAGACATGTAGGAATAACCTGGATGGAGTCTGCACAGGACAGAGTGACATGGAAGCGAATGGAGGAGGCCTTTGTCCAGGAGTGGACGGGAATAGGCTGAGGAAGAAGAAGAAGAACTTACCATCACACCGTCTCTCCGGAGGGGTAGGCAGAAAGAATTGAACACCATACTCTTCTGTCCTGAGATTGATTTGATCGTGCCACGTTTTTCTCGCTCTTCTTCTATTTCTAGCTCCGTTCATGTCGTTTAAAAATACTTTCTTCACCATTCTGTCTTCACTCATTCTTTCCATGTGTCCAAACCATCTTAACGGCCCTTTCATTATTTTGTTCATAACGCTTTCATTCGCACCGCATTCACTTCTTATACTTGCATTTGACACTCTATCATATACAGATTATACACATTCGTTTTAGAGATCTCATTTCTACTGCATTTATTCTGCTTTCATTCTTCTTTTGCCAGTTCCATGCTTCACTTCCATACATGGTGTTCTTGTGCAAGGATACAATACAAGCCCTGTTGGACTTGTATTGTATCCTTTTTGGATATTATTTGATTATTTCGATCATGCCATGCTTTCCTTGGTCTTCCACAACTTATCTTTCCACTCACACTGCCTGTATATAACATTTTAACCATTCTTCTTTTGTCCATTCGTTCCATATGTCCAAACCATCTGAGGGATCCTTTTTTCATTTTACTTATGATGCAATCATCTGCCTTATACGTTATGGATATGAACAGAAACGTAATAAAATAAATATGTATCATTTGGACCACGTTTTATTATTAAATAATACTTTAATTTAAAACATAAATAAAATAATTAAAAGTAATAAAAAATCATGGAATACCACAATCGAAAAACATGTTTTTCTCTCAAAATTGTACTAAAGATTCAATTAGATTTATTAGACGTATCAAGACTAGAACAAATATATAATTTACTAACGTCATTAACTGGTTTTGTGGTTAATAATTGAAGGGTGTACATTACAAAGGTGCCAAGTGTACGTACAAAAAGTTAAAAATGAGTTTTTGATCCCAATTGGTGTTAATCATAAAGGCTAAGGGTGTTTTTTTTAGAGGTTAGTTAGAAAGTTTCAATTCTGGGATTGGTTTGCAGAAATTTCTTCTATTCTTCTCTTCCATTCTTCCCTGTCTTGTGCGGCTCTTTTGAAATCTGCATATGATGAGCAGCGCACGTCCACCAACAGGTCCTCCAGGTACTCTCGGCGTGGGCGTCCCCTAGAGTTTGTCCCCTCAGTCATATCCTCCATTATGGCATGCAAGAGACCTTCTTGTCGTATTACATGGCCGATCCATCTTGCACGCCTTTCGGACAAGGTCCTGAGCAGGTGCCTTCCTCCTTCGATTCTTTGGAGAACCTCCTCATTTGTAATGTGGTCTCTCCAGGAGATTCCTAATAGTATTCTATAACCACATCTCAAAAGCCTCTAGTCTCCGCTTATCTCTTTCGGATAGGCACCATGTGTCGCAGCCATACATCAAGATACTCCATACATAGGTCTTGATGAGGAGTATTCTCAGCTTTAGGTGCATATTATTTGATTACATTATTTTCGACCTATTATTAAATGTATTTTAGAGGTATATTAGGTCCTTACATATGAAATTGGCGTTTTGCCGTACTGGCAACTTTGATCTCAAATATCTTCTCTTTGGTTAGGAATTCCAAATTCAAATTTATACAGCTATTTACTCAAGTATTTGTGTTTCGAAAATTATAATCCATTTGTTTTTTTCTCAATTGTTTTTTTTCTTTGCGTCACTCAGTTTACAAAATGGAAAACTTGAAATATCGCGTTATTTACGAGTACGAGTTCCACCGTGGCACCAGTGCTGCAGAAACGGCTTGAATGATTAATGATGTGTATGGCGACGGTACCGCAAAAGAAAACACAGTGCGTTTTTGGTTCCAACGTTTTCGTTCTGGAAATTTCGACCTGCAGAACAAGCCCCGTGGACGGCCGGAGTCCAAAGTTGATAATGAAGAATTGAAGGCTATTGTGGAAGCGGATCCATCGCAAACCACGTCCGAGTTAGCTGCAGGCTGCGGTGTTAGTGATAAAACTGTTTAAATCCACTTGAAGCAAATTGGGAAGGTGAAAAAGCTTGAAAGGTGGGTACCTCACGAATTAAGTGAAGCAAATCAACAAACATTGCATTACTCAACCGGCACAATAATGAAGGGATTTTGAATCGAATCATTACCTGTGATGAAAAGTGGATCCTGTATGATAATCGGAAGCGCTCATAGCAATGGCTGAACCCTGCCGAACCAGCCAAACCATGCCCCAAGCGAAAATTGACTCCAAAAAAGTTACTTGTGAGCGTTTGGTGGACTAGTGCTGGTGCCGTTCACTACAGCTTTCTTAAATCTGGCCAGACGATTACGGCAGATGTCTATTGTCAACAACTGCAAACCATGATGGAAAAGCTAGCTGCTAAACAACCGAGGCTGGTTAATCGCTCTTGGCCACTGCTGCTTCATGATAACGCTAGACCACACACTGCACAACAGACGGCTACCAAATTAGAAGAGCTTCAATTGGAATGTCTAAGACATCCACCGTACTCTCCGGACCTTGCCCCAACAGATTACTATTTCTTTCGAAATTTGGATAACTTCTTGCAAGGGAAAAAATTTAACTCCGATGGGGCAGTCCAAACCGACTTCAAAGATTTTATTGATTCCCGTCCGAATGGTTTTTTTAGTAAAGGGATCGATGAACTACCTATGAGATGGCAAAATTGCATAGATAGCAATGGTACATACTTTGATTAAATATATATATTATATTTAAAAAAAATCAACTTTATGATCCTCCCATACAAAACGCTAATTTCATATGTAAGGACCTAATACAATACATATTCAAAATGAAAAAAAAAACCACATTAAAATAATGTTAATGTCTTTGATATTGGCTTTATTTAATAGATAATTTTATGCCATTATTGTTTAAATATGATTTCGGGCATATGAGCGCCACGGCTAGCTCGAATGAAGCACAATCGTGAAATCCAATTTTCAACAATTGTCATCTTTGTGGGTGCGTATTATCCACTAGAGTGTACGTGGTGCGAAAACGATCCACGGTCTTCCGAATAACTTGCTCGGATGGACGATTATGTCGACTGTAAAATGGACGTAGTGCACGATAAATTTGGCGAACCGAACCACGATTTTCAAAATAAATTTGCACAATTTGCAAGAGCTGTTCTGTCGTCAGTCTATTCAGGGTGAAATGGCAAAATGTACTGGCTACAAATCAACCGTCAACTGTCAAATTGACAGTCTGTAGAAACAATGTTGCCAGTTTAAAAACCAAACCTCTAAAAAAAACACCCTATACAAAGTGATTGAATAATAAAGTGTAGTTCAAACGGCACCCTAAAGATGTCACCCGTGGTAAACTGTTTTAGCTTATTTTCTCTGCTTTATGTTTAAACCACTTGGCACCTTTGTGCAGCCTTGAATTGGTCAGTTTACCCTAAAAATCTTTGAATAAGATTGATTTACTGTTCGTGGGTCTAATATACTAAAAATAAACAAAACTATATTAAAAATAAAATCTTATCAAATATGTTACACTTTTTTGATAAGACGAGATCAGAAATTTTTCCACCTTAACCCTTTGGTTGTTGAAATCCCATATATAGGCTTTCGCTACACTAGAGAGAAGTGCCGAATCAAACGGATCGGAATGGAGACATGGAGACACAGAATGGAGACATGCTCTCTAACGCAGAGAGAGGAAGGCAGGCTGCCAGTTTTTGAGAGGAAAATACTGAGAAAATTTTTTGGATCCACGCTGGAGGATGGGACTTACAGAATTAAAAGAAACCTTGAACTTGAAGTACCGATTAACCAGGAAACAGTTGTGAAGTCTCAACGCCTACGGTGGGCTGGCCATGTGGAGAGAATGCCAGAGGGTAGAACACCACAAATTATATCCAGATGGGTGCCCCGTGAAAATAGACCAAGAGGCAGACCGAGAAAAAGATGGGCGGATTGTGTGGAAGAAGATTGGGAGAAAATGGAAGGAGCTGGGGAATGGAGAGAGAGAGACGGCCAGAGACAGAAGTCAGTAGAGGACCGATGTGCAGGCCAAGTCCCACATCGGTAAGAAATGAATGAATGATGAATTTTAAATTACTTTCTCTAAAGTCGCGGCAATTTTGACATAGTTATCCCAAACGTGCCGATAACCAAAGGGTTAAATAACTGCAAATATATATTTTTTATATATAAAAATTAATATAACATACAGCTCCAATTAAATAAATGAAAAATGTACTCCTAAAGCTAATTATTGTATAATTTTTATATTGATTCAACAATAATTAAACTATAAATAACATACGATACACTTTTGATACAAATTTAATTTGTAACATATCTGATACAAGGAACATACGAATCTAATTAATGTTTTTACATTTAATAAAAGTCTTTCAATAAAATGTTACACAATTGATAAACATTTGACAAATGTATCGAAAAATATTTTACATTTCGTGGGTATTCTGCGAAAAAGCACAAGTCAAAATTACTACTTCTGAGATAATTGAAGTTCAAAGTTTGTAAGGATATTACAATTTTTTTTATACTTAACATTACTAAGCCAATTTGAAAAAATGGTATTATATATTGATCTATTAACTACTTTTTTTAATGGTTTAATAAATAATAGTGCACAATGGTGTTCTTCTACCAACCCTTATGTATGGAAGCGAAGCATGGAACTGGCAAAAGAAGGATGAAAGTAGAATAAATGCAGTAGAAATGAGATCTCTTAGACGAATGTGTGGATACTCTGTGTATGATAGTGTCGAATGAAATTATAAGAAGTGAATGCGGTGCGAATGATGGTTTCATGAACAAAATAATGAAAGGATCATTGAGATGCTTTGGACATGTGGAAAGAATGGTAAAAAAATTATACGTTAATGATGTAAATGGAACCAGAAATAGAGGAAGACCGAGGAAAACGTGGCACGATCAAATAAATCAAATATTGAATGTCGGCCATGTGAGGAGTCAGAGAAATCGACGCACGTGCATGACACGATGTATGAATGTTGAGGAAGCGAGAGAAATATGTCAGGAAAGAAAGGTGTGGCAGTCTATTCTTTCTGCCTGCCCCTTCGGAGAGACGGCGTGATGGTTAGTTAGTTGGTTAGTTAGTTATAAATAATAACTGAACTATCAGCACATTTTTTTTTCAAAATAATAGTGGATTGACATGACTTGGTGCATCTTGGTATGAAATAAGAAAGAAATGTAAGACAGATGACTGCGTCATGAATAAAATTAAAAAAGGATCCCTGAGATGGTTTGGACATATGGAACGAATGGATGAGAGTAGAATGGTTAAAAAGTTGTACACAAGCAGCGTGAGTGGGAAAAGAAGCCGAGGACGACCGAGGAAAACATGGCATGACCAAATTAATCAATTACTAAAAGGCGGCCACATTCGAAGTCGGAACAATCGACGTGCGTGCATGGTACGATGTATGAATGTAGAGGAAGCCCGAGAGGTATGCCAGGACAGGCCTTTGTGGCGATCCATCCTCTCTGCCTTACCCCTCCGGAGAAATGGTGTGATGGTTAGTTAGTTAGTTAGAATATTTTTTCAACAGTATAACCTCATCATTAAGTCAAAACAACAAAATTTAGACTTGGTGCATTTTTGCAGAATACCCACGATATTTACGAAGAAAAACCACTAAAAAAATGTTACAATTTGCTAAAAATTACGTTTTGTATCATCTTTGATACAAGGTACATACGAATAATGGATTACATTTGTAACATATTTGATACAAGGCACATACAAGTATAACTAATGTTCAACATTTATTAAAGTCTTTTAACTTAATGTGATTAATGTGATACACTTTTGAAAAAGGTTTTTTCTTTTGACACGAGTATTTCATGGATGTTACACTTTTGATACAAGTCATTCAGAAAAGATATCAGAGACAGCTGTTTCCCCAGCATCCACACCACGGTATGTTACCCTCTCTCCGAGAGTTGGAGACGCTTCGAGGCTTGGCACTCCCGAGACTGAACCCGGAATGCCCGGAAGAGGACAGGCTGTTTGTTCTCTCTCGCTCTGAATGTGATGTCGTCATCTCCTGGAAATCATAAAATACAAATTTAGAAGATGCATAAAATACTTAATTAATAATTAATACTGGGACCAGTCAACAAAGCTTCGGAGGTGTCAGGTTGTCTTAAGGAAACCATATGGAAGAATAAGTATATGAGAACTGACAGTTAGATCTGAATAAACTAACTAACTAACCATCACACCGTCTCTCGGAAGGGGTAGACAGAATGAATGGACAGCACACTTTTCTATCCTGACATATTTCTCTCGCTTCCTCAACATTCATACATCGTGTCATTAACGCACATCAAATTCTCTGACTCCTCACACGGCCGACATTCAATATTTGATTTATTTGATTATGCCACGTTTCCCTCGGTCTTCCTCTATTTCTGGTTCCATTTACATCGTTAACATATAATTTTTTTACCATTCTTTCTTCGTTCATTCTTTCCATATGTCCAAACCATCTTAATGATCCTTTCATTATTTTGTTCATAACACCATCATTCGCACCGCATTCACTTCTCATATTTTCATTCGACACTCTACCATACACAGAGTATCCACACATTCTTCTAAGAGATCTCATTTCTACTGCATTTATTCTACTTTTATCCTTCTTTTGCCAGTTCCATGCTTCGCTTCCATACATAAGGATCGGAAACATAACATACTAAATCTGCTTAAGGCCTATACTGACATATTGCATTTAGAGCGGATACCACAAGAACGAAGGCTAAAGTGCAGGTGGTAAAGATGCGGACGCTCAGGATGATAGCAGGAAAGACTCTTCGAGATAGGGTGAGGAACACGGCTATCCGTGAAATCTGCAGGATGGAAGATATCGTAAGATATATACGACCCAGAAGACACTGAGAGGACAATGTGACATGCAGAGGATGGATCCCTCCAGAATTCCACGTGTTATGACTCATCAATTCCTGTAGGCTACCGTCCCCCCGGAAGACTGCCAAATGAGGGATAGCTGGGAGTCAACTTCCCAAGAGAAGCCAGCCTGACTACAGGAAGAGAACAAAGTATTATGGAACCAACTCACTATTACGCCGTTTCTCCGGAGGGGTAGGCAGAGAAGATGGACCGCCATACTGCACTGTCCTGATATACCTCTCTAGATTCCTCTACATTCATACATCGTAATATGCACGCTCGTCGATTTTTCCATCTTCGAATGTGGCTGCCATTTAGTATTTAATTAATTTGGCTATTCCATGCTCTTCTTGTTCTCAACAGCTTCTCTGTCCACTCACACTGCTGGTATACAACATTTTAACCATTGTCCAAACCATCTCCGGGATCCTTTTTTAATTTTATCCATGATGCAGTCATCTGCCTAACATTTATTTCTTATTTCATCGTTCGGTATTCTATCATACAACGTTTTCCTGCACATTATTCTTAGTGATCTTATTTCTATGGCGTTTATCCTGCTTTCTTCCTTATTTTGCCAGCTCCAAGCTTCACTTCCATACATGAGTTGGCATTAGAACTCCCTCACACTGTCTAATACGTATATGAATCTTTTATAAATCGTGGCTTCTATCTGTCAGATTCGGCACTTCTCAGTAGCATAGCGAAAGCCGATATATCGGATTTCAGCAACGAAGGGTTAAAGAGTTTAAATCTATTTATATTTTTGTTGTTTGAATGCGAATAAGTCCAAGGTAATGATTTTTGAAAAGGAAGAAACCATGACAGTCTGCAACATTAGCGTGAATGGTGAAAACTTGGAGCAAGTAGTTGAGTTGGGAGAGTGGAGAGGGATATTGAAAGAAGGGTTGTTAAAGTTGTCATCGCAAACAAAAACTTATCCAAAAAAGCTAGAATGGCACTGCACAATGGTGTTCTTCTAACGACCCTTATGTATGGAAGCGAAGCATGGAACTGGCAAAAGAAGGATGAAAGTAGAATAAATGCAGTAGAAATGAGATCTCTTAGACGAATGTGTGAATACTCTGTGCATGATAGAGTGTCATATGAAAATATAAGAAGTGAATGCGGTGCGAATGATGGTGTTATGAACAAAATAATGAAAGGATCATTAAGATGGTTTGGACATATGGAAAGAATGAATGAAGAAAGAATGGTAAAAAAATTATATGTTAATAATGTAAATGGAACCAGAAATAAAGGAAGACCGAGGAAAACTAGCACGATCAAATAAATCAAATATTGAATGTCGGCCATGTGAGGAGTCAGAGAAATCGACGCGCGTGCATGACACGATGTATGAATGTTGAGGAAGCGAGAGAAATATTTTAGGAAAGAAAAGTGCGGCAGTCCATTATTTCTGCCTACCCCTTCGGGGAGACGACGTGATGGTTAGTTAGTTAGTTAGTTTATTCCTGAAAAAAAATTCACAGCGCTCCGAGCAGGGTTAAAATCTATTTTTATTAATACTTAATACTATTGTTATGTCACACAGAAAATCTTGATCTACACAAAGAGGGGTTTTGTCATATTTTTGATCCAAATAAAAATAATAATTTTGTACTGATTGTGACCCGCTTTACCTGAAAGCTGTCTTGCTTAAAATAGCTTTTGGAAGGGTGAAAACCCTTCTTCAGTGTAAGGTCGTTACTTCTGATAGAACCCCTCTTGTGCAAGCAGTTGTGCGGGTAGCCCTCGTCTCGGTGGGGCTTCTGCCCCTGTCCGTGGACCCGGTGCCCCTCGCGGCACAGCTTCGGCTTGCCGTGCTTCTTACAAAACACGGGCGGATGTTCTTTAAACTTCACCGTGTCAGGGGTGTCCGGCGATGACGAGGCATCGATCAACTTGTCCGACTCGCTGCTCTTGACGTCCGCATCGAACTTTTCACCGCTTAAAATCTGCAATTCATTTTGTTCCACCGTCTCTTCCTTGATACTATTCTTCGTTTTATTTTTACTGTTTTTTCTTTTGAACCTAATCGAAAAGCGTTTCTTCTTTCTCACTAAAGGACTCTTTGGAATGACGGTTATAGTTTGAATCTGATTTCCTTTCTCGGAAGATTCACTCAAACTATCCGATTTCAAGTTTGATTTGTACGCTGCACCGTTAGTTTTTGATGCGACTTCTTTGATAGTTTCTTCTTTTGTTTTCTGGTCACAGATTTCTGTGGCAGGTTCTATACTTTTTGATTCATTCTTAGCATCTTCACACGCATCAGGAGGAGGGATATACCTGATTTCATTTTCTAAGTTTCTTATATTAAGTCTTTGTAGTTTCTTCGGTAGTTTTTTAACTGTTGCGTATATGGGTTCGTCTGTTATTGTTTCTACGGGGGCTGAATTTGATCTGCCAAAGATAGGAAATTTATTCTTCCCTTTTAAAGGGTTTTTCTTTCGTTCTATCATCATGACGGTGCTGTTTACTTCTGTCGTTGTGTGCGTCGTTTGCGTCAGATCCACGTTCTTCAAAACTTCTTGGTCTATAGTGTTTTCACTGTCCGCAAATGCGTTACCGCCACTTGCGCAATTAAGAACGGTTTTAGGGTAATCGTAGTCGAGTTCTATATTTTTTTCTGTCCTGAAGAACTGGCTGCCGTCGCTGTTGGAATCTACGACCACGACGTCAGGAGCGTTAGCTATTTCGGTCACGTTATTACACTTGCAGTTACAACGGCACTGGTTTGTACCCGTATTCACCGAAGTATTCTGAACTGTCGTAAGCTGTTGTATAACTTTTCTCGTCTTACAAACAAATATCGAATCTTTTACAAAATCACCGGAACTAGAAACGGAGTCCAAATCACCCAACAAGTCTTCCAAAGTGCCTCCATTTGGAAACGTTCCAGTATCCGGATTGAACGGGATAATTTGATTATTGAAATCGAAATTTTCACACGGAATATCTTCAGATGGTTTAATGTCCTTAAAATTAGTTGGTTCACTCGCGAATTCCACGTTTGGAACGATTTGAAAGGGTTCTTCGTCCGTTGGCTCGTGGTTCGGCGGAGGAGGGATGATGAATCCGATGGGGGGGGCTATCGTGAAGCCTTCGAAGTTCTCGAAGGTGTTGTTGTTGATGAGGATGTCGAGTCCGGACTTGGGGAAGACCACGGCCGGGGCTAGGGAGACGGTCGGCGTGCTGGGGAGGTGGCATGCGAGGGGAACGGTGACCACGGCCGTGAAGAACTCTTTCACCGGAGAACTGGTGGTGGAGAACCCGCAGTTGGTTGGTTTCAGTTCCGACGGAGTGGTCTGACACCGGCATGGCGGGAAACCCTACAAAAAACAGAAAGAAAAAATTATAAATGAAATCATTAATTGCGTTTCTGTGACATTATCTCAAATGGTGAGAATCTGGAACAAGTGGATGAATTTGTATATTTACTCCTTGCGCCACTCGGGAACAGATTTTCTTTTAAATAATAAGACTGATAGATACATATAAGCAGCGAATGCGGTGTGAATGAATGTGTTGAAAAAATTAAACTAACTAACTAACTAACCATCACGCCGTCTCTCCGAAGGGGTAGGCAGAAAGAATGGACTGACACACTTTTCTCTCGCTTCCTCAACATTCATACATCGTGTCATGCACGGCCGACTCCTCACATGGCCGACATTCAATATTTGATTTATTTGATCGTGCTAGATTTCCTCCGTCTTCCTTTATTTCTGGTTCCATTTACATCATTAACATATAATTTTTTTACCATTCTTTCTTCATTCATTCTTTCCATATGTCCAAACCATCTTAATGATCCATCTTAATTATGAAAAAATTAACAAAATAATAAAGGTTCATTAAGATGGTATGGACACATGGAAAGAATGAGTGGTTTAAAAAAGAAATAAACCAAAAATCAAGGTAAAAGTGGCACTATCAAATAAATCAAATATCGGCCATGGGAAATCAGTGTGCGTTAATGATATGATGTATGAATGTTAAGGAATCAAGAGAAGTACGTCAGGAAATAAAATTGTGGTGTTCTATTCTATCTACCTACTCCTTCGGGGAGACTGTGTGATGGTTAGTTAGTTAGCTTTCTAAGAAATGAAGTCAGGTTAGGTTATGGAGATGTCCATTTTAATCAGGAGGCCTTAGGACTGAACCTTGGGGAACTCCAACATTATATTATTTTGATTTTTTTTTCTACTTAATATTATCAGCAGGTTATTGCTATTAAAGGTGACAGGTCCCATAGTGACTGCACCAAGCAGTTATTTCACTTCCAGCGTGCTTGAGGTAAGTCTATTGCGCCAGATAATGTGGAGGAACCAATAAAGTGTGTTTATTTTACATCGCTCATCGGCCGGCGGGAATAATATGACAAATGGAATTTACTATATTAATAACCACGCCTAGCAGGTAAACAGCGCTAACCCCAATAAATTTAAATAAAATTCCAAATATTTAGAGAAAAATGCTTGTCTTTTTTTTTTTAATATGTTTTTATTGTATATAAACGGTACGAAATGATTGCTCTTAAGGTAGGTACATTTACAAAATATATGTAAGTTTAAACATTTTAAACGTTTAAATACTTAAATGATGTAAATGGAGTACGGAGTCGAGGCAGACCGAGGAAAACATGGCATGTTGGTCATGCCATGTACATTACTTGTATATATGTATGGAAGCAGAGCATGGAACTTGCAGAAGAAGGATGAGAGCAGAATAAATGCGGTAGAGATGAGGTCCCTAAGACGTATGTGTGGTAGAACGATATACGACAGAATCTCAAATGCTGATATAAGAAAGGAATGTTGAGCGGAAGAAGGTATTATGAACAAAATTATGAAAGGATCGCTGCGTTGGTTCGGACATATGGAGCGCATGGATGGAGAAAGAATGTTTAAGAAAGTATACGTTAATGATATAAATGGAGTACGGAGTCGAGGCAGACCGAGAAACACATATTAGAAGTCGGAAGAATCGACGTGCGTGTATGACTCGTTGTATGAATGTAGAGGAAGCTAGAGAGGTGTGTCAGGATAGAGTAGTGTGGCGCTCCATTCTCTCTGCCTACCCCTGCGTGATGGTTTGTTGTTGTTGTTGGTGTTAAACATTTTAGTTGTTTATTTGCGTTTCTCTAACTCTCCTTATGAAGAAAATGTATTGTGTTAAGGAGAGGAGTATCTGATAGAAAATGTTGATAGAAAGTTTAAATGTATTGTACGAGATCTGATTTCAGAGACTCTGAGGACGATTGCAGGCAAGACACTGAGAGATTGCGTGAAGAACACCAGGATAAGAGAGATATGTAAGACTGTATATATTCGATTGGGCCGAGATAACCAAGCCGCAGAGCTAAAAAATAGAATTGGACTAAGCTGGGCAGCTTTCGGAAACATGAGTTACATCCTTAAAAATCGGAAAATACCGATCAACCTGAAACGAAAAGAAACTGTTACACTGTCCAAACAAAGTGCCGAGAAACTACGAGTGACCTAAAGAGCCATGGAAAGAGCCATGTTAGGAATAAGCTTAAGAGACAGAGTCAGAAACGATACAGTGAGAGAAAAAACAAAGGTCACTGACATCATCCACCGGGTGGCGACTCTAAAATGGCAATGGGCAAGTCACGTAGCCAGAAGCTCAGAAGGACAAGAAGACTGCTGACTAGGAGACCGCGGACGGTAAAGAGAAGTGCAGGGCGACCACAACTACGGTGGAAGGATGATCTGAACGGACACGTCGGAATAACCTGGATGCAGTCTGCATAAGACAGAGTGACATGGAAGCGAATGGAGGTCTTTGTCCAGGAGTGAGAAGTAAGACTGGGGATATTGTAAAATGGAGACAGGAGTAGACAGTGAAGAAGGGACTGGTACATGTCCAAAGAATGGACACCACCAGACTCCCCTATATTCCGCTACATAATCAGTCTCATGGGACTCGTCCTCGTGGAAGACCTCTTAAAAGATGCAAGGACAGCTGGGAATCCATATCAAAGTAGGAGCAACTCTCTGAAGGACAGACCACATAGCTAGAAAGAAATTTACTGAACCTTTCCCTTACGGTGCTAATATAAAAACGTGCGTTCCGGTGTAGGGTAGTCAGTACGCGTTAAAAAATTAGCGATTTTAAATCGGAAAAATAGGAACATTCATAGCTAATCCCCTTATATTATTATAATTGGAGTCAAAAAATTATAATAATTGAGATTTGATTGCTAAAAACATTAAAAAAAAAACATCTGGCAACGCTCACGGAACGGGCATAGACACCCGCTCTGGTTGCAAGCCCGAAAGCGACTGCCGCCGGCGCGGCGGGACGGCGAGAGTGAGAACATTGAGCTAGAACATATGCAAGAGTGAGATGCGAATATAGTGTCGCGTACTCAGCGCTACGAATTTTGTTTCCGATGTTCACAGAATACCTCCGATGTATTCTGATTATTATTAATATATATTTTTTTAATCAATGCGTAAATATATTATGGAGGAATACCTAAAATCGTAACCTTGTATTTATTAAATGTATAGAGATATTGATGGTTATTAGAAGCAACGTGTAGAAGATACCCATCACAGGGAAGGGAGGGTTAAACAGATAATTTGGTGTTAACAATCTTTACCTCCGTAACGCGTCTGGAGGGAATAAGGTGAATGTTTATGAACCATGCTCTCAGCTTGGAATGTTGCCAAGTGATGGGTGATGTTTGTATTCTGGGATTCATTCAGTATATAGCCGCGGTTAACTCTTACGTTAGGTAAACCTTTATATGTAAACTTTAAAAAGCTATTTTTAAAAACTAGGGCTACAGATTTGAGGGCATTGCGTTTTACCTTTATGATACTTGATGGTTTGAATCGGCAACAATAAACCATCACGCCGTTTCCCCGCAAGGGTAGGCAGAGAGAATGGATTTATCTTGACACACCTCTCTATCTTCCTTCACATCCATATAGCGAGTCATACACGCACGTCGATACTTCCGACTTCTAACATTGTATTAATTTGAAATAATAATTAAATAAAGCGATGTTTTTTAACTACTTCCACTTTTGTCTTTATTTAGACAGCGACCGGTTTCGCCAGGCTCGCTGGCATCGACAGACTGGTGACACTATTGTAAACTTAGTCCAGTGACAGGTGACAGGTGACACTATGTGTGACAGGTGACACTATGTGCGACATATGGGTGACAGGTGCCACAGTGACAGGTGACACTATTGTGAACTTACAATAGTGTCACCAGTCTGTCGATACCAGCGAGCCTGGCGAAACCGGTCGCTGTCTAAATAAAGACAAAAGTGGAAGTAGTTAAAAAACATCGTTTTATTTAGTTATTATTTAAAATGAACTTCCATCAAGAGATTTCAGTAAAATCATTTGATTATCTTGTATTAATTTGGTCATGCCATGTTTTCCTCAGCTTATTCGACTCCGTAATCTAATTCGGCATTTGAAATTCTGTCATAATAAAACGATGTACGATAGAATTTAAAAAAATGTGATTCCTACTGGAATCATTTTTATTGAAAAGTGGCCTTACGGTATTGATAGTGCGCCTACTTAGCGGCAACCAGTGGCCTTACGATATTCAAGTGGTTAAGCTACTATTTTTTCCCCCTTCTATACTTCTATACCTCGCACTTACAAACACAAACACATGGTATCTAACCATCAACAATCAGTGTGAATGGAAAGAAAACCGAGGACAGCCGAGGAAAACATGTCATCTACAAATTAATCAATTTAAAAAAGGTCGCTATATCCGAAGTAGAAAATCGACGTATCATCATCAGCCGTCTGTCATCCACTACTGAACGTAGGCCTCTCCCAAAGCACGCCACCGCCCCCTATCCATTGCCGCTCCCATCCATCCATGTCCAGCAATCCTCTTCAGATCGCCGGTCTAGGCAGGGGGACGTCCAACTCTACGGAATCCTGTACGCGGTCTCCACTCCAGAAGCCATCTTCCACGGTGTCGGTTCTCCGACAGATATGGCCAGCCCACCGCCACTTCAGCCCGCCTATCCGCAGAGCCACCTCAGTCACCTTGGTTTGTTGTCGAATAAATTCGTTTCTAAATCTGTCCCTCAAGGTTATTCCAAGCATGGCTCTTTCCATGGCGCGCTGGGCAACCTTGAATCTGTATACTAGACCTTTTGACAGTGTCCACGTCTCGGCTCCGTACGTCATGACTGGCAAGACGCACTGGTTGAAGACGTTAGTCTTGAGGCATTGTGGTTGTTTGGAAGTGAGAACATGACGTAATTTTCCAAAGGCCGCCCAACCCAACTGAATTCTTCGGTCGGCTTCTTTCTCGAAATCGTTTGTCACGACATATGAATACATAATAGATATATCTCTACATGAGGGAGTATGGTAGTTATCCGTGGCTCTATCCCACGGCATTTCTTCTGGGGATGCTTGGAACCAATTCTCTACAGCTTCGAAGAGATGGACATCTAATAACCCATTTCTTCAGATTAATTAGGGGATACTGGGGGATGTTGGTTTTTTTGTCCCCGATAGATATCTCCGACAGCGACAGCACAGATTGTTTTACCTACCGGCCGCCAGAACCAATCTGCCTCTGGTGACGCCGGTGGGAAGAGCAATTAGTCTGCTGAACGCGGTCTCCCCGGAGATCGACGTCTTTCATGTAAGTGAAAGTACGTTCAGGGGACAAATACTCCTGACTTTGGAAAGTATCTTGTCTTCCTAATGTCGAACCATCACTAATGCGTTCCTGGTATTATATTGTACTCGTATGTGTATAAAATTTGACCTGTACTCAATAGATGCCTTAAACATTTATGCTGTTTATAATGTCTTTTGAGTAAATAAACTGATTTGATTTGATTTGATTAAAGAGGTATGTCATGATAAAACAATCTTGTGTTGTGACATTGAAATAAATTCAACGATTCACAAGTTTATTTTGTAACTTAGATGTAACCTCGCTTGGAGCGAAACCGGTCAGTAGTTTATTACAAATAAAAACTAACTAACTAACTTACCATTACGGGGGAGTAAGCAGAGAGAATGGACCGCCACACCATTCTGTCATGACATACTTATCTCGATTCCTCTACATTCATACGTCGTGTCATGCACGAACGTAGATATCTCCGACTCCTCACGTGACCGACATTTAATATTTGATTGATTTGATCGTGCCACGTTATCCTCGGCCTACCCCTATTTCTAGCTCCGTTCAAACTAACCATCACGCCGTTTCTCCGCAGGGATAGGCAGAGAGAATGGACCGCCACACTACTCTATCCTGGCACACCTCTCTAGCTTTCTCCACAGTCATACACGTACGCTGATTCTTCCGACTTCTAACATGACCAATATCTAAAATTTAATTAATTTGGTCATGCCATGTTTTCCTCGGTCTGCCTCGAGTCGAACTCCGTACTCCATTTACATCGTTAACGTATACATTTTTAACCATTCTTTCTTCACCCATGCGTTCCATATGTCCGAACCAACGCCTTCTCGGCCTTCCTCTATTTCTAGCTCCGTTCACGTCGTTTACATATACCTTATTCACCATTCTGTCTTCACTCATTCTTCCCGTGTGTCCAAACCATCTTAATGATCCTTTCATTATTTTGTTCATAACACTTTCATTCGCACCACATTCACTTCTTATACTTGCATTTGACAATATTTCATAACGACCTTCGTGGCCGAGTGGTAAGTGCATTGACTGCCACACCAAAGGTCTTTGATCTGGTATAAAATTCACGTGATAATAAATTGGCGATAGATTAGCTACCTATCACATGTCATACCTTTACATGAATTTGGCTCATGCTGTAATGATGTAAAGAGCGATTCAACAAAATAATAATAATAATATAAAAAAATACTACACATTCGTCTTATAGATTTCATTTCTAATGCATTTATTCTACATTCATTCTTATTTTGCCAGTTCCATGCTTCATTTCCATACATAAGGGTCGGCATAAGAACAAATGAAGAAATGGTGTATAATAAAAAAACATTAAATTATATAGAAATTATCAATGAAAGCGAAAACGGTCGTTCACAATGGAGTTCTGGTCCCATCCCTAATGTATGGAAGCGAAGCATGGAACTGGCAGAAGAACGATGAAAGCAGAATAAATGCGGAAGATATGAGGTCCCTAAGACGTATGTGTGGTAGAACGACATACGACAGAATCTCAAATGCTGATATAAGGAAGGAATGTAGAGCGGAAGAAGGCATTATGAACAAAATTATGAAAGGATCGCTGCGTTGGTTCGGACATATGGAACGCATGGATGGAGAAAGAATGGTTAAGAAAGTATACGTTAATGGTGTAAATGGAGTACGGAGTCGAGGCAGACCGAGGAAAACATGGCACGACCAAATTAATCAAATTTTAAAGGTTGGGCATGTTAGAAGTCGGGGGGTTTTAGAAATCGACGTGCGTGTATGACTCGTTGTATGAATGTGCAGGAAGCTAGAGAGGTTTGACAGGATAGAGTAGTGTGGCGGTCCATTCTCTCTGCCTACCCCTGCGGGGAAACGGCGTGATGGTTTGTTTGTTTGTACAGAAATACTACATATTCGTCTTATAGATCTCATTTCTACTGTAATTATTTTACTTTCATTCTTTTTTTGCCAGTTTCATGCTTCATTTCCACAAATCAAGAAATGGTGCAAAATAAAAAACATTAAATTTTATAATTTATTCATGAGAAATGTTCGGTTAAGACAAGTATATCTCCCTTGTTGTGCTTTACCATACAGTTGAAAATAAGTTCGTATATAACAAATCTATTTCGGTTCTAATGCCATCAAAAGTGAACCCAATAACCGAAGCAAGACTCACATTTCATAGATGTGTAATAATTATATTTTTAAAATCATTATTTGAAGTAAGAGTTCACTTCTAAAAACCACGTTTGACACTCTGTCATTCTTAAATTAGACACATTTGTCTTAGAGATCTAATTTCTGACGCATAAAATGTAATTTCTTTCTTATATTGACATTCCATGCTACAATTGTGTGGCGCAATAACACCATTGTGCACTCAATCAATATATTATTCATAATTAATACGAATGAAAACGTCAGTTTTCAACAACAACCATTACGCCGTTTCCCTGCAGGGGAGGGCAGAGAGAATGGACCGCCACACTACTCTATCCTGACATACCTCACTAGGTTCCTCCACATTCATACAACGAGTCATACACGCACGTCGATTCCTCCGACTTCTAACATGACCAACCTTTAAAATTTGATTAATTTGGTCATGCCATGTTTTCCCCGGTCTGCCTCGACTTCGTACCCCATTTACATCATTAACGTATACTTTCTTAACCATTCTTTCTCCATCCATGTGTTCCATATGTCCGAACCATCGCAGCGATCCTTTCATAATTTTGTTCATAATACCTTCTTCCGCTCTACATTCCTTTCTTATATCAGCATTTGAGATTCTGTCGTATATCGTTCTACCACACATACGTCTTAGTGACCTCATCTCTATCGCATTTATTCTGCTTTCATCCTTCTTCTGCCAGTTCCATGCTTCGGTTCCATACATTAGTGATGGGACCAGAACTCCATTGTGAACAGCCGTTTTCGCTTTCATTGATAAATTCTTGTTTCCAATAACTATTCTTAATGCTCCATTCACTTTGTTACCCGCACCAATCCTTCTTTCGACGTCACTATCCGTTCGGCCATCTGCTGTGAACATGCTACCTAAATATACAAATTCCCTCACCTGTTCCAAGTTCTCTTCGTTCACACATATATTACAAACATATAACATATATATTACAATATATAAGGAGTAATAATACAATCGTAGACGTATTTTACATTAATTTCACATTTAAAATCGAAATAAAATGAGATCACGGCACGAGACACATAGTAACTTTATGGATTCCGGCCCCATAAATCTCCATGTTGCAAATATTCTTTATGGTGCTTACGGCCTGGCAAATACTTTCAAGACGGCATTGCGTTATATATTTCAAATATTATCCACAGCAAAACCACAAACAATCACAATAGCACGAACAATCACTAAATACGAACCGCGGTCATTAATATAAGATCCAAAAGCGACCTAACCACACGACATCTACAGCGAACTCGTGTAAACTCTTCAGTAAACCACTGCACAGTTTTATTACTGACATTACTTGGGGAAAGCACCTAATAATACGTACAGTCGCCGCGATAAACTTAAACAGACGAATTCTAAATTTAAATTCAAATCACGCACGAGAAACAAACGAACGGCGAAATGAAGCCGATTGATTCTGACAGGCGGCGAGGCGGGAAAACAAAAGAACAACACCAAAACGAGCGGGGAACAAAAGCAAACTTTGCATTACGTTTTTTTCGCTGTTTCCCGTTGACATCCTGACTAGGTCCCGCGTGGCAACTTGCCCCGCAAATGTCTTCCATTCTACTGAAGGCGATCCGTATTCTTTTTTCGAATTTCGTGTAAACATTGGCGCCGCGCCAGATATTTTATAATACAGAAATTTTCTGTTAAATGTCACATTTTGGCACGCCGCTGCGCGTAATTCGCTCGCCGGAACGAAATGCCGGCTGGAAGATAACCCTAGAATGATCAAAGTCAGAATTCGCAGTATTTTGGGGTTCTTTTGTTTGACATTAACACTCGGTAGCGGTAGTGACTGCCGCGCGGGTTAGACGTATGTGCATTGTTGTTTGTCTACTTTCTTACAGTTACATTATTACCAACCCTTATGTATGGAAGCGAAGCATGAAACTGGCAGAAGAAAGATGAGAGCAAAATAAATGCAGTAGAGATGAGGTCCCTAAGACGTATGTGTGGTAGAACGATGTACGACAGAATCTCAAATGCTGATATTAGGAAGGAATGTAGAGCGAAAGAAGGTATTATGAACAAAATTATGAAAGGTTCGCTGCGTTGGTTCGGACATATGGAGCGCATGGGTGAAGAAAGAATGGTTAAAAAAAGTTTACGTTAACGATGTAAATGGAATAAGAAGTCGTGGTAGACCGAGAAAAACATGGCATGACCAAAATAATCAAATATTAAAGGTTCGTCATGTCAGAAGCCGGAAGAATCGACGTGCGTGTATGACTCGATGTATGAATGTGGAGGAAGCTAGAGAGGTGTGCCAGGATAGAGTAGTGTGGCGGTCCATTCTCTCTGCCTACCCCTGCGGGGAAACGGCGTGATGGTTTGTTGTTGTTGTTGTACATTATTGGGGGCAACGGAAGCTCCAAACTTTTCCAAGAAGGGGATTTTCTTGGCGTCATGTGTTCTTCTTCTTCGTCAGCCTTCATCGGTCCACTGCTGGACATAGGCCTCTTCCCTTCCTTTCCACTCGTCTCTATTTTCGTCGGCCCACCTTTTTTGCGGTCTGCCGACGCTTCTCCTATTTTCCCACGGTCTCCACCTTATTATTTTCTGGGTCCATCTATCCTCATGACCCGCCCATTGCCACTTCAGTCTCGCTAGTCGTTCCATGATGTCCGTTATACCAACAAGCAGAAACAATTCTAATTTCTTCTTCTTCGTTTACACCCTTAGTCTGTTCCTATTGATATTTATTATTATTACTGGCTTCTCTTGGGTTGACTCCCAGCAATCCTTCCATCTTTTCGGTGGTCTTCTGGGGGAACGATAGCCAAAAGGTTTGAGGCATTACAACGTGTGGGGTTCTGGAGGGATCCATCCTCTGCAGGATACGATATCTTCCACCTTGAAGATTTCGAAGATAGCGGTGTTCCTCACCCTATCTCGAAGAGTCTTTCCTGCTATCATCCTCAGCGTCCGCATCACTGTCACCCGTACTTTAGCCTTCGTTCTTGTGGTATCCGCTCTGGTCTCTATGCTATATGTCAGTAACTTTACTGTCAGTTCTCATATTCATCCATATGGTCTCTTTGAGACAACCTGGTACCACCGAGGCCTTGTTGACTTGCCCTATTATATCACTGACAAGGTCATTTTGACTGAGCAGATCCACTCCCGGATATCTTAACTAGGTAACCTGTTCCAGCATCCTGCCATTTATGAATAACCTGCATCCTAGAGGTTCTTTTGAGAATGTCAAGGTTTTTGTTTTCTCAACTGAGATCATATTGAATTATGTCATGACAGAAGAGTGTGGCGGTCTATTATTTCTGGGTACCCCTCCTGGGAGACGACGTGCTGGTTAGTTAGTTAGTTCTAAAACTCTAGTTTAGTTTAAAATGTATAGTGGATACACAGGACCGTAACGCGCGTATTTTCAATTATTGCATAGTCAGAGAAAGGTTAATAATAGGAACATAAATAAAATTTATTAAACATATATTGTACATATGTATGGAAGTGAATCACGGAACTGGCAAAAGAAGGATAAAAGTAGAATAAATTAGATATCTTAGATGAATGTGTGGATACTCTGTGTATGATAGAGGGTCGAATGAATATATATGAAGTGAATGCGGTGCGAATGATGGTGTTATGAACAAAATAATGGAAGGATCATGAAGATGGTTTGAACATGTAGGTTATTGACCTCACAGGCAAAGTACGAAATGCATGACCCACATGAGTGGAGGCAATGAACTTCGACTGCTGTACCAGCATATTGCATGATGAAATACATTGCACGGACAACAAAAACACCTGACGCTGTACCTACATATCGTAAAAGTGATGCATCAGGGCCCGGATTCATTCACACAAGGTTACTAGAAGTTATCCAGCAGAGCATCGTGTGCAAAGGAAGCAAAACATATAAAAGCGGTACATCCGACCACCCGACACGTCAGTTCTTGTTGCGACTTCTAACAGACACGAGTCTACGCTATGGGAAGAATGAATGAAGAAAGAATGGTAAAAAAGTATATGTTTACGTTGTAAATGGAACCAGAAATAGAATAGACCGAGGAAAACGTAGCACGATCAAATAATTCAAATATTGAATGTCGGCCACGTGAGGAGTCAGAGAAATCGACGCGCATGCATGATACGATGTATGAATGTTGAGAAAGCGAGAGAAATATGTCAGGAAATAAAAGTGTGGCAGTCCATTCTTCCTGCTTACCCCTTTGGGGAGACGGCGTGATGGTTAGTTAGTTAGTTAGTTTATATCGTACATATAAGATGATACGACCCTTTGGGGGTTAAGATCTAAAAGCATTTCTTAACTCTTCGCGTGTAAGTTCCATTAAAATTGTTTTGGGCAACTCCGATCGTGGAAATTTGTTTGGGCAATCTTTATTGCTATCGCTGGACGTGCTATTTGGGCAAATTCATGACCCGACACCCCTTCGCTAAAATTACCGTACGATTTTTTTAAATTAATTAATTTATCGTTTCTTGAATAAAGATACAAAACTCTAACTAACTAACCAACTATCCCCCCCCCCAGAGGGGCAGGCAGAGAGGATGGATCGCCACATTGTAATATCCTAGCATATTTTTCGCGCCTCTTACATTCACACATCATGACATGCACGCTCGTCGATTGTTCCTACTTCGAACATGGCCGCCTTTCAGTAATTGATTGATTTGGTCATGCCATGTCTTCCTTGGCCTTCCTCGACTTCTTTTCCCATTCACACTACTTGTATATATATTTTTAACCATTCTTCCCTCATCTATTCGTTCCATATGTCCAAACCATCTTAATGACCCTTTCTTAATTTTATTTATCACGCATTCATCTGCCTTATATTCTTTTCTTACTTCATAATTAGCGTTCGAGATGTGGATATACCGCAGAATGCTGCGTATACCATGGACCGATAGGGTCAGTAATGTAGACGTACTACAGAGAGCCAGAGCTAATAGAGAGCTGTTGACAAGTGTGAAAATTAGAAAGGTCTTATATTTGGGTCATGTGCTAAGGGGAGAAAAATACCACCTCCTTCGACTGATATTAATTGGTGGAGGGACGTCGGGGAGTTGGTAGAAGGCAGCTGTCCTGGCTGCAGAACATTAAAGAGTGGACAGGAATAACAAGAGTTCAGAGCCTGTTCCAAGTAACACAGGACAGAGATGAAAGAAGAAAAAGATATAAGGGCGATTCGGTTGTTGGTGTCGGATATGCCGAATAGGTCAGGAATGAGGATATTTCCCGCTTAAGACGATTGAAAGAGAACAGATGCGTTCTCGGGCCAGGCGAAGTACCTCTTGTTTGTTTTGGTCGGTAGTTAGTTGGATTTATAAGTAAAACAACGCTCCTCCAATCGTGCCAAGCCAGTGACTTTATTGGCCATTTAAAATAATAATAATATCCATTATAGAGGTAATGTTCCGAGGTGTTTTGCTCAACAAAGTAGATGTTTAGTAAAAGTTTTATATGTACGAGTATTATACATATATGTGGATATATTTTATACTTGTATTAAGAATACAATTGGGAGGTTTAAAAATAGTAGTAGATTCATTCATAATGATAATTAAGCAACATTTAACTAAGCAATTTGTGAAACTTTAAAATGGTGTAATTTGCGAAATTTAAAAATTTGTGAAATTTATAAAACTTTTGAAATTTATTAATTTGTGATTTTTCATCTGTGATATTAAAAAAAATGTGAAATTTTTAAAATTTTAGTAAATTATAAAATATGCGAAATTATATAAAATTTGTGAACTTTAAATATTTGTGAAATTTTAAAATTTGTGAAATTTTAAAATTTGTGAAATTTAAAAATTTGTGAGATTTAAAAAAAATAGTGAAATTTAAAAAATTGTGAAATTTATAAAATTTTAGTATTATAAATTATAAAATATGCGAAATTTATAAAATTTGTAAAATTTAAAATTTTGAAATTTACAAAATTTGTGAAATTTTAAATATTATGAAATTAAAAAATTTGTGAAATTAATAAAATTTGTGTTAGTTATAAAATAGGTATCCGAAATTTATAAAATTTGTGAAATTTTAGTAAATTATAAAATATGCGATATTTATGAAAGAAAAGTTTGGCAGTCCATTCTTACTGCCTATCCCTTCGGGGCGACGGCGTGATGTTTAGTTAGTTAGTTAACGAAATTTATAAAAATTGTCAAATTTAAAAATTTGTAAAATTTACAAAATTTGAGAAATTTTTAAATTTGTGAAATTTATAAAATTTTAGAAATTTAAAAATTTGTGTGATTTATAAAATTTGTGTAAGTTATAAAATAGGTATTCGAAATTTATAAAATTTGTGAAATTTACAAAATTTGTGTAATTTAAAAAAATGTGAAATTTACATTTGTGTAGTTTAAAATTTTTAAAATTTTAGAAATTTGTGAAATTTAGAAATTCGTGAAATTTAGAAATTTGTGAAATTTAAAAATTTGTGAAATTATAAAATTTGTGAAATTTAAAAATTTGTTTAATAAAAAAATTTGTAAACTTTAAAAAATTGTGAAATTTAAAAAATATGTGAAATTACGTTTTTTGTGTTAAATTGATAATTTTTAAAATGGACCAACCTGTCTCTTGCCCGGGGGTCCGCGGGGCGCTATGGTCTCCTCGGGCACAGAGCTCAGAGGTTCGCCACCGCGGCCCCCGCAGCAAGGGGCCGCCTGGTTGCCCGTCTCGCAGGGGTAGCAGGGGTGACAGGGGTGGCAATCCCAGGCCGTGTTGGCCTCATTTTGAACGCAACACTCCGATTCACAATCACTGCAATAACTCTCTATCGATGTCTGGGGAAAAAGGAAAACAATAGGTTATTCTTTGCCTCACAATAGTTCATTAACATAAATAATTATATCCCCCCATTTAAATAAATGTTGCTCAATTTTTAATGGCGTAAAAAGATGGTTTTATTTTTTTAAATACATAAATAAAGTGTTATTAGTTTTTAACGAAGAAAAACAGTGTTTTATTTTATAATATCTAGAAATACATTGTTTTTATTATATAATAAGAAAGAAAAACAGTGTTTTATTTTATAATATCTAGAAATACATTGTTTTAATTTTATAATAAGAAAGAAAAACAGGGTTTTTATTTTATAATAAGAAAGAAAAAACAGTGTTTTTATTTTATAATTAGAATGAAAGACAGTGTTTTTATTTTAAAATAAGAAATAAAAACAGTGTTTTTATTTTATGATAAGAAAGAAAAACAGTGTTGTAATTTTATAAACATAAAAGGGGTTAATTTAAAAAAAACACAGTTTTTATTTATTTAAATACAGTAGTATTTAGTTATTACGATTATTGTAACATCCAGGTATGTTGTAACATATCAAATAAAGTTTATAAAAATGTACCTTCTGATATACGAGTCCCTTTTTATACTAATAATAATCTCGGTAAACTCATAACTAGTTATAAACATAAATAAAATCAATTGATACAGTAAGGAGTCTACAAATTAAAATGTAACGATTGCACGTCATTCTACATAGGTAAAAAAAACGCGTAATTTTAAAATAAGAATTAAAGAACATCTTTGATTCTAATAATAATTTTTCGGAGTTCGCTAACCATTCAATTGAAAATAATCATACATTTAATAAAGAAAACGGTGTTGAAATTTTGCATATTAATAATAAAAACCTAACTTTAGAATTTAGAAATAAAAAAGCCATGAAAAAGAATGAAAATATAATAAATAACCAATAAAATTTAAATTCAATTCCCATGCTCGATGTGTTCCCGTTACATCTCTCCTCTCCTCAATCCTAATTATATCCCTTTCACTCGATATGTTCCCGTTTCATCTCCTCTCTCCTCAATCTTGATTAAACCCCTTCCACTTTTATACATAACTCGATCTCCATTGTATAAGTGACCGGCCTGTTTTTTTTATTGTAAACATTTTATACATTGATAAAGGTTACTTGAAACCGAAACATGTCTGAGTTCAGTGAAAATAAAAAAGTGTTGTAATACAGAGTATAATTATATTTATTCAAATTCTAAAAAATAAATTTAGAATTTTAAATGGATTAAAAAAACAGGGTTTTTATTTTGAAAAGCGCAAAAAAAACATTGGTTAAATAATGATAAATGATTCAATTTAATCAATTAAAATACATTACTGAAGTACGATTGAAAGAAAACTTGGAAATACGTAATAATAAAAAAAAACGTGTTTTTATTAATGAAATTCACATCAAAAGATCTTCTGCTTAATGCTTAAAATACAATCTTCATAGATGGCGTTAGTGTGTAGATTGAATAAACTACCATGCAAAGGGTAGTGTTGCAGATTAACATATATACAAGTTCCAAAAAATTGTCAGACATGGTGGTCATAAGAAAAAAAAAAGGTGGAATGGGGGATGTTGTATTACATAAAGCGTGCGCTTAACCCAACCAATGACAGGTCATAAGTCCTGTAAAAACACCTTGATCAACCATATTCTGTTTCCAATTTGCGTCTTCGTCTGTATTGAGATGCAATTGATTCTTAAATTCACATATTTTTTGGATCTTTCTGGATTTCGTGGTCCATTAACATCATTACTTATGATTTTGCATTTTTAAACAGTAAAAATATTTTATTTTACAAATTATCAAAATGACTTTCGCTGATAGAACGAACAAAAAGAAAGACTCTATATTCCATTACCGTCTCGTTTTTTACGAGTTATTTTTTTAAGCATTCGGCTTGTGCGAACGTAAAATTAAAACGGCAATGCAAAACAATGAAATCATGCAAAAATATTTTAAAATTCTATTTCCGTGAGTGAAGAATCGAAGCGGAAGAACGATAGATAGAAAAACAGTTAAACTAAAAATAGTTTCGTATAGTCTGTGGCCATTGTCTTGTTAGTGCAGTAAGAAAGAAGAAAGTTCCACAAAAATCCGGCAGATGTCTCGCTAGAGATACAAGTAAAGGGTTCTCATTGTGAATTTTAAAATATTTATGTTCTAAAAAAATTTATATGTTTTTTTTTCAAGCGTTTTTAAACCTTGTAAAATAGGGTGAATTTAAACAAATATGCGTCTTTTAAATTCTTTTAAATTATTCTTATCAAACAAACAAACAAACCATCACGCCGTTTCCCCGCAGGGGTAGGCAGAGAGAATGGACCGCCACACTACACTATCCTGACACACGTCTCTAGCTTCCTTCACATTCATACAGCGACTCATACACGCACGTCGATTCTTTCAACTTTCTTACATGGCCGACCGGTCTCCAATGATTCTGTGCTCCATTCACACTGTAAAAGTACTTTTTAAGCATTCTTAATTCGTCCGTGCGTTCCATATGTCCAAACCAACGCGGTGATCCTTTCATAATTTTGTTCATAATACCCTCTTACGGTCTACATTCCTTTCTTATATCGGCATTTGAAATTCTGTCGTTCATCGTTTTACCACACAAACGTCTAAAGGATCTCATCTCTACCGCATTCATTCTGCTCTCAACCTTCTTCTGCCGGTTCCATGCTTCATGCATATTTTTTTCTTAGCAACAATAATTATCATTTAATCACCAATTTATCTAATTTACTATCATTTATATCATTATAATATTTATATCATTATCTATCTCTCTATCTATCTATATAAATAAAAGCGAAAGTGTGTTATTGTGAAGACCATTTACTCGGTAAATCCGTAAAAAAATCCTGCTGAAATTTTCAAAATTGATTAACTGTACCCCGGCGGTGGTTATATGCATACTTTTGTTACGAATCGGGCTCCAAATAACTTTATAAATTAATTAATTAATATATAATTTCCCATCACATGGGTGTCCAGGCTTGAACTCATGTCCCCTGGATCAGCAGCCTAGCGATCTGCCTCATAGATTACCGCCCGATTCGGTTTAAAAACTAACTAACTAACTATCACGCCGTCTCCCCGGAGACAGTGTGATAGATAGAAATATGGACTGCCATTGTTCTGTCCTAACATAATTCTCTCCTTTCTTCTACATTCATACATCGTGTCATTCACGTGCGTCGATTTCTCCTACTCCTTACTTGAACGACATTTAATATTCGATTGATTTGTTCGTGCCACGTTTTCCTCGGCTTTCCTCTATTTTTAGTTCCGTTCACATCGTTTACATACACTTTCTGTACCATTTTGTCTTCATTCATTCTTTCCATGTGTCCAAACCATCACAAAGAACATTTCATTATTTTGTTCAAAATGCTTTCATTAGAACTTCATACTTTAAATGTTTCGGACAGCAGACTTCCTTCATTTTTTTATCAATATAAAAAGATTACAGTGTAAAAAAGTTTCATTTAAAAATTAATTAATTAAGAACATTAAAAACAATTTCAATGCACCCTGTTTTACGATAAAATAATTACACATTTAGAAAAAGCCTTTCCAATATTTTCGGGTCAGATGATCATTATAAAAAAAAGCTTATAAATTATATTTACAAATAATGTATTAACAAAGCAAAAAAATATTATATAATTAATGTATCAAAAAAAAAACTCACCTTTTAATGGATACAGGGTGATTCCTGGTCGCATTGGGTCTTAGAAGAAACAATCCTTCAAACAAGAAATTAGCTTTCACATTGTCTTTAAAAAAATTCAAATTATTTTATATTCTATTTTTAATTAAATTCCTTCTTTAAATTTGCAACGTTTATTTCAAATCGTTTCTCTGGCGGAACGCGATCGAATTCAAATTTGAATGCTGTACGCTGATTGGCCATCCAGTAACCAATGGGAGCGGGTCCTCACCCTGCACGCACCAATCGGATTAATGTTAATTCAACACAACTTCACAAAATTCCAAATTTAAAAACTGTATTAATTTTAAAAAAATAACTCGGAAAAGTCGCACTAAAACACACAGACAAAAATAAATTAATATTAATTTGACAAATCCACATATTATACAATGAAACGCTTGGCTTTTGGTCTATGAGATGTTGGTTCGATCCTGGACGATTTTACACATTCACAACCATTTTTAAGGATCGCCATTTGACACTAAGAGATCACGCGTGGAACACAAGAATAGTTGAGGATATTATAAGATGGAGTAGACAGTGAAAGAGGGACTTGTATGGTCATGTCCGAAGAATGGAGACCACCAGACTCTCCTATATTGCACTACATAATCAGCTTCACGGGGCTCGTCCTCATGGAAGACCTCCTAAAAGATGGAAGGACAGCTGGGAATCCAGTGGTCTATTCTCCAGAGGAGCAACCCGTCTGGAGAACAAACCACATCGACGACCTTCGTGGCAGAGTGGCAACAGCTATGACTGTCACCCCAAAGATCCCGGGTTCGATTCCTGATTGGTTGTAAAATTCACGTGGCGATAAATCACATGTCATGATAATCAATATAATAGCAATATCGATGAGGTTCGCACTGTTATGATGGAAAGAGCTATTCAACAAAATAATTAATAATAGTTCAATACCGAGGAGGAAGAGGAAAAGTAAGTAGTGGAAGGAGATGAAGAAGAAGAAGAAGAAGAAGAAGAAGAAGAAGAAGAGGAAGAAGAGGAAGATGAGGAAGAGGAGGAAGGGGAGGAAGAGGAGGAAGAAGAGAAAGAGGAGGAAGAATAGGAAGAACGTGAAGAAAAGGAAGAAGAGGAGGTAGAGATAGAGGAAAAAAATATGAGCAGGAAGAGGAAAATAGGAAGAAGAAGTAAAAGAGGTAGAGGAATAATATGAGAAGATTTCGAGGAAGAGAAGAAGAAATGGAGGAGGAAGAAACAGAGGAAGTGGAAGAGGAAAAGAAGGAGGAAGAAAAAGAAGAAATAATAAGCTTATTCAAAGGATTTGTTCTGGGGATTACCAAAGCGTACATTGTTTTAATTCTTGTTCCAAAATATTTATATTTTCTCTTCACCATCTTGACATCGCGAGGCGAGGTTTTACCTTCTCGTCATCCTGCCTCTCCGGACTCTCCTTGTCCTGCCTCTGATGCAGCAGTCTCTCCAGCCTGTCGTACTCCCCTCTGAGGGCCCCGACTTCTCTCCTCAACTGCTCGTTCTCTCGCTTCAACTTCTTGATGTCGGTCTGCCCTGAAGAAAACAGCCAAATGGTACAACAAAAGTCGTTATTTAAATACAGATTATCCATAATATCCTTATAAATATAAATGTAGTATGTTGGATGCTTGTGGGACAGAGTCAGGAATGAGGACATACGAGCCAGGATAAAAGTCCCCGACATCATCAAGTTGTCCGCAAGCCTTAAGTGTTAAAAATTTGATCCATACACCATCTGCCATTCATAAAGGCACCTTGCACTTCCTTAACTTTGTCACTCGTCATCTTTCTTACTCCTTCTATTAAAATTCTGCCATAGACTTTACCAACGTCACTCAAAAGACTAATAGCTCTGTGGTTTCCACATTCCATACGAGACCCTTTTCCTTTGTACAGAGGCATAAGTCGAGCGGCGTATTTCCTCCAAGCACTAGTTAAATAGTTTACCTAACCATGTAGAAACCACTTCGGCATTGCTTTTAATAAAATCTATGGCGATACAATCAAACCCAACAGCTTATCCATTTTTCATTGCTTTAAGTATCTTTCCATCTCATTCGTACTTATTGTAACAGTATAGGTCCCGCACTCGCACTAGTTGCGATTCTTTCAACTATACATTTCCTTAAAATACTCCATCCATCTTTCTTGTATGATTATTTCATATCTGTAAGTATAAAATGTCTATCCTCGTGAGTGCTTCATATGAAAATGTAAATACATTTATTTACCTCTTTCTACTTCTGCGTTTATATTAATAGTTCTCAGTCTTAATTCTTCATTTTCATACAGCATACCCCGGGAGGACTTTCTATCCAACCTGAAATCGTTTTCAACATTAAATATTGTTTAAATAAATTAAAAACGTTAGTATTGTCAATGAGGGTAAATGAATATGGTGAAAGTCGATGTGTAAAAATTAGATAATCGAACTAAACCAAAGATTACCACACCTTGCCCTACATGGGAAAACATAGGGAAGAACGATGGCTAGAAGATCCCTAAGATATGTAAAGACAGCTGAGAATCCACATCACAAGAGGCTGCAAATACTCCACAAACAGGCCCTAGCGGCCTCCAACCAGTTTAAGAAGAAGAAGAGGAAGAACTCAATTTCTCATTAAATATAATTTTGAGTTACCTAGTTATGGTATTAGTCGACTATATAAATAATGGGTTTGGGAAAAATTACAGTTTTGTTTTTTAATAAAATTTAACTGGTTTTCTTAAGGTGTCGAAATGAATTTAAATATCCCCATCAAAAATTCCGAGAGCTTGGTTGGGAAGTTTTATTGCATCCACCATAAATTCCAGATACAGCACCATATGACTATCACTTGTTCCGATCTCTGCAGAACTCAAATATCACCATATTGGAATATTTAAACCATATATGCTCCATTATTATCGAAAATGTTTCGCCATTTTTCCGGTAGAGCCATGATGCTATCGGTGAAGAACTTATGTCGATTCTGGTTGAAAAATTTAATCCAGTAGTTTTTACAGGCTTCTTTTGAAAGCAGCTTTATTCCATTGAAAGAGTTCTACAGAGATCGGAACAAGTGATAGTCATATGGTGCTTTATCTGGACCTTATGGTGGGTGCACCAAAACTTCCCAATCAAAATCTCGCAATTTTTGATGGGTCATCAAAGAAGTGTGCGGTCGGTTTTCCCAAGAGAAACAGACCAAGGATATAAAAGGAGAAGAATATAAACAACTGTGACGTCATGATTGGTGAATTTGTCTTACCTCCTGTTGGGTTTGATGTTGACATCCTTCCTCCGGGTCCGCAGCATGCTTCCTCCGGACATACCGGCCATCTTGGTGTTATCTCACGATACAAGACGAGGATAGAACTCCAACAGCGCCTCCAGGATTAGGGCGCACATTTTCACTTCATCACACGATATTAATTAACTGCTTTCATTGCTGTTTTAATAGCTGTCTTAAAAGTTCCAAAGATTCCTGGTTTGCCAAGTGTACCTGTGGAAAACAATATATATTTTTAAATTGTGATTTAATTTCAATAATACAATCAGTCAGACGACATTCGTGGCAGGGTCTGGGAGCAATGACTGCAACACCGAAGATCCTGAGTTAGTGTCCTGGCGATGGCAGTGTGATTTTCACACTGTCATCTTTAGTCTGGTGTATAATTCTCGTGACAATATAATGACAATAGACCTATCACATGACATAGGGATCAATAGCTAAAAAGTTGTATATAGTAATTAGGTTCAAATAACTTCTTCTTCTTTTTTCGGTGCCGTGTCAGATCCCCCCAACGTTGGCGATCACTACAGCAAAGACATCTCTATTCTGCGCCACTTGGAACAGGTTCTGAACTCTTGTTATTTCTGTCCACTCTTTGATGTTCTGCAACCAGGACAGCTGCCTTCTACCAACTCCCCGACGTCCCTCCACTTTACCCCTTAATATCAGTCAAAGGAGGTGGTATTTTTCTCCCCTTAGCACATGACCCAAATATGAGACCTTTCTAATTTTCACACTCGACAATAGCTCTCTATTGGCTCTGGCTCTCTGCAGCACGTCTGCATTACTGACCCTATCGGTCCACGCTATACGGAGAGTTTTGCGGTATATCCACATCTCGAACGCTTCCAACCGGTTCATTACATTCACTTTCAGAGTCCAAGTTTCGCAGCCATATAGTAGAACAGACCATATATAATATTTAATCATTCTTTAACAATAATAACTTGCTGTATACAAATTTGAAAAGCAACGGGAAACTACCACATTAAAGACCCAAGTGGCATCCCAAGAACTGACAAATTTTTTAAGCTTTGCTGCAAATCCCTTGGATTCAAACTAGCGATGGAGATTGTCAATACCTTTTTTTGCATTTTACACAAACGTGTTTTGGGACATAGACATCCTTCCTCAGTGTAGAAAGTTTAACAGTATAATGAAGCAAAAAATGTACTTTTATACTAAATGAAAAAAAAGTCGGGGGGAGGTATTAAGCATAGGGGTAGGGTTAATTGTAATTTAGTTAGAATTATGGGACAGGGGAAACAAATCAAATATTGGACTCGAAGTTAAGGTTATTTACTTGTTTATAATATATTCAATATTAAACTTTGAAATTATGGAAATTAAAAAAGCAAAAACGGTTTTTCAATTAGCAGTAAAACTTTTTTTAAATCCAGATTTCGAATTTCGAAATTCGAGGTTATCATTAGCAAGCGGCAGTTAACAAGTTAATTAGCACTAGTTTAAACATTCAAAATAAGAACGTTGGCGCTGGACCAATCACCGCTAATCACCGCCCAATCGGCCAATTAAAAGGCCGTTCTAAATTCGATATTCGAAAAAATAAACAATTGTAACAGCGCGAAAAAGGCCAATGACAGACGATGAACAAGTTTGTTCCTTGTTTAAATTATGGCCGTTTAAATTCGAATTCTATTGGAATACGAAATGTGTTCTATATTCGAATATTTACTCAGCGGTCGGGGGATTTATGTGTCCATTTCGACTGTTATCGACGAGTTTTTTTTTGTTTATTTCACTAGAAAATATATACTATTTATAGACAATCCAAAATCATATAACGAAAACACAGATTTTTCCACTTGTGAAATTATTTTTCTCAACAGAACGATATATTAGTCTTCCCGATGATGAAGTTTTAAAACCTTCGAAACATGTCGAGAAAAATAAACTCATATGTAGAAAAAAGTGTTTTAATTCAGAAAAAATCGTCATTTTATAATCAGAGTGTTAATACCTTGTGTTCTTATTTTTTTTTAATGTTCTGTTTATTTACTAACTAAACAACATTCATACATCGTGTCATGCAAGCACGTCGATTTCTCCGACTCCTCACGTGGCCGACATTCAAAAATTGATTTATTTGATCGATAACTATTATAACATGTGTCATGAAAAAGAAGACTGAAATTACAATAAATCCAGTAGAAAAGTGATCTCTTAGACGAATGTGTGGATACTCTGTGTATGATAGAGTGTCAAATAAAAATATAAGAAGTGAATGCGGGGCTTATGATGGTGTTATGAACAAAATAATGAAAGGATCATTAAGATGGTTTGGACATATGGAAAGAATGAATGAAGAAAGAATGGTAAAAAAAATTATATGTTAACGATGAAAATGGAACCAGAAATAGAGGACGACCAAGGAAAACGTGGCACGATCAAATAAATCAAATATTGAATGTCGGCCACGTGAGGAGTCAGAGAAATCGACGCGCGTGCATGACACGATGTATGAATGTTGAGGAAGCGAGAGAAATATGTCAAGAAAGAAAAGTGTGGCAGTCCATTATTTCTGCCTAGCCCTTCGGGAGAGGGCGTGATGGTTCGTTAGTTAGTTAAAACTATTATTATATTATTGATTTCAAATAAGGAAATGGTGGGTTTATTTTTATCAATAGAGAGGTGAGAATGTACTTAATTATTTTATGAATAAATCGCTGTTTTTTCCACATTTGAGTTTATTTTTCTCGACATGTTTCGAATGCTTTACACCTTCATCATCGGGAGAACGATATAAACCCGTATAAACTCGAAACACGCCGAGAAAAATAAACTCAAAAGTGGAAAAAACAGTGTTTAAATTCATAAAAAATCACCGCCACATAATTTTGCCACTCGTTTCATGACGTCAGCAACCCTGGTGCGGCGTCTGATTTCTTCATTCCTTATGCGGTCACGCAAGCTCACACCAAGTATCTGTCTTTCCATGGACCTCTGTGTACACTTGAGCCTGTGGACACTTTTTTGTTGTAAGGTTTGTCGTCTCTAGTTCGTATGTCATCACGGGCAGTATACACATGTCGTAGACCTTTCTTTTGAGACAAACCGAATTTTCGCCACATATATATAAATCTCATGGACTCCCAATTTCTCTCTCGCTAACATGGATCTCTAGTAAGTAGAAACTGATTCCTGGGGGATCCACACAGATTTTCGTGATAGAATGCAAGTGTAGGCTAAATGCATGACCCACATAAGTGGACTTCGACTGCTGAACCAGCATATTTCACGATGAAATATATTACACGAATAACCGAAAACGCCTGACTTAGGACCTACTTATCGCAATGATGACATACATTGCATAGGCAAAAGTGATGATTCATTCACACAGGTCACTAGGTCACTAGAGCAGAGCATCGTGTGAAAAGGAGAAGCAAAGCATATAAAATCAGTACGTCCGGCTACCCAATACGTCAGTCAGTATTACGACTTCTAACAGACACGATTCTACGTTAATAAGTCTACGCCACGAGGGATCTCGGACTCCCTCCCCCGCCGACCTACGAAGCAACGCTACTAAGTCATTCCTTCTTGCGACTTCTAACCGACACGAGTCTACGCTGTCAAGTCTACGTACAAAGAACTTCCGACGAGTCTTCGCTCCAGCCGACCGACGCTATTGTCCAGCGAGCCATCATCCTCAACTGCTCACCACTCGGACTCCGCCCCAGCTGCTATCGACATCCAGGCGTACGCTCCATTACGAGTACATAATACTGTTAACGTATGATTACTTGTGATCTGCAATAAACGCTGAAACTTCCACTGCTTTTAACTCCCACCACATCCCTCAAACAAGTATTATTTATTTAAAAAATATATATTTCTTACGTTCTGAAGATACCATTCAGTCTCGAAAGCATTATCGCTTTCATTCGTTTGATTGAAAAGTCTTAATTTTTTTGTTTACAAAACAAAAATCATATTAAATGAAGACGCAAAATTCTTTTGATGTATCTCGGCCCGAGTATAAACTCAAAATGATTGGTCTATAAAGTTTTATAGACACTTTGTATGGGGAATCCTTTTAATTACATACTCGATAGTATTATTCCTTTGATATTCGATTTTTTTTTCAAATCACACCATCTTAAAACGTGTTTATATATGAAAAGCTGTAAAAGACTTGTAAATGAGTTTCACTTTGTACTAATAGCGATTGAAATCCTTCTGCCGATGCTGTGAAGCTAGTAAACGAGTACATTAAAAATACATCAATACTAGAAAACAATATGTGTCATATGGACTTTTTCAGTCTTCAGCCTTTCACACTTCATCAGGGGTGCCACAGGGGTCCAATTTAGGACCATTGCTTTTCACGATATTCATGAATGATATTTCAAACGAAATAAAGTTTTCAAATTGTCTATTATTTGCTGATGACATAAATTTTTTCTCTGAAATAGATAATCCCTCAGATTGCTTGAAGCTTCAGCGTGACATTCAGAGCATAACCCAATGGAGTAAACGTAACAAATTATTAAGTATTTGTATACATTCAAAATGTTCCAAAAAAAAAAAAAACTGATCCAAGTTAAAAGCATAAAAATTGGAGAGACATCTCTAGGCGTTATCTAGCAATGTATGTTAATGACGGTAGCCTTTCACATTGCGTTAATAAAGATCTTCTGCTTAATGCTTAATCCAATCTTAAAAGATGGCGCTAGTGTAGATTGATCTTAAAAATGTGAAGCGTGGTGCGACATTGTAGCATATATACATCTTCCAAGAATTTGTCAGACGTGATGGTCGTAAGAAGGGCGGAATGGGGAATGTTGTATTATATAAAGCGTGCACTTAACCCAACCAATGACAGATCATAAGTCCTGTAAACGCCTCAACCTCCATATTCTGTTTCTAATTTGCATCTTCGTATCTATTGAGATACAATTAATCCTTACAAATGATAACCCGCAATGGGTAAAATCCAGTATTCGTCTGCAAGTATTTGTATACATTCAAAGTGTTCACAAATTATTCTTCAACGTCTCCAAGTGCTTTGTTATGTCATACACACGAGCATCGAAAACATTATACTTTCGCTATCTTATGGATGGGGTACAGCTTGAAAGAGCTTCTACATCCAGAGATCTCGGTGTTCTGTTCGATGCTCAATTATCGTTTAATCTTCACGTTGTTGCTCTATGTAACAGTTCCATTAAAATGCTTGGATTTGTTTTTAGGAATGCCAAGATATAACACTTAGGTACTTCGGGTGTTGTATAATTTCCTGGTAAGAAGTCGGCTGGAATATAGTTCCGTTATTTGGTCACCCCCTGGGATCCGATGTTCTCTGATGGTGGAGCGAGTGCAGGAAAATTTTCTGAGCTTTCTTTACCTCAGGGAGCGCGGTTATTACCCGTGGCTCTTTCCGACTGAATTCTTGCTAGGTATGCTAAGCTACCAGTCATTGGAGAGAAGGAGGAATATTCACTTGGGAGTTCACTTCTTTCAGCTGATTGGCGGCCGTATACAAAACTCGGATGTCCTGAGTGATGTAGGTCTATTTGTCCCTGATAATTACCTTCGTCAAAGACAGCGTAGATTGTTTTATTTGCCGCGCTGCAGAACCAACCTGCCAATGGTTATGCCCGTGGGTAGGGCAATTGCTTAATCGGGTCGCCTCGTAGGTCGACATATTTCGTGATAGTGTGAGTTGCCTCAGGGATGCAATATCAATGCTATGATTCTTTCTAATTTTTAAGCTTATTTTTTTATGCTTCTCTTTTAAATTATTATAATATAATTGCAAACGATCTGAAATTATAATTATGTCTTTAATGTGTGTAATTATTATAAAAATTAAATTAAATTAAATAAATTTTATCCTGATAGACAAAGGGGCCATTGATTGCTTTATCTCCCACGATGCAGAATCAACCTGCCAATGGTTATGCCGGTAGGTAGAGCAATATCTTTGCTAAATCGTATCTCCTCTGAATTTGACGTAGTTTGTGATAGTCTGTCTCACCTGAGGGAAGCACTGTCCTTATTATAATTGTATATTCATTTTATTAATTTGTCATGTATCTTGTGTTTCTCGCCCTTTTTATTATTTTATTATGTTTTACTTATTATTATGTATCTCCAACTAGTATCCTTAGTGTATTGGAAAATAATTCAGTAATGCTTAGGATATATTTAAAAAAAAATGAAATAAATAATAACCTGTATAATAATGACCTTCAAAAAATGGTAGACAGACTACATCACGCCTGTAAGAAATACAACATGATGATTTCTATCGAAAAAACAAAATGAATGACTTTTCCAAAACACCCAAAACATGTAACCTGATTATAGAAAATCAACCCATAGAACAGGCCAGGACCTTCAAGTATCTAGGCATAGACCTGGTGGGAGGAGTTGATCTGCGGGAAGAAATACAAGCCCAAGTAAACAAGGCAGCTGCAATCTCTGGCGATCTAAAATCCACAATATGGAAAAACAAAGACATGGCCATTAAGAACAAGATGAGAATCTATAAAGCATGCGTAAGACCAATAATAACATATGGCGTCGAAGGGCAGACACAGTAAGGACCAAACAAGTTTTGAGGACTTCCAAAATTAATACACTGAGGACGATAGCAGGCAAGATACTGAGAGATCGCGCGAGGAACACCGGAATAAGAGAGATATGTGAGGTTGAGGATATTATAAGATGGAGCAGACAGCGAAAAAGGGACTGGTACGGTCATGTCCAAAGAATGGACACCACCAGACTCCCCTATATTGCACTACATAATCAGCCTCATGGGACTCGTCCTCGTGGAAGATCTCCTAAAAGATGGAAGGACAGCTGGGAGTCTACCTCACAGTAGGAGCAACACTCTGGAGAACAGACCACATAGGTCTACAACAAGGAAGCAGAAGAAGAAGAAGAAATAAATAAATGAAAATGAAATAAATAAAAAAAAGCACTCGCTTTGTGGTGAGACATTTAAAATTTGTAAATATAAAATCGAAGCATGGAACCAGCAAAATAACGATGAAAGTGTTAACATATACTTTTTTTACCATTCTTTCTTAATTCATTCTAAATAATAATTAAATAAAACGATGTTTTTTAACTACTTCCGCTTTTGTCTTTATTTAAACAGCGACCGGTTTCGCCAGGCTCGCTGGCATCGACAGCCTGTCGATGCCAGCGAGCCTGGCGAAACCGGTCGCTGTCGAAATAAAAAGTAGTTAAAAAAACATCGTTTTATTCAATTATTATTTAAAATGAACTTCCATCAAGAGATTTCAGTAAAATCATTTGATTATCTTAATTCATTATTTCCATGTGTTCAAACCATCTTAATATTCCTTTCATTATTTTGTCAATAACAATTAAGAAGCAATGAATAAATAAATCACTGAAAAACCGTTTAAATGACGTCGCACTAAGCACAAGCATGGCATCGAAACCAGTAGGCACTTTACAATCCGCGGTTTACACAGAAAAAACTGATTCAAAATCTAGTAACGGGTGACCACAAAGTCGATGCTAATAATATTTTTTCAATAATTATTGGATTATTCACTTGTGGTAATGCAAGAGAGAACGCACGTGCAAATGTATCGAGGGTCTTAAGACAACTAAACACCTTGTTCGCTAATTCACTATTGTAAAGTCATTCGTGTCACTAAAGTACATCCATCCTATGGTTCTAAACATATAATATTTAACAATTGAACTTAATAAAAAACTGAACTTTCTAGATTTTACTTTAAATGTAATTAATAATAAAATCAATTTCAAAACTAACTAACTAACCATCACGCCGTCTCCCCGAAAGGGTAGACAGAAAGAATGGACTGTCACACTTTAACCGATGCGGCACTCCATCCTTCTCTTTTCGCCCCGCGGGAGACGCGGTGTGATGGGTTGCGAACCTCATCGCCACCAATAGGCATCTCCCGCGCACACTTCGATCGTTTAACGTCTACATAATAAATCTAAAACAAATTATATAAAATACAAAGATATAAAATAATATAACAAATTTAAATAATTTAACACATAATGTTCTTTTAGATTGTGCACTTATCGTCAGCTGAACGATCCGGACATTTGTGTTTATATAATTTTTATTCCAAATTATCCACTGTTTTTTTTTAATTAACTGTAATAAGTACTTAAAACAATCCGACACATTGTCATTGGAACAAATGAAAAAAATATTTTTACACCTGTCAAAATTATTTTTATTAACGAAAAAACTTATATAATTTTAACATCAAAACAGTGAAAACGTATTTTGTGTCGCAAATAACTATCATAAAGTGCGTCAACAATCAAATTGACCAAAACAATTCACTTATACACGAAATATCTCCTAATTTACGGGAGCACCACATGAACCAAACCCAATTTTCACAATCAGAACCAGTTTTAACAAATGTTAATAATAAGCAATGGCGTAGATTTTTATATATTAATAATTTAACAAATATAATTTCAAAACAACTCCCATGTGACATTAGACCCGCGTTTTATACAAACAATAATTTAGGTCAATTAATAAAAAATAATAAAGACAAGGAAGATAAATTTTCTCAATCAGGGATTTATAAACTGAAATGTAATGATTGCTCATCTTGTTATATAGGTAAAACAAGGCGTAATTTTAAATTAAGAATAAAAGAGCACATAAGATGTCTCTCTAATAATAATTTTTCTGAATTTGCTAACCACCTCATAGAAAAATATCATTAATTTAATAAAGATATTGGCGTTGAAATTGTGCATATTAATAATAGAAATATAACTTTGAGCAATAATAAAAATAAAAATAAAGAAATATTATAAATAATCAAATAAATTTAAACCAAGTTTAATCTTTGATTTATTTCGTTTGTTGTAAGTAATTACCTGAACCCCAATAAGAACTTAAAATTATTATTTAAATTTTAAATTGAATCATAATATTTGTTATAACAAAAGCATAAACGTTCCAAAATAAATCTTTATAACATCTGTCAGATCATGTAAATAATTTTATAATATTTAAAAAATGTATCTTTATAATATGCATCACTGAAGAACGACTGGTTGTCCGAAACATGTCTATGTAATTTTATTTTTTCAATTTAAGTGTTGTATATACAAAGTATATAAAAAAGAAAAAGTGAAATATAATTTTTAAGTAATGTATAAAACCAACTCTTATGTATGGAATGGAAGCTTGGAGCTGGCAAAAAAAGATGAAAGTAGGATAAATGCCGTTGAAATGAAATCACTGAGAAGAATGTGCGGGAAAACGATAGAATACCGAACGACGAAATAAGGAAGAAATGTATGACAGATTATTGCATCATAAGTAAAATAAAAAAAAAAGAATCACTAAGATGGTTTGGACATATGGAACGAATAGACGAGAGAAGAATGGTTAAAATGTTGTATACAAGCAGTGTGAGTGGAATATGTAGCCGTGGAAGGCCAAGGAAAGCATGGCATGACCAAATGTATCAAATACTAAAAGGCGACCACATTCAAAGTCGGATAAATCGAGCGTGTATGTTACGATGCATGAATGTGGAGGAACCTAGAGAGGTGTATGTCAAGACAGAACGGTATGGCGGTCAATTCTCTTTCTACCCCTAAATAGAAACGGCGTGATGGTGAGTGAGCCATGATATGTAAAGATTTTCTACCCTTTAAAAACTTTGTTCACATATATTAGAACAAAAAACTAACTAAATAATTAACTAACAATCACGCCGTCTCTCCGGAGGGGTAGGCAGAAAGAATGCACCGCCACACTGTTCTGTCCTGACACGCTTCTCTCGATTCCTCTACATTCATACATCTTGTCATGCACGCACGTCGATTTCTCCGACTCCTCACGTGAACGACATTTAATATTTGATTGATTTGATCGGGCCACGTTTTCCTCGGTCTTCCTCTATTTCTAGTTCCGTTCACGTCGTTTACATATAAATTCTTCACTTATCTTTCCATGTGTCCAAACTATCTTAACGACTCTTTTATTATTTTGTCCATAACACTTTCATTCGCACCGCATTCACTTCTTACATTTTCATTCGACACTCTATCATACACAGATTTTGCGCACAATCATCTTAGAGATCTAATTTCTACTGCATTAATTCTACTTTCATCCTTCTTTTGCTAATTCCATGCATTGCTTCTTTTTTATCATTCAAAAGGCAACATATAGAGAAAAATGTTTAAAGCATCTATTGAGTACAGGTAAAATATTATAAAAATATAATATAATACCAGGAACGCATTAGAGATGGTTCGACATTAGGAAGACAAGATACTTTCTAAAGTCAAGAGTATTTGTCCTCTGAACGTACTTTCACTAATATGAAAGACGTCGATCTGAGAAGACCGCGTTCAGCAGACTAATTGTTCTTCCCACCGGTGTCACCAGAGGCAGATTGGTTCTGGTCGCCTGTAGGTAAAACAATCTGTGCTGTCGCTGTCGGAAAAATCTATCAGAGACAAAAATACCAACAACCTCTAGCACGGCCGAGTTCTCGAAATACCCCCTGATTAATTTAAATAAATGAGTAATGAGATGCCCATCTCTTCGAAGCTGTAAAGAATTGGTTCCGAGCATTCCCAAAAGAAATGTCGTGGGATAGAGACACGGATAACTACCATACTCCGTCATGTAGATATACCTCAGAATTTTTTTCGGATACCTCTCCAGCATAACGGAATATCTCGTCTCGTGAGGACTGGTACGGTAATATCCAAAGAATGGACACCACCAGACTCCCATATTACATGATTACATGATTAGCCTCAATGGACTCGTCCTCGTGGAAGGCCTCATAAAAGATGGAAGGACAGCTATGAATCCATCGCACAGAAGTAGCAAACTTCTGGAGAACATACCACATACTCGTAGATCTATAGCTAAAATAAGATCAACTGAAGTGATGAATTATTCGGAGCTTATTGCTAAAGTAATAACGCGGTAAAATGGCGTGAAGATTAGTAAGCAAATAAAATAACTGAACCATGTGATCACCTACTAATTCAGTTAACCTAATTGGTTTATACAGACAATAATACCTTCGCCAATACCTGTAACATTCCCGAGCAATTCGTATTCAAGAACAAGGCTCATCGCGGTTTATGTAAAACAGGTTTTAAAATGCAGGGTGTTTTAAAATAAAAGACAATGTTCGTACCTGTGTAACCTATAGACTTGACAACTACTGAAGCGATTTCAATGAAATTTTACAGTTTTATATAATTAGTTCCAGGAGGGTTTAGACTTATTCGATTGAGAGCGTTTTCCGGACGGCGACACCTTCATATAGCCATTGGGTCGATAGCGACGCCCGCGCGTCCAAAACATATTGATAAATGTTGTCATATTGAAAAAATAAATTGAGAAATAAACGAGAATGGTTAAGTTGCAGCACAACATCCCTGTTTAGAGCTGCTGCATCAAGGGTAGAATTTCCCGGTTAATTCGAAAACATGAAAAAATTGCTTTTTCGCTATCCTATGTTCTCGCAAAATCTATCTATTTTTCTTTTTATTAATGATGTCCCGTATATTTTGATCACCAACATTGTATTGATTCAATCAATTCAAGGATTAATTGTATCTCAATAGAGACGAAGATGCAAATTGGAAACAGAATATGGTGATCGAGGTGTTTACAGGACTTATGACCTGTCATTGGTTGGGTTAAGCGCACGCTTTATGTAATACAACATTCCCCATTCCACCCTTCTTACGACCACCTTGTCTGATAAATTTTTGGAAGTTGTATATATGTTAATATGTAACACCAAACTTCACATGTTAGTTTCAATCTACACACTAACGCCATCTATGAAGATTGGATTTAAGCATTAAGCAGAAGATCTTTTTTATTAACGCAATGTGAAAAGCTACCGCCATTAACGTATTGCTAGATAACGCCTGGAAATGTCACTCCAATTTATATGCTAGCTTGGACCAGTTTTTTGTTTTTACAACATTATGAATGTATACAAATACTTGTAAAATATTTTGTTTTTATAAAATATTTTTTCCATGACTAAGAAACTAATTAACCAACTAACCATCACGTCATTTCCCCAGAGGGGTAGGCAGAGGATGGATCGCCACACTGGCCTGTCCTGGCATACCTCTCGGGATTCCTCTACATTCATACATCGTACCATGCACGCACGTCGATTATTCCGACTTCGAATGTGGCCGCCTTTTAGTAATTGATTAATTTGGTCATGCCATGTTTTCCTCTATGACTAAGAGTCCCGGATATTCCGCTTCCCGACTAATACGATCCGGAAAATCGGGAGTGTACTGTATATGTTTTTGAAACACCCTGTAAAATTCAGTTTGCGTTACTGGAATGATATACCGAGATTTCAGTTTAAGTGTCATATCAGTGGAGAGTATACTAATATGTCTTTACTCAACAAGTTCAAATTCTGCGCAATTGAATGTCGTAAGAAACTTTATAAATCTTATTAGAATATGATTTAAAATAATGAAGACAAAATTGCTATTTTTTTAATAGTAAAAGTGTGATATTTTAAAGTGTAAATTAAAAAAAAAATTATCGGTTGATATTATGAAATATTATCAATACTCAAGTTCTGCTTGGATTTTACACATGTAGAAAATTTTACAAGAATTAAATGGTACGTATATATTTAATTAACTATCTTATTTATTATTTTTCTTCCTCAGCCTATTCCCGTCCTCTCCTGGACAAAGGCCTCCTCCATTCACTTCCATGTCACTCTGTCCTGTGCAGACTGCATCCAGGTTATTTCGACGTGTCTGTTCAGATTATCCTTCCGCCGTAGTTGCGGTCGCCCTGCACTTCTCTTTGCCGTCCACGGTCTCCAAGTCAGCAGTATTATTTATTATTTTTAACTAACTAACCATCACGCCGTCTCCCGGAATGGGTAGGCAGAAAGAAAGGACTGCCACACTTTAACTGATGCGGCATTCCATCCTTCTCTTTTCGCCACCGCGAGAGACGCGGTGTGATGGGTTGCGAACCTCATCGCCACCAATAGGCATCTCCCGCGCACACATTGATCGTCCAGCGTCCACAAGATAAATCTAAAACAAATAATATAAAATACAATGATATAAAAATAATAATAATATTGTAATTTAACACGCAATGTTATTTATAACATTATGTATTTTTTTATCATTTATCATTAAAATGTTGTTTACAAGCGGTGTGAGTGAAAAGAGAAGTCGTGGAAGAACAAAGAAAGCATGGCATGACCAAATTAATCTAATACTGAAAGGCGGCCACAATCGAAGACAGAAAAATAGACGAACGTGCATGTTACGATGTACTCGTATGTCAGGATCGAGCAACATGGCGGTCCACACTGAGAGTATAATTATTACTAAAGCGCTTGACCAGGATATTGAAATAAAATGTCGAATTGGAGTTGCACGAGGTGCATTTAATAAAATAAGAACCTTTTTTTGAAACGATAATCTTTACCTGAAACTCCGACAAAGAATGGTTATATATTGTATGATCTGTTCTACTATATGGCTGTGAGACATGGACTCTGTAACTGAATGTAATGAGCCGGTTGGAGGCATTTGAAATGTGGATAAACCGCAGAATGCTCCGTATACCGTGAACCGATTCAGTAATGCAGACGTACTCCAGAGAGCCAGAGCCAATAGAGAGCTGTTGTCGAGTGTGAAAGTTAGAAAGGTCTCATATTTGGGTCATGTGCTAAGAGGATATTAATGGGTAAAATAGAGGGACATCGGGGAGTTGGTAGTAGGCATTTGTCCTGACTTCGGAACATAAAAGAATGGACAGGAATGACCAGAGTTCCGAACCTGTTCCAAGTGGTGCAGGAAAGAAATGCCTTTGCTGCAGTGATCGCCAACGTTGGGGGGACCTGACACGGCACCGGAAGAAGAAGACGAAGAAGAAGAGAAGGAAAATCTTCTTCTTTGTAACTGTTTGTAATTTGACTAAATATTTTATTTTTGATGTCTTCCAACAAGCCAGAGTCGAGCCATTTCGATTTCAGTAGAATCCAGAAACACGCCAACATTGGCCAAGACCGTCACCACAATATTTCAGAACGGTACAGGATAGGTCGAAAGTTACTTTACATATTAAAACTACAATCTGCGAGAAAAAATTTATTTGCTGTTTCTTGCCCGCAAAAAATAATTAAATAAAAGTTTCATTTTGTTACTTGCGAACTCGGGAAAATCCGTGTAAATTGTCTTTCTTGATCGACGTTTCGGAGATCGTTGCAGTTTCTTTCTTCAGGGAAGTAATATTTAGGTACTTCAGGGTATCCTTATATAAACGTACTTATTTTTTTCATTCCATCAACAATCTTACCATGTCTGATGCCTAACATCATCCCAAGTGACTGCTGCTTTATGCTTTAATAATAATAATAATAATAAATTGGATAATTTATAAAGCGCCATTTTTATGAATTGCTCATCTCAAGGGCGCTGTAGAAGATGCTCCGTTTTTTAACCTCGTCCTGCAGGGCTCTTCTCCAGGTGACTCTAGGTCTGCCTCGCTTCCTCTTTCCCCCCATATGGGACCAGTCTAGTGCACCCTGAGCGATGCAGGCTGGGTTCCGTCTCAGAGTGTGACCGATCCACTGCCATTTGCGTCTAGCGACTTATTCTCTAATTGGCTTTTCGCCTGCCATGGTCCAGAGAACGGCATTTGACACTGTCTGGGGCCAATAGATCTTAAATATTGAGCGAAGGCACCTATTTATAAACATCTGCAGTTTTCCAATAATCCAGGCCGCATTTAGTGTACTTTATATTTCTTTCTGTGTCCCACACTTCAACATGCAAACTTCTATTTATTTCAAAAGAAATACAATAATCTTCTGCTTCTTCATTGTTGTAGACCTATGTGGTCTGTTCTCCAGAGTGTTACTCCTCCTGCGAGGTAGACTCCCAGCTGTCCTTCCATATTTTAGGAGGTCTTCCACGAGGACGAGTCCCATGAGGCTGATTATGCTACGCAATATAGGGGAGTCTGGCGGTGTCCATTCCTTGAACATCCCCGTACCAGTCCCTTTTTCGCTGTCTGCTCCATCTTATAATATCCTCAACCTCACATATCTCTCTTAATCTGGTGTTCCTCACGCGATCTCTCAGCGTCTTGCCTGCTATCGTCCTCAGTGTCGTCATCTCAGAAGTCCTCAAAACTTGTTTGATCCTTACTGTGTCTGCCCTTGCTTCGATGCCACATGTTATTATTGGTCTCACGCATGCTTTATAGATTCTCATCTTACTCTTTAAATGGCCATGTCTTTGTTTTTCCACATTGTGGATTTTAGAGCGCCAAGGATTGCAGCTTCCTTGTTTATCTGGACTTGTTTATTTCTTCCCGCAGATCAGCTCTTCCCACCAGGTCTATGCCTAGATACTTGAAGGTCCTGACCTGTTCTATGGGTTGATTTTCTATAACCAGGTTACATGTTTCGGGTGTTTTGGAAAAAGTCATACATTTTGTTTATTCGATATAGATCGTTATGTTGTAGTTCTTACAGACGTGATGTAGTCTGTCTAGCATATTTTGTAAGTCATTATTGTTTTCAGCTATGATTATATAATAGCATCGTCTGCATAACAGATCATATTGACAATTTGCTCTCTCATCCTATATCCCAGTTGAAGCGATAATAATAATCTTACAAAATATGGTTTATATTATTATCTAGGTTTATACGTAAAAAGTCTAGCAATGAATTTTTTTTTTTTAATTTGAAAATAATATGATAGTTTTTTTGCGGGCATCCTATAAACGATATTTTTATTCGCCCCCTAACGGCCAGGAAATGATATCGGCGGTGTTGGACAGCCCAGCGCATAGGCGAGGCGTGAAATTTTCGTGAGATGCCACCGTGAAATATTAACAGAGACCTACTTAGTCACGCCTCGCCCTGTCACAAGTGACAAACCAGAAGCTTTCCGTTTTGACATCACTTTAAATGATATCTGGCAAGACACTGAGAGATAGCGCGAGGAACAACAGAATTAGAGAGATATGTGAGGCTGAGGATATCATAAGATGGAGTAGAAAGCGAAGAAGGGACTGGTAGGTCATGTCCAAAGAATGGACACCACCAGACTCCCTTATATGGCACTACCTCCCTCCCTCCTGTGCCTCCTGCTGTGCATTATTTCTTTTTTATTCTTTCTATAACATATTTTATTTATGTATCAATGTGTATTTTCTTAAAACTAACTAACTAACCACCACCCGAAGGGGTAGGCAGAAAGAATGGACTGCCAAACTTTTCTTTCCTCTCATACTTATCTCGCTTCCTCAACATCGTGTCGCTCGCGCGTCGATTTCGCGTCGACTCCTCACATGGCCGACATTCAATATTTGATTTATTTGATCGTGCCACGTTTTCCTCGGTCTTCCTCTATTTCTGGTTCCATTTACATCGTTAATATATATATTTTTTTACCATTCTTTCTTCATTCATTCTTTCCATATGTCCAAACCATCTTAATGATCCTTTCATTATTTTGTTCATGAAACCATCATTCGCACCGCATTCACTTCTTATATTTTCATTCGACACTCTATCATACACATTCGTCTAAGAGATCTCATTTCTACTGCATTTATTCTACTTCCATCCTTCTTTTGCCAGTTCCATGCTTCGCTTCCATACATAAGGGTCGGTAGAAGAAAACCATTGTGCACTGCTATTCTAGCTTTTTTGGATAGGTTGTTTGTGATGACAATTTTAAGTGCACCATTCACTTTGTTGCCTGCCCCAACCCTTCTTTCAATATCCCTCTCCACTCGCCCATCTCTTGCAAACATACTTCCTAAATACACGAACTCAACTACTTGCTCCAAATTTTCACCATTCACGCTAATGTTAATATTTTATAAAGGGAATATACGAGTATATGAAAAAATATCGTACGCCTTTGAACGTTTATATTTTCGCCTATTAGCTGCTCCAATCTAATAAATGTATTTTTATGGCCGGCTAAACAACGAAAAAGTAAAATTAATATGAAAAGATAGAAAACTGGATTTTATTACGAGAGAATTGTGTTTATTTGAGGTCAGGAGAGAGTTATAAAAATGATAATAATAAGTTGGTATATACAATATAAAAACTATTTGAAACTGATTTTACAAAACTAAATAATTGGGGCAGGCAAAAGAGTGAGTGGAGCTCTGAAAGATGTCATGCTAAAGTCTACAAAACAACTTCTTCCTCCTCTGGTTTCAATCCTGGGATTGGTTTGCAGCAATTTCCTCTGTTCTTCTCTTCCATTTTTCCTGTCTTGTGAGGCTCTTTTGAAATCTACATATGATGAGCAGCGTACGTCCACCAACAGGTTCTCCAGGTACTCTCGGCGTGGGCGTCCCCTAGAGTTTGTCCCCTCGCTCATACCCTCCGTTATGGCATGCAAGTTGTCCTTCTTGTCGTATTAAAGGCGGGCCACACTGTTATAAACAAGCTCTCCACAACGGTCTCCACCAACGGTTTAAAACTGTGTAGACACTTGTTTGAAACCAAAATTCGTTTGACCTTCAACAAACTTTGTGGACGGACGCGCTTTTAAACACGCATTCCACGTGTTTAGAGCTTGTTTAAAAACCAAGTGTGGACGCTAAACCAACCGCGGGCTCCACAGCTCCCCACCAAGGTCACCCCTGTGGAGAGTTCGTTTCAAACAGTGTGGCCCGTCTTTTACATGGCCGATCCATCTTGTACGCTTTTCGAACGAGGTCCTGAGCAGGTGCCTTCCTCCTTCGATTCTTTGGAGAACTTCCTCATTTGTGATGTGGTCTCTCCAGGAAATTCCAAATAGATATAGGACCACATCTTAAAAGCCTCTAATCTCCGTTTATCTCTTTCGGTTAGGCACCATGTCTCGCAGCCGTACATCAAGATACTCCATACATAGGTCTTGATGAGGAGTATTCTCAGTTTTAGGTCTATATTATTCGATTATATTATTTTCGACCTTTTATTAAATGCAAGCCTAGCCTGATGTATACGGCTGTCGACCTCGCTCTTAGGCCGACCGTCCCATGTAATTTTGCTCCCAAGGTAGACAAACTCCAAAACAACTATCATTAAAAAAAATTCCAAGTATTATTAGCTTTCAAACGAGGTATTTAAACTAAACATCGATTATAAAATTACAGAGAAATATACATTACACTAGTAAGTAGAAAATGTCTTATTACATTAATCATCAATTGAATTAAGTTACTAAATGTTTCTAAAACTAACTAACTAACTAACTAACTAACCATCACGCAGTCTCCCCGAAAGGGTAGGCAGAAATCATGGACTGTCACACTCTAACCGATGCGGCACTCCATCCTTCTCTTTTCGCCTCGCGGGAGACGCGGTGTGATGGGTTGCGAACCTCATCACCACCAATAGGCATCTCCCGAGCACACTTTGATCATCCAACATCCACAAAATAAATCTAAAACAAATAATATAACATACAATTATATAAAATAAAATAACAAAATAAAAATAATTAAACACAAAATGTTATTTTTGAATGGTGCACATATTGTCTATTTAATTTATGTTCCACGTATTCACCGTTGTATGATAGAATACCGAACGATGAAATAAGAAAGAAACGTAAGTGCATCATGAATAAAATTAAAAAAGGATCCCTGAGATGGTTCGGACATATGGAACGAATGGATGAGAGTAGAATGGTTAAAAAGTTGTACACAAGCAGCGTGAGTTGGAAAAGAAGCCGAGGACGACCGAGGAAAACATGGAATGACCAAATTAATCAATTACTAAAAGGCGGCCACATTCGAAGTCGAAACAATCGACGTGCGTGCATGGTACGATGTATGAATGTAGAGGAAGCCCGAGAGGTATGCCAGGACAGGCCAGTGCGGCGATCCATCCTTTCTGCCTACCCCTCCGGGGAAATGGCGTGATAGTGAGTTAGTTAGTATTCACCGTTTTAAACAATTATAATTAAAAAATCCATACACATTTAGTTTAAATCTACTATCGATTGTGTCACCTCGGTGCCATCTTCTGATGGTTCTAAGATGGTGTTCCAGTCATAATCATCAGGCTATATCCATTGTCTCCTCCACAACTCTCTATCCCTCACCACTCAGTGCCATTGATCTCCTGCCACTCTTTTGGTGTCATCAGACCATCTTGGTCTGATGGCAAAATAGATGATGATAAAATACAATATATACGTAATAATATTTTCCCATAAAATTAAAAAAATAATTAAATAGCGAAAAGATGACATATTAAAAATAGTAAAAAATAAAAATAGGTTACAGAAAATAAAATGTGTCAAGAACTGCAAAAAATTACATGTATTTGTAAACATTTTCCTTCAGAATCACAATAGTTTTGTGTGAAAAGCTGGTTGTTTGACAGACAGTTCACAACAGTATTCGGAAAAGAGGATTTTCTCCTTTTACTCCGAGGTAAATGGCGGTAACCCAAATTCCTATAATTTAAAGAAGAATTATTTTAAAATATGCAACTTATCTTGAACGAAATATAATATGTTGGTTATTTAAATTTAACTGTTGGTTCAGTATAAAAAATGGTTCAGTATAAAAAAATAATAATCGGGTGGTGGTCTAGGGGATATAGTGATCCAGGGGACATGGGTTCAAGCCTGGACACGACCAGATTCCTTCTTCATAATAATGAGCTATTTTGTAATAATAAATTCTAATATCATTGATTTAAATCCTTGGTATTAGTATTTTTTTTAAATAAAAAAATAATAAAAATAATAATTACAAGAAAGTAGAAAATCATCTTATTAAATAAATCGTTAAAACATTGAAATAAGTAACTAAATGTTTCTTCACATTAATTATGGGAAACCTCGAGAACTCGGCCGTACTGGAGGATGTTGGTATTTTTGTCCCTGATAGATATCTCTGACAGCGACAGTACAGATTGTTTTACCTACCGGCCGCCAGAACCAATCTGCCTCTGGTGACACCGGTGGGACGAGCAATTAGTCTGCTGAACGCGGTCTCCTCGGAGATCGAAGTTTTTCATGTTAGTGAAAGTACGTTCAGGGGAGAGATACTCTTGACTTTGGAAAGTATCTTGTCTTCCTAATGACGAACAATCACTAATGCGTTCCTGGTATTATTTTGTATGTGTATAATATTTTACCTGTACTCAATAGATGCCTTAAACATTAACGCTGTTTGTAATGTCTTTTGAGTAAATAAACTGATTTGATTTAAACTATCAATAAGTAAAACTGTCAATAAACAAAAAGGTGCATTCTTTTTCATAATTCGCTTTTTACCACTTAACTTGTTAAAATAATCTTAATTTGATTTACCACATTTATTTTGTAAAAATATTGAATAAATAACAATGGATTAAACAATGTTAATAATTAAATTCCAAAAATACGAAAAATGTCGAGTTAACATATTTCACCTCCAAGTATAATTTTATTTTGGTAGAAAGGGTTTCCGTGTTTTTGGGCCAATGCCATTTTATTTTTCTCGCCTACACACTATATTATTCAGAAATTATAATAATCTGTAGAACGTAGATTTTTTTTCTTCAAAATGCGTAGATAACACATTAATACAGTTAGGGACAAAAAGTGACCCATAAGAAAAAAAAATAACCATAACGCTTATTAATACAAATGAAAACGTCTGCTTTCTAGAAGTTTTATTATAATTTATGGTAAAGATATGTTTCGCCTTTCTAAGTCATTATCAAATGTTAAAGCTAGAGCGTATGCCATTTCCGTAAATTAGAATAAAACTTCTAGAAAACGAGCCTTGGATTCCATTATTCCTCGCCTCCAACTCCTCCTGTTCTTTGCTTCGACCCTCCAATTTGACAGTCGTAACAACTTCGCTGCATCTCTCCCAACTCCAATCCTCTCATCGTTGTCTTGGCCGTACAATTCTTCTTCTACCACCTAGATGCCACTCCATCACTCTTTTAAGTCAGGATGACTGAAGAATCTGGTCTGGAAGAACAAGCACGTGCGTATCGACAGCAAGATCAGAATTTATAAAAAAATGCGTGGGACCTATCATGACGTACGCTATAGAGACGCGGGCCGACACTATGCGAACCAAGGGACTACTAAGAACATCGGAGATGAAGGTCCTAAGATCAATTACTGGAAAAACTCTCCGAGATCGTGTCCGCAACGTAGACATAAGAAAAACTTGCGAAATAGAGGATATCGTTCAGTGGAGTAGATCCAGAAGAAGATACTGGAGGGACCATGTAGCCCGAATGGATGGTGACAGACTTGCATATACAGCCGCTTTTGAAAACCGCCCACCTGGAAGACGGCTGGATCTTATCATCCGACTAGACATTATTTCTGTGTCACAGATCGTCATATCTATTAAAAGAGGAAGAAGAAGTATAATTAGGAAGACATCCATCCACAAAAAAGATGATATTATCCAGATTGCGGGTCGTTGGTAGCAACAGATAGCCCAAGATAAAAAATGTTGGAAGAGTATATAAGATGCCTATATCCAGCAGAGGTCACTGTTTGTATGATTGTATTATACAAATTGATTTTGGTTTTCCTATGTACGTTTCTTGACTTCAACACCGGTAGTAGAGATAAAAATGTTTAAATAGTCCATTCTTTTGGCCGAAACACTCTTCAATTAAATAACTTCATTTTTTGTATCACAATTGTAATTTATTTTACGCGACAGCTGTTTCATCAACCTATCTTGACATATAAGAACGTAAATTTCCACGGTTATCGTATACAGAAATATTTTTCGGGGTGAAACCGTGTTCCCTCTCGTCAAGCTCCACCAACGTTTCGGAGGCCCTTGCGGCCTCCATCATCAGGGTGTTAGAAATTCGGCTATTCATAACTTAGAATATATTAAGAAATGGAAAAATATAAGTAGATTATGAAAGATAATAATATATCTATGAAATCAGAAGAAAAAATTAAATCCGAATCTAAATAACTCAGAAGAAAAATAGAGAATAAATCAGGTATTCGGTTGTACCTAACTTTGTTTTATTCTCTTGCTTTATTGTATTTATTTGTTGTGTTGTTTTTTGAGTCTAGTTTCTCTTTGTTACTTATATCTTGTATTTTCTTTTGAGTTTTTAGTTTCTCCTTGTTACTTATATCTTGTATTTTCTTTTGAGTCTAGGTTCTCTTTGTTACTTATATCTTGTATTATTTTTTCTTCTGAGTTATTTAGATTCGGATTTAATTTTTTCTTCTGATTTCATTATTATCTTTCATAATCTACTTATATTTTTCTTTTTCGCCATTTCTTAATATATTCTAAGTTATGAATAGCCGAATTTCTAACACCCTGATGATGGAGGCCGCAAGGGCCTCCGAAACGTTGGTGGAGCTTGACGAGAGGGAACACGGTTTCACCCCGAAAAATATTTCTCTATGTTGACATCATCAGAAGTTACAATAATATATCAAATGTCAAATTTCCGTGATTTTTTTAATCTTTAAGTGTATTTGTTCCTATGTCAATTTGAAATGAAAGATTTGAAAAATCACGAAAATTTGACATTTGATATATTATTGTAACACCTGATGATGTCAATATAGGTTGATGAAACAGCTGTCGCGTAAAATAAAATACAACTGGGATACAAAAAAAACAAAGTTATTTAATTTAACAGTTTAGAATAATGTTTTGTTGTCTATTGTGATTCTTCTTTCGACTTCTTTGTGATCTTCCATTTCATTCGTATTAATTATGTAATGTGAAGTTTTACATCATTGCTCAGAAACAATAAATAACCAAATAACCATCACGCCATTCCCAATTTCCTAATGTGTAGGCAAAAAAAGATGTACTATATGTACGACAGAAATGGAAGGAATGTAGAGCGGAAGAAAGTATTATGAACAAAATTATGAAAGGATCACTGCGTTGCTTTGGACACACAGAACGCATGAATGAAGAAACTATACGTTAATACATCTTCATTACATTTCTCTCTCCTTCTTCTGATCTTACAAAATCTAAAATAAAAGGCGGGAAGCTTTTGAATCATGCATTGCGAAATACCTCTTTGGAGACGCGTCTGTTTATTCGAACCATTTGAGTGGTTTGGTTTAGCTACTTCTTAAGGTGATGAGTCAATAATTACTCAGACCGAGGCAACTAAACGCAGAAGTGTAGTTGGCCAACGAGTTGGCCAACGAATACTTGAATTTCGAACGAACGATTCGAATATTTTCATACACGCACGTTGAATCTTCCGACTTCTAACATGACCAACCTTGGAAATTAGATTAATTTGGTCATGCCATGTTTTCCTCGGCCTACCTCGATTCCGTGCTCCTTTTTTACACCAATTAATTTTTATTAAAACTAACCGGTTTCGCTCCCGCTGGAGCTTCGTCAGAGTTACATAATAAACTGAATAGTTATTTTGTAAGCCGGTTACCGACCTAGTTTATTGGTTGATATATTGGACCACCATATTGTTTTTTCCTGATATATTATTGTCGCATCTACAACATTCATGCATCGTCTCATGCTCGCACGTCAATTTCTCCGACTCCTCACGTGGCCGACATTTAATCAAATCAAATCAGTTTATTAACTCTAAAGACATTATAAACAGGAAAATGATTAAGGCATCTATTGAGTACAGAGAAAATATTATAAAAATACAATATAGTACCAGGAACGCATTAGAGATGGTTCGATATTAGGAAGACAAGATACTTTCTAAAGTCAAGAGTATCTCTCCCCTGAACGTACTTTCACTAATATGAAAGACGTCGATCTCCAAGGAGACCGCGTTCAGCAGACTAATTGCTTTTCCCACCGGTGTCACCAGAGGCAGATTGGTTCTGGTGGTCGGTAGGTAAAACAATCTGTGCTGTCGCTGTCGGAAAAATCTTCTTCTTCTTCCCGTGTCCTGTCAGGTCTCCCCAACGTTGACTATCACCCTTGAGTAGGCCTACCAATCCTGGGCAGCTCGGAACAGCTCCCCCACGGTCCTCAGCCCCGTCCACTCTCAGATGTTCCTCAGACAGTGCGTACTTTTCGCCTCTCAGAACATGGCCCAAGTAGGACACCTTACGGACTTTGATATTGGTCAGCAACTCTCTGTCAACTCTGGCTCCTTGGAGAACGTCTGTGTTGCTGACCATGTCAGTCCAGGAGATGAGTAACATCCTTCGGTGTATCCACATTTCAAAGGCCGCTAATCGGTTCACAACATTGACTTTAAGGGTCCATAACTCCAAGCCCGTATAACAGCACTGACCAAACATAGCATCTGACCATTCTTTGTCGTAATTTCAAATTAATATTCTAGAGAATTCTTCTCTTCTTCTTCGGAGAAATCTATCAGGGACAAAAAGACCAACACCCTCCAGCACGGCCGAATTCTCGAAATATCGCCTGATTAATTTAAAGAAATGGGTAATGAGATGCCCATCTATTCGAAGCTGTAAAGAATTGGTTCTGAGCACTCCTAAAAGAAATGCCGTGAGATAGAGGCACGGATAACTACCATACTCCCTCATGTAGAGATACCTCAGAATTTTTTTCTGAACTCTCCTCTCCAGCATAACGAAATATCTCGCTTCGTGAGGCCTCCATATCACAGAACCACTTTCAAGTCTTCTCCGAACCAATGCGTTGTATAGGACTCTGAGCACAATGGGATCCTTGAAAACTCTTCCTGTCCGGACGATGAACCCCAACATCCTCAGTGCAATGCCACAAATCCTCTCGATATGTGCACGAAAAGTCAGCCTACTCTCATAGATGATTCCGAGATCCTTCATCGTAGATACATGTGCCAGTTGCTGGTTGTTCATTGTGTATCTATGATATACAGTTCTCAATGCTCTAGTAAATGATAGCATAACGCATTTAGAGACATTGAATTGCATTTGATTACTGTGACTCCATTTAACAATATGATTGATGTCCGACTGGAGGCGAAGACAGTCTTCAGGATTTTTAATAAGATGCCCATCTCTTCGAAGCTGTAAAGAATTGGTTCCGAGCATTCCTCAAAGAAATGCCGTGGGATAGAGCCACGGATAACTACCATACTCCCTTGTGTAGAGATACCTCATTATGTATCATTGGTGTATTGGAAAGTAGCTCTGTGATGCTTTTGATATGTTTAAATAAATAAATGAAACTTCATCTTCCACATTCATCCCATTCACTGCTCATCGATAATTAATAATCATTATTGGATAGAAGCAAAGATGGCAGTACACAACGGAGTTCTAGTGCCAACCCTCATGTATGGAATTGAAGCTTTGAGCTTGCAAAAGATGGATGAAAGCAGGATATACGCCGTAGAAATGAGATCACTAAGAAGAATGTGCGGGAAAACGTTGTATGATAGAATACCGAACGATGAAATAAGAAAGAAATGTAAGGCAGATGACTGCATCATGAATAAAATTAAAAAAGGATCCCTGAGATGGTTTGGACATATGGAATGAATGGATGAGAGTAGAATTGTTAAAAAGTTGTACAAAAGCAGCGTGAGTGGGAAAAGAAGCCGAGGACGACCGAGGAAAACATGGCATGACCAAATCAATCAATTACTAAAAGGCGGCCACATTCGAAGTCGGAATAATCGACGTGCGTGCATGGTACGGTGTATGAATGAAGATGAAGCCCGAGAGGTATGCCAGGACAGGCCATTGTGGCGATCCATCCTCTCTGCCTACCCCTCCGGGGAAATGGCGTGATGGTTAGTTAGTTAGTTAGTTATTGGATAGAAACGATCACAAGAAAGATATCCCTTCACTTCTGGCGATTGTATTTTGTTCGTCAGTTCAACGTTTGGGATTTGACCCAGTTGGTAATGAATTAGAATTTGTCAGTGTTCATGATGTCTTGTTCTGGTTTTGGAAGGAGTTTACCGTGTGCGTTGGCTAGAAATAATATGTCGCCTAGACTGGCCGATCGGCGGGCTATTTCGGACCGGGTGTTTCGAAAGTGACGCGCAATGGGTACGAGACAGCTATCTGTGGATACGTTTACTATCTGCCTTGCGTGGATGCGTTCACTCGCAGGTGAGAGGAAATAAGTTGAGGAAAATGCGGGTGAATTTTGGGGGGATTGGACTACGGTTTATAACTAACTAACTAATTAACCATCAGGCAGAGGGAATGTCATCGCAAACAAAAGCCTATCCAAAAAGCCAAGATGGCAATGCACAGTGGTGTTCTTGTGCCGACCCTTATGTATGGAAGTGAAGCATGGAACTGGCTAAAGAAGGATGAAAGTAGAATAAATGCAGTAAAAAATGAGATCTCTAAGACGAATGTGTGGCAAATCTGTATATGATAGAGTGACAAATGCAAGTATAAGAAGTGAATGTGGTGCGAATGAAAGTGTTATGAACAAAATAAGGAAAGGGTTATTAATATGGTTTGGACACATGGAAAGAATGAGTGAAGACAGAATGGTAAAGAAGGTATATGTAAACGGCGTGAACGGAGCTAGCAATATACGCTGTGGCGTTCCATTCTTTCTGCCTACCCCTCCGGGGAGACGGCGTGATGGTTAGTTAGTTAGTTAGAAGAGGGAATGCATCGCCACATTGTTCTATCCTGACATAACTCTAGCGCCTCTTCTACATTCACACACCGTGACATGCACGCTCGTCAATTGTTCCTACTTCGAACATTCGCCTTTCAGTAATTGATTAATTTGATCGTGCCATGACTTCCTTGGCCTTCCTCGACTTCTTTTTCCATTCACACTACTTGTATATATCTTTTTAACCATTCTTCCCCCATAAATTCGTTTCACATGTCCAAATCATCTTAGTGACCGTTTCTTGATTTTATTTATCACGCATTCATCATTTAACATTCCTTTCGTACTTCATCATTAGATATTCTATCATACATTGTTTTTCGCACATCCTTCTTAGTGACCTCATTTCTACGGCATTTATCCTACTTTCATCCTTCTTCTGCCAACTCCAAGCTTCACTTACATACATAAGGGTCGGCACTAGAACTCCATTGTGCACTGCCATCTTTGCTTAAGTCGATATATTTCTATTTGCGGTAATGACTTTGAGTGCACCGTTTATTTTGTTTCCAGCTACAACCCTTCTTCCGATATCTTTCTCCATTTTTCCATCTCTGGTAAACATGCTTCCCTTCTTCGATGGCCCTACAGCCCATATCGAGCCTTAGCCTCCGGTATTCCTCGCCTCCAACTCCTCCTGTCCTCCGCTTCGACCCTCCAATCTGACACTCTTAACAATCTTGTTCCATCTCTCCCAACTTCATCCTCCCATCGCAGCCTTGGTCGTCCAATTGGTATTCTACCACCTGGGTGCCACTCCAGCAATCCTTTTGGGGTTCGCGATGACGGCATCCTCTGCACGTGACCGGCCCATCTCAGTCTATTCAGTCTGACCTGTGTGGAGAGACTGGGAGCTTTGTAAATGTAACATGCTTCCCAGGTAGACAAATTCAGTAACTTGCTCTAATTTCTCACCGTTCGCACTTAACCGTCGCGTTGCCATGTGGTCAATTGAGTTTCCACTACCAATTTAAAGTTGATTTTCTTAAAACCTATGGACCCTAATATTATAAAAAAAATTGTAATCCTCCATTGAAGTGTTCTCAATATTTCGTAATAAAAAAAAAGCAAAAAATTACTTCCTTCATCCCAAAAAAAAATATTTTTTATGACTGCCCTCACCTTCATTCGTGTTAAGGTAGAATTTGTTTCGCTAATATTTACAACTTTATCAAAAGTGACAAATACTTACTAGCTGTTTTGAACGTATTATAAATTATATGTTTGGCCTTTTCTCATAGGTACGTAATAATACCGACTGTGGACGGAAACGCAGCACGCAACTTAATAATATCAGAACTGTGAAAATATTAACACTTTACCAAAAGGGACAAATATTAATACGTACTCGTTGTCTTGAACGTACTATACATTTTGCCTAGGTGCCTTTATCATACGTAAAATTATAGCGTCAGTTGCTCATATGCTGTCTGGCATTCCATATCAGAAATCGCATGGTTCCAGAAAAAAATTAATAATGATATGTTCTTCAAATAATCCATGTATGTTATAGATATCGATCTATTCCTAATGAAATTCCCTACAAGATGACATAAATTAAATTTTGATTCATCGAGTCATATGCTTGATATTTAGATAAAGTTAGCGGTAAACTGAATTGACCACATGGGAGCGAGCGTTTTGTTTTGAACACGGTTTTCCATTGAAGTGTTCTCAATATTTCGTAATAAAAAAAAAGCAAAAAATTACTTCCTTCATCCCAAAAAAATATATTTTTTAAGACTGCCCTCACCTTCATTCGTGTTAAGGTAGAATTTGTTTCGCTAATATTTACAACTTTATCAAAAGTGACAAATACTTACTCGCTGTTTTGAACGTATTATAAATTATATGTTTGGCCTTTTCATAGGTACGTAATAATACCGACTGTGGACGGAAACGCAGCACGCAACTTAATAATATCAGAACTGTGAAAATATTAACACTTTACCAAAAGGACAAATATTAATACGTACTCGTTGTCTTGAACGTACTATACATTTTGCCTAGGTGCCTTTATCATACGTAAAATTATAGCGCCACGGCGCGGCGGGGCGAGACAAGTTCATACTTGGTGTCAGTTGCTCATATGCTGTCTCGCATTCTATATCAGAAATCGCATGGTTCCAGAAAAAAATTAATAATGATATGTTTTTTCAAATAATCCATGTATGTTATAGATATCGATCTATTCCTAATGAAATTCCCTACAAGATGACATAAATTAAATTTTGTTTCATCGAGTCATATGCTTGATATTTAGATAAAGTTAGCGGTAAACTGAATTGACCACATGGGAGCGAGCGTTTTGTTTTGAACACGGTACGTTAAGGGTTAAGTCAGAGTCTGTCATACATTCTTCCTTTTCAAATACCATAACTTTACCATAACAACGATTTATTATTGATTTTTATTTTATTTTTAAGTTTACTACTTATCAAAATATTGAATGTTCAGGCGTTAACACTGTGGAATTCCATTGTAAAAACTTTGGAATTGTAAAAGCAACACTGTTAATGCTCAACTTTAATTGATTAAATATCTTCGTAGTTGAGTATAGATTTTCCACCCTTTAAAAATTGGTTAAAAATCGTAATCAAAAATATATTTTAACTTTTCATGCAAATCTTTTATTTCTTCTATATTCGCCATACTTTGTGTTGTAGATGCTTTATTTCTCTTTTTATTTTTTATACACTTTGTATATATATAAACTGTTTTTCAAAAAGTTTGCTCGTTGCGTAATAATTCCACTACGTCACATTTGGCGTTCCACTAATACATCACGTCGCGTAGTGGATGTGACGTATGATGCCAGAACTCCAAAATGCAGGTTTATGAATATGATTTTACTAAATATTACATTGAATTCAGATTCTAGATGTCGGTCATTTTTACCCATGAAAAGCTGTAAGTCAAACAATCAATACTTACATTATAGAATCACGTTCGTAGTGGAAAATAAAAACAGCACGTCGTGCGCCCGACCACTATTTCACATAACATTATGCGACTGGTGTCAATTTACGAACATGGCGACCGTTGACGAGCTATAAAATGTTGCCATCAATCAAATATATACTTAGTTTATAGTAAATTTTTCGTTTAAATCAGTATATCGACGTAGCGTATACGGAATTTTCCACCAACGTCGTTTTGAGTGACTAAATAAAAACAGTATTTTATATTATTTTGAACTCTAATACGCTGTTATCTAGGAATATTATTGAATCATATAATCCTTCCAAATAACATAAAACTCTTGGAATATTTTTCGTTTATAAAGTGCAAAAGGAGCGTGGGACACTAGAAAAATCAACACTTTTCTATCGTATATTCCCAATAATTAAGCAAAATAAACAGATATAAGTACTTTTGGATATGTGAATAATCAATTTGTGAGTTATTCTGTTGTTTTGAGATATAAAAAAAACAGTTTTAAAATCAATAGTCTGCAGAATTACCTCGAAAGTCATAGGACATGTAATTTTCGAGTAAACATTTTATTTGAAAAACACCCATATACAACACTTACATCCCTCATGTATAGAAGCGAAGCATGGAACTGGCAGAAAAAGGATGAAAGCAGAATAAATGCGGTAGAGATGTAGTCCCTAAGACGTGTGGTAGAACGATATACGACAGAATCTCAAATGCTGATATAAGAAAGGAATGTAGAGCGGAAGAAGGTATTACGAACAAAATTATGAAAGGATCGCTACATTGGTTCGGACATATGGAACGCATGGATGGAGAAAGAATGGTTAAGAAAGTATACGTTAATGATGTAAATGGGGTACGGAGTCGAAGCAGACCGAGGAAAACATGGCATTATCAAATTAATCAAATTTTAAAGGTTGGTCATGTTAAAAGTCGGAGGAATCGACGTGCGTGTATGACTCGTTGTATGAATGTGGAGGAAGCTAGAGAGGTTTGCCAGTATAGAGAAGTGTGGCGGTCCATTCTCTCTGCCTACCCCTGCGGGGAAACAGCGTGGTGGTTTGTTTGTTTGTTTGTTTGTTTGCGTTATCACTCAATTTTGTCGTATTTACTAAAGCGACTCTAAAAAAAATAAATTAAATGTATAAACGAAGGTCGGGTCGGTAATTATCCGAGAAATCAAAATCAACTAATGTTTACCTTAATATCACCGCTTCTATGAAAAAGGCGGTTCATATTATATCAAGTAGTATACATGAATAAAGAATACTAGAATTGCCACAAGCACTAAATCCATCCAAAACGGAATTTCTCTGGACTGCTCCCGCAAGGCGTCAACATCTTATCGATCATTCTTCAATTTCGACAGCTGACAATGATATCGTTCCTAAAAACTCCACAAAGCTTCTTGGTGTTTATCTTGACGCAAATTATTATTATTATTTTGTTGAAAAAACTCCTTACATCATTACAGCGCAAGCCAAATCGATGTAAAGGGTGAAAAAAAAGAATACCAAAGGAAATATACATAGAACCTTATGAATAGGAAAAGTCAGTTATCTGCTTGCTGCCTTTATCATAAGGGCTAACTAACTTACCATCACGCCGTCTCCCCGGAGGGGTAGGCAGAAAGAATGGAACGCCACAGTTCTGTCCTGACATACGCCTCTCGCTTCCTCTACATTCATACATCTTGTCATGCACGCACGTCAATTTTTCCGACTCCTCACGTGACCGATATTCAATATTTGATTGATTTGATCGTGCCACGTTTTCCTCGGCCTTCCTCTATTTCTAGCTCCGTTCACGCCGTTTTATCATAAGGGCATTTACGAATTCGCCATAATTGCATCCAAAGAGGTCTATCTCTTCTGCAACCTCATTTAAGAGACGAATCGCCCTCAATACAGGAGAACTTCGAAGGGCCTCTGTGCGGCAATTTGAGGCATAAAATAATATATGCCCCCTTGCTCTGCTATAACTATGGGGAACGTACAGATTTAGCTCTCTCAGCACTCCTGGATTGAAAACACCTCCGGATAACAATTTAAAAAAATGCTTTCCCAGAAAGATCATTCGACGAGCTTCAAGAGTGTTGAAACCCAACACTCCTGAGAGAAACAGTGATCTGTCCCTAAAATCGCAAATTAATAACACGGTCAGCGATAGTTTCTTCCACCTAAGACGATTAAAATCCGTCAAAAGGAGTATTCCCCATGACACCTTCAAAACTCTTGTAAATTCCTTCGTTGTAACTTGACTATTGTAATGGAATTTATGCAAACATTCCAAAACAACAATTAAAAAAACTTCAATCTGCGTTCAATGCAGCAGCAAGACTCATTAAATGCATTAAAAAAAGGTCTCATATAACACAACATCTCAAAGAACTTCACTCGCTTAAGAGTCCAGAAAAAATCTAGTATAAACTCTTCTGAACAGTCTTCAAAGCGCTACATGGAATGGATCCAAATTATATATCCGAACTCTGTATAACGGACAGCATAAATACAAAGAAATTCACACTTCGCTCGGCGAACTCCGCGGCAATAGGAAGATTAGTTGAGCCAAAGCGTTTTGCCCAGTACTAATTTCGGGGATCGGGTGTTTATTGTAGCCGGTCCATCAGCTTGGAAAAATCTCCCTTCACACCTCAGATGCATAAATGATCCGACAGACTTCAGATCTAAGCTGAAAACCCATATTTTTCATATTTCATACCCAATTTAAAACTTGCATATTTTGTTATATTATAATTTCTAATCGATCGCGAATATCAATCAGATGCAGTGTTCACATTTAGATTTAAAACACGTCTTAATGCGCCCTTGGGGTGATTATATCACAAAAACGGCGCTTTAAAAGTTAGCACATTATTATTATTACTAAGCAGAAATAAGAAAAAGACCAACAAAACATACTTCTAATTGTTACCGATATTTAAGTCTCGCAAAACGTCCATAGAAAGACGAAAATTACGCTATACAAGACCCAAATATGAGACCTTTCTACAACAGCTCTCTATTGGCTCTGGCTCTCTGTAGTACGTCTGCATTACTGACCGTATCGGTCCACGGTATACGGAGCATTCTGCGGTATATCCACATATCGAACGCTTCAACCGGTTCATTACATTCACTTTCGTAAAAATAGCTTTATAAATCGGCAATGTCAAATTGCGGATCAAATCATCAGGTAGATAAAAAATATGGTCAAATTGACCTCTGTGCTAGTTTTCTTTATTGCGTAGGTAGGTGGGTTAGGTTAGGTTAGGTTAAAATTCCTAGCTTACATTAAAAAAGTAAATAATTAGATATACCTATAGATAAAATATTATAACAACATTTTGAATGTGTACAAATTCTTGTAGACAAACACTGGATTTCATCCATTGCGGATAAATTATTTTTATAAAAATAATTTATCCGCAATGGGTGAAATCCTGTGTTTGTCTACAAGAATTTGTATACATTCAAAATGTTGTTGTATAAAATAACTGGTCCAAGTAGGCATAAAATTGGAGAGACATCTCCAGGCGAAATCTAGTACTGTATGATTTGCAGAGACTTTCACAGTATATTAATAAAGATTTTCTGCTTAATGCTTTCCAATCTTAATAGATGACGCTAGTGTAGAGTGAACTTAAAAATGTAAAGATAGGCGTGAAATCCTACCATACATACAAGTTCCAAAAAAATTGTCAGACGTGGTGGTCATAAGACGGAATGGGGAATGTTGTTAAACATAAAGCGATCGCTCAACCCAACCAATGACAGGTCATAAGTCCTGTACGCGCCTCGGTCACCACCTTCTGTTCCCAGAAAACAATTTACATCTTCGTCTCTATTGAGATACAATTAATCTTTAAAAAATATTATAACTTGAATAATAAAAAATGAAAAAACTTTGTTTATTTTAAATAAGCCTTGTAAAATTAGTAAAAAAAAAATTATTAAAAAAAAGACTAACTCCAAAGATTTAAATTAATGATATTAGAATTTATTTTACAATCCTCAATATGAGCAGAAAATAGCTCATTATTATGAAGCAGGAATCTGGTCGTGTCCAGGCTCGAACCCAAGTCCCCTAGATCAGGAGTCAAGCGTTCTAGGGGACTTGGGTTCGAGCCTGGACACGACCAGATTCCTTCTTCATAATAATGAGCTATTTTATGACCGCAAGTAGGGTCACTCCTAACATTATTTTCGTTTAATAACATCGATTGACCGCAAGTGGGGCGATAATTTTACTTATCGCAAGTGGCGCTATTTCGTTTTAAGTTTAAAACTTATTTATTTTGTTTTTTTGTGAATGTATAATTATACTTGTATACGAATACTGGATTTCACCCACCGTGGGTTATCAATTCATGATTTAATTGTATCTCAATAGAGACGAAGATGCAAATTGGAAACTGAATATGGTTGATCAAGGTGTCTACAGGACTTATGACCTGTCATTGGTTGGGTTAAGCGCACGCTTTATGTAATTACAACATTTCCCATTCCACCTTTCTTTATCACCATGTATGACAAATTTTTGGAAGTTGTATATATGTTAAAGTCCTATGCCAGATTTCACATGTCAGTTGCAATGTGCCATCTATGAAGATTTTGATTACATATGTTAATCTTTTTAAGATTACTCTATATATAATCTACATACTAACGCCATCTATGGAGATTTATGTTTATTAAGCATTAAGCAGAACATCTTTTTTAACTCAATGTGAATGGCTACCCCGCCATTAGCGCATTGTTAGATTTTTTATTTTGTTCCCAAATCAGATAATAAGTTATTTTTTGTCAGTTCTTCCAGTATTCTTGAGTCTGGAGCTTTGTTTACGGGCATGCACAACTGACGAACTATTTCCGTCCCCACGGAATCGAACCGAAGTCCGCCGTTTATACGACGCGCTAACGATGTTCACTAGTGCACTAGATAATAATATTAGTGCCCTGTGCCCGAGCTACGGTTCGTTAATAACTGGGTCACCAAACCCACGGAATATTAAAACGAAACCATTTTCATAAACCGAAATTAGTATACTCGAAACAGAAGTACGCAAACCGTGTTTTATTACCTCACTAATTGACTTCATGTACTGATATTCCTATATCACAAAATAAGGATTACTAATTAAGAAATCATGACAGTCTGCAACAAGAAAATCTGGAACAAAAAGGTGAGTTAGTTTCTCGAACTTTAAAATAAAATAAAACAATTTATTTTTACGGATCAATTTTATCTCAATAGAGACGAAGATGCAAACTGGAAACTGAATATGGTGATCGAGGTGTTTACAGGACTTATGACCTGTCATTGGTTGGGTTAAACGCACGCTTTATGTAATTACAACATTCCCCATTCCACCTTTCTTACGACCACCATGTCTGACAAATTTTTGGAAGCTATTTTTTTTTTTTTTTTTTATGTACACAACAGGTCGTTTGAACCCAATTACTGTATACCATTTTAATTTTTTTAGCTATTATATTGATTCTCGTGACGTGTGATAGATAGCCAATCGATCTCCATTTTATTGTCACGTGAATTCTACACCAGACCAAAGACAGTGTGACAATCACACTGCCATCGCCGGGAATTGAACCCAGGACCATCGGCATGGAAGTCAGAGCTCCTAACCACTCTGCCATGGAGTTATCCAACACTCACTATATAATATCCAACACCATAATTCACATGTCAGTTTCAATGCGCCATCTATGAAGATTAGATTTAAGCATTAAGCAGAAGATCTTTATAACGCAATGTGAAAGGCTACCGCCTATTAACGCACTGCTAGATAACGCCTGGAGATGTCACTCCAATTTATATGCAAACTTGGACCAGTTTTTGTTTTATACAACATTTTGAATGTATACAAATACTTGTAGACGAATACTGGATTTTATTTACCCATTGCGGGTCATCAATTCAAGGATCAATTTTATCTCAATTGAGACGAAGATGCAAACTGTGAACTGAATTTATTTTTAATTTGAAAAGAAATTCAATGAAATTATGTATGAAATACAATTTCGGCCAAATGGCTGCCGTGGGTTCGCTGTAGGTGGCGGTCAAAGTATTTTTCAATAGGGACGCTCAAACTTATAACTCAAAACTCAAACTATAATAAGTGAATGCAGTGCGAATGAAAGTGTTATGATCAAAATAATGAAAGGATCATTTGAGATGGTTTGGACACATGGAAAGAATGAATAAAGAAAGAATGGTTTTACTAACTAACTAACCATCACGCCGTCTCCCCGAAGGGGTAGGCAGAAAGAATGGACTGCCACACTTTTCTTTCCTGACATATTTCTCTCGCTTCCTTTCATTCATACATCGGGTCATGCACGCGCGTCGATTTCTCTGACTCCTCACATGGCCGATATTCAATATTTGATTTAATTGATCGTGCCACGTTTTCCTCGGTCTTCCTCTATTTCTGGTTCCATTTACATCATTAACATATAATTTTTTTACCATTCTTTCTTCATTCATTCTCTCCATATGTCCAAACCATCTTAATGACTCTTTCATTATTTGGTTCATGACACCATAATTCGCACCGCATTCACTTCTTATATTTTCATTCGACACTATCATACACAGAGTACTCACACGATAGTAAGAGATCTCATTTCTACTGCATTTATTCTACTTTCATCCAAGAATGAGATGTTATAGGCGCAGCGGTGCCTTTCGTCAGCTTCACTCATGCACTCCCTAGGCCCGTCCCCTGTCCATGCGGGACTTACGTTAAAAAATAGTAATTATAATATATATTTGCAACCAAGGGGGACCCAGACCACATTTAAGCTACGCTACTCTCCCTCAATGTCCCGCCGTACACACATAGCAATACAACAGCAAAAGAAAACACACAATTCAAAGTATAAATGTTAATGACTTAAACGGAACTAGAAATAGAGGAAGACCGAGGAAAACGTGGCACTATCAAAAAAATCAAATATTTAATGTTGGCCACATGAGAAATCAAAGAAATCGACGTGCGTGCTTGACACGATGTTCGAATGTTGAGGAAGCGAAAGAATTGTCAGGAAAAAAGTGCGGCGCTCCATTATTTCTACCTACCCCTTCGGGGAGAAGGCGTGATGGCTAGTTAGTTAGGATGACTAACTTACTTTTTTTTTTTTTTTACTTACTACTAACTTACTTACTAACCAACGCGCCGTTTCCCCGGGGGGGTAGGCAGAGAGGATGGACCACCACATTAGAGATCAGATAATGGGATCCAACTGTCCCTCCATATTTTGGGTGATCTTCCAGATGGATTTGATTTGAAACTCCAGAAATAAAGGTCAGTTCAAGAACACAATTATGTTTGAATTGCATAAAGCGTTCCACGAACAAACATGTTTACATTAATTAATACGAATGGTATATGCCGGATGTTACGTAAACCTCAAGTTGCGATGGGCGAAACATGTCGCTCGCGATCCAGATGAGAAGTGGACAAGGCGACTGCTGTGCTGGTGGCCAAGGACGGCAAAGCGTGGAGTTGGGCGCCCACAGTTGCGTTGACGCGACGATCTCCGGAGAAGTGCGGGAAGTGCCTGGATGCGGTTCCCTCAGAATAGAAGAGAATGGAAAATGCGAGAGGAGGCCTACGTCCAGGAGTGGACGGTCAATACAGGCTGAAGAAGAAGAAGAAGAAGAATACGAATGAAAACGTCAGTTTTCTAGAAGTTGTATTATATTTTATGGGAATGACATGTTTCGCCCTTCTAAGGCATTAACAAATGTGACAACATAAATATTTGATAATCCCTTAGAAGGGCGAAACATGTCATTCCCATAAAATATAATAAAACTTCTAGAAAACTGACGTTTTCATTCGTATTAATTATTTAATACGGAGTTTTACATTATTGTTAACAATAAATATGTTTACATTATATTATAACTAACTAACCATCACGCCGTTTTCCAGGACAGGTAGGCAGAGAGGATGAACCGCCACATTGTTCTGTCCTGGCATATCTCTCTAAATTCCTCCTCATTCATACATCGTCGATTCTTCCGACTTCTACCAACTCCAAGCTTCACTTTCATACATAAGGGTCGGGACTAGAACTCCATTATGCATACATTTTATTATATTGTAGTTATGTTAAATGAAATATTTCAAAACAAATGTTGTATTCTGTGGTTTGACCATAACATCCGGCATATAATGTTGGTTAATATGAAAATATTTGAATTAGATATTTATGTATGCCATCGGCTATTGGCAGCCTGTCTGAATATTTACAATTTAGCAAATGCCAACGAGTAACGTTTTATGTGAGATTAATTACGTGAAAATTAATTTAATCTTCGTTGGAATTTGGTCCAGCAAGGACAACCGCATCTTAAAACCGTCCAGATCACAGGTTTCTAAATACTTTTTCAGATTTAAAAACACATTTTGAAAAATCAAAGGCAATAAACGTTGTGAAATTTACTAATACGAATTTACTAATACATTTACTAATACACAAGTTTTATCATAATTTATGTGAATGACAATTTTGGTGTGTCTAAGGCGTTATCAAATGACTTCTTCTCAAATCAAATCAAATCAGTTTATTAACTCAAGAGACATTACAAACAGCAAAATGTTTATGGCATCTATTGAGTACAAGTAAAATATTATAAAAATTCAACATAGTACCAGGAACGTATTAAAGCCGTGCCACTCTCTCACCAAGTTCTGCACATCGGTCTCCACCGGCGCGGCGGTTTAAAACTGTGTAGACACTTGTTTGAAACCAAATTTCGTTTGACCTTCAACAAACTTTGTGGACGGACGCGCATAGTATGCGTGTGGATCCACCGTTTAAACACGCATTCCACATGTGGAGAGCTTGTTTACAACAGTATGTGGACGCTACACCAACCGTGGGCTCCACAGCTCTCCACCAGGTCAACCCTGTGGAGAGCTTGTTTCGAACAGTGTGGCACGGCCTTTCGAGATGGTTCGACATTAGGAAGACAAGATACTTTCTAAAGTCTATATTTATTTCTATGTTTCTTTTTTATACACTTTGTATATACAACACTTATATTAAAAAAATTAAATAATAAAGACATGTTTCGGACAAACAGTCCTTCTTCAGTAAAGATACATTTTTTTAAATATTATAAACTTGTTTAGATGATCTGACATAAGATTATAATTATTTTTAATAATTAATAATAATTTTTTTGAATTTTCTAACCACCTCATTGAAAAAGATCATTCATTGAATAAAGATAATGGCGTTGAATTTTTGCATGATTAATAATAGATATATAAAATTGAGCAATCTCGAAATTTTAGAAATTAAAAAGCAATTAAAAAAAAAGAAAATATAATAAATAATCAAATAAATTTAACGTCAAGTCCAGTCTCTGATTTATTTCCTTTGTTGTAAGTAATTACCTGAACCCCAATAAAAACTTTAAAGTTATTAATTAAAATTTTAAATTGAATCATAATATTAGTTACAACAAAAGCATAAACGTTCCAAAATAAATCTTTATAACATCTGTCATATCATGTAAACAATTTTATAATATTTTGAAAAATGTATCTTTACTGAAGAAGGACTGTTTGTCCGATACATGTCTATATATAATTATATATTTTAAATATAAGTAATATAAGAAAAGAAAAAAATAGAAATAAACCATCAAAACAACACAAAGTATGGCATATAGAAGAAAATCAAGAGTATTTGTCTCCTGAACGTACCCTTACTAATATGAAAGACGTCGATCATCGAGGAGACCGCGTTCAGTAGACTAATTGCTTTTCCCACCGGTGTCACCAGAGGCAGATTGGTTCTGGTGGCCGCTGGCCGTGGCAACTGGTCGCTGACGGAGAAATCTATCAGGGACAAAAAGACCAACACCCTCTAGCACGGCCGAGTTCTCGATATATCCCCCGATTAATTTAAATACGTATTCCTCATGATTGAGGGTCGTGTCCGTCCTGTAAACCATTGACCATGGCACGCCATGCGCTCCTGTCACCCTTCAGTCTCCAGGCTGCAGCTAATGAGAGACCAGTCAGATCCCTGATTTGATCGGACCAGCGGCTCGGTGGTCGCCTTTCCTCCACTTTGCCCATGATGATCAGCTTTTGAACACTCTCTGAGAGTACATCCGCGAGAGTCTTGCCCTGATACCAAGCTGGTCAAAGATTGACTGGTTTGTTCTTCCGTCCAGAGGCTTTCCGATGTCCAAGACTCGTAACCATAAAGGAATATGGAGAAAACAAGGGTTGAACCAGACTTATCTTGGTCTCATTTATCAAATTTATTGAATGTACATTTGATACTGTCTTAGACAGGCGAAACATGTCATTCGCATAAATTATAATAAAACTAGTATAAAACAGACGTTTTCATTCGTATTAATTGTGTAAAATGGAGTTTTATATCATTGTTCAAGAAAATCAACTCAATGAACAGACTGGAAGCATTTGAAATGTGGCTCCATCGCCGAATGCTTTGAATTCCCTGGACAGACATGGTTACCAATACCGAAGTCCTGAGGCGAGCTAGAGTTGACAGGGAACTATTATCAACTATCAAGGTTCGGAAAATTTCACATCTGGGTCATATACTGCGTGGGGAAAAGTACCACCTTCTCCAACTGATATTGGAGGGGAAAGTTGAGGGACGCCGAGGGCTGGTAGGAGACAAATGCTCTGGCTAAGAAACGTGAGGGAGTGGACCGGCATCCGAAGTGTGGAGGAGCTGTTTCGAGCGGCGCAGGACAGGGACAGGTTCGCTGAGGCAATCGCCAACGTTGGGGGGACCCGACAGGGCACTTGAAGAAGAAGAAGAAGTTCAAGAAACAATAATTAATACGCTGTGTAATTCTTTAAAAAATGTGTTCTGAAATTATGAAATGAAATTAACTAACTAACTAACTAACCATCGCGCCGTCTCCCCGAAGGGGTAGGCATAAAGAATGGACTGCCACACTTTTCTTTCCTGACATATTTCTCTCGCTTCCTCAACATTCATACATTGTGTCATGCACGTGTCAATTTCTCTGACTCCTCTCGTGGCCGACATTCAATATTTGATTTATTTGATCGTACCATGATTTCTTAGGTCTTCCTCTATTTCTAGTTTAATTTACATCGTTGCATACAATTTTTTTTACCATTCTTTCTTCATTCATTCTTTCCATGTGTCCAAACCATCTTAATGATCCTTTCATTACTTTGTTCATAACACCATCATTCGCACCGCATTCACTTCTTATGTTTTCATTCGACACACAAATTAACTATTAAAATAATATGTTTTATTTATTTATTTGAATAATTTTAGATGAACCTGTAAGAAGGATAGAACGCTTGGCTCCTGATCCAGGGGACATGGGTTCAAGCCTGGATACGACCAGATTCCTTCTTCATAATAATGAGCTATTTTCTGCTCACATTGAAGATTGTAAATTAAATTCTAATATCATTGATGTAAATCCTTGATATTAGTATTTAAAAAAAAAAAGTTATAATGGTCACCGCAAAGCACCACTTATGGAACAGGGTTTTTATTTGTCAACAAAAAAAACATGTTATTATACTTATACAATGAAGATAAAACACCTTAAAAAACGTTTCATGTCCTAATAATAAAGTAATTTATTATACAATCGTGAATAATTAAGGAATAGCATGTTAAAAATTGTTAAGAATCCATTATGTATGATTTAAACCCTTTTTCATTTGTATTTTAATGTGCATAACTTTGCAGTCGAAAAAATACAAGTTTATAGACACAATTGAACATTCGTGTAAAAGATAACATTTAGTCCAAGTAACAAGATGGCCTCATTATATACTTTCTCACACAAGACATGTTGAAAAACTTACGATTGGATTGATTTAGATTCCAATGATCGATGTTTGAAAACACTATACGTCATATATGTCAATCCAAACATCGGATAAAAAGAATGTATTTCGATTGTGTTTGAAAGACCGCCAGTACTAGATGTAATTTTGTTTGAAAACAATAGAAAGAAAATAGAAAAACTAACCTCAAAAAATCTTCCAGATTCAAACGAAAGTTTAATTAAACATTCAGTCATCACATGGCATGGAATGGTTTATTTCAGAGGCATATCTGATCGCGGAAACTAATGTAAACTTACAAAATCTCTTGCGTATCAGGATTTCAAACGGCACTTTATCACATAAAAAACGCACAAAACAAACAAAAACTCACTTTGACAAAGTGTAAAAACATTTAAACAACATATTTGATAAGCTCTGATGGCTATTTCGAAAGATTTAACGAGAAAATCGGCGAAAAACTGGCGCGACACGGCGAAAACTAGTCCCGAGAGAATCTCTTTGGCAACTGAAAAACGGAGCGAACCCGGCGCTCTGTTGACAGCTGGCCGAACTAATGATTTAGAATGTTTTGAAATTTAAATAACTTTCTGTTAGGAGTAAACTTAGTGTGTTCTATTCTAAATTTAAAAACTTTACGACAATTTAATTAATCTCGTGTTCGAAATATTAATGACGCTCGATTTGAAACTGTGATTTGCATTTGCCTGGCGGCTGCTTTACCAATTAAGCTAGGTGAAGTACGCATTAATTAAATTCTGTGAAAAACAGATTTCATTATATGAATCAGTATAATAATCGTGTATAGGATAGAACCATTGAAATGGAATTCAGAAATCAAGTGTTTTTTGCTATCTTCTTCTCTCTTAAAATTATTAATTTAATATTTATGATCATTATCGGAATATACAAGTTCGAACCAGACTATCCTGTTAACCTACATATTTTAATATTTAATATTAATGAAAACGTCTGTTTTCTAGAAGTTTTATTATATGTATTTTATGAAAAGAGTTATTTCGCTTTGAAAAATTCATCACACATTTGATAATACTGCAAGGCGAAAATGTTCATTTCTATAGGTATAATAAAACTTCTAGAAAACAGATGTTTTCATTAATATTACATACTTATTTGACATAAAGTTTTACTTCATTATTTAAGAATACTTGAAGATACAGCCTCTTGAACCATGATGTAAAATTCCATAATTATCAATTCTGGAAATAGACTTTTACGAAAGAAAACGTACGTTTTCCAGAAGTTTTAATATTTTATACAACACATTTACTGTTTCTTAAACAATGGCGTAAAACTCCATATTAAATAATCCTGGAAAATAGACGTTTACGAAAGAAAACGTATATTTTCCATAAGTTTTAATATTTTATATAACACATTTACTGTTTCTTAAACAATGGCGTAAAACTCCATATTAAATAATGCTGGAAAATAGACGTTTACGAAAGAAAACGCATATTTTCCATAAGTTTTAATATTTCATATAACACATTTACTGTTTTTTGAACAATGGTGTATAACTGGATATTAAATAATTCTGGAAAGTAGACGTTTACGAATGAAAACGTATATTTTCCATAAGTTTTCATATTTTATATTACACATTTGCTGATTCTTGAACAATGGTGTATAACTGGACATCAAATAATTCTGGAAAATAGACGCTTACGAATGAAAACGCCTATTTTCCAGAAGTTTCATTATGTTTTATATGACACATTTACAGTTTCTTGAACAATGATGTAAAACTCCATATTAAATAATTCTGGAAAATAGAAGTTTAAGAATGAAAACGTCTATTTTCTAGAAGTTTTATTATATTTTATATTACACATTTACTGTTTCTTGAACAATGATAATATCATATTATATTATAAAACTCCACATATACCATGTGCGAAACGTACCAAATTTAAGAAACATTTGATAATACCTTAGAAACGCATTATCAAATTCATGTACCAAACATTTGAGAATGCCTAAAAAAAGCGAAACATGTCGTTGCCATAAGCTATAATAAATCTTCTAGAAAACGGACGTTTTCACTCGCATTATTTATTTTATATTGCAGTTGATAAATCCTTAGCAAGGAGAAACCTGTCATTTACAGTTTACAAGTCAATAATATATTTTTCAACATCAATTACGTTCAGTTATTTTGTTTTCGAAATTTTAAATGATGTTCTATTAGTTATAAAAATAAATCCGTTCTGTTTGAATTCATAATATCAAAGATGATTGATTCGAAGCGAATGGAGATTTTTAAAAAGAAATAAACGAAATTTACGACGCTTTTTATTGTGTTGAGAATTTATAAGGTGAGTAAATGTAGGAGAGATGTGTTTTTAGAAATGAAAAGAATGTTGGTTTTAAATCGTAAAGATTTATGTGACAGTGGGATAGGAAAGATTTGATTTATGCAAGATATCTAACCTTGAGAAGGCAACGGGAAAACACTCCAGTTTCAAATCCTAAGAAAGCTTTTGTCACAGTGATCGCCAACGTAGAGGGGATCTGACGAGGCATTTTTAGAAGAAGAAGAATATAAAGTAAAATAAATGCAATTTAATTGTATCTCAATAGAGACGAAGATGCAAACTGGAAACTGAATATGGTTGATCAAGGTGTTTACAGGACTTATGACCTGTCATTGGTTGGGTTAAGCGCACGCTTTATGTAATTACAACCATCCCCATTCCACCTATTTCTTTATGACCATGTAAGACAAATTTTTGGAGGTTGTATATATGTTACAAATCTATGTTTATCTTCACATAGCAGTTTACCTCCAAAAATTTGTCTTACATGGTCATAAAGAAATATGCGCACCATCACAGGAACCGTTAGGTCTACACCAGTCCAGTGGCTCCCAGTCCTGTCTAATATCACTCCTCCACCTCTGCGTAGATCCCTGGCATCAATCAAGATGGTTGATAGAGTGCGTAGCAACCCGCTTCTTCCTGCTTACAAGGACATATTCCAACACCCTGATAAGCGTCTCAAGTCTAGAAACCCCATCTGGACGGTTGATGATCGCTGTAGGGATGTTGAGGCAAATTGGAAGTCTATATGGGAGGAGCACGCCGTGAAAAATCACCAACTAGTTGCTGTACCACACCAGGAGGCGCCAGGTTTCAGTCTCCCAAGGGGGCTGTGGACGACCCTAAATAGGATCCGAACAGAGCAGGGACGGTGCGGCTTCCTCATGCATAGATGGGGACTTGCTCCATCTCCTGGATGTGACTGCGGGGCGGAGAGCCAGACTATCCGGCACATTGTGGAGGATTGCCCCACCAGAAGATACCCTCCTGGCCTTGATGACCTTCACAGAGCCACGCCAGGAGCAGTGAAGTGGATGGAGGGTCTGGATCTTCGCCTGTGACGCGGCCCAATGGCCCAGAAAAAAAAAAAAAAACTTGCCGCCATACGCAAAGTAAAGTAAGATAAAGAAATATGTGGAATGGGGAATGTTGTAATTACATAAAGCGTGCGCTTAATCCATCCAATGACAGGTCATAAGTCCTGTAAACACCTTGATCAACCATATTCAGTTTCCAGTTTGCATCTTTGTCTCTATTGAGATAAAATTAAATTTCATGAATTAATCAGCCACCATGGGTGAAATTCAGTATTCGTATACAAGTATAAGTATACATTCACAAAAAATAAAATAAATGCAGTGGAAATGAGACCTCTTAAACGAATGTGTGGAAAATCTGTGTATGATAGAGTGTCGAATGAAAATATAACAAAGTAAATGCGGTGCGAATATAAGTATTATAAAATAAACAAACAAACAAACCATCATGCCGTTTTACCCGCAGGGATAGGCAGAGAATTGACCGCCACACTACTCTATCATGACACACCTCTCTAGCTTCCTTCACATTCATACAACGAGTCATACCCGCAAGTCAATTCTTCCGACTTCTAATATGACCAAAATTTTAAATTTGATTAATTTGGTCATGGGATGTTTCCTTCGGTCTACCTCGACTCCGTACTCCATTTACATCGTAAACGTATACTTTTTAAACCATTATTTCTCCATCCATGCGCTCCATATGTCCGAACCAAAGCAGCGATCCTTTCATAATATGTGTTATGAACAAAATAATTAAAGGAACAATAAGATGGTTCCTTTTTTTATGTATACAACAGGTCGTTTGGACCCAATTACTGTATACTTTTTTTTATTATATTGATTCTCGTGACATAGGTAGCCAATCTATCGCCATTTTTATTGTCACGTGAATTCTACACCAGACCAAAGACAGTGTGACAATCATACTACCATCGCCGGGAATCGAACCCAGGACCTTCGGCATGGAAGTCAGAGATCGTAACTACTCTGCCACAAAGGTCGACAAAATTTCGTTTCAATGAAGAAAGAATGGTAAAAATGTATATTTTAACGATTTAAACGGAACTAGAAATAGAGGAATACCGAGGAAAACGTGGCACGATTAAATATATCTTCTTCATCTTCTGCTTTATTTAGGACTGTGTCCTGTTATTTCTCGGAGCCTGTTCCTGGGATACAGATGTCCAACTGTCTCGCCATCTTTTAGGTGGTCTTCCTGCCGGTCGATTTCCTGTTGGTACTTTATTTGCGGCTATATTGATCACTCTTTCAGAACATGCTCTTTCCACATGATCTCTCCAGCAGGCTTAGAACATAGCATGGCGTAATGTTCTAAGCCTGCTGTAAGCGTTAGTGACGGTTAAATCCATTTACAGAAAAAATCTTTAAAAAATGTATTCACCATCTGTCAATATTTATTTTGAACGATTTTATTCCTATTTTAAAATAGGAACGTAAACGCGATGAATCATTTGAATTGAGAATATAGTCCACTCAGCGGGCCAATCGCGGCGGCTGTCATTGTTTAGGTTCGAATTTATTTTTAAAATTCGAATTTCGAACTAGTCCTTGACCCGATCAATTATTTTCAACTGTCATAAAAGTGATTCACAGGGTGTTTTAAAATTACTGCACTTAATAAGCATTTCGTACCGGCGCTGTGTAGCTAGTACACATCGCTTATTATAACCTGAATGACGACCTTAGTGGCATAGTGGCAAGTGCTCTGACTGCCATACCGAAGGTCCCTGGCTCGATTCACGAGACAATTAAATGGCGATAGATTTGCTACCTATCACATGTCATGAGAATCAATATAAATCATATCAAATTTAAGGAGAGTTTAAGGTATCTATTTGAGAATAATAATAATAATGATGATGCGTGTGTAGATTGTCACTAACGCATACAGCAGGCTTAGAACATTAGACCATTTAAACGGTTGTCATTTTTTAAAGGTATGATTATTTTATCGAAACAAGTGTTAATGGATTTTTACTGACTAACCATCAAGATGTCTCTCCGAAGGGGTAGGCAGAAAGAATGAAACGCCACACTGTTCTTTTCTGATACACTTTTCTCGCTTCCTTAACATTCATTTCTATTGCATTTATTCTACTTTCATCCTTCTTTTGCCAGTTCCATGCTTCGCTTCCATACATAAGAGTCGGTAGAAGAACACCATTGTGCACTGCCATTCTATAATAGCTTTTTTGGATAGGTTTTTGTTTGCGATGACAACTTTAAGTGCACCATTCACTTTGATGCCTGCCCCAACCCTTCTTTCAATATCTCTCTCCACTTGCCCATCTCTTGTAAACATACTACCTAAATACACGAACTCATCTACTTGCTCCAAATTTTCACCGTTCACGCTAATGTTACAGACTGTCATGATTTTTTCTTTTGAATTGATTTTAACGTATATTAATTTCAAATTTTAATTGTATCTCAATAGAGACGAAGACGTAAACTGGAAACTGAACATGGATGATCAAGGTGTTTACAGGACTTATGACCTGTCATTGGTTGGGTTAAGCGCACGCTTTATGTAATTACAACATTCCGCATTCCACCTTTGTTATTGTGATCATGCATGACAATTTTTTTTGGAAGATGTATATATACTTCAAAATCCATATTTTTATCTTCACGTGTCAGTTTCAGTCAGCCATCTATGTAGATTTGGTTGCACTAGTGAATTTTTTCAAGAATTAACCTATACAACCGACCCACTAACGCCATCTATGGAGAATGATTTTCGGCGTTTTTAGCAAACTACCTTATTAACACAATGCGAAGGCTGTCGCCTAACATATTGTTAGAAGCCGCTAGGAGTATTATTCCATTCTATATGCCAAAGAATATTATATTAATTTCATTGCGTAAACAGGGCCACAACGATGGATTGGGCATATGTTAGTTATAAAGGAATAGATAATCACATTGCTCGATACTTGTATGGCTTGCTGTTGCCGGACTTCCCTACGCATTTAGGACTGTGTGACGTCACAGTTGAACAAATACACGGGAAATCAGTACACGATGGATGGCATACTTACGCATTGATTGCCCTATTTCCACCCTTGACCCATATATACAGTTACACGATTCTCTAATTAAATTGTATATTTATTTAATAATTAGGTACTGTCGCAAGCAAAAATTATCAGTAGCCACTCAAAATCGTGTGCATAAATATTTAACACAAAAAATAATTACATCAAATTTCTTAATACGAATTTTATCATAAAATTTTTTAAAACAATAATTTTAAACTTTAATATGAATTTGAAGCTCGATTTTTTCGTGTATAATTCAGCTTCAGATTTCTAACTCTGAAAACATTCGTTTTAAAAAAATTTCTTGTAAAAAATTCGAATCATAAATTTATCATGCTGAAAATTCGTTTTAAATTTTTTTTCTTGTTAACTAACTAACTAACTAACTAACCATCACGCCGTCTCCCCGAAAGGGTAGGCAGAAAGAATGGACTGTCACACTTTTACTGATGCGGCACTCCATCCTTCTCTTTTCGCTCGCGGGAGACGCGGTGTGATGGGTTGCGAACCTCATCGCCACCAATAGGCATCTCCCGCGCACACTTCGATCGTCCGACACCCACAAAATAAATCTAAAACAAATGATATAAAATACAATGATATAAAATAAAATAACAAAATAAAAATAATTTAACACAAAAAGAACAATGTTAACTTAAATAATGAAAAAAAAACTTTATCACATGTATTTAATGTCCACTTGGTTTTATGGCTTCGACCGGGTTTCGGCAGCTCGCTGCCATCTTAAGTTTTTTTTTTCTTAATAGTTTCAATTATATGATCCTTGTTGGTGTTTGTCTCAAGGATATTACTAGTTAATATAAAATTGTATTTCTACATTTTGTATTTAATTTCAACTGTACCTACAGAGCAAGTATCAAGTCAAATAAAGTAAACGTAACAAATTATTCTTCAACGTCTCCAAGTGCTTTGTTATGTCATACACACGGGCATCGAAAACATTATACTTTCGCTATCTTATGGATGGGGTACAGCTTGAAAGAGCTTCTACATCCAGAGATCTCGGTGTTCTGTTCGATGCTCAATTATCGTTCAATCTTCACATAGTTGCTCTATGTAATAGTTCCATTAAAATGCTTGAATTTGTTTTCAGGAATGCCAAGATATTTTCGAACACACAGGTACTTCGGGTGTTGTATAATTCCCTGGTAAGAGGTCGGCTGGAATATAGTTCCGTTATTTGGTCACCGCCTGGGATCCGATATTCTCTGATGGTGGAGCGAGTGCAGAAAAAAATTCTGCGCTTTCTTTACCTCAGGGAGCGCGGTTATTACCCGTGGGTCTTTTCGACTGAATTCTTGCTAGGTATGCTAAGCTACCAATCATTGGAGAGAAGGAGGAACATTCACTTGGGAGTTCACTTCTTTCAGCTGATTGGCGGCTGTATGCAGAACTCGGATGTCCTGAGTGATGTAGGTCTATTTGTCCCTGATAATTACCTTCGTCAAAGACAGCACAGATTGTTTTATTTACCACGCTGCAGAACCAACCTGCCAATGGTAATGCCTGTGGGTAGGGCAATCTTATTGCTTAATCGGATCGCCTCGGAGGTCGACATATTTCGTGATAGTGTGAGTTGCCTCAGGGATGCAATATCAATGTTATGATTTTTTCTTACTCTTAAGCTTAATTTTTATTTTTTTTAATGCTTCTCTGTTTATAATGTAATTGCAAACGATTTGGAATTGTATGTCTGTAATGTTTGTGATTATTATCAAAATAAATGAAAAAATGAAATGAAAGTCAAGTTCTGGGGTCCATGGGCTATCTATATATAATATGTTCCGACATTCGCCTTACAGCTGAGGAATCCATGGTAAACTATGGTAATAAAAAAAATATGGTATGACTATAAGGAGAATAAAAATATGTTCAAAAATGTTTATGCCATCTTCTGGTTAGGTTAGGTTAGGTACAAATAATATCGGTCGAAGCCATTAATCCGGAATTATACTTAATATATACCTAGATAATAATGAAATAAAACGACGTTTTCTTAACTACTTTTTTTCTTGTTAAAAATAAGAATTAAAAAATTGTGAAAGGGATATTTAATTAAAAAGTTCGAATCATATATTTATCATGCTGAACATTTGTTTTAATTTTTTATTTTTAAAAATTCGAATCATTAATTCATCATGCCGAAATTTCGTTTTAAATTTTTTTCTTCTTAAAAATTCGAAACATTAATTTACCATGCTGAAAATTCATTTTATTTTTTTTCTTGTTCAAATTCTAATCATCAATGTGTCGTGCTGAAAATTCGATTTAATATTTTTTTGTTAAAAATTCTAATTAACAATTTATATGTTAAAAAAATCGTAAATGCATGTTTCATTAAAACAATTCGAATCATTAAATTATCATGCTGTAATTCGTTTAATTTTTTTTTCTTGTTAAAAATAAGAAGAAAAAAAATCGTAAAAAGAATATCTAAAAAAAAAAATCGTAAAAAGAATACATTCGTTTTAATTTTGTTTCTTGTTAAAAATTCGAATCATTAAATTATCATGCTGTAATTCGTTTTAATTTTTTCCTGTTAATAAATCGAATCGTTTTATTTTTTCTTTTTATTCATTCGAATCATTAATTTATCATGCTTGAAATTCGTTTTAATTTTTTTTCTTGTTATAATTCAAATTAAAAATTTATTATGTTAAAAAATTGTAAAAACAGTTTTTAATTAAAAAAATTCGAATCATTAATTTATCTTGCTTAATTTTTTTTTATTATATAAAAATCCTTCTTATTATTTATTATTTTACAATTAATCCTTTAATTGATAACCTCCAATGGGTAAAATCCAGTATTCGTCTAGAAGTATTTGTATACATTAAAAAATGTTGTAAAAACAAAAACTGGTCCAAGTTATAGCATACAAATTGGAGTGACATCTCCAGGCGTTATCTAGCAATACGTTAATAGCGGTAGCCTTTCACATTGCGTTAATAAAAAGATCTTGTGCTTAATGCTTAAAATCCAATCTTCATAGATGGCGCTAGTGTGTAGATTGAAACTAACATGTGAAATTTGGTGTTACAGATTAACATATATACAAATTCCAAAAATTTGTCAGACATGGTGGTCGTAACAAATGTGGAATGGGGAATGTTGTATTACATAAAGCGTACGTTTAACCACCATATTCACCATATTATGTTTCCAATTTGCATCTTCGTCTCTATTGAGATACAATTAATCCTTGAATTGATAACCCGCAATGGGTTAAATCCAGTATTCGTCTACAAGTATTTGTATACATTAAAAAAAATTGTTAAAATTTAATCGTTAAATTTAACATGTTAAAATTCTTTTAAAAATTCGAATTAAAATTTATTCAGCTAAAAAAAACGTATTAAGAATTTTTCATATTATTAATTCGAATCATTAATTTATCATGCTTAAAATTGGATTATAATTTATTTTTCTTGTAAAAATGCGAATTTTAAATTTATTATGCTAAAAAATCGTATAAGAATGTTTAATGTGTAAAATACGAATCATTAATTTATTTTGCTTAAAAATCGTACATATTGTAGAATTTTTCATGTTAAAAATTCCAATCAATAATTTATCATGCTATAAAATAGTTTAGAAAATTTTTAATATTGAATATTCGTATAATAAATTTATCATGCTAAAAATTGGAATAATAAATTTACCATGCTTAAAAATCGTATTTTAACGTAAGAATTATTGAATCAATTGTATCTTAATAGAGACGAAGATGAAAATTGGAAACAGAATATGGTTGATCAAGGTGTTTACATGACTTATGACCTGTCATTGGTTGCGTTAAGCGCACGCTTTATGTTATACAACATTCCCCATTCCACATTATTTTTTCTTATGACCACTTTACATGGTAGTATATTCAATTTACACACTAACGCCATCTATGAAGATTGTTTTTTAAGCATTAAGCAGAAGATCCTTTTAACGCAATGTGAAGGCTACCGCCATTTACCGCTTTCAAATTTTTTTTTCAAACTTTCAAACTTTCGAAATCACCAATTCTTCATGCTTATTAAGAATTTTCCGATAAAATATTCCATATTGAATTATACTTAAATTAATGTCTGTGTGTTCGTTCCCTATGCGTTTACACAACGTCGAAAAGTGTCATGAAAAAAAAAATGAAAGGTTCATTACGATGGTTTCGACACATGGAAAGAATGAATGAAGAAAGAATGGCGAAGAAAGTAAATGTTAACGACGTTAATGGAACTAGAAATATAGGAAGACCAAGGAATCGTGGACAATCAAATCAATCAAATATTAAATGTCGGCACTTGGGTGACGTGCGTTCATGACACGATGTACGAGTGTAAAGGCTTCGAGAGAAGTTTGTCAGGAAAGAACAGCGTGACGGTCCATTCGGCGATGGTAAGTTAGATTTTTCTTCCTTGTTGTAGACCTATGTGGTCTGTTCTCCAGAGTGTTGCTCCTCCTGTGAGGTAGACTCCCAGCTGTCCTTCCATCTTTTAGGAGGTCTTCCACGAGGACGAGTCCCATGAGGCTGATTATGCAATACAATATAGGGGAGTCTGGTGGTGTCCATTCTTTGGACATGCCCGTACCAGTCCCATTTTTGCTGTCTGATCCGTCTTATAATATCCTCAACCTCACATATCTCTCTTATTTTGGTGTTTCTCACGCGATCCTACAGCGTCTTGCCTGCTATCGTCCTCAGTGTCTTCTTAGAGTAGCACAAATGCGAACCCTACGCCCCATCTCAGGCATAACCCTCAGAGATCGGATCAGAAATGAAACGATAAGGTCTGTCTGTGGTGTTGAGGACATAGTAAGATGGGAAACAAGCAGAAAGCGCTTTTGGAGAGACCACGCGGACTGCATGGAGAATACAAGAATTGCAAAATTGTTAAAGATGAAAACCCAAGCTGCAAGAGATTACCAGGAAGACCGCCAAAAAGATAGAAAGATGGCTGGACATCATCATCCCAGGACAGCTCAGCTCATACAACCTAAACTAAGAGGACAAAGAAGAAGATTTTAACAATTGATAATGCTTTAGTAAGGCGAAATATGTCATTTTCATAAAATATAATATGACTTATAGAAAACAGGCGTTTCTTTTCGTATAAGTTATTTAATATGGAGTTTTATACGATTGTTTAAGAGATAAACTGAGAGATCGCATGAGGAACACCAGAATAAGAGAGATATGTGAGGTTGAGGATATTATAAGATGGAGCAGACTGCGAAAAAGGGACTGGTACGGTCGTGTTCAAAGAATGGACACTACCAGACTCCCCTATATTGCATTGCATAATCAGCCTCACGGGACTCGTCCTCGTGGAAGACCTCCTAAAAGATGGAAGGATAGCTGGGAGTCTACCTCACAAGAGGAGCAATACTCTGGAGAACAGATCACATAGGTCTACAACAAGCAAGAATAAGAATTTTAAGAGACAATAAATAAAATATGAAAACTAATTAATCGTATTTAAGTGTCAGTGATCTTCAGGACTTCCTTATTCTTGTTGACGAGTCTGGTGAAAGATTGGGGTTAACAATAAATGTTAGTAAAACCAAATGGATGACATTCGGACGGCTTGACTACAGTGGGTCAGTATTGCATTTGAACGGCTGTAACGTTGAACTCTAGACCAAGATGTAGAGATAAAATACAGAATTGAGGCAGCAAGAGCTGCATTTGATAACATTAAATCACTCTTCTGCAACGATGACATAAACTTGAAACTCCGCCAGAGAATGATCAAATGCTAGGTGTGATCTGTTTTATTGTATGGGTGTGAAACGTGGACCTTGAAAGTCAACTCAATGAACAGACTGGAAGCATTTGAAATGTGGCTCCATCGACGAATGCTCAGAATTCCCTGGATAGATATGGTTACCAATACCGAAGTCCTGAGGCGAGCTAGAGTTGACATGGAGCTGTTATCAACTATCAAGGTTCGGATGATTTCACATCTGGGTCATATGCTGCGTGGGGAAAAGTACCACCTTCTCCAACTGATATTGGAGGGGAAAATTGAGGGACGCCGAGGGTAGGAGACAAATGTCCTGGCTGCGGTGGACTGGCATCCGAAGTGTAGAGGAGTTATTCCGAGAGGCGTAGGACAGGGACATCGCCAAAGTTGGCGGGGGATCCGACAGGGCACTTGAAGAAGAAGAAGAATCATATTTAAAATGTCGGTACTGTTATAAGCTCGAAATTTGGACGTGCATCTCTACGCGCTGTGCGAGTGTGAAGGAATCAGAATGACGATTTTGTCAATCAATATTATCCACCCACCCTCCGTAATAAAGGCACGCTGATGAAGAAATTTATGCCACATTGATAGCCATGGCTTTCCTTATTCACATCATTGTGTTTTCGCGTCAGTCGATATTCGCAATTTTTGTACAAATTCGTTTACATAATGTCTTAGAGGGTTGTGTGATAGGGGTGGGTTCGCCGAGAGGGTGGCGGTGCTAACTTCGGGGTGGCGGTGGAAGGAGGAGGGTTGCAGGTCGATATGGACGCTGCGCGCGCACATGGGAAGTTCCGTGGCTCGCAGTGAAGTGCCATCTGTTTGTAAAAAATAAAAATATATTATTTTATTTAATACAGCAATATCTGAATTGGTACGAAATGAAACATGAATATTAAAGAAGTTTTATTTTATTTTATGGGAATGACACGTTTCACCTTGCCAAGGAATTATCAAACATTTGTATAATATAAGAAGTAAATGCGGTGCGAATGATGGTGTTATGAACAAAATAATGAAAGGATCATTAAGATGGTTTGGACATATGAAAATAATGAATGAAGAAAGAATGGTAAAAATATATATATATGTAAACGACGTAAATGGAACTAGAAATAGAGGAAGACCGAGGAAATAAATCAAATATTGAATGTCGGCCATGTGAGGAGTCAGAGAAATAGACGCGCATGCATGACACAATGTATGAATGTTAAGGAAGCGAGAGAAATATGTCAGGAAAGAAAAGTGTGGTAGTCCATTCTTTCTGCCTACCCCTTCGGGGAAACGGCGTGATGGTTAGTTAGTTAGTTAGTTAGTTAGTTAGCATACATTTGAAAAGACATAATTTATATAGAAATTAATAAATGATTAATTTGCATTTGATAGGGAATGGGAGCTTGGGAGATTAATTGTAGACAAAGTATTTAAGGAGAAAGGAATAAAAGGAGGAATCTGATTATGTTCTTTTTTTGTTTTTATTATGTTTTTTAATATTTTGTGGATTAAACAAAGTTATTTTTAATTTTCTTAGTATGTTATTTTATTTCTTTATTTTTTTTAAATATAAACGAGTACTTTGTATATACAACAATTACATTAAAAAAAAATACATTGACATGTTTCGGACGACCAGTCCTTCTTCAGTGATACAAGTTATAAAGATACATATTTAAAACATTATAAAATTGTTAACATGATCTGACAGATGTTATAAAGATTTATTTTGGAACCAAATAAATCTTTATAACATCCAGATCATGTAAACAATTTTATAATGTTTTAAATATGTATCTTTATTATATGTATCACTGAAGAAACATGTCTCTGCAATTATTTTTTTTTCATGTAAGTGTTGTGTACACAAAGTATCATATATAAAAAATGAAAAAGAGAAATAAAGCATCCACAAACAAAGTATGGCGAATATAGAAGAAAAAAAAAATAATATTTGGTTGGTCCTGTTAATTTTTTTTATTTAAAAATGACGTTGGTCAAATAAAGTTTGGGAATCTATGATATAGTGATATAGGTATAATAATTCTTACGTCTTCGTCAATTTAAAATAAAAATATTTTTAAAATAAAAAATACATTTCGACTAACGCTCCGTCACCACGAATCATCCCCTATCCAAATCCTAGCGCGTGCGCAGTCATCCAATGGAGTTAGCACTTGTTAGCCTTAGTGAATTTCCGAACGCCGTTCGACATTATGTGAAACCACATTTTCATCAAAATGTCAGTGATATAATTACTAAAACCTTATAAAAATATCTAAATAACACAGTGAAAGGATACAGAAGATTTGGCTAAAAACCACAAACAAAAAAACAATTTATTAATCGATTTAAACCACCAATTAATACCCAATTCATTCGCTTATTTAAAATATAATTAATAATAAATAAACACGTGAAATTGTGTATAATTTATATATTTAAAAAAAAACTGTTTTAATGTTATTATTGGTTGTTTAGTCGTAAAAAGTACGAAGTGATTTGTATAATTCGCGTTATAAGTCGAGTTATTTGTTAGAAAATAAGATTGTGCTTTTTTCGTATATAGTTTGATGGATCTTTTCGCTCCGGTTCGCCCACGGCATAGCTGCATCGCCGGGCGGTCGGGCGACGAAATCCGCCAATCGATACGGTCTGAATCATGCTAGAGACTAGCGCGGTTTGGGTCTCGGACGGCCTTCTATGCCCGTGCGTGTAGCCCGCCAAGCTGTCGGGCTTGCGTTGCGTTAGTTGTTGTGATTGTGTATATAGTAATAGGAGGGATCTTCGGGCCGACGACACTCTTGAGAACTTCAACGAGATGACGACCGAAACATCCAATCAGAGCCAGGTACGTAAAACAATGGCCAACGCAACAGCGAGCCAATTGAACTCGCACTTCACTACCAATAGAAACCCTGGTATATCGACTGTAACATAATCAGTGTTTATCGCTGCTAAACTGATACAATATCCGTCGAAACATGTTACTTTGACCGCAAATCATGGCATATAAAGCAAATCAATTAAGTTCGTACTTCACTACCAATAGTAACACTGGTATATCGACTGTAGCATAATCAGTGTCTATTGCTGCTGCAATTTCTGTCGAAACATGTTACTTTGACGGTTATACAGCGAACCAATTTAATTCGCACTTCATACCAATAATAGAAACACTGGTATATTGACTGTAACATAATCAGTGTCTATTGCTGCTACACTGCTACAATGTCCGTCGAAACGTGTCTTAGAAAAAGCCTTAGTCTCCATTATTATTTGCCTACAGCTCCTCCTGTCCTCCGCTTCGACCCTTCAATCTGACACTCGTAACGATTTCGCCCCATCTCTCCCAAATACATTCTACTGTAGTTGTGAGGTGGTTCGGTGTGCAAGTGAAAAGTCACAGGTTGGTTGATTGATACAGTTATTTATTTCGGCACAGACAAGTGTATAACAATAGATATGGCGAGATCGGACGCGTGTCGCTCGGCCGAAGGACGCAGTAGTTAGCCCGGAGCAAAGACGGGGTTCTTGTCTCTAGGGGGCGCTATGCTGCTGCCAGCATACTAGCGCCATAGGTTAGGTAGGGGTGATGGGATTAATCTTTCAAGTCCCACACTACTATTGCAGCCTTGGTCATCCAATTGGTCTTCTACCACATGGGTGCCACTCCAGCATCCTTTTTGTAGTTCGCCATGACGGCATCCTCTGCACTTGACCGGTCCATCTCAGTCTATTTAGTCTGACCTGTATAGAGAGACTAGGAGCTTTGTAAATATTGTACAGCTCGTCATTATGACGCACTCACCAGCCTTCACCGTCATTCACAGGTCCCGCGATTGTCCCCTGCGCAACACCCTTCTCTCAAAAGTATCCAGTCGCTCTGCGGATTTTGCTGTCATAGTCCACGCCTCATATACATAGGTCACCACTGTTTGGATGAGTGTCTTATACAGGATGATTTTGGTTTTCCTGTGTACGTTTCACGATTTGAGCACCGGTTGTAGAGAGAAGAATTGTACTACCAATATAAATACTGGTGCCATGATATCATGACACCTACTCCAGTTCACAGATCTCAATGGACAACATCTTCATTGATATGATTGATTCATATATATTAATTGATATATTTGGGCCACAAAATAGTACTTATTTATTTCCTATGGCCATACAACTCTTGAAGAGTTTGAGCCTCCTTTATAATTTTTCTCCCAGCTCCTCGACCCTGTGCCTTTTGCTCAGCATCATCATCAGCTTAACTATTAGTTGTTAACTAGGCCTTCCAAGGGGTCTTACTTCCAATGGTCTAGACTCGTACATGGTCTTGATTGAACTGGGTAGATAAAACCAATCCGCGGAAATCAATTGAAGAATTAGTATGGGTTAGGCTGGTTTCCGAAAAATGAACCACATATTGAAAAATCCATGAATCTCCAAATCAAATCAAATCAAATCAGTTTATTTTCTCAAAAGATATTACAAACATTTTTGTATAGTTTAAGATTTATATCGAGAACAGGTAAAATATAATAAATATAGAATACCAGGAACGCATGGGAGATGGTTTGACATTAGGAATACAAGATACTCTCCAAAGTCCTGAGTCTTCTGAACGGACTTTCTCGACAAAGTCTTGGACGGACTTTCTCGACAAAGTCTTCTGAACGGACTTTCACGAATATGAAACCTCCACAAACCTTAAACGGAAGGTGTTTGACTGCTGCATACTACCGGTATTAACTAATGGCTTTTAAACGAAAAAATTGACTAATATAAGCGCTAATAAATTGAGAATTATGCAAAGAGCTATGGAAAGAGTTTTTGGGGATCAGTATAGCGAATTGGCTGAGAAACACCACCAGTGTCAGACAACATAGGCAGGGCTAAAATGGCGACGGATAGGCCATATCGCTCGCAGCTCTGTTGATAGATGGACAAAACCCCTCCTTTGCTGGTTTCCTAGAACGGTGGCCCGAAATTCAGGACGTCCTCAAATTTGATGGAGAGACGACATTAAAGAGACCGCTGGTACGACATGGAGGAGGTCTACGTCCAAGAGTGGACGGATGCAGGCTGATGATGATGATCAATACCGGTATATCTCTGCTACAGTGTCTATCGAAATATTTTATTATACTTTGACGGTTATAAAACGAACCAAATAAATTTGCACAGGACTATCAGCAAAAATACAGGTATATCGGATGTAACGTCTCTGCTACATTGTCTTTCAAAATATGTAATTTTGACAGTTATGCCAATAATGCAGCAGCAATGCAGCAAACAATGCAGTACATAAAAAATACGAACGATAATAAAATAGAAGAATAATTAGACGGTAGCCGACAGGAATCTGATGCGCCCCAGCGTGTGGGATTCTGGAGGGATCCCATACGCTGTGAGCTGATTAGTTAGAAAGTTTCAATCCCGGGATTAGTTTGCAGCAATTTCTTATATTCTTCTCCTCCATTCTTTCCTGTCTTGTGCGGCTCTTTTGAAATCTGCATATGATGAGCAGCGCACGTCCACCAACAGGTCCTCCAGGTACTCTCGGCGTGGGCGTCCCCTAGAGTTTGTCCCCTCGGTCATACCCTCCATTATGGCATGCAAGAGACCTTCTTGACGTATTACATGGCCGATCCATCTTGCACGCCTTTCGGACAAGGTCCTTAGCAGGTGCCTTCCTCCTTCGATTCCTTGAAGAACTTCCTCATGCGTTATGTGTCTTATTGTCCCAGACAGTGTCCCTTAGACATCCGGAGATAACTGCAGTTTATATGGATACAGTTTTCGACCGCCAAAGCTTGGTTGACTTGTAGTATTATTTCTCTGACAAGGTCATTTTGACTGAGCAGATCTACTCTATCACCATTATCATGTTCTATAAATATTTTACGAAATATCCATAATTCAAATGGCCAAACTTTTAAAACTTTCGTGTATCGTCGAAGGCTTCATTTTGAAATGTCAACCGCCTACAACGGGCCTTTCGTGCCATGGGGATATATTAATTTCACGCGAGGGTTGTACCTGCATTGTGCCCCCGCTAGGGTAGTCAAACTCCGCATTCGGAAGTCGTTTTGTGATTATTGCCGAGCGATAACATCAACACCCCATACGGAGCAAGGGTTGATCAAAACTATTCAATCAGGCATGCATGTTTGATCACTTGCTATCTTTTATGAAATATTTGGACTATTGTCTTATTTCACCCTAACTAACTAACTAACCATCACGCCGTCTCTCCGGAGAGGTAGGCAGAAAGAATACACCTCCACACTGTTCTGCCCTGACATATTTCCCTCGTTCCTCTACATTCATACATCTTGTCATGTACGCACGCCGATTTCTCCGACTCCTCACGTGACCCACATTTAATATTTAATTGATTTGATCGTGCCACGTTTTCCTCAGCCTTTCTCTATTTCCAGCTCCGTTCACGTCGTTTACATATACCTTCTTCAACATTATTATTATTATTATTTCGTTGAATCGCTCTTTACATCATTACAGCATGATTGTAAAGGATATTATTATAGCTATCGTATGATTCTCGTGATATGTGATCCATCGCCATTTTATTGTCATGTGAATTCTACACCAGACCAAGAGAGTCAAAGACATTCTGTCTTCGTCCATTCTTTCCATGTGTCCAAACCATCTAAACGACCCATTCATTATATTGTTCATAACACTTTCATTCGCACCGCATTCACTACTTATATTTGCATTTGACACCATCATATACAGCTTTATCACACATTCGTCTAAGAGATCTCCTTCTTTTGGCAGTTCCGTGCTTCACTTCCATCCAAGGGTCGGTACAAGAACACCATTGTGCACTGCCGTTTTAGCTTTTATGGATAGGCTTTTGTTCGCGATGACAACTTTAAGTGCTCCATTCACTTTGTTGCCAGCCCCAACCCTCCTTTCAATATCCCTGTCTACTCTCCCAACGTTTGTAAACATACTTCCTTAATAAACAAATTCATCCACTTGTTCCAGATTTCACCGTTCACTCTCATGTTGCAGAATATCACGCTTTCTTCTTTTTTGAAAATCATTACCTTAGACTTATTCACATTTATTTATTTATTTATACATGTACACAACACATGTTTGAATAAAAAAGGATTAAACATTCAATTATATTAATCCACATACACATGAGGATACATTTTGTTTACATAATTATTTAATTATATATATTTTTTCCTTATGTATGGAAGCGAAGCATGGAACTGGCAAAAGAAGGATGAAAGTAGAATAAATGCAGTAGAAATGAGATATCTTAGACGAATGTGTGGATACTCTGTGTATGATAGAGTGTCGAATTAAAATATAAAAAGTGAAAGCGGTGCAAATGATGGTGTCATGAATAAAATAATGAACGGATCATTAAGATGGTTTGGACATATGAAAAGAATGAATGAAGAAAGAAGGGTAAAAAAATTATATGTTAATGATGTAAATGGAACCAGAAATAGAGGAAGACCGAGGAAAACGCGGCACGATCAAATAAATCAAATATTGAATGTCGGCCATGTGAGGAGTCAGAGAAATCGACGCGCGTGCATGACACGATGTATGAATGTTGAGGAAGCGAGAGAAATATGTCAGGAAAGAAAAGTGTGGCAGTCCATTCTTTCTGCCTACCCCTTCGGAGAGCCGGCGTGATGGTTGGTTTTTATATATTTTTAAATATATAAAAACCATCTACCATTTTGACATCCTCCGGTATATATTCATAAATTTTAAATGCTTTATACATAAGGGAATTCTGAGATATTGTTTTTTTCTGAATGGGAGCGTTAGTTAATGTTGGTTACTTTTTATCTTCCTTAAAAATTCTTGGGAGGTGTGTCGGATAGCGTCATCCGCTTATAATAGTCAGCTTACTGACACTCCGCTCATTTTGACACCTACATCCAACCCTTTCTTTCATACATTTGTTCATATATAGATTAAATAACCACATACAGACAACCCAAATGAAAGAAGTTGGATTGTGGAAGATGAAACCACATCACCAAGAAGTCCATTTTATAGTTGTTGTGTGGCCATCCAATATATGTCATTTTTTAAGCCGATTCTTTAAGTTTTAAATACATTAAATTGGCCTTTGGCCTCCTCTCACACTGCTATGCCGATGACCAGAAAGTTAATCTTTCTGCAACCCCGATGACACCAAACACCTTACATCAATAACTGTCAACTGCATTGGTGCCATGTCTAAATGGATGGCATCAAACAAACTTAAACTACTCGTAAGTCCATCCAAAACGGAATTTCTCCTCTGGACTTCTTCCGCAAAGCGTCAACACCTTATCGATCATTCTTCAATTTCAACAGCTGACAATGATATCGTTCCCAAAAACTCGACAAAGCTTCTTGGTGTATACCTTGACGCAAATCTGTCCCTAAAATCCCAAATTAACAACACTGTTAGCGCTAGTTTCTTCCAGCTAAGACGATTAAAATCCGTCAAAAGGAGTATTCCTCGTGACACTTAAATTCTTGTAAATTCTTTCGTTGTATCACGACTTGACTATTGTATTGGAATTTATGCAATCATTCCAAAACAAAAATTAAGCAAACTTCAATCTGCGTTCAATGCAGCAGCAAGACTCATTAAATGCATTCAAAAAAAGTCTCATATAACACAACATCTCAAAGAACTTCACTGGCTTAAAAGTCCAGAAAGAATCCAGTATAAACTCTACAGGACAGTCTTCAAAGCGCTATTTGGAATGGCACCAAGTTATATATCCGAACTCTGTATAACAGACAGCCTAAATACAAGGAAATCCACACTTCGCTCGGTGAACTACTCTGCAATAGGAAGATTAGTTGAGCCAAAGCGTTGCCCTATTACAAATTTATGGGATCGAGCCTTTGCGGTAGCCGGTTCATCAGCTTGGAACAATCTCCCTTCATACCTTAGATATATAAATCATCCGACAGATTTCAGATCTAAGCTGAAAATCCATCTTTTTCATATTTCATTCCAAATTTAAAACTATTGTTCTATTATACTTTCTAACCGATCGCTAATATCAGATGCAGCGTTCATATTTAGATTTTTAGATTTAAAACAGGTCTTAATGCGCCCTTGAAGTCGTTACATCACAAAAACGGAGCTTTAACCTTTCCCTTACGGTGCTAAATAAAATCGCGCGTTCCTATGTTGGGTAGTCAGTACCCAATCAAAAATTAGCGATTTTAAATCGGAAAAATAAGAACATTCATAGCTAATCCCCTTAATTAATTATAATTTAAGTCAAAAATTATAATAATTGAGATTTATTTGCTAAAATCATTAAAAAAAAAACATCTGGCAACGCTCACGGGACGGGCATAGGTCCACTCTGGTTGCAAGCCCGAGAGCTACTGCCGGGCAGTGAGAACATTGAGCTCCTCGCGCTTCCACAGTGAAGTATGCAAGAGTGAGATGCGAATATAGATCGCGCACTCAGCGCTACGAATGTACCCGATACATTCTGATTATTATTAATATTATTGTTTTAATCAATGCTTAAATATATTATGGAGGAATACCTAAAATCTTAACCTTGTATTTATTATATTTATAGAGATATTCATGGTTATTAGAAGCAACGTGTAGAAGATACCCATCACAGGGAAGGGAGGGTTAAAAGTAAACATATTATTATTATTATTATTATTAAATTGTGGATCAAATTAGGAACCAATTTTTTGATCAAAAGCATTAATTCATTGGTACGAGAACAAGACTTATATGAAATAAAAGCTGTTTACTTCAAAATTAAACAAATGTTTTTATCCCACGCGTAATAATTAAATATGCAAATTAGTTTGAAAACAGAACACACTCCAGTGGGGACAAGCGACACGCCAATGATGACGTAATCCAACCCCTGCATCTAACATACGTTACCCATTATCATGTGTTGACTCACACCCTTAAATAAGGGGTGGATTTCAAAATCTTTATTCCCCCGTGCATTGGGCAAGTCGCGTGACCGAATGAAATGGCGTTTTTATACAATAAAATTTAAATTGTACTCCATTTTACACAAATGAAACATAGTAATAACGTTTGGGTCTATCCAAGAGACTTGGTTCAAACCTGGATACGAGCCTACATACCTTCTCCATAATAAACTAAATAGTTATGAATTTTAGATAAACTTAAGGCGTTAACACTGTGGAATTCCATAATAACAAATTTTTATGAATTAAAAGATTGTTTTTTCCACTTTTGAGTTTACTTTTCTCGACATGTTTCGAATTCTTACACCTTCATCATCGGGAGAACAATATCATCTCAGTTTATATCGTTCTCGTCGAGAAAAATAAACTCAAAAGAGGAAAAAAAGGGGTTTAATTCATAAAAAATTGTGAATAACTATTTGTCATTTTCTTTTTTATATACTTTGTATATACAACACTTTAAAAAAAATTCAATATAATTTCAAATCAAATCAAATCAGTTTATTTTCTCAAAAGATATTACAAACAATATTTACAGTTTAAGGCATCTATTGAGAACAGGTAAAATATAATAAATATATAATACCAGGAACGCATGAGAGATGGTTCGATAAAAGGAATACAATATACTCTCCAAATTCAAGAGTATTTGTCTTCTGAACGTACTTTCACGAATATTGCTCTTTTCACCGGCACCACCAGAGCCAGGTTGGTTCTGCATGCTAGGAGATAAAACAGTCTGTGCTGATGATTTGTTGGTAAAAGAACAATATTTTACATGCTACAATTTATATTTTTGGAATCAAGTAATAAAAGAGATATGTGAGGTTGAGGATATTATAAGATTGAGTAGATGGCAAAGGAGAGATTTGCATGGACATGTCCAAATAATAGACACTACCAGACTCCCCTATATTGCACTACATAATCAGCCTCATGGGACTCGTCCTCGTGGAAGACCTCCTAAAAGATGCAAGGACAGCTGGGAGTCTGCCTCACAGGAGGAGCAACACTCTGGAGAACAGACCACATAGGTCTACAACAAGTAAGAAGAAGTAGAAAGAATTAGATTTTTTACAGTTACATATTGTATTCTTCTTCTTCTTCCTTGTTCTCCAGAGTGTTGCTTCTCCTGTGAGGCAGACTCCCAGCTGTCCTTTCATATTTTAGGAGCAACGAAATATAGGGGAGTCTGGTGGTCTCCATTCTTTGAATATGCTCGTACCAGTCCCCTTTTTGCTGTCTGCTCTATCTTATAATATCCTCAACCTCACATATCTCTCTTATTCTGGTGTTCCTCATGCGATCTCTCGGCGTCTTACCTGCTATCGTCCTCAGTGTCTTCATCTTGGAAATCCTCAAAACTTGTTTGGTCCTTGCTGTGTCTGCCCTTGCTTCGACGCCATATGTTAGTAATGGTCTTACGCATCTTTATAGATTATCATCTTACTCTTAATGTTTTTCCATATTGTGGATTTTAAAGCACCAGAGATTGCAGCTGCCTTGTATACTTGGGCTTGTTTTTCTTCCCGCAGATCAGCTCCTCCCACCAGGTCTATGCCCAGATACTTGAAGATCCTGACCTGTTCTATGGGTTGATTTTCTATAACCAGGTTACATGTTTTGGGTGTTTTGGAAAAGGTCATACATTTTGTTTTTTCGATAGAGATCGCCATGTTGTATTTTTGTTATATTTATGAATGATAATAAAATTTGGTTTTATTGATTACATAAATATTTTCGCTGCTAATTAAACAGCCCATCCTAGTGTTGCCATGTTAGAGTTTAATATTTACCGATTCGAGGTCGCCACACCGAAATTACGCAATTCCCTGGGTAGGTACTTAATTAAAACACGGCCCTTGGAACTAAAACAGCAGTATTAATGGTAATATCTCTACCCGAGAGCCATAAAGCCTTAAGTGAAGTAAGCTAAATAAGTCATGAAGGTCATATCCCAAAATCTATTGATCCTACGTTCGATATATAATGACATAAAGAATTACTACTATCAGAGCAACAAGTCTCCTAAGAACCACATAAATGATGAGTCTCCGATTCATTGTAGGAACAGAGGAGGATATTGAAAGAAGGGTTCGGGAAGGCAACAGAGAAAATGGCGCAGTTAAAAGATGTTCTCAGCAGAGTTGAAGAAGGTAGGCACATGTTGAACACCATGTTGAATGGTAAAAAATATATATATGTTAACGATGTATAACCCCGATGATAGCCCAAAACATCTAAAAAGAATAGAACCAAAAGTAGAGAACATCCTTTCCAGTGACCAGTATGGCTTCAGAAGAGGAACCAGAGAAGCAATATTGTCACTGCGAATGCTACTAGAAAAGAGAGTAAGAAAAAACCAAAACACATACATCGCATTCATAGACCTGGAGAAGGCTTTCGACAGGGTGGAATGGAGGAAGCTCTTCGATATTTTGAAAAAAATTGATATTAAATATAGAGATAGACAAATAATCCAGGCGCTATACAAGAATGAGGCCGCCATAATCAGATGTGACGAGGGTACAAAGGAAGCCAGTATAAGACAAGGGGTAAGACAGGGATGCTCTCTGTGACCTGCTCTTTTTAACGTTTACATACAGAATGCGATTGACGACTTGAGAGAGAGAATGAGTCACAGAGAAGGTGTAAGGATACACGGGCAAAAGATAGACATGATAAGGTTTGCTGACGATATTGCTATGGTTGCTGAAAGTGAGGAGGAACTGCAGGAGGCCTTAGCAACTTTGCAAGGCATTCTTCAAGATAGCTACAACATGAAGATAAATAAAGACAAAACAAAGCTGCTGACTGTTGGCCGGACGCAACATCAGATGAGAGTAGTGATGTCGGGAGTTCCACTAAAGAACACCAAGGAGTTTGTCTACCTCGGGAGCAAAATAACATGGGACGGTTAGTCTAAGAGAGAGGTCGGCAGCTGCATACATCAGGCTAGGCTTGCATTTAATAAAAGGTCGAAAATAATATAATCAAATAATATAGACCTAAAACTGAGAATACTCCTCATCAATACCTATGTATGGAGTATCTTGATGCACGGCTGCGAGACATGGTGCCTATCCGAAAGAGATAAAGGGAGACTAGAGGCTTTTAAGATGTGGTCCTATAGAAGACTATTAGGAATTTCCTGGAGAGACCACATCACGAATGAGGAGGTTCTCCAAATAATCGAAGGAGGAAGGCACCTGCTCAGGACCTTGTCCGAAAGGCGTGCAAGATGGATCGGCCATGTAATACGTCAAGAAGGTCTCTTGCATGCCATAATGGAGGGTATGATCGAGGGGACAAACTCTAGGGGACACCCACGCCGAGAGTACCTGGAGGACCTGTTGGTGGACGTACGCTGCTCATCATATGCAGATCTCAAAAGAGCCGCACAAGACAGGGAAAAATGGAAGAGAATAATGGAGGAAATTGCTGCAAACCAATCCCAGGATTGAAACCAGAGAAGAAGAACGATGTAAATGGAACTAGAAATCGAGGAAGACCGAGGAAAACGTGGCATGTTCGAATGAATGTCGGCCTTGTGAGGAGTCAGAGAAATCGACGCGCGTGCATGACACGATTTATAAATGTTGAGGAAGCGAGAGAAATATGTCAGGAAAGAAAAGTGTGGCAGTCCATTCTTTCTGCCTACCCCTTCGGGGAGACGGCGTGGTTAGTTAGTTTGTTAGATAAACAATTAATTAACATTAAAAAAATAGGACCACATCTCAAAAGCCTCTAGTCTCCGTTTATCTCTTTCGGATAGGCACCATGTCTCGCAGCCGTACATCAAGATACTCCATACATAGGTCTTGATGAGGAGTATTCTCAGTTTTAGGTCTATATTATTCAATTATGTTATTTTCAACCTTTTGCTAAATGCAAGCCTAGCCTGATGTGTACGGCTGTCGACCTCGCTCTTAGACCGACCGTCCCATGTTATTTTGCTCCGGTAGACAATCTCCTATTGTATATAAACGACCTAGTGTATATAAAAAAAAGAAATAAGGAACGATGGTGAGACAGTTAGACATCTAGATCCCAGAAACAATTTTTGAAAATAATAAGACACAGTCCTAAATAAGTAAATGAAGCTATTAAAAATATACGCAATGCAGAGACCCAAAAGCGTGCAAAGTCTTGCAAAGCGATTGCGAAATGGCGGGAAACAGAATATATTCCGTTCCTAGCATTTCTCTACTTTTCGTGAACATTGTTTGCAGGGTCAAACAATAGAAAAGGGTATGCCTACTCGAAATATCGATTGGTGTTCTTGTGCCGACTCTTATGTATGGAAGTGAAGCATGGAACAAGCAAAAGTAGAATGAATACAGAAGAAATGAGATCAAAGATGGTAAATCTGTATATGATAGTGTCAAATGCAAATATAGGATGTTTCTTTTAGAGGTATACAAATTCAAAATAAAAAAAAATACACTAAAATAATGTTAATGTCTATAATATTGGCTTTATTTAATAGATAATTTTATGCCATTATTGTTTAAATATGATTTCGGGCATATGAGTGCCACGGCTAGCTCGAATGAAGCGCAATCGTGAAGTCCAGTTTTCGACAATTGTCGGCTTTGTGGATGCGTATTATCCACTAGAGTGTACGTGGTGCGAAAACGATCCACGGTCTTCCGAATAACTAGCTCGGATGGACGATTATGTCGACCGTGAAGTGGACGTAGTGAACGATTAGTTTGGCGAACCGAACCATGATTTTCAAAATAAATTTGCACAATTTGCAAGCGCTGTTCTGACGTCAGTCTATTCATGGTGGAATGGCAAAACGTACTGACTACAAATCAACTGTCAATTGTCAAATTGACAGTCTCTAGAAACAATCTTGCCAGTTTAAAAACCAAACCTTTAATAAAACATCCTATATAAGAAAAGAATGCGGTGCGAATGAAAGTAATATGAACAAAATAAGGAATATGGTCTTTAAATCAAATCAAATCAAATCAGTTTATTTCATCAATAGAACGAACAAACAAACAAACCATCACGCCGTTTCCCCGCAGGGGTAGGCAGAGAGAATGTTACGCCACACTACTTTATCCTGGCACACCTCTCTAGATTCCTCTGCAGTCATACAGCGAGTCATACACGGACGTCGATTCCTCCGACTTCTTACAAGACCAACCTTTAAAATTTGATTAATTTGGTCATGCCATGTTTACCATCTGCCTCGACTCCGTACTCCATTTACATCATTAATGTATACTTTATTAACCATTTGTTCCATCCATGCGCTCCATATGTCCGAACCAACGCAACGCAGTGATCCTTTCATAATTTTGGTCATAATATCTTCTTCCGCTCTACATTCCTTTCTTGTATCAGCATTTGAGATTCTGTCGTATATCTTTCTACCACAATACGTCTTAGAGACCTCATCTCTACCGCATTTATTCTGCTCTCTTCTGCCAGTTCCGTGGTTCGCTTCCATACGGTTGGAACTAGAACTCCATTGTGAACGGTCATGTCATTCTCATAAAATATAATAAAACTTTTAGAGTTTGATGTTCTGTTCTTCCATCTATAGATCGATTAGACTTGCCCTGAAACCTGATTTTATTAATTAAGTATATTTATTATTAATAACAGTTTTACATTTTCTAAGAGCAATGTGTGACTTATATATTTTTTGTTTCAGTCTGACGCCAGCACCGCATTTTTGCGGGCAGCCAGGGCTGGCCAACTCGATAAGATATTAACCCTGCTCAACCAAGAAGTCGACATCAATGTCAGCAATGCAGTAAGTATTTTTATTTAAGAAAAAGACTATGTATCGGGCGTATGCGAACAGTTTATAATTTTTTTATTTTTTTTTTATTAATTTTTTATTATTGTTTTTTTTTTATTAAAATAAATAAGGCGTTCGGTAAGGAGTGGAAGCGCATAGTAACGAAGTTAGTGCAGTGGCTAAATCGAATTATTCTCGGAATTCATTGGCCGTTGATCGCGCGATTTTAACAGCCAATCATAAACGCCGTGGTAACAGCAGCTGCGAAGAGAATACTGAAATTCTCGGAACCAAAAAAAAACGTTGGTAACCGTTATCGCTAGTTGTCGCGGAGGCTATATAAGCCGGTCTTGTTTGGACTCGGCGCTCAGACAGCGGGTCTCAAGACACCTCCAGATCTCAGCACCAGGAGATCTCCCACTTGCTCAACTCCCACAACATCGACGTCCTCCTAATCACGGAGACTTGGCTAAAACCAAGTCACCGTTACTCCTTCCCCAACTACACCGTCCATCGTCTTGACAGAACCTCTGACAAGGCAGGCGGTGTAGCCATCCTCACCAAAAGTTCTCTTCAGCACTGCTCTTCTCCCTCTTACCACTCTGAAAACCTTGAAACCACGGCGATAGTCATCCAATCCAAACACTCCGGTCCCCTCAAACTAATCGCCTGTTACTCTCCTCCTAATAAAAAGCTCCTTCCCCTAGAACTAGACCAGCTCCTCTCCGAAGACCTCCCAATCATTGTTGCTGGAGACCTCAACGCCAAACACGGTGCCTGGCACTCCCGCCGACGCAACCAAAAAGGCGTTGTCCTCCACAACTACTCCCTCAAAAATCAAGTAGAAGTAGATGCCCCTCTATCCCCCACCCTCTTCCCCCGCAACCCCCGCCACTCCCCCGATGTCATCGACATCATCATTACCAAAAACATTATCCGCACATACACCCTTCAAGTGGTCGACGAGCTATCCTCCGACCACAACCCCGTCCTTCTCTACATCTCCGAAGACCCTCTCCCCCTCAACCCATTCTCCCGCACAAGACCCAAAGTCAACTGGCAATCCCTCCCTGACCACATCCGAGACGCGATTCGGGTTCCGACATCCATCCCGGACGCTGAAACCCTAAATTTAGCCACTTCCCAATTCACCAAGTCCATCCAAACCGCTCTTGATAATGCCACTTCACAGGTCCCAAACGACACCACTCCATCCACCCTACCCCCATTTATTCTCGGTCTCATACGAGCCAAAAACAGAGCGCGCAAAAGATGGCAGCGCACCTGCCACCCCCGAGATAAAACCACTCTAAACAAATTGAACTTCGAGGTGAAACAAGCCATCACCGACTACCGCAGTGATCGCTGGATGTAATATCTAGATTCCCTCAACGACGATTCTGGAGACTCACAAAAAAGCTCCGCAACCCATTCACCAGAATCTCCCCGTTTCACGGAGAGAATGGACTAGTCTATTCTCCTTCAGACAAAGCTGAGACTTTTGCCTCCAGCCTAACCACCCAATTCACAACAAATAACACCCACGACGACCCCGAATTCGTAGCTAAAGTAGCCTCCCAAGTCTCTACTCTCCTCCGCGAAACACCTCCAGAACCAATCAAATTCACCTCCCCGAGTGAAATCGCTGGCATTATCAAATTTCTCAACCCCAGGAAATCGTCCGGTCCCGACCAAGTCTCAAACAGAGTCCTTAAGTGTCTTCCGTTGAAAGGAATCAGCGCACTGACCGCGATCTTCAACGCGGCACTCAGGCTCCGCTCCTTTCCCGAATCTCTCAAAACCGCAGACGTCATCCTCATCCCCAAACCCGACAAAGATCCCCTCCTCCCCAAAAATCACCGCCCCATTAGCCTCCTCCCTTGCACAGGCAAAGTACTGGAAAAACTCATACAAGCACGACTCAAAACATCGTTAAACGAACTCAACACTATACCCCATTTCCAACACGGATTTCGCGACAAGCACTCCACTCTACATCAACTACTCAGAGTAGTTGAACACATCATATCAGGCTTTAACACAAACAAATTCACTACATTATTTTCGTTGGACGTCAGCAAAGCCTTTGTTTGACCGGGTCTGGCACGATGGCCTACTGTATAAAATGCACACCCAAAGAATTCCCCTCTCCCTAATCCAACTCACCTCCAGCTTCCTTGAAAACAGAACGTTCAGGGTCAAGCTGGGGGTGACCAGATCCCTTCCCCGTCCCATCAGGGCAGGTGTCCCCCAGGGATCCGTCCTGGGCCCGATACTCTTCAACATATACTCCAGTGACATCCCACCCCCTCTCGATCACAACACCCACATTGCCCAATTCGCCGACGACACGGGCATCTTCTCAAGCTCTACGAGCGCGCGCCTCTCGGCAGAGAGAGTACAAAAACAGGCCATCGAGCTGGAAAAATGGTGTAAGGACTGGCGAATCACCATTAATCCGGCGAAAAGTGCAACAACACTCTTCAGAAAAAAACACCCACCTCGCACCGCACTCCCTGAAATACAAATGTTCGGCCAATCGGTCCCCTGGACCAACACTACAAAATACCTCGGCGTCACCTTGGACGCCAAACTAACATGGGCAGCACACATCACCGATAAATTCAAGTCCGCGTCACGTGCCATCAGCGCTCTCTATCCCATGTTAGGCAATAGCAGCAACCTCAACAACGAGAATAAACTCCTCATCTACAAATCGGTAATAAGACCGATCATCACCTACGCAGCCCCCATCTGGGGTCACGCAGCCTCAACTCACACACATAAACTCCAAATCCTGCAAAATAAGGCTCTCCGGCTCGCGCTGGGCGCACCCTTCTGGGGCAGGATCACTCAACTACACCTAGAGGCCGGAATCCCGACTCTAGACGAACACATCCGCACATTGGCCGAGCGCTTCTTCCAGGGGGTTGCCTCACACCCCAACCCCACAATTCAAGTAACCACAAGCTACTCCCCACACACTCACACTCGATACAAGCGCCCAAAACACATCCTCCTTCAGAGGAACACTACGGGCCACAACACACAACCCCTACCTTCACTCCCGCCCCCGCCAAACCCACCACCCACCCCACCCGACCCGCCCTGACTAACAAATTAATCATTCCCTTCTTGCAAACCCAAATTAACAAAACCCACCACGTCCTTAAGTAAATAAACCTCACCATTCACTCAACATTCCTAATTGTGGGGGAGTAATAGGCTTCGGCCTGACACTTCCGGGTTAAAAAGATCAAAGTCAAAGTCACTCGGCGCTCACTTTCTTCACTTTCACACACGCGTACACACGCTGAGCGTCAGGAGGCTTGGCGCTCCTGCCTACGTGAAAACCAGTCCTTGTAAGGGATTTGAGCTACTGCACACTTCTCTTCGCTTCTACTCCTGCACCGATTGCCGCAATATAATAAAACTTTGTTTTATTACAAATTATCATCACGCCGTATTCTCCGTTTTACCATCTACACCACATCGGAGACGAGCAGCAGTCAGCGGCCTAAATAAAAATTTATATTACGGGGGGAGCAATCTGTCTAATACTTCTAACTGACTAATACTTCTGACTAATACTTCTTCTTACAATCTGACTAATACTTCTTCTTCTCTTTTCTTCTTATTCTTAGTGTAGGCCTAGTGGCCTGTTTCTTAAGAGGAATTGGCTTCCTGTGAAGTCGACTCCCATCTGTCCATCCATCTCTTTGGTGGTCTGCCCGGGGGTCGTCTACCTTGGGGCTGGCCGTGCATCACAATGAAGGGGAGTCTGGATGGATCCATTCTCCTCACGTGTGCATACCAGTATCTTCTCCTTTGCCTTTCCCACCTAACGACATCCTCCACCTCGCATATCTCCCTTATCCGTGTATTCCTTATCCTCTCTTGCAGTGTCTTGCCAGATATATTTCTGAGCGTCTTCATTTCTGACCCAGTATTTTTTTTAAATATTACAATCTTCAATATGAGCAGCAAATAGCTCATTGTTATGAAGAAAGTATCTGGTCGTGTCCAGGGTCGAACCCAAGTCCCCTGGATCAGGTGTCAAGCGTTCTATCTCCTAGACCGCCACCCGACTAAAATATTTAAAATAAATATTTTATATATAAATATTTACGACCCTTATGTGCTGGCAAAAGAAGGATTAAATTAGTAGAAATGAGATATCTTAGACGAATGTGCGGATACACTGTGTATGATAGAGTGTCGAATGAAAATATAAGAGATGAATGCGGTGCGAATGAATGCGGTGTGAGGAGTCAGATGAATCGACGCGCGTGCATAATACGGTGTATGAATGTTGAGAAAGCGAGAAAAATACGGCAGAACAGAAATGTGTGGCAGTCCATTTCATCTGCCTACTCCTTCGGGGGTGACGGCGTGATGGTTAGTTCGTTGGTTTTATATATTAAAATGAATGTCTGTTTTCGTTTCCTATACGTTCGCGCATCGTTCATCCGATCGAGCGAACTGACACTCCACTAATTTTCGCACCTGCATCCAACCCTTTTAGCTATTTCATATACTTGTCCATATTTCTGCGATACCTCTATCTTAGGGAGTATGGATATTACCCGTGGCTATTTCCAACTGATTTCTTGCTAGGGATGCTGGGCTACCAGTCACTCGAGAGGAGACGAGACATTCACTTGGGTGTCCATTTCTTTCGACTGATAGGCGGTTGTATACACAACTCAGAAATCCTGAGTGATGTAGGTCTGTTCGTCCCTGATAATTATCTTCGACAAAGGGGCCATAGATTGTTTTATTTCCCACGATGCAGAACCAACCTGCCAATGGTTATGCCGGTAGGTAGAGCAATATCTTTGCTTAATCGTATCACCTCGGAGTTTGACATATTTTGTGATAGTTTGGCTCATCTGAAGGAAGTACTATCTTTATTATAATTGTATGGTATATTTATTTTATTAATTTGTCATGCATCTTATGTTTCTCGCTCTTTTTATTAATCTATTATGTATTACTTATTATTGTGTATCTCTAACTTGTATCTTTAGTGTATTGGAAAAAAAATCTGTAATGCTTTAGATATGTTTAATATAAATAAATGAAATATTGATTCGTAACGTCAAGGTAATTATACAGGACACGGAATTAACAATACAGATTCTTTTCAAAAATAGAACTAAGCTTGTCGCTCTTAACGGATTCGATCGGAGTTAACAAAGGCTTCCCATCTCATTATCCGCGCCCTACATACGACAGCAAATTCGGACGTTTAATTGGGTTATAAAAACAAGTTTTAATTAACGCCTTTATGTCAGATCAGCTTAAATCAATGTTTCCCAAAATAGATGACAACGCCCCTTTGATTATTATTGGTAATAATTTGGAAAAAACATACGTTTGAAAAGATATCTAGATAAAAATAATCCATTAATTTGCGGGCGGTTGCTTCTCTCTACGAAGGGAGCACTGCCAGTGTTAGGGTAAATGGAGACAGCACGCCTTGGTTTGATATCACAAAGGGTGTAAAGCAGGGCTGCGTGATGTCTCCATGGTTGTTCAATCTGTATATGGACAAGTGTATGAAATAACTTAAAGGTATAAATGCTGGTGCTAAGATGAGCGATCTGTCTGTAAATTGTCTACTTTACGCGGACCGGACGATGCCGTTCTCGTTGCGGATAGTGCGGACGAATTACAAGTCTTGGTGTCGAGAATGTATGAGGTATGCAAGTCAAATGATATAATGACGAATGTCGGAAAGTTAAAGGTGATGGTTTTCGAAAGGGAAGAGCAAATGACAGTTTGTAATATAAGTGTGAACGAAGAGAACTTGGAACAGGTGAGGGAATTTGTGTATTTAGGTAGCATGTTCACAGCGGATGGTCGAACGGATAGTAACGTCGAAAGAAGGGTTGGTGCGGGTAACAAAGTGAATGGAGTTTTAAAAATAGTTATTGGAAAAAAGAATTTATCAATGAAAGCGAAAACGGCCGTTCACAATGGAGTTCTGGTCCCAACCCTAATGTATGGAAGAGAAGCATGGAACTGCCAGAAGAAGGATGAGAGCAGAATAAATACGTTAGAGATGAGCTCTCTAAGACGTATGTGTGGTAGAACGATATATGATAAAAAAGGAATGTAGAGCGGAAGAAGGTATTGTGAACAAAATTATTAAAGGATCGCTGCGTTAGTTCGGACATATGGAGCGCATGGATGGAGAAATAATGGTTAACCCTTAACGTACCGTGTTCAAAACAAAACGCTCGCTCCCATGTGGTCAATTCAGTTTACCGCTAACTTTATCTAAATATCAAGCATATGACTCGATGAATCAAAATTTAATTTATGTCATCTTGTAGGGAATTTCATTAGGAATAGATCGATATCTATAACATACATGGATTATTTGAAAAACATATCATTATTAATTTTTTTCTGGAACCATGCGATTTCTGATATGGAATGCGTCACAGCATACGAGCGACTGACACCAAGTATAAACTTGTCTTGCCCCGCCGCGCCGCGCCGCGGCCGGCGGGGCGAGACTTTACGAGATTTTACGTATGATAAAGGCACCTAGGCAAAATGTATAGTACGTTCAAGACAACGAGTACGTATTAATATTTGTCCCTTTTGGTAAAGTGTTAATATTTTCACAGTTCTGATATTATTAAGTTGCGTGCTGCGTTTCCGTCCACAGTCGGTATTATTACGTACCTATGAGAAAAGGCCAAAGATATAATTTATAATACGTTCAAAACAGCGAGTAAGTATTTGTCACTTTTGATAAAGTTGTAAATATTAGCAAAACAAATTCTACCTTAACACGAATGAAGGTGAGGGCAGTCTTAGAAAATATTTTTTTTTGGGATGAAGGAAGTAATTTTTTGCTTTTTTTTTATTACGAAATATTGAGAACACTTCAATGGAGGATTACAATTTTTTTCATAATATTAGGGTCCATAGGTTTTAAGAAAATCAACTTTAAATTGGCAGTGGAAACTCAATTGACCACATGGCAACGCGACGGTTAAGAAAGTATACGCTAAGGATGTAAATGGAGGACGAAGTCGAGGTAGACCGAGGAAAATATGCCATGACCAAATTAATCAAATTTTAAAGGTTGATCATGTCAGAAACCGGTAGAATCGACGTGCATGTATGAATGTGGAGGAAGCTACAGAGATTTGCCAGGATAGAGTAGTGTGGCGGTCCATTCTCCCTGCCTACCCCTGCGGGGAAACGGCGTGATGGTTTGTTTGTTTGCCGGGAAAACGGTGCGATGGTTAGTTAGTTGTTAAATTTCTTCTATAATTTCACCATCTGTCGTTATGATGGTGCAATATGTTTACATTCCGTATTCGTGATTTTGTCACATTCAATTTGAGTTGTAATATATTGTTTAATTAACTTAACTTTTATACACTTAAAAGTGGTGATAATATAATGTTATTTGTTAGTTTATTAGTTTATTGTTTCTTAAACAGTGATGTAACAGTCCATATTAAATAGGCATTCAATATTAATACATGGTTTGATGTGTTAAAAAATTGTGGTTATGTTTTCTTGATATAATTTCGCGTTTTAACAATCAAAATTCATTTTAACACCGCATCATATGTTTAAATAACAAAATACTAGTTCTAACCGGTAAAATATTCATGAAAGCAAAGGTTTTCTATCCTTTAAAAAGTTGGTTCATTTTACAAACGTAATCATTAACAAGTGTTAACTTTTAAAAATGTTACAATTAACAAAACTAAATTGTTCTCTTTTTGTGTCATTCAAAATTTAATTCTCTAAATCTTTTATAATCTTTATATCGGGTGTTTTTTTTAGAGATATCCATACATATTCAAATAGAAAAAAAACACACTAAAATAATGTTAATGTCTATGATATTGGCTTTATTTAATAGATGATGTTATGCCATTATTGTTTAAATATGATTTCGGGTATATGAGCGCCACGGCTAGCTCGAATGAAGCGCAATCGTGAAGTCCAATTTTCGACAATTGTCGTCTTTGTGGATGCGTATTATCCACTAGAGTGTACGTGGTACGAAAACAATCCATGGTCTTCCGAATAACTTGCTCGGATGGACGATTATGTCGACCGTAAAATGGACGTAAGTTTGGCGAACCGAACCATGATATTCAAAATAATTTTTCACAATTTGCAAGCGTTGTTCTGACGTCAATTTATTTTTATAGTAAAATGGCAACACGTATTAACTACAAATCTACTGTCAGCTGTCAAATTGACAGTCTGTAGAAACAATGTTGCCAGTTTAAAAACCAAACCTGTAAAAAAACACGTTCATATGGTACAAGTATATAATTCTTTGGTACGGACGTATGTAGTTGAACTCCTAAGCGGCTAGACTGATTTTGATGATTTTTTTCTGTATGTTTGAGTGGGTCCCTGGATGGTTAAGATTCACAATTGGACCCGATGGATGACCGTTATAATCCTCTGAGAAGTTCATGAATAATTGACTTCTGAGAAAATTTCATAGTTATGTTTGTTTACCATAGATGGCGCTGACGTCGAATTCTGTGTTTAAGCATGCGCAAATCATTTGCGTTGTAGCGTGGCGTAGATTTAAAATTCTGTTCGCTATATTCGATATTCCGTGTAAGGTATGTATCACATTTTCGTGCGTATTGAGTGTATTATTCATCGACAAAACAAATTAAAATAGCAGGCAAGACAACTTTCGGGCAAGACAACGTCTATCGGGTCCGCTAATTTTATATAATAACAATTTTTTATGTGTCAAAATTATTCCAAAACGTTTTTAAACTTGTTTTTCTTTGTCACCAGAATGGCCTCAACGCCATGCACCTGGCCAGCAAGGATGGGCACGCTGCCGTGGTTGGCGCCCTTCTCCAGAGGGGCGCCCACATCGACGCAGCCACCAAGAAGGGTAACACGGCCCTGCATATAGCAGCCCTCGCTGGCCAAGAAGCTGTGGTCAGACTGCTAGTGCAGAGTGGGGCGCAGGTAGGCTAACCTAACCTAACTTATTTAAATAAATATAACTTAGTATTATTACACTTTATTTCACTTGACCTTTCCCTTACGGTGCTAAAATAAAAGCGTGCATTCCGGTGTAGGGTAGTCAGTACGGGTTAAAAAATTAGCGATTTTAAATCGGAAAAGTAGGAACATTCATAGCTAATCCCCTTATATAATTATAATTTAAGTCAAAAATTATAATAATTGAGATTTAATTGCTAAAAACATTAAAAAAAAACATCTGGCAACGCTCACGGAACGGGCATATACCCGCTCTGGTTGGAAGCCCGAAAGCGATTGCGGGACGGCTGAGAGTGAGAACATTGAGCTAGAACATATGTTAGAGTGAGATGCGAATATACGAGTAGAGTCGCGTACTCAGCGCTACGAATTTTGTTTCCGATGTTCACAAAATACCTCCGATGTACCCGATGAATTCTGATTATTTTAATCAATGCGTAAATATATTATGGAGGAATACCTAAAATCTTAACCTTGTATTTATTAAATGTATAGAGATATTGATGGTTATTAGAAGCAACGTGTAGAAGATACCCATCACAGGGAAGGGAGAGTTAACACATGTTTCGGTTATAACACAACCATTATCAATATACACAATTTTAACAATAAAAGAAAACAGAGATCATTTATATACGAGTACTAAAAGGGTGGAGTTTTGTAAAAAGGTGGAGGGGTATAATTAGGATCGAAGAGAGGGGAGATGTAACGGGAACATTTCGAACGTGTAAATTAAATTTAAATTTTACTGGTTGTTTATTATATATTGATGTTTTTTTTATTTATTCACATATAAATCCAAAAAAAAGCTAAGATGGCAGTGCATAATGGTGTTCTTGTGCTGACCCTTATGTATGGAAGTGAAGCATGGAACTGGCTAAAGAAGGATGAAAGTAGAATAAATGCAGTAGAAATGAGATCTCTAAGACGAATGTGTGGCAAGTCTGTATACGATAGAGTGACAAATGCAAGTATAAGAAGTGAATGTGGTGCGAATGAAAGTGTTATGAACAAAATAAGGAAAGGGTCATTAAGATGGTTTGGATACATGGAAAGAATGAGTGAAGACAGAATGGTGAAGAAAGTATAATATTATGTAAACGGCGTGAACGGAGCTAGAAATAGAGGAAGGCCGAGGAAAACGTGGCACGATCAAATCAATCAAATATTGAATGTCGGTCACGTGAGGAGTCGGAGAAATCGACGTGCGTGCATGACAAGATGTATTAATAGGTGTAATGTATGTCAGGACAGAACAGTGTGGCGTTCCATTCTTTCGTCTACCCCTCCAGGGAGACGGCGTGATGGTTAGTTAGTTAGTTAGTTTTAACAAAAAGTGAAGGATATTATAGAAGAGATGACTTAACTTAGTTATTCGTCTTTTTCTGGCACCTTGTCAGGTCTCCCCAACGTAGTTCGTCTAATATTTGAATTACTGAGCATTCTGCGGTATATCTACATCACAAATGCCTCCAACCAGTCCATTACGAGTCCAAGTTTCACAGCAATATCATAAAACAAATCATATGTAGTATTTAACCATTTTTTGTTTATTTTAGTGAAACTTCTATAGACACTATTGTGCTCAACCACATTAATATTTATGCCCCAACAAATATTATTGTGGTGAATAAATAATTCTTTAACGCTAGGGGTGTTAAGTCTATATTGGTTTGCATTAGATTCCGCAGAAAACTTTGTTTGTTTGTAACATTTATTTATAAAAGAAACCTTATATTCTTCTTCTTCTTTCTGTGTCCTGTCAGGTCTCACTAACGTTGATTATCACCCCTAGTAATGACCTGGGGGGAAATATCCAGAGTGGTATCCCCTTGCCTTCTCTGGAGGGTTTTCTGTCAGGGTTACCTTCCCTTAGCTGGGTGTATCGTATATTCGTCCTCTCTCTATCTGCTATGGCACTATGTAATATGCGCCACATTTCCCGGGGTTCGCGGTGTCTTTAAAAGACCTCTCGTGGACGCTAGAGAGTTGGATTTGATAGTAGTGTTGCTGTTGTAAATGCAACATGGATTTTGTAGAGGCATACTTTCCAGCAAAATGTACCCCATCGTAGCCCTAATACCCTTTTGAACTCCACATTATGTATTAACCAACATGTTTTCTGCTTTAGGTGAACATACAGTCCCAGAATGGCTTCACGCCTTTATACATGGCAGCCCAGGAGAATCATGATGGGGTGGTGAAGTTCCTGCTGGCTAACAGCGCCAACCAGAGCTTGGCCACAGAGGTGAGTGCTTGACAGTCTATTAAAGACATATACAGGCCAATGGTACCCACTTAGCGTCATATTGGACAAAAGGAGGCGTTTAACGCATTGTATCCCGGAGCCGTGTAAACATGTGATTGTATAACTAAGCGTTGTATACCGGTCCCGTGTTTTCAGGTGGTTATATCTGACATCTAATGACTTATTTTATAACTTTTTCTTAGTTCTATGAATAGTTACTACTTGAACCATTCCAATGCCAGGTATTTTACCTTTTCTGATAAAAATTAACAACGGTTCTTTTTTTTTAATAATACTTTTTCACCTTCTGGAGATTACAGTTTGAAGTCACTGGGTCCACTCCTAGTTCAAAACTTGCAGGACCCACCAAGCAGGTTGTCAAGGGCTATGTCCGAGCATATTTTAAAAGTTATATCTCCAACTGAAAAAAGAGAAACCCGAATCTGCAAGGTGTGAGTAAAGCCCCAAATAAGGAGTGAGCATTGTCTAGGCCTAAGCCATTAAGCGTTGCCTGGGCTTTTCTAGAGGTCTTACTCCGGCTGGTCTTGATTGATGCACAGTATAAGAGGCTGTTAGGTCATTATGCGAATCTATTGATTACTCCCTATACTTCTAAGTTCCCACTGCAATACCAGATCTGGGTCCCAGGATCATTTTCTCAAATCAGTAGATTCATTATTATGCAATATGCGTCGAGAAAACTCTAAATATATTTATGCAGAATTTTTGCCATATTGTTAACAGATCAAAGATGGTAACATATGGGGCCGGTGTTGTAATGCTAGCTGTATGAATGATATCATATAATAATTAATATGAATGAAAATGTCTGTCTTCTAGGAGTTTTATTAAATTTAAGATGGAGTTTCGCAAAGTATCGCACGTTTAAATCCTAATTTGATTTGCAAGTTTCGCAAAAACAACAAATGTCATGAAACATGTTATTCCATCTTAAATATAATGAAACTCCTAGAAGACAGACGTTTTCATTCATATTAATTATTTAATATGGAGTTTTACATCATTGTTCAAGAAACATTATATACTATATACTACATTATATTAAGAACCCAGTATAACTCATTTGTGTGAACTTGGTCGACTACTCTCTTATACGAAGTATGGATATGTGAAGACAACTAATAATAAGGGAAGACCAGATATGCGTCCGCAGGTTGGATAGGTGCACCTTTTTGACGATGTGGCTTTATTTTCCACAATCCCCCCTTATTTCCGTATATTTTGTCCAGATTAGCATTGGTCAGTGTTAATCAACTGGATTTTATTTTTCTCCTTAGGATGGCTTCACTCCTCTGGCTGTAGCCATGCAGCAGGGTCACGAGAAGGTGGTAGCGGTGTTGCTGGAAGCTGACACGGGACGTGTTAGACTCCCGGCCTTGCACATTGCGGCCAAGAAAGACGACTGCAAAGCCGCTACCTTGCTTCTGGAGGTAAAATACACTTTTATTCGCCATGGTTTTTTTTTTTTCATTTGACTTTTTTTCCTTGTTGTTCCTCTCCTCCATCATAGGTTGGACAACATCATGGCTATTTATATTTGTGATATAGAAGCTCTAAATGTTGTGCTGCAACTGAACCATTTTCAAAGGTTTCTAGCCAGGATTTTCTTTTTCTCCTAACACTCAAATGTTCATTAATTTTACCTTGGAAAATCAGTTGTAGTACTTATTTATCGATTCTCTTATTAATATGAATAAAACGTCTGGTTTCAGTTTTATTATATTTTATGGAAATGACTAATGACTTTTCGCTTGCTAAGGCAAAATTTGATAAAATTCCTAAAAAATAAACGTTTTAATAGACTTAAGAATTGAAAAATAACGCTGTTTATTTTCCACTTAAACATTAAATATCACAACATGTTTCGGATGACATTGTATCGAATCAGACCGATTTTTTGACAAAAAAGACACAATAATTCTACACATAATTAACAACAGCAGTAAATTTAACAAATTAGAATCTTTATATCGCCATGTCGGTGAAATTGGGAGAAAACATCTTTAATAATCAGATTTCTCCATTTACTCCTTTCTCCTAAAATACCCTTTCTACTTTTAGTCTTCCAAGCTCCCATTCCCAATAATATTTTTTAACGCAAATTAATCTACGAGTATTATTAATATCTAGACAAAATATGTCGATTCAAATGTATTTTTTTTTTCCAAATTACAATTTTATATTATCACTTATAATTATTATATTGTATATTGTTATTATTAAATATTAAGTTTCTTTCATCAGAATGACCACAATCCAGACGTGACATCCAAGTCTGGATTTACTCCTCTTCATATAGCGGCGCATTACGGGAACGAAGCTGTCGCCAAGCTGCTTCTAACGAAGGGAGCTGACGTCAACTGTGCTGCGAAACACAACATCTCTCCCTTGCATGTTGCTGCTAAATGGGGTAAGAAGCCAAATCTCTTAACACACCATATTAAAAAAAAATCTTACCTAAAAGCATTTCGGATCAAAACACTTGGTAAGGTAGGTACCTCCACCTACAGGTATAACGAAAAGATTTCATGGTTTTCACATCGATTTTGAAGACTGCAACATTCTCCATAATGTAGTTTCAGAAGAAACCATATGACATGATTACACAACAAAAAACAATAAGCATAATTCCAGTTAAAAAGCGTTAGAATTTTTCTATTGACATTCTTCTTCTTCAGCCTATTCCCGTTCATTCCTGAAAAAAAGCCTCCTCCATTCGCTTCCATGTCACTCTGTCCTGTGCAAACTGCATCCAGGTTATTCCGATGTGTCTGTTCAGATCATCCTTCCACCGTAGTTGTGGTCGCCCTGCACTTCTCTTCGCCGTCCACGGTCTCCAAGTCAGCAGTCTTCTTGTCCACTTTTCATCTGAGCTTCTGGCTACGTGACCTGCCCATTACCATTTTAGAGTCGCCATCCGGTGGATGATGTCAGTGACCTTTGTTTTTTCTCTCACCGTATCGTTTCTGACTCTATCTCTGAGGATTATTCCTAACATGGCTCTTTGGGTCACTCGTAGTTTCTCGGCACTTTGTTTGGACAATATAACAGTTTCAAGACCATAAGTACCAACTGACAGAACACAGGCTTCATAGACTTTTCGTTTCAGGTTGATCGGTATTTTCCGATTTTTAAGGATGTAACTCATGTTTCCGAAAGCTTATTTTTAGCTCTACGGTTTGGTTATCTCGGCCCAATCGAATATTGTATCCCAAGTATGTATATTCTTGAACATTCTCAATTCTGTTGCCGTCCACGTTACTGACATTATTGAATATCAAGTTTAGATGCCATATTTTGAAGACATGCATTGTTTTGTTTATCATTCTTAAATCAATGATTTGAAGATCTTTGATGTCTTTGGTTTCAAGATGTACATCAAAATTAGCAATGTTATCTATTTCAAAGATGATTGCAATGTTCTAGATGTCATTATTAAAAAAATGGCTATGGAACAGGTCGCTAATCTATAATTAATATATAAGCGTACACATTTTTCATATTTCTTGAGATTTTGGGTATGTCTTAGGCTCATGTGATCCTCTTTTAACCGAGGTTTTGATAGACTCCATCTTCAGAGTACAAGAGGATACCACAAGATAAGAAAATATCAATACCATCAATTTTAAGGATGAATTGTATCTCAATAGAGACGAAGATGTAAATTGTTTTTTTTTAAACAGAATGTGGTGGCCGAGGCGTTTACAGAACTTATGACCTATCATTGGTTGGGTTAAGCGATCGCTTTATGTTAACAACATTCCCTATTCCACCCTTCTTACAACCACCATATCTGACAATTTTTTGGAATTTGTGTATATGTTAATATGTAACACCAAACCTCACATGTTAGTTTCAATCTACACACTAGCGCCATCTATGAAGATTGGATTTAAGCATTAAGCAGAAGATTTTTTTATTAACGCAATGTGAAAGGCTACCACCATTAACGTATTGCTAGACGCCTGGAGATGTCACTCCAACTTATATGCAAACTTGGACCAGTTTTTGATAACCCGCAATGGGTAAAATCCAGTATTCGTCTACAAGTGTTTGCAACATATTTTTAATTGATTTTATTTCCAGGTAAGGCCAACATGGTAGCTCTTCTAGCAGAGCATGGAGCCCAGGTGGAGGCCAAGACCAGAGATGGTCTAACTCCTCTCCACTGCGCTGCCAGATCTGGCCATGAGCACGTCGTGGATATGCTGCTGGAAAGAGGAGCTCCTATCAGTGGAAAGAGCAAGGTACGACCAACGAGGTTCTTGGACAACCATAAAAACGATATATTACTATTAATTGTTATTATCCCCGTAGTTATTTAATATATATGGACAAGTGTATGAAAGAGTGGATGTAGGTGCCAAAATGAGGGGAGTGTCAGTAAGCTGTTTATTGTCCATTTTTCGTCCCATTACCATTTTAGAGTCGCCACCCGGTGGATGATGTCAGTGACCTTTGTTTTTTCTCTCACCGTAACATTTCTGTCTCTTTTCTTCTCTCATTTCATCTCTGACTCTGTCTCTTAGGCTTATTCCTAACATGGCTCTTTCCATGGCTCTTTGGGTCACTCGTGGTTTATCGGCACTTTGTTTGGACAATGTTATAGTTTCAAGACCATAAGAACCAACTGACAGAACACATGCTTCATAAACGTTTCGTTTCATGTTGATCGGAATTGTCCTGTTTTTAAGGATGTATCCCATTTTTCAACCCTTGTAACTATTTTATTATTTTCTATTAAATGCTCATGGGTTAAAAACAAACTTTAATGAAACCTTGAAGTGATTACACCAAGATCATTTGAAATGTTCAATGTGTTGTTCGGACATTGCAGTCTGCAGTACAGTCCAATGTAATTTAACTATCCAATTATTAAGACTGTTGGATGAAATCTTATCCATTATCAATTTTGTATTTCAGAATGGCCTGGCTCCGCTTCATATGGCAGCTCAAGGTGATCACTCTGACGCTGCTAGAATCCTCCTGTACCATAGAGCTCCCGTGGACGACCTGACGGTGGACTATCTGACCGCTCTTCATGTGGCTGCCCACTGTGGCCATGTGAAGGTGGCCAAACTTCTACTCGACAGGTGAGATAATGACTGATACTTAGAGTCAGAGAACAAGTCGCTTAACGTACCTATGGACCCGTCACACCCTGAGACGGAACCCAGCCTGCATCGCTCAGAGGACACTAAACCCTATGCGTGGAAAGAGGAAGCGAGACAGACTAAGAGCCAGCTGGAAAAGAAGCCTGCAGAGAAGACGATGTGAGACAGCAGGGGTGCGATAGAGTTGGACAGAAAAACAGAAATCAAAACCCTGTGAACATCAAAGACGTCAAGTATTCTTAAGTTGTAGTGTTGGATTAAGACCACTAACTTACTAACTAACTCGTCTCTCCGGAAGAGTATGCAGAAATAATGGACCACCACATTATTTTGGGCCTGAGATACTTCTCTCGGTTCTTCTTCATTCATAAATAGTATCATGCGCGTACGTCGATTTCTCCAACTCCTTACCTGACCGACCATTAATATTTGATTGATTTGATCGGGCGATGCTTCTCTCGACCTTCGAAAAACTAACTAACCATCGGTAGGCGGTAAAAATTTATTGCCACACTTTTCTTTCCTGACATACTTATACCGCTTCCTCAACATTCGTACATCGTGTCATACACGCACATCGATTTCTCCGACTCCCCCACGTGACCGAAATATAATATTTGATGGATTTGATCGTGCCACGTTTTCCTCGGTCTTGCTCTATTTTTAGTTCCGTTCACGTCGTTTACATGTACTTTCTTCACAATTCTGTCTTCATTCATTGTTTCCATGTGTCCAAACCATCTTAATGACCTTTTCATTATATTATACCATAAATTTTTCATTCACTTCTTAAATTTGGATTTGATCTATGCTTCACTTCCATACATAAGGGTCGGCACGGGAACACCATTGTGCACTTCCATCTTAGCTTTTTTGGATAGGCTTTTGTTTGCGATGACGACTTTAAGTGCACCATTTACTTTGTTCCCTGCCACAACCCTTTTTTCAAAATCCTTCTCCACTCTTCCATTATTTGTAAACATACTTCCTAAATATACAAACTCATCTACTTGTTCCAGATTTTCACAATTCATGCTAATCACAGACCGTCATGATTTTTTTATACATTATATATTTTTAAAATCGTGTTTAGACTTATTCATATTCATCATCAGATCATTTCGCATGCATACGTCATACATACTATTCATCAGGACTAGTAGTTCATGCTCGTTGTTTGCAAATAGGGCAGCGTCATCCGCATACAATAAACAGTTTATTGACGCTCCGCTCATTTTGGCACCTACATCCAACCCTTTCAGCTCTTTCGTACACTTGTCCATATATAGATTAAATAACCGATCAAACAAACTTAATGAAATAAGTTGGATTGTGGAAGATGAAACCATATCACCAAGATGTTAAGTCCATTTAATTGTTGATGTATGGCCATTTGATATAAGTTATTTTTTCACAGGAATGCCGATGCGAACGCCAGGGCTTTGAACGGCTTTACACCACTCCATATCGCCTGCAAGAAGAACAGGATCAAGGTGGTGGAACTGTTGCTCAAGTATGGCGCAAGTAAGTTAAAACTTTTTTGGTTACTGAATCTTCTTCTCCGGTCTCAATCCAATGATTGGTCTCCAGCAAGGCGACGCATCTGCTCTTCCACTCCGCTCGGTCCTCGGCAACTCTCTTCAACTCCGCATAAGAGGTGCAGCCCATATCTCGGCAAATCTGGTCTAGGTACTCCTGGCGAGGTCGTCCTCTGCCAACGATCCCTCGACCATTCCCTCCAATACATCATGCAGGAAACATTCGTGTCGCAACACATGACCAATCCATCTCGCGAGCCTCTCCGCTATGGTGTTCAACATGTGCCTATTCTCTTCAACTCTACTGAGAACCTCCTCATGTGGTACACTATATCCAATTTACCTTTTATTTCAATAAATTTTTATATTAGGTTGAGTCATCAATATCTTCCGATTTCATCATACTTTTATTTTACTTCAAAACTTTTTAAACTAACTAACCATCACGCTGTCTCCCCGAAGGGGTAGGCGGAAAAATGGATTGCCACATTTTTCTTTCCTGACATACTTCTTTCGCTTCCTCAACATTCATACATCGTGTCATATATGGTTTTACCTACCAGCCACTCAAAGCAGTCTGCCTCTGGTGACACTTGTGAGAATCAAATCAAATCAGTTTATTAACTCAAAAGACATTACAAACCGCCAAACGCTTTTTTGAGTACAGGTAAAATATTATAAAAATACAATATAATACAAGGAACGATGGTTCGATATTAGGAAGACAAGATACTTTCTAAAGTCAAGAGTATTTGTCCCCTGAAAGTACCTTCACTAATATGAAATACGTCGATCTCCGAGGAGACCGCGTTCAGCAGACTAATTGCTCTTCCCACCGGTGTCACTAGAGAAGTGCAATTAGTCTGCTGAACGCGGTCTCTTCGGAGATCGTCGTCTTTCATATTACTGAAAGTACGTTCAGAAGACTTTAGAGAGTATCTTGTCTTCCTAATGTCAAGACATGCGTCTCATGCGTTCCTGGTATTATATTATGCTATTTGACCTATACTCAATAGATGCCTTAAACATTAATATTGTTTGTAATGTCTGTTGAGAAGATAAACCGATTTGATTTGATTGAAACCTGCACTCTGATAGTGAATGTAAAGAAACGGTTGGAAGCGTTCGTGATGTGGATATACCGCAGAATGCTCCGTATACTGTCGACCGATAGGGTCAGTAATGAAGACGTACTGCGGAGAGCCAGAACCAATAGAGAACTGTTGTCAAGTGTGAAAATTAGGAAGGTCTCATATTTGGGTCATGTGCTAGGGGGAGAAAAATACCACCTCCTTCGACTGATATTAATGGGTAAAGTGGAGGGACGTCGGGGAGTTGGTTGAAGGCAGCTGTCTTGGCTGCAGAACATCAAAGAGTGGACAGGAATAACAAGAGTTCAGAACCTGTTCTAAGTGCCGCAGGATAGAGATGCCTCTGCTGTAGCGATCGCCAACGTTGGGGGGACCTGACACGGCACCGAAAGAAGTAGAATTTAAATATGAGTTTCTTTCCAGGTATTTCTGCGACCACTGAGTCCGGATTGACTCCTCTGCACGTGGCAGCCTTCATGGGCTGCATGAACATCGTCATCTACCTCTTGCAGCATGAGGCTAGTCCAGATGTTCCCACCGTCAGGGGAGAAACACCACTCCATCTTGCAGCCAGGGCTAATCAGGTATAAACAATCATTTATCTCCATGATATAAGAATTGGATACAGCTTCCACTAATACTCCGATCCTTTTTTTATATATGTGTATTCAAAATCATCAGTTTGAAAGCACGAAGAAGATTCTTTCTTTCGTCTTCCATGTGTTCCATGTGGCCAAACCAATTCTGTGATTAAAACCAATCCTTTCATATTTTTGATCATAATACTTTCTTCTGCACTACATTCTTTCCTAATATCAGGAAAGAATGTAGAGCAGAAGAAAGCTACCAGTTAGTTAGTTATTTATTCATACAGATGTCTTTATGTATTCAATATTTTAAACCTTTCAAATTCCTCCAAAAATATAACGCTTCTTCTTCTTCTTCTTCCTTGTTGTAGACCCATGTGGTCTGTTCTCCAGAGTGTTGCTCCTCCTGTGAGGAAGACTCCCAGCTGTCCTTCCATTTTTAGGAGGTCTTCCACGAGGATAAGTCCCATGAGGATGATTATGCAATGCAATATAAGGGAGTCTGGTGGTGTCCATTCTTTGAACATGACCGTACTAGTCACTTTTCGCTGTCTGGTCCATCTTATAATATCCTCAACCTCACATATCTCTCTTATTCTGGTGTTCCTCACAAGATCTCTTAGTGTCTTGCCTGCTAACTTCCTCAGCATCTTCATCTCGGAAGTCATCAAAACTTGTTTGGTCCTTACTGTGTCGACCCTTGCTTGTGGCGCTTATATTTTGATATTAATTTTAATTGTATCTCAATAGAGACGAAGATGTAAATTGTTTGGAAATATAATATGGTGGTCGAGGCGTTTACAGGACTTATGACCTGGCATTGGTTGGGTTAAGCGATCGATTTATGTGATACAACATTCCCCATTCCGCCCTTCTACAAACACCACGTCTGACAATTATTTGAAAGTTGTATATATGCTACCATGTTGAGAAACATTTCACTAAACTAGCGCCATCTATTGAGATTAGATGTAAGCATTAAGCAGAAAATCTTTATTAATGTGATGTGGCTATCAACCCAATTATCACACATTACTAGACAACGCCTGGAGAAAACTCTCCAATTTTTATATGCTTTTTAACATTGACCAGTTTTTTTACAACATTTTTTTAATGTATACAAATGCTGGATTTTACCCATTACGGATTAATCATTAAGAATTAATTGTAAAAATTGGTAAAATCCAGTATTTGTCTACAAATATTTGTATACATTCAAAATAAAAAATTATATCAATTTTGTATTTTTCTCTTCAGACTGACATTATAAGGATACTACTCCGTAATGGAGCAGCAGTGGACGCAAGGGCACGGGAGCAGCAAACGGCTCTTCACATCGCCTCAAGACTTGGCAATGTGGACATCGTCTTGCTTCTTGTCCAGCACGGAGCTCAACTGGATGCGTTAACTGCAGACAACTACAACGCCCTGCATATAGCTGCAAAGCAACACAACCATGAGGTAATAAACTCAATTTTAAGTCCCGAGTTCTATACAACACATTAATTCGGAGCAGACTCAAAAGTGGTTCTGTGATGTGGAGTCCTCGCCAAGCGAGATATTCCGTTATGCTGGAGAGGGTTCAGAAAATTTTTCTGAGGTATCTCTACATGAGGGAGTATGTTAGCTATCCGTGGCTCTATCTCACAGCATTTCTTTTGGGAATGCTTGGGGCCAACTCTCTGCAGCTTCCAAGAGATGGGCATCTCATAACCCATTTTTTTAGATTACTCAGGGGATATTTCGAGAACTCGACCGTGCTGGAAGGTGTTTGGCTTTTTGTCCCTGATAGATATCTCCGACAGCGACAGCATACAAGATTCAAAATATTATTTTATTCGTAGACGGCTCAAGAGCGCCAAAACCTCGTTTTATTATAATTTTTTTAAGGCTAGCCCAACTTTTTGGCTTGTATGGAAGTAACGCCACTGGACATATGTTATCTTAAACAGTTTTTTTTCTTTGTTTTATGTTTAAACTACTTAAAATACACTTGTGTATAACCAGCCTTCAATTCTAATAGAACTGAAAACTCAATTAAAATTACAATATCCATCAAATCTCTGATAGGTATACAATTTTATCGACTTTTATCTTCAAACTTTTTTATGGAATATGCGTATGTCTATATTGGAGCGTAAAACATAAAGGTATTATACATATATAATTCAACTTTTTTTCAAAAGGTGGCAGCCGTGTTGCTCGAGCATGGCGCTCCGCCGAACGCCGTGACCAAGAAGGGCTTCACTCCTCTCCACCTGGCGGCCAAGTACGGCAACCTGAAGGTGGCCAATCTTCTCCTATCTCAGAAGGGGGCTGAAGTGGACCCTCGCGGCAAGAATGGAGTAACCCCGCTACACGTAGCCGCACAATACAAGCACCACGCTGTGGCTACTGCCCTTTTGGAGAAAGGGGCTGATCCAAAGGTGAGACTTATTTGACACTCAATATGTTAAAACGGCAACGTGATATTGTGCCATATCCTATAGTATGTTTTTTTTGGAGGTTTGGTTTTTAAACTAGCAACATTATTTCTACAGACTGTCAATTTTACATTTGATAGTTGATTTGTAGTTAATACGTTTTGCCATTTTACCATAAATAGACTGACTTCCTCACATCTGTACAGCAGTACACTTTTAACGCTACTGCTGAATATTTGGAGCTTGAGCTTTCTCGAAATGATACTGAAACGCCATACAGGGCGAAGCATAGCGATGTCTACATCTTCCTCCATACCTCCCGAGCCTGCTATCACACTACCGAGGTAGCAAAAGCTGGCCGTGGTCACAAGGGGGACGCCGTGGAGCAAGATTGAGGTGGAGTCATTTGTGGACACTCGTAGGTCTGCTGTCTTGGATATGTTAATTTTGAGACCTACTTATTATGATTTGAACGCGAGAAGAATGGAAAGTCGCAGGTTCTTATTCTGCTATTCGCGTAGTGATTACTTTTAATAATTAAATAATTACTTTTTTTTAAACGTTTTGATTCAATGTAATTTAAAGAAAAAAGCACTAAATTCTAATTAAATTTAGAGTGGTCCTTAAATCGACCCTGTGGAACATCTGGTTTTAGCATAAAAAATATGTTTTCTTGAAATCATTGACAAGACATCAGTCATTGTCTGATTTTAGTCTTCTTCTTCTTCTTCGGTGGCCCTACAGCCCATATCGAGACTTAGCCTCCAGTATTCTTCGCCTCCAACTCCTCCTGTCCTCTGCTTCGACCCTGTAATCTGACACTTGTAACAATTTCGCACTTCTCTCCCAACTTCATCCTCTCATCGCAGCCTTGGTCATCCAATTGGTCTTCTACCACCTTGGTGCCAATCCAGAAATCTTTTTGGGGTTCGCGATGACGGCATCCTCTGCTCGTAACCGGCCCATCTTAGTGTATTCAGTCTGACCTTCGTGGAGAGACTGTTATTAGTATTAAATAAAAAATGCAACAATATCAATAACAATAACAACGGAATAAAAATATCCGACAATTACTTGAATCCAACAACTGATTGATTGTCATATAACTACGTTTACAGGCAGCAGCAAAGAACGGGCACACCGCATTGCACATCGCGGCCAGGAAGAACCAAATGGAAACTGCAGCATCTCTGATGGAACGTGGAGCTGTCGTCGATGCAGAGTCGCGAGCTGGTTGCACTCCATTGCATTTGGCTGCCCACCAGGTAATCTTCTTCATCTCATTTCCTTCAATATATCCCTGGTTTGTGATTTCTAAGAAAGATTTATCTTAATCCTATCAAGATTCGCTGGAACAAATGTCTTGAAAATAACTTACTGGAATCTATGATTTTTATGATGCTAATAGCCCTAATTTTATGCAAATAACGCTTCGATCAGATAACTCCTCAACAATAATCAAATTAGTTGAGCCAAAGCCAGCCCCCGCACATATTGCACCGCACTCATTACCCGCATATGGTTATGCCAGTTGCAAGAGCTATTCGGAAGTTGAATCAAATCGTCTCGGATTTGGACATTTTCAGTGTCTGTGAGGCAGTGTCAATAAAAAAGATATTGCAAATTTTGGAAAGAGTACTGCCTCACTGACGTCGACATATTTGGATTCATTCTGATATATTTATATGATTTTTTGGTTTCATGTAGTTGTTTTATCTTTGTGTCTAAATGAGTCGCCAAAATGTTTTTCGTTTCTTATGTGTCTTAGATTTATGAGATTTTAGTTGCTTCTTCGATTGCTTCTTCATCAAGTATGGATTCAAAAGTCTTGTTCATTTTTATTTATTTTCTTGAAATCTCAGGGTCATGCGGAGATGTGTTCGCTGCTGATGGAGCAAGGAGCTGAGGCTGGAAAGCGCGCCAGAAGTGGACTGGCGGCTTTGCATCTGGCAGCGCAAGAAGATCATGTTCCGGTAGCCAGCATGCTTGTCAACAATGGTGCTAAGGTATAAATATATATTTTTATTGACCATTACCAAAACGGTTTCTTTCAGTCTGTTGAGCAGTAAGGACATATTTGGAAGTCTGTCACTCCCAAGATCCTACCAATTCTTTTAACGTTTGACACGAGTCTTGATTAAGCATTGGCTCCAATTCTCTCTCTCTCTCTCTCTCTCTCTCTCTCTCTCTCTCTCTCTCTCTCTCTCTCTCTCTCTCTCTCTCTCTCTCTCTCTCTCTCTCGAAGAGCCGACTCCAAATAACGGAAAATGGCCAGGCGATAAAAGAAGAAGACATGCTAATGTCCCGGGTTCGATTCCCGACATGATTGTCACACTGTCTTTAGTTAGTATAGACTTCATCATCATCATCCTAAGCTCGACAGCCCTGGGTGGGCCTTGGCTGAATCCAGGAGCTTCCTCCATTCTTGTCTGTTTGATGCCCTTATTCTCCAATTTCTCACTTGCAACACCGATGCATCCGTGTTGACACTGTCCATCCATCGCATTTTGGGCCTTCCTGGTCTTCTACGTCCCTGTGGTACTGAGAGCGTGAGGCGTTTTGTAGGGTTGTCGTCGTCCATTCTGATTATGTGACCAGCCCATCTCAAGCGCCCTACTTTGATGGATCTGATCACATCGGGCTCTTTATAGATATCATATAGCTCTCGGTTATATCGACGACGCCAACCATTGTGGTCTCTCACTGTATAGACTTCACGTGACATTAAAATAGCGAGAGATTAGCTACCTATCACATTTCTTAAGAATCAATTTAAAAAACGTTGAATACAGTAATTGGGTTCAAATAACCTGTTGTATACAAATATCAAAACAACGGAAAAATACTACGTTAAAGGCCCACGTGGTAACCCAAGAACCAGTAAAAACGTTACACTTTTCTGCAACCAATCCCTTGAATTGAAACTAACGCGAATTTTGTTCCGATTTGAAATCTCACATTTAAGAATGTGTTGTGATTACTCATCACCGTAACGCAGGAACTTTTTTTAAGCAATTGACAATTAATACAATAATTTCACATTTTTATTCTAGGTGGACGTGTGCACAAAGGGTGGTTATACTCCTCTGCACGTCGCCAGCCACTTTGGTCAGACTAACATGGTCAAGTTCCTTCTAGAGTCAGGCGCTGATGTTCAATCGACGACTTGTCATGGGTAAGTTTCTTTGAACAATTTCAGGTGTTCCACAGGGTCACTTTTAGGATCACTTTATATTAATATTAATTTTATCTTTATTAATACTGTTTTTTATTATTATTCACAGGTATTCAGCGCTCCATCACGCTGCCCAACAAGGTCATATCAACATCGTCAATCTATTGCTGGAACACAAGGCTGATGCCAATGCTCAAACAAATGTAAGCCAATTATGTTTTTTGACTTATCTTGTCTTCTTCAACACCAATACAATCTAAATGCTTTAACCCTTACCACTCCTTTGTCGAATGCCAGTCGACATCGCTAAATGTACGCTACAACTCAGTTGTCGGCTGGCGGCCGACAAGATAAGACTTGCGCGCGCGGCGTATTTTTGGGCGCAAAACTTGACACGTGTCGTTGTTTCTTGTGCTTATTCATTAAAAAAACATTTAATTTCAAGTTTTAATAGGATTTTGACTGTTTTCCGTTTTTATTTTACTATAAAATAATCTTTGCAAATTCACATAACCCAAAATGTCTGAAACTTCGCGTGATACGTCATTCAGAGGAGTGATATTAATACTCTAGTACAAGCCCCACTTCATTACGAAACTGGACTAAGGTTCTAAAGACTACTGTGTGCAATTAAAAAATATATTTCTGGGGGAAGACGAGAAACAATGTGGTTTTGTGAGACCTGTTCCAGAAAACCTGGTCTTCACCCTGGAGATTGTTTTAAAAAGTACCATACTATGCAAAACTCTAAGTAGTCTGTAATGTTTTTTGCAAATTGTTTTTTATTTGCAGAATAAATCTTTACAAATGAATTTTTAACGATTTTTTTTTAACTACCTGTCAAAAATAATATTTTAACATTATTTAAATTAGAGTTGGTTGACAAACAATATTAAAAAATAATGGAGTGGTAAGGGTTAAAGACTTCGTATTCACGTTGTATGTTGTCATCTATCACTTTTTAATTTCTTTGAAATTACCGGTAAAACTAATTGTATTATCAATTGCAGAACGGTCAAACGCCATTGGACATTGCTCAACGCTTGGGTTATGTGACTGTGATGGAGACTCTCAAAGGAGTGTCTGAACCGTCTCCGTCCAGTCAACCCAAAGACGACAAGTACAGGCCAGTTGCACCAGAAACCATGTATGAGACGTTCATGTCCGATTCTGAAGAGGAAGGAGGTAAATTATTTCTTACTTGAAATCTTATTGAAGTCCCATTACGTTACCACCAAAAACCCTTAAATAATGAAGAAGAAATAAGGACATTTCATTCTACCAATACCGTTTTAGAACATCAGCCATATTCCAGCAACTACAATAGGTATGATTTCTTCTTCGTCATCCCTTGCCATTGTGGCAGAAGGTTTGGACACTTTTGTGCCATTTGTAGGGGTACCGGGTGTTATAGTTATAGTAACATCACACGTGAAGGCGCCTTACTTGTCCTCAAATAAGTCTATCATGGTAATTTAAATTATATAGAAAAATTTTCGTGGGCATAAATCATATTTCAAAAAACCCTTTATGGAAATACCCCTTTTATTGTTCTAACAAAATGCATGTTTCTTATAGTCTATTTTACCTCTTAAAGGGTGGTTTTTGCAAGGTCAGATGTTTAAATTGACCACCAACGATAGTCAGTATAAAACTTCAACTCCTTAAAACTAGCAGGGGTTTAATTTGATATTTTTTTTATGTTTTATGATTTTTTTATGATATTATTCATGTAATTGTCACGAATTCCTCTCATGATATTCATCACATTAGATTTGTTTAAATATAGCTCACTGATGATAAGATGATACATAAGTATCTAAGAGTATTTTACTCATACAGGTGAAGACACGATGCTGACCGACCAGCCCTACAGATATTTGACTGTTGATGACATGAAATCATTAGGAGATGATTCCCTTCCTATCGATGTAACCAGAGATGAAAGATCTGAATCGATAATCGGACAGAAGAATGTGATGGATGTATCTCAAAGTAAGTATTTTATTATAAACAAACCATTCACAATATTACTATCAATGTAACAAATGAAAATTCAAAAATAATCTCAGGAGTACCACAAGGAACAAAAGTGGGTCCCATTTTTATAAACATGACAATGATGCATTATTTTATTGTAGGCTCTGCCGCAAGTGTTCCACCTTACGTGATTGATGAGTTGAGTACTGCAAAGGCAGTAAATCACATATACAATGCAGAAGTCATGAAGGAAGGTTACTGCTACAACGTTGATACAACTCAACCAAAGTAAGTTTTTGTCCCATATCTTCAAAATGATCAAAACAAAACTTATTTCAATTGAATTATTTTTTGTTTGTTTCCAGAGTGTCTCGTTGGATATTGGTATAGCATTATTCATAATGTACGATTTTTTCCCCTTTTGCTTACACTTGGACGCTCACCAGGAGAAAACTCCAATGGAAAAAGTGAGTATTTACCTATATTGTTCTTCTTATTTTTCCTTATATGGTCCGTTCTCTTGAAGACTGCTCATTCTGTGAGGTGGATTCCCAGCTGACATTCCATATTTTAAGAGGTTTTCCAGGACGAGTCCCATGAGGCTGAATATGTTGCGCAATATAGAGGAGTCTGACGGTGTCCATTCTTTGGACATGACCGTAACAATCCCTTCTTCGTTGTCTACTTTTTTAATATCCTATACAGTTTTCCGGTCACACTCTGAGACGGAACCCAGCCTGCATCGCTCAGGGCGTACTAGACTGCTCCACTATGGGGGGAAAGAGGAAGCGAGGCAGACCTAGAGTCACCTGGAGAAGAGCCCTGCAGGACGGGGTCAAAGCAGCAGGCCTCACTTGGGATGATGTTAGGCATCAGGCATGATTCCTTCCATTCCTTGAGGCCCTATGCACCACGGAGGTGTGACAGGACAAGAAGAAAAAGAATAATACTATTTTGCTAAGCATAATCATATCTCCCATTGGATATTCGAAGGAGTTCTTGTACTCTAAGATCCCTTCCAAGCTGTAAGGTTTATGAATCGGTTTTTGACCTAACTCACCCCATTATCCATAAGTATTGGACATCTCGGGGAATGAAGCATCGGTTTTTAATAACATGTATTTTTTTTTTGTTACTTATAACTTTTTCATTTGTTTTGTTCTCCTTATTTTTAATTTTAGAATTCAGCATTCAAAACCTAACCCAATTATTTTAATTGTCGTATTTCTTCTTCTAGTTTCCTGGTGTCTTTCCTCGTAGACGCTCGAGGCGGAGCCATGAGAGGATGCAGAGGAGGCGGTGTCCGAGTTATAGTTCCACCTCTGTCAGCTCAACAGCCGACCAGAATAACCTGCAGGTACTTCCTAACTCCATCCCCAATTTTCCTGGACACATCAATGGATCCGGTCTGATTCCCAAGATAATCATATCTGACCTTGTTATATTGTTTTTTCTTATATTATATTATACTTCCCCTGTATTGTCACAGTAAGTAAGTCTTTTGGTCTCTTGTCACTTTAAAAAAAGGCTAACATCAAGGATTTAAATCAATGGTATTAGAATTTATTTTACAATCTCCAATAAGAGCAGATAATTACTCATTTTTATGAAAAAGGAATCCGGTCGTGTCCAGACCTGAACCCAAGTATTTTGGATCAGGAGCCAAGCGTCCAGTCTCTAAGACCGCCACCCGATTGAGGTGGAAAACGAGCTACTTCCTTTTGTTTTTTAAATCATGAAGTATCTATGATATATGTGCTATGTGTGTCAATTTTTTAGTACTTAAGTAATTTACTGATTGTAAAAATGTGTTTTCACATTATAGGTACGTGAGGACGCAGCGAGTCAGCCATATGCCACCTTTGATGGAAGGCGAGGCTTTGGCTAGCAGGGTCTTAGAGCTTGGACCTGTTTCTGCAAAGTTTATTGGGTATGCATTATTTTTAACCTGCTAATAGATAATGCATAGCTCTGCTTAAAATACCAGATGAATAACGTCCTCAAGGAAGACCCCTGAAACGATGGAAAGGTAGCTGAAGTTCAGCATCACAGAAAGATAATCCTGTAATAACAGACCCTTGGGTCTATAGCAAGTTAAAGAAGAAAAAGAAATATATATCTAAAGTACCTTCACTTATTACCACCAACGCCTGCCCCTGCCTCAGATGCCCCAGAACGTGTGGGTCCAGGATTGGTCTCTTCAATTACATGTAGACCCACAACCGTGAAGGATAGTCTTCCTCGGACATAAGGGACAGCCGATAATGATGACTTATTAAGTATTTAGTTACAGAAAGATAAACTGGAAATATATATGTAGTCTCTCTAAGGACATACAAAATCTGTAGGTTTTAAATAAATTTCCTTCCAACTCTCTCTTCTCTATCGGGTTATTGTTTGGAATGGACTTGAAAACCTAAATTTTCCTCGTGAATTAATAATACTTTGTATCAAAAACACTTGTTTTTTTTATGTCTTTTCTTTGGTAATAACACTTTCTTCTTTCCAGACCAATAATTCTGGAAGTGCCCCACTACGCTTCCCTTCGGGGTAAGGAGAGAGAAATTGTCATCCTGAGATCAGACAACGGGACGACGTGGAGGGAGCACGCTTTAGAAGCTGCCGACTGCGTGGTTCAGGATATCCTCAACGACACCTTGGAAATTGATGGTGAGTTTTACACATTATATTCATCACAATTTCTTTATACGTAAGCAAAACTACAGATTATTTTTACGGCCACTATCCATCACCAGTTGTTCGAAAAGTAACCATAGTATTCTAGAAGCTCTCTGAATGATTTTCATAAATTGGACAATGACTCTTCTTTTTCATCTTCTTTCCGTTTCGATGTCTTCTCTAGTAGCTTAAAACAGCTCCTCAAATTTCTTTAAGACATTTCAGTCCCTTATGTAATGGAGTAAGGAGATTCGCCTCTTGCCAACACCTCGTTGACCCCCTATTTTGGCCTTCATCAGCTTGTTTCCATCCACTACTGAACCAGCCTCTCCACCGTTACGCCATCCCTCTTGGTCTCTCGCCAGTAATCTCCAGGCCCTTTCCGCTGTCCGGACAATATCTTCGCTCCACTTCGTAGGCTGTTTCCCAACACTTTTTTGGCCCAACCTTGGCCTCCATTCAGTAACCCTCTGGCTCCATCTTCCATCATTCCGTCGGCACATTTGCCCAGCCCATGCCACTTCATCCTTGCAATGCGTATCCCTATGTCAGTGACCCTGGTGGGTCTAAGCGAGATACCCAACATGGATCTTTCCATGGCCCATTGTGCAACTTTAATTTTGTGCATTTCTTCTTTAGTAAACGCCCATTTCTTGCATCCATATGTCATCACAGGTAACACACACTGCTCCAAAAATTTGTTTTTTTATTATTTTGGCCTTCAATAGCACAATTGTAAATAGAGAGGTTTCTTTCAAGAACTAGTATGCATAGGTTGGACTGTACAAAATATTAAATTTGGAGCTGCATAAAGGGTATCCAATAAGTCTTCACTACTTTAAGTATTTTTTTACATTGTTTTAGATCCACCGGAGGAACCAGGAGTTCCACCAGCCAGGGTAACAAGGATTTTGACCCACGACTTCCCTCAATACTTCGCCGTCATTTCTCGCATAAGGCAGGAGGTTCACGCCATTGGACCCGAAGGTAAGACGTGAACAATATGCTGGAACTTGGTTCAATTCGAAGAGCAGTGGAATTCTGACCATCACTATCATCATCATCAGCCCTAAGTCGTCCAGTGTTGAACATAGGTCTCCCTTCCCGGCTTCCACAACTCTCTATCTATCGCTGCTATGTGCCATTGACCTCCTGCCATTTTCTTGATGTCATCAGACTATCTGGCTTGTAGTCTGCCAGGATTTCTATGGCCGGTTCTAGGTCGCCACTCCAGGGTGCGTCTTGTTCACGTCCATAATCAAAAAAAAAATCATCATTAATTATTTCCATGTGTCCAAACCATTCGCACCGCGTTGCAATTCACAGATTTTCACACATTCGTCTAAGAGATCACATTTCTACTACATTTATTTCACTTTCATACTTCTTTTGCCAGTTCCATGCTTCGTTTTCAGGCATTAGGATGATATATTTGCACTAATTGAATGTTCTTATCATACAACTTTAAATATAACTTTTAACCATTCTCTCTACATCCATTTGTTCAATATATCTTAACAAGGCAGCTGCAATCTCTGGTGCTCCACAACATAGAAAAACAAAGACATGGACATTAAGAGTAAGATGAGAATCTATAAAGCATGCGTAAGACCAATTATAACATATGGCGTTGAAGCAAGGGCAGACACACTAAGGACCAAAAAAGTTTTGAGGACTTCGGTGATGAAGACACTGAGGACGATAGCAGGCAAGACACTGAGAGATCGCGCGAGGAACACAAGAATTTTTGAGATATCTGAGGTTGAGGATATTATATAATAAGATGGAGCAGACAACTAAGAAGGGACTAGTACGGTCATGTCCAAATAATGGACACCACCAGACTCCCCTATATTTCTCAACATAATCAGCTTCACGGGACTCGTCCTCATGGATGACTTCCTAAAAGATGGAAGGACAGCTGGGATACTACCTCAGAGGAGCAATACTCTGGAGAACAGACCACATAGGTCCACAACAAAGATGAAAAAGAAGATCTAAACATGTTGCTGAAGCTTTCTTAATTTCCATGAGGAAGCATTCTTCTTATTCTACGTTCTCAGCCTTGTTCCTCTATCACTCGCCTTACTCACATACTGTTTAACAACCATTGAGGTTTCATCCTTCTTTAACATGCTTCTAGTTACATGCTTCACTTCCTACATGTATATAAGTATTTTTTTATAATTTTCCAGGTGGGATGGTGTCCAGCTCGGTGGTTCCTCAGGTGCAGGCCGTGTTCCCGCAGGGGGCCCTCACCAAGAAGATCAAAGTGGGCCTCCAGGTAAACCTCTTCAGACCGCGGTCCTGCGCCAAGCAGGCGGGGGTACAGCTCAAGAAGATCACGGTCAACAATGTGGCCAAGAAAAAACGTTTCTCCCTGGTCTGGTAGTGAGGCCGGATAACAGAGTTTCTGGACCATATTGCGCACACGTACTAGGCATACATACTGCGCATGCGTACTAAGCATACATTCTGCACATGCGTAGTAGACATTCATATTGCGCATGCGTACTAAGCATACATACTACACATGCGTACTGCGTTTATTTTAAAATATTAAACAACAGTCTTTGAAATATTATTTTTACCCGATTACAAATCAAACTAATTGTTTTTTTTTTATCTATGAACAACAAACCATTGACGTTTTCCCGAAGGCGTATGCAGATAATACTCGTATATTCCGACACAATATTTTATATTTACATAGTTTTCTAGATTTCTCAACATTTTCACAGCGCAGCGGGTCGAGTATGCACGTTGATTTTCCGACTCTTTGCATGGCATATTAAATCTGATTGATTTGATTGAGACACGTTTTCCTCGGTCGCTCTCAATTAAGTAATACATTAACGTAAGATTCGTACATTTTATTTATTCTTTGTTTCCATCTTAGTAAAATAAATTTATTTGAGGAATATTAGGCAGATGAATGCGTAATGAAAATTATTGAAAAATAAGATGGTTTGCACATATGGAAAGAATATTAAAATGGTTAAATACAAGCAGTGTAAATGAGAAATGGAGTCTCTACTCCATTTTTCATTCACGCTACTTGTGTACGAGTATATGGTAACCATTTAACTATTCTTTCTCCTTTCATTATTTCCATATCTGCAAACCATCTTATTGATCAATAATTTTCCTTAAAAGGCCAAAGAATGTTAGAAAATAAGTGTCAAGTTGTGTGAAAATAGACTAGTATTTGAAAAGGAAGAATGTGTGACGGATTGTGACATAAGTGCGGACGGTCAGAAATAAGAGAAAGTTACCGAATTTGTTTATTTGGGAAGCATGTTTACATGAGAAGGAAAAATGGAGAAAGATATCGAAAGAAGGGTTGGAGCTGGAAACAAAATAAATGGTGCACCCAAATTTACTAACGCAAATAGAAATATTGTGTATCGACTGAAGCAAAGATGGCAGTGCACAATCTAGTTCTAGTGTCAACCCTTATGTATCGAGAAGAATGAAAGTAAGATAAATGCCGTAGAAATAAGGTCACTAAGAAGAATGTGTGGAATATCAATGTATGATAGAATATCTAATGATGAAGTAAGAAAGGAAATGTAAAGCAGTTGAATGTATTCTAAAAAAAATTAAGAAAGGGTCACTAAGATAGTTTGGACATATGGACGGACGGATGAGGTAAGAATGGTTTAAAAAATATATACAAGTTGTGTGAATGGAAAAATATGTCGTGGTAGGCCAAGGAAGACATGGCATGACCAAATTAATTAAATACTAAAAGGCGGCCATGTTCGAAGTAGGAACAATCGACGAGCGTGCATGTCACGATGTGTGAATGTAGAAGAGAGTGGGGATCCATCTTCTTAGCCTACCCCTCCGGAGAAACGGCGTGATGGTTAGTTAGAAGAATTTCGAGAAATATGTAATACTCGAAATGTAGGATTTTTATCTGCCTACCACTTAGGAGAAACGGTGTTACGGTTTATTACAAATTTATACGATAAAACGCCATAGCAACGCAGTTTTAATTTTTTGCATAATGCGGTAATCTAAGTACATTACCGACATCTATCGAATTCGTGTGTAAACATTTTCGATGTACGATTTTTTACTGTTGCAATAATATTATACGCTCATAAGAGACAGAGTGCCTTGTTAAGATCAGTTGGCTTTCGTATGATTCTCTGTTTCACCGAACTAGATAAGTAAGTTCAAAAATAGATCTTCGTAAAGGGTATCGAGTAGGTTTTTACGGAAGATTATCCACAAGGCAAGATTTTTTTAAAACGCTGTGCTTGAGAATTTTGAAAGATTTTTGCTCGAAAGTAATCGGTTAATCTTCTAATAACCTTAACATCTCTATTAATGTGATAAATTCTGGGTTAAGATTTTCCTTATTTTATACATATTTAATAGTGTTTTATCGAAAACCGGAGACATGTTACCAATACATTCATAAAAAAAACGACAGTGTATCGGAAATTCGTGTATGTGAGTGTAGACTATATATGATTATTTCACCTACATTATTTCCGTTTCATTTTTGCATTATATATATTCACAAATGCGAGAGAGACAAATAATCAGTCGGTGCTCAGAAATCAAAACGAATCATCTTTTGTTTCTTCGTTTACTTAGTAGTTTGTCAAACTACTCGTATGTGAGTGTTCGCCGATTTAATTTAATTTAATTTTATGAATTATTAATATTACGAATTTAGAATTCAAAATTATTTTAGAATTCAAAATGTCAGTTGAAATGTGTAGATAGTACCCGTTCCAACACTTTAAGTAGGTTTAAATTACAACAACATTGTCATCAATTTATAAACGATATTAATAATTGTACAGTCAACAAAAATTGTGTCGATAATTTTGACCTACTCAAATTAAGGAAAGTGTACGGGTACATAAGTTTACCCTTTACCTGCACTTCAAGTAGGTCCAAATTACGAAAAAATTGTCAACAGTTTATAAAATATATTAATAATTTTACAGTTCTAAATAAACATTCAACAATAATTGTGTCATAAATTTTGACCTACTCAAATTAAGGGACATAAGTTTACCCGTTACTCGCACTTTAAGTAGGTCCAAATTACATCAAAATTGTCAACAGTTACGATATTAATAATTTTACAGTTGTATATACAGTCAACAATAATTGAGTCGATTATTTTGACCTACTCAAATTAAGGGAAATATACGGGTAGAGTTCATCCGTTACTCGCACTTTAAATAGGTTCCAATTACGGCAAAATTGTCAACAGTTTATACACTGTATTAATAATTGTATGGATTTAATGCAAAAGCAACGATAAATTTTTCGTTAATTTCGACCTACTCAAATTAAGGGAAACGCACAGGTACATAAGTTTGCCTGTTACCTGCACTTTGAGTAGGTCTAAATTAAAGATAATAATTTATGATAAATTGTATTCACTGTTAACGATCGTGTTGTTGATTTTAACCTACTCAAATTAAGGGAAATATACGGGTACATAAGTTTACCCGCTACCCGCACTAAGTAGGTCCTAATTATGACAAAATTGTCAACAGTTTTTAAACGATTTTAATAATTTTACAGTTGTATTTACAGTCAACAAAAATTGTGTCGATAATTTTGACCTACTCAAATTAAGGGAAATATACGGGTACATAAGTTTACCCTTTACCCGTTCATTAAGTAGGTCCAAATTGACACAAAACTGTCAACAGTTTGGATTACGGATTGTATACAAAATCAACAATAATTTTGTCATTAATTTCGACCTACTCAAATTAAGGGAAATATACGGGTACATAAGTTTGCCTGTTCCCTGCACTTTGAGTAGGTCTAAATTAGAGACAATAATTTATGATAAAAGTGAATAATTTAACAATTTTATACACTGTTGACAATCGTGTTGTTAATTTTGACCTATTCAAATTAAGGGAAATATACGGGTATGTTAGTTTATCCGTTACTCGCACTTTAGGTAGGTTCTAATTACGGCAAAATCGGCAACAGTTTATACACGGTATTAAAAATTGAATGGATTGAATGCAAAATCAACAATAAATTTGTCGTTAATTTTGACCTACTCAAATTAAGGGAAGGTCTATTTGAGTAGGTCTAAATTAGAGACAATAATTTATGATAAAAGTGAATAATTTAACACTTTTATACACTGATAACAATCGTGTTGTTAATTTTGACCTACGGTACATATGTTTACCCTTAACCCGCACCCACACAGTCAATAATAATTTTATCATTAAATTTGACCTACTCAAATTAAGAGAAATATACGGGTACATAAAACACAAGTGAACAATAACATTTTATGATAAAAGTGAATAAGTCAACAATTTTATAAATTGCTCACAATTGTGTTGATAATTTTTACCTACTTAAATTAAGAGAATCATACGGGTAAGTTTGCATATTATCTGCAGTTTGAGTAGTTTCAAATTAACGACAATATTTTATGATGAAATTGAATAACTTAACAGTTATATACCATACACTGCTAGAAATTACGTATTTAATTTAAACCTTCTTAAATTCAGAGAATTATACGGGTACATAAGTTTATCCGTTAACCGCACTTTGAGTAGGTTCAAATGAAGTACATACATAACAAAGGGTGTGTACTAATAATTTATCTAAATATTTTTTTTTTATTGTTATTTTAAATTTGGAATACAATTTTGAAAATTTTGTTTCTTTTTCAGTCACGGTAATTTTGACACTATTTTTAATCAATAGTTTAGATAAGGAAAGTAGCACACAGTAGCGGAATAATTATTGCCGACCATGTAAACGAACTTTCTCTTGTATTTATCAACATAAAGGCTATACAGCAGCTAAAGCATAACCCGTTTATAATAGGTTAGTCTGGAGCGAGTCCAACGATAGAAGCACAGTATTCTTAAGGAGTGGAAATAATCTTTTAATATGAAACTATTTTTCGATTTGATATATTAAAATTTCTTCCATTATTTAATAACAGAGAGAAAAAGAATTGAAATTTTGTTTGTAGTCCAAATAGAGTTTTTTTTTAATATAATATGTCAAATATTTGAAATTACAAGAAATCACAAAAAATGTATAATAAAAATCAGTATTTTAAAAAGTCGAATGATTTTACTGAAATCTCTAGACGGAAGTTTATTTTAAATAATAATTAAATAAAACGATTTTTTTAAACTATGCCAGCGAGCCTGGCGAAACCGGTCGCTGTCGAAATAAAGACAAAAGTGGAAGTACATAGTTGAATTTTTTTTTTTTTTTAAAGTCACTTAAAATGTTGATATAAAAAACGAAGCTAGTGTGGCTTCAGTATGGCTCTTTGACACATTGACATATTGTATATATTTTATGATTAAAATAATTTTAAATTTCCATAGTTGAAAGCACTCCCAATAAGTAATTTTTTTACGTAATTTAAATTTACTAATTAACTTATTAAAAATAATGACTTGTTCTATACGCCAGTCGATGAAATATTAAAATATATACCTAATAACTTTTCTATAAAAATGTTCTTCCATCAAATTTAATAAAACTTATTGAATACGAATGTAGGCGTAGAAAAAACATCTTATTTATTTATCTATCTAAAAAAAACAAATATTTCAATTAAAGGTAGGCGTTTTTCGAGGTTATTTTTTCCATTTAGATCGGTTTCATATACGAAATCACTCTATTTCGCTTTTACATATTACATTGTATATTTTTGTGAATTTCTAAAAAAAACAGCATAAAATTGTCAGTTTATATACGGTAAAAAAAAAAGAAGAAGAAAACAAAAATGGCAGAATAATTGCTCGGATTGGACGAGGGTATTTTTGAACGAATGCCTTAAAAACTTTAGCACGAATTTTAAAAGATTTGTGAGTGTTCTGAAAGTTTTGAGAAATTGAATATAGAAAATGGCGTTAGTTAATTTAAATGGCGTACTTCGAATAACTTTACGCGGGAAAGTTAATCCACGAGGGTTCATTTTTATTTATTTTGATGCTAGATCTAAAGATTTCAAAAAGTATATATAATATAAAACCTTGGGTATTTAAAATAAATAAAAAATAGGATATATTTCGAATACATGCGTAGTTTATTACAACAAGTACATTTTAATAAAAGCAATCAAACATATGTTATAAAGAATCAAACGGAAAATTAATTGCAGCTAGTGATTAGTGCCATCTATGATTGTGATGCGCAAGTCAGTCGATGCGGTCAAAACCAAAAGGCTTCTTCATCATTTTCTTATACCTACTAGCCGAAGACTGCTACGGTTTACCGCCTCTTGCAATGTGGATAAGGATATGTGGATCAAATGGCGTAGATGATAAAATGGCGCTGGATTTCGAGGGTTGCAGTTGTCGAGCAATCTCTTGGTAAATGAGAAGTGTTTTTTAAGGAAGAGTGCAAGGTTTCCTATGTGCATTTCTCAAATCAAGTGATCATTTTAAGTATATATTTATAGTCAGAGATGTTTTTAATGTTTCATTGCATTTAACAATGCTTTTTCTATACTGTCATGACTATTATACGCCACAAAATAACGTCGCTGATAAAATGGCACTGGATTTCGAGGGTTGCAGTTGTCAAGCAATCTCTTGGTATATGAGAATTGTTTTTTAAGGAAGAGTGCAAGGTTTCCTATGTGCATTTCTCAAATCAAGTAATCATTTTAACTATATATTTATAGTCGGAGATGTACTTAATGTTTCATTGCATTTAATAATGCTTTTTCGATGCTGTCTTGACAATTATACGGCACAAAATGGCGTCGCTGATAAAATGGCGCTGGATTCCGACGGATGGAGCTGTCGAGAGATTGCTTGGTATATAAGAAGAATTGGTATATAAGAAGGGTTTTGCGAAGTGTTCCATTTCATAAAAGTTTCGGGACAACCCTGGTTCAGTGTTTTTTTTAATATATAGTTACGTAATTAATTTGGCGTGAATGGATGTTGTTGGATTATTGGTATAGGATGTAAATGGATAGATTGTCAATGAAAGAGAATAATACGTTTTCAGTTGGGTCGTATTTAAAAATGCACCCCACTTAGAAAAGGCTACAGAAAGCTATTGTTGACATTGTAGTAATCGTGATAGTTATAAACACGTCATTTGGACCGATTTAAGATGTGATTTAAGAAAATGTAGAAAATTACGAATTCTAATACAAAAAAACAATATTCAATCACAGCGATGCTGATGAAACCGTTCACATTAAATATTAATTTTATTAAAAATATTAAATACTCATTTTGTAATCAAAATCGAACAGTCATTCTAATTTTAAATTCTCATTATGCCAAATTGAAAATCAAAGTACAAAATGTCTTTTGAATCCATTTTTTTAAATTATGACATTACTATTTTATTTATTAATCTTCCATTGCATGCATGACACATAGTGCCATCTATCCAAATTATATTAAAACATTTCAAAATTATTCAATTATTTTAACTTTGAGCTATATTTTATACTGACAAAAAAATACATTTAAATATAAAATATGAAATATTAATAAATTTGCATTTCTAATCTTATTTTACTATAATTATGAATTGTATTTTTATAAACTTTTTATTAGTATAATTTATAATTAATGTGTACTTTAGAATTAAGATTTTTTTTATTTTTTGTAGATTGCCCAATAAATTTAGTTTTGACACATTTAAAAAAATGCTATCAAAATTTAATATTTTTCAAATTTAATATTTTTCTTTCATTTTGAATCAAAATATGTAAAAAAAATATATTCTAATCAAATTAAAATTTTCATAAAAAAATGTATTTCGATAATTACAAGAATAATATGTTAAATATTTGTAAAACATTGTGAATGAAATTATTGTATTTATCAAAATTAATTTAATTTTTAAATATAATTAAATAAACGTGTAAAAATGTAGAAAAAAGCCTTTAATTTAAAATGAAATGGAGATTTTGAAGTAAAGAAACCACTAGATATTTTAAGGCGCATTATATAAATAATTAAATGTATAAAAAATTAGTGGCACTTATTATTATATATAATTTCAATATTTTCCTTCTATTAATTAGTATTAATATAAATCTACGTGTATTTCGACGTTTAACTGATGCGTTATATTTTTTCCGACAACAATTTTGTCGCTCGACGACAACGACGCAGTTCAAAATTTCGGTTTGTGTAGACCACACTTTAATGAAAATTTTTGTTTACCAATTTTTTTTAGTTATAAACTTAATATTTCGTAACTTACAAATAAGGTAAGTAAGCTGTAGTAATTTTAAAGTGTGGATTCGTAGATTTTATTTAAAATATAATTTCATAAAGTTTTAATGCTAAGGCTAAGTGCACACGTGACGATTTCATCGCGCGATTATTTTGTCGCAAAAATAAATAAAAGTGCACTTTTTAAAATTTTATATATAAAAAAAGCAGCTAATGTAAAATTAACCCATTTTAATAAATAATTAAATTATAAAATGTTTAATAAATATTATTTTTAGTCAAAATACGAAATACTATTATAATTTAAAAAACAGTATTAAATAGCGATTATGAAGTATTAATTTTTTTTTGCAATGATGAATGAATATTTTTTTTTATATATAAGACATAATTGAAGGGAAATATTGAAAAAGTTTGTAAATAATAAAAAAAAATTATGTCAAAAGCAAAAAAAAATGTATTTATAAATATATATTATATGTATCTAAATTTATTGGGTTTTCTAGAAAAAATCACGTCTGAATTAAAAATATATTTTGTAAAATTAGGTTAAATCAAAGCATCCATTTTACCCCCTCCATTTCGATGTGAATGTCTATTTACCATAACCCCATTTTCTTTTGTTTTTGTTGTCCAATAATATCATTGTCTTTTATGGTACTTACTCTCCACGCATAATATAAAAACTCCATGTATGTTTTTTTGCTTTTGCATATTTTTATTATTATTTTACACAACGCATGTAATTAGTTACAACGCCACTAACTTTCGAACAGCTTTCATAGATTCATACAAAAAAGATAATAGTTCTGTAATAAATACATAGATGTCATTTAAGTTTTACAACAAAAAAGTAGGAAAAAAATCATTTTTTAAAATCTAAAATTTGTGTTTTTTTACACTCTTTCTTGTAATATTTTTATTTATTTTTAATACATACACAATGAAAAATAATTAAATAAATTGCAACATTAAATTAGCTTTTAATACTTATTCAAAAAAAAACAAGTCTTACAGTTTTGTATATAAGTTGTTATTATATTTATGGAAAATGAAAGCTGTTTATGTATTATATTTTTTCAACTGCGCCACTTTTTGCTTACATATTCATACTTGGTTTCTTTATTTCATTTCCTCTGCTTCATACTTCTCCCATTCCTTATCCTTCCTTCATTCCTCATCTGCTAATACAAAGGTTGAATAATGATTATGATACCTATATTAAATATAATATTTTGGGTACGAAAAAAGCGGGTGTTGCAGTTTACGAGTATGTGGCGTAGTTTGGGTGAAGTGAATTTAAAAGGAAAATTAAAGCAACGCCATCTAGGAGGCAGTGAAAAATATAAAAATGATCAATTAATACATACATATATACATCTTCCAAAATATATACATCTTCCAAAAATTTGTTCAGAAAAATTTTGTTCAAAAATTTGTTCAAAATCAGACGTATAATTATTTAATTTGTCAATAATAAATGGAGTTTTACATCATTGTTAAAGATGCAATAGATAGTTAACAATGTATGAAGCCAATCACCTTATTCTGCTCCATTAGCTCGGGTATATAAACAGTTTTTTTTACGCTTAACCTCAAATTCTCAAGGTATGGATGGTTTGGATATTTAGAACGAATAAATGAGGAAAATTATTAAAAATAGTCATCATCAAAATATTTCAACCGTAAACAATGTCAAGTAAGGTAGAGAAAAACATGACATCACTAATAATTAATACGAATGAAAACGTGTGTTTTCTAGAAGTTTAATTATATTAAATGTGAATGACATATTTCACCTGTATAAGGCATCATCAAATGTAGCAAATGCCTTAAATCAAATGCCTTGTTGTCATACACGAGTTAAAAGAGCAGAATACAGTAATTAAGGTAATTGACGTGCCAAAATACAGAAAAGTATTACCTGGAATAAGCTAAATTTATATTCTGCTCCTTTAACTCGTGTATATAAACAGCAATGCGTTTTATTTTTCGCTACATTATATAGTATGATATAATGCATATGACAGGCGAAGCATGTCATTAACATAAAATATAATAAAACTTCTAGAAAACGTACGTTTTCTAGACTTCTCTAAATATGGAGTTTTATATCGTTGTTCAAGATGCAATAAATATATTTTTTACTTGAGTTACTTACTACTAAATTGTACGTAATTTTATGATGATCTGGGACTGAATCTGTCTGAGCTGCAAATGTAGCACCATTCAAAGTTTGAGGCCATTTTTACTGGTAATAAAGGTAGAGATTAAGGAAGTATTCCTGTAAAAATCTAGGTAACTCTTAACATTTAAAACGCTTTTTATGGTATCGCAATTGATTATTTTTTTAAACTGAAAAAAATATTGTAACACTTGATGTTGTCATCATAGATTGACGAAACAGCTGTCGCGATAAATAAATAAAAAATCATAAAAACTAAAACTAACTAAGTAACCATCTCGCCACTTCCCCGGAGGCGTAGGCAGAGAGGATGGATCGCCACAATGTCCTGGCATACCTCTCGGGCTTCCTCTACATTCATACATCGTACCATGCACGCACGTCTATTATTCCGACTTCGATTATGGCCGCCTTTTAGTAATTGATTAATTTGGTCATGCCATGTTTTCCTCTGTCGTCCTCGGCTTCTCTTTCCACTTACGCTGCTTGTGTACAAATTTTTAACTATTCTTCTCTCATTCATTAGTTCCATATGTCCAAATCATCTCAGGGGTCCTTTTTTTAATTTTATCCATGATGCAGTCATCTGCTTTACATTTCTCTCTTATTTCATCATTCGGTATTCTATCATACAACGTTTTACCAGATGAATGCATCATGGATAAAGGCATTATTAACACTTGATGTTGTCAACATAGATTGACGAAACAGCTGTCGCGAAAAATAAAAATAAAATATAATACCATAAACAGCGTTTTAAATTTTAACAGTTAGTAATATTGATTATACAGTTCAACCATTGTGTCTCGATAATCTTAAAAAAGGCGTAATTTTTACGGCCCAACAATTGCATTTCGATTATTTAAAAATGGCTCAATTTTTACAGTTTAACCTTTGTGTACCGGTAGTGTAAAAATTGCGTATTTTTACAGTTTAACCTTTGTGTGCCGTTTATATAAAACTGGTGTAGATTTCATATTTTGAATTAATTGATATAAATGTTGTAAATTTACCTTTTGGGTTATATATAATAACGTTAATTTTACGATTTTACGAGATTAATTAAAAAATATAGACAAAATATAAAATTTAATACACAAAAATGGCGTAGATTTATATGTTAACAAATAATAATACTGAAGTATCATAGTATTTCGGCCAAAACAATGGACTATTTAAAATGTTGGTATTTTAATAACAGAGGAAATTATTACATTTCTTCAAAATGGCGCTTTTCCCTTTCATAGGCTCAGACAATAGAGGCAGAACTGACGGCCAAGCTGCTTGGAAGAGGCGTGGCTGTGTCTCCCGTCGTCACCGTGGAGCCAAGACGACGCAAGTTCCACAAGGCCATCACGCTGAGCATGCCCGCCCCGCGGCCTCACTCCCAGGGCATGATCAATCAGTACACCTCCTCAGCTCCCACTTTAAGACTACTCTGTTCCATATCAGGTAAGTCATGATTCCACCTTCAGACACGAATGCTTACAATGAAAACAGAGCTTGCCGAAATTTTAACTACAAAACCACAAAATTTAACCTTTGTATTCGATAGTCTAAAAATGGCGTAATTTTTACGGCCCAACCTTTGAATTTCGATGATGTAAAAATGGCTAAATTTTTACAGTTTAACCTTTGTGTATCGATAGTGTAAAAATTGCGTATTTATATAGTTAAACCTTTGCGTGTCGTTTATATAAAACTGGTGTATATTTCATATTTTGAATTAATTGATAATAATGTTGTAAAATAAACTTTTGGGTTATAAAAAATAACGTACATTTTACGATTATACCTGATTAATTAAAAAAATATAGTTGAAATAAAAATTTTAAGACACAAAAATGGCGTAGATTTATATTATGGGTACTATAAAATAAAGTAAATTTTACGGTTTATTATTTTTTTTTAATGATTTTGCGGGTTTTTTAATGTGTAAGTTTTATATTTTAATTGGTGATATAATCAATATTCCAGCTGGTTTATACTAAAATAGACTTAATCTGAAATATTTGTCATTATTAGTAGTTAATTAATAAGAATGAAAACGTATGTTTTCTAGAAGTTTTATTACATTTTATGGGAATGACATGTGTGTATAAAATGGCGTAAGTTTAATATTATCTGTGTGCCACGAGGGATAGTACAATTCAACATTATCAATGGAAATAATGGGTAAAACATGATTTTGGCCACATGTTATGAAAAGTGGCGTAGTTTTTACGATATACGTATTTGTAATTAAAATTTCGTAAACTATTTTGCCCAAATTTTAATTACAATACCTTAGCAAGTCATTCCCATGAAATATACTAAAACTTCTAGGAAAAACACGTTTTCATTCGTATCAACTATTTAAAATGGAGTTCTACATCATTGTTTAATTCCTCATATTTCCAACAAAAATTAGTAATTTATAAAATGACGTAATTTAATATTATCTGTGTGCCACGAGGGATATGACAATTTAACACAGTCAAAGGAAAAATGGGTTAAAATTGATTTTGCCACATATTATGTAATGTGGCGTAGTTTTTACGATATACGAATTTTGTAATTAAAATTTCGGCAAACAATTTTATGTTACAATCCTGCACATGGAGCTAATTATGAAGAATATTACGTGTTAAAATCGAGTATTAATAGACATAATAACATTATTTTAATTATTAGGGTATATTTCCCAGATTTAAATTTCCCAAAATAGATAAAGTTATTTCTTGGATACGTCTCTTTCAATGTAGAATGAAGTGATTTAGTTTTAATTATATGTAAATTACAGTATTCCCAATAGGCATGGTAATTACCAAATAATTCAAGTGATATTTTAGAAAATAGATCCCTTCCTTTTTATTAAAAAAAAAAAACATTCATTTAAAAAAAATAGAAGTATTAATAAATTAATTACTGCATTTTTTTTTCAACTAACCCAACATTGTATATATAGATTTAAAACTATTTTTCATCAATATCATAAAATCCCTTATTTAGGTTAGAGTAATAAAAAATTGTACTTGTGAAAAAAAACTATATTATTTATTTATTTTAAATTTAACAAAAAAACTATATTGTTTTACTTTATAAAAACACGAATTTGTGATTTTGTTTGCTTTATCATTTAAAAAAAATCATTTTAATTTTTGTTTTTTTGTAAAGACCCATTTTTGTACATTTTTTTGTGTGTTCGCTTCTTATCATCAACAAAAATGAATTCACAACAATCAAATACATTCCATTTTATTGTTTTCATATGTTTTTATTTTTATTTAATTGTCTAAAACATCGGGGCTTACTTAAAAAAGCCTTTTTGATTAATAAACTATAAAATTAACCCTTACCACTTCAATGTCAAGTGTGACTTGACATAGTATATTTGATGCCTACTCATATGTCAACCTAGACTTGACATTATACGACGCAATTTTTTTTTAATTATGTACGTTTTATCTCTTAGACGTATGTGTGTTAAAACGATGTAGGACACAATTTCAAATGCTGATATTAGGAAGAATAGTAGAGAAGAAGAAAGTACTATGAACAAAATTAGGAAGGAATCAATGCGTTGTTTTGGACACATGAAACGCGTAGATGTAGAAAGGATTGTTAAAAATGAATATGTTAATGATGTGAATGGAATACGGAGTCGAAGGAGACCGAGGAAATCATGGTAAAACCAAATTAATCAAATTTTAACAGTCGACCCTGTTATAGGTTGAAAAAAATCTATTTGCGCGTATGACTCGCCGTATGAAAGTGGAGAAACCTAGATAGGTATGTCAGGAAAGAGTTCATTCTCTCTGCCTACCCCTCCAGGGAAACGGCATGATGGTATGTTATTAAAATATTTTTTATTATAACACACTCTACATTTTTCTAATTTAACTTTTTATGGAGACTCCGTGTATTTGAGGCATATAGAAACAAAGAATCCGCCATTAAAACATACATTTTCGACTTTTTAAAATCAGATTTGAAACAAATCCGGTAGTGTCAACAAAAGCGGCAGTTACTAAATGAACCAATCAGAATGTGCTAAATGGCATTTTTCAAGATGGCGTCCCATACAAATATCGTTCGTATGAAAAGGTGTTGATAACAAACATGGCAATGTCATGCTGCATTCAAAACAAAACCGGCAGTGTCAGAAAATTTGTAACAAAAACGGCAATGTCAATTATATAGACATATTTCGGACAAACAGTCCTTCTTCAGTAAAGATACATATTTATAAAAATATTATAAAGTTGTTGTTGTTTACATGATCTGACAGATGTTATCTATGTGTATCTTTACTGAAGAAGGACTGTTTGTCCGAAACATGTCTATATAATTTTATTTTATTAATAACGTGTTGTGTATACAAATTGTATAAAAAAGAAAAATAGAAATAAACCATCATAACAACACAAAGTATGGCGTATATAGAAGTAATTAAGCAGTGTTGGCATACAAAATATTTAGAAGTGGAAAGGGTTAAGTCTAGATCAATCATTCAGGTTGATAAAGGGTTGCGTTTTTGAGTAAGCCCCGAAGTCTATTTTTTTACATATTTGAGTTTCATTGTATTTGTGTTTTCCGTGTGTGATTTTGGTCGTCTTGTGTGTTGTGTTACTTGCACGCCGTGCCTTGGACCGTCCCCGCCGCCATTTTGTGGTGTGGTCTTCTTCAAGAGCAGGCGTTTTTCGCAAAAGATCTCTCGAAGGTAAATTCCCCAAACATTATCCACCACACCAGCATCTCTTTGTTTACTCTTACACTGTGCAACGGGATGATTCTCCAAGCTTTTGCTGACGCATTGAATATGTGATTGAAGGAAGAAACATACTATTGTGGCGTGGAGTAGCGTGTTGTGGCGTAGATTTTCGTAACGGCATCTATCTATGCTTTCGGGGGACTTGAGAATCAATATAGCTGTGTTACAAGTATCTACAATATTAAAAACACGATCATTTTTGTTTATTTTGGGAGGATTTAACCTTTCCCTTACGGTGCTAAAATAAAAACGTGCATTCCGGTGTAGAGTAGTCAGTACGTGTTAAAAAATTAGCGATTTTAAATTGGAAAAATAGGTAAATTCATAGCTAATCCCCTTATATAATTATAATTGAAGTCAAAAATTATAATAATTGAGATTTAATTGCTGAAAACATTAAAAAAAAAACATCTGGCAACGCTCACGGAACGGGCATAGATCCGCTCTGGTCGCAAGCCCGAAAGCAATTGCCGGCACGGCAAGACGGCGAGAGTGAGAACATTGAGCTAGAACATATCTCACTCTTGTGAGATGCGAATATAGTGTGGCGCACTCAAGTTGCTGTTTATACGCGGCATTGTTTTCGATTTTCACAAAATACCTCCGATGTACCCGATAAATTCCGATTATAATAAATATTATTTTTTAAATCAATGCGTAAATATATTATGGAGGAATACCTAAAATCTTAACCTTGTATTTATTATATTTATAGAGATATTGATGGTTTTTAGAAGCAACGTGTAGAAGATACCCATCACAGGGAAGGGGGGTTAAGTAGTCTGGTAACTTAAGCCGATTTTCATGTCTTTTTTGGAGGGCGTTTTTTGTAGGAAAATAAAAATGAATTTTATTTACATATTAAAGATACTGAAAAAAAAAAAAAAAAATTATCAGTTTATTATTATTATTATTATTGATCGAAGTTGGCACCTCGAAAAAAAAGCGCGTGGGTGGCCCGGGTGATTTTGGCTCTTGATGTTATCTGAAATCAAAAATTCTTGAAAATTCTTAATATGTCATTCTCGTCGGAACTACCGAGACATTTTTTCACCCCAAACTTTTTATTTTACAACCCCTTCTTTGCTGACTTTTTTTTTCAAAGTCCGCCATTTTGTTATTTATCCATTAAATTTAACTTCTGTAGTTCTGACCAGAATGACATGTCTTTAAATTAAGAATTTTCAAGAATTTTTGATTTCAGATAACATCAAGAGCCAAAATCACCGCGGCCACCCACGCGCTTTTTTTTTCGAGGTGCCAACTTCGATCAATAATAATAATAATAATAAACTAAATATCCAAAACGATTCATTTATATTTTCCTACAAAAAAAACGACATTCAAAAAATACATAAAAATCGGCTTAAGTTACCAGATCTTAAATCAATGATATTAGAATTTATAATACAATCTCCTATATGAGCAGAAAATGGCTCATTATTATGAAGAAGGAAACTGGGAGTGTCCAGGCTTGAGCTTGTAAGTCATTGACTTCGCAGGCAAAGTACGAAATGCATGACACCACATGAGTGGAGGCAATGGACTTCAACTGCTGTACCAGCATATCGCAATGATGAAATACATTGCATGGACAAAAGTGATGAATCGGGGCCCGGGTTCAATCACACAAGGTTACTAGAGGTTGTCCGGCAGAGCATCGTGTGCAAAGGAAGCGAAACATATAAAAGCCGTACATCCGACCACCCGATACACCAGTCACCCCAAAGTCCACAATTGATTTGGTTTTACATTGATTGATAAAAATAACAATTATAATAATAATAAATAAATAAACAATCGCGTTTTTAATACATACTCGTATTAAAATGGAGTTTTACCAAATTAAAACTAAAACCATCAAAACAACTGTGTTCTTTGGAGTGTACTCGCCTTGAATATTTTCATCCGATTCTGAGAGTCATTTTCTTTTTTGATTATATTAAACAAAATTTTAAAATCTTTTATTTCGTCCATTAAATACACAGAGTTAACCTTTCCCTTACGGTGCTAAAATAAAAACGCGCTTTCCGGTGTTGGGTAGTCAGTATGCGATCAAAAATTAGCGATTTTAAATCGGAAAAATAAGAAAATTCATGGCTAATCCCCTTAATTAATTATAATTGAAGTCAAATTATAATAATTGAGATTTATTTGCTGAAAACATTAAAAAAACTATCTGGCAACGCTCACGGAACGGGCAGAGGTCCACTCTGGTTGCAAGCCCGAGAGCTACTACCGCCGCCAGTGAGAACATTGAGCTCCTCGCGCTTCCGCGGTAAAGTATGCAAGAGTGAGATGCGAATACAGTGTCGCGCACTCGCAGCGCCGTTTATACACGAATTTGTTTTAAATGTTCACAAAATATCTCCGATGTACCCGATAAATTCTGATTATTATTCATATTATTTTTTAAATCAATGTGTAAATATATTATGGAGGAATAGCTAAAATCTTAACCTTGTATTTATTATATTTATAGAGATATTGATGGTTATTAGAACCAACGTGTATAAGATACCCATCATAGGAAGAAAGAGTTAAACAGCCTATGAGGGTCTACTGGTGGACATAGGTCTCCCCCATACTTCTCCACGTATTCCTATCTTGGGCCTTTCGCATTCAGTCACCAGCAATTTAGCACCAGCAGTTCAGTTGCAGCACAACATCCCTGTTAAGAGTTGTTGATGATGCTTCTGTCTCATAGGAATCACCGATAGGAGAGGAACAACAGAAAAAAGAAGAGGAATATCTTTCAAAAGTTTTAAAACCCCATGCATTTTTTTTACAATCATTAATTCAGCCTATTCCTGTCCACTCTTGGATAAATGCCTCTTACACGCCATTCTGTTTTATGTAGACTACATCCAGGTTATTCCGACATGTCTGTTCAGGTCATCCTTCCACCGTAGTTGCGGTCGCCCTGCACTTCCTTCCCCAGTCTTCTTGTCCATTTTTCGTCTGAGCTTCTGGCTACGTGACCTGCCCGTTGCCACTTTAGAGTGGCTACCCGATGGATGATGTCAGTGACCTTTGTTGTTTCTTTCACCGTATCGTTTCTGACTCTATCTCTCAGGCTTATTCCTAACATGGCTCTTCTGCTAGCAAGACATGTATACGTGACATTTTAACCTAATCTAACGTGTCTCTTCTAGCATGAGATTTTATACATCGTTTGTTCGGTTTGAAGAACATGGAACTAGCCGTTGAATTATTAAATGTTGTGGTATCATTAAAAGATGGCGTTGATAGTTCAAATCAAGGCGTAATCTGAGAATATTTGAAAAATAATTCCTACACCCTAAATATAGGACTATCCGGCTTGCGGTCAAAAAGTACACATGTTTCTTAGATTAAAAAAAATATTACAAAGTAAACTTATTTTAAACAGCTGATTGTCTAAAATGTGTAAATGAGTTTTTAATAAATATGTGTGAATGGATGTCACACGCATAAAATTCAATATTTATTTTGGAAAACAGACATTTTCGTCAATATCAATAATTAATTTAATATACAAGAGGAGGGAGTGTAATTTGGATTGAGGAGAGTGGAGAGATAACGGGAACATTTCGAACATGCAAATTAATTTAAATTGAATTGGTTGCTTGTTTCAATTCCCTTGTTCGAAATGTTCCCGTTATCTCTCCCCTCTCCTCATTCGCTGGTAGGGAGAGCAATCAAACTGCTGAACATGATCGCTTCAATGTTCAAAAGCAATTTAATATTTTATATATCTTTAGTAATTTCTTTTTAAATACAATAAATATTTTTAAATCGTTTATAATACAATCCAGTTAAATAAGTTAATTATTTTTTTATTTGCGTATATAAAATAAAGAAAAAATAAACTACTCGTATTATCAGAAAAACAAACGTAGATCGATATTCCAAAATAAACAAAATATATCATCACCATCTTCAGCGTTACGACCCTCTCATCTTAGTTTCTTCCAAGAAACGTCTTCTTCAGTATATCAGATTTCTCTTAGATTCCATTATATTTGAGTATATTTATCCACCAAGGTGAGGTTCGCACCACGTGGCACGTATTTATGGAACTTAAAACATATTATATTTAAAAATTGATTCCTTATAAACAAATATAAGAATAAATAAAGAAGGAATTGTGGTAGAAGAAGCTTCGCGACTCACGGTTGAGTCGAATACAGGGCAATAATTATTTCACTCACAGGCGTGTCGTCCGCGTACAAATAAGCAAATTGGAACTCACGGGTGAGTCAAAAGCGCACAGGGCAACAATTATTACACCCACGGGCGCGCCGCCCGCATAAAGGACAAGCTGATTAAAACATACGAGTGCGTCGAATGCGAACAAGGCAAACATTGTTTTTCTCACGGGTGAGTTCCCCGCTTCAATCGGGTTAAGTTGATGTTTTAAATTTTGATAACGTAATAATCCTTACAGAGATTGATAAAAACAGTTAAAAATTGATTAACTAACCATCACGCCGTTTCCCCGGAGGGATAGGCAAAAAGGATGGATCGCCAAACTGTTCTATACTGACATAAGTCTCGCACCTCTTCTACATTCACTTACAATGTCACGCACGCTCGTCTATTGTTCCTTTTTCGAACATGGCCGCCTTTCAGTATTTGGTTAATTTGGTCATGTCCTGTTTTCCTTGGTCTTCCTCACACAGAATTAAATATTAAAAATATAAATAATAAAAATAATTTGATAATTTAAAAAATAAATATTATTCATTTGTGGGGGGAAAATGTTAATATATATATTTTTAAACATGGAGAGATGGTTATAATTTTGATACATGTATTTTTTAATAAAATAATATTCGGTTATCCATCATTTCCAGAGCAATATTGCAACTCAACACCCAGCAAAATGACACAAATCACATTTTAGAATATTGCACATAACTTTTTTTTAATCGACAAAATTTGGACTCTGGGTGTTTACGCAACCACAGCTCAGAATCCAAAATTGTATTAATTCCTATATTAGAAAAGGTCACATTTGCAAGATAGATATTTTAGACGCACAGATGTAAGACACAACATTGAAAAATGGATTTGGTACATTTGATATGACAATTGTGATATATAAAAAGAGAGTATATACAAATTTATTTCATTATAAAAAATCTTAAAAATATATATAACCAAAAAAATTTTTTTTAATGTATTTTATAGTATGAAATTTTATGCTGACGTTTGCTATGAATAAGCATTTGTAAAATCCCAAAAATCACGTGAAATATCTTTATTAAAAAAAAACTTTAATTATTAAGATGAATCTATAAATATCATATCTAAAATGATTTGGATTATATTTTTAATTAAATATTTTAATTTGACACCGTCATGTTACGGTAATTACACAATCTTTTCAATTCACAAACTTTATACAATAAAATAAAACAGAAGGATCACTTATGCACTAAAAAGAGTGGAGTTATGTATAAAGGTAGAGGGGTATAATTAGGATTGAGGGGAGTGGAGAGATAACGGGAACATTTCGAAAATGGGAATGAATCGTCTTTCATATTAGTGAAAGTACGTTCAGAAGACAAATACTTTTGACTCTAGAGAGTATATTGTATTCCTAAAGTCAAACCATCTCTCATGCGTTCCTGGTATTATATATTATATATTTACCTATTCTCAATAGATGCCTTTTATTATAATTGTTATAAGTAATATCATTTGAGAAAATAAACTGATTTGATTTGATCTGATTTGAAAATAAATCCTAATTATACCCCTTCCGCCTTAATACATAACTCCACCCTTTTTTGTATATGAAGGATCACTCAGTTTAATTTTATTGTTAAAATATTACACATTGAAAAAGTCTGTGAAAAGTGTAATTAAAGGGTTGAAAAAATACTAAGTGCAGTTATATTTATTAAAATATGAATCCACAACACAAAGTGAAGACAAATATAGAATACATATTTTAATAGTTACGGGGTTTTTCTTTTACCTTGACTTAATCTTTATTTTTTGTTATAATAAAATACTATTATCAAAGATTTAAATCAATGGTAATATAATTTATTATACAATATCCAATATGAGCCGAAAATATCTCATTATTATGAAGAAGGAATCTAGTAATGTCCAAACTTGAAACCATGTCTCCCTGGATCAGGAGCCAAAGGTTTTGTCCCCTAGACCACCACCCGATTTTATGTATTAAGCTTATTCTATTCCATAACCTCGAATATATTTTATTATGTTCACATTTAATAATGTCAAATCAAGAGTCAGAGAAATCGACACGCGTGCATGACACGATATATGAATGTTGAGTCAGGAAAGAAAAGTGTGGCAGTTCATTCTTTCTGTCTACCCCTTCGGGAAGACGGCGTGATGGTTAGTTAGTTAGTTAGTTATTTAATACTTTTATAAAACGGAATTCATTAACATTATATACATAATTGAGTTTTACATATTCCATCATCAATGACGAATCTAAACGGATTCAACACTTAACAATTAATAAAAAGTCAATCTAATCGCATTGTGGCGTATATTTTCGTGCGCCATCGGAAACGCGCGATCGCGTCTCGTTGGGTCACCTATGAACCGCTGGCGAAAACACCCGAAGCTTTAGTTCTGGTTTCTTCGCAAGGGCCGACAACGCCACACGGACAGTTGCGCCATTTTTATACAATTTAATATTGTTAATACAAATTATATGTACTACTCTACTGAATTAGCTAGATTCGCCATTATTCTTAGACTTAAAACTCGTCGATTTCAATAAGTTTTAAATAATTATTTGTTTATAGTGACATCTATTGGAAAAAAATTGAAATTCTCTAATTGTCTCTAAATGGCTGGTTATTTTATTACGAAGATGCCGAATGGTTTAAGTATAAAACAAATAAAATTATTAATTATAACATGTTTCATATCATAACTATATAACTATAGCACGGTGAAATATTTGGGGTATAGTTTGAACTACGCCATATTATTCAATCACTTTGGACCTTTGCACAGTTATTGGTCATTATTATTAACACTTATTAGGATCAAAAATTTATTTGTATTAAAAATTCATCTTTGTTACTTACTTTATATCCGGTGAAAAGAAATAAACTGTTAAATTTTAATACTAATTTCATGGTATCAAAATAAATGTTCTTAGATAAATAATAACTTCATAAAAATCAAAGAAAAAAGGTGTAAAATACGAGTATAATATTAAAAAAAATCGTATCCCTTTACGAAGAAATATTAATCAGTAAATCGTTGTACTAAGAATCAATTTTATGTAATTAGCTAAAAGCGCCATTTTAATTTTGTGGCGTAGATTTTTCAATATGATGATATTACGTGTTTTTTGGGGAAAACTATATATTTTAAATGTAAGTCAGCTTAAGTAATGCAATTTGCGTATCACTCTTTTGTTTTATCACTTTTTTATATTTAATAATTTTTTTATTTATTCACAATGCAATCACCACATGTTTTTTTTTAATCACATAATTCATTTATTTTTTCAGTTGCAACCTATTTTAAATATTATATTGGCTTACTTTGTAGACATGTCACTTATATTGCAATCTTTTTACAGATTTTTTTTCGTTCCTCTAAGGGGGTAACGAGGATTTCAATCGGTCTTGGACAATCGAAAAATTTTGCATGGCATGATTTTTAGATTTTGAAAACAGATATTTTTTTAAATTCGTTTTTGCTCGCAACATCATGTCTTTTATTAAGAAAAAAAAACCTTCACAGAACATCAAATATATTAATATATTTTATATAAAACTCCATATTAAATAATTTATAATGATGAAAACTACAGTTTTCTATAAGTTTTGATATATTTTACGGGAGTGACATGTTTCACCTTGTTATAATAATAATAATAAACATTAATATTTGAACAGCTACGCATTCAAAATATTTGTAAATGTTTTTAAAAGATATTTCTTGATAGCAGTAAATAATTAAAATATATTATATATAAAAAAAACTACTTATTAATATTTTTTATTAGATACGAATATGATCTTCACCATATTAAAAATGCCCTCTTAGGCGAAACATACCACTCCCAAAAATATAATAAAATTTCTAATGACCAGTAATTTTCATCATCATAACAAGAATTTTACACAATTTTAAAAGTGTATATTTTTATTTATTTTAATTATACGTTTAATTACTTTTTTAAACTATTAATTATTCATGTTTTTTTTGTGTCACATTCTAAAATAAAAATATAAATTTTCGTGTGAAAGTTACATCAAAATATTTTATTTTATATACATACATAATTTAAATTTTGTTTTAAGATTTTTATACGAATTTTTTTATGATCCCAAAGCGTAGGTACTTAAGAGAAAATTTTGTAAACATGACCTTATCCAATGAATCAATCCATATATTTTTGAATAAAATATATAATTTTTTTTTGTTTTTGTTTAATTATTTTTATTTTGCAAGAATGTTCCCAATTTTTTTAATGCGTATATATATTTTTAATTACTATTATTTTAATTATTTTTGACATCATTTTTACACACTTATCAGCTACCTTCGAGAGATCTGTGATACGCACTGCACATTATGAAAAAATCCTAAATGAACTCTGTTTTTAGGTTTGAAGAATTACGCCATTAAATTGTCAGTACGCCACTTTAATTACAAAAACTAAATGTTAACTACATGTTTTATAAACAACTTAATCATTTGATTTTTACTATTTTAATAATCAAATAATTATAAACTATTAAAAATATATTAAAATTAAAATGGCGTAGATGACAAAATTATTATATTGTATAATATATATATTTGTATTAAGGACAAAAAATATTTTTGTACCTAAAATTACAAAATAAATCAATGCATATTTCGTAGATTTTATTTTTATTGATTTATTTAATAGTTTTTGGCATTTGCTTTGTTTTTTGTGTTTATTTTTATAGCTATGTTCCATAATTTAATGGGTTTTTTTATATATAATTTTGTTCACAATTTTTCGAATAAATATTTTTAGATATACTAGAAATTATAAATTACACGTGTTTAAACATTAGTCCTATCATTAAAAAAATATATATTACAGATAATTTTAAAATTTGCAAAATTTAATACCGTCAATATATAAATATATTTTTATTCATTTATATGTAAGATAGACATATTTTTATTACGTAGAAATAATTATAGAAAACAAATAGATAGATAGTATTCCTTAAAGGTAAAAAAAAAATATTCCAAAAATTAATTAAATATATATTTTTAGTATAATATGTTAAGTAGTATTGTACAATATTTAAAAAAAACTCATATTAATTTTTTTTAATCTGTCAGAATATTACAATACATATTTTAAAATTAAATAAAAAATATTAAATTCTAAGAGTAAAATGAATTTTTCTATAATCATAAAAATATTAATTATGTATTAAGCATGCTAATGATGGATAGCCGAAATATATTTATTTTATTTTACAAATCACGAAAAAAAAAACATTTAAAAATTAAAATAAATCGATTTTAATGTATCGGTACATCTCAAAAGACGGTGATATTTATTATATATATATTTTTAATTATTATTATTTTAATCATTATTATTACTATTATTGTCATTTTTATTAATATTATTATTATTAAAAATATTACTATTATTATTTATTTATTATTATTATTATTTTTCTTTTTATTATCATCATCATCATATCATCATCATCATCATCATCATCATCATCATCATCATCATTATTATTATTATTATTATTATTATTATTATTATTATTATTATTATTATTATTATTGTTATTATTATAATTATTATTATTATTATTATTATTCTTATTATTATTGTTATTATTATTATTATTATTATTATTATTATTATTATTCTTATTATTATTGTTATTATTATTATTATTATTATTATTATTATTATTATTATTATTATTATTATTTGACAAACAAAATAATAACACCACAAATAAAAAGTGGAAACCATCGTTTTTAAGATGTTCTTAAAGTTTATATAAAAAATATTTTGAATTAAATTATTTTCCTGAGTTCCTTGCTAAATAATTTAATATTTATTAGGAGAAATGAATCCCGATATTTATCATATAAATTTTTCACAACAATAAATGTCTAGTTTCGACTAATAAAGGCGTCATAAATTTATAAAGTTCAGAATGCAATTGATAATTTCAATACATATTTAAATGCAACTAATCATTTTTCGAATTTTTGTTCTATTCATAATTTGAATGTTTGGATGAATCAGGCGGCACTAACAGAGCTCACTGGGAAGACGTTACGGATAGCACGCCACTGACGTTCGTCAACGACTGCGTGTCATTCACGACCACCGTCTCCGCGCGCTACTGGCTCATGGACTGTAGGAATGTTAGCGAAGCTACCAAAATGGCCACCGAGCTGTACAGGTAAGTCAACATCGATCAACAATCAGTGACGCTACTTCCATAGAAGCCCAGAAGCTCGGCTTACGTAAGAAATTTTGAATCAAAACCCAAATCTATGTAACCATACCCCGCATAAACCAACAACCCATCAAATCACATTCTAACAATGTTCCCATCAGACGTAAGAGGAACAGCCACAAGAACTGAACCTCTGTAAGCCAGAAGAGGTTTTGATTAAAAATTTCTTACGCAAGCCGGGCTTCTGAGCTTCTATGGGAGTACCGCCACTATCAACATACACTGAGTGAACAATAGAAAATCATCAATCATCAAACAGTCAGTCAGCAATAGATTAGTATCAAACAATCAGTTAACAATGGTCAACAAATAGATAAGTATCAAACATTCTACAATGGTCAACAAATATATTAGAATAAAAAAATCAGTCAACAATGGTCAACAAATAGATAAGTATCAAACAATCAGTCAACAATAGATTAATATCAATCAACTTGATGGTATGGTATTGATGATTATGAGGAAGTGAAGCAACCTGTCAGAGGAAGGATGAAAGTAAGATAAACGACGTAGAAATGATATCACTGAGAAGAATTGAGGGGAAAACTATAAATTATAGAATAATGAAAGACGAAATAAGGAAGGAATATAAGGAAGGAAGGAATAGCATTCCAAGTAAAATTAGGATAAAGAATTCATATGTTCACTTAAATGGTGTGGACATGTGGAACGAATGCATGAGAAAAGAATGGTTAAAAAGTTGTATACAAACAGTGTGAATGGAAAAAGAAGCCGAGGACGGCCGAGAAAAACATGGCGTGACTAAATCAATCAGTTAATAAAATGGTGGCACATTCGAAATATGAAAAATCGACTAGCGTACATGTTACAACATATGAATAAAGAGGAAGCTCAAGATGTAAGTCAGGATAGAACAGTGTGACGGTTCATCCACTCTTCCTACCCCTCCGTGAAAACAGTGTGATGGTTAGTTTTGGATTTTTTTTAGTTAATATTAGTTCACTCAACAATAAATTAACAACAACAATAGCAACAACAATTAAATTATTATTAACAACAATAATTAACAATCAATCAAATCAGTTACTCAACAATAGATAATTAACAATCAATCAATCAATCAATCATTTATTCAATAATAGATAATCATTAATCAATCATTTACTCAACAATAGATAATCAATAATCAATAATTGACTCATCAATAGAAAATCAACAATCAATCGTTTATAATAATTAATAATTTAACCAACAATAGCAACAATTGTCAATAATCAATAATTTACTCGAAAATAGATAATCAACAATCAATCATTTACTCAATAATAGATAATCAACAATCAATAATTGACTCGACAATAGAAAATCAACAATCAATAATTTACTCAACAATAGCAACAATTGTCAATTATCAATCATTTACTCAACAATAGATAATGAATAATCAAATATTTACTCAACAATAGATCATTCAGTCAACAATAAATAATCATCAATCAATCAGTTAACATATTTGTTATCACCTTTTGTAACATCGAGGCTTAACCTATTTTTACGAGAGACACATTTTTTGCAGAGAGGCGATCCACGTTCCTTTCATGGCAAGATTCGTGGTCTACGCCAAGAGAACCGAGCATCTCCAGGCTCAGCTGAGGGTCTTCTGCATCACCGATGACAGAGAGGAGAAGACCCTAGAAAGGATGGAGCGATTCTCTCAAGTCGCCAAGAGCAAGGACGTTGAGGTCAGTTCAATAAGTATCACTGAATACAGTATTATAAGCAATGGAAATATGTTATCAGTACTGTTTTTAGAATGTCCTGTGTCTATTTTAGGACTCGTTCCGACTACTGAATCTTGAGAGGCTTCATTTAATAGACAGATTATTCTTCTTCTTCTTCTTCCTCAGCCTATTCCCGTCCAATCCTGGACAAAGGCTTCCACGATTCGCTTCCATGTCACTCTGTCCTGTGCAGACTGCATCCAGGTCATTCCGACGTGTCTGTTCAGATCACCCTTCCACCGTAGTTGCGGTCGCCCTGCACTTATCTTTGCTGTACACGGTCTCCAAGTCAGCAGCCTTCTTGTCCACCTTTCGTCTGAGCTTCTGGCTCCGTGGCCTGCCCATTGCCATTTTAGAGTCGCCACCCGGTGGATGATGTCAGTGACCTTTATTTTTTTCTCTCACCGTATCGTTTTTGACTCTGTCTCCTAGGCTTATTCCTAACATGGCTCTTTCCATGACTCTTTGGGTCACTCGTAGTTTCTCAGCACTTTTTTTGGACAGTGTAACAGTTTCAAAACCATAAGTACCAACTGGCAGAACGCAGGCTTCACATTAAATGGACACATTAAAATTAACGAAACTACTCGTAATTCCAAATCATCCCTGAAATTGCCTAAATATTTAATTATCATTAAGAGCCATGAGTCTTCCAGTGTTGGACATAAGCCTCTCTTTCCGACTTCCACAACTCTCTATCCCTCACCATAATGTGTCATTGATCTCTGCTACGTTATAATATCACCAGACCGGGCCTGTTTGTGGTCTGCCTGGGTTTCTGTGGCTGGATCACTCGATCTAATACAAGAAGAATAAGAAGTCTACAATTCGTTGTTGAACTAATGACGAATCTTCCGGAATAACTTCTTCCCATATTTGTTTTATGAGAAGGAAAAGGCAGTAATGAAGGTTTCCTCCTCCATTTTTAAATATTTCAGCGGGAATATTTCAGCCATACCTGCTGAGGTCAATATGACAAGTATTGAGGCTGCCATTATTCAGAGACAACTGCGCTGGGCTGGTCACGTCATCAGAATACCTGAGACAAGACTCCCAAGGAAGATTATGCACTCTCAGCTTACCCAAGGGAAACGCTCACATGGTGGCCAGAGGAAACGCTTTAGGGACTCTCTTAAAGGAAACTTACAAAAGACTGGCATCGACTATGATTGCTGGGAAAAGACTGCAGAAGACAGACCTAGGTAGAGAACAACAGTATATAAAGGCACGCAAGACTTTGAAGCACAGCGCAGAGACGATGTCGCAGAAGGGAGGAAGAGGAGAAAAGAGAGACCACTGGGAGACGGTGACGGCTCCAGATGCCCTAGAATTTGTGGGTCCAGGATCGGGCTCTTCAGTCACATGCAGACCCACAACCGTGAAAGACAGCCTTCCTCGGACACGAGGGACAGCCGATGATGATGATGTTGAATCACAAATCTCAAGATGGCGTCAGTTATAACCTGCGCGAAGTGGTTTACGAAAGTTGACTGATGAATATATTTTGTTTCAGGTGCACGAGAGTAAGCCGGTGTATCTCGAGTTTGGTGGCAACTTCACCCCCGTAGCCAAATCCGGAGAGCAGCCCAAACTGGAGTTCCGCGCTTTCCGCGAAAGCCGCCTACAGCTTAGCGCGATGGTCAGGGCGGAGCACGCTGATGCAGTGGCAAGGTGTCAGTTCATGCGCGAGCCCAAGAGACCAAAAGGAGAACCAGCTCAACCTCCGGTGAGGAGAATCTTCCATTCCATTTTTTCGTTTTTAAAAATACCTCAATTCTATATGATTTAATTGTATCTCAATACAGACGAGGATGCAAATTGGAAACTGAATATAGTTGATCAAGGCGTTTACAGGACTTATGACCTGTCATTGGGTGGGTTAAGTGCACACTTTATGTAATTACAACATTCCCCATTCCACCTTTCTTATGACCATGTCTGACAAATTTTTGGAAGTTGTATATATGTTAAATTCCAACGAGAGATTAACATATATTATATAATCAAAATCTTCATAGATGGCGCATTGAAACTGACATGTGAATTCTGCCGTTGTACTTTAACATATATACAACTTCCAAAAATTTGTCAGACATGGTCATAAGAAATGTGGAATGGGGAATGTTGTAATTACATAAAGTGTGCACTTAACCCAACCAATGACAGGTCATAAGTCCTGTAAACACCTTGATCAACCATATTCAGTTTCCAATTTGCGTCTTCGTCTCTATCGAGATACAATTAAATCATGAATTGACAACCCGCAATAGGTGAAATCTAGTATTCGTATACAAGTATAAGTATACATTCAAAAAAATATTGTAACAAATCAATACTCAAGACGACATTCGTGGCAGAGTGGAAACATTTATGACTGCCACTCTGAAGGTGCCGGGTTCGATTCCCGACAATAACAGTGTGAACAAAATTCTTACTTGGTCTGGTTGAATTCACGTGAAAATCATAGCTACCTATCACATGTCATGAGAATCAATGGCTTAAAAAATGTATAGTCTTCTTCTTCTTCTTTTTGTCCTGTCACACCTCCGTGGTGCATAGGGCCTCAAGGAATCTTCTCCACCCGACTCTATCGCATGCCTGATGCTTAACATCATCCCAAGTGAAGCCTTAAGTGAGCTTAAAAAATGTATACGTACTGTAAGTAATTGGGTTCAAATAACTTGTTGTATACAAGAATGTGAGAAGCATCGGGAAACTACCATATTAAAAGGCTCAAAGGGCATTCCATGAACCAACCGGGTGGTGGTCTAGGGGATAGAACGCTTGGCTCCTGATCCAGGGGACATGGGTTCAAGCCTGGACACGACCAGATTCCTTCTTCATAATAATGAGCTATTTTCTGCTCACATTGAAGATTGTAAAATAAATTCTAATATCATTGATTTAAATCCTTGATATAGTCTTTTTTTTTAAACTAACTAACTAACTAACCATCACGCCGTCTCCCCGAAAGCGTAGGCAGAAAAAATGGACTGTTACACTTTAACCGATGCGGCACTCCATCCTTCTCTTTTCGCTCCGCGGAAGACGCGGTGTGATGGGTTGCGAACCTCATCGCCACCAATAGACATCTCCTGCTATATACAATTTATTTTAGTTATTATATTGATTCTCATTACATGTGATAGGTAGCCTATCTATCGCCATTTTATTGTCACGTGAATTCCACACCAGGCCAAAGACAGTGTGACAATCACACTGCCGGGAATCGAACCCGGGACCTTTGGTATGAAAGTCAGAGCTCTTACCACTCTGCCACGAAGGTCGACGTGAAGAACTGTCCAAGATGTCATAGTGCCATAGTGCCATTGTCCAAGAACCAGCAAAGATCTCTGCTGCAAACCCTGCTGCAAACCAATAACTAGCGATTCCTCCGATTTCGCTGAAAATTTCACAGTTTGACCTCATTGATCCTTGAAATGTTTAGAACGAATCTTTTTCTTCTACCCGTATTAATAAAAGTATCAACAAAATACTCTATTTGTTGGGTAAGTGTTGAAATAAATGCGTAGTCATCTCTCTCTCTGGTTTCAATCCTGGGATTGGTTTGCAGCAATTTCCTCTATTATTGTCTTCCATTCTTCCCTGTCTTATGCGGCTCTTTTGAAATCTGCATATGATGAGCCGCGCACGTCCACCAACAGGTCCTCCAAATACTCTCGGCGTGGGCGTCCCCTAGAGTTTGTCCCCTTGGTCATACCCTCCATTATGGCTTAGGATGTCTTAAATAACTACAATAAATTAAAAATAGAACAGTGAAAGATAATTAATAGATGTCCAAAGATAAATGATCTCGCTTTTTGTTCCAGATCTGCGTCTTAAACATAGTTCTTCCAGAAGAAGTTATTCCAATGGAACTGACTCTACCAGTCTTCGTAGGGAAGTCAAAGACTGACGCCGATGACGAAGAGATGGTAGTGATCAAAACACACATCGTTGCAGACGATACTGAAATCAAGTGGCCAGACAGACTCAGCGACTCGAGGTATGTGATCCCCCACAAATCTGGTAGTATCATAGTAAGCTAAGTAAGAACAACTCAGCGACTCTTCATCTTCTTACTCTTGGTCTATGACGTATGACCTATTTTCGACAGTGAATTGTCCTGGGATGATGACGTCCAGCCATCCTTCCATCTCTTCAGCGGACTTCCTGATAGTCTCTTGTAGCTGGGGTTTTCGTATTTAACAATGTTCGCAAGTCTCGTATTTTTGATGTGGTCTACTTGTTCCTCCCAAAAGCGCCTTCTTCTTCTTCGCCACTTTCATAATATGTCTTCAATACCACAGACAGACGTTGGAGCATTGGACGTTGGACAGATGGAGAGTAGGGTTTTTAGTCCTGTTAGTAATATGGGACGGACGTGGGCCTATATAAGTCACTGTTGCTACAGATCTCAATACCTAGGTAAGTAAATCGGCATAAGTCAACGGCTATATACTCAGCAACTCGAAGCAAATTAACTCACAAGTCTGATAGTACCTGTTGCAATAAGTCTACCTGTATACTTTGTACCTCTTTATCTATCTTAAAGTGATGTCTTCTTTGGCAAATACTCAGATATCTTCTTCTTCTTCCTCTTAGCTTAGGTCGTATGACCTGTTTGTGACGGTGGGCTGTCCTGGGTTGATGATGTCCAGCCATCTCTCCATCTCTTTGGCGGCCTTCCTGGTAGTCTCATGCTGTTTGGGTTTTCATCTTTAAATTTTTTTTCAATTCTTGTATCATCCATGTGATCTACATGGTCTCTCCAAAAGCGCTTTCTGTTTTTTTCCCATCTTACTATGTCCCCAACCACCTTATCGTTTCATTTTTGATCCGATCTCTGAGGGTTTTTGCTCGCAATGGAGCGTAGGGTTCGCATTTCTGCTACTCTAAGAAGGTTTTTAGTTCTATTGGTATCGGCTCTGACCTCTATTCCATATATCATGATGGGGTCAGACTCAGATATCTGAATCTTTGAATATTTACATTTCCTTTGATATGGTAAATTGTATCTCTGAATATTAACTGATTCTGTATGGACTTCTAGAATTACCGCCATGTGCAACCTTCTTGGAATGGACTGGGTACCTTTGGCCTACGAGCTGGGAGTATCCTCAACAACTGTGGCCAGTGTCAGAGAAAGGGGAGCCAATGGAGCCCAGCAGGCAGCCCTGATGCTGAGGATATGGAGGGAGCAAGGAGGACACAAAGCCCATGGTAATAGCAAGTGTAACTATATATATGACTTATCCCCTTCTGAAGGCTAGGAAACTGATATTGCCAATTTTCAAAGACTACAAAATAAATACTAAAAATACAACATTTTGAATGTATACAAATACTTGTAGACAAATACTGGATTTAACCCATTGCGAGTTTGTCATTTTTAAGGATTAATTTTATCTCAATAGAAACGAAGATGTAAATTATTTTTTGGAAACAGAATATGGTGGACGAGGCGTTTACAGGACTTACGGCCTGTCATGGGTTGGGTTAAGTGATCGCTTTATGTAATACAACATTTCCCATTCCGCACTTCTTACGACCACCACGTCCGACAAATTTTTGGAAGATGTATATATGCGTATATGTTGAGGAACACTTCACATATTTTTGTTCAACCTACACTAGCGCCATCCATTAAGATTATGTGTAAGCAAAGTAGGGCGGAATGGGGAATGTTGTATTACATAAAGCGATCGCTTAACCCAACCAATGACAGGTCATAAGTCCTGTAAATGCCTCGACCACCATATTCTTTTTTCAAATAACAATTTACATCTTCGTCTCTATTGAGATAACATTAGTCCTTATAAATACTAAAAATAGCCTATAACATCAAGTAGTTTGACCCCAACCATGTATGCAGACAAACGAAACAACTGGACAAATCAGATCTGAACAAATTTAAGACCTTAGAAATAGTACACAGAGTGATCACGGAAGAGACAACAGACAGTACCAAGAACTAATTAAAAAACCTCAGACCTACACAGGCACTGGACTAGAAACTGTAACAGATATCACTTACCAAAAGCACGGATAAACACAGGACTTAGGTGTTTCGGAAAGTCCGGTCCGTTTTTGTATGAAAATCTCATTTATTTGAAAGGTTAATCCCATTAGCTTCCCCAAAACCGTTTTACCCGGTTTGAAGAGTTCATTTTTCGGTCAAACATTTTCGATCTTCCAGAGCGATGTTTGCCTTCAATGCTAAAATCACCAGCTTTGAATCGTCTATACCATTCTCTGCATGATTTATCCGATGAGGCATAATCGCCATAAACTTCCACAAGCATTTCATGCACCTTGAAATCCAATTAAAATAGAACAGCAGAACTTCCAGAAAATACTTCTTATTTATCACGAAAGTCGACATTTTAAGGAGCGATAAAACAAATGTTGTTGTGAGAACTGTTGACGAACTGAACTTAATTGACAGATGCTCAGACTTACTAAAAAAAATGGCCGCCAGATTTGAAGACTTGAAGCAGCCAGAGCCCTCCGTTGTCAAACGGACCGAACTTTCCGAAACATCTATTATAATATTATACAACGGACTGAAACTCTACAACGACCTACCATTGAAACAAAAAGACTTTAATAACTTTAAAATAAACCTTAAAACTCATATATTAGAATGTAAGATGTAAATAATGAGTGTTTTTTTAGAGGTATACAATACTCGTACATATTCAAAATGGAAAGAAAAAAAAAACACATTAAAATAATGTTAATGTCTATGATATTGGCTTTATTTAACAGATAATTTTATGCCATTATTGTTTAAATATAATTTTGGGCATATGAGCGCCACGGCTAGCTCGAATGAAGCGCAATCGTGAAGTCCAATTTTCGATAAATGTCGTCTTTGTGAATGCGTATTATCCACTAGAGTGTACGTGGTGCGAAAACGATCCATGGTCTTCCGAATAACTTGCTCGGATGGACGATTATGTCGACCGTAAAATGGACGTAGTGCACAATAAGTTCGGCGAACCGAAACACGATTTTCAAAATTAATTTGCACAATCTGCAAGTGCTGTTCTGACGTCAGTCTATTCAAGGTAAAATGGCAAAATGTATTGACTACAAATCAACTGTCAACTGTCAAATTGACAGTCTTTAGAAAAAATTGTTTATAGTTTGAAAACCAAACCTTAAAAAAACACCCTCATTGTATTGATTGTGTATATACGAGTATTCCATGTATGTATATATTTTTTTGATGAATCATTATATTATTGGTATATCTAAAACACAAAAGGAACAAATTGATGAATTTTTTATGATTTCCAGATAATTCATTGGAACTTGCATTATGTCGCATTGGAAGAGAAGATGTGTTGCTTCCACAGAGTACAATTGATGTTGAAAGAAGAATCCAAAGAAATATTTATCAAGAACGACAGTCATCTGAAGAAATCGTTGGATACAAGAGTCCAGATTCCGGTAAGAGTAAAAAAGTCTTCACAAAATTTATAATTCAAAACTTTGTATAATATATGGGCAAAGTAGAAGGAAAGCCACTACAAAGACGACCATTAATCCGATGGTCCTATCAAACCAGGGAGCTCTAGCCTCTCAACAGCTGCAGCCTGGAGACTGATTAGTGACAGGAGCGCATGACAAGCCATGGTGGATAGTCTACGAGATGGACACAACCCTGTAATAAGGAATATAACTAAGAATAGATCAAATATATTCATCATCATCACCTTCAGCCTTTAGTCGTCCAGTACTGAACATAGGCCTCCCTTCCAGACCTCCACAACTCCATATCCTATACAACGCATTGGTTCGGAGCAGACTCGAAAGTGGTTCTGTGATATGGAGTCCTCACGAGGCGAGATATTCCGTTATGCTGAAGAGCGTTCAGAAAAAAATTCTTAGGTATCCCTACATGAGAGAGTATGGTAGTTATCCGTGGCTCTATCTCACGGCATTTCTTTTAGGAATGCTTGGAACCAATTCTTTACAGCTTCGAAGAGATGGGCATCTCATAACCCATTTATTTAGATTACTCGGGGAATATTTCGATAACTCTGCCGTGCTGGAGGGTGTTCGGCTTTTTGTTGGCGACTCCCAGCTGTCGATCCATCTCTTTGGTGGTCTGCCCGGGGGTCGTCTACCTCGGGGCTGGCCGTACAACACAATAAAGAGGAGTCTGGATGGATCCAGTCTCTCCAAATGATCCATTCATTCCAAAAAAATATATCTTCTTCTTCTTTCGGTGCCGTGTCAGGTCCCCCAACGTTGGCGATCACTACAGCAAAGGCATCTCTATCTTGCGCCATTTAAAACAGGTTCTGAACTCTTGTTATTCCTGTCCCCTCTCGTCATAGTGATTCCTTGGAAAAGGTGACCAGAGTGGTTTCCCGTTGCCTTCTCTGGTGGATTTTTCTGTCGGGTTGACCTCCCCTTAGCTGGTTGGATCTGGTTTGGAGGCGCCAGAAACTCGCCTTTCATCCCCTCGTTATCTGCTGTGATCACACGGTTATGAGTGTGATCCCATTGCCCGGGGTTCGCGACAGGGACGCTAACGAGTTGGACTTTATTTTGTTTTTTTAAAGGAACATAGAAGTTCCCACCACATAACCGAGGCTGTTATAGGGTGTAGCGGCGCCCTTTTGTCAGCCTAGCTCGTACACTTCCTGGGCCTGTCCCCGGTCCATCCGGGACTTACATTTAAAGACGGCAACAACAAGGGGGTGCCAGACCACATTTAATCTACCCCATTTTACTTCTATGCTCCGCTGTGCTTTATTGAATAAATAAGCATTATACATGAACATTTTAGAAACATTACATAAAAGATAAAAAGAATGATACACCACAGGAATATACAGCGGGAAGAACAGGAGAGGCAGAGGAGACAAATGCGGGATGGGAAAAAAAAAGGTGGAGTACAGTTTTTGGCATGCAGGACAAAGGACGAGGCTTAGGAAGCATTTCATAATATGTTGTACTAGTTGGACTAGTCAGTAGTATTGCCGGTGGAATGCAACTGGGCGTTTCGCAGCATTTTATAGAATCACACCCTCCAGCAAGATGTGACTCGCCGCGACCCTACTGACAATTCGAAAATATATACTGATTTTTATTATTACGTTTTTTACAGAAATCATCGAGAAAGAGAGACTAGAGCAGACCATTCTAGAGCAAGAAGACTACAACAAATCTTTGGACGACGACACTTTGGAAAGACTGCAGCGGGAGCTGGTAGACAAGAAAGATTTTGGAATGGAGGATTCCGTGGGAGGGGACGAGTCCAAGTATTCTCCCGAAGAGAAGTCCTACAAAGAAGACAAAGACGATCAATTCGACCAAGATGAAGCGAGCGACAAAGAAATTTCTCTGTCGCCTTCGGAAGAAAGCGAAGAGGAAGAAGGTATTATACTCTACTTCTTAACTAACTAACCATCACGCCGTTTCCCGGGAGGGGGATGTATCTCCACATTGTTCTATCCTAACATAGCTCTCGCGACTCTTCTACATTTACACAACGTGACATGCACACTCGTCGATTGTTCCTACTTCGAACATTTTTTTTTTTTTTTAAAAGACTAACATCAAGGATTTATATCAATGAAATTGAAAAATTTATTTACAATCTTCAATGTGAGCAGAAAATAGCTCATTATTATGAAGAAGGAATCTGGTCGTGTCCATGCTTGAACCCATGTCCCCTAGATCAGGAGCCAAGCGTTCTATCCCCTAGACCACCACCCGGTTTGGTCATGCCATGTATTCCTTGGCCATCCTTGACTTCTTTTTCCATTCACAAAACTTTTATAAATATTTTTAACCATTCTTTACTCATCCATTCGTTCCATATGTCCAAACCATCTAAGTGACCCTTTCTTAATTTTATTTATCACGCATTCATCCGCCTTATATTCCTTTCTTACTTCATCATTAGATATTCTATCATAAAATAATGAAAACAAAAAAATATATATAAAAATTTCTTTATTATTATGTATTTAGTGTGCTACCACTATTATGTATTTAGGTTTCGGCAGCTTGCTGCCATCGTCTGGTGCCGAAACCGATGAAACCGAAACCGATCGAGCCGAAACCGAAACCGATCTGGTTCCGATGCCAAAACCGGTCAAACATAAACACAAGTGAAAGCACACTAAATAAGAGTACATAATAATAAATAAATTTTGTATCAGTTATTTTTTTGTTTTCATTATTTACCAAGAAATTTCAATTAAAAACATTAATTATTTTCTATACTACATTATTTTTCCGCACATTCTTCTTAGTGACCTCATTTATAGGGCATGTATCCTACTTTCATCCTTCTTCTGCCAACTCTAATCTTCAATTCCATACATTCAGGGTCGACACTAAAACTCCATTGTGCACTGCCATCTTTGCATCATTCGATATATTTCTATTTGCAGTAATGACTCTACTTCTTTCGTCTGGATTTTTAGCTTTATTTGTTCAAGCAAAAATAATTGCCTTAATACAGTGTCCAATGATTTCACTAAGACCTAAATATGAGTCAGTAGCTCTTTAGAGAGTTATAGGATACTCATATCTTAAATATCAATAAAGGTGTCAAACAGGACTACGTAATATCCCCGTGGTTATTTAATCTGTATATGGACAAGTGTATGAAAGGGTTGGATGTAGGTGCCAAAATGAGCGAAGTGTCAGTAAGCTGTCTCTTGTATGCGGATGACGCTGTCCTACTTGCAGACAACGAGCACGAACTACAAGTCCTGGTGACTTTTATATATGAGGAATGAATGCAAAATGATCTGATGATGAATGTGAATAAGTCCATTTTTGAAAAAGAAGAAATCATGACAGTCTGCAACATTACCGTGAATGGTGAAAATTTGGAGCAAGTAGATGAGTTCGTGTATTTAGGCAGTATGTTTACAAGAGATGGGCGAGTGGAGAGGGATATTGAAAGAAGGGTTGGGGCAGGCATCAAAAAGGTAGAATGGCAATGCACAATGGTGTTCTTCTACCGACCCTTGTGTATGGAAGCGAAGCATGGAACTGGCAAAAGAAGGATGAAAGTAGAATAAATGCAATAGAAATGAGATCTCTTAGACGAATATGTGGATACTCTGTGTATGATAGGGTGTCGAATGAAAATATAATAAGTGAATGCGGTGCGAATGATGGTGTTGTGAACAAAATAATGAAAGGATCATTGAAAAAACCGAGGAAAACTTGGCACGATCAAATAAATCAAATATTGAATGTCGGTCATGTGAGGAGTCAGAGAAATCGACGCGCGTGCATGACACGGTGTATAAATGTTGAGGAAGCGAGAGAAATACGTCAGGAAAGAAAAGTGTGGCAGTCCATTCTTTCTGCCTACCACTTCGGGTAGACGGCGTGATGGTTAGTTAGTTATTTAGTTTTTTATATCTTAAATGTCTCCAGATGGTTATTCTAATGATATTTATATAGGTATTAAGAAGAGCGTTGCTGAAAGAAAGCTACAAATAACAAGGAAGCTCAGCTCTGCTAAGGTACCAGCATCGAAACAAAAAAAAGAAATCAAAGAAGAAATAATTGAAATAAAGAAACAAATCAACCCAGAAATCAAGAAGTTCCACGTTCAACAGGTATGAATACATATTTTTTTAATCTACCAATATCCTGTAGTCTTCTTTCGGTGCCGTGTCAGTCCACCCAACGTTGGCGATCACTACAGCAAAGGCATCTCTATTCAGCTCCATTTGGAACAGATTCTGAACTCTTGTTATTCCTGTCCACTCTTTGATGTTCTGCAGCCAGGACAGCTGCCTTCTACCAACTCCCCGACGTCCCTCCACTTTACACATTAATATCAGTCGAAGGAGGTGGTAATTTTCTCCCCTTAGCACATGACCCAAATATGAGACCTTTCTAATTTTCACACTTGACAACAGCTTTCTATTGGCTCTGGTTCTCTGCAGTACGTCTGCATTACCCTATCGGTCTACGGTATACAGAGCATTCTGCGGTATATCCACATCTCGAACGCTTCCAACCGGTTCGTTACATTCACTTTCAGAGTCCAGGTTTTGCAGTCATATTGTAGAACAGACCATATATAACATTCAATCATTCTTTGTGTTTCAAGTTAAGATTATCGTTGCAAAAGAATGTTCTCATTTTATTAAATGCAGCTCTTGCAACTTCAATTCTACATTTTATTTCAATGTCCGGGTCAAGCGCTTTAGTGATAATGCTGCATCAATATCCTGTATATATTCAATTAAATCTGTGTTTTTTGATGATCCAACCTTGTTTTCAGATATCCCGAGAGGAATCAAGGGAGACCATAGGCAAAATGTCCAAGAGATCATCAGAAGATGAAGACATATCGAAATCGGTTACCTCACCCCCAATAGAACACGTCGAACCGCCGAAAGAAAAAGTACTGCCAAAAGCGGGACCAAGACACATGCCGAAGCACGTAAGAAACGAATCCATGATCAGATTCTCATCAGGTGATTTCTCTGACATTAAGGTGACCCAGAAGAAACCAGACGAAAAGATAACTGAAACTAGAATTAAAGAAGAAATCACCATGATTGACAACAGGCCTGTTCACAAGACTGAGATGAAGACAGAGACCATTACCATCAGCGGGGGAAGCTCAAGAACCATCACAATTGATGAGGAATGCGTCACACTAACAGATATAGCTCAGCTTCCATTAAAAGACAAAATCAGCTCTTTCGAGAGTAAAATGTTTACAGAGAAAGCCAAAGTCGGCACTGACACCTTCCAAACAAAGGTGAAATTGAGAGACGAATTTAAAGTGAAATCAATCGATGAACCAAATATAAAACTTACGGAAGAAGCTCTCAAGAAACACACAGAAAGACAGACCACTACAACGGAATACACGGAAGAATTCATAAAAGATCAATTACGAACGCAGGAGGTGAGAGCCAAATACACCGCAAATCAAATCGACGAAAACGAAAAGGTATTCGGCGACCCCGGCAGTCCTGATCTTGTATCCGACTTCGCCGCAGACCTGATGAAAGCAGAGGAGACGTTCAGAGCGTCTGCTGATCACACAAGCGAAAAATATAACGACAACTATTTCAAATCTAGCCAATTGCCCAAGACTTATCCTCGCGCAATGAGAACTGATTCAACCATTGTTCAATTTTCTTCTGAAGAAGATAACGAATACATGAAAAAGTCAACGGACTCTGAAACTGAGACAGAGAGCCAAAATGTAACAGTAAAACAACAAATAGGTTTGTTGGAAGAACAACTATCGAGTATCAAAGTTCCAGGACAGGCCAAATTGGACCCGATAGCCACGCCTAGGTCAAACATTCCCAAAGAGAGTGTTAGGTCTCCCAAATCACCAAAATTAACAATTAACATTGAGCAAGAGCTCATCGAGGAACCGTCCGAAGACTTCATCAGCAGGGAAGTGAAAGTGTTGGAACACGACACCGTGAGAGCGTTGAAAGAAACGGCTAACGGAAATCTAAGAGTGGACTCCCTTGAAGATTCGTTGCACATTTCTTCGGATGAAGACGCCCAGATCCAGCCAACAGATGATGAAAGCGAAACCCATGTCAAAGGAATTTTGGATGAAGTTGCTGATTCCACCTCAAAAATAGTAAGTTTCTTAACTAATTATCGTATATTTGAAGGCAGACATTTGCTCTTTTCTATTCACATTCCATAGATCACATTATTCGCCTGAAATTTATATCTGTCTATTAGATCTAATAGATTTCCTATGGATTTTTGTTCCATTCACATTGTTAATTATCTTTTCATCTGAAATGCTTCTCCCTTATTATTATATTTCCACCTTTCTTTTGCAAGTTAGATTCCCATCAACTTATATCGAAGTTTAACATTCTTAATTATTTTTTTACTACTAATTTATCTAAAACATCTCATTCAACTTCAGTTTTTTATAATTGCATCTTCTTTTGCTAGTTTCATGGTTAACTTCCATATCCAAACGTCAGTTAGTTTACTATGTTGCTTTAAACTAACCCTACTTTCAATATCCTTCTTCGTTTGACCACGGAAACCCGCTATCCAAATACACAAACCAAATGCCGTGGCTCTATCCCACGGCATTTCTTTTGGAAACGTTGAGACCAACTCTCTACAGCTTCGAAGAGTGGTGCTGGAGGATGTTGGTCTTTTTGACCCAGGTAGATATCTCCAACAGCGACAACATAGATTGTTTTACATTCCGGCCACCAGAACCAACCTTTTCTTAGGTCTTTAACATTAGTGAAAGTACGTTCAGAAGGCAAATATTCTTGACTTTAGAGAGTATCTTGTCTTTTTAATATCGGTTCATCTCTCATGGGTTCCTGGTATTAACTAACTAACTAACTAACCATCACGCCATTTCTCCGGAGGGGTAGGCATATAGGATGGATCGCCACAATGCTCTGTCCTGGCATACGTCTCGGGATTCCTCTACATTCATACATCGTACCATGCACGCACGTCGATTATTCCGACTTCGAATGTGGCCGCCTTTTAGTAATTGATTAATTTGGTCATGCCATGTTTTCCTCGGTCGTCCTCGGCTTTTTTCCCACTCACGCTGCTTGTGTACAACTTTTTAACCATTCTTCTCTCATCCATTCGTTCCATATGTCCAAACCATCTCAAGGATCCTTTTTTAATTTTATCCATGATGCCATCATCTGCCTTACATTTCTCTCTTATTTCATCGTTCGGTATTCTATCATACAACGTTTTCCCGCACATTCTTCTTAGTGATCTCATTTCTACGGCGTTTATCCTGCTTTCATCCTTCTTTTGCTAGCTCCAAGCTACACTTCCATACATGAGGGTTGGCACTAGAACTCCATTGTGTAATGCCATTTTTGCTTCTGTGGATATATTTCTATTTGCAGTAATGACTTTGAGTGCGCCATTTATTTTATTCCCAGCACCAACCCTTCTTTCGATGTCTTTCTCCATTTTTCCGTCTCTTGTTAACATGCTTCCCAGATACGTAAATTCGGTAACTTGCTCCAATTTCTCCCATCGCACTTATATTACAAATCGGTATTATACGAGTATTGAATATATTATATTTTATCTGTACTCAATAGATGGCTTAAACATTAATATGTTTGTAAGGTCTCTTGAGATAATAAACTGATTTGATTTGAAAATCCGATGGAAATTTTATAATTTTTTACTTTTGTGCATCTTGCTGGGGTGGAGGGGAGACTGATCTGCAATGCCGGACCTCGTCCTCCTCTTCCTTAGTTCAATTGCATTATTTTTCTTCCCTTAAATATATAGTATAAACTTCCTATGTTACCTTCCCTATTTCACATATTAAATAAATTTGATTATTTCCCCCCTCCTGCATTTTGTCTCCTCCCTCCCTCCTGTGCCTCCTGCTGTGCATTATTTCTTTTTTGTTCTTTCTCTAACACATGTTATTTATGTATCAATTGTATATTTTCTTTTGCTGTTGTATTGCTATGTGTGTACGGCGGGACATCGAGGGAGAGTAGCGTAGCTTAAATGTGGTCTGGGTCCCCCTTGGTTGCAAATATATATTATTATTTTTAAATGTAAGTCCCGCATGGACGGGGGACGGGCCTAGGGAGTGCACGAGTGAAGCTGATGAAAGGCGCCGCTGCGCCTATAACAGCTTCGGGTAAGCGGAGGGAGCCCTCTATGGCTCGGCCATATTAAAAATGTTGTGCATTTCAAACTGACACGTGTTGTAACTCTCCAATTAAATCTCTTTGAATGGTTCAGGTCGACTCTGAGGCCAAACAGACATCAGTCGAGGCTAAAATCGAGCAATTCCAAACAATGCATGCGAGGTCGGATTCCCTCGGATCAGACCTGTCCAGACCTTCAATCCCTAAAGGATCTCCATCGCACTCTGGAGCCGAAAGGACGGACTCGTCTCAGCTCGCTGAACCGAGTACTGACAGAGATATAAGCTTGGTATCTCAAACAGATTCGAAGGTATGAGTTTTCAAATCGTTTTTTTACACACTAGACCAAGACATTGAAATACAATGGTCCAAACATAAAAAAAGCAGAATACGTAATAATAAGTTATTCAGGGTTTTAATAATGGGTTACATATGTAATGTTCTGAAAGAGTGATAAATACAGCCGCAAATAAATTACCAATAGGAAATCGAAATGCAGGAAGATGGCGAGACAGTTGGACATCTGCATCCCATTGTGTAACCCATTATGAACTCCTGTAACCCATATGGGTTACAGGGGTTCATAATGGGTTACACAATGGGAAGCAAACAAATAGATATAATATGCTATGCAGATGATGCGGTGCTAATAGCAAACTCTACTGTACCAATTCCACATATCATCTCAAAGATTCAACATGAAATTCTCCATAGACAAGACAAAGAGCATGGTTACACCAAGGCAACCAGTAAGATGCAAGCTTGCATTAGATAATAAAATCGGGTGGTGGTCTAGGGGAAAGAGCGCTTGGCTTCTGATCCAGGGGACTTGGGTTCGAGTCTGGACACGACCAGATTCCTTCTTCATAATAATGAGCTATTTTATGCTCATATTGAAGATTGTAAAATTAATTCTAATATCATTGATTGAAATCTTTGGTATTAGTCTTTTGAAAAAAAAATCATAGAACAAGTGATATTGATGTATCAAGCAGCAGTGACCTCTACGGAGAAGTAAGTGAACTTACAAACAGGGCCGCCATTGTGGCTGGCTGCTTGACGAATACTGTTTGGAAAAATTAAAAATATGCTAAAGGAGAGCAAAATTCGAATCTACAAGACATGCGTTCGTCCAATAATGATATATGGAATAGAAACGAGAGCTGACACCATCAGAACAAAAAGTCTCCTAAGAATCACAGAAATGAAGACTCTCCGATCCGTTGCGGGAACGACACTCAGAAATTCTGAAATAAAAAAGATCTGCAATTTGGAAGATGTCGTACGATGGGGTAGACTGAGAAGACGCTACTGGGGAAATCATGTGGAAAGAACATGTTCTGAAAGAGTGATAAATACAGCCGCAAATAAATTACCAACAGGAAATCGACCTGCAGGAAGATGGCGAGACAGTTGGACATCTGCATCCCAGGAACAGGCTCCAAGAAATAACAGGACACAGTCCTAAATAAAGCTGAAGAAGGAGAAGAAGGTTGTTCAGAAAGTAATTTTTCCCCGACAGAGAAACATGTGTTGTGAAATTACAATGTTTTCAACAAAGGAAACATTCAAATGTGAATCCACAACACAAATTGATGGTGAATATATAATAAAAGAGATATTTCAAAAGCAATTTCTGGGCCTTTCAACATATCACGGAGACATATATAAACTAACACCTGACCAACGAATCGGAATAAAATGACTCTATTTAAAACGTGATAGATATTACTGCCACACCAAAGGTACCGAATTCGATTCCCTGAAATGGCTGCGTGATTGTCACACTGTCTTTGGTCTGGTGTAGAATTCACGTGACAATAAGATGCCGGTAGATTAGCTATCTAACAAATGTCATGAAAAACAAATATAAAAATTGTATACAGGTTCAACAAACTATCCCATAGACCCAAATAGCATCCCAAGAACTAGCAAAAGTGTCACGCTTTGCTGCAAACCAATCCCTTTGATTGAAACTAGTGAATCTATTTTAAAAGAATGGTCGTAGTAAGTCCATGTAAGGTCGTGGTGGTCGTAAGAAGTGCGGAATGGGGAATGTTGTTAAACATAAAGCGATCGCTTAACCCAACCAATGACAGGTCATAAGTCCTGTAAGCGCCTCGACCACCATATTCTGTTCCCAGAAAACAATTTACATCTTTGTCTCTATAGAGATACAATTAATCCTTATTAAAATAATGACTTTACTGTTCTTGTTGCAGAATTATTCCAGGGAATCCAAACCAACAAGAAGCGATTCTCTGGACGAGGCATCCCAATTCTCTGACATGGAAGAGACCCAGATCGGAGTGGCCCATGTTGCTGCCTCGGCAGCGGCTCTGGGATTCGTATCAGGCATCATGAAGGCAACGGAGTCACCCAAAAGGGACGTCTTGAAGGATGCCAAAGCCGAAACCATGATGTTCCTAGACCAAGAGCACATATTCAGCTCCAGCGAACTTGGCGGGAAAGTGTCCAAAAAATATGAATCAGCCAAGCCTGAACCAGAGAAGGCTAGTAGATATATTTTAATTAAATTTTATTTTAATTTTTTCACATAAAATATGTATAGTACAATTTAGATTTTAAAATTTTAGCCCAAACCAGTATTGACTGAACAGCCAAAACGAGATGTAATCGGTAATGCGAGAGCAGAGACCCTGAAATTCTTGGAGCAAGAATACGTCTTCAGCTCCAGCGAACTTGCAGACAAAGCTAGGAAGGACAAGGTAAACAATTTAAAACTTGATCAAAGTGTCCAATTTTTCACTGACAAGGGAAGAGCACAACATAGGAAATTGACTACGTAACACGATTTTGCAGGATTTTAGTGGCATTTAATAAAGTTAGAACATTATTTTCCAACGATAATCTTAACTTGAACCTCCGACAAAAAATGATTAAATGGACTGTTCTACTATATGAATGCTCCGTATAGTAGAACAGAACATTTAATCATTAGAATGCTCCGTATACCGTTGACCGATAGGGTCAGTAATGCAGACGTACCTCCTGTAGAGAGACAGAGCCAATAGAGAGCTGTTAGTTGTCGAGTGTGAAAATTAGAAAGGTCTCATATTTGAGTCATGTGCTAAGGGGAGAAAAATACCACCTCCTTCGACTAATATTAATGGGTAAAGTGGAGGGACGTCGGGTAGAAGGCAGCTGTCCTGGCTGCAGAACATCAAAGAGTGGACAGGAATAACAAGAGTTTAGAACCTGTTCCAAGTGGTGCAGGATAGAGATGCCTTTGGTGCAGTGATCGCCAACGTTGGGGGGACCTGATACGGCACCGAAAGAAGAAGAGGATTGTAGTACCCTCTAAAAGTTGTCTATAGTCAAAGTAAGAAGAGCAACAGAATAGAGATAGCAAGCTATTCGCTCAGCCACCTAGCTATTGAAACTAGTGGAGAATTTTCTAGAAACTGGCTAACTATTGCGCTTTCTTACTTTGATTATGGATGACTTTTAGGGGGTCAATTTTCCATGTCATGTTCTTCCCTTATTAGTAGATAGTAAATTTAACATATTCGTGTGTTTATCAGACTCCAGATGATCATGGCATCAGTGCAAAGGCAAGACAATTCATCGAAACAGTCCCTGAAGACGAAACAGCCGTCCAAGATTGTTTCTTCTCAAAGAGAATATATTCAGACTCCTTGGAAGAATCTGAGCAATACGTCACGGATAATGACTCAAGACGCGCCTCAGAAGCTGACTCCATCAAATCTGATAAGTCGGAGCACGCTGGAAAAGATTTCAAGGACAGAATGTCTAAAATATCATCGGAACCCGAGGAAGGAGCTGATTCCAGCCTGATTGATGATGAAAAGCTGGACTCCGACAAGGAACCCAGCGTAACAGACGTTAAATTCGAATTCGTCAAGGCCAAAAAGTACAGCAAAGAGGATTCTAGTGAATCAGATAAAAAACCGACTGCCGAATCAAGCGATGCCGCGCAGGACAGTCTCTTCAAGAAGATGACTCCAAAAAGACACGCGAGAAACGAATCCGTGTCAATCACTAAGTTCTCTTCGCTGGAGCTGAAAGATTCAATGACAATCGTCCCTCCGGAAATTCCCCAGCGAGCCACAGAGTTCCAGATGTTTGTTACCGAAGCCACAGATGACTTCAACGACGAAAGGGGTTCGTCATTCGAGAAAGAAGAACTCTCTGACAAGATATCTTCCGAGAGCAGCCGAGAAATTGAAATGTCCGACAAGAAATGGTCTGAGGGAGGCGTATCAGACAAAATATCATCAGAAGATGCCGTCACAGATAAAATCTCAAGTGATAGTCCTGCAAGAGTGGATCTGTCTGATCCCAAAGCCTCAACAGATACTTTACTCCGTGCCGCAGCTAAATCACCCGATCTAATCATTGACGATGACGATAAGAGCATTGAAGAAAGGGTTATGGTATCGATGAAGGGTGATCTATCAGCATTGGATAAATTGGAGTCGAAACTAGCAGAAATGAGAGGAGACGTCATTCAAGATGCAAATGCTGCAGCTGCGAAGCTGGACGACACTCTTCACAGTAAGTATTGTTGAATATAACGAATTGATTTTCTTTTTCTTCTCTTTTTCCTCTATATCCCATCATTTTGAGTCCATCTACCTCATCAAACACTCTTCAAAATATCAATCTTTGACAGCGGTTCTTTCCTTCTCGTACATGTAGCTAGTAGACGTCCTTTGCCTTTCTTTCCATTTTCAAGAATTCAAACAATCCGGTGAGTAATTTGGCATTGGACATTTCCAGAAGGATTAAAACGGGCTTCTCTCGGAAGCAGTAGCGCTGGTGAAGGATCCATAGAACTCCAAGCTGGAGTCTTGGGAAGTAAGAGAGCCTCAGACGCTCCAAGTCTAACAGACTCTAGAGACTATACATTCGAAGAATCAGAAGACAGTATACCACACCATGTCCAACATGACGTAGAGATCAGGGCTAAAGCCATTCTTGGTAAGATTTAGCTCAAAGTGGTCCGAAGCGTAATTTATATTATAAGATTTTGCTATGTAATATTTTAATGGTATTTTAGAACCCATATACGACAAGGCAGTAAGGACAATGAGAGGAGATTCCTTAGATGATGTAGAACCATTCTGCATGGATCAGGAATCTGGTTCACCAAGACTACCTGGAATCCTGGAAACTCAGTAAGAAAACTTTTATTTAGTGATAGAAAAATACATATTATTAAACAACCATTCAATCACTTACTTACTTACTTACTTAGACAGCCGTTGTCGCCCACTGCTGGACATAGGCCTCCCCCATACTTCTCCACGTATCCCTATCTTGTGCCTTTCGCTTCCAATCGCCAGCAATTCTTCTAATGTCATAGGACCATCGTGTGGGGGGTCTCCCTCTGTTTCGTTTGTCTTCGAATTCAATCACTACTCTGAAATAATTGGCAGAGAAGATGCAACGGCACATTCTCCTAACCTGAGATAGTCTTCTAGCCATTTCCTCGTTCATGTAGCATGCCATGCACGTATGATTATTCGGATCAAACAGTTTGAATTCTGTGGCAATCTATGGTACTCCTCGTTCTTTTGTGAATTGCGATTCTTCTTTTTCCTTGCCATTTCCAACTTTAAGTGGGGTCGGCCCTCCTAGCGTGATTCCTCCAGGGCGCTCTGTCTTGGGTCAGCTCTTTGTTCAGTCCACATTTCTTGAGAGTGGCCCCAATAAATAACCCCCCATTTTGCCAAAGACCAAACCATCTCAATCTGGCTTCCTCATCCTTACCTCTATTATAACCCATTAGTTCAGAGCAGACTCGAACTTAGTTCTGTAATATGGAGTCCTAGCGAAGCGATATATTCCGTTATAATGGAGAGGGTTCAGAAAAAAATTCTGAGGTATCTCTACATGAGGAGTATGGTAGCTATCCGTGACTCTATCCCACGGGATTTCTTTTGGGACCAACTCATTGCAGCTTTAAAGAGATGGGCATCTCATAACCCATTTCATTAGACTATTCAGGGGATAATTCTAAAACTCAGCCGTGCTAAAGGATGTTGGTCTTTTTGTCTCTGATAGATATCTCCGACAGCGACAACATAGATTGTTTTACCTTCCGGCCACCAGAACCAACCTGCCTGCCTATGGTGACATCACTTGGAAAGCTATTAGTCTGCTGAATGCGTCTCCTCGGAGATCGACGTCTTTTATATTAGTGAATGTACGTTTAGTAGACAATTACTCTTGACTCAAGAGAGTATCTTGTTTTAATAATGTCGAACCATTTCTTATGCATTCCTGGTTTATCCACAATATTTTATTTTATTCTTCTTCTTCTTCTTCAGCCTTCCTCAGAGTCGCCACCCGGTGGATAATGTCAGTGACCTTTGTTTTTTCTCTCACCGTATCGTTTCTGACTCTGTCTCTTAGGCTTATTCCTAACAAGGCTCTTTCTATTGCTCTTTGGGTCACTCGTAGTTTCTCGGCACTTTGTTTGGACAATGTACCAGTTTCAAGACCATAAATACCAACTGGCAGAACGCAGGTTTCATAGACTTTTCGTTTCAGGCTGATCGGTATTTTCCGTTTTTTAAGTATTACCCATTTTATTTTACCTGTACTCAATAGATGCCTCAAACATTAATATTGTTTGTAATGTCTGTTGAGATGATAAACTGATTTGATTCGATTATAGCTGCGACCTTGAAACTGTCCCGGATATGCTCGTTGCGGACTTTTTTCGATATAATAAAAACCATTTTATAATTTTAGACACAAAACTACGACAGTCACAAAACACGTGATAACTTCTTCCGTAACCTCAATGGAAGCTGAAAAAACCGCAAAACCAGTTTCGATCCCTATATCATTGGGACAATCGAGAGAATATTCCGTGCACTCTTCACCTGATGAAGTAGAGGAAAAGATATGCACTGAATCTGAATCAGGTATGTGGAAGAATTTTCGAAGAAGTGTCTTTGAACTCCATGCGAAATGATCTGATGATGAATGTTAATAAGTCCAAGGTAATGATTTTTGAAAAGGAAGAAACCATGACAGTCTGCAATATTAGCGTGAATGGTGAAAACTTGGAGCAAGTAGTTGAGTTTGTGTATTTAGGTAGTATGTTTACAAGAGATGGGAGAGTGGAGAGGGATATTGAAAGAAGGGTTGGGGCAGGCAACAAAGTGAATGGTGCACTTAAAGTTGTCATCGCAAACAAAAACCTATCCAAAAAAGCTAGAATGGCAGTGCACAATGGTGTTCTTCTACCGACCCTTATGTATGGAAGCGAAGCATGGAACTGGCAAAGGAAGGATGAAAGTAGAATAAATGCAGTAGAAATGAGATCTCTTAGACGAATGTGTGGATATTCTGTGTATGATAGAGTGTCGAATGAAAATATAAGAAGTGAATGCGGTGCGAATGATGGTGTCATGAACAAAATAATGAAAGGATCATTAAGATGGTTTGGACATATGGAAAGAATGAATGAAGAAAGAATGGTAAAAAAATATATGGTAATGATGTAAATGGTACCAGAAATAGAGGAAGACCGAGGAAAACGTGGCACGATCAAATAAATCAAATATTGAATTTCGGCCATCTGAGGAGTCAGAGAAATCGACGCGCGTGCATGACACGATGTATGAATGTTGAGGAATCGAGAGAAATATGTCAGGAAAGAAAGGTGTGGCAGTCCATTCTTTCTGCCTACCCCTTCGGGGAGACGGCGTGATGGTTAGTTAGTTAGTTAGTTAGTCTTTGAACTTAGTGATACTGCATAGATCTAATTTTCACTTTTGTTTTAGAACTCGACCAAGCGAAAGTCCTGGAAATAATCGAACCCTCGTCGGACGTAGAAGGGGGATTTGCTCCTAGCTTCGACACGTCAAAACTAAAACAGGACTCACTTGACGACGCCGACGATTTCTTCCAAGAAAGAGATGTAATAAATTAAAAAACATTTATTATATTTGCCTTTAGTGTGCTTAAAAAAATGGCTACAAATTCATTCTGATTTTAGGTAACCTTTGATGATTTTGCCACAACTGAGAGCCAATTGAAACAAGGTTTCACTTCATCCACCTTTAGTTCCAGTGTTCAGAAATCCTCGACTTCCCATCAAGTGACCCACACCAGAACGGAACATGTGCACCATGTTGTCGAGGGTCTATCAGACATCGGGTCAGCCGCAGCCGCTCCAGTTGGGGTAGATCTAAAGCGCCAAGAATCAGAAGAGCCATATACAAAGCCAAAATTAGCATCAAGCGGTTCGAAAGACTCGACAGATTCATTCGTCAAGCACGAACACCATGTCTCTGAACTGATCGCTGATGCCAGTAAAACTTTAGCCGCTTCTATTGGAATCGATTCTCATCCTGAAGAAGCGTCTTACAAAGACGTTTCAGAAACGAGTGAGCCTAGCCCGAAGCTTCGCGTGACGGAATTGTTTTCTGACGCCACGATGACTTTAGCTGCATCCATAGGGATCGACTACAAACCGGACGAAGAAACTCTCATCAGAGCTGAAGAAACAATCGCCAAAATGCATTCTTCGTTAGAATCTGTTGGACTACACGACGCATCAGATAAACACCAACTCTCAGAAGTACTTAAATCAGAGACAGAAAGAGTTAAGTCTTCGTCAGAGCACCATGCATCAGAAATCGTATCAGACACCAGTTCGGCTTTAGCCGCATCGATTGGCGTTGTGCTAAAACCAGAAGAGATCAAGACATCTCATGAAGAACTCTCAAAAGTACTCAAATCAGAGACAGAAGGAGTTAAATCTTCGTCAGAGCACCATGCATCAGAAATCATATCAGACACCAGTTCGACTTTAGCCGCATCAATTGGCGTTGTGCTAAAACCAGAAGAGATCAAGACATATCATCAAGAACTCTCAAAAGTACTCAAATCAGAGACAGAAAGAGTTAAATCTTCGTCACAGCACCATGCATCAGAAATCGTATCGGATACCAGTTCGGCTTTAGCCGCATCTATTGGCCTTGCACTTAAACCAGAAGAGGTCAAGACCTCTCATGAAGAACATCATGTGTCAGAAATAATAGCTGACACCAGCTCAGCATTAGCTGCATCTATGGGAATCGAACTCAAAGCCGAAGAAAGAGTAGATCGAGTCAGTTTGAAGTCGTCCCATTCTAAAGAATCATTACATAGACGAGATTCTGTAGTATCAGAACTTACAGCTGATGTCACTTCTACTATGCTTGAAACTATTGGTGTAGAGATGAAACAAGAGGATGAAACAGAAGAAGAAACAGATCTCCATGGCTCCTTGGCGGAAACTATCAAAGGAACAGGAGCGATTGTTGCTGCTTCTATCGGCATCGCGCTTCCAGATGAAAAACTTTCAAAGTCAGCGTCTAAAGAATCACTTTCTAAGCCAAAACTAGACGAAGATCATGATAATAAGACATTAGAAGAAATCAAAGCCAATGAGATAGTTGAAAGAGTTGTAAAAGCCGCCGAAGAAAAAGTGTCAGAGATAATGGAAATAATCCGAGAGCAGGAACAAAACGCACAGGAAGAGAAAGTGGTCGCAGAAATACACGCGACCAAGACAGAGCACAAGGAAGCAACTCCAAAAGTAGATGTAACGTTAGACGGTGGATATGATGATGATAGGAGTCCGGATTTGTCGCCGGAGGTTAGCGAGGACAGAGACAAGATCCTGTCGGAGATGAAGGACCTCAACAGAGCTGACAGACGATGCTCCGATTTCTTGGAAGGTATTTCGCAGCCTGGGGGATCGCTCATCAGAATCGACACCAGTCACGTCACTCATGGTAAGTTGATATACGAGTATGTACTAATATGATCAATTTTGATTAACAATGTTCTTTTATCCTCATTCCTGATCGTTCCAATTTTTTTGTGTCCAACTTTTTTCGTCCTATCCAATTTACATGTTCAGTTACTTAAATTCAAAATTAGTCGATTTTTTACTGTGGTACATCCGACCACCCGACACGTCGGTCAGTATTACGGTTTCTATATGTTTCGCTTCCTTTGCACACGATGCTTTGCCGGACAACCTCTAGTAACCTTGTGTGAATGAATCCGGGCCCTGATTCATCACTTTTGCCCATGCAATGTATTTCATTATTGCGATATTCTGGTACAGCGTCAGGTGTTTTGATTGTCCGTGCAATGTATTTCATCGTGCAATATGCTGGTACAGCGGTCGAAGTCCATTGCCTCCACTTATGTGGTGTCATGCATTTCGTACTTTGCCTACACAGTCAATAACCTACACATTCTCTAGATTATCCATTGTTTTAGTTCATTGCCAATCGTTTTGACTTTCAGAATTATCCTTGAAGTTCTCCAAGACACCCCCACCGTCTCCAGTTGACCTCATACAAAGAGAAAGAGCAGCTGCATCCGCCGCCCATATTGATGTACCAGGACAACAAGCTAAAGGTAAATACACTTAACCCTTTTGATAAACGCACCTTGGGTTCTAACCATGCCACAAGTAAATCTGAAATATTTCAACAAGAAAGAAAAAAACTATTTATGCAGTTTTTAAATGTGTGAAAATATTATTTGAAAGATATTTTCTTGGGTTTCTTGCATAACCAATTTTCCACCACAAATTAAGTTCAAAATGTCAGTAACAAAATGAACCAAATGAAACCCATGAATCAAAAAATATCTTGACACAAATTTAAGCTTCAATTGGTACATTTTCAAACCAATAATATTTACTGTAGGCCAGTTTTATCAGTTGTTGGTGAAACCCTTAATAATACTTGTAAGCTATTATTAAAATATCTAGTACGATAGAAAATCTTTTGATTAGTAAATAAAAAGTAGAAAAAAAACGCACTGCTCTGCATTAAGCTTTCACAATAACTGTAGTCTTAAGAACTTATTTAAAATATCAAACACTGAACTCAACTTATTCCAAGTTTATAAACCAACTCAACAGTCATCAAAATTCCCCTTTAAAAATAATATCATTAAGTATGTTCATAAACCCTTCTTTTAGTCCAATATTTTTCGTGGTTCAAAAAAGAAACCTGACAATTTAAAATACTGTGTTGGTTGATTGCGTGTATTTATTGTTGTGGTTGGCCAGTTCTTGATCTCATCGTCAGCCGTCTGTCATCCACTGTTGAATGTAGGCCTCTCCCAAAGCACGCCACCGCCCCCTATCCATTGCCGCTCCCATCCATCCAGGTCCAGCAATCCTCTTCAGATCGTCGGTCCAGCGGGCAGAGGGACGTCCAGTTCTTGATCTAACAGTGTTATTTCACAAGATCGTCGGCTCAAATTATGCGACTTTAGTTTGCAGAATGAAACTAAAGCTTTTGATTACAGTAAATAACCAAAAGTATGTATTTTTGCAAAAGTTTTGGTCGTCTAGGAGATCGGGTGGTGATCTAGGGGACATGGGTTCGAGCCTGGACACGGCCAGATTCCTTCTTCACGATAATAAGTTATTTTCTGCTCATATTTGAGATTGTAAAATAAATTCTAATTCTAATTTGGTATCTCTGTAATCTTATTATTTTATTTTAAAGTCAGTTGATCGATGGAAGAAGCAATACTGTGTCAACAATCAAAACCATAGCTCCTGGACCTAAACTATCTTCATTCTGATCCCTTTGTATATGTTGATAGACCGATCAATTCCTGCCAACCACAATAATTCAACAATAAAAACTACCTCTTGGTCTAGTGGAGTTCAGTGTATTGCTAGAAGTATCACGTATATTTCACATAGGTCCTGACACCACATTAGAACACACGGCCAGTGCTAGTAAGCTCTCTCCTAAAGACGCTCGCCTATCGAGAGAACTGGACTCTGACTTCCTTCAAACTGGTACGCTCTCTGAATAATAATCACCTTTTACCATCACATCACCATCGTCTGCAATTTTTTTATTTCCGGAAATTACGTTTTGATGTCTTCATCATATTTCTATACATAAAAACGAACGTTGTATCAATTAATTTTAATTTTTTCAACTTCATTTCAAAAGTTATGCTTTTAGTCAGCATGTAAAGGGTTAAACATTTTTATTGTCAACTGTACTTGTCGTTTCAAAATTTAATATTTTGATCAAACTGTACTACCCTTTACTATGTAGTCTATAGTTTTCATCAAGTATTTTACTAATTAAATATTTATTTATTTATAAAAATCACTTTAAAAAAAAATTATACACTCTTAATGATTTTTTTTTTGTTTTCACTTTGCACATAGTATTTTTTTATTTTATACAAATTGTTTTTCTTAGAAAAAAAATGTTTACTATATTTTATAAATAATTTACCGTGGTGCCTTTAGTTTTTAAAATTGCCTTAAGGTTGTAACGCAATTTTTTTAATTTCATTTTTTGAGTTATCATTATCTTCTGGTAAAATAAAATTATTTGTATCGTATTAAAAACATTATAAATATATTTTTTTATTCCATCTAAGGCAGGACATAGGCATATTGCTCGGTTTCGAATATATACGATATTTTTTTTTACTACATACTCATATTTATTTCATGTATTTTTTTAAAAATATATTTCATTAACTTTTAACCCATAGACATTTTTTATATTTCATTATTTTCAAAAAAATTCTGTAATGTTGTCATAACAGCACCCCTGTGAAAAAAATTGAGATTCACTTGTTTATATTGTGTTGCTTTTGTCATTTTGCAAATTCAACGAAACAGAATTCCGAGTTTTTATTTTTATTTTTATTTTAGCATCATATCATCAACTGTCACCCTCATTGATGTATGTGGTGGTTTTCAGTGACTTTTCGGCGAACTGATCATCAATTCGACGAAAATTATTTATGCTTTGACACTAAATTCTTCGAAAAAAATGTACATTTCGATTAATTGACAATTCTTCGAAAAATTTTTTTTTTAATTTTTAATAAAGCATTTATTTTCATATATAGTGCTTTAAAATACGATTTATACAACACTAGAACACAAAAAACTTACATAATGATATCAAATAACAAAACCAAAAACATCGTGTCCAGTATTAATTTAAAAAAACTTATACGCAGAAAAAATACAATGTTTTCATTGAATTATCTATCAATTTAATAAACATAATTCGACCTAATGTCGACCTTCGTGGCAGAGTGGTAAGAGCTCTGACATTCATACCATACAGAAGGTTTCGGGTTCGATTCTCGGCGATGGCAGTGTGATAGTCACACTGTCTTTGGTCTGGGGTAGAATTCACGTGACAATAAATTTGCGATAGATTGGCTACCTATCACATGTCATGAGAGTCAATATAATAGGTAAAATAAATTATATACAGTAATATTGGGTTCAAACGTTGTACACAAGAAAATTGGTTTTCAATTGTATTTTTTTTTAAATCATTTAAATTCTTTGGCGTTAATTATTAGAACCTTTTCGAAAAATACTACACAAAAAATAATAATAAAATTAGTATCCAGAGCTGAAAAATCACTTGAAGTTATATTTAGTAATTTTCGACGAATTGATCATTAATTCGACGAATATCCATTTGCGCTATAATATTAAGACACCATATTTAAAAAAAAGTGGACTCCCTGTATATTTTCGACGAATTGATCGTCAATTCAACGAATATTTTCTAATATCCATTTTGAAGTCAGAATTTTCATGTTAAAATATATATTTTATTTTTATATTATATACTTTTAAATTAACTTGTATTTTAATGAATATATATATAATTTAATTTAATATAATATGTAGATATTTAATATTTAAATAATTTTCTTTTTTTCGCGAATGCGCGGAGTTTAAAAGAATACAAATATAATGGTAAGTAGTCTGAACTAATAGCAGTTTGCAGAAGTAAAAAAAACTTCTTTTTTTAAATATCATCTTGCTTTTTATTGTAAAAAAAATATTTAAAAAATACAGTGCCTGATAATTTCAGTTTTCATTATGTCTGCATCCGCATTAGCTATTTTTATAATATAAATGTTTTTTGTTAGAAGGAATGTTTGTTTAAAATATAATACTCAAACAAAATCATAAAACTAAATATCTTCATCATTCATATTCATAATAATTTTTATAAAAACAAATTCATCTCATCATCATGGACGACAATTAATCCCTGACAACTCTCATCGATTTTTTTATATATCTCATACCCGCATAGTTCTTCGCCGACAATTTTACGAAATAGCGCATTCATCGCCAAATTGATACACATTTGAGAATTCATCGCCATGAAGCAGAAAATTAGTTACTAAATGATAAAAATTCTGTGATTTCAACAGATTTGCTTAACAAATCGTCACCTGGGAGTATTAGGGTTCCAACTAACAAAATCTCACATTTGGAGAAAGGGTTTTTCTTAGTGAAAAGGGTTCTTACTTACCTTATCTATACGTACAATTAAAAAAAATGTAATAATATCGTCATTTTGATGTTACGAAATGAATCAAGTTCCATCTGATCATGCAAAACACACGATTCACTGAAGAAGGATTCATTTAAACTTAGAACTTTATTATTCCAACTGTCGCCAGAGAAAATTTACACGCTTCTCGGTAAAATAATTTCATCTCCTTCAGATGGAATCCTTTTATTCCAAGATACACACCCGAAACCAACAAAACTTTTACTTCATTTTTCTCAGCTTTTTACTTTTTACAGTTGGAATCTTCTTACTCTCAGGTGACGAAATATGAATATTTAATAATCAACCTGGAACAACACATCGGAAATGAAACAAATGAGCAATTTCATTTAATGAGGACAAATTCTCTCAAATATTTTAGTGGAACATTATTTTATTGATATTTAAAAAATTCAAATCTCCAAAGAGAATATATAAATATTTTCACTACTCACCTTACCGGTGTCTACAGGATCTTGTTGGTTCTGTATGCTGGGAGATAAACTATTTAATCTGACGCTGTCGAAGAAATCCTAATATAACTTAACTCAATTCCCAAGTACATTAATTGTATTTCGCAATCATATTTATATTATGTGAAAGGAAATATTATAATTTAGAAGGGTATTTTGTGAGATTTATGATTTTTGATTAAAAAAAATCGTGACACACTAAAATCAATGTTAATTAGCACTACAACATTTTGGCTAGTAAGATTTTCAATAAATATTTCTTCGCGAAAAAATAGAAGAGCTAAAGATTATAAGTCATTCAAATTTAATAGATATAGCTATCTCGAAAATTAATACTTGTACCCGTGCTATAAACTGTCGGCGAAGAATTGTAATGACGAAGAATTCTAATGACACCGATTACCCCGTATTTTTAAATCTTTTTTAAATATTTAAATTTAAATTTACAACAGCATTATAAACAACTTGAAAATATTATTTATAATAAACACGCATTGCTTTCTATCTATATTTTCTTATTTTTATGAACACTTTTTTTTTATTTATGCAAATATTACACCTTCTTATATTTACATTAATCATTAAAATCTTCTTTAATTATATATATATTTTGAATTTACTAACCAACCATTGAACCGTTTCTCCTGAGGTGTCAGCAGAGAAAATAAATGGGCACACTAATTTATTCTGACATACCTCTCTATATACCTTCATACATCATGACACACACATATTCTTTTAAACTTCGTACATATTTTTATTTATTTGATATTCCCACGTTTTTCTCTGTGATTCACACTGCTTATGTAATTTTTTTAACTGTTTTTCTTTATCCATTTATTCTCCGTGTCCAAACCATATTTCTAACTTTTTAATTTAATTTAAAAAAAAACATAAATCTGTCTCCATTTCTTCCTTACTTATTCGTTAAATATATAATAAAATAAATTAATATATTTTATTAAATATTCAAATAAGTTAAATGTGTCTACGGTTTTTACTCATAAAATTTAAATTTTGAAATACTCTTTAAAAAAAATTCTCAATTTGACGAAGAATCGACCGAATTCATCGAAAACGCATTTTGTGGGTGAATCAGAATCGTTGCGGGGATTTTTTGTTGCTTGGGCTATAACATTTCCGTATTAACATATATTGTCGACGGCACGGTATCGTCATCAGCTACTTAAGCGAATGTAATTATTATTGCGTTTTTGGGTAAATGATAGCCCGGAGATATACCAACTTATCTATTTCACTCATCGCTCTGACGATGGAGCCTGAAATAATCTGAAAATTGTATTTCAAATGTTGTATGTATTAATACGTTTTATTTCATATTCAGCACAACTAAAAATATTTCACCATATATTTTTTATGGTCTTTCACTTAACATGTTATGTATTGTGCATACCATAAATTTAGATAAATAAAGCTAATAACTAAACAAATCGATTTTAAAATGGAATTTTTTTTTTAGATAGGTAATGATTTTCTATATTAAAATGAAGACAGTCGGCAAAATTGGCATGAATGGTGAAAATCTGAAACAAGCAGATGAGGTTTTTTTATATGAAGGTAGAATGTTAACAAAAGATGGGCGAGTAGAGAGGGAAATTGAAGGAAGGGTTGGGGCAGGCATCAAAGTGAATGGTGCACTTAAATTTGTCATCGCAAATAAAAGCCTATCCAAAAAGCTAAAATGACAGTGCACAATGATGTTCTTGATGCTTGTACCGACCCTTATGTATAGAAGCGAAGTATTTACTAAGAGCTGGCAAAAGAAGGATGAAAGTAGAATAAATGCAGTAGAAATGGGATTTCTTAGACGAATGTGTGAAAAACTGTGTATGAGTGGTCTTTCTTCTTCTTTAATAGCCGTTGTCGTCCACTGCTGGACATAGGCCTCCCCCATACTTCTCCATGTATGACATGTCATACGGGGGGTGGTTGGCTTGCCAGACGGGTTGGCGAGGTGTCCTTCCACGTTAGCCTATGCATCAATATTATCCACCGAGGTTATTCACACTCGATCTCTAACATTTCGCATAGTTTCCAGGGGAGACCAAAGTCGAGGAGGTGTGGACAGGTACTTGGGATCAGATCAATCCTCCAGCGTAGCATGGCCATCACCATGGTGATGGCCATGCACCGCTCGAAGAGTCAATAGGATCCCCCTTACTCTTGGGCACATTGAAAGAATGAATGAAGAAAGAATGTCACAGAAAGTATATGTTAACGATATAAACAAAACTAGAAATTGAGGACGACCGAGGAAAATGTGGCACTATCAAATAAATCAAATACTAAAAAGCTAGAATGGCAGTGCACAATGGTGTATGGAAGCGAAGCATGGAACTGGCAAAAGAAGAATGAAAGTAGACTTAATGCAGTAGAAATAAGATCTTTTAGGCGAATGTGTGGATACTCTGTGTATGATGGAGTGCCGAATGAAAATATAAGAAATGAATGCAGTAAGAATGAAAGTGGTATGAACAAAATAATGAAAAGATCATTAAGATGGGTTGGACACATTGAAAGAATAAATGAAGAAGAAATGTCAAAGAAATTGAGGACGACCGAGGAAAAAGTGGCACAATCAAATAAATCAATCATATTGAATGTCGGCCACGTGAGGAGTCGAAAAAATCGACATGCGTACATGACACGATATATTAACGTTGAGGAAGCGAGAGAAGTATGTCTGGAAAGAACATTGTGGCGTTCCATCCTTTCTGCCTACCCTTTCGGTGAGACAACTTGGTGGTTAGCCAGTTTTTTTTTGTTTTCCATAACCAAATCTTTCATGCATCATATCATTCACCCGGAATGTTGACTCATGCATATTTTTATGTCAAATTTTAAACCCCTTTAGATGTAATTAGGTTTTAAATATTATTTTACTAGAAGATACAGTCATAACGACATTAATTCTAAATCATAGAAGTGAAGTGTCCGCCATTTTGAATCATCTGTCATCCGGCAGCCATCTTGAATAGGGTGTTGCAACACTCAAAAATGAAATTAAAAATAGGCAAAACAATACTGTTTGGCAATTCGCGTATTTTTGGTATCGAACAAAATTATTTGGCTTTTTATATATGTTTTGGTTATGATTTTTTATGTTGTACTTTTCTTAATATTTCCCAATGCCGTCTTGAAGGTATTTACCAGACCGTAAGCACCATAAACAATATTTTCAAAATGGAGATTTATGGGGCCGAAATCCATGAAGTTATGTGTCTCGTGCCGTGATCTCATTTTATTTCGATTATAAATGTGTAATTTATGTAAAATATGTCTACGTTTGTATTATTACTTCTTATATACGTGTTACAAACATTTTAATATAAAACATTTATGTTTCCGCACTGCTGGTATATCAATTTAGCTACCTAACCTCTTTTAATTAAAGATTCTATAACACATAAAATTTCCAATGAATGTGATGTAGAATCTATCCCATTTGTGAAGTAACTGCAATATAAATCAAATAGTATTGTTAAAAATGTCTATGTTTATTAATTGCATCGAAAAAGTAGAGACATTCTTTTACAATTTTTTGACTTATAACAACTGTCAGATAAGATCGGCCCCACATTTAATTCAAAATTGCGGCCTGATAAAGTGTTTTCGAGACGGCATTGATATTTCCCAAGAGAATGTGAATTCTATGGTATAATATATTCAAAATTAAAATTTCCGAAAAATAATATTTTGGTGATAATGAAAATAAATTAAAACAATGTTTTTAATTAGGAAAAATAAACATAGGGTGTTTTTTTTAGAGGTTTGGTTTTTGAACTGACAAAATTGTTTCTACAGACTGTCAATTTGACAGTTGATTTGTAGTCAATACGATTTACCATTTTATCCAGTTGCACGATAAAGGTGTCGAAAATTGGACTTCACGATTGCGCTTCATTCGAACTAGCCATGGCGAAATCACATTTAAACAATAATGGCATAAAATTATCTATTAAATAAAGCCAATATTATACACATTTACGTTATTATAATGTGTTTTATTTTCATTTTGAATTTGTATATCTCTAAAAAAAACTTCCTTTACCGTATATAACAATGTGTATTAGGGTGTTTTTTTAGAGGTATACAAATTCTAATTGAAAAAAAATCACAATAAACTAGTGTTAATGTCTATGATATTGGCTTTATTTAATAGATAATTTTATGCCATTATTGTTTAAATATGATTTCGGGCATATGAGCGCCCCGGCTAGCTCGAATGAAGCGCAATCGTGAAGTCCAATTTTCGACAACTTTATCGAGCAATTGGGTAAAATGGCAAAACGTACTGACTACAAATCAACTGTCAACTATCAAATTGGCAGTCTGTAGAAATAATGTTGCCAGTTATAAAAAACAAACCTCTTAAAAAACACCCTTGTGATGTTTTAGGACCATATATATTTTTTGACAAAAAATGTATTTTGAACAAAGCACGGCTAGTGCGTTGACAAATTTTAACTAATTCAATCAAATTAAGTATAAAGTTGTACTAAAAAAAAATATTTTTTTAAATTTATATGAATCAATAAAATATCGTTGAATTCCCATTTTTGGCTTTTAAATATGTTCACTTTAATCTAGCAAAAATCACAATTATTAATCATATTTCCTAAACACATACTAGTATAATGCATTGGTGTTGAATTCCTCTTTCATATCTTTAAATGTTTAAATACTGGCGGTACTACGAACACTGCTTGATCTACAAATCCCTAGAAAAATAAATGATAAATCCCGTTTGAACTTCAAGAATGCATCAAAAATAAATAAATTATTTAAAAAATTGGAATATTTAAAAAATATACACCCTTTTTAAAATTTGTTAGACGATTATAACGATGGTCTAGTAGTTAAAATGCTTGACTACTGATCACGGGACTTGAGTCCGATCCTGAGCATGACCCAATTTGAAAGTTACAAAAAACCTATTCAATTAAAATGAATTTTAAATTCTTTATTCAAAAATTACATTAATTTTGTTTCTTTTCAGATTATGCCATCGAAGTAGCCAAATCGTTAAGCTCTTCATCCAGCCCGAAATCTCCCACCAGACACCACGTTGACAACATCGCATTCGTAAACGTCGAAGCGCTGACCATCCACCCAGAATCCAAAGACCCCAAAGACAGCCCAGAAGCAGAAGCCAAAGAAAAACCTGGGTCACCCAAACTGTCGGACATCGAAAGAGATTTGGAAGAGTCCAGAAAGAACTTCAAGGAAGAAACCAGAAAGAAATTCGAAGAAATGAAGAAGGACTTCCACGACAGTGCCATTGCAAAGTTTGAACAGATGAAGAAAGAGTTCGTGGTGAAAGGCGCCGAAAAGAAGTCTACTGAAGGTGTGGTCCCAGGCGAAGATACCACTGTAACGGTTGTAACAAAGACACAATCTGTTTCTCATCATGTATCAGGAAAAGAATCCTTCTCAGAAAAGAAAGAGGTTGTAACAGGGGATGACTCTAAGGTAGAAACGAAAACTGACACAAAACGGCAAATATCAGGAGAAGAGTATAAAATGACAAAGAAAGAATCTACGGAAGATAGTGGCGATGTATCCAAAAGCGAACGGATTCAGTTGGAAAAGGGTCAAAAAACTTCCGCAGAACGACACGATGCCGAAATGTCGACAGTGAAGAAGACAGATGATGGATCTTCCGTCGTCACATCTAGAAAGGAATTTTCTGAGCAAGGCTTGTATTCTGGGAGACAGAGCAAATCTGAAGAAAAAATGACAGCTATCAAAGACGAAATGGAGAAGAAAACTGAAATATCGTATTCAGAAAGAGACCTCTCACACGAACAGTGGGGAAAAGAATATTTTGCTGAGTTAAAACCAACTGATGAAGTTGAAGGAGAGTACACCCAAGGTAAAGACGTTTACATGGAATCTGTTGTTAAAGTCGTTGAAAAGGCTGAAAAACTGACATCAGAGGAGCTGCTTCAGGCTGGTAAAGTTGTGAGCGCGACATCAGGATATAGCAAAGAAGAGTCTATCGTCGAAAGCAAAGAACACGATGATCTGAGTTCTGACATTTCACACGACACAAGCTTCAAGAGCGAAGTAGTCGGGAAGCGAGATTCATTTGATGAGAAATCAGAAATGTCTCCTAAGAGTAGATCTAAATCGTTCAAGAAAGAGGAAGTATTCGATGTTGACTTCGTCAAAGAAATCAAAGTGTCATCCTCGCAGATGGACAAGAGTTCGAGTCTTGGACACAGTCAAGACACGCAATCCGAATCAGATATGACCGGAGAATCAGACCTCATAGCGCAAGCTCAACAAGAACTCTTGCCGGACGATCTTAATAAGGACGTTGCAAAAATAATGTCCATCACAGAAGCCGAGATCGAGAAGAAACTCTCGCCTATTCACAAGTCACAGGAGCACATTCAAGAACACGTCTGGGAAGTGTCGGTCCAGCAGCAAGCCTCACTCGACGAAGTCACTACAGAGCTGCAGCCACAGCAGAAAATAACCAGGGATGAACCTCATTCTTGGGATATCGAATTCGCCTCTCAGTCTTCAATGTCTGGAAGCGACTTCGGTACAAAAACAATAAGTTCTGATATTGACGTTAAGATAAGACTCAACGGCCTCAGTCTAAACAGTTCGGAGGAAACTCAAGAAGTCGAAGCACAAAGCGAATGTTTCGACTCCTTCAAAGATTCGATGATGAAATCAGGGGAGAGCGTTGAAACCGAATACATGATCAAGTCCATCGATTCTCAGGATACGGACACCTTACAAAAATCCATGGATTCTGTCAGCGGGGAAACAATGCAGCATTCCGAAAAGGAAGACCTCTCGATGGAGGCAGAGTCGTTCGTGGCAGATCTTCAGCAGAGGAAAGACGATCACGCGTTCTTTAAAGAAAGGAGCATCGATGACATTTGCAGCAGTGGGTACGATACTGATCTCTCGTCTGCCGAGTTTCTCACCTCGAAACTTGAACTTGAGCGAGCAGACCACGAGCCAATAAGACCGGAACCATTGAACGAGCTCTCTGACTTGGAAAAGACCATCGACGAAGTAAAGCAGTCGCTGGAAGCCGCACACGGAGAAATCATAAGCGAGAAGCACGACAGCAGCATTAAGTACAAACAGTCCCCATCAGAATTTGAATTTAAACTAATCAGCCCTGACAGGCCCGAGGTGATTCACGAAGAACCTCAGCAGCATTCCGAATACGTGGTACAGTCAGAGAAGCTCGATCATGATACCAGGCCGATCATCGGTAGCCCATCTAAAAAACCTGCTTCAGCTTCTTCTGGCCCCTCGGAAGACAAGCGAGAAGTTAAAACAGATTACGTAGAAGTAGGAGAAGAACTAAGCGCATACAGCAAATCAATCGAATTAACTATGTCAGATAAAGACATACACGTCAGCATGAAAGACAGCGATTCATCGTCTAAACAAGATGACACTTTCGTCACTTCTGACGAAGAAAAGGACACAATTCAAGAGAGGCAAGGAACGCTGCAAGAATTCAGTGAATTATCAACTGGACTCGAAAGCGGGCCGATTTCACTGCTCGACACTGAAGCCGATCTCATTTCCGATAAAGAAGAATCCCCCAAAAGTAGCCCAGAAGTGAGACTTCGCCCAGTCCAGAAACACGTAAAATCCGCCCATATGTCAGTTACTGACCGAAGATCTGGATCCGATCTGGAGGGTTGGTCAAGCTCGGGAGAAAGCCATTATCAAAGTTTTGAACACACAGACAGCCCTAACAGCAGACCTTTGTCGTCAGATGTCGAGAACTTATTGACAGGTCATAGCACAACCGATTTTCAAAGTGCTCTGGGAACACAGGACGTGTCTTCTCGATCCCAAAGAACTTCAAAGGAGTATTATACAGCAGCCAGCTCTTTGAGTTCACGGGAGAGTATGAAAAGTCTGGACTCGGATAGTTCTGGACATTTAGCTAGCATGGATATTTCTGACGCGTCAGAAACATTAGTTCCATCAGCCACTGAATTGAAAGAAGAAATGATGGACAGCGGAAATCTAGCAGAACATTTTGATATTGATCCATCAAAACTCAAAGGAACTATCATAAAAGAAGTAGACGAAGATGATTTTAAGACAAAAGAAGACATGGAAGTTGAACAAGTGGAACTTGGCCGTCAACAAGCCCTCACAAGCGACCATTCTGACGAGGGATCTCTAGATGATGAATTAAACCAACAATCAGAAGATGGAGAAGTTGTCTCCAAAATGAAACGCTCTCATGAAATGAGCTTCCAACCCAAGGAACTTCTTCCAGAAAAGGTCCCTTCTGATAGTGTATCTGAAACTACCGATTTAGAACTGGATTCCGGAATGCCAGAATCTGATTCTCAAGTATTTTGTATGAGCAAAATTGAAACGGGACCAAGTATTGTGAGGCACACAAAGCAGACGTCCGAAGTAAAAAGCAGTAAACGAGTTGATTCCCCAAAATCATATGAAATCTCAGAAAAAACAGTTGAATATCATTCTTCTTCTATTGTTTATAAAACTCCAGAAAAGAAACCGAAACCAGCAGAAGTGGAAACAGTCGTAGAACGAAAAACGGTTATTGTCAAAACGGAAGCAATTCCTCATCACATAGAAATTTCGGGACCAGCCCAAGAAGTAGATTTTGATTCACTGATGAAAGATATTATACCAAAAGGTAGCTCAGAATATGACGAGATAGTGAGCTCTCATCAAATCTCTAAATCGCATTCTGGGATATCTAATGTATCCAGCAGCTCTTCTTTCGATCGAAAAACCCAGGAAAATTACCAAATCGACAGTAAGCAAAGTTCAACATCTAGTTTGAAGATTCAAGAGGACTTCCTCTCGACTCCCCAAACGCCGATTTCTAACCCGAGTCAAAGTTCCGAATCTACAGACAATGGACGCGAATATGTTCTAGATGACATGTATGAAATTTCTGAAGACCCTGAGCTCTTCCATAGCGAACGAGCCATGACAGATTCGAAGTCAGAACTGTCCGTCACCACTGAAGAAAGAACTCTATACGAAGCCAAAGAACCCGACTCACCGACAAGCGATGAATTTGAAATGATCGACAAACCAAATGAGATGGATGACTTTGTGGTTATCGAAGAAGTGGCCAAGGAAGCTTCTGAATTTGATTCAGAAGGAAAGGGTATAACGATGGCCAAGTCGTCATTTGTAAAACGCCATGATGAAGAAGTGGAAGAGTATTTATCTCAAACAGCCAAAAAAGCAAATGAAACAGAATACAGTACATCTGGTTCTCTATCTGAAGAGGAAATATTACAATACGAGCTGGAACAGAAGAGAATCAGGGCAGCGGAAATGGCAGAAATTGAGGCTGGAAAAAAATGGATTCAAATGCAGTTTGAAGGGGATTTGGCCGCTGCGCGGTACGATTATGACAGAGGCCCTCTTGAAGACATCAAAGAAGAAGAGATGACAGATTTCGATGCCAGCAGAATTGGAAGTCTCACGTCGCAAAAAGAATCTATCGGAAGCTATGGAAGCATGAAAAATTCATACGGAAGCCTTTCTGAATCCGAAATGAACTTCCGCAGACGATACATGACACGCCCTGGGGAACAAGATGATGTGTCTGTCAGCTCCTTGCAAGAATTTGAAAACTTAGAACAAGCGATGATTGAGAACTATACTCTTTCATCGTCTTCGCAAGATTCCTTGAACGGTTCTCTCCCGCGGAAGTATCAGGTGGGAAAAAATGGACAAGGGGACGATATTTCTATTTCGAGTCTGAAAGAGTTCGAAGGTTTGGAATCGGCTTGCTTAGAAGCCCTCAAGATGGAAATCAACGCCAAACAAAAAGAAGCATTACTCCTCGCCCAGGACGGAAGAAACAGCAGTGCCGGATTTCTGGACATGGAAAAAAGATCGTACAGCCACGGGAGCTCGGAAAGTAGTCCTCCACAGAAAAGCGGTAGCCCGGGACAAAAGAGTGGAAGTCCGTCACTGAAGAGTGGAAGCCCCTCACTCAAGAGCGGGAGCCCTGGACAAAAAGTTGGCAGCCCAGGACAGAAGTTTGGAAGCCCGTCCCAAAAAACCCAAGAACTTATGGCTATCAGGAAACTGATCGAACAGCAAATAGAAAGCGGTAATGCCCAACCCAGCGAGGGCACAACGATTACATACGTAACGCAGAAAAAAGGATTCGATAACAAGGGCGCGTTTTATGTCCCAGACCCACAGTGTCAAGACCAAGGAGAAACTGCCTGCGTGAGGAAAACCGTGTATGAATGCAAAACTGGTGACGATACGTGTCCAGTTGAGAGTGCACTCGGATCATCTTTCACAGAGGCAGACGCAAACATGATCGGGGTGATAACAACTACAAAAGTGATACAGCAAAGATTTGTGGACGGAGAAAAGGTGTCTGAATCTGTGTCTGTGTCTACTGGAAAAGGTATGGACATACCCGGTGCTGCAAAGCCTGAACAGAGCGACGAATATGGATCAGGGAATTTCAAGAGCGTGGAAGTCGGCTCTGGTAAATCAGTAACGGATTACGGATCAGAATTCTCGTCTTCCATAACATCCCTTCAATCGGATACCGAAAGCTTGGTCACGATGATGGAGCAGCAATTTGATTCCGAGTACGGCAGCGGGCCAAGGTCTCTGGACGGGATGACGGCCCACAAAGTGATGACCGATTCTTCGAAACTGGATTTGGACCTGTCGAAATCTGGGGAGATGACGGAATCTGGCATCAGGGAGAGTTCCCCGATGTCCAACAAGTCAGGATCTGGTATATTCTCGTCAGCTACATCTAAGCACTTTACAGATCCAGCCAGCGGTTCCTGGAGTGGACTGGACGAAGACATGAGTTCTTCTGGAAGCTTCAGCAGGTAACTGAAAATATTTTAATTTTTCCCTATCTTGTCTGAAAAACATTATATTATATTATTTTAATATACACTCTTGGTTCTTCTACATTTAATATTTGAAATAGAAAATGTTTTTTTTTTAATACAATTTTTATACAAGTGTCTCGAATTTTTATTTATTTAATAGCTCGATAAAATAAGCCATTTATCTAAAATATGTTTATTAATTATTAAAGTACACAATTTGAGAATATATTTTCGTAGTGGATACATAATAAAAATAAATTTAAAAAAAATAGTAATAAAAAATTTATTTAATGATTTTTTTCAATTTATTAACCAATCCAACAGGGGCCGAAGTGTCACTCCGACTAGATCAAAATTTGACGACAGGTAATTCAAATAAGGAATCTTTTTCATTAGATCGTCATGTGTATGATTTTTTTTATTAGTGTAGATACAAATGTGTCTTAATATTCTATAGATTTATAATATGTTAAAACACTGGTTTCAGAAGTTAATTTGGTAATTTGACATTCTGATACATAAATTATTTTTACCTGAAATATATACCACAAACCTCACATGTAGCCACACACCCGAAACTGGCGAAAGGACGCAGAAGCGCCTTTTCGTCAGTTTTCCCCTTGCTCTTTCTAGACCAGTCCCCCGTCCGTTGGCTTATATTTAAGATTGGAATAAACCAAGGGTGGCCCAGACTATATTTAATCTATAAATAACTCTTATGTATTCCGCACCTAAACATTGAAACAGATGTTAATACACAATATAAAATAGATGCGGAAATAACAAACCTACGTTGAGGTAAAAGAGGATTGAGTCAAAGGAAGGATATTGTGGGAATTGGGGTAAAAGAGAATTGAGTCAAAAGAAGGAAATTGTGGGGATCGGGGTTAAAGAAGATGAGGTAAAATGAGATCGGGTTAAAAAAAAGGAAATTGTGGGGATTGGGGTAAAAGAGGATCGAGTCAAAAGAAGGAAATTGTAGGGATTGGGGTAAAAAAGGATGAGGTAACAGAAGATCGTATCAAAAGAAGTAAGTTGTGGGAATTGGGGTAAAAGAGGATGAGGTAAAAGAAAAGCGAGTCAAAAGAAGGAAGTTGTGGGGATTGGGGTAAAAGAGGATGAGGTAAAAGAAAAGCGAGTCAAAAGAAGGAAGTTGTGGGGATTGGGGTAAAAGAGGATGAGGTAAAAGAAAAGCGAGTCAAAAGAAGGAAGTTGTGGGGATTGGGGTAAAAGAGGATGAGGTAAAGAGGATCGAGTCAAAATAAGACGATTGGGGTAAAAGAGGATGAGGTAAAAGAGGATCGAGTCAAAAGAAGGAAGTTGTGGGGATTGGGGTAAAAGAGGATGAGGTAAAAGAGGATCGAGTCTAAAGAAGGAAATTTTGGGGATTGGGGTACAAGAGGATGGGATAAACGAGGATCGAGACAAAATAAGGAAATTGTGGGGATTTGGTAACGAAAACCTTTGTTTTAAGAGCGAACTAGATAAAAAAATAAAAGCGATAAACCTCATAGTCAGATAAGTCTCAACAACTTTGTTGAAGGCTTTTTTAGAAAATGTGGATGTTATTATAATGTTGTTGTTATTGTATGACAAGCGCACATACACTACACCAAAAATAATAATAAATTGATTGTTGCCATATGCAAAAAATGCACTTAAAAATTCAGAATGATGTCTGACACGCACTATCCCACCGAATTGGAAACTTCTGTAAAAATGAACTAGAGGATCTGTGATGATGTGTATCTTGGTGGGGTTCCAGGGCAAGAGAAGAAGACCTGATGCTGGGAAGCACGGATAGCTTAGAGCAGACCAGCTCCAACGCAACACGAGCAACCTACAATTACGAAGTTGATACCCCAATGACAGGCAGTCTTTGCAGTGCTGGTGAGTGGATTTCAAATGATTCCTTTCTTGGTATTGCAGCATACAGTAGCAAACTCCATACTTTTGTCTGGAGTGTGCTGCTGTATGGCTGCGAGACATGGACCATTGATCGGAAGAGTGCAGACGTCTAGGTGCTTCTGGAAGATGGTGCTACAGACGCATGATCCATTGGTAGGAACACTTCCAAAACAGCGAGGTAATTAAAAGGGCCAGAGAAACGAGCCAATTTATTTTTATTTTTTAAAAAACCCAATCGGGTTATATGGATACATTTTTAGATATTCTTCTTCTTCTTCTTCTTTGCTAGCCTCCTTCCCTCCACTGCTGGATATAGGCCTCTTCCAATTTCTTTCACTCGTCTCTATCCTGCCCCCTTTGTATCCAAGATTTTCCAACCCTTTTGATAATATCATCGGCCCATCTCATCGGTGGCCTTCCGACACTTCGCCTATTTTCCCATGGTCTCCAACTGAGTATCCTGGGTGCCCATCTGTTACCACCCTGTCTAGCCAAGTGTCCAGCCCATTGCCATTTCAATTTTGCCACTCGGTCCATGACGTCAGCAACCCTGGTGCGGCGTCTGATTTCTTAATTTCTTATGCGGTCACGCAAGCTCACACCAAGTATCTATCTTTCCATGGACCTCTGTGTACACTTGAGCCTGTGGACACTGTTTGCTGTATTTCTTGTAATTATATAGTGTTTCAGGTATATTTTAAATTGAGTTGTAGTGAGACTCCTCGTGTCTTTTGGTAGTTCATTGTAAAGTTTCAGTCCATTGTTCAACATCCTTGATTGTCCTGTCTTAGTTCGTGCCATGGAAAGGATCATGCTTGGAATAATCTTGAGGGACAGATTTAGAAACGAATTTATTCGACAACAAACCAAGGTGACTGAGGTGGCTCTGAGGATGGGCGGGCTGAAGTGGCGATGGGCTGGCCATGTCTGTCGGAAAACCAACGACCGATGGGGGAGACGAGTTCTAGAGTGGAGACCGCTTACAGGATTCCGCAGAGTTGGACGACCGCTGAACCGACCTAAGAGGATTGCTGGACATGGATCGATGGAAGTGGCAATCGATAGGGGGCGGTGGTGTGCTTTGGGAGAGGCCTACATTCAGCAGTGGATGACAGACGGCTGATGATGATGATTATGATGATGAACTAACCCACCATCATGCCGTCTCTCCGAAGGGGTAACCAGAAAGAACGGACTCCTACACTTTTCTTTCCTGACATACTTCTCTCGCTTCCTCAACATTTAAACATCTTGTCATCACGCACGAACGTCGATTTCTCAGACTCCTCACGTGGCCGACACTCAATATTTGATTTATTTTATCGTGTCACGTTTTCCTCGGTCTTCCTCTATTTCTAGTTCCATTTACATGCGTGCATGACACGATGTATGAATGTTGAGGAATCGAGAGAAGTATGTCTGGAAATAAAAGTTTGGCAGTCCATTCCTTCTGCCTATCCCTTCGGGGTATGGCGTGATGGTTAGTTAGTTAGTTATGTTGGACCATTTAGCTAACTATGGATCATCTAAACATCGTTTGAAAAACCAGAATGGGTTTTTAATGGCACAAGAATCAAGAATAAAAAGTCTTTAAAGTATTTTATTTTTAATGAAACTTGTAATTATTCCAGGTTCCAACACCATGGTATCGTCCCTGGAGACCCTAGACCCGGTGACGGCCCTGGATAAGGGAGAGAAAACCCTCCAACTGAGCTCTGAGGACTGCTTTACGATGGACCACTCCGGCAGCGACCACACAGAAGAGCATGAATACGAAGTTCAACTTCCAGACTCAGATTCATATGGACAGGTAATAAAACTGTTTGCATCAACTAGTTCCTAGTTCTATCTACCATCACCTAGTTCCTCGGAAAGAAAGGCAGAGAGAATACCATAGACCTCTCTTGCTTCCTCTTCATTCACAAAGCAAGTAGTTACACACACGTCGATTCCACTGTCTTCTAACATGGTCGACTCTTAAAATTGTATTAATTTGGTCATGTCATGTATTCTCGGTCTTCTTCTACTCCATTCTCGATTCTCATCGTTGACTTATACTTTCATAAACATTATTTATACATACATATCTTTTCTTTTGCTCTATATTCCTCCTATTGAGATATACCAACATTTAAAATTCTGTCAAACATTGTTTTTCCGCATATAAGTCTAAAGAATCTTATCTCTACTCATCTCATCAAAAGATGGATGGACAGCAGGGAATCTATCTCACGGAAGGAGGAACCCTCTAAAAAACAGACCACGGAGGTCTATAGTCTTCTTCTTATTCTTCCTCAGCCTACTCCCGTCCACTCCTGGACAAAGGCCTCCTCCATTCGCTTCCATGTCACTCTGTCCTGTGCATACTGCATCCAGGTTATTCCAACGTGTCTGTTGCGGTCGCCCTGCACTTCTTTTTGCCGTCCACGGTCTCCAAGTCAACAGTCTTCTTGTCCACTTTTCGTCTGAGCTTCTGGCTACGTGACCTGCCCATTGCCATTTTTTTCAATTAGAGTCGCCACCCGGTGGATGATGTCAGTGACCTTTGTTTTTTTTTATCTCTCACCGTATCGTTTCTGATTCTGTCAGAAAGAAGAAGAGAAAAAAATGAAGAATATGAAGACAACGACGATTCACAAAAAATCAGTTTGAGAAAAATCTCCAATATGGATGATTATTAACAATTGTAAAATTGATGGAAGTGTCTATTTCAGGATATTCCTAAGCCTCAAGCCAGAGAAAGGACCATTCGATTTGGAAGTGAAGGGTCCACTGACGATACGTCAGCCAGTGTTGGACCAGCTACGTTTTTCATCGGGGATACACCGATAGTCAGAGGTTTGTATGAAATTCTATCCATCATCCCATCTTCAGCCGCTTGGACATTGGTCTTAAAATAATCTTTTGGAGATTTGTTCCTTTGGTTATCTATTTTACCAGATTCTACCTTTGCAGTTTTGCAAACAAAACATTTACATTTTATGCCATATCTAGTACTCCTGATTACTTTGCCTATTCGATTTGATGTGCTATCTATTTGTCATCTTCTATAAATCAATCAATCAATCAACTCAGTTTATTTCATCAACAGACATTACAAAATTATTTTAAAGGCATCTATTGAGAACGGGTAAAATAAAATATTGTGTACCTATAGTATATTACCAGAAACGCATGAGAGACGGTTTAACATTAGGAAGACAGGATACTCTCCAGAATTAAGAGTATTTGCCTTCTGAACGTACTTTCACTAATATGAAAGACGTCGATCTCCGAGGAGACTGCGTTCAGCAGATTAATTGCTCTTCCTACCGGTGTCACCAGAGGCAGGTTGGTTCTGGCGGCCGGTAGGTAAAACAATCTATGCTGTCGCTGTCGGAGATATCTATCAGGGACAATAAGCCCAACACCCTCCAGCACGGCCGAGTTCTCGAAATATCCCCTGAGTAATCTAAAGAAATGGGTTATGAGATGCCCATCTCTTCGAAGCTGCAGAATGTTGGCCCCAAGCATTCCCAAAAGAAATGTTGTGGGATAGAGCCACGGATAGCTACGATACTCCCTCATATAAAGATACCTCAGAATTTTTTCTGAACCCTCTCCAGTATAATGGAATCAATCTTTATTATTGATATATTTATTTTTTCTGTTCTGATTTTCCTGTCTTACGTGTCTCTTATTTATCTCTTATCTCCCCTCTAGCACTATCATGATCTATCTCGCATCCCTGACAATGGCGATTCTACCCAATTCTATTGTTCCAACTCACCTCACATGGTTCTCCCAGGACTTTTAATCCCATCCCGAAATTTACCCCGATTTTTCGATATTTCTGAATTGAACTATTTACAAAAAAACATTAATTCTATTCGTACAAAAAGAACCGACCCCAAGTTAATGGGACAAGGCTAAGAAAAAGAAGATTAATTATATTCGTTTCATTCTTCAGGAGATAGAGGGGGCGACTCACCAACAGGAGCCCCGGAAATTCCACCAGTACCAGCCAAAAGAAAGTAAGTATTATTACTAAGTGATACGAATATCCCTCCATCTAGTTTGTCCCTTTTTATCAATTTCCACATAAGTTCAGAAAAACGTCACAATAATACAAGTAGGTACTCCAATAATATTAATATTTCCTAACTGCACCAGACAGCTAAAAAGCTTCAGGAAAAATTCGCTAGATGGAGACTGTGTATATTATTTTATTAAATTTGTCAACACCCACTGATCTTCGATTTTTAAAACTCGGTATGTGATATTGTTTTTTTTTTTCTGTTATAAACAAATATAATAACATTGTGTCTTAATTAAGAAACCTGTTGAAGACACAAAACATCTGTGGATTTTAACTAAATATACCTTTTTAAATGATTTTTCACAATTTTATTTTTTAATTTCTTTATTTACAATGAACAGCATTATTTTTTAAATTAAATATACATTTTGAATTAAAAAAAAACATTTATTTTTGCATACTAGTACCTGGAATTCATCACTCAATCTTATCTGATACTCGTCACCTGGTTCTCGTTATCAAGCACTCCATATCTGGTACTAGTTATCTGGTATTTGTTACCTGGTTCTCGTAATCTGGTACTCGTTATCTGGTATTCGTTATCTAGTGTTCTAACCCTAAATACCGATAACTGGTACTCGTTACCTGGTACTCGTAATATGTTAGTACTCGTTATCTGGTATCGTTATCTATTATCTAGTGTTCTAACCCTAAAAACTGATACCCGGTACTCGTATTCTGGTGAAGTTATCCGGTACTCATTATCTAGTCTTCTCACCCTAAATACTGATACCTGGTACTCGTTACCTGGTACTCGTAATCTGTTAGTACTAGTATTCTGATAACGTTATCTGGTACTCGTTATCTAGTGTTATAATCCTAAATACTGATACCTGGTACTCGTTACCTGGTACTGGTAATCTGTTAATGCCGTTATCTGGTGTCGTTATCTTGTATTCGTTATTTAGTGTTCTAACCATAAATACTGATACCTGGTACACGTAATCTGGTACTCGTTATCTAGTAGACAACCTTCGTGGCAGAGTGGTAACAGCTCTGACTTCCATACCGAAGGTTCCGGGTTCGATTCCCGGCGATGGCAGTGTGATTGTCACACTGTCTTTGGTCTGGTGTAGAATTCACGTGACAATAAAATGGCGATAGATTGGCTACCTATCACATGTCACGAGAATCAATATACTAGCTAAAAAATAAATTGTATACAGTAATTGGGTTCGAACAACCCGTTGTAAACATAAAAAAAAATTAAATTAAATTAAATTAATTCTAACCCTAAATACATACCTGGTACTCGTTACCTGGTACTCTTCACCTAGTACCTATTGTCTGGTACTCTTCGTCTTGTATTCGATACAATAGAATACACCAAATTAATATACTTTTTTATATTATTTTTCAGATCCATCACCGGTTCCGTCAAGTCTTTATCTTCGGAATCCGAAAAGCCAAAAGATTTAGAAGGAAAAGACAAGGACCAAGAGGAAGGCCAGAAGTAAAATCTGAAAGAAAAAACAAAGTCGTCTTCACGAAAATCCACATTGTGACAAAATAAATTAAATTTTGACATTTTGTTAAATATTGAATACTTTTAATAATGACATGATACGTCACATATCTGGAATAAAATAATGTATCATTCCATATTCTAATTGATAAATTGAATATGGAATGATATAAAATAAATGTACATATTTATCCATAGAAAATTGCGTTCTGTAATGACAAATTGGCGCAATTTAAAGTATAATAAATTCAATTTAAAAACTAATGCCGTCTTGAAAGTATTTACCAGGCCGTAAGCACCATAAACAATTATTCCAACATGGAGATTCAGGGGGCCGTATGTACCGCTATATCAATATTGGAATCCATGAAGTTACTATGGGTCTCGTGCCGTGATTTCATTTTATTTCAATTGTAAATGTGAAATTAATGGAAAATGTGATTATGGTTGTATTATTACTCCTTATGTAAGTGTTAAAAACATTTTAATATTATACATTTGTGTTTCCGCAGTGCTGGTATATGAATTTGGTTTCAATATAAATGAAATGACTTTGTTAAAAATGTTCATGTTTGTTAATTGTAATAAAAAAGTCGTTATTTTTTTACAATATTATTACATAATAATTAAATAAAACGATGTTTTTAACTACTTCCACTTTTGTCTCTTGTCGAAATCGACAGCGACCGGTTTTGCCAGGCTAACTGGCATCGAAAGACTGGTTTATTTAATTATTATTTATTCCATCCAGATATCAGTAAAATTATTTGATTATCTAATATTTTTACATTTGACAGCTGTCAGATCAAATTGGCCCCACATTTTTATTCAACATTACAGCCTGGTAAATACTTTCAAGACGGCATTGATAAAAACGCATGCGTCTATGGTTAATATATACGATTAATATCTATACTATTTTGTGTATGGTAATCGTCAAAAAAATGTTTAATATTTAACATACCTGTTTATAGACCAAATGCACCAGTATTTGACCATTTTAAGATATGATCTATATGAAAGTATTTATAGATTTTTTTAATGTTTGTTTTTGGCGTTTTAATCGTACTGGAGACATGATGAAGATATTTCAGAATAATAAGAGGGAAACCCCTTCCACGACAGTCTAATGTAGAAGAAGAATTGCTGGTGACTAGATGCAGAAGGCGTTCACTTACCTGGTTTCGTCTATAACAAGGAAATCAAGGAAATCGAAAGAAGAATCACAATTGGTAACAAAACATTCTTCTCTCTACTACCAGCGCTCAAATCAAGAAACGTACACTGGAAAACCAAAATCATCCTGTATAAAACAATCATCCGAACAGTAGTGACCTATGGGTGTGAGGCGTGGACAATGACAGCGAAATCTGCAGAGCGACTGGATACTTTTGAGAGAAGGGTGCTGCGCAGAATTCTGGGGCCTGTGAATGACAGTGAAGGCTGGAGAGTGCGGCTTAATGACGAGCTGTACAATATTTACAAAGCTCCCAGTCTCTCCACACAGGTCAGACTGAATAGACTGAGATGGGCCGGTCACGTGCAGAGGATGCCATCATCGCGAACCCCAAAAATATTGCTGGAGTGGCACCCAGGTGGTAGAAGACCAATTGGACGACCAAGGCTGCGATGGAAGGATGAAGTTGGGAGAGATGGAGCAAGATTGTTAAGAGTGTCAGATTGGAGGGTCGAAGCGGAGGACAGGAGGAGTTGGAGGCGAAAAATACTGGAGGCTAAGGCTCGATATGGGCTGTAGGGCCATCGAAGAAGATGCAGAAGGCGCATGATAGGAATATGTCGAGAAGTAACGAGAAGGTCTATGTCCAGTATTGAGCAACATCGTAACATCGTACCTATAGGAACTAACTAACCATCACGCCGTCTCCCCGATGGGTTAGGCAAAAAAAATTGACTGCCACACTTTTATTCTGACATACTTCTCTAGATTCCTCAACATTCATTCTTCGTGGCATCCACGCACGTCGATTTCTCCAACTCCTCATGTGGCCGAGATTTAACGTTTGATTTATTTTTTCGTTTGATTTAGTTTTTATGATACGTTCGATTTCTCTATTTCTAGCTCCATTTACATCGTTAAAACAAACTTTTTTACCATTCATTCATTCTTACCATCATAAAGTTCCTTTTATTATCTTCTGGAGTGGTCAATAATTGGTGCATTACCCCTATATTAAATACGAAAAATGACAAATATATATAATTTTTATTAATAACATTTTAAAAGAAACCAAAATAAAGTCAATCCAATATCATTGACATTTGACTAAAAAAAATAACAGAATTCTAAAATGAAGAGTTATTTATATTGACATGAAGGCAAATGAGGATGGTTTAGGTGTCGAAACAGAGTAAAATTTGTTCTACAATTTCAACGATTTTTTATGAAATTAAATTTAAACAATATTTTTAGATTCTTTATTGTGAATCATATCTATGAAGGCAGTGAAATTATTTTATTACAAATAATTTATTTGTATTTTTTTTCTTCTAATAAAGCAATCGTTGAAATTGGATCAATGCGAACAAAAAAAGAAGAAGAAGAAAAGATGTATTAAAAATGCATCAATAATTTCTACTTGTAAACTGAAAAAATGACGTTCTAAAAAAATGTATCCAAAAATTGGAATTAAAAAAATCATTTATAAAAAATACACTCTATCCTCTTCTTGTAAAGCATGCGCTTAAAAGAGATTGTTTATCAAAACAAAAGAATTTATAGAAATTGAAAATATAATCATATACTCATTTTGAATGTATTAATTGAATCGGCGAATTGAGAAACACGCAATGTCGAAAAATACAACAAAAAAAATTCAAAACTACAAAATGTAGCGTTTGTGCTAATAGGCTTGTTCGATAAATAGTTTAAATTCACTTCTGACACATAAAAAATACATTTTATAAAATTATATTTAAAAATTCCGATATCCAAGTAAAAATATGTATACATATATATAAGAGTGCAATCGATCGAGTATGCTCTTGAAATGCCAGAATTCTCACAAAATCACTCAATTGTAGCTTTGTATGGAAAATGTATGGCGGTGAACGAAGGTTTGAGTAAAAAGGGTGACAAGATTTAAGGTCGTTTTTATAATGGTAGCACAAGTCGTAGTCATTTTTTACACCTTTCTTATACTGAGATAGCTAAATGAACGCGAAAAGATTTGTATGTAATTAAATACGAAAAAAAAATCAAAGCATTTTTAATTCATGCTTTAATAATTTATTTCCAAAATAACTTGTGCAAAGAATATTTAAAAAAAAAAAGGTATTTGTATATATATATGGTGCATTAATATGCATTCATTTCAAACGCAACAATTTTTTTAATAAAAAAAAACATATTTATATGATTAAAGTATTATTTTATTCATTTAAAATTAAATTATCGACATTCTTTTGTTTCATTATGTAATATTTTTTAGATTATTAATTTATTTAAAAAAAAATCGTATTTCAAAATACAAAATGTTTTTAAAATCAACCAAAGATTATTACAATTGTTATAAATTGTTTTTAAATATGTGTTTTTAAATAGCTATTTCGCTTTAATAATATTAAGTTTTTTTTATTATATAAATATATAATGTAAGGCTTATGTGTGGACGTAAAATACTGTGAAAAAAAAATTCACTTGTGCTCGCTTTGGTATTATCAAATATATATTTAAAAAAATAATTAAAATTAGATATTTGTATGAAATTTTAATATTAAAAATCCAATATAATGCTAAGCTTTACGTATTTACTGTTAATTTATAATTAAATAAAAAATACATATAGAATTATAATAATATATGTGTTTTATGGAGCTTTTAAAAGTGTACCACTTGCATGACTCATTGTACCAAAATTAGCTAAATTAAAAAAAATGTCTTTAATTATTTTTTATTCGTAAAATTTCTTAACACAATCAATTTAATTATATGTAAAATACACAAAAAAATGCCTTTGTAATAAATACATTTTTTTAATGCGTTAATTAAATATGGATATTAATTTTATATAAAATCGTTTAAATATTGTGTATGACAGTTTTTTATCGCTAAGCTTGGAATTATATGATTTTTTTTTAATTTTTTTTTGTGGGTATTTATATAATATATAATATATTTTTAAACAGTCGGATGTTCGTACAGGGGGCAGAACGCATGGCTCCTGATTAGGGCGACATGGGTTCAAGCCTGGATACAACCAGAATTATTCTTCCTAATATTGATCTAGTTTCTGCTCATATTAAAGCTTGTAAAATAAATCGATTTAAATCCTTGGTATATAGTCTAACGAGAATGATTTTAAAACCAAAATTGAAATTAAATAATGAATTTAAATTTAATTTTAGATAAAGCGTAATACTGAGGAATTCCATAACGTAGACTATTTTATGAATTAAAACACTTTTTTTCATTACAAGTTTATTTTTCTATACATGTTTCGAAGCCACATACACCATCATCTTCGGGGGAACAAATTCAAATCAAATCTAATTTAATTAATTAATGAAAAAAATACATATACAAAATTTCTATATTATTATATATTTAGTGTGCTTCCACTTTTGTTTAACGTCGACCAGTTTCGGCAGCTTGCTGCCATCTTCTGATGTATAGACCAGAAGATGGCAGCAAGCTTGCGAAACCGGTCGACGTTAAACACAAGTGGAAGCACACTAAATATATAATAATAAAGAAATTTGGTATTTTTTTTTTGTTTTCAACAACAACAACAGCAAACCATCACGCCGTTTCCCCGCAGGGGTAGGCAGAGAGAATGGACCGCCACACTACTCTATCCTGACATACCTCTCTAGCTTTCACATTCATACAGCGAGTCATACACGCACGTCGATTCTCCCGGCTTCTGACATGACCAACCTTTAAAATTTTATTAATTTGGTCATACCATGTTTTCCAAGGTCTACCTCGACTCCGTACTCCATTTACATCGTTAACGTATACTTTTTAACCATTCTTTATTCACTCATGCGCTTTATATGTCCGAACCAACGCAGCGATCCTTTCATAATTTTGTTCATAAAACCTTATTTCCTTTGTTTTCATTATTTTAAATGAACTTCTACCAAGTTCAATTAAAAATATTAATTATACAAATTAAACTAGTTTATTTTCTCAAAAGATATTACAAACAACAATTAAAGTTTAAGACATCTATTGAGAACAGGTAAAATATAATAATAAATATATAATACCAGGAACGCATGAGAGATGGTTCGACATTAGGAATACAAGATACTCTCTAAAGTCAAGAGTAATTGTCTTCTGAACGTACTTTCACTAATATGAAAGACGCCGATCTCCGAAGCATGTTAAACAGTTTGATTGCTCTTCCCACCGGCATCACCATACTCATATATATTCTCATTAAACTAATATACAAAATATCATTATCCCGATGATGAAGGTGTAAAGCCTTCGAAACATGTCGAGAAAAATAAACTCAAAAATGGAAAAAACAGAGTTTTGATTTATATAAAAAATACATGAAAAATAACATTGTATTATTTTTGTTAAAACTAACTGGTTTTGCTCCTACCGGAGCTTCGTCAGAGTTAAAAAATAAACTTTATATACTGTAATATATAAATACCCACAATTAATATAATTTATTTAAAAATATTTTAATGAACATTTTACAAACAAATTGAAAATATAATCCCAAGATCCCTTGTTCCTAATTCTCTGCCTACTCCTTGATAGATTCGACCTGATGATGGTTTGAAAGTAGAGTATTTTTATGCTTTATACTTTTTTAACCAAAGGAAGGGTGTTTTTTAATTTAAATGAATAAAAACATCTGTTTTATTTAAGTTTTATTATATTTTATTTGAATGACATGTTTTGCCTGTCTAATGCATTAACAAACAACATTTGATAATGCCTAAGACAGGCGAAACATGTCATTCACATAAAATATAATAAAACTTATATAAAGCAGACGTATTTATTCGTATTCATTATTTAATATGGAGTTTTACATCATTGTTTATAAAACAATAAATATATATTGTTTTTAAAATGTTCATGCATATAATTACTACACAATTTAATATAATATAACCTTTTTATAATAGTTAGGGCTTACAATTTAATTATTAATACTAGGGATAGTATAAAATTTAACGTAGCTAAATATGTATATGGAATTCTAAGTATGCACTGAATATGAAGAGATTCGTACAAAATGTGCTCATCAACATGGCTTATTGACCAAATATAATATTATTTACCCATGCATGTCATCAAATTCACAAATAAAAGCTGCTATATGTAAAAAAAAATGTTTTATTAATTACAAATTTATGGAAGCGAAGCATGGAACTGGTAAAAGAAAGATGAAAGAAGAATAAACGCAGTAGAAATTAGATCTCTTAGATCTTAGACTTTTGATGATCTTCAGGACCTACAGTTGGGCTTAACTAATTCTTTGGCATATAGAATGGAATAATACTCCTAGCGGCTTCTAACAATATGTTGGTCGACAGCCTTCACATTGTGTTAATAAGGTAGTTTGCTAAATGCCGAAAATCATTCTCCATAGATGGCGTTAGTGGGTCGGTTGTATAGGTTAATTCTTGAAAAAATTCACTAGTGCAACCAAATCTACATAGATGGCTGACTGAAACTGCCACGTGAAGATAAATATGGATTTTGAAGTATATATACATCTTCCAAAAATTTGTCATGCATGATCACAAATAACAAAGGTGGAATGGGGAATGTTGTAATCACATAAAGCGTGCGCTTAACCCAACCAATGACAGGTCATAAGTCCTGTAAACACCTTGATCATCCATGTTCAGTTTCCAGTTTACGTCTTCGGCTCTATCGAGATACAATTAAAAATTTAACTATTAATGTCAGTAAAACTAAGTGGATGACATTCGGACGGTTGGATCATACTGATTCGGTGATGCAACTGAACGGTTACAATGTTGAAAAGGTGGAAAAGTTCAGATACCTCAGCAGCATGCTTACAGGCACCCTTGACCCAGATGTAGAGCTAAAATGTCGGATTGAAGCAGCAAGAATAGCATTTAACAAAATGAAGTCACTCTTTTGCAATGAAAATATCAACTTAAAACTAAGACAGAAGATGTTAATGTGTTATGTGTGGTCTGTTCTGTTATATGGGTGTGAGACATGGAAATTAAAAGTAAATACAATGAACCGGTTAGAGGCATTTGAAATGTGGCTTCACCGAAGAATATTCAGGATCCCATGGACAGACAGAGTGACGAACACAGAAGTCCTGAATCGTGCAAGAGTAAATAGAGAGCTGCTGACATTGATCAAAGTCCGCAAGATTTCATATCTGGGTCACGTTCTACGAGGAGAAAAATATCGCCTGCTGCATCTAATTTTGAAGGGAAAAATAGAGGGCCGCAGGGGGCTAGGGAGAAGACAGATCTCTTGGCTACGCAATGTGAGGGAATAGACGGGAATCGGAACTATGGAGGAGCTATTCCGGACAGCGCAGGTTAGGGAAGAGTTTACCAGAGTGATCGCCAACGTCGGGGGGACATGACAGGGCACTTTAAGAAGAATAAGATCTTAGACTCCCATAATGACATATGGAATAGAAACGGGAGCTGACACCATCAGAACAAAAAGTCTCCTAAGAATCACAGAAATGAAGACTCCCCGATCCGTTGCGGGAACGACACTCCGAGACAGAATAAGAAATTCTGAAATAAGAAAGATCTGCAATGTGGAAGATGTCGTGCGATGGGGAAGACTGAGAAGACGTTACTGGAGAGATCATGTGGAAAGAGCATGTTCTGAAAGAGTGATATATATAGCCGCAAACAAAGTACCAAAAGGAAATCGACCTGCAGGAAGACCACCTAAAAGATGGCGAGACAGTTGGACATCTATATCCCAGGAACAGGCTCCGATAAATAACAGAACACAGTCCTAAATAAAGCAGAAGAAGAAGAAGATGACTTTAGACGAATGTGTGTAAAAACTGTGTATGATAGAGTGTCGAATGAAAACATAAGAAGTGAATACGGTGCGAATGAAAGTGTTATAAACAAAATAATGAAAGGATCATTAAGATTGTTTTGACACATGGAAAGAATGAATTAAGAAAGAATGGTAAAAAAGTAAATATTAGCAATGTAAAGAAGCCTGTGTTCTGCCAGTTGGTACTTATGGTCTTGAAACTGTAACATAATGACATCCAAACAAAGTGCCGAGAAACTACGAGTGACCCAAAGAGCCATGGAAAGAGCCATGTTAGGAATAAGCCTAAGAGACAGAGTCAGAAACGATAGGGTGAGAGAAAAAACAAAGGTCACTGACATCATCCACCGGGTGGCGACTCTAAAATGGCAATGGGCAGGTCACGTAACCGGATGAAAAATGGACAAGAAGACTGCTGACTTGGAGACCGTGGACGGCAAAGAGAAGTGCATGGCGACCGCAACTACGGTGGAAGGATGATCTGAACAGACACGTCGGAAAAACCTGGATGCAGTCTGCACAAGAAAGAGTGACATGGAAGCGAATACCGAGATTCGATTCGATTTGATTTCATTTCATTTCATTTTAAAGACGTCAGTCCTAGCGCGGTATTCATTGTCCAAGTTTCAGCAGCATAAAGATAAAGATAGGTCACATGGATCCAAAACGGATATAATTAAATTATTTTATTAATTGCTTTTGACTCATCTACGATCTTAACGAAAACGGATGCAAAATAGGAAATCTGGATCGTGCTACACGGATCTTCTGATAAGTATATACAATAATATTTACACTATTTGATAATATGAAATAAAACATGATTATTGAAAGAGATGGTTGACTCTAGATTCTGGGAAGTCCCGACAACTGATGTAGAAAACAAAAAACACAAAACAACTATGTTTTGTGTTTTAGTTTTCTGTCTAAAAAAATTTGTTTGTGGTTTCTTGAACAAATATGTAAAATCCACATATACAGATAAACATATACGAATAAACGCCGTAGAAATGAGATCACTAAGAAGAATGTGCGGGAAAACGTTGTATGATAGAATATCGAACGATGAAATAAGAAAGAAATGTAAGGCAGATGACTGCATCATGAATAAAGTTAAAAAAAGGATCCCTGAGATGGTTCGGACATATGGAACGAATGGATGAGAGTAGAATGGTTAAAAAGTTGTACACAAGCAGCGTGAGTCGGGAAAGAAGCCGAGGACGACCGAGGAAAACATGGCATGACCAAATGAATCAATTACTAAAAGGCGGCCACATTCGAAGTCGGAATAATCGACGTGCGTGCATGGTACGATGTATGAATGTAGAGGAAGCCCGAGAGGTATGCCAGGACAGGCCAGTGTGGCGATCAATCCTCTCTGCCTACCCCTCTGGCAAAATGGCGTGATGGTTAGTTAGTTTGTTAGTTAGTCCAAAGAATCCAGTATAAACTCTGCTGGACAGTCATCAAAGCGCTACATGGAATGGCACCAAGTTATATATCTGAACTCTGTGTAACGGACAGCCTTAATTCAAGGTAATCCACACTTCACTCGGCGAACTCCTCAGCAATAGGAAGATTAGTTGAGCCGAAGCGTTGCCCCAGTACAAATTTCGGGGATCGAGCGTTCGCGGTAGCCGGTCCATCAGCTTGGAACAATCTCCCTTCACACCTCAGATGCATAAATGATCCGACAGATTTCAGATCTAAACTGAAATCCCATCTTTTTCATATTTCATACCCAATTTAAAATTTATACTTTGTTCCACTATACTTTTTAACTTTGATACAGATTCTTTGATCCATTTTTTGGAATAGGCAAAAATCGAAGACGAGCCAAAACACATCCAAGCAAAACAGCTGTCAAAAATTAACTAAACATTCAAAATGGCCGACCTAGTCAGCATAAGTTAGGGACATGAGTACCAACATAACGCTACAAAAAAATCAAAAATCAAATATACGTAGCCAGCGGAAATTCAAAATTCGCGATACTTTTTGAACAGACCTCGTACATGTTGTCAGCTGGACGATCCGGACTGTGATGTATGAATTTTGAAGAAGCGAGAAAAATATGTCAGGAAAGAAAAGGCGTTTTCATTCATATTAATTTTTCTTCTTCTTCTTTTTGTCCTGTCACACCTCCGTGGTGCATAGGGCCTCAAGGAACCTTCTCCACCCGACTCTATCGCATGCCTGATGCCTGACATCATCCCAAGTGAGGCCTACTGCCTTAACCTCGTCCTGCAGGGCTCTTTTCCAGGTGGCTCTAGGTCTGCCTCGCTTTCTCTTTTGGCCAAGTGAAGAGTCGGAGAAATCGACGCGCGTGCATGACACGATTTATTGAGGAAGCGATAGAGATGTATGACTATCTATATGAATGTGGATGAAGTTAGATAGAAGTGTAATAGTGTGTCGGTCAATTCTCTCTGCTTACCCTTTCAGTAAAACGGCGTGCTGGTTAATTCTACGAGTATTAATTTGTTTATTATTTGATTAGAAGGGAAAGCTTATCGATTGGGTCAAGGGTTTGCTTAAATATTAACACATGGCAACACTACAATGCATTCGGCGTCTATGGGCTATCGCTTTGTAAACAAACGCTCGAACAAATATTAAAGTTACAAACAACGAAAACTACTAACAGCTACAGAAGGTATAATTAGTAACCACAATTTAAAGTGGTAGATTTGATTGGTGCACTAATCTTATCGTCGCAAATGAATGTCTGTCGAATTAATCTGATGTAATTATATAATGAATAGTCCATTGTTTTGGCCGAAACATTATGATTTCTAAACATTTTAAACTGTTAAATTAAATAACTTTGTTTTGTATCACAATTGCATTTTTTAGTATTCCGCGACAGCTGTTTCATCAACCAATGTTGACATCATCAGGTGTTACAATACTTTTCTTTTTAAGAGAAGCTTTCTGGACGTTTAGATCGAGGCTCAAAACGCACGTGTTCAAACTATCCTATCCTGATGCAAATGGTGATCGACTGCGTCAGGTGCATCCCCCATACTAAAATGTTTTATTTTTAGCAAAAATGTTTATTTTCAACTGTATGTTTATTTTTTACAAAAATGTTTATTCTTAACAAAACGTTCATTTAATTTTTTTTTAAATATTTTTAACAAAATCTATATTCTGAACCAAAATTTTTCACATTAACTAAAATATGTATCTTCAACTAGTTCACAAAATGAAGCTACAGCGCCCTTGAGATGATTAATTCATAAAAATGGCGCTCTATAAATCATCCAATTTATTATTATTATTATGGTGAGCGCCCTTGAAGTGAATCTTTCACAAAAATGGCGCTATATAAATCATCATCATCATCATCATATCAAATCGTCACCTGAGAGTTCCAACTAACAAAATTTCACATTTGGCTTTTTCTCGTGAAAAGGGTTCTTACTAGCCTTATCTATACGTACAATTTAAAAAAAAACATGTAATAGTATTGTCATTTTGATGTTACGAAAATAATCAAGTTCCATCTGATCATTCAAAACACACGATTCACTGAAGAAGGATTCATTTACACTTAGAACTTTATTATTCCAACTATAGCCAGAGAAAATTTACACGCTTCTCGGTAAAAGAATTTCATCTGCTTCAGATGGAACCCTTTTATTCCAAGATACACACCCGAAACCAACGAAACTTTGACTTCATTTTTCTCAGCATTTTACTTTTGACAGTTGGAACGAAATGTCAAATTTTCGTGATTTTTCGAATATTTATGTGTATTTGTTCCTATGTCAATTTGAATCATTTCTTTTGTATAATTTAGAAGTTCTTGCTGAAATTGAGTTAGGTACCAACGTCCACGGTAGAAATCTCATATTCGTACACACAACAATTATACATGAAAGAAATTCAATATCGATAAGTCAAACAAAATTAGGATAAATAAACAAGGAAGCAAATAACAATAATAGAAAAGGGTTAGAATAGGAATAAAAAAGGGTTCAACAAAAGCGAAAGACATTTACAATACAAGTGAAAAAAACGTACTTAGATAACAACAATTGTACATTATAGAAATCCAATGTCGATGAGTCATACCCAATTAGCAAAAACAAACAAAGAAGTGAATAACATTAATAAGAAAAGGGATATACAAGAGTGAAAACGTAATATTAATATTTTTTTGTTAAATTATAATAACCAAACATCCCTTAAGAGTAGCAGAAATGAGAACATTGCGACCTATTGTGGGGAGAACCCTTAGAGATATGATACCAAATGAAGATATTCGCAATTCCTGCAAAATTGAAAACATAGTGAGATGGAGTAGGCAGAGAAGACGATTCTGGAGGGACCACATCGAGAGGATGGATCCAGCAAGAATTCCTAAGATCGCGATGCATGAGACTCCAGAGGGCAGTTGACCAACAGGGCGACCGCCAAAGAGATGGAGAGAAAGCTGGTCGTATTCGTAATATGAAAAAAGTTGATATACTGCATAAACCGGGTGGTGGTCTAGGGGATAGAACGCTTGGCTCCTGATCCAGGAGGCAGGGGTTCAAGCCTGGACATGACTAGGTTCCTTCTTCATAATAATGAGCTATTTTCTGCTCACATTGAAGATTGTAAAATAAAGTCTAATATCATAGATATAAATCCTTGATGTTAGTCTTTTTTTTTAAAAACAATCAGAAGAAGAAGATAATATGAAAATGTTTTTATTGTAATTAACCAAACTTACTAACTAACCATCACGCCGTTTCTCCGCAGGAGTAGGCAGAGAGAATGGACCGCCATACTGACGTCATTCGAATGTGGCTCCCTTTCAATATTTGATTAATTTGGTCATGCCATGCTTTCCTTGGTCTTTCACGACTTCTCATTATTTAAAGTGAACTTCTACCAATAAATTTCAATTAAAAATATTATTTTTATGACATTTTATATGAATACATACTTCCTAATGTTACCAGCATTCAGTTGCTGCATTTTAAAATATTATTTGAACAAGAAAAATACTAATTGTTAGCACAAGACGATTAATAAGTATCATAGATAATGGTACAAAATCGGCTGACCTTTGACTTGGTCGAGCTAAGAGATACGAGAAAGTTTAATTCTCGATAGGTTATCGCTGTTTAGCTTCACTCCATGTACCTTCTACACTGTTATTCCGTTATATAAAAAAAATACTTACATTTTGTATAAGACAACACATTTCAGCGAATATGCTTCAAGTTTGGGTCTCTTCGCTTGTTCAAACTTGCATTGGGATAGTTTTTGGTCATGGCTTTAATTTAATTCCATTGATTGGCCGCCGCATAAGGTTTGATGTTCCCTGATGGTGGAGAGGGTGCAGAAGAAATTTATGCGATACCTCTATCTCAGGGAGTATGGATATTACAATTTCTTCTTTCATCTAAGGCAATTAAGACAGTTTTAAAACATTCATCAATTCCTTCGTCGTGTCCCGACTAGATTACTGCAATGGAGTCTACGCCAACATCCCCAAACAGCAAACAAATAAACTCCAGTCTGCATTCAATGCAGCAGCAAGACTGATATGGGGTGTGCCAAAGAGTTGTCACATAACACAGCATCTTAAGGAGCTGGCTGAAATGTACAGAAAGGATACAATACAAGCTCTGCTGGACGGTCTATAAGGCGTTGCATGGAATAGCACCAGCTTATATATCTGAACTCTGCATCAACGAGAACCTGAATTCTAGACAGTCTACATTTCGATCAGCTAAGGCTTCTGCGATCGGTAGATTAACTGTGCCAAAACGCTGTCCTAGCACAAACTTTGGCGACCGAGCCTTCGCGGTAGCCGGACCTTCAGTCTGGAACAAATCTTCCAGCAGACCTTAAGTGCATTGAGAATGAATCAGAGTTTAGATCGAGACTCAAAACGCACCTTTTCACATTATCATTTCCTGACAGGAAGGGCTGATCGACTACATCAGGTGCAGCCCTCATACTAAATATGTTTATTATTATTGTTATCATTATTATTATTATTATTATCTAGTTGATAAAACGGAGCATCTTCTACCGCGGCCAACTTTAAGTGCACCATTTACTCTTTAGCTGCCCCAACCCTTCTTTCAGTATCCTTCTCAACTCTCCCATACTTCCTAAATAAACAAATTCATCGACTTGTTCAAGATTTTCACCATTCACACTAATGTTAAAGACTGTCATGTTTCTTTATTTTTCGATAATCATTACCTTGGCTTCACGTTCATCATCAAATCGTATCGCTTTCAAACCTCATACATACTAGACACCAGGGCTTGCAGTTCATGCTCGTTGTCTGCAAGTAGCACAGCGTCGTCCGCATACAACGGACAGATCACTGACATATCGTTCATTTTCGCACCTGCATCCAACCCTTTCAGCTCTTTCATGATTATTTATTTTATATATTATTAATTATGTAACATTCTAGACTTCCTATATTTTTTTTATCTTTTTTATATACATAAGCACACTGTAGAGAAATAAATATATAAAATTGCAGTGAAGATAAGAGTATTATTTTAGAAAAGTTGCAAGTAACTGAGAGAATCGGTTAAACTTTTAAGATCAGAGGTTATATATACCAAATCGGTTGCTTAATTTTAATTTGTTCACGAAATAAATTATTAATACATAACCGATAGCAGCCGTATATGAATCGCTACACTCTTTTTCCTCTTCTTCTTCTTCAGCCTATTCCCGTCCACTCCTGGACAAAGGCCTCCTCCATTTGCTTCCATGTCACTCTGTCTTGTGCATACTGCATCCAGGTTATTCCGACATGTCTGTTCAGGTCATCCTTCCACCGTAGTTGCGGCTGCCCTGCACTTCTCTTTGTGTCCACGGTCTCCAAGTCAGCAGTATTCTTGTCCATTTTTCATCTGAGCTTCTGGCTACGTAAACTGCCCATTGCCACTTTAGAGTCGCCACCCAGTGGATGATATCAGTGACCTTTGTTTTTTCTCTCACCGTATGACGTCTGACTCTATCTCTTAGGCTTATTCCTAACATGGCTCTTTCCATGGCTCTTTGGGTCACTCGTAGTTTCTCGGCACTTTGTTTGGACAATGTTATAGTTTCAAGGTTATAGTAGTAGTTAGGTTAAGTAGCAACTGGTCGAACACACACTCCACACTCTATGTGATATTATTATTATTATTCTTAATATTATTATTAATTTAACTGTTCCAAAACATGTAACCTGGTAAATATAGGTTAACGATGTAAATGGAGTACGGAGTCGAAGTAGATCGAGGAAAACATGGCATGAATAAATTAATCAAATTTTAAATGTTGGTCATGTCAGAAGCCGGAAGTATGACTCGCTGTATGAATGTGGAGGAAGCTAGAGAGGTATGTCAGGATAGATTAGTGTGGCGGTCCATTCTCTCTGCCTACCCCTGTTTGTTGTTGTTGTTGTTGTAACCTGGCTGTAGAGAACCAACCCAAAGAATATGTCAGAACCTTCAGACATCTAGGCATAGACCTGGTGGAAGGAGTTGATCTGCGGAAAGAAATACAAGCCCAAGTCAACAAGACAGGTGCAATCTCTAGTGCTCTGAAATCTACGATATGTAAAAACAAAGACATGGCCAGTAAGAGTAAGATGAGAATCGATAAAGCATGCGTAAGACCAATAATAACATATGGCGTTGAGGCAAGTTCTAGGGATTTCCGAGATAAAGACACTGAGGATGATACCAGGCATTAAACAGAGAGGAACATCAGAATAACAGAGATATGTGAAGCTGAGGATATTAGATGGAGTGGACAGCGAAGGAGAGGCTGGTACATGTCCAAAAATTGGACACCACCAGACTCCCCTATATTGGACTACACAATCAGCCTAATTTTTTTTTTCTTAAAGAAGACTAATATCAAGGATTTACATCAATGGAAGGAATTTGGTCGTGTCCAGGCTTGAACCCATGTCCCCTGGATCAGGAGCCAAGCGTTCTATTCCCTAGACTACCACCCATGGGACTCGGACCATGGAAGACCTCCTAAAAGATGGAAGGACAGCTAGGAATCCACCTCACAGGAGGAGTAACCCTCTAGAGAACAGACTGTATAGGTCTACAACAAACGAAGAAGATTATTATTTTGTTGAATCAGCATTAGCCAAATCTATGTATTTATTCATTTATTTATTTATTTATATATTTATTTATTTATTTATTTATTTATTTATTTATTTATTTATTTATTTATTTATTTATTTGTTTATTTATTTGTTTATTTATTTTTTTATTTTTTTATTTTTTTATTTATTATTTATTTATTTATTTATTTATTTATTTATTTATTTATTTATTTATTTATTTATTTATTTATTTATTTATTTATACATTATACACAAATGAGTAAAAAAAATTTAAAGGGTACCTATAGCTGTTATATTGATTCTCGTGACATTTGATTGATAGCTAATCTATCGCCATTTTATTGTCATGTGAATTCTACACCAGACCAAACACAGTGTGACAATCTCAAGGCCATCGTCGGGAATCGAAGCAGGGACCTACGGTGTGTCAGTTGTAGCACTTGCCACTCGGCTGCCGCATATATTATTAGAGCGTGCAGAATTCAACAATTTGAGAATCTATGAATTAGATAGCGACCATATTGTTTAAAAATTGCTCTAGGACCGTTTTTTTTTTGTATTATGAATAATATATAATTTTTCCTATTTAAATTAATTGTATATTTTTGTTTCATATTAATATGTGATAACATTATTTTTTTATCGCGAAAGTTCAATGGCTTAAGTCGTAGTATATATATTATTTTTCTATTCTTCTATATAATTCTTACTCACTCTTATAATCCAATTAATACTCTTCTTCTTCCTGACGCTATCCCAACTCATCGTCTGTGTTGTCGTCATCTGTCAGCTCTTCTCGATCTCAGGCTGTACCTCTCACGGTTCTGAGTATCGCCTTCACTCAAGCCATTTCTCTGCAAGACGCTATTGCACTGAATCATCCACGTGTTCCTAGGTCTTCCTCTGGATGGTTGACGAGGAAGATTCACAGACAAAGCTCTATTTACCGTGTGGTCTGGTGGTCTCCGTTTTATATGTCCGTACCATCTCATCTGCTTTTCTACAAGCTTACTCTTTGTATCCGTAACTCCCAGACTACCCCGAATGCGTGAACTTTTTATATTGTCTCTCAGCGATACCCCAGCTCTGTCTACAGTCTACAGTCTACAGATTCGAGGTCGCCCAACGCGCCATGGAAAGAGCCATGCTTACAATAACCTCGAGGGACAGATTTAGAAACGAATTTATTGGTCAACAAACCAAGGTGACTGAGGTGGCTTTGAGGATGGGCGGGCTGAACTGGCGATGGGCTGGCCATTTCATTTCATTTATTTTAATAAAAATTACAAACATTACACACATATTTCCAGATCTTTTGCAATTACATTATAAGAATTCAAAAGAGAAGCATAAAAAAATAAAAATAAGCTTAAGAATTAGAAAGAATCATAATATTGATATTGCATCCCTGAGGCAACTCACAATATCACGAAATATGTCGACCTCCGAGGCGACCCGATAAAGCAATAAGATTGCCCTACCCACAGGCATAAGCATTGGCAGGTTGGTTCTGCAGCGCGGCAAATAAAACCTTCTGTGTTGTCTTTGACGAAGGTAATTATCAGGGACAAATAGACCTACATCACTCAGGAAATCCGAGTTTTGTATACGGCCGCCAATCAGCTGAAAGAAGTGAACTCCCAAGAGAATATTCCTCCTTCTCTCCAATGATTGGTAGCTTAGCATACCTAGCAAGAATTCATTCGGAAAGAGACACGGGTAATAACCGCGCTCCCTGAGGTAAAGAAAATGCAGAATTTTTTTCTGCACTCGCTCCACCATCAGAGAATATCGGATCCCGATGGGGGAGACGGGTTCTGGAATGCAGACCGCGTACAGGATTCCGCAGAGTTGGACGTTCCCCTGCCCGCTGGACCGACTATCTGGAGAGGATTGCTGGACCTGGATTGATGGGAGAAGCAATGGATAGGGGGCGGTGCTTTGGGAGAGGCCTACGTTTAGCAGTGGATGACAGACGGCTGATGATGAGACAGCGAAGTAGGTACTGGTTCGGTCACGTACAAAGAATGGACACCACCAGACTCCCCTATATTGCACTACACAATCAGCCTCACGGGGCTCGTCCTCGTGGAAGACCTCCTAAAAGACGGAAGGACAGCTAGGAATCCACCTCACAGAAGAAGCAACCCTCTGGAGAACAGACCCATTGCCCATTGCACGTGAATACGAGCACAAGGAACACAAAAATATTTAAATCTGTCTTCTGTGCCACCTGGTGTGACTAAATAGTCCTATTTTAGATTGACCCCGTCCTTTCCGTCTCTCCAGCCCCTGGCACGCAGCCATGACTCTTCTCCATTCCGCCCTATCGTTTGCCAACTGCTCTTAGTCCATTTGTCTGTCTACACTCTTTACTGCAGTGTACAGGTTGTCCTTATATATCTTGCGCTGTCCTTCGTGCTTCCTTTTCCCTTCTATCAGTTCACTCTATAAGAAGTTTTTGAGGAGCCTGTTGTCGTTCATGCGCAGGACATGAACAGAGTGAGCAGTGTCTCCCTGTTGGAACAGTTGAATCTCTTGGATTGGAAACATTGTAGAACCAACGTATCCTGTGCAGTTTGCGAAGATGACGCTGCAGAATTTTTTTCCAGGCACTTGGTGTGGCTTATATAACTGACTCAAGTCTCGCATCTGTAGGCGAGTGTTAGAATCTTTAAAGCCTTGTATACTGCGAGGTCTATAGATGAAGAAGTGTGACAGCCCTTTGAGGAAACGTTGTGACGTTTGGTCTTATTTACATTTCGGAAGCGTGTTTGTGACTTTTGTTTTTGTCCCAAATGTGTCAACGAGTAAGCAACTGTGACGCAGAGATCACAACCGGGATCGGGTGTGAGGTACATGCCCTTTGCGCTTGTGGACACACGAGCGGTCACTTCGACGAATCAATCATCGTATCCGTATCTGAATATTTTCAATTTGATAGCCTACCTCCAGGACCTGTGCGCCGATATTAAACTAATAATTAAATTTTAATTAAAATACATTTTTTAATGAATTGAAACAATGTCTTTTCTAACTAACTAACTAACTAACCATCACGCCGTCTCCCCGAAGGGGTAGGCAGAAAGAATTGACTGCCACACTTTTCTTTCCTGACAAATTTTTCTCGCTTCCTCAACATTCATACATTCGTGTCATGCACGCGTCGATTTCTCTGACTCCTCGCGTGGCCGACATTCAATATTTGATTTATTTGATGGTGCCACGTTTTCCTCCGTCTTCCTCTTTTTCTAGTCCCATTTACATTGTTAATATATACTTTTCCAAATCATCTTAATGATCCTTTCGTTATTTTGTTCATAACACCATCATTCGCACCGCATTCACTTCTTATATTTTCATTCGACACTCTATCATACACAGAGTATCTAAATTTTTTTCCTTATGCATAAATATAATTACATTTATTATTCACAACACTACAATTAAACGGAGTCCTAGAGCCAACCCTCGTGTATGGAAGTGAAGCTTGGAGCTGGCAAAAGAAGGATGAAAGCAGGATAAAAGCCGTAGATATGAGATAACTAAGAAGAATGGGAGTGCGGGAAAACGTTGTATGATAGAATACCGAACGATGAAATAAGAGAGAAATGTAAGGCAGATGACTGCATCATGGATAAAATTAAAAAAGGATCCTTAAGATGGTTTGGACATATGTAACGAATGGATGAGAGAAGAATGGTTAAAAATTGTACACAAGCAGCATGAGTGGAAAAAGAAGGCGAGGACGACCGAGGAAAACATGGCATGACCAAATTAATCAATTACTAAAAGGCGGCCACATTGGAAGTCGGAATAATCGACGTGCGTGCATGGTAAGATGTATGAATGTAGAGGAAGCCCGAGAGGTATGCCAGAACAGAGCATTGTGGCGATCCATCCTCTCTGCCTACCCCTCCGGGGAAATGGCGTGATGGTTAGTTCGTTAGTTAGTTAGTTTACGACAGGAGACACATAGTTACGTCACGGATTTCAATACTGACGGTAAATTCAGCCTCATAAATCTCCATGTTAGATTTCTAGACGGTATTGTGCAGAACGTGCTTGTGCTGCTCCACGTGTTTCTATGGTTCTCGGAACAGATCGCTGCGATCCTTAAACCCAAGGTATTTATTGAAGGGATAAGGTATACTCCGGCCGTTTTAAACTGAGTCTTGGGGCCATAAATGTCAATAGAGATAGGGATGGGAAGCGACCGTTATCGATTTTTTCGTCGATCGATATACGATACGATCGACTATAATGATTTTATATGATCTGTACGTTATGATATGTATGATGGGTCACTAATGATTGGTCTTTACCAATTGCAGTGCGTGTTTTTTTTTGTTGTTGCTATAAATGTGTTTACAGCAATTAAATAAATACATTCGTGTGTCACCACTCGTTGCGCACTATGGATAGTTTATTTTCTAACGTTGATTTGAATAAATTACATGGCGATATTAGCCCTCAAACTCCAACAGTGATTCACAACGTATGCACGGCCGCGTTTATTTGTGGTGTGAGTAGAGCGACAGTGGACCGAATAAAGACTGAATTATTGCAATTAGGCAGGCCCTGTACACCAAGAGCAAATTTTAAGAAACCAGAAACTTATAATAAATTTGGCAGAAGACACTGATGAAGAAGACTCCGATCGGGATTGAAACATTTTTTTGTAGTATAAACGGCTCTTTTAAGGGCCACAATATGATCTACTTTGTTTTTTATACTTAACTTTCTTTCTGTGTTTATAGACATACGGTATACAAATTTTAAATTAAACAATTTTTCGGTTTTTACTGGTATTTAATTTAGTATCTGGTAGTCACTAATTTCATACTAATTTAAACGCACATAAAACCCATAAATAAAGATTAATATCAAAACTTTGTTAACTCGTTAAAGTTTATGAACAAGACACGATAATAAACGTTACTTATCGATATATTTATTTTATTGTTACGCCCAACCCTAAGCCGCTCCATAAGGCCCGTAAGTGCAAGCGAGATAGACATAGGGAAATGATTTATGGCCCCAAGACTCAGTTCATTCCGATTTTACTTATAGTAAAAAATACATGGACAGTTTTTTTATACCTACGTACTAAAAAACAAATAACCCAAGCGACATAATATAATACTTTAACTGTCCTTAACTATTTTCGGTAAACTTTTAACAGTATCTTGTTTACAAACGCAACAAGATAAATTGCATCAGCGAAACCCACTCATTCATAAATAAGGCGAATGAATTTTTTAACCATGTTTTCAAGAGACGGAAGAATGGAGAAATATATGAGAAGAAGGGTTGGAGCTGGAAACAAAATAAATGGTGCACTCAAAATCATTTCAATAATAATAATATGCTAACTTTTATAGCGCCGTTTTTGTGATGTAATCAACTCAAGGGCGCATTAAGACGTGTTTTAAATCTAAAAAACAAAACAAACAAATTTAGCGATCGATTAAAAAGTATAGTGGAACAAAGTATAAATTTTAAATTGGGTATAAAATATGAAAAAGATGGGTTTTCAGTTTAGATCTGAAATCTATCGGATCATTTATGCATCTGAGGTGTGAAGGGAGATTGTTCCAAGCTGATGGACCGGCTACCGCGAATGCTCGATCCCCGAAATTTGTACTGGGGCAACGCTTCGGCTCAACTAATCTTCCTATTGCCGAGGAGTTCGCCGAGCGAAGTGTGGATTTCCTTGTATTTAGGCTGTCCGTTATACAGAGTTCAGCTATATAACTTGGTGCCATTCCATGTAGCGCTTTGATGAATGTCCAGCAGAGTTTATACTGGATTCTTTGGACTAACTAACAAACTAACTAACCATCACGCCATTTCGCCAGAGGGGTAGGCAGAGAGGATTGATCGCCACAATGCTCTGTCCTGGCATACCTCTCGGGCTTCCTCTACATTCATACATCGTACCATGCATGCACGTCGATTATTCCGACTTCGAATGTGAGCGCCTTTTAATAATTTATTAATTTGGTCATGCCATGTTTTCCTCGGTCGTCCTAGGCTTATTTTTTCACTCACGCTGCTTGTGTACAACTTTTTAAACATTCTACTCTCATCCATTCGTTCCATATGTCTAAACCATCTCAGGGACCTTTTTTTTAATTTTATCCATATATTATTTTTATCATTGGCTGTCCGTTATACAGAGTTCAGATAAATAACTTGGAGCCATTCCACGTTGCGCTTTCTGGACTTTTAAGCCAGTGAAGTTCTTTAAGATTTTGTGTTATATGGGACTTTTTTGGAATGCCTTTAATGAGTAGCCTTTAACTAACTAACTTACCATCACGCCGTTTCCCCGGAGGGGTAGGCAGAAAGGCTCGTTCGCCACATTGTTCTATCCTGGCATAATTCTCGCGTATCTACTACATTCACACATCGTGACATGCACGCTCGTCGATTGTTTCTACTTCGAACGCCTTTCAGTAATTGATTAATTTGGTCATGCCATGTCTTCCTTGGCCTTCCTGTTCTTTTCCCATTCACAATATATTTTTTAACCATTTTTCCCTCATCCATTCGTTCCATATATCCAAACCATCTAAGTGACCCTTTCTTAATTTTATTTGTCATGCATTAATCCGCCTTACAATTCTTTCTTACTTTATCGTTAGATATTCTATCATACATTGTTTTTTAACACATTATTATTTCTTTACATTTAATCATTCTTTGTCGGAGTTTCAAGTTAAGATTATCGATGCAAAAGAAGCTTCTCATTTTATTAAATGCAGCTCGTGCAACTTCAATTCTTCATTTTATTTCAATGTCCGGGTCAAGTGCTTTAGTGATAATGCTGCCAAGGTATTTAAATTGGTCGACCATTTCAAAATTCGCACCATTCAAGAATAGATAAGTCGCCCAAATGTCATCCATTTGGTCTTTTTAACTTTTATTGACAAGGAAAGCATAACATGACCGAATTAATCAAATACTGAAAGGCGGCCACATTCTAAGTAGTAAAAATTGACGAGCGTGCATTTTACGATATATAAATGAATAGGTATGTCAGAACAGAGCACTGTGGCGGTCCATCCTCTTTGCCTACCCCTCCGGAGAAACGACGTGAAAGTTAGTTAAGCGAATGAACTGTCACTTTGCCACAATTGATAAAGCCATAGAAATATTCTTTAAAAATGGTGGCATATTGCGCTTTCTTGTGCAATATTTATTATGCGTTTTCTAGAAGTTTCATTACGTTTTGTGAGTCTAATACGTTGTTGAAGTTAGTTTTTTAGATGTTATATTATATTTTATTATATAATATAATAGATACAGAATCCAGAAACTAAGTGCATAATAGAAATATACCGTGTAGCCATTAATAAGAACATAAGTGATGCCTTCAATAGAGAACAGGTAAATGCTACATCTATTCCATACTTGATTTCTTCTCAGTCGTATTCCTCATGGTTGTAGATTAAAATGAAGTCAAGTCTTCCCCAAGTTCATTTTAAATAATAACAAATTGTTTTCATTGATTAAAAATTAATTTCATTAAAAAAATGTTAATTATATTTTTGTTGAATCGCTCTTTACATCATTACAGCGAGAGCCAAATCGATGTAAATAATTCTGCTTCTTCGAAATACAAGCTCTATTTCCATACATAAGGTTCGGCATTAGAACTCCTTTATGCACTGCCATCTTTGCTTCAGTCGATATATTTCTAATTGCGGTAATGACTTTGAGTGCACCATTTATTTTATTCCCAATACTAACCCTTCTTTCGATGTCTTTCTCCATTTTTCCGTCTCTTGTAAACATGCTTCCCATAAACTGATTTCATTAATTGATTCCCAGATACGTTAATTCGGTAACTTGCTTCAATTTCTCGTCCATCGCACTTATATCACAAATCGTCATACATTCTTCTTTCTCGAAAACCATCACTTTAGATTTAGACACATTCATCACCAGGTCACTGTTTTTGCATGCCTCATACATCCTTGACACTAAGACTTGCAAATTGTCTCTACTATCAGCGATTAACAAAGCATCGTCTGCATATAACAAACAGCTGACTGGCAAACAGCTTCAACAGAGAACAGGTAAATGATCTATTCAATTCTTGACTTCTTCTTTTCAGTCGTATTCCTCATGATTGAGGGTCGTTTATATCCTGCAAACTATAGGTTTCCATAGCCCTTAAGGGACCTGAGGGGGCAATTCTATCCCTGGGGGATTAGGGGAGCCCTGGGAAGCAAAAAGGGGCCATGATGTGCTAAAATTGCTAGCCTTTAAAAAAAAATTTAATTCATTATTACACAATGTACATACGTATAGTATTTTTACTAATAGTTTTTGATAAAATCATCTTAAAAAAAAATCACCTATGATTTTGTGATGGTTCAAATTATCATATACGTACACATGTATTAGAAATGAGATCTCTTTGACGAATGTATGGATACTCTGTGAATGATAAGAGAGTCAAATGAAAATATAAGAAGTGAATGCGGCGCGAATGATGGTGTTATGAACAACATAATGAAGGGATCATTAAGATAGTTTGGACAATGGAAAGAATGGTACAAAAAATATTTGTTAACGATGTTAATGGAACTGGAAATAGAATAAAACCGAGGAAAACGATAAATAAATCAAATATTGAATGTCGGCCACGTGAGGATTCAGAGAAATCGACGCGCTTGCATGACACGATGTATGCATGTTGAGGAAACGAGAGAAATATGTCAGGAAAGAAAAGTGTGGCAGTCCATTCTTTCTGCCTACCCCTACGGGGAAACGGCGTGATGGTTTGTTTTTGTTTGTTTTGTTTATGCTTCTTCTGCTTCTTCCTTGTTGTAGACCTATGTGGTCTGTTCTCCAGAGTGTTGCTCCTCCTGTGAGGTAGACTCCCACCTGTCCTTCCATCTTTTAGGAGGTCTTCCACGAGAACGAGTCCCAGTTCAGTCCCTGACTGGCATAAAAGACGTTGAGGAGCTGTTTCGAGCAGAGAACAGAGACGCCTACTATCAAGTGATAGTCAACGTCGAGGGCACCTGACATGACAACGAAAGAAGAAGAATATATGTTTCGCCTTGTTAGGGCATTGAATGTCAGGTAAGACAAATCCATAATATTTTTCGGAGAGAATAGCGCGTTTCGACTGCTAGGGCATTATTTGATTTTATCTTTTCTTAACTAATTAATCATCACGCCGTCTCCCCAGACAAGTAGGCAGAAAGAATAGATCACCACACTGTTCTGTCCTGACATATATCTCTGTCTTCCTCTACATTCGTACATCGTGTCATGCACGCACCTTGATTTCTACGACTCCTCACGTGACCGATATTCAATATTTGATTGATTTGATTTGACAAGTTTTCCTCGGTCGGTGAGCTGTCCTGGGATGATGATGTCCAGCCATCTCTCCATCTTTTTGGCGGCCTTCTTGGTAATCTCTTGCTGCTTGGGTTTTCATCTTTAACAATTTTTGCAATTATTTTAACTGTCTTTGATATATTGAATTGAATTCTTTAATATTTACGACAACAACAAACCATCACGCCGTTTTCCCGCAAGGTTAGGCAGAGAGAATGGACCGCCACACTACTCTATCCTGCACATTCATACAGCGAGTCATACACGCACGATTCTTCCGGCCTCTAAAATGACCAAACTTTAAAATTTGATTAATTTGGGTATGCCATATTTTCCTCGGCTTACCTCGACTCCGTACTCCATTTCAGCGTTAACGTACATTTTTTTAACCATTCTATCTTCACCCATGCGCTCCATATGTCCGAACCAACGCAGCGATCCTTTTATATATTTTTTAATAATACCTTATTTCGCTCTACATTCCTTTCTAATATCAGTATTTGAGATTCTGTCGTACATCGTTGTACCACACATACGTCTTAGGGACGTTCTGTTCTCATCCTTCTTCTGCCAGTTCCATGCTTCGCTTCCATACATAAGGGTTTTATTTACGAATACATAATATTTACGAAAGTAGGATAAATGCCGTAGAAATGAGATCACTTAGAAGAATGTGCGGAAAATTGTATGATAAAATAACTAATGAAGAAGTTAGAAAGGAATGTTAAGCAGCTTAATGCGTCCGAAATAAAATTATGAAAGGGTCACTAAGATGATTTGGACATATACCATATATAGCGTAACCAAATACTGAATGACGGTCATGTTCGAAGTAACAAACGACGAGCGTGCGAGTTACGATGTGTGAATGTAGAAGATGCGCGAGAATTGTCTAAATAGAACAGTGTGGCGATCCATCCTCTCTGCCTACCCCTCTGGGGAGACGGCTTGATGGTTAGTTAGTTTGGTAAATATGATTATATGTTTAAATATAAGGCTGTTCATGATAACACAATTTTATATTATATTTTTATTTATCACGACAGCTGTTTCGTCAACCGATGTTGACATCATCAGGTGTTACAATAATTTTGACAGTTGAAATAATTATTGTAACACCTGATGATGTCAACATCGGCTGACGAAACAGCTGTCGCGAAAAATAAACTTAAAAATAACTAACTAACTAACCATCACGCCGTCTCCCCGAAGGGGTAAGCAGAAAGAATGGACTGCCACACTTTTCTTTCCTGACATATTTCTCTCGCTTCCTCAACATTCATACATCGTGTCATGCACGCATGACGATTTCTCCGACATTCAATATTTGATAAATTTGAACGTGCCACGTTTTCCTCGGTCTTCCTCTATTTTTTGTTCGCTGTAGTGTGACGGTTAGTTAGTTAACTAACCATAACTAACTAACCATCACGCCATCTCCCTGAAAGGGTAGGCAGAAAGAATGGACTGTCACACTTTTACTGATGCGACACTCCATCCTTCTCTTTTCGCTCCGCGGGAGACGCGGTGTGATGGGTTGCGAACCTCATCGCCACCAATAGGCATCTCCCGCGCACACTTCGATCGTGCAACACCCACAAAATAAATCTAAAATAAATAATATAAAATACAATGATATAAAATAAAATAATAAAATAAAAATAATTTAACACAAAATGTTCTTTTTAGATGGTGCACATATTGTCTATTTAATTTATGTTCCACGAATCCGCCGTTTTTTAATTTAGCACATAATGTAATAACACATAATGTTTTTTTCGATGTTGCACATGTTGACATGGACGATCCGGACTTTTGTGTTTATTTAATTTATGTTACACGTATCCACCGATTTTTAAATTAGCTGTAATTAGGCACTTAACCAGCAAGAACTTTGACCAAGGTTAGTTAGTTAGTTAGGTTTTTTTATATAAAAATTGTGATACCATAAACAGCGTTAAATTTTTTAACATTTAATAATGTAGAAGTATCATAGTGTTTCGGCCAAAACGATGGACTAGTTAATTAATATATTATGACTGTCAATAAATCTGCACTGTTTCCCGCCATTTTTATTTAATAGATATTTTTCTATTGGCAGATGTGAGTTTGGAAATTTGCAATCGGCGCAGTGGTCCCCCCATCCCCGCGCCCCGCTCCGTCCGACTATATAAAGCGGGAACGCATTGAAGATCCAGCATTTTCCACCCCGGGTCCACGCGGGGAAGCTGCGCAACTCAGCACAATAGTGGTCCCGTGATAATATTGTAGTTATAACCAAACGTCGACAAGATGGCGACCAACGGCGCAAGGGCCGTCGCTAGTTTCGTAATCGTCTTCTTCTTCATCTCACACACATACGCCCAGGGTAAGTTTTCAAAAAAAAAATCTAAATTCAACCCATTCCGGGATACACTGGATAAAAACTACTTTTAATTTCTAATTATAATGAATTTTAAAGTTTACAAAAAGTTTGTGTAATTATTTAATTATTTTAAGTGAGATGTCAGCGAATTGACGAAACCAGTCAAAGCCATAAAATTAAGTGGAATTAAACTAAATATATTTTAACGATTTTTTTTTAAATTAAAACACCAATTTTTCGACCTTTGAGTTTATTTTTCTCGACAAGGCTTTACACCTTTATCACTGTTAAAAGTTTATCTAAAATTAAAAACATTTAAAAAATATTTTTATTTATCGATGAAAAAACACGTTTTCTGAATTATTTTCTTCATATGTTATGTTGTTACAGAAGCTTGTCACTCACATAAAATATATTAAAACTTCTATAAAACGTACGTTTTCGTCAATATTATATATTTAGGGTTTTACATCATTATTCAAGAAACAATTTATACGAGTATATGTAATTATTCACTTGCAATCCGTTACATGTCATTCCCAGAAGATTTATGAAACTTCTAGAAAACGTAGGTTTTCGGCAATAATATATATTTTGGGTTTTACATCATTCTTCGTGAAACAATTTATACATGTTATTATCCACAATGCGTTAAATGGCACTCCCAGAAGATTTACGAAACTTCTAGAAAACGTACTTTTTTGGCAATATTATATGTTTTGAGTTTCACATCATTCTTCGAGAAACAATTTGTACATGTTATTATCCACTTGCAATGCTTTACATGTCACTCCCAGAAGATACGTTACGAAACTTCTAGAAAACGTACGTTTTCGGCAATATTATATATTTTGTGTTTCACATCATTGTTTAAGAAACAATACATACCTTTTATGATCCACTTGCAATGCGTTACAGGTCACTCCTAGAAGATTAATGAAACTTCTAGAAAACGTACGTTTTCGGCAATATTATAATTTTTTAGTTTCACATCATTGTTTAAGAAACAATTGATACTTCTCTGCCCACTTGCAATTCGTTACATGTCACTCCCAGGAGATTTATGAAACTTCTAGAAAACGTACGTTTTTATCGATATTAAATACTTAGTAATACATTGATTTTCAAGAAACAGTAAATGATTATGTTTTTCTAATACGTAAGAAAAATAGATTACAAAATTTATATCGAATTTTTTTTTTTCTGATTTTCAATACAATCAATCCTGTATTAATAATTTATTTTTGAACAGACGCAAAACCGTGAATTTTTTTTTGTATGTATTATAGAATATTTTTATTAAGAAATAAGTTATTTGAATGTTAGAAATCTGCCCAAAGTTACCTAAATCGTAATATTTTTTACACGTGGTTCAATATAACGTTCTAATTTGTTATTTAAAAAAATGATACGCTTAATACAGACAAAATAAGAATACACGATATTTGATATATTAATTTTAAATATTAGTTGGAAAGTTAAAACTATACTTTCTTCATTCATTTATTATTAAAAAACAAATATGTTACGATTAAAAATATAAAGGAAATAACAAATATTTCACTACATATCAAAAATAATGATATCTCTTATAAGAATGTGTTGTAAAAATGTGTGATAGAGTGACAAATTTATTAATACGAATGAAAACGTCAGTTTTCTAGAAGTTTTAGTATATTTTATGGAAATGACATGTTTTGCCTTTCTGAGACATTTGATAATGCCTTAGAAGGACGAAACATGTCATTCCCATAAAATTTAATAAAACTTCTAGAAAACTGACGTTTTCATTCGTATTAATTATTTAATGTGGAGTTTTACATCATTGTTCAAGACACAATAAATAAGTGATAAATGGAAATATGAAAAGTGAATACAGAGCGAATGAACAGCTACGTACATGTATAGTGTTATGAAAGGAACATTAAGATGGTTTGAACACATGAAAAGAATGATACATAAAGTATATGTTAACGGTATGAATGGAGCAAGAAATAGATGAATATCGAGAGAACGATGGCACTATTTTTGATGTTAAGGTATTTGAAAATGAAGAATGTATGACGGATAGTGACATAAGTGCGAACGGTGAGAAATTAGAGCAAGATACCGAATTTGTTTATCTGGGAAGTATGTTTACAAGAGATGGTAAAATGGAGAAAGTTATCGGATAAAGGGTTGGAAACAAAATAAATGGTGCACTCAAAGTCATTACCGCAAATAGAAATATATCGACTGAAGCAAAGATGGCAGTGCACAATGGAGTTCTAGTCCGACCCTTATGTATGGAAGTGAAGCTTGGAGTTGTCAGAAGAAGGATGAAAGTAGGATAAATGCCGTAGAAATGAGGTCACTAAGAAGAATGTGCGAAAAACAATGTATGATAGAATATCTAATGATGAAGTAAGAAAGGAATGTAAAGCGGATGAATACGTGATAAATAAAATTAAGAAAGGGTCACTAAGATGGTTTGGACATATGGAACGAATAGATGAGGAAAGAATGGTTAAAAAGATATATATAACCAGTGTGAATGGGAAAAGAAGTCGAGATAGGCCAAGGAAGATATGGCATGACCAAATTAATCAATTACTGAAAGGCGGGCATGTTAGAAGTAGGGACAATCGACGAGCGTGCGTGTCACGATGTGTGAATGTAGAAGATGCGTGAGAATTATGACAGGATAGAACACTGTGGCGATCCATCCTCTCTACCTACCCCTCCGGGGAAAAAGCAAAATGGTTGGTTAGTTAGTAAAAAAATATCCATCACGCCGTCTCCCCGAAGGGGTAGGCAGAAAGAATGGAACGCCACACTGTTCTGTCCTGACATACTTCTCTCGCTTCCTCTACATTAATACATCTTGTCATGCACGCACGTCGATTTCTCCGACTCCTCACGTGACCGATATTCAATATTTGATTGATTTTATCGTGCCACGTTTTCCTCGGCCTTCCTCTATTTCTAGCTCCGTTCACGCCGTTTACATATACCTTCTTTACCATTCTGTCTTCACTCATACTTTTCATGTGTCCAAACCATCTTAATGACCCTTTACTTATTTTGTTCATAACACTTTCATTCGCACCACATTCACTTCTTATACTTGCATTTGTCACTCTATCATATACAGATTTGCCACACATTCGTCTTAGAGATCTCATTCCTACTGCATTTATTATAATTTAATCCTTCTTTTGCCAGTTCCATTTTTGTTATATTTGTTACAAAAAAATATTTATTACGTGTTAACTACGAGATTAATATAAAATAATACTTTTGTTTTTAACTAAGTTATAACTATTTGTATTTCTGTGAATACAGATATTTATTATTATATATTAATTGTTTAAATCATATTAAATATAGGTATTAAATTTGGAATAAGACTCAATTGATTGAAGTTAAGAAGGCTAAACAATCCATAGAATCAAAACCATTTTCAACTTCATCACATCAATCCGTTTAACAGTAAGCGTAGGCAGAGAGAATTGACCGTCACACCACTCTATCCTTACAAGCCTCTCTAGATTTCTGCACATTCATACAGCGACTCATAAACCCACGTCAATTCTTCCGACATTTAACATGGCCGACCTTTGAAATTTATTTGGTAATGCCATTATTTCTTCGGTCTTTCTCGAGTCCATAATCCATTTATACATTCTTAACCATTCGTTCTTCATCCATGCGTTCCATGTGTCCAAACCAACGAAGTGTTCCTTTCATAACGCTTTCATTCGATCTACATTATTTCCTAATGTCAGAATTTGAAAATCTATCATACATCGTTTTATCACACAAACGTCTAAGAGATCTTATTTCTACCGCATTTACTTTGCTCTCACAGCTCTTCTGCTAGTTCCATGATTCGCTTCCATGCAAAAGGGTTGGAACCAGAACTCTATTGTTCCACTCTATTGTTACGAATAACATCTAAATAAATGTTACCAAGTCCATCAATTGTATTGCTCTCACAAACAGAATCGCCAGCGGCAATTTGGTTCAGCGAACTATAAAAAAAATTATAATTGGTTATATTCGTGTAAACATAATGAAAAAACACAGGGTTATTAAAAACTTTTAAATACTTCTTCTTTATATTCAATATCTTCACTTCTATACATACACTAGAACTCCATTGTGCACTGCCATATTTGCTTCAATCGATAGATTTCTATTTGCGATTTTTACTTTGAGTGCATCATTTATTTAGTTTCCAGCCCAACCCTTCTTTTGATATCTTTCTCCATTTCTCCATCTCTTGTAAACATGCTACCCAGATAAATACATTCCGTAACTTCTTCCTTGTGTGTAAAACAGACCTATGTAGTCTGTTCTCCAGATTGTTGCTTCTCCTGTGAGGTAGACTCCCAGTTGTCCATCCATCTTTTAGAAGGTCTTCCACGAGGACGAGTCCCATGAGGCTGATTATACAATGCAATATAAGGGAGTCTGGTGGTGTCCATTCTTTGGACATGACCGTACCAGTACCTCAATCGCTGTCTACTCCATCTTATAATATCTTCAACCTCACATATCTCTCTAATTCTGGTCTTGCCTGCTATCGTCATCAGTGTCTTCTTCTCGGATGTCCTCAAAACCTATTTGGCCCTTACTGTGTCTGCCCTTGCTTCGACGCCAAATGTTATTATTGGTCTTACGCATGCTTTATAGATTCTCACCTTATTCTTAATGGCCATGTCTTTGTTTTTCCATATTGTGGATTTAAGAGTACCAGAGATTGCAGCTGCCTTGTTTATGGGCTTGTATTTCTTCCCGCAGATCAGCTCCTCCTACGAGGTATATGCCTAGATACTTGAAGGTCCCGATCTGTTCTATGGGTTGATTCTCTATATAACCCTAAATACTTTGCATTATTTACAATTTACTTCTACAATGAAATTTATAATAACAAATTTTGTGGCTACTATTTTTTGTGTAGCAATATATAAATAGTGAATATGGCTTAATTATTTATTTAAATGATTACAATTATCATTATTTTCGGATAACCCGGTAGCCGTTTTAAAATGCCCGTGATATAATATGATTATCACCGGGTTTTCAGAAATAATTTGATCGGTAAACCAATATTATAATACTTTAATAACAGGAAACCAGAATTACCTCGTTAACTCTAAATAACGAATTAGTTTAAAATAATATTTAAAAAACGCAGACTATATCAAAATACTGGGATCCCTCAGATTAATCGCACATTAATCTGAGGGATCCCAGTATTTTGATATACAAAAAAAACATTAAAAATTATGTTTACTCTGAATATGTCAACAATCTAAATAGATTGCACTAACTAACTAACCATCACGCCGTCTCTCCGAAAGGGTAGACAGAAATAATTGACTGCCACACTTTTCTTTGCTGACATATTTCTCTCGCTTCTTCAACATTCATACATCGTGTCATGCACGCGCGACGATTTCTCTGACTCCTCACATGGTCGACACTCAATATTTTGATTTAGTGGATACTCTGTGTATGATAGAGTGTCGAATGAAAATATAAGAAGTGAGTGCGGTGCGAATGATGGTGTTATGAACAAAATAATGAAAGGATCATTAAGATGGTTTGGACATATGGAAAGAATGAATGAAGAAAGAATGGTAAAAAAAGTGTATGTTAACGATGTAAATGGAACCAGAAATAGAGGAAGACCGAGGAAAACGTGGCACGATCAAATAAAGCAAATATTTAATTCATTCAATAAAAAAGTCAGAGAAATCGACGCGCGTGTATGACACGATGTATGAATGTTTAGGAATCGAGAGAAACATGTCAGGAAAGAAAAGTGTGACAGTCCATTTTTCTGCCAACCCCTTCGGGGAGACGGCGTGATGGTTGGTTAGTTGGTTAGTTTAAAAAAATATAGTTTTTTTATTTATCATTGAAAGAAGTATTGTAAAAATTTGAATAAAAACTTATAACTAAGATGGCCATTTGACATCTTCATGATTATCTATTTTTTAAATTCGGCAATCTTGCAGACACGAAATACGAAAATAGAATATGATATACAATGTAAATAACTATAACAAAATTAAAATTTCCCCAAACCATCCAATTATTTTATCACGCTCTTAGATAACATTTATATATATTTGAATAACCATAATATGTACTATATTGAAATAGAAAAGAAGGAATTTTTCTATGTAAACAAATTGATAAGGGCTATTGACATTGGCGGCTATTGACATTAACGGCTATTGAATGCAATGCATCTAGACAATACACAATCGAAATGGTTCTGAGTACATTCAACCAATCATCGGCTATCCCTCGTGTCCTAGGAAGACTGTCCTTCACGGTTGTGGGTCTGCATGTGACTGAAGAGCCCTATCCTGGACCCACATATTCTGGGGCATCTGGGCCAGGGGAAGGCGCCTGTAATGAAGCCGTCACCGTCTCCCAGTGATATCTCCTTTCTCATCCTCCTCCTGTCTGCGACGTCGTCTCTGCGCTGTGCTTCAAAGTCTTGTGTGCCTTTATGTTCTGCTGTTCTCCACCTAGGTCTGTCTTCTGAAGTCTTTTCCCAGCAATCGCAGGCGATGCCAGTCTTTTGTAGGTTTCCTTTGAGGGAGTCCCTAAAGCGTTTCCTCTGGCCAGTTTCCTTAGGAGTCTTGTCTCAGGCATTCTGACGACGTGACCAGTCCAGCGCAGTTGATTCTGAATAATGGCAGCCTCAATACTTGTCACATTGACCTCAGCAAGTATGCTGTCATTTGTCCGACCAATACAACCAATTCAACCAATACAATATTCCTCAATGATAAACTGTTTGGAACAATAAAAATATACTAGTGGAAAGCAAAGTTTGGATATATTAAACCTGCATCAGGCCCATAATGACTTACGGATCGAAGCAAGAGCAGACACTGTCAGAACCAAACATCTCTTAAGAGCAGCAGAAATGATAACATTGCGACCTATCGTGGGTACCCTTAAAGATAGGATACCCAACGAAGGAACGAACCCAACGATTTTGAAGGGACCATCGAGAAGATGGATCCAGCGAGGATCTCTAAGACCGTCATATACGAGACTCGACGAAACATGACTTGGTGTTTATTTTGACGCAAATCTGTCCCTAAAATCCCAAATTAATAGCACGGCCAGCGCTAGGTTCTTCCACCTTTCAATCTTTCTTCTGCCAGTTCCATGCTTCGCTTCAATACATAAGGGTTTGGACCAGAACTCCATTGTGAACGGCCATTTTCGCTTTCATTGATAAATTCACTTTGTTACCCGCACCAACCCTTCTTATAATATCACTGTCCGTTCGGCCATCCGCTGTGAACATGCTATTAATTGTCGAGGTTTTAGTTTGGTAAAACTCCATTATAATAGTTATAATAATAAACGTGAATGTTTAATGGTTTTACTATGTTTTTATTCATATAATCTCTTATACAAATATCAGTTACAAATTTGTTTCGCCTTGCGAGGGCATTTTCAAACTGAACCTAGTCGCCAAACAATGTGTCCTTATATTGATTTTAGAGAAATTAGGGTGGGGGAAAGAATTTATATAATGCAAATCGAAGGGGCCATTACACTAAACAATTTGAGGTTTTTCCAGGAACTGATTAGCCATTTGAAGAATTTATATAATGTTAGTAGATGGGGTCATTAAACTAAACAATTAAGATTTTTCTAGGAACCAATGGGTTATTTGGACCTAGAGAGATTAAATTTATTAAACAGGTGTGTACTTGATTGGGGTACCAGCTCTGTAACAATCCATTTTTAATCGTTATTACAAACAATAAATTAAACACAAATAAAAACAGTTAGTAGAGAAATGCAATATGTGACAATACAGATAATTTAATTTAATTTAAATATATTTAGTAATGGTGAGGAGAGGATGTTTGTCTGTTCATTAATAAGCTGAATGTTGGGGTTATTTAAGGTTTTATTAATTTCTAATTGTTCTAAAAGATTGAGTCTATATCCTTTATTTTCAAGATGAAGGGGAATTGGTTTATTATTTGGGTCTAGGGAATGTTCTAATGAGTTTAAGTGTTTTGCGAATTGGGAATCTAATTTATTGTTTTTATAAGATCTAACATGTTCTGTAAATCTAGTGCTAAACGATCTGCCAGTTTGTCCTATGTAGATAGAGTTGCAGTCGTTACACTCTAGTTTGTATATCCCGCTATTTTTCAGTAGCGGGATTTTAGAATTTTTTAAAAAGGAACCTATACTATAATTAGTGCGAAAAGTTACGCTAAGCCCTAGTTCTTTAAGTAGTGATGCGATTTTGAGAGATTGATTACCAAAGAACTCGATACATGTAAACTTCCTCTTCTCATCATTAACAAATGGGTAAATGTTATTAATATCTGCTCGGTAGACTTTGTTTTTAAGGATTTTATCTATAATTATTTTACCGTAACCGTTATTTTCTGCAATGGTATATATAATATTCAATTCTAGGTTATAATTGTCTTGACTAAGGGGGGTATTCACTAGTCGGTGTATCATGGTATGGTAAGCCGCTAATTTATGGGACCAAGGATGCTGTGATTTAATATTTATGGTAGTGTCCGAAAAAGTAGGTTTCCTATAAATTTTGAAACAATGTTTATTATTTTGTCTGCTAATGGTCAAATCCAGGAAGTTAATTGATTGATTAGTTCCGTATTCGACGGTAAATTGGATCTTTTTATTAATACTATTGGCATGTTTAATGAACATATCCAATTGCCTATCAGTACCCTCCCAGCAGACGAGTATGTCATCTACATATCTGACATAGTATTTTATATGTTTGGAAAGAGGTGTATTTAATATTTCTGACTCTACATGGTCCATAAAGATCTCCGCAAGTAGCGGGGACAACGGAGATCCCATTGCTAACCCATCTATTTGTGAAAATATCTCATCCCTGAATGAAAAGTAATTTGTTTTTATACATAATTCCATCATATCGTATAATTCTTTGTTGATACGTGGGTTAATATTTGAACGATCTAAAATTTGTTGGATAATCTTTAGGCATTCTTCTATCGGAATATTACTAAATAAGCTAATTACGTCAAGTGACACAAATTTGCATTTGTTGTCAAGTTCTATGTCTTTAATTTTCTTAACTAACTCTGATGAATTTTTGACGCTATACTGTGGTGTGAATTTAGTTAAGGTTTTAAATTTATTGTTGAGTTTATAAGCTAATTTACTAGTGGGAGCATTTATGAAAGAAACAACTGGTCTGATGGGAATGTTAGGTTTATGGATCTTCGGTTGGCCGTATAGAGCTGGAGCTCTAGGATTCATAACCATTACACTATTTTTTTGGGAAGTAGTAGGAAATAGGGCATTGGAATTGTTAACGAGCTGTCTTAACTTTTTTGAAATGGTCTCTGTGGGATCTTTTGGAATAACGGAGAATTCATCGGGGTTAAGGAAATCTTTCACTTTTTTACAATAATCTGTTTTACTAAGTATGACTACTGAATTCCCTTTGTCTGCTTTAGTGACAATTAAGTCGTCAGAATTGACTTTATCCTTAATAGATTTTAATATTTTTGTTTCTACATGGTTATATTTTGGTTTGAAATCAAGTTGACGCATTTCTTTGTTGATAATATTAGCGGCTTTATGTTTTGATAGTTGGTTACTTTTTACTTTACAAAGGGAAGATTCTGTATCGACAGCTAGGTATTCTAGTTGTTGAGATGTTATTTGCTTAGGAATTTTATATTTGAAACCCTTATCAAGTAGTTTAATTTCTACATCTGTAAATTGAGTGTTGGTTAAATTAATTGTTCTAGCGTAAAATTCTATCTTTTCGGTGGGTATAGGGGATGTTCTTAAGGAACCGTTTTGGGAGATATTTGCAAGATTTTTTTCCAAAAGTAATTTTTCGAGTTTACGTTTCTGGGTTGTTATTTTTCCTAAAATAATTTCACTTATATCTGAACGAATTTTATAATCTAAACAATCAAATTCAATGGGGTGTAGTTTATAGGATAATTCGGAGTGGAGAACCTTGATGTAGTGGAGAAGAGAGTCGCGCTTGCTGAAACACTCCTTGGTTTCCAGCTTCAGCCAAATTAACATCGCCTTCTTAACTGCCATTTTGGCAGCCGATGTAGTAGTTCTGGTCTTGAGTTGCACGTATTTTGGTATCACTTTTTGTTTCACACACTGTTGGTTGAACCAAAGGTTCTGGACCACGATACGATGTTTAAGTCGTAAACGGCGATATAGGGTAACCTGGGTAGCTATATCAGCTACCTTCAACTTATTAATTGTCGAGGTTTTAGTTTGGTAAAACTCCATTATAATAGTTATAATAATAAACGTGAATGTTTAATGGTTTTACTATGTTTTTATTCATATAATCTCTTATACAAATATCAGTTACAAATTTGTTTCGCCTTGCGAGGGCATTTTCAAACTGAACCTAGTCGCCAAACAATGTGTCCTTATATTGATTTTAGAGAAATTAGGGTGGGGGAAAGAATTTATATAATGCAAATCGAAGGGGCCATTACACTAAACAATTTGAGGTTTTTCCAGGAACTGATTAGCCATTTGAAGAATTTATATAATGTTAGTAGATGGGGTCATTAAACTAAACAATTAAGATTTTTCTAGGAACCAATGGGTTATTTGGACCTAGAGAGATTAAATTTATTAAACAGGTGTGTACTTGATTGGGGTACCAGCTCTGTAACAATCCATTTTTAATCGTTATTACAAACAATAAATTAAACACAAATAAAAACAGTTAGTAGAGAAATGCAATATGTGACAATACAGATAATTTAATTTAATATTGATTTAATTTAAATATATTTAGTAATGGTGAGGAGAGGATGTTTGTCTGTTCATTAATAAGCTGAATGTTGGGGTTATTTAAGGTTTTATTAATTTCTAATTGTTCTAAAAGATTGAGTCTATATCCTTTATTTTCAAGATGAAGGGGAATTGGTTTATTATTTGGGTCTAGGGAATGTTCTAATGAGTTTAAGTGTTTTGCGAATTGGGAATCTAATTTATTGTTTTTATAAGATCTAACATGTTCTGTAAATCTAGTGCTAAACGATCTGCCAGTTTGTCCTATGTAGATAGAGTTGCAGTCGTTACACTCTAGTTTGTATATCCCGCTATTTTTCAGTAGCGGGATTTTAGATTTAGAATTTTTTAAAAAGGAACCTATACTATAATTAGTGCGAAAAGTTACGCTAAGCCCTAGTTCTTTAAGTAGTGATGCGATTTTGAGAGATTGATTACCAAAGAACTCGATACATGTAAACTTCCTCTTCTCATCATTAACAAATGGGTAAATGTTATTAATATCTGCTCGGTAGACTTTGTTTTTAAGGATTTTATCTATAATTATTTTACCGTAACCGTTATTTTCTGCACCCTAATTTCTCTAAAATCAATATAAGGACACATTGTTTGGCGACTAGGTTCAGTTTGAAAATGCCCTCGCAAGGCGAAACAAATTTGTAACTGATATTTGTATAAGAGATTATATGAATAAAAACATAGTAAAACCATTAAACATTCACGTTTATTATTATAACTATGTGAACATGCTACCTAAATACACAAATTCCCCCACCTGTTCCAAGTTCTCTTCGTTCACAATTATATTACAAACTGTCATTTGCTCTTCCCTTTCAAAATAACATCTTTGACTTGCATACCTCATACATTCTCGACACCAAGACTTGTAATTCGTCCGCACTATCCGCAACGAGAACTACTGTGGTAGTGTCTAAGATATTATCAAATATCGTCAGACATTTGATAATGCCTTGGTCGATCCTTTCATAATTTTGTTCATAATACCTTCTTCCGCTCTACATTCCTTTCTAATATCATGGCATGACCAAATTAATCAAATTTTAAAGGTTGGTCATGTCAGAAGCCGGAAGAATCGACGTGCGTGTTTGACTCGCTGTATGAATGTGAAGGAAGCTAGAGAGATATGTCAGGATAGAGTAGTGTGGTGGTCCATTCTCTCTGCCTACTTCTGCGGCGAAACGGCGTAATGGTTTGTTGTTGTTGGTGATATTATATGATTTACCATTATTGGTGTTTTGTTGAGTTCGAAAAACTCACAATTGAACAGGATAAAATGGCGTATTAAAGATGTCAACGCCATCATTTTCCCGGTAACATATCTTCGGCCATACTATCAAAACTCCGGTGGAAATACAAGACCCTGATTGAAAAATTGCCGTCATTATCGAGTTGAATTCCGACCAATCTGTTTGCCCGTCCAGTCGGCGGCTGCGCAATAATCGATTGCACCGGGTAAAAAGGATACGCCAATGAACAAAATTAACACCGCGAATTAGGTGACCTTTCGAAGACGGGTGGGTTTTGATAGGCGGTTTTAGGATGCTTGGGGACATGTGATGAAATGGATGTACGAAGATTTTTAATGGGATAATACTGAAATGTTTTTGTATACAACATATAGACATTTGTCATACAGTCAAAAGTCACATTTTAAACTGATCACTTCCAGGGGAACAGGCAGAGAAAATTAGCTAACTAACTAACTAACCATCACGCCGTCTCCCCGAATGGGAATACAGAAAGAATTACTTCTATATACGCCATACTTTGTGTTGTTATGATGGTTTATTTCTATTTTCCTTTTTTATACCCTTTGTATCTGTCTGATATTAACAAATTAAATGATAAAGACATGTTTCGGACAAACAGTCCTTCTTCAGTAAAGATACATATTTATAAAAGTATTATAAAATTGTTGTTGTTTATATGATCTGACAGATCGTCTTTTGGAACGTTTATGCTTTTGTTATAACAAATATTATGATTCAATTTAAAAGAATAATTTAAAGGGGTTCAGGTAATTACTTACAACAAAGGAAATAAATCAAAGATTGGACTTGATGTTAAATTTATTTGATTATTTATAATGTTTTCTTTATTTTTAATAGCTTTTTTAATTTCTAAAATTTCGAGATTGCTCAAAGTTATATTTCTATTATTAACATGCAAAATTCAACGCCAATATCTTAAACTAACCACCTCATAGAAAAAGATCATTCATTTAATTTATTAACATCTGTCAGATCATGTAAACAACAACAATTTTATAATATTTTTATAAATATGTATCTTTACTGAAGAAGGACTGTTTGTCCGAAACATGACTATGTAATTTTATTTTTTAATATAAGTGTTGTGAATACAAAGTATTTAAAAAAGAAAAATAGAAATAAACAGAAAGAATCGACTCCCACACTTTTATTTCTTGACACACATTCATACATCGTGTCATGTTTTTAAAATTAAGAGTAATACGGTGCCTATATATCTAACTAATGTAGCATACAGTTATGAAATACATGACTACTTGACGAGAGGTCGTGATAGATTCCGACTCCGGAGACCCAGACTTGAAAGTACAGAGAAAGGTGTTTTTTTATGGAGGATTTAAATTATATAACGAATAGTTAAATGAGGTAAGAGATGCCGATTTTCATTTTCTTGCGATCTTTCGTCGAAAATGCTTTCAATGTGTTCTAAGTACCGATATTTAATGGGTTTTTTTGGTTTTCTCATTTGCGATTTTTATATTATTAATTAATGGTTACTAAAAGGTTGCTTTATAAGATGTAAAATGTTCCTGTATTTTTTTATAAATTTATTATATACTCCGACTCTTCACGCGGTCGACATTCAACAACAACAACAACAAAACCATCACGCCGTTTCCCCGCAGGGGTAGGCAGAGAGAATGGACCGCCACACTACTCTATCCTGGCAAACCTCTTTAGCTTCCTCCACATTCATACAACGAGTCATACACGCACGTCGATTCCTCCGACTTCTAACATGACCAACCTTTAAAATTTGATTAATTTGGTCATGCCATGTTTTCCTCGGTCTGCCTCGACTTCGTACCCCATTTACATCATTAACGTATACTTTCTTAACCATTCTTTCTCCATCCATGCGTTCCATATATCCGAACCAACGCAGCGATCCTTTCATAATTTTGTTCATTATACCTTCTTCCGCTCTACATTCCTTTCTTATATCAGCATTTGAGATTCTGTCGTATATCGTTCTACCACACATACGTCTTAGGGACCTCATCTCTACCGCATTTATTCTACTCTCATCCTTCTTTTGCCAGTTCCATGCTTCGCTTCCATACATTAAGGTTGGGACCAGAACTCCATTGTGAACGGCCGTTTTCGCTTTCATTGATAAATTCTTGTTTCCATTAACTATTTTTAAAGCTCCATTTACTTTGTTACCCGCACCAACCCTTCTTTCGACGTCGCTATCCGTTCGGGCATCTGCTGTGAACATACTACCTAAATACACAAATTCCCTCACCTGTTCCAAGTTCTCTTCGTTCACACTTATAGTAAAAACTGTCATTTGCTCTTCCCTTTCGAAAACCATCACCTTTGACTTTCCGACATTCATCATTAAATCATTTGACTTGCATACCTCATTCATTCTCGACACCAAGATTTGTAATTCGTCCGCACTATCCGCAACGAGAACGGCATCGTCCGCGTAAAGCAGACAGTTTACAGATAGATCACTCATCTTAGCACCAGCATTTATACCTTTAAGTTCTTTCATACACTTGTCCATATACAGATTGAACAACCATGGAGACATCACGCAGCCCTGCTTAACACCCTTCGTGATATCAAACCAAGGCGTGATGTCTCCATTTACCCTAACACTGGCAGTGCTCCCTTCGTAGAGAGAAGCAACCGCCCGTATCAGTTTTGTGCTCACTCCGTATTCGGACAAGATTGACCACAGTTTATCTCTGTTCACTCGATCATAGGCTTTTTGCAAATCGACAAACGCACAGAAAAGCTTACGGTTTTTGGCCATAAACTTCTCCGCAAGCGTTCGAAGTGCAAAAATCTGATCCATACATCCTCTTCCGGTCATAAAAGCGCCTTGAACATCCCATACTCTTTCAGTCGTCGTCTTTTTTACTCTTTCTATTAAAATTCGGCCGTAGAGTTTACCAACGGCGCTTAACAGACTTATTGCCCGGTGATTTCCGCAGTCCATACGAGACCCCTTTCCCTTATATAGAGGCATGATAACAGCCCTCCTCCAGTCAAGCGGCGTATATCCTTCCTCTAAACACTGGTTAAAGAGTCTGTATAACCACGCTGCAACAACCGGCCCACCGTTTTTAATAAACTCCAAAGCGACACAATCATAACCAACAGCTTTTCCACCTTTCATACAGCTTACAGATTTTACTATTTCGTTCAAACTTATTTCTGTCATATCTCTTTCGCTATTCGTACAACTCACATTTGTAACGCTCCTTCTCATTGAACTCTCAGTCATTTCACTGCCATATACATCTTTAAAGTATTCCATCCATCTTCCTTGTATACTGTCAAAATCAGTAATCATTCTTCCCTCACAACTCAAAATTGCTTTCGCACAACCATTTTCGGGAGGATTCCGGGCCTTTTTGACTTCCTTCCAGAACATTTTTATGTTGCTCTGAAAGTGACTCGTCATCTTGAGACCGTCTTCCTCCTTCAGTTTATCCTTTTTCTCTCTCACTTTCAACTTGACATTCATCTTACAAACTTTGTATGCTTCTTTTGCTCGACATTCAATATTTGATTTATTCGATCATGGCACGTTTTCCTCAGTCTTCCTCTATTTCTTTTATATAATAGTTCCATTTACATCGTTAACATATATTTTTTTTACCATTATTTCTTTATTAATTCTTTTCATATGTCCAAACCATCTTAATGTTCATTTCATTACTTTGTTTATAACACTTTCATTCGCACTGTATTCCATTATTATACGCAGTTTTTAACACATTCGTCTAAGAGATCTCATTTCTAATGTATTTATTATATTTTCATCCTTCTTTTGCCAGTTCAATGCTTCGCTTCCATACATAAGGGTCGGTACAAGAACACCATTGTGCAATGTCGTTTAACTTTTTTTAGATTTATTATATTAATTTGATCGTGCCACGTTTTCCTCCGTCTTCCTCTATTTCTAGTTCCGTTTACATCGTTAACAAATACTTTCTTTACAATTATTTCTTCTAATTTTTATTATTATTAATATTTAAAATAAAATAGAAATAAAAACACTGCACTTTGTTTTTCACCGTTATGCGGTTATTTTAATTGCCGACTAGTTTCGCTTGTACCCAAGTTTCCTCAGGAATTCGTTATAACTCGTAATAACAGTTATTACGAAGCCCTGAGGAAGCTTGGGTACAAGCGAAACTAGTCGGCAATTAAAATAACTGCATAGTGGTGAAGAACAAAGTGCAGTGTTTTTATTTCTATTTTATTTTAAATATAAATAATAATAAAAAAAATTAATGGGTCTAACCACAAAGTGAATGCTTCATACGAAAATTTAATTATTTCTTCATTGATTCTTTTCATGTGTCCAAACCATCTTAATGTTCCTATCATTATTTTGTTCATAACACTTTCATTCACACTGCATTCACTTCCTATATTTTCATTCGACACTATCATACACCGATATTTTAGAGCATATCTATTGATTTTTACGCTAGTGGCATATCTACTGATTGCTGCTTTAGGAGCACATCTACTGATTGCTACGCTAGGAGCATATCTACTGATTGCTACGCTAGGGGCATATCTATTGATTGCTACGCTAGGAGCATATCTATTGATTGCTTCACTAGGAGCATATCTACTGATTGCTACGCTAGGAGCATATCTATTGATTGCTACGCTAGGAGCATATCTATTGATTGTTCTGGTTTGCAATTGTGGCAGACACTGTGATTTATAGACATGTGATACGGCTGGCTTAACGCTAGTATTACAGATTCAATGCTTCTTTGGAAGATAATAAAATTATATCTTTCGCATTACGCAAGAGGTCATTTTATAAATATTGCTCAGTTTTTGGTTGTTATTTAATATTAGATAACTATATTTAAACATTTTTTTGGAACGCGATAAAAAAAAGTGTTTCTTTAAGTCGCTTTTCGTATTAAATAATTATTTTTGACGTTTGACAATTCTTACTGACCCATGACTTTGTAAAGATCTATACGAAGACTAATCATTTAATTGAAAATATTTTATAACCATTTGAACCGGATTCATATGTTTATATGGAGATAAAAAAATTAAATAATATTTATCATTAGAAGCCATTTTGATACGCTTACTTGTCTGCAATTTCCACGAAATTTTCTGTTATTCTTACTGATTATCTTACAACGGCAACTTTGGTCCTATATCTGATCCATTCATTTCGCTTCCTGTCTCGCAGACTGATGTTTAACATCCTCCTCTCAATAATATGTCAGGAAAGAAAAGTGTGGAAGTCGATTCTTTCTGCCTACCCCTTCGGGGAGACGGCGTGATGGTTAGTTATTTTTATATTAGATTTAATAATTTTACACTAAGACAAAGATGGGAAAACGATAAATTATAGAATACCGAACGACAAAATAAGAAAGAAATATAAGGCAGATGATTGTACCATTAGTAAAATTAAAAAAGGATACCTGAGATTGTGTGAACATATGGAACGAATGGACGAGAGAAGAATGGTTAAAATGCTATATACAAGCAGTGTGAGTGGAAAGAGAAGCCGTGGAATACCAAGAAAAACGTGGCATGATCAAATACTAAAAGGCGGTCACATTCGGTGTCGGAAAGATCGACGAGCATGCATGTTACGATGTATGAATGTGGAGGAAGCTAGAGAGGTATGTCAGGACAGAATTTTATGGCGGTCCATCCTCTTTAGAAACGGCTTGATGGTTGGTTGGTTAGTTAGTTAATAATTTTATGTAATATTTTATTTTATGAAATACCGGGTGGTGGTCTAGGGGCGAAACGCTTGGCTCCTGATCCAGGGGACTTGCAGAAAGAATGTCGACCTTCGTGGCCGAGTAGTAACTGCATTGACTGCCACCCCGAAGGTTCCGGGTTCGATTCCTGGTAAAGGCAATGTGATTGTAACACTGTCTTTGGTCTGGTGTAGAATTCACGTGGCAATAAAATGGCGATAGATAAGCTACCTATCCATGTCACGAGAATCACTATGAAAGCTAAAATACCCTTTACATCGATTTGGCTCATGCTGTCATGATGTAAAGAGCGATTCTACAAAAATAATAATAATAATAATAATAATAATACAGTTTTTTACCTGGCAATAGTAATTATGCTCATTTGTATAGCTCCGTTTTCGTGAATGACTCACCTCATAGGCGCTTCTCTCGTTTCCTCAACATTTATACATCGTGTCGTGCACGCACGTCGGTTTCTCCGACTCCTCACGTGGTCGACATTCAATATTTGATTGATTTGATCGCGGCACCTTTTCCTCGGTCTTCCTCTATTTCTAGTTCCATTAACTTCGTTTACATATACTTAGAATAAGTGCTTTACCATGATGAACTCTTATTTTTATTATCTATTTTATCTCGAAATATTATAAATAATATAAACTTAAAAGTATTTATTTTAAAGTTGTCATCGCAAACAAAAACCATCCAAAAAGCTAAGATGACAGTGCACAGTGGTGTGGTGCCGACCCTTATGTATGGCGTTAGTGAAGCATGGAACTGGCAAAAGAAGGATGAATGTAGAAGAAATGCAGAAGAAATGAGATCTCTAAGACAAATATGTGGTAAATCTGTAAATGATTGAGTGTCAAATGCAAATATTTATAAGAAGTGAATGCGGTGCGAATGAAAGTGTTACGAACAAAATAATGAAAGGGTCGTTAAGATGGTTTGGACACATGGAAAGAATGAGTGGAAACAGAATGGTAATGAAAGTATATGTAAATGACGTGAATGGAGCTAGAAATAGAGCAAGGCCCAGAAAAATTTGTCACGATCAAATCAACCAAATATTAAATCTCGGTCACGTGAGGAGTCGACGTGCGTGCATGACACGATGTATGAATGAAGTATTGATGTATGGCAGTACAAACAGTGTGGCGATCTATTCTTTCTGCCTATCCCTTCGGAGAGACGGAACTTAGTTAGTTAGAATAAATGCGGTATATATGAGATTTCTAAGACGTGTTGGTGGTAAAACGATGTTCGACAGAATATCAAATTCTGATATAAGGAAGGAATGCAAAGCGGAAGAAAGTATTATTAACAAAATTATGAAAGGATCACTGCGTTGGTTTTGACAAATTGAACGCTTGGATAAAGAATAGATAAAAAAAAGTGTACGTTAACGATGTGAATGGAGTACGAAGTCGAGGACCAAAGAAAACATGGCATGACTGAATTAATCAAATTTTAAAGGTTTGTCATGTTAGAAGCCGGAAGAATCGACGTGCGTGTATAACTGTGGAGGAAGTAGAGAGGTATGTCAGGATAGAGAAGTCCGTGAAACGTTGTGTTGGATTGTTGTTTATGTTGTTGTTGTTATTTTAGTATTTTTTTATAATAAAATGTGAAAAATCGTATTATTAACAATAGCAAGAAAACGGAATTTCCTAGGATCGAGCACTGGTCCATTGAATTAAGAGACAAGCGTTCTGATTCTCTTTTCGTCAATGTATTTATAAAAAAATACTAAAACGTAAAAAAAAAATAGTGTTGTTATTTGAAATTTCTTAATAGAAGTTCATTGTAAAAAATTTAAATAATTGAATTTTAACTGAATACATATTTTTCAAATCCTTTTATCTTTGTTTTCATTAATTTCTAAAACGTATATTTAGTTAAACAAAATTCAATGTTTACGTTAAAAGTCAAAAAAATCGATGTGCGTGTATGACATATAGAACTGTGTGAAAGTGGACGGACAAAATTGAGATATAATTATATAATACATATGAAGAAAACGCCTGTTTTCTAGAAGTTTTATTATATTTTATGTGAATGACATGTGTCGCCTGTCTAAGGCATTATCAAATGTCATGATACATTTGATAATGCCTTAGCCTTAAAACAGGCGTTTTCATTGGTATTAATTATTTAATATAGAGTTTCACATCATTGTTCAAGAAACAATAAATATGTGCAGTATACTCGTAGATATAGTTGTTTGGCGATCCATTCTCTCTGCCTACCCTTCCAGAGAAATTGCGTAATGGTTTAAAGTAAAAGATGGTTTAAAGTAAAGTCTTTGGATTGTTCAATTGCATCTTTAAGAAGGTCTTCCACGAGGACGAGTCCCGTGAGGTTGATTATGAAGTGCAATATAGGGGAGTCTGGTGGTGTCCATTCTTTAGACATGTACCAGTGCCTGTTTCGCTGTCTACTCCATCTTATAATATCCTCAACCTCACATATCTCTCTTATTCTGGTGTTCCTCACGCGATCTCTTAGTGTCTTGCCTGCACAAAACCCGTTTGGTCCTGACTATATCAGCCCTTGCTTCAACGCCATTGGTCTTACGCATTGTAGGCATAAAGAATGGACTGCCACACTTTCCTGACATACTGTTTCGCTTCTTCAGTATACATCATACATCGTGTCATGCACGCACGTTGATTTCTCCTCCCGTGGCCGACATTCAATTTTTGATTTATTTGATCGTGCCACGTTTTCTTCGATATCCTCTATTTTTAGTTTCATTTACATTGTTAACAAATAACCTTTTACCATTCATTCTTCATTCATTCTTTCCATGAGTCCAAACCATATTAATGAACGTTTCAATATTTTACACTCTAACATACACAGATTTTCTACACATTCGTCTAAGAGATCTGATTTTTGCTGCATTTATTCTACTTTCAACTTTCTTTTGTCAGTTCCATGCTTCACTTCCATACATAAGGGTCGACACAAGAATACCATGTGGCTTTTATTAAATAATAATAATAATAACAATATCATTTTGTACAACATTTTGAATGTTTACAAATTCTTGTAGACAAATACTGGATTTTACACATTGTGGATATACTATTTTTTTCTAAGGATTAATTGTATCTCAATAGAGACGAATATGTAAATTGTTTTTCTGTGAACAAAATATGGTGGCCGAGGCACTCACGCTCTAGTACTGTGTGATTTGCTAAGACTTTTATAGTGCATTAATAAAGATTTTCTGCTTAATGCTTCCCAATCTTAATAGATGACGCTAGTGTAGAGTGAACTAAAATATGTAAAGATAAGCGCGGGATTCTAGCATATATACAAGTTCCAAAAAATTGTCAGATGTGGTGGCCATAAGATGGGCGGAATGAGGAATGTTGTTAAAACATAAAGCGATCGCTCAACCCAACCAATGACAGGTCATAAGTCCTGTAAGCGCCTCGGCCACCACATTCTGTTCCCAGAAAAACAATTTATATCTTCGTCTCTATTGAGATACAATTAATCCTTAGAAAAAAATATCATTTTGATTCCACGGAGAGCAAAATACATTGTATGCTCCATAAATAATGCAGAGACTTAGTTATCCAACTAAATTATTGATTGTTAAGTCACATAAGAATATCGACCTTCGTTTGACCTCTAGGAAGAATAATGCGAGGTCATTATCAAAGGTCGCCAATACAGGTCGCCTTATCTCCGAAGATAAGACCACGAAGCAGCATCCTGACCCGATGGTCCACGCGTGCGTCCGTGTTTTGCAGCGAACAAATTCAATTCTTATTCAAAAAACAATTGAATATTCTTTTTTACCTTTTAAACCCTTGGTCTGTTTCTATTGTTAGGCTGGCTTCTCTTGGCAAGATGTTCTTCTGCTTCTTCAGTCTTCTTCCGTCCACTGCTGCCTCTTGCATTTTTTTCCACTCGTATCTGTCGTTGCAGCTTCCTCTTCTTTGGTTTCAATCCTGGGATTGGTTTGCAGCAATTTTCTATATTCTTCTCTTCCATTCTTCCCTGTCTTGTGCGGCTCTTTTGAAATCTGCATATGATGAGCAGCGCACGTCCACCAACAGGTCCTCCAGGTACTCTAGGCGTGGGCGTCCCCTAGAGTTTGTCCCCTCGGTCATACCCTCCATTATGGCATGCAAGAGGCTTTCTTGTCGTATTACATAGCTGATCCATTTTGCACGCCTTTCGGACAAGGTTCTGAGAAGGTGCCTTCCTCCTTCGATTCTTCGGAGAACCTCCTCATTTACGATGTTGTCTCTCCAGGAAATTCCTAATAGCCTTCTTTAGGACCACATCTCAAAAGCCTCAAGTCTCCTTTTATCTCTTTCGCATAGGCACCATGTCTCGCAGCCGTACATCAAGATACTCCATACATAGGTCTTGATGAGGAGTATTCTCAGTTTTAGGTCTATATTATTCGATTCTATTATTTTCGACCTTTTATTAAATGCAAGCCTAGCCTGATGTTTACGGCTGTCGACCTCGCTCTTAGACCGACCGTCCCATGTTATTTTGCTCCCGAGGTAGACAAACTCCTTGGTGTTCTTTAGTGGAACTCCCGACATCACTATTCTCATCTGATGTTGCCTTCGGCCTACAGTCAGCAGCTTTGTTTTATCTTTATTTATCTTCATGTTGTAGCTATTTTGAAGAATGCTTTACATAGCTCTTGCAGTTCTTCTTCACTTTCAGCAACCATAACAATATCGTCAGCGAACCTTATCATATCCACCTTTTGCCCGTGTGCTCGGGCTCCAGCTATTCCAGCTATTCGGCCAATATCGTCAGTCCATCTTTCAGATGTCCATCGGGTATTGCCCTGTCTTGCTATATGTCCAGCCCATTGCTACTTTAATTTAGCTGTACAGTCTATGATATCTGCAACTTTGGTTTGGCGTCTTATTTCTTCATTTCTTATTTTGTTTCGGAGACTCACGCCGAGCATTTGTTAACTATGGATCGTTGTGTGATTTTTGCTGTTAGGGAGGTTGTCTCTAGACTATATGTCAGGATAGGTAGATAGGGATCTTGGGAAGGTGCCTCCAGCGTGGATCCAAAAAAATTTCTCTGAAATTTTCTGTCAAAAACTGGCAGCCTGCCTTCCTCTCTCTGCGTTAAAGACCATGTCTCACAGCCGTAGGTGACTACCGGTCTTATGATAATCTTATAAATTAATTTGTTTGTCATTAATGTTTATTTTAATTTGTGCACTAATGTATTTTTTCTTTTATTTGCAGACAGATGCACAGCTGGTTGTCAGGGTGGTAAGTCAAAAAAACTTCATTTTCTTATTTTTTTAAATATTTTCCCCCCAAAACGATAGATAATCAAATAGCAAATTGTTTCACACATATATATTTAGAATTTGTATACAAATAATCTGTGTAGAAGTGGCGGGGACATACCCCAAAGTCTATATAAGTAACACATTATATTTAAGCCTGCACACTCGAAGATGTCCTCATACGAAACACGTGTCGTGAATATTTCATATCATTTATAGAATTTGTAATTCTTCTATTTTTAAACAACTTTTGTTTATTTTAATAACATCATTGTATACATTCATTTTGTATTTGTATACCTCCAAAAAAAACACCATTGGACACATTGTTACATAACTGCTGTGATGTCAAAATGTAACGAAACACATTAAAATAATGTTTATGTATATGATATTGGCTTTATTTAATAGATATTTTTATGCCATTATTTTTTTAATATGATTAAGGGAATATGAGCACTACGGGTAGTTCAAATGAAGCGCAATCGTGAAGTCCAATTTTCGACACATTTATTTAGCAATTGGGTAAAATGGCAAAACGTATTAATTACAAATCAAGTATTTACTGTCAAATTGACAGTCTGTAAAAACAATGTTGCCAGTTTAAAAACCAAACCTATAAAAAAAACACCCTATATTCTAACGACGACCTTCGTGGGAGAGTGGCAACAGCTATGACCGCTACACTGAATGTCCCGGGTTCGATTCCCGGCGATGACAGTGTGATTCTTACACCCCGTCTTTGATCTGATCAATTCACGTGACAATAAAATTGCGCAAGTCCAAGATCCAATTTTACAGATACATTACTTTAATACGCCTTGTGCGCCGCATCTTTCATAACATCCGTGTTCGTAAAATTGATGTAAAATACATTATTGGAGTAACTGGATCCATTTGACATAAATACTGGATCCATTTGACGTACACTGAATCCATTTGACATATATACTAGATCCATTTGGCATACACTAATAACCATTGAATAATAACGGCTTTAACATGATTTATACTTATTTTTATTATCTATATAATCTAGAAATATTATAATATAAACTTAAAAGGATTTTTTAAATTGTCATCGCAAACAAAAACCTATCCATAAAAGCTAAGATGGCTAAGTGGACAATGGTGTTTTGGGCCGACCCTTATGTATGGAAGTGAAGCATGGAACTGGCAAAAGAAGGATGAAAATAGAATAAACGCAGTAGAAATGAGATCTCTAATACGAATGTGTGGTAAATCTGTTTATGATAGAGTGTCAAATGCAAATATAAGAAGTGAATGCGTAGCGAATGAAAGTGTTATGAACAAAATAATGAAAGGGTCATTAAGATGGTTTAGACACATGGAAAGAATGAGTGAAGACAGAATGGTGAAGAAGGTATATGTGAACGACGTGATCGGAACTAGAATTGGAGGAAGGCCAAGGAAATGTTAAATGTCAGTCACGTGAGGACTCTAAAAAATCGATATGCGTACAATACACGTTGTATGAATGTAGAGGAAGCGAGAGATGTATGTCAGGACAGAACAGTGCGGCGGTCCATTATATCTGCCTCCCATTCGGGGCGACAAATTACCTGTTGTATACAAAACAATGTGGAAAGCAACAAGAATCTACCACATTAAAAAGGCCTAAGGGATGCCTAGAACCAGTAAAGATGTGAGTTGACATGAAACATAAAAAATGTTAATTAATATATTTCCTTGTTATTTTTAAAGTAATATTACACTATCAAATATTTTTTTATCCATAAATAGAGGAAAAAAATATTAATTAAGATAGTCCTATCTCCCCTTATGAGACCTCCAATACAGACTGCCACTAAGACTATGCTAGGTCAATGCTCTTCAAATGGAATTAATTTTATTATTACAGATAGTCTTAAAGAACAATCGAACACAGTTTATGACTAAGCATTATTTTTTTTAAATGATAGTATTATCTATGAACTTATATGTATATAAAAAAAATCGACAATTGAAATATTGAAACTTATAAACAACAGAACATTTAAACAGCCTGACAATAACATCGTTACAATAGAAGACTTATGTATGGAAAAATGAACAGGGTTCATTGCAGGGTAAATCATACTGCTTGGACTACGAGCACCAACACAAAGGCCTCGGAAAAATGGAAAAACCTGGAGAAATAATAAACAAAAACTAACTAACCATCACGCCATTTCCCCGGAGGGGTAGGCAGAGAGGATGGATCGCCACAGTGCTCTGTACTGGCATACCTCTCGGGTTTCCTTTACATTCATACATCGTACCATGCACGCACGTCAATTATTCCGATTTCGAATGTGACCGCTTTTTTGTAATTGATTAATTTGATCATGCCATGTTTTCCTCGGTCGTCCTCGGCTTCTTTTACCACTCACGCTGCTTGTGTAAAACGTTTCAACCATTCTATACTTTGAGTGCGCCATTTATTTTATTCCCAGCATCAACCCTACATACTTCCAGTGACGATACTCCCATAGAAGCCCAGAAGCCCGGCTTGCGTAAGAAATTTTGAATCAAAACCTCCAAATCTAAGTAATCATGCCCCCGCATAAACCAACAACCCACCAAATTACCTTCCAACAATGTTCCAATCAGACGTCAGAGGAATAGCCACAAAAGCTGAACCTCTGTAAGCCAGAAGAGGTTTTGATTCAAAATTTCTTACGCAAGCCGGGCTTCTGGGCTTCTATGGGAGTGCCGCCACTGCATACTACACTAATATACCTGAGTCGAGAGTCTGTTTGGAAACCCAATCTTCCACTTGGATTTCCTCTTTATTGAGTTGCGTTCATTCGTTTTATGGTAATCCAGGTCATCTATAAATGTTTTTGTCCAGGTAGACAGACCTCTTTTGGGTTGTAACCAACTCGAGCACCCGCAGTTTAAATAAAACCCTAGTCATTTGTAAATGGTAAACCTAAATGTAGAATCAGTTGTTGATCCTGTTTTTGTCGGTTTAGTTAACAATATTTTAATATTTGTTTATCCAGCTCAGCAGCCGAAGGACGGCTTTACACAAGGGAATACCTACACGTACTCCCTCGAAGGTTTGGCCAACATCCAGCTGTCCGGAGCTGACAAGCAGCAGACCACTGTGAAGCTGACAGCGCAGGCCACCGTGGTTGCCCTTGGCAACTGTGCAAACCTGCTCAAAGTCACCAACTTGGAGATCACCGGCAACGATGGTGCTGTGAGTACATTTATTTTTGGTCTTCTTATTCTTCTTATTCTTCTTAGTGTACCCCTTGCGAGACTCCCAACTGTCGATCCATCTCTGTGGTGGTCCACTCGGGGGTTGTCTGCCTTGGGGTTGGCCGTCCAATACAATGAGATGGATTCTGGATGTATCCATTCGCCTCACGTGTGTATCTTCTTCTATGTCTCCTGCATTCAACGACATCCTCGACTTCGAATATGTCCCTTATTCTTCATTTTCGAATCCCATTGCGTAGTGTCTTGCCAAATATGTTTCTAGCGTCTTCATTTCTGACACTTTTTTTGTAAGGTTTGATAATGATTACTTAATTATCAACTTGCAAACAATAATTGCAAGATTTACTCCAACATATCCAAATGTGTTTAATATCATTCTCTAGGGCGCACCACGTTTCGTATCATCGATATTCCATGAGTAATGAAAGCCTCAAACGTGTATCTACTGTCAGAGATCTTGGGATAATTTACGAAAGTCGATTGACATTTCGTGCTCAGATCGAGAAGGTATGAGACGTTTCGTTAAAGATGCTGGGTTTTGTTATTTGAAGGGGTCCCCGGGTCACCCAAGTCCTAAGAAATTTATATAACTCCTTAGTCAGAAGCAGGCTCGAGGAAGGTGCCGTGATATGGAGTCCTCATGAGGCTCAGTATTATCTTATGTTGGAGAGGGTTCAAAATAAATTCTTGAGAGCCCTCTACATGAGAGAACGGGGTATATCCTTGGCTCTATCCAACGGCATTTCTCTTGGGTATGCTGGGGTGTAACTCCCTCGAACTGAGCAGGGAAGGATTAATGTCAACGCATTTTTTTAAACTGATTCGGGGCTCTATTAAGAACCCCTATGTTCTGGAGCAAATAAGGCCTTTTGTTTCCCGATAATTACCTGCGACAGCGCCGACATCAATTGTTCTTTGCTCCGGGTTCCTTCTGATATGTATGATTTTTTGGTGTGTGCACGTGTGCATACCAGTATCTTTTCCTTTGTCTAAATAATTTTTATTTTGATTACAGAAATACGGCAAGCCGCGAGATATCGACAGGCCTGTCAGGTTTACGCTCCAAGATGGCGTTCTTGGCTCAGAGATCTGCTCTGAAGATGGAGACTCTCAAAGGTCTCTCAACATCAAGAGAGCGCTGCTTTCTTTGCTGCAGACTGCCACCAAACACAACACAGAGGTAAATATACATCTACAAAAAAACTGAATATGTTAATTGATGAACAGGAAACCACATCAACTTGACAAGAACCGGATGGTGGTCTAGGAGACAGAACGCTAGTTCCTGATCCAGGGGACATGGGTTCAAGCCTGGACACGACCAGATTTATTCTCCATAATAATGAGCTATTTTCTGCTCATATTTCTTCTTCGTCTGTTCTCCAGAGTGTCGCTCCTCTGATGAGATATATTGCATTGCATAATGAGGCTGATTATGCAATGCAATATAGGGGAGTCTGGTGGAGTCCATTCTTTGAACATGACCGTACCAGTCCCTTTTTCGCTGTCTGCTCCATCTTATAATATCCTCAACCTGCTCATATTTGATATTGTATAATAAATTGTAATACCATTGATTTAAATCCTTGGTGTAAGTCTTTTTTTACTTTTGATGGTGTATTTCAATGGCTAGAAGAACTGGAAATGACTTTAGACCGTTAATTAATACTATTGGATCATTTCAGGTTGACATATTTGGAGTATGCCCAACAACCTTCTCGGTGAACAAGGAAGGAACCAATGTGATTGTGCGCAAGAGTAAGGATCTGAACTTCTGCGCCCACCGAGAGCAAGCCAAGCAAGATCTCCTCACGTACATCTACAATCCCAACTCTGTAAGTCTTAATTCTTATTCTACAGTATTCTCTGATATCTTTAGTATCTTGAATGCCCCTAAACACCCTATACACCAACCTTTGTGGCCGAGTGGTATGTGCTTTTACTACCACACCGAAGGTCCTGGGTTCGATTCCCAGCAATGGCAATGTTATTGTCACACTGTATTTGATCTAGTGTAGATATATAAGCTACCTATCATATGTCACGGGAATCAATATGATCGATGTGATAATTGGGATGATAGCCTTTCACATTACATTAATAAAAAAAATCGTGTTTGGATTATACAGATTAATCTTAAAGAGATTTACATGTGTAATCAAATCTACATAGATGGCCAATTGAAACTGACATGTGAAGATAAGTATAGATTTGTAGCATATATACAACCTCCAAAAATTTGTCTTACATGGTCATAAAGAAAATAGGTGGAATGGGGAATGTTGTAATTACATAAAGCGTGCGCTTAACCCAACCAATGACAGGTCATAAGTCCTGTAAACACCTTGATCCACCATATTCAGTTTCCAGTTTGCATCTTCGTCTCTATTGAGATACAATTAAAAAAATTCTGCTTAATGCTTACCTCTAATCTCAATAGATGGCGCTAGTGTGGATTGAACTAAAATATGTGAAATATTTCTCAACATGGTAGCATATATACAACTTTCAAATAATTGTCAGACGCGGTGTTCGAAGAAGAGCGGAACGGGGAATGTTGTTAAACATAAAGCGATCGCTGAACCCAACCAATGACAGGTCATAAGTCCTGTAAAACGCCTCGACCACCATATTCTGTTTCCAGATAATTTACAACTTCGTCTCTATTGAGATACAATTAATTCTTAATAATTATACCATTTACATCGATTTGGCTCACGCTGTAATGATGTAAAGAGCGTTTCGATTCCCGATGATGGGAGTGTGACTATCACACTGTCTTTGGTCTGGTGTAGAATTCACGTGGCAATGAAATGGCTATAGATTAGCTACCTATCACATGTCATTAGAATCAATAGCTAAAAAGTTGTACAAAGTAATTGGGTTCAAATAACCTACCGTATACAAATGTGGAAAGCAACGGAAAACTAACGCATTAAAGACCCACGTGGTATCCCAAGAATCAACAATTTTTTTTAACATTGCAATCTAATTCCTTGGATTGAAATTAGCGAAGAAGAACTGGTATACAAAAAAACATTTATCAACTCTCAGTTCTTGGTCTAAAGCCTAAACTAGCATTATAGGATCAATTGTATCTCAGAGACGAAGATGTAAATTATTTGGAAACAGAATATGGTAGTCGAGGCGTTTACAGGACTTATGACCTGTCATTGGTTGGGTTAAGTGATCACTTTATGTTTAACAACATTCACCATTCCGCGCTTCTTACGACACCACGTCTGACAAATTTTTGGAACTTGTATATATGTTAATATTTTTTAATAACTTCACTGTTGGTAGGTCCATCTACACTAGCGCCATCTTTTAAGATACAATTAATCCTTAAAAAATTATACACCTGCAATGGGTACAAATCCAGTATTTGTCTACAAGTATTTGTATACAAAAAACAAATTCTAGCATTATAGGTTTAATATCTCTTCATTTTTTACAACATTTTGTTAAGCGCACGCTTTATGTAATACAACATTCCCCATTCCACCTTATTTTTTCTTATGACCACGATATCTGACAAATTTTTGGAATTTGTATATATGTTAATCTCCAACACCACCCTTTACATGGAAGTATATTCAATCTACACACTAACGCCATCCATGAAGATTTTATTTTAAGCATTAAGCAAAAGATCTTTTTAATGCAATGTGAAAGGCTACCGCCATTTACCGCATTGCTAGAAACCGCCTGGAGATGTCACTCCAATCTATATGCTATAATTTTGACCAGTTTTTGTTTTTTACAATATTTTGAATGAATTCAAATACTTGTAGACGAACAACTGGATTTCACCCATTGCGAACTATCAATTCGCTTAACCCAACCAATGACAGGTCATAAGTCCTGTAAACACCTTGATCAACCATATTCTGTTTCCAATTTGCATCTTCGTCACTATTGAGATACAATTGATTCATATATCTTCATGTTGTTGACGAATGCCAAAATTATCGTTTTCAGGAGATCAAAGACTCGCACATCCTGCAGTCTAACCTGCGCGTGGACGCTTCTGTGAAGAACGGAATTGTGGAGAAGGTTGAGGCCACTGAAGACTACCTGTACCGTCCCTTCTCTGTGGGCCAGCAGGGCGTCAAGGGATCCATCGTCACAAAGCTTACCCTTAGGAACACCAACAAGGGAACACTACCTGGTACGTTAATTTTCATTCCCTTTGATTACTAATAATTGATACTGTTCATAAATACCCATCAGACCAGAAACTTTTGTCAAGCATCATGCAAAATGCTTGGCAATAGAGTTGTTAAAGAGGAAAATACTCCATTGTTTTGGCCGAAACACGACTTTGTCGCAACAGCTGTTCCGCCATCGTGTATTGGAAGTTGTTTGTTATACCTGATGATGGCAACACAGGTTGGCGAAAGCTGTCGTGGCAAAGCTAATTTTATAATTTTTCTTGTTGGATGACTCAATATTTAAATGGAATGGGATCGGTCATAAAGCAAGGACAACGGATGATAAGATCTTCTGGCCTGGAGGGGCGAAAGAGAAACAGCTACACAAATTCTGGCAGACCACAAGCAAGATGGTCTGATGACATTAAACGAGTGGCAGGAGGTCAATGGTCAGAGCGGCGAGGGATAGAGAGTTGTGGAAGTCGGGAAGGGAGTCTTATGTAGTATTATCATCTATATTACTATTCCACGCCAACGGACTCGCAGTGCCGAAATCACGATCGTAGAATTTTTATTGGCTCTGATGTGAATTTCATGGACAACAAAATCAAGAGTTTTGTTTCTCTAAACATATTAATTTTTTGTGCAAATGTGATATAATATTGTTTATTTGATTATTAAATTTCATATAATATATTCAAAAAATACTTTTTCAATTACATTAGTAATATGTATTCAAGTTTAAAATTCACAGCGAGTTTGCTTGGATTAAAACATTGTTTTATAGATAAAGACACACATTTGCATTCATACACATGTCATTTAACAAGAATTTATCAATGAAAGCGAAAACGGCCGTTCACAACTTCCTCGATTCTGGTCCCAACCTTAATGTATGGAAGCGAAGCATGGAACTGGCAAAAGAAGGATGAGAGTAGAATAAATGCGGTAGAGATGAGGTCCCTAAGACGTATGTGTGGTAGAACGATATACGACAGAATCTCAAATGCTGATATAAGAAAGGAATGTAGAGCGAAAGAAGGTATAATGAACAAAATTATGAAAGGATCGCTGCGTTGGTTCGGACATATGGAACGCATGGATGGAGAAAGAATGGTTAAGAAAGTATACGTTAATGATGTAAATGGGGTACGAAGTCGAGGCAGACCGAGGAAAACATGGCATGACCAAATTAATCAAATTTTAAAGGTTGGTCATGTTAGAAGTCGGAGGAATCGACGTTCGTGTATGACTCGTTGTATGAATGTGGAGGAAGCTAGAGAGGTTTGCCAGGATAGAGTAGTGTGGCGGTCCATTCTCTCTGCCTACCCCTACGGGGAAACGGCGTGATGGTTTGTTGTTGTTGTTGTTGTCATTTAATCCAATAAATAAACTAATTGATATTGAACTTCAATTGTATTTGTTGAATATATATTGGATTTATTTATATACTCGAATTTAGCAATAGCGAAGCGTTGCCGGGTCAGCTAATGTATAAATACCCCAAACAATTGTGCTTGGTGAACCCCCGTATTATTAGTAATCAGAGGGTGTTTTAATGTCCTATATTAATTTTAATTATTTCTTTCAGCTAAATGCGTTGTTCCCAAGTCTATCATCTTCGAGAACCCTCACTTGGTCAACACTGAGCACAGCAACGTCGCCAATCTCTTACTTGCCCTGAACTCAGCCACCAACTCTGTCCAATCAGGAGTTCAGGAGAAATCTGCCTCCATCTTCGCTGGACTTATCAGGGTAAGCAGCCATCCGATATTTCAACTTACTTTGATCACCAGAAATATCTTTCGGGGTGAAACCGTGTTCCCTCTCGTCAAGCTCCACCAACGTTTCGGAGGCCCTTGCGGCCTCCATCATCAGGGTGTTAGAAATTCGGCTATTCATAACTTAGAATATATTAAGAAATGGAAAAATATAAGTAGATTATGAAAGATAATAATATATCTATGAAATCAGAAGAAAAAATTAAATCCGAATCTAAATAACTCAGAAGAAAAAATAATACAAGATATAAGTAACAAAGAGAACCTAGACTCAAAAGAAAATACAAGATATAAGTAACAAGGAGAAACTAAAAACTCAAAAGAAAATACAAGATATAAGTAACAAAGAGAAACTAGACTCAAAAAACAACACAACAAATAAATACAATAAAGCAAGAGAATAAAACAAAGTTAGGTACAACCGAATACACAGGTTTTGTTGTCTTGTTTTTTGAGTCTAGTTTCTCTTTGTTACTTATATCTTGTATTTTCTTTTGAGTTTTTAGTTTCTCCTTGTTACTTATATCTTGTATTTTCCATTTGAGTCTAGGTTCTCTTTGTTACTTATATCTTGTATTATTTTTTATTTTTTCTTCTGAGTTATTTAGATTCGGATTTAATTTTTTCTTCTGATTTCATAGATATATTATTATCTTTCATAATCTACTTATATTTTTCCATTTCTTAATATATTCTAAGTTATGAATAGCCGAATTTCTAACACCCTGATGATGGAGGCCGCAAGGGCCTCCGAAACGTTGGTGGAGCTTGACGAGAGGGAACACGGTTTCACCCCGAAAAATATTTCTGTATATGATAACCGTGGAAATTTACGTTCTTACTTTGATCACGTTTGAAGAAGACGATAATTTCTTGAGACAGATTTCCATATCAAAACCGTTTAAAGCAGCGGTCGGGGAACTTTTTTAACCATTACCCCAAAATGTTTTTGCGGAAAATTCCCTCCCCCCATTTTTAAAAGAAGACAATCAATGTAGAAATGAGTACACTAAGAAGAATGTGCGTGAAAATGAGAATACCGAACGATGAAATAAGAAAGAAATGTAAGGCAGATGACTGCGTCCTGAATAAAATTTAAAAAGGATCCCTGAGATGGTTTGGACATATGGAACGAATGGATGAGAGAACAACGGTTTAAAAAATATGTATACAAGTGGTGTGAATGGAAAAAAAGTCGAGGAAGACCAAGGAAGACATGGCATGACCAAATTAATCAATTACTAAAAGACTGCCATGTTCGAAGTAGGAACAAGCGACGAGCGTGCATTTCACGATGTGTGATTGTAGAAGAGGCACGAGAGTTATGTCAGGATAGAACAATGTAGCGATCCATCCTCTCTGCCTACCCCTCCGGGGAAACGGCGTGATGATTAGTTAGTTAGTTAGCTAGTTAGCCTTTGAAATTTTGTCGTACTTGGTTTTACACACATACGTCTAAGGGATCGCATTTATTCTGCTCTTATCCTTTTTATATCAGTTCCATGCTTCATATCCATACTTCAGGGTTGGTACTAAAACTCCATGTATCGTTTAAAATAAAATATTGTATTATTACAGGTATTCCGAGTTTCGAACAAGGCCGATATTCTCAACGTGTATGAGCAAATCAAACGTGGATCAGCTGTTAAGGACAATAACCTCGCAAAGTAAGTGAAAATGATTGTGTTTATTTTTTCTTGAACAAAAGATGTAAACTTCAGTTTTTTAGAAGTTGAAAATTTTAACCATTTAAAGTTTTCAGGTCTAACTACTAAAAATAACAAAAAAATGTAGCTATTTAAAATTTCATGGTAGAAGTTCAAGTTCACTGTAAATAAACAGTCCAGCCAAAATCTGTCTGCAGTTCTTGAGTTTGATTTGAGACATGAGGTTGAGCGCTCAACACGTTTCTGCTTGTGGTTTTCTGTGAGCATTCGTGGTACCCACAGCGCACGCACCTTTCGATAACCTAATTTTTCAGTTAAAGTTTTTCAGTTGGAAGTCCCAGAAAGGAATACAAAGAGCAAGTTTGTTAATAGAAATCCTCCGATCCTCAAGCATTATACTCTCAACTTCGCATCTGGCGGAAACAGCGATAGGAAGCTTCATCTTCGATGGCTGCCAGGCCGACCCTGAGTGGTGTAGCGTGGCGGGAGTGGCAGGGATAGAGAGTGGAGGAGTTGATGAGCCAGCCAGTGTTGCCAGATTTCTCCCAGGGCGCCGCTATCTTTATTGACAGCATAGGAAACCTTACTTTACGAATTACCCTCGTATATCCTTTATTTTAATTTTAGGAAAGTTTTCTTGGATGCTCTCTTCCGCACTGGAACTGGAGACTCCGTGGAGGCGTCCATCGACATCTTGCAGAAGAAAGAGCTGACTCCCTTCCAAGCTAGGCTGGTCCTCCTGTCTCTATCAACGGTCAGACATGCCTCTTCCAGCTCGCTCAAAGCAGCCACGGTAAGTTTTTAGCTTATTAAAAAAAGGTCTCTTTTCAGTGGCGGTACTCCCATAGAAGCCCAAAAGCCCGGCTTGCGTAAGAAATTTTGAATCAAAACCTCTTTTGACTTACAGAAGTTCAGCTCTTGTGGCTATTCCTCTTACGTCTGATGGAAACTTTGTGGGGAGGTGATTAGCAGGGTTGTTGGTTTATGTGGGGGCATGATTACTTAGATTTGGGGGTTTTGATTCAAAATTTCTTACGCAAGCCGGCCTTCTGGGCTTCTATGGAAGTACCGCCACTGGCTCTGATATATAGCTGGCAAAAGAGGAATGAAAGCAGGATATATGCTGTAGAAATGAGACAACTGAGAAGAATGTGCGGGAAAACAATAAATGATAGAAAAAGGATGGAATCTAAGGCAGATGATTGCATCCTAAGAGCAATTAGTCTGCTGAATACGGTCTCCTCAGAGATCGACGTCTTTCATATTAGTGAAAGTACGTTCAGAAGACAAATACTTTTGACTTAAGAGAGTATCTTGTCTTCCAAATATCGAACCATCTCTCATGCGTTCCTGGTATTATATTTGTGTATATTATATAATATTTTACCAGTACTCAATAGATGCCTTAAACGTTACTATTGTTTGTAATGTCTGTTGAGATTATAAACTGATTTGATTTGATTTGAAAATTTAAAAAAAAGGTTCACTTAGATGTTTTGGATTTATGGAACGATTGGATGAGTACGAATGCTTAAAAAATGGATACAAGCGATATGAATGGAAAAAGAAGCCGAGGACAGCAGAGGAAAACATGGCATTACCAAATTAATCAATCACTAAAAGGTAGCCACATTTGAAGTCGTAAAAAATTACAAGCGTGCGTATCTGAGAAGTATGAATAAAGTAAAATCTTGATGGGTATAATAATAATAATAATAATATGCCAACTTTTAAAGCGCCGTTTTGGTGATGTAATTACCTCAAGGGCGCATTAAGACGTGTTTTAAATCTAAAAATCTAAATGTGAACGATGCATCTGATTTTCGCGATCGGTTTAAAAGTATAGTAGAACAATAGTATAAATGTTTAAATTGGGTATGAAATATGAAAAAGATGGGCTTTCAGTTTAGAACTGAAATCTGTCGGATCATTTATGCATCTGAGGTGTGAAGGGAGATTGTTCCAAGCTGATGGACCGACTACTGCGAACGCTCGATCCCCGAAATTTGTACTGGGGCAACGCTTCGGCTCAACTAATCTTCCTATTGCCGAGGAGTTCGCCGAGCAAAGTGTGAATTTCCTTGTATTTAGGCTGTCCGTTATACAGATTTCAGATATATAACTTGGTGCCATTCCATGTAGTGCTTTGAAGACTGTCCAGCAAAGTTTATACTGGATTCTTTCTGGACTTTTAAGCCAGTGAAGATGTCAGGATAGAGCAGTTTGGTGGAACATATTCTCTGGCTATCCCTTCGTGGAAACAGCGTGATAGTTAGTTTAGTGTAGTGTTTCTATTATTAACGTTTTTGATAAATAAAGCATTTGATTGTTTTTCTTCAGGTTCTACTGGACTCCACTGAGTTCCCCAATGACGTATTTTTGGGGGTTGGAGCTTTGGCTGGTGCCTACTGCCACGAACATCGCTGCCACGGTAGCCCTTCTGACCCTGGTGTCGCTGCTGTCACAAATAAACTTATTTCCAAGCTGGGAGACTGCAAGGCTGCCAGCAAGAAAGCAGAAGATCTAGTAAGTCTTCTAATAATTCCTTGGTCCTATATCCTTGGTATTGATCGTATGATGACTCCAAAGACAGCAAAATAAAATAATAAAACTATCTTATAACATCCAGCGAGCTTCCAGCGCCATAAAACTGGATATACCCAGCTAAGGGAAGGTAACCCCGACAGAAAATCCTCCAGAGAAGGCAAGGGGATACCACTCTGGATATTTTTCCCCAGGTCATCACCATGAGGCTTACTCACGGGTGATAGTCAACTTTAGGGAGACCTGACAGGACACAGAAAGAAGACGATCTTATAACATTAACTATCTTACCCCAACCATATACGAGTAAGTATACAGAGAAACAAAACAAATGGACATATCAGACCTGACCAAATTTGAGACCTTGAAAATTGTACACAGAGTGACCATGGAAGAGACAACAGACAGCAGCTACAAATTAACTGAAAATTCAGACGTACACAGACACTGGACCAGGAACTGTGACAGATATCACTTACCGAATGCACGAACTAAGACAGAACAATCAAGTATATTGAAAAATGGACTGAAACTTTACAAAGAACTACCAAAAGGCACAAGGAGTCTCACTACAAATAAATTTAACATATACCTGAAACATTATATAATAACCAGTAAGATCAAAAAATGGATCCATATAACCCAATTGGGTTTTTAAAAATAATTCAATGATGATAATGAATGATCGGTTTTACCAATTTTCGTCTTGAATCTTCCATTCGATCTACAAGATCCGTTTTGAAACGCCCTTTGCTTCTTCCCTTCTTACTGTATCTTCAATACCATAGACATTCCTTATCGTCTCTTTTTTTATCCTATTTCTAAGAGTTCTGCCTGCGATGGGCCGCAGAGTTCCCATTTCCACCAAGGTTTTTTGACTTATTGTTATAAGTTCTCACTTCTATCAACTCCTAAATTGGCCATTCGTTTGTAATCCACCAGGTATTATCTGAACTTCAAAAATATACTTCCATTTGTATCGATATTACGGTTCATACCTAATTTCCGTCGCTTATTCTCAAAAATTCACATTTTTTCCGCAATATCGTCTCTGCATGAAGGATAATGGATCTAAAGATGTTGGCAGAGGTTTGTCCAAACCATTGTTTTGTTCAAGGGTTCTGACGTACTCTCGCTTTTCTTGTATATTCCACCTTTCAATCAATTAAATTCTCAAATCATTCCCTACTCATGGGGTGTCTTTGAAGGAAATACATTGAAGGAATACATTGAAGGAAAAAAATGATCAATTCAAACAGTGATATAGAAGACAGAACGATAATACAATAGAGTTATCCAGGGATGTGAGTTGGAATCTGGACACTCTCGTTTCTCCTTGATAACAATGAATTTGGTAATTTATATGATTTATTTTCGTCAGATCCTGTACGTGCTGAAGGGAATCAAGAACATCCACCACCTCGAGGACTCCGTGGTAGATAAGCTGGCAAACTGTGCGTCCAACAAGAATGTTCGCCAAAGGGTTAGGGTGGCAGCACTGGAAACTTTCTCAGCTGATGCTTGCATCCCCAAGGTAAGTAACACTACCGTACAATCATTGATTTGATATTTTATAAAATCATGTATCCCTCAAGGATCTGTGGTTGGTCATTTTTTATTTTATTTTATTTTTATGACTTCTGAGTATCACGAAAAACCAAAAAAGTGACCATATCATAAACAGCAGAAGATGACTCCACAGAAGCTTTTTTTACTTAAAAAAAAAAACATTAAAATCTCAGTACCTACCCGTAGAATTAAATATCTCGCCATCTTTCCAAAGGGGTAGCCAAAAAAATGGACCCACCAAACTCGTATTTGGTCCTATTCATGTTGATTAAGGAACATAAGTTAAGTAAGGTTATCTACAGTTTGAGTAACGGAAAAAAATATTTCAGTTGAAGCAAACCGCATTGACCATCCTGAAGGACAGGCAGCAGGACTCTGAAGTAAGGATCAAGGCATATCTTGCCCTGCTTGACTGCCCGGACGCGAAGATCGCTGGGGAGCTCAAATCGCTCCTCGACACGGAGACCATCAACCAAGGTAATAACTGTCCATAATAAATAAATAACACAAGTTCATTCTGAATTGCCCTGACCGTCTCTTTTTCTCTCTTGCTTCTTCGTACGAACGTAAGAATGAGATGCACTATTTATCGCAAAGAACATACGAGTATTTTATTTCGAGCTTTTCTTAGATCTCATTTTTTTTTTTAAAGGATTTACATCAATGATATTAGAATTTATCTTACAATCTTAAATGTGAGCAGAAAATAGCTCATTATCATGAAGAAGGAATCTGGTCGTGTTCAGGCTTGAACCCATGTCCCCTGGATCAGGAGCCAAGCGCTCTATCCCCTAGACCACCACCCGATTTTTGATTTTGTGGAAATGATTTATTGCTAACTATCGAAAACTACCCTGAATATGGAGACTGCAACGATCTCTGAAACTAGTTATTTGAGGAACACAAGCTACATTGATATACCCAAGATCCCAAAAGACTCTCCCATTCGTTTAGATTTTCATGTATTTATTATAATAGTTAACGGTTATTTCGTTAGTTATTAAAATTATTTTTAAAAATTCCAGTCGGTTCCTTCATCACATCATCCATCCGCAACATCAAGGCTTCAACCAATCCTTCAAGACAAACTGCCAAGGAACTCTTCAGCCCCATCAAGTTGAAGAAATTCCCCCTGGATGCCAGGTTAGATATAACTTTTGAATTGTACATAATTTTAGAAATATTATATCACCAAACCAAAGTGGAAATGGGCAACAAGGAATATGAATAGATGGGCACCCAGAGTCTTGATGTGAAGACTGTGAGAAGGAAAAAGAGTCATCGGTTGGCCCCATGATGGTCTGGCGACATAATTATTTAAAGATTACTTCAACCTCTTCAGTTATACCACAAAATTTGAACCGCTAACAAGAACTTATTTTTGCAGAAAATATTCTCAGAACTACGAATTCAGTTTTGAAGCCGATACTGTCGGAGTTGGATCTGCCGTGGAAGCTAACATCATCTTCTCCCAGGACTCCTTCCTACCCAGGTCTGCCAACCTCAACTTGACTGCCGAAATCTTCGGCAGGGAGATCAACCTTATTGAAGTAAGCTTTGATTCGATTCATCTTTCTTTGCCTTCAATATTATTAAAACAAAAATATAAAAGGACCCAAATATGTTCCCTGTGGAACTCCTTGCAATATGAAAATTTGAAAAATTTAATTAGTATCAAATTTGATACACCATAATATGAAGGGTTAACATTTGCCAATTTTATTTTCCAGTTCGGAATCCGTCAAGGCAACTTGGATCGCGTGATTGAAGAATACTTTGGACCGCATGGAACCATCAAAACCCAAACACCCCAAGAGTCATTCAAGTCAGTCCAGAGGACGACCACCTCCATCTTGGACAAGATCCATCAAAGGCTGAAGGGAACCAGGTCCAAGAGAGACGTCCAGAAACAGATCACAGATTTTGGTAACAAGGTATAAGCACATTTTCAACATGTGAAATTAATAAATTCAATTTTTTTTCTTATTATAAAATCTGTAATTTTTTAATAATTGTTCTTTTAGCTGAAATCCGATATTCAGGGGTACCATGGTAGCTTGGATATCGACGTCTTCCTGAAGCTGTTTGGAACCGAGAATGTATTCCTCTCCCTTGGAGACGACACCACAACTTCAATTGAATCACTCATCGACCGCATCTTCAACTTCATTGACAGTGGAATCTCAGACGCTAAGCAGTTCTCGGTAAGCAAAAAAAAAGTTTTATTCCTGAACATTGGTATGGTTTTAAAATTACGATTGTATGATAGGTCTTCATCTTCTTCCTCTTCAGCCTTTATTTCTCCACTGCTGGATATAGGCCTCTTACATGTTTCTTCACTCGTCCTTGTCTTGTCCCTTCCGCATCCAGGTCGTTCCAGCTATTCGGGCAATATCGTCAGTCCATCTTTTAGGTGGCCTCCCAATACTGCTTTTATTTGAGACGAAAAATCCCATCTTTGGATTGTGAATATTTTTTACTTTTTCCATGCAGCACGAGCTTCGTAGCCACATCCTGTTCCTGGACATGGAACTGGCCTACCCATCGGCGACTGGCCTTACCCTCAAACTGAATCTGGAGGGAGCAGCAACGACCAAGCTGACATTCGGAGGAAACCTGGATGTCCAGAAACTCTTTAAGGATCCCAAGAACGCTAAAGTGGAAATCAAAGTTATCCCAAGGCAAGTGTTAAGAATTTTTTTAATATAATAATACAAACTTTCGTCATTTTCTTCTTCTTCATCTCAAACTGTCTGATAGTAAGTTTTTTTAAGTCAACAAATTAAAAATAATTATTTTTATGCCATTGGAAAGACATCTCCAGGCGTTATCTAGCAATGTATGTTAATGGCGGTAGCCTTTCATCTTCTGTTTAATGCTTAATCCAATCTTAATAGATGGCGCTAGTGTAGATTGAACTAAAAAATGTCAAGTGTTGTCCGACATTGTCGCGTAATTCCAAAAATTTGTCAGACGTGGTGGTCGTAAGAAGGGCGGAATGGGGAATGATGACAGGTCATAAGTCCTGTAAACGCCTAGACCACCATATTCTGTTTCCAATTTGCGTCTTTGTCTCTATTGAGATACAATTAATCCTTAAAAATAATTCAATGCCAAATCATACAATACGAAATCGCAACACATTTTAACTTAGGAACTACTGCCAAAAAATCTATATTAAGCGATTTAAAGGGAAAATATAAATATTTTTTTCATAAATAGTCTACCATCGGTCCATCAGAACAGATTTCAAATCTTAAGAAAGAAGTAAAATCTTATTTTTCTTTTCACACAAAATTTTATTGATAAATTACTCATAGGTAAATCGCAGTCTGACATTAAAAGGTTGGCAATTAACATGAGAGTGATTACATCACGAACATTTAAAATGTAAATTACTCCGTCCATACGAGTATTATAGTTACATTGCTAAAACTTCGAACATTTGTTACAAATGGTTCACAGATGCTATAATCGTTTCTTATTCGGGAAAAAATTATTAATAAATTATTTGTAGTCCAATATCAGTAAAAATAGCTCGTTGTTTTGAAAAAATAATCTGGTCGTGTCCAGATTTGAACCCAAGTCCCCTGGATCAAGAGTCAATCGTTCTGTCCCCTAAATCGTATTTGTCCTTTTATATAACTAGTCATCGGCTGTCTCGTGTCCGAGGATGACTGTCCTTGTGGGTCTGCATGTGACTGAAGAGCCTGATCCTGGATCCACATATTCTGGGGCATCTGGAGCAGGGGAAGGCGCTTGTAATGGAGCCGTCACCGTCTCCCAGTGGTCTCTTCCTCCTCCTCCTCTTTGCGACATCGTCTCTTCGCTGTGTTTCAAAGTCTTGTGTGCTTCTATGTACTACTGTTCTCCACCTAGGTCTGCCCTCCACAGTCTTTTCCCAGCAATCACAGTCGATGCCAGTCTTTTATAGGTTTTCTTTAAGGGAGTCCTTAAAGCGTTTCCTCTGGCCACCGTGTGAGCGTTTCCCATGGGTAATCTGAGAGTACATAATCTTCCTTGGGAGTCTTGTCTCAGGCATTCTGACAACGTGACCAGCCCAGCGCATATAACTAGTATTCTGCTTCCAAACGATGGAACTGATACATGTCCCAGGTTCAACACGCTATTTTTTAAATATGTTCTAATTTTATTTTTATTATTTTAGTGCCAACATCAAAGTCTCGGGGACACTGTCTATCGATGCCGATGTTGTCGTACATGGAATCAAAGTTGTCGCCACCCTGCATACCTCCACGGGAACTCATCTCATTGTGAAGGTACAAACAAACCTAACCTAACATATTTCAGATTACTATTTGACAGAACACCACCAAAACAACATTTTGTTTACGACTGATAAAGGGGAACTTCTTGGTGGTGGTTAGCCTACCCTTTCCGGGATATGTTCTAAGGATTTTGGGCTTCATCGTCCGGACCGGAAGAGTTTTCAGAGATCCCCATGTACTCAGAGTCCTATACAACGCATTGGTTCGGAGCAGACTCGAAAGCGGTATTGTGATATGGAGTCCTCGCGAGGAGAGATATTCCGTTATGCTAGAGAGGGTTCAGAAACAAATTCTGAGGTATCTCTACATGAGGGAGTATGGTAGTTATGGCGTGGCTCTATCCAACGGCATTTTTTTTTGGGAATGCTCGGAACCAATTCTCTGCAGCTTCGAAGAGATGGGCATCTAATTCGCTGAACGCGATCTCCTCGGAGATCGACGTCTTTCATATTAGTGAAAGTAGATACAGAAGGCAAATACTCTTGATTTTGGAACGTATCTTGTCTTCCTAATGTCGAGCCATCTCTCATACGTTTCTGGTAGTATACTATATACTATATATTATTTTACCTGTTCTCAATAGATGCCTTAAACCTTAATTTTGGAACCCAAGGATAATGTTTCTGGGTCTTATCCAATAGTTTCTTGGTTTTAACAGAAGTTTTATTTTGTTTATAGACAACAGAAAACAGTTTCGACATCCAGTGGGGTCTGCCCGTGGATAAACAGGAACTGATCACGGCCACCAACGAAATCTTCTTCTACAAGAGAGAAAAGGGACACCAAGACGAAGAGAAGGTGGTGACTTTCGACCCCTCCAAGTAAGTTCATCTGATCTCTGACGGAATATTTTTAAGATAAGCTCATTTGATTATGGCCAGTCCAATTCCGCTTATAGGTTAGAGTCAGAATCAGAAACAAACCAAACCAAATGGTCCAAATTTTTTTTTTATTTGGCTTATCTCCGTCCCCTTCTAGATAAAGACCTCCTTCTTTTGCTTTTATGCCACTCTGTTTTCTGCAGACTTCAAGATCATCCTTTCACCGTGTTTGTCCATAACCTAACCTAATCAAATCTGCTAAATCCATGTAAAACCTAATATCACCTATTAGTTTGCGATCAGAACCCAACTTTATATATCAATAGGTTTATATTAGTTCGAATTCTCCAGCTTATAGTTCAGGTTGAGTTCCAAAACAATACTTAACCTACTAGACTCCAAATAAGAACTGAAAGTTAGAACTCGTCCGTATGCTGACCAAAAGACTAATTCAAAATCTGACTGTTTTGATTTGGCAATGACAGTTGATAGATTTTCTGGTACTCTGGTATTTCATAAAAGGCACTTGATACAACACTTCAAGTTCATTTTGTTATTTTTGACCCTGGCCAAAAACTTTGGACTAAAAACTTCATGCTTTTAAGTTTTCCCAAAATGATTTGGCGTAGTAATATCGTCCATGTCAGAAAATCTTATATGGCCATGTGAATTCTTAGTTTCTGAATCATTCACAACGTTCTATTAATATTGTTCGTATATTATAATTTATCTTCTTATTATTAAATTTTTAATTATATCTCAATAGAGACGAAGAAACAAACTGGAAACTGACTATGGATGATCAAGGTGTTTACAGGACTTATGACCTGTCATTGGTTGGGTTAAGCGTACGCTTTATGTAATTACAACATTCCCCATTCCACCATTGTTATGATCATGTATGATACATTTTTTTGGAAGTTGTATATATACTCCAAATCCATACTTATTTTCACGTGGCAGTTCCAGTTAGCCATCTATGTAGATTTGATTGTACTAATTAATTTTTTAGATTAATCTATACAATCCTTCCACTAACGCCATCTATGAAGAATGATTGTTTTAGCATTTAGCAAACTACTTTATTAACACAATGCGAAGAGGCTACCGCCTCCTATCGCTCTGTTAGAAGTCGCCTGGAGTATCCACTCCTATTTTATACGCCAAATAATTGACCAGAATATTTACAGTTTGTTTCTTCGTCTCTATTGAGATATAATTAAAAATTTAAATTAACCACCCACAGGTGAAAATCCAGGATTCGTATACAGATATAAGTATACATTTCACAAATATTTGTAAATATTCTGGTCAATTATTTGGCGTATAAAATAGGAGTGGATACTCCAGGCGACTTCTAACAGAGCGATAGGAGGCGGTAGCCTCTTCGCATTGTGTTAATAAAGTAGTTTGCTAAATGCTAAACAATCATTCTTCATAGATGGCGTTAATGGAAGGATTGTATAGATTAATCTAAAAAATTAATTAGTACAATCAAATCTACATAGATGGCTAACTGGAACTGCCACGTGAAAATAAGTATGGATTTGGAGTATATATACAACTTCCAAAAAATGTATCATACATGATCATAACAATGGTGGAATGGGGAATGTTGTAATTACATAAAGCGTACGCTTAACCCAACCAATGACAGGTCATAAGTCCTGTAAACACCTTGATCATCCATAGTCAGTTTCCAGTTTGTTTCTTCGTCTCTATTGAGATATAATTAAAAATTTAAATTAACCACCCACAGGTGAAAATCCAGGATTCGTATACAGATATAAGTATACATTTCACAAATACTTCTTATTATTCTTCAACCTATTCCAGTCCACTCCTGGACAAAGGCCCCTCAATTTGCTTCAACACCACTCTGTCTCCTGCAGACTGCATCCAGGTTATGCAAACGTGTCGGTTCAGGTCATCTTTCCACCTTCCGCCAAACATTTGTCTATGTGACCAGCCCATGGGAATTTTAGAATTGCTTTGCGATGGATGATGTCAGTAGCCTTTGTTTTCTCTCTCACCGTATCGTTTCTGTCTCTGGCTCTAAGGTTTATTCCTAATATAGCTCTTTGGGTCACTCGCAGTTTTTCGGCATCTTGTTTGGACGACGTTTTAGTTTTGATGTCATCAGTGGCAACTGGCAGCACAAAGACTTCATATATGGGCATTGCTTCGAATAGATGGGCATCTCATCTCATTCCTTAGATTAATCAGGGGGTATTTCGAGAACTCGGCTGTGCTGAAGGTTTTTGGTATTTTTGTCCCTGATACATATCCCCGACAGTGACAGCATAGATTGTTTTACCTACCGGCCGCCAGAATCAACCGTGCCTCTGGTGATACCGGTGGGAAGAGCAATTAATCTGCTGAACGCGGATTGCTCGGTGATCGATGTCTTTCGTATTAGTGAAAGTACGTTCAGAAGACAAATACTCTTGACATTAGAGAGTATCTTGTCTTCCTAATGTCGAACCATCTCTCGTGCGTTCCTGGTATTATAATGCATATTATATTTTACTTGTACTCAATAGGTGTCTTAATCATTAATATTGTTTGTAATGTCTGTTGAGATAATAAATTGATTTGATTTGATTTGATATACTAATCTCTTTAGGTTGATTGGAATAACTCGAAGACCTGGCTAAACATTGTATCAACATTTCCCACAGCTACAGCAAGAAGTCTGCTTGCTTCGACCAGCTCTCGGCTGCTGTGGGCCTCATCTTCTGCGGGGATCTCTCCGGTCCATGGGAGGATGTGACCGCCAAGGGTAAAACCTCCGTGGTGCTGGGACCCACCTTCCCCCTGAGCGGTCCTGCCAGGTTCTCGCTCAGCTTGGAGAAGGACCAGCTCAGCGGTTTCCACGTCCACGGAAGCCAAACCAGCAAGCTAGGGAGCAGGCATTTGGAATTGGTTTTGGAAGCTCAAGGTAGTATTCGTTGTATCCTTAAGGGCGAAAATAGGTTAAGACGACAAAAAAAATATATATATTTTATTCCATGGATTGTTAGTAATACAGTAAAAAAAAAAGATTTTCTGCTTAATGCTTACACCAAATCTTAATGGATGGCGCTAGTGTAGATTTAACTAAAAAATGTGAAGTGTTTCTCAACATTGTAGCATATATACATCTTCCAAAAATTTGTCAGACGTGGTGATTGTAAGAAGGGCCGAATGGGGATTGGTGTTAACGTAACAGAATATGGTGGTCGAGGCGTTTACAGGACTTATGACCTGTGATTGTTTGGGTTAAGCGATCGCTTTTGTAATACAACATTGCCCATTCCGCCCTTCTTACGAACACCGCGTCTGACAATTATTTTTGAAAGTTGTATATATACTACCATGTTAAGAAACATTTCACATATTTTAGTTCAATCTCAATAGATGGCGCTAGTGTAGGTGGTTAGTTAGCTATCTAATATTTATATGATGGTTTAGATTCATAATGAACCCAGCAAGTGACAGTTAAAACCTTCTGTGAAGTTCATGAATAATTGACCTTCTGAGAATAATTCATAGTTATGTTTGTTTACCATCGATGGCGCTGATGTCGCATTCTGTGTTTAAGCATGTGTAAATCACTTGCGTTGTAGCGTGGCGTAACTCAATATCAAAATGTTATTTAGTAAAAACGTTTACTGAACTAGCTAATAGCAGGCAAGATAACGTTTGGGCAGGACAACGTCTGATGAGTCCGATAACTTATTATAAAGATACTTATGTGCTTCGTTTTTTATTCCAGGCTCTAAGAAGGAGCGCAAGCTGACCCTCACCTTGGATGGGACAAATCTCCCGGAACTTAGGTCTGTCAAGGCGGTCGTCAAGGTGGCCCAGAAGCACTTTGAAGTCTACGCAGGCATCGTCAACAACGACGCGGAGAAACTGATTGCCGCCAAGGCAGTGCTGGACCAAGAAACACCATTCAACTTCAAGCTTGGTGTCGTCAAACTTTCTGGCATTTCGTACAAACCGGTCTTGGAGTTCAACTTAGGAAACACACAGAACAGCGCAGTTGTGACCGACGGTAAGACACCTTTTTATAGTTATATTTCTTTTGGCCATATGAAGATGCTAAAGTGTAACGTTGTAACGTTGGTCGACCACATCAGGAACATACACATCCGCGACAGTTTCACTTACTTACTTACTTAAACAGCCGTCCACTGCTGGACATAGGCCACTGCTATGTGTTTACGGCGGGACATCGAGGGAGAGTAGCGTAGCTTAAATGTAGTCTGGGTCCCCCTTGGTTGCAAATATACATATATATATTTTTAACATAAGTCCCGCATGGACGGAGGACGGGCCTAGGGAGTGCACGAGTGAAGCTGACGAAAGGCGCCGCTGCGCCTATAATAGCTTCGGGTAAGCGGAGGGAGCCCTCTATGGCTCGGCCATATAAAAAAAATTGCTGGACATAGGCCTCCCCCATACTTCTCGACATATGGCATTATTAAAATATGGTATTATTAAAATCTTGTTTTTCTTCGCAGGTACCATTGACATCCAGACCACTCCGAAGACGAAGTCTTTCGTTTTCAAAGACCTCAGTTTGGCCATTTCGCAGAACACCTACACCCTGAATGGAATGATAGAACAAAAAGACAAATCGTTCCAGACAAATCTGAAACTTGCAAACCAGCAGCATAATGCCGAATTTTCAGCCAAGGTAAGACCGTCGATGGTGTATCGTAAAACCAAATTTAAATCAATGGTAATTACTACTAACATCAGATTGACCAACAACTCCAATAGATTATATTCATCACCCATTGCTTCTAGCACTCCCTTCTCCCAGCTTAGACAGATCAAAATATTACTTATTAATCTGTCCAGTTTTTTTAAACTTCTTTCTTTTTTAATAACTTTTTTACACCTTTCAGAAGATATATAAACAATCATCTAAACATAACTTCTAGTCCCATAATAGATTTATTTCCCATGTCTCATAACTCCAAGTAAACAACAATTTACCCTGCCGCTAAATTAAATTTTTCCCACCTCCACTTTTTCACTCGAAATTATAAAGTTTTGTTCCGACACAGTTAAGTCGGCATCATGCGTTGAAACAGTGAGGAGCGTACGTTTGCCGTTGAGGCCAACTTTTCGAACGGATGTTCAAGGGTGCGGCAGCATAAATTCCTTTTTACAAAACTTAATAAAACCCATTGTTTGAATCCGAAATTTTTTATTTGTTTTTTATAATGTAGGCACATACCTAAAGTTTTGTTTTACTTAATTTTTGAAGATCAAATCAGGTAGGTGACGTCCCCCATTCTCCATACACTGAATAAACCGATTTCTGGTGTTTGTCATGACTCTTGCCAGTATATCAGGCGTTACGTATATCTTGGCAATTTCTTCTTGGATGTTGGTCTTCAAATCTTTAAGGGTCCCTAGACGGTTCACATAAACACGGGATTTCAAAAAAAAACATAGAAAAAAATCACAAGGGGACAAATCGGGAGAGCGGGCCGGCCACTTCAAATCGCCCCTAATTGAGATGAGGCGCTCTGGGAAGTGTTGCCTCAAAACAGCCATTCCGTGACAGAAATCCCGTGTTTATTTATTTTTCTTCCTTTGGCAATACAACTATTGAAGAGTTTTAGCCTCCTTGATGATTTTTCTCCAAGCTCCTTGATCCTGCACCTTTTGCTCCCAGCAGTCCGATTCGCCCAACCTAGCCAGATCAGCTAGAACATTTTCCATTAGGCGTATATACCTTCCTAGAGGTCTTACTCTGTTGGTCCAGAAGCGTACAGGGTCTTGATTGCTCTGGTCTTATTAGATCGGCATACGTGCTCAATCCATGCTAGGCAACCGTCTCTCACAGTACTCGTCATAAGGGGCTGCTGGGTCATCGTACGGATCTCTTGGTTGTTCCTATAACACCAGGTCTGGATCCTAGGATATTTCTCAGTATTCTTCAATTTTTAACTTAACGTCATAAAAAGAATTCATCACGAAATCACAGAATACGAAATTATATTTTTACTTAGAATTACAACAAAAAAATATTATTAAGCGATTTAGGGGTGAAAAATAAACGCTTTTTCATTAATAGCCAACCATCTGTCTTTCAGAACAGATCATTAATTTATTTAACACCATTGAGATTACGTCAAGCTAAACACTGTAAGATGTTGTACTGTGAAGTTCAACATCTTTTTTTTTTCTTTTTAAATAAAATTATCAAACATTTATTGGCAATTAACATAAGAGGTATGACGTCACGGAATATTTTAAATGTTAATTACTCTGCCGGCTCCGTATGTTCCAAATTAAAACATGTATTTATTTTTTTCAGCTTTCCGAAGACGGTCCAGCCCTGAAGATTCTTTCGCAGTTCAAAAATAATATTAATCCATCTGTGGATTTCAATCTGAAGCTTGAAAGAATTACAAAAACTGATTTCGTAAGTAATAAAAATATTTTATTTAATTATTTTGATCATGTCACAATAGACTTTCTGTATCTAGAGTTGAACTATTGATATTAAACCCAGGTTGTACGATATAATCTAGAGTGCTTTATCCAGATGCACTAACCTTTCGTGTGTAAGACGTTCGTCTTCCGTCATAAAGGTTTAAAAAAATCCAATTACGCCACTTTTTTACCCTTTGTACAATTACAATCTATGCCACTATTTATCCATTATGACAAGTCATTACGACACATTTACTATTTGTACAATTATAAAGTATGCCATTATTTACCTTTTATAACAAGTCCCATAAACGCCACTTTGTACAATTACCAAGTAAAATGCTATTTACCCATTATTACAAGTCCCAAATATGTCACTTTTTCCCTTTGTACAATACCAAAGTATACAACTATTTACCCATTATTACAAGTCCCAATTACGCAACTTTTTTACCCTTTGTACAATAACAAAGTATGCCACTATTTACCATTATCACAAGTTCCAAAAACGACACTTTTTACCCTTTGTACAATTACAAACTATGCCACTATTTATCCATTATTACAAGTCATTAATACGACATTTTTTACCCTTTGTACAATTACAAACAAACTGTGCCACTATTTCCCCATTATTATAAGTCCCAATTACGCCTCTTTTTTAACCTTTTTACAAATACAAACTATGCCACTATTTGTCTATTATTACAAATCCCAAATACGATTTTTTTACCCTTTGTACATGTACAAAGTATGCCACTATTTACCCATTATTACAAGTCCCAAATACGACACTTTATACACTTTGAATAATTACAAAGTATGCCACTATTTACCCATAATGATGAATTTCAAATACGACACTTTTTACACTTCGTATAATTACAAAGTATGTTACTATTTACCCATTATTACTTTTATCTATATTCGAATGAATCGCAAGTGTATATATATATTTTTGTTTTCAGAAAAGCATGGACTTCTCCTTAATTCATGGCGATAACCCATCCAGTAAAGAAAATAAGATTACATACTTCGCCACATTAAAGTTGAAGCCAGATAACACAGATTTCCTCATTTATTCACAGAAATGTAAGTGCCTACTTGTTGTTACTATTGCCTGCTAAATACAATATTTAGATTTCGTAGCGTTTTTTTTAATGGTTTTTTCAACTAAGTGAATGGTGCAATTAAAGTTGTCATCGCAGACAAAAGCCAATCGGAAAAAGCTAAAATGGCCCTTATTTATGGAAGCGAAGCATGGAACTATCAAAAGAAGGACGAAAATTGAATAAATACAGTAAAAATTAGATCTCTAAGACAAATGTGTGGAAAAACTGTGTATGATAATGTCAAATCAAAATATAAGATGTGAATGCGGTGTGAATGAAAGTGTTATGAACAAAATAATGAAAGGAACATTTAGATGGTTTAGAAACATGGAAAGAATTAATTAAAAATAATGATAAAAAAAGTATATGTTAACGAAAAAAATTAAACAAGAAATAGAAAACATTTTCTGTGGTCTTCTTCTTTCCTAGCCTTTTTCCCTCCACTGCTGGATAAAGACCTCTTCCAAATTCCTCCACTCGTCTCTATCCTGCCCCCTTTGTATCCAAGATTTTCCAACCCTTTTGACAATATCATCGGTCCATCTCATCGGTGGCCTTCCGACACTTCGCCTATTTGCCCATGGTCTCCAACTGAGTATCCTGGGTGCCCATCTGTTGCCACCTTGTCTAACCAAGTGTCCAGCCCATTGCCATTTCAATTTTGCCACTCGGTCCATGACGTCAGCCACCCCGGTGCGTCGTTCGATTTCTTCATTCCTTATGCGGTCACGCAAGCTCACACCAAGTATCTGTCTTTCCATGGACCTCTGTGTTCACTTGAGCCTGTGGATACCTTTTGCTGTAAGAGTTTTCGTCTTTAGTCCGTATGTCATCATGGGCAGTGTATACATGTCGTAGACCTTTCTTTTGAGACAAACCGGTATTTCATCATTTTCAAAGACATGTCTCAGTTTACCAAAGGCGGCCTAATCCAGTCCAATTCTTCGAGGTAGCTCTGCAGTTTGATTCTCTTTTCCGAGTCTGATTTTATGACCAAGATACACATATTCTTTCACACTTTCTATCTTATGTATGGTATTGAGTATCAAAAATTGTTAACGGTTTTTTGTGTGTGATATTGAGTATCAAAATTTGTATTTTCAGTCGAGTATCCTCTGTACAAGCTCAACCACGCAATCAAGGTGGATAAGGACGTAAACTCATTTGAAGCTGAAGCGAAGGGTCAATACTCAGCTTCCAACTTCGTGCTGGAGCTGGATCTGGTCAAGGACAAGAAGAAAGAGGGTGATCTCTTTGCCAAATTTGAGGTAAGAGCAAAAAAATTCTAGATCCTAATATCAGCAATACATCGATTCAGATTTCTTATGGGAACCATACTTGTTTCCATAATCTTGATTATAGAAGTCGAATACCACCAAAGTTGACTTTTAAGGTCCATGTTTCACATACATACAATAAAACAAACCATACACAGCATTTGATCATTCTCTGGCGGAGTTTCAAATTTATGGTATCGTTGCAGAAGAGTGATTTTTTTTAATTAATCGGGGGATATTTCGAGAACTCGACAGCATAGATTGTTTTACCTACCGTCCGTCAGAACCACCCTACCTCTGGTGACACCGATGGGAAAAGCAATTAGTCTGCTGAACGCGGTCTCCTCGGAGATCGACGTCTTTCATAATAGTGAAAGTACGTTCAAAAGACAAATACTCGTGCTTTAGAGAGTATCTTGTCTTTCTCATGCGTTCCTGGTATTATATTCTTATTCTTCGCGTGCCGTATCAGGTCCCCCTGACGTTGGCAATCACTCCGGCGAAGGCATCTCTATCTTGCGCAACCCGGAACAGCTCCCCCACATGTCCGGTCCAGTCTCTTATGTTGCACAGCCAAGACGTTTGCCTTCTACCAGGACCACGCTGCCCCTCAATTTTTCCCATCAGTATTAGTTGGAGCAAATTGTATTTATATCCCCGCATAATGTGACCCAGATATGAAATCTTACGGACCTTAACATTCTTTAGCAGTTGTCTATACAATTGGCTCTCCTCAAAACCTTCAAATTGCTGACGAAATTTGTCCACGGTATGCGAAGCATTCTCCTGTGCAACCACATCTCAAATGTTTCCAACCGGTTCATAGTGTGCGCTTTCAGGGTCCAAGTATCCGAGCCATAGAGTAATTCAGACCAGACATAGCACTTCAACATTCTCTGCCTTAGTTTCAAGTTCAAGTTGTCATTGCAGAATATTGATCTTATTTTGTTGAATGAACTACGGGCTGCTCCGATCCTGAACTTACTTCCATATCTATTTTATATGTATTGTATATATTATATTTTACTTGTAATCTTAATATTGTTTATAATTTTATAAGGATTAATTGTATCTCAATAGAGACGAAGATGTAAATTGTTTTCTGGGAACAGAATGTGGTGGCCGAGGCGCTTACAGGACTTATGACCTGTCATTGGTTGGGTTGAGCGATCGCTTTATGTTTAACAACATTCCCCATTCCTCATTTTTTCTTATGACCACCTCCACTTATGACCTGTCATTGGTTGAGTTAAGCGCACGCTTTATGTAATTACAACATTCCCCATTCCACCTTGATCATCCATATTCAGTTTGCGTCTTCGTCTCTATTGAGATACAATTTAAAAAAAAAAAAAATTAAATATTGTTTATAATGTCTGTCGATCTAGTAAACTGATTTGATTTGATGGATTAGTGCGTCCATTCTCTCTACCTGTACATTCCGGGGAAACGGCGTGATGGATTTTTGTGTTGTGTTGTGGTTGTTATTAATTGGTTTTGTCCCGTTCAACAGGCTAAGGTGAATAACAAGGGTGTGGAGACCGAGTTCCAGTACGACGCTGAAGACGAGAGCAAGGGGAAGTTTGCCGCAAAGCTGAAGACCAACCCTGGACCCAAATACGAAGTATCCGGACAGGTGAAATTCCATATAAATGCGGAAGAAACCGACTCCTGGCTGAAGGCCAAGTTCAAGACATCAGCTGAAAAATCGGAGTACAAGTGAGATTTCTTTTTGATCTAACTAGCCTAAACCCTCCCATTTTCAAATGTCTTCCCTTAGTCTATACCAAGGGGAAATGTCAGATTTTTATGCCCTACACGCCCCAGCTCATGAATCTAGAGATTTTTTTCCATATTTATTTATTTGTTATACACGGAATACATTCCAAAAACCTAACCTCAACTTACATCCAATAAGTTTATTTAAAATATTTATTTAAAAAAGACTTACACCAACGATTTAAGTCAATGGCATCAGAATTTATTATAAAACACTGAGCATTTAATGGCTCATTATTATGAAGAAGGAATTTGGTCGTCCGGGCCGTCCTCAAGTCCTCTGAATCAAAAGCCAAGTATCGGTTCCCTAGACCACTACCCGGTTCTCTCTTTCTGGTTTCAATCCTGGGATTGGTTTGCAGCAATTTCCTCTATTTTTCTCTTCCATTCTTCCCTGTCTTGTGTGGCTCTTTTGAAATCTGCATATGATGAGCAGCGCACGTCCACCAACAGGTCCTCCAGGTACTCTTGGCGTGGGCGTCCCCTAGAGTTTGTCCCGTCGGTCATACCCTCCATTATGGCATGCAAGAGGCCGATCCATCTTGCACGCCTTTCGTACAAGGTCTTGAGCAGGTGCCTTCCTCCTTCGATTCTTTGGAGAACCTCCTCATTTGTAATATGGTCTCTCCAGGAAATTATAATAGCCTTCTATAGGACCACATCTCAAAAACCTCTAGTCTCCGTTTATCTCTTTCGTATAGGCACCATGTCTCGCAGCCGTACATCAAGATACTCCATACATAGGTCTTGATGAGGAGTATTCTCAGTTTTAGGTCTATATTATTCTATTCAATTACAATAGTATTAATATAGATTTAAATGTATAAAGCATTGTGACAAGACATTCTAATATTTCAGGATCGACGTTGGTGTAGGAAACAACCCATCCAACTACAACTCGCATTTGAAGCTTTCTGTCGACTCCACCGACTACCTGGAATCCGTGGTGAAGCTGCAGAAGGAACCCACTGCTGGCGGTACCCTCAAAATCATAGTGAAAGACCTCCTGGACGCCCAAGGACAGTACAAAGTCAACCCAGATAATAAACGCAACGCTGTATTACTTATCGACTTCATCAAGGTATATTTCAAGTGGTCTTTCTATTTAATCAACTGATTCTTTGCTACGTAACATGTTTTTTGTATATCTAAAACAGCTAATAGTTGCTTTTTCACATAACCTAAGAATCAAGAAGTTATTCCATCAAACGTTACACAATTGATTCATCCTTTATATCGTTCTCCAGTTCTCGAAGGTGTATAGCCTTCAAATATCTCACAAATGTAGAATAAAATTGTTTTGATTCCTAAAATAAGGCATTATAGAATCCCAAACTATAAACGTAGTAAGTTTATTTAAAATAATGAAAAGAAAAAACTGTTTTCATTACATAAATTTATTTTTAAAACCATGGTTCCATTTATACAATATTGATCGAATCATTGAACAACAGAAAAAGAGAGAGAGGCTGAGGATATTATAAGATGGAGTAGACATCAAAGGAGTGACTGATACAGTCATGTCCTTTCAGCGTTGCGAGTCCGTTGGCGTGGAATAGCCTCCATGTTAGTATTAAGTATGAGGATAGTGACGTTAAATTTAAGAAACTTCTGAAGACTGCACTGTTCGGTCAGTCATTTCCTAGTGCGCCCTTGGAGTAATTGATTTTACAAAACGGCGCACTTAAAATACAAATCATCATAATAATAATGTCCAAAGAATGGACTCCACCAGACTCCCCTATATTCTTCTTCTTCTTCTTTCTCTTTGTTTACCTGTTTGTGGCGGTGAATTGTCCTGAGATGATGTCCAACCATTTCACCATCTTTTTGGCGGTCTTCCTGGTAGTCTCTTGCTGCTTGAGTTTTCATCTTAAACAATTTTTGCAATTCTTGTATTCTTCATGTGGTCCACGTGGTCTCTCCAAAAGTGCCTTCTTCTTCTTTCCCATCTTACTATGTCCTCAACACCACAGACAGAATTTATCGTTTCATTTCTGATCCGATCTCTGAGGGTTTTGCCTGCTCCCCTATATTGCACTACATAATCAGTCACGGGACTCGTCCTCGTGAAAGACTTCCTAAAAGATGGAAGGGCAACTGGAAACCCATCTAACAGAAGAAGCAATCCTCTAGAGAACAGACCACATATGTCCATATCAAGGAATATAAAAAAGAAAAATATCAAATCAACTCGATCACCGGACCGAACTTAATGATATACCATGGATTGCTTCTGGCCTGGCTAATGCAAACTTATCTTTATTGTCTTTAAATCCTTACTTCTTTGGATGAACTTTAAGTACTCCAGTTTGAGTAATATTTTCCAAGATCTACATTTATTCTTGGTTTTTGTAGGTCGGAAGGAAGGTGAAGGTGGATTCAACATTCTTCGGTGGAGATCATCAGTGCAACGTCGCCGTGGATGTCTTCCCTAACTTCGAGAAGGATAACTCCAACAAACTATCTTTCATCAGTAACAACAAACACCAGGACCGAACCGTTGATTCAAAGTAAGTGTGAAAATGTAGTTGATCAACAACCACTGCCATCGTGAGATCATCATCTACTATCTACTACAGATTAATAACATCCTAGTATCTCTCTGTTTCTCTATTGGTTTAACAAGTGGTTTAAACAATGTTTTTTTAATTCCCAAAGTATATTGTTTGTAATGTCTGTTGAAATAAGAAACTGATTTGATTGATTTGAATATATTTGATTTTTCTCTCAAACTCTTGCCATCAGCCCGCAAGCTTTAGGTGTTCACTTTGTCCAACTCTTGGATCAATTTAAAAATTTGTCTTATTTTTAGGAACACGCTGATCATCAACAAAGATAAGACAGAACTCCACTACCAGAGAGAGGCTGAAGGAGATGATGATAATGGTAAATACTCGGGACTTTTCGATCTTCAGAGGACTAATACTGGACAGAGTGTGAATCTCAAATGGTCCAGGGACATCACAACTAAAGATGGTGTAAGTTTTTGAACCAAAAAATCCTAAAGTAAAATTAAGACAGCATTTGGTATTACAACACTTTATTTCACTTAACAAAGACATGTTTCGGTTGTAACATAAGCTTTATCAATGTATCATTATCTATGGAATCGAACCGTGGAACTGGCAAAAGAAGAATGAAAGTGGAATAAATGCAGTAGAAATAAGATCTCTTAGACGAATGTGTGGAAAATCTCTGTGTATAATAGAGTGTTGAATGAAAATATAAAAAGTGAATGCGGTGCAAAAGGTGGTGTTATGAACAAAATAATGAAAGGATTATTAAGATGGTTTGGACACATGGAAATAATGAATTAAGAAAAAAGGTTAAAAAAATATTTGTTCACGATGTAAATGGAACTAGAAATAGAGGAAGACTGAGATATTGAATGTCGGCCACGTGAGGAGTCAAAGAAATCGACTCGCGTGCATGAGACGATGTACGAATGTTGAGGATCCGAGAGAAATATGTCAGGAAAGAAAAGTGTGGCAGTCTATTCTTTCTGCCTACCCATTCGGGGAGATGGCGTGATGGTTAATTAGTAAGTTAGTTGTTTTATCAATATATATAATTTTAACAAATAAATAAAACAGGGTGGTCACTTATATTTTAAAAAGAGGTGGAGTTATATATAAAGGTGGAGGAGGTTAATTAGGATTAAAGAGAGCGGAGATGTAACGGGAACATGTCTGTGTTAAGTGAAATAAAGTGTTGTTATACCAAGTGTAATTAAATTTAATCAATTTAAGACAGCATTTGTAAAGGAATGTTTAAAAAATATTCATGTTAACTTTTTATTTGTCCTGTATTCTGCATTGATATTCTCTTCGTTCTGCGTAATGCTCTTTTCTGTGTGTGTCTTTTTATCTTCATCTTAAATGTTTTCTTTTAGGACATCAAAGCCGAAGCCCAAGTCAACTTCGCCTACCTGCCTGCGAAGGGCAAGCAGCCCACCAAGTTGGACTACACCGGTAAAATTCTCAGCCTGAATACCAATACAGGCCAAGCCGATACCCTGGGACATCTGCACTTCGTGAGGAATGACGGGCAAGATTTGGATGTCCAAGTAGCTGTCAAAATCGTCCCTAAAAACCACAGGAAAAACATCGATGTGAAAGTATGTCAACCACTAAGTCTCTCGCTTTTCAATAGCTCAACCTTTGATGCATCAGATTAATTTCTAAATTATATTATTATACTTTATTACCAGTATATAACATTTCCTCGTAGTCTCTTCATTTTTTAGTCAAAGTGATAATGAAGTCAGCATATTTTTTCTTTTATATTTATTTACAATTTTTCCATATTATAAAGATGTTTCCGGCAACCAACTACATATTAATCTCTTCACTTCAAAGAATTCTAGCTTGGCAAATTTTCGTTTACGAGTATGTCTTGTCTTCTTGTCTTCCTATGGCCATACAACTCTTGAAAAGTTTTAGCCTCCTTAATGATTTTTCGCCAAGCTCCTCGATCCTGCGCCTTTTGCTCTCAGCAGTCCGATTCACCCAACCTAGCCAGATCAGCCAGAACATTGTCCATTAGGCGCTGTCTAGGCCTTCCTAGAGGTCTTACTCCAGTTGGTCTAGTCGCGTACAGGGTCTTGATTGCTCTGGTCTCTTCGGCTCGGCATACGTGCCCAATCCATGCTAGGTGACCAGCTCTCACGGTGCTAGTTATAAGGGGGTGCTGGGTCATCGTACGTATCTCTTGGTTGGTCCAATGCCTCCAAGTTCCCGCTGCAACACCGGATCTGGTTCTCATGATAATTCATAGTATTCTATTCTCAAACCAGTAGATCCTTTGTTGTTCTTTTAGAGTCATTGTCCATGAACCATATGTCACCACTAGCTTGATAATGGTGTTATAAATACGCAGCTTGGTGTTTCTGGATAGAAGCTTGGGCTTTAGGAACGTTCGCAAGGAGGCTGCAGCTCGTAGGCCTTTTTGAACTCTGTATTCCAACTCCGCGTGCATATCGTTGGCTTCCGTCATGACGATACCTAGATAAGTGAATTTTCGTTTAAAGTATTTTAATTCTGTTTTTTTATTAACAGCTCGAAATGTCTGGAAGCCTGAACAAGGAAAACGTCGTTGTTTCATCGAACTTCGACTATCTTGAAGACAGCACCGAGAAACTGGATACCAAATACCGGCTGAAGGCCAACTATGGACAGAAGGCAACCGTTGACTTGAGTGGAAATGTTAATGGTGTTCTCCCAGACCACGGTGACTCCAAGTAAGTATCTTTTGTATTAAAAAACTGGCTTTCTTTGATGCGTATTTACAACTAGACAATCATGGTTATCTCTTCAAGAAAGATTTTGATTGCTTTCCTTGGCTTTTACAATACAAAAGCTATCCTGGACATGCTAGGGATCAATATTTGTCAGTTTAAAGTTATGGTATTTGAAAAGAAAGAATGTATGACAGATTGTGACATAAGTGCGAACGGTGAGAAATAAGAGCAAGTTACCGAAATTGTCTACCTAGAAAGCATGTTTACAAGATATGGAAAATGGAGAAAGATATCGGAAGAAGGGTTGGAGCTGGAAACAAAATAAATGGTGCACTCAAAGTCATTACCGCAAATAGAAATATATCAACTGAAACAAAAATGCCAGTGCACAATGGAGTTCTAGTCCCGACCCTTATGTATGGAAGTGAAGCTTGGAGTTGGCAGAAGAAGGATGAAAGTAGGATAAATGCCGTAGAAATGAGGTCACTAAGAAGGATGTGTGGAAAAACAATGTATGATAGAATATCTAATGATGAAGTAAGAAAGGAATGTAAAGCGGATATATGGAACGAATGGATGAGGAGAGAAGAGATGGCTCCTTGACGCCCTATGCACCACGGAGGTGTGACAGGACAAGAAGAAAAAAAAACTAACTAACTAACCATCACGCCATTTCCCCGGAGGGGTAGGCAGAGAGGATGGATCGCCACAATACTCTGTCCTGGCATATCTCTCGGGATTCCTCTACATTCATACATCGTACCATACACGCACGTCGATTATTCCGACTTCGAGTGTGGCCGCCTTTTAGTAATTGATTAATTTGGTCATGCCATGTTTCCCTCAGTCGTCCTCGGCTTCTTTTTCCACTCACGCTGTTTCTGTACAACCTTTTAACCATTCTTCTCTCATCTATTCGTTCCATATGTCCAAACCATCTCAAGGATCCTTTTTTAATTTTATCCATGATGCAGTCATCTGCCTTACATTTCTCTCTTATTTCATCGTTCAGTATTCTATTATACAACGTTTTCCCGCACATTCTTTGCCAGCTCCAAGCTTCACTTCCATACATGAGGGTTGGCGCTAGAACTCCGTTGTGTACTGCCATTTTTGCTTCTGTGGATAGAAGAAGAAGAAAAAGAAGAATGTATGTTTTTTATCTTTACAGACTCAACAGTCATATCGAATTGCAGCTGACTTCCCCTCTGGACCAAGCTCGCAACGTGAAGCTATCTTCAACAGACTCTCTGGTCGTCTTCGAAGATGTTGACAAACTTTTCGCTGTGAGTATACGTGTTATTCTTTTCATCGACTTCATCGTCTGTCATAGATTCTGGTTTCGAAATGACCTGTATTGAATGATCTGCTAAATAACCGGGTGATGGTCTAGGGTCTAGGGACAGAAAACTTGGCTCCTGATCCAGAAGACTTGGGTTCAAGCCTGGACTCGACCAGATTCCTTCTTTATAATAATGAGCTATTTTTGCTCACATTGGAGATTATGTAATAAATTATAAAATCATTGATTAAAAATCCTGTTAGTCTTAAAAAAGACGTATTTTTTTAATTCTTGGATCTTCTTCGTATCAATGGCAAATTTCGTAAAGAAGGCTTTATGTCTTCTCTTACTCTTGCCATTGTGGTAGAAGGTTTTACTGACTCTGTGTCGTTTTTAGAAGCGCCAGATGTTATTGTTTTAGTTACAATACATACAGAGGTACCTTTCTTAGCTCTGATTCTTGAGCATGTCCATATGTCTTCTATCCTATCCATTATCCTCTGGCACTACGACCCTTGGTGGGTCTCAGCCTCCTCCAAGAAACGAATTTCTTGAAGTGTTCATATCATTGGTGGTTTTACGAGGTTAGGTTGTTGGCCTAACGCCCAACCCCCTCACTAGGAGGGATTTCTCCTATCCATTACCGGGCTAAAAGAATACCACGATGTTTCGTGTCCGGACATATCCAAGATCCCAAAAATATTGTTGTTGTCTAGGGAACAGAATGCATGATTTTTGATCTAGGGTACATGTATTTAATAACAGACCAAATTTCTTTCTTTTCATAGGTGACCTCTCAGCAAAAGATCCAGGTGAACTCCGAGGCCTATGCCTATGACGCCAACTTGCAATTTGGCCGACATGACGGCAAGGTGAAGCTCTCTGCTGTGATCCCCTCGAAGAAGGATCCATTCGTGTTTGAGACCAATTACAAAGCCCAGGATGATGGCGGTAAGAATTTGTTTCATTTGCATGTTTTATATAATGGCTTGACCCAATCCAAATCGACCCATCTAGTGTTTAGTCTGTACATATCTTTCTATACTTCATCCACGTTTTACGTCAACTGATTTTAGATTGAAAACCAATCGGGCTTCTTCTGATGATGCCACAAGAAGTTTCTCAATCATTCAGTATTCAAAATTATCTTTAACCTGTAGACGTCCACTCTTGAACATAAGACTCTTAAATTTGTTTCCATATCATGATTTTTTCTAGTGTATTGATAAATATCATACATCCATCTTGTCTCCCGACATTTTGGGTGTGTTGTTTGGTCTCTAGTGTAGAAGGGGATTGGTCTATTTAGTTTGATCTCTGGCAATATGGCCAGCCTACGGGCCAGTTCATACGAAATCATTACTCAAACACATAGATCATTTTAGTTTTGGAACATAGAAGATTATTCCAATCAATTTACATTTAATTTTCCGATTGGTAGACTCTGAATCAGTTGACAAAATCTCAAAATCATAAGTTTACGAGTTATTTTACCACTTTGGTAATGGGTCTACCAAACTTTAAAAATCACCCCTCAAAACACTCTTGATTCTTGTTGGGTCTCTAAGAATAATAATTTGCTTATGGCAGATAATATTACACACTTTGTTAATCCCTTAAAAAAAACGATAAAATGAAGATGTCAGTAGACATGTGCTTTAACCATATTTCAAGAACTTTTAACTGCGGGTTCGAACGTTGTCCTGTGACTTAAATGTTTATCTCCTTATTTCTTCTTGATATCTCCACTGCTGGATATAGGCCTCTTATAAACGCTTCTATTCTTTCCTTCACTCGCCTTATTCACTCACTGTTTACCAGCTATTGAGGCTACATCGTCAGCCATCTCTTCTGCAGCCTCTTTTGTTTTTCCATGGTCTTCATTTGGTCTCCTTACTTAAACTGACTATATTTGTTCATCAAGTTTTATCACTGTCAAATCGATATTCATTTTTTACTTATCATCTATGCCATCGCCTAGGATTCGTCTTCTTCTCGGCGCTGCATCCCGATGTCAGATTTGGCCCCCTCCACAACAATCCTCCACTGGCTCTTGTCCCTGGCCATTCCTCTCTATTTTCTAGGTCTTTTTAGTATCTCCCAGTCCTCTTCCACGTAGTCCGCCCATCTAGTTCTTGGTCTCTTTTCACATCTTCTGTGCTCTGCCCTCTGGCATTCTTTTTCTTTGATCAGCCCACCGTAGACGTTGAGATAACTCCGTTTTGTATGCAGAATCTCACCACTGTTTCCTGGTTAATCAGTACTTCTAGTTTAAAGCATCTTCAAGAGATCGCCAAGTACTCGTATAATGTGTCCAAAATGTTTAAACCCCTTCGTCTTAGCAAAAAAAAGGGATACCATTGACCATGTTGGTTATGTTTCCAGATAACACTCGCAAGTACCACAGCAACTTGAACTTGGAATACGGATCCGCTGGCCAGCATTTGCAGGTGGAAGTGGATGCCGTCAGGCAACTGGATAAGGAAGGCCAACTCACCATCTCTGCTGTTCTCCCCGACAACGAAAAGGCCAAGAAAATTGTCGTCAGCATCAAGACCAAGGTAAGCATAAACCATAATTGATATTCTTCATAATTGAGGGTCGTGTCCATCCTGGAACATCCATCCATCGTGGGGCAGGCAACAAAGTGAATGGTGCACTTAAAGTTGTCATCGCAAACAAAAACCTATCCAAAAAAGCTAGAATGGCAGTGCACAATGGTGTTCTTCTACCGACCCTTATGTATGGAAGCGAAGCATGGAACTGGCAAAAGAAGGATGAAAGTAGAATAAATGCAGTAGAAATGAGATCTCTTAGACGAATGTGTGGATATTCTGTGTATGAGTGTCGAATGAAAATATAAAAAGTGAATGCGGTGCGAATGATGGTGTCATGAACAAAATAATGAAAGGATAATGAAAGGAAAAGGACAGCGACAGCACAGATTGTTTTATCTACCGGCCGCCAGAATCAATTTGCCTCTAGTGACACCGGTGGGAAGAGCAATTAGTCTGCTGAACGCAGTCTCCTCGGAGATCGACGTCTTTCATGTTAGTGAAAGTACGTTCAGAGGGCAAATACTCTTAATTCTGGAGAGTATCCTGTCTTCCTAATGTTGAACCATCTCTTATGCGTTTCTGGTAGTATACTATACACAATATATTATTTTACCTGTTCTCAATAGATGCCTTAAAAATAAATTCTGTAATGTATGTTGATGAAATAAACTGATTTGATTTGATTTGATCATTAAGATGGTTTGGACATATGGAACGAATCAATGAAGAAAGAATGGTAAAAAAATTATATGTTAACGATGTAAATGGAACTAGAAATAGAGGAAGACCGAGGAAAACGTGGCACAATTAAATAAATCAAATATTGAATGTCGGCCACGTGAGGAGTCAGAGAAATCGACGCGCGTGCATGACACGATGTATGAATGTTGAGGAAGCGAGAGAAATATGTCAGGAAAGAAAAGTGTGGCAGTATATTCTTTCTGCCTACCCCTTCGGGAGACGGCGAGATGGTTAGTTAGTTAGTTAGTGTCCATCCTGTAAACCTTTGACCATGGCATGCAATGCGCTCCTGACACCCGTCAGTCTCCAGGCTGCAGCTAATGAGAGACCAGTCAGATCCCTGATTTGATCGGACCAACGACTTGGCGGTCATCCTTGTGGTCGCTTTCCCTCCCTTTTACCCATGATGATGAGCTTTTCAAGGTTGTCCTGATCTCTCTCTCTATTTCTAGATCCGTTTACGTCGTTTATATTTACATTTCTTTTTAACATTCTGTCTTATTTCATTCATTCCATGTGTCCAAACCAACTAAATGACCCTTTCATTGTTTTGTTCATAACACTTTCAATCGCATTGCATTCACTTCTTATATTTTCATTTGACACTCTATCATATTTATTTCACATTCGTCTAAGAAATTTCATTTCTACTGCGTTTATTCTACTTTCATCCTTAGTTTGCCAGTTCCAACTTCATTTGCGTACAGACGTTTTTATCTATATAACAGCCGGTAGGCAGAGAGGATGGACTACCACACCGTTCTGTCCTGACATACTAGTCTCTAGCTTTCTCCACATTCATAACATGCACGCTTGTCGATTTTTCCGACTTCGAATGTGGCTGCCTTTCAGTATTTGATTAATTTGGTCATGCCATGCTTTCCTTGGTCTTCCACGGCTTCTCTTTCCACTCACACAACAGTTTAACCATTCTTCTCTCATCCAATCGTTCCATATTTCCAAAACATCTCAGGGATCCTTTTTTAATTTTACTTATGATGCAATCATCTGCCTTACATTTTTTCCTTATTTCGTCGTTCGGTATTCTATCATATATCGTTTTCCCGCACATCTTCTCAGTGATCTCATTTCTACGACAATTATCCTACTTTCATCCTTTTCTTACAAGCTCCAAGCTTCACTTCCATACATAAGGGTTGACACAAGAACACCAGCAAAGATGAAGAGGACTCTAATACTTTAAAGTCTCTTCTGCACAATGACATTCGTTGGCTTTAACAATCATCTTTCATTCATTTGATGTTTTCATTTCACAGAAACTGTCACCTCAGTCCTTCACAACCGACGTGGATGTTGACGTTGATGGCAAGAAGTACTCCGCATCATCTGAATTTGAATTCACCAGAGACTCGGGGTTGGTTGACTTCAAGGCCACCTGCCCAGAGGGAAAGCAGGCGAGGTATGTATTTTAAATAATAACTTTAAATTTTACGACACACTTTGATAAGATATCATCATCTTCTTGTTCTCCTTCAGTCTCTTTCCTCCACTGCTGGATATAGGCGTCTTCCATTTTTCTCCACTTGTCCCTGTCTTGTCCTTTCCGCATCTAGGTCGCTCCAGCTATTCGGGCAATGTTGTCAGGCTAACTTTTAGGTGGCCTCCTGACACTCCTTTACTTTGTCCAAAGTCTCCATTGGAGTATTCTGGGTATCCATCTGGTACTGTCTTGTCTGGCTATATGTCCATCCCATTGCCACTTCAATTTAGCTGTACGATCCGTGATGTCAATAGCTTTGCTTCGGCGTCTTATTTCTTCATTTCTACTTACTTACTTACTTCCTATGGCCATACAACTCTTGTAGAGTTGTAGCCTCCTTGATGATTTTTCGCAAAGTTCCTCGATCCTGCGCCTTTTGCTCCCAGCATTCCGATTCGCCCAACCTAGCCAGGTCAGCCAGAACATTGTCCATTGCTAGGCGACCGGCTCTCAGGGTGCTCGTTATAAGGGGCTGCTGGGTCATCGTACGTATCTCTTGGTTGGTCCTATGCCTCCAAGTTCCCGCTGTAATACCGGGTCTGGGTCCCAGGATAATTCTTAGTATTCTATTCTTCATTTCATATATTATTAATTTTATTTTATTGAATAGCTCTTTGCATCATTACAGCGTCAGCGAAATCGACGTAAAGGGTACAGCCTTGATATTGATTCTCATGAAATGTGATAGGTTGGTAAATCTATCGCCATTTTATTGTTACGTGAATTCTACACCAGACCAAAGACAATGTAACAATCACACTGCCATGTTCGATGTAGCAGTCATAACACTTACCACTCGGCCACAAAGCAGATCAGAGTCCGGCTAGTATTTATTCTCCATGGATCGTTGTGTGATTTTTCATTTGTGCACACTTTTTGCTGTGAGGGTGGTTGTCTTTAGACTGGGTGTTAAGATTCGCAATATACAAGCATCAAACATTTTTATATTCCAAAGGCATCCCAGCCCAGTCCTTCTCTTCTAGGTAGTTCGGGTCTTTGGTAACTTAATTGGAGGGATTTATAATTTGTATTTTTGTTTTCAGAATTTTCGCGAAGGGGCATGGTACTGGTGACAACTCCTTCAAAGCAGAAACCAAACTGGAGAACCTCGGAGACCTGAGTCTAGACATGACCCTTGATGCCAAATTGATAAGCCACGACAACTTCAACATCAAGATCAACGCAGACTCCCAGAAACTCAAGCTTAACAAAATCAAGATGGAGGTTAAGAGCGACCAGGCAGGCAAGGGAGCTAACAAAATCGTGTATTCGGCAAAGGAAGCTGGGAAGAATCTTTTGAGTGGATCGTAAGTCATTGTTAATTCTTGATCTCAATGTTTGGTTACATCCCTGGAGTTGAATACATCCCCATCTTGGGCATACTGGGGATCAATACCTTAGAGATAAGAAGAGATGGGTGCACACTTACCCCTTTCTTCAGACTTATCAGGGGATTCTTTGAGAACTCCGTCATCTTGGAGGCTATCCATCTTTATGTTCCGGATGGTTATCTTCGACAGCGTCAGCACAGACTGTTTTATCTCCCAGCATGGAGAACCAACCTGCCTCTAGTGATGCCGGTGGGAAGAGCAATCAAACTGCTGAACATGATCGCTTCGGAGATCGATGTCTTTCGTATTCGTGAAAGTACGTTCAGAAGACAAATATACTTGACTTTGGAGAGTATCTTGTATTCCTAATGTCAAACCATCTCTCATGCGTTCCTGGTATTATATATTTATTATATTTTACCTGTTCTCAATAGATGTCTTAAATTATAAAAAATATTTGTAATATCTTTTGAGAAAATGAGATTTGAATTTGAATTTGAACTTATATAGTTGATGTTGTCCACTGCTGGAAATAGGCCACCCCATAATTCTTAAAGTATTTCTATCTTGTGGCTTCTGCATCCGGTCACCAGCCGTTTTTCTAATGTCATCAGACATCGTGTAGGAGTCTCCCTCTGCTTCTTCTATCCTCACGAGGTCTTTAATTGAAGTAATATGTATTATTGAAAAACGTATGTGTAATTGAAGTAAATATGTATTATTGAAGTAAATATGTATAATTGAAGTAAATATATATAATTGAAGTAAATATGTATAATTGAAGTAAATATGTATAATTGAAGTAAATATGTATAATTGAAGTAAATATGTACAATTGAAGTAAATGTGGAATCGAGTATAATATGCGAGACAAGAGTAAACTTTAATATTTTTTTGTAATCATGACTTCTTCGTCTTCCAGAACCACATACCAGAGCAGGCAGGAAGGCAGCAAGTTCATAATGGAGGGATCAGGGAACGTTAAGATTCGCGAGGAGAACAAGGCCACCAGCTTCAAGTTCATCAAGGATCGCCTCACAGAGACACCACAAGAGACTGGTGTTGAGGTGATTATCATAAAACAAAGAACTTTTTTTATATACTAATACTTCAAAGACCCCTATTTTTTCTCCTAGAAGTCTCTATAATGCATGAAAGTGAAGCTTGGAGTTGGCAGAAGAAGGGTGAAAGTAGGATAAATGCCGTAGAAATGAGGTCACTAAGAAGAATGTGCAGAAAAACAATGTACGATAGAAAATCGATCATGAAGGGTCACCAAAATAGTTTGGGCATACGGAACGTTTAAAAAGATATACACAAATAGTATGAATGGAAAAATAAGTCAAGGAAGGGCAAGGAAGACATGGCATGACCAAATTAATCAGTTACTGAAAGGCGGCAATGTTCGAAGTATGAACAATCGACGAGCGTGCATGTCACGATGAGTGTATATAGAAGACGTGTGAGAGTTATGTCAGGAAAGAACAGTGTGGCGATCTATCCTCTCTGCCTACCCCTCCGGGGAAACGGTGTGATGGTTAGTTAGTTAATTATTGATAAACTGGTTAGTTAGTTAGTTAACGTATTGATAAACTGGACGACCTTCAAAAACCCACACGTTTCAACATCCTCAAATATTTTCTGGTTCTGAAGAGATTGTTCTATAGCCAATACCTCTAATTTATTCCAGTCTTCATCCAACTATCTTCAAAACATTGATATCAACCCATTTTTTATCTGAACTGTTTATCTTTGTGTCTTGTGGGATCTTATATTTTGTAACATTTTTAATGTATACAATGTATACTTGTAGACAAATACTGGATTTTACCCATTGCGGATTAATCATTTTTAAGGATTAATTGTATCTCAATAGAGACGAAGATGTAATTATTTTTTTTGGAAACAGAATATGGTGGTCGAGGCGTTTACAGGACTTAAGACCTGTCATTGGTTGGGTTAAACGATCGCTTTATGCAACAACCATCCCCATTCCGCCCTTCTTACGACCACCACGTCTGATAAATTTTTGAAAGATGTATATATGCTACTATGTTGAGAAACATTTCACATTTTTTTTTGTTCAATCTACACTAGCGCCATCTATTCAGATTAGGTGTATGCATTAAGCAGAAAATCTTTATTAATGCAATGTGAAAGGCTATGCAATTATCATACATTGCTAGATAACGCCTGGAGATGGCTCTCCAATTTTTTATGCTTATATTTTGTGATATCTTGACTTCCACCATGAATACGAATATCCCAAATATTCCACCATTTAGACTTTTATCAGTTGGCAGTTCTCCAGGATTTTTTCCTTTTAAACATTCTAATATTCAAGTATTCTTGGACGTATCCACATATGTTACTCAAAGTCGTATTGTTTCAGGTGTTCTTCAACGTGGCATTCGGAGAAAAGAACGTCGTGATTGAACACAAGGTGACCAACCAGGAATACAAACTGTCCAGCGTTTACTGCGAGGAGAAGAAGCAATGCGCCCACATCAACATCAACAACAAATTGGATACATCAGGTAAAGCTAACATCTATGGTTTTAGAATTAGGAAAACAGACACCTTGATTGCAATATTTGTGGACACAGCTGCCAATTTACAAGTGTTCCATTAGTCAAGGATCTTGGTATAGTCCATGAAAGCAGGTTGAATTTATTTAACATAAAACTTCTTGGAGTCAATTTCGAAACAGATCTCTCATTAAAAACCCAAATAAATAAGACAGTGAGCGCCAGTTTCTTTCACCTAAGGCAGCTCAAAGCAATCAAAAGAAATGTTCCCAATGATGCATTAAAAACACTTGTTAATTCCTTTGTCGGCATTCACGCCAACTTACTCAAGAAACAAACAAATAAACTTCAATCTGTTTTCAATGCGGCAGCACGACTTTTAAAAGGTGTTCCAAAAAATTCGCATATTTCACAACATCTAAAGCTGGGTCATGTGTCCTGAAAGAATCCTTTACGGAATGGCACCAGCCTATATATCTTAACTTTGTGTTTCTGATAGCCCTAACTTGCGGCAATCTACGCTTTGATCAGCAAAGTCCTCGGCAATAGGCAGATTAGTTGAGCCAAAGCGCAACCCCCGGACAAATTTCGGAGATCGGGCTTTCGCAGTGGCAGGTCCGTCCGCCTGTAATATCCTTCTTGCACGCCTCAGATGCATTGACAATCCGACAGATTTTAAATCTCACCTATAAACCCACCTTTTCAAAATATCGCATAAAATATAAAAAACGGTTATCTATCTGATTGCTGGTATCACATGCGGCTCTCGTGACTAAAAACATTGCCAAAGCGCCCTTGAGGTGAGCTATTCATGAACACGGTGCTATACAAATTAGCCTAATTACTATTATTATTATTACAAGAATCAGTATGATCATGTCGCAGATACACATCTAAGATACCGTTGGAGCAATGTTCAGGGTCTTTTCTTGTTTTCAACAGTACCATCTCGCCTGAGTCACAAGCTGGAATTCGAACTGGACTTAAGAAAGCTAGGCTTCGCTCCGGAGTTTGGTCTTCATTCTGCATCAGAACTGGAGAGATTCAAGCTACCCATCCACTCCCTGGACATCCACATCAGCCAAGACAAGTCTAAATACCACGCCCAGGCATACGCTAAGCTCGTCAAAGGAGGTAATTATATTTTTTCTTTTACTCACAATTTCGTATTTATCTAACTCGCATAACCAAAGAGCTTTTGGTGATGCCACTGGGGAAAGTAATTTAATTGAAGAATTAAATGAAGGATTGTAAGAAAGGTTGGGGCAGGCAACAAAGTGAATGGTGCAGTTAAAGTTGTCATCTCAAACAAAAGCCTATCCAAAAAAAAAAATGGCAATACGTAATGGTATTCTTGTAACGACCCTTATTTATGGAAGCAAAGCATGAAACTGGCAAAAGAAAGGATGAAAATAGAATAAATGCAGTAGACATGAGATCTATTAGATGATTGTGTGGAAAATCTGTGTATAACAGATAAAAAGTTAGCATGATTATTTATGAAACACTCTTTTAAAAATGCTTTCTTAATTTGATTAAACATAATTCTACTTTGTATTACAACGTTTTATTTCACTTAACACAGACATGTTCCCGTTACATCTCCCCTCTCCTCAATCCTAATTATACCCCTTCCACCTTTATTCCTAACTCCACCCCCTTATTATAACGGAAACATGGCTGTGTTAAGTGAAATATGAATGTTTTTTATCGATGCTTGATGTGGATTGATAATAATCGTTTCGTTTTTCCAGCTTACCTCACTGCTGCTACCTTGACCACGCCTCAGAGAGTGATCAGCCTGGAGTCTTCCACCACCGTCCCTGACTACAAGGCCAAGAGTCTGACCCCCATCCGCCACGAGACGGTGTTCTTCCCGAACAAGAACGAGCCGAGCTCCAAGTCGCTCCTCAGGGTGAACGCAGACTTCCAGAGGGTCGAGCAGAAACAAGTTTCCGCCAGCGGAGAACTCACCATATCGAGCCCCCCTCTTGGAAAGGTAGATTTTTTTATTTGATAATTCTTAGAAGGGTATTCTGGTCTAGAAGCCTTAATTCTTGGCGTTTTTCCGAGTAGGATATACATTTTTTTTAATTTACCATCTATTTTACTACAAGAAAACTTACCAAAAAAATAATTAAACAGTTTTTTATGTATTTGGGATACATCCACTTTATTTTTGAGAATGAGGGTCTACCGGTTTCACTCTATGCGAGCTTTCTCAGGGCTTCATACATACTAAAAATTAATCATCGAGACACAAATAAAATAAAGGGAAGGTGGCTAATTTATCAAGAGAGGGGAGGGGGGAGAGAGAGAGAGAGAGAGAGAGAGAGAGAGAGAGAGAGAGAGAGAGAGAGAGATGTATATAAGCTATTAAGTGCAGAGGAGGGAGGGGAAGGGGTAAGCTTAGGGATTATTCCCGGGTGATTACGAGGAATTGGAAACATATTTAAAATGGGACTGTAGGTTAAGTTGATTTGGTTGTTTATAATTTGGGCGTTGAAAAAAAAATCAAAGAGTTACAGGTTACAGGCTAAAAAAAGGCACCCTGCTCGACATGATTCCAACCCTTGTAGCGTTTTAAAAAAAAATAATAATAAAGATGTCGCTATGGCCCAGAACTTGGAAAGATTTTTTTTTTTAATCGCAAGACGATTCGAAAAAAAATTGTCCCTGTTTCTTGGTTTTTCAGAATTTTTTTAAAATAGTAAAAAAAAATCCCATACCATGGTCCCAGATATTAAGGGATATACAAAGAAGATTTCCACCAAATTTCAAATAAATCGCTTAACTTGAGATATCATGTCGACTTTAAGGTCATGTGCTAATAATTTTATGAATTTGAAGGATATCCAAGTGACCGGGAAATCTCAGTACGACATAACCACCCACGCCGTCAGCTCTGAACTGGTCCTCGACATCTTCAAGAAGAAGAACCAGAAGGTGGTGGTCACCTTCAACTACGCCCCAGAGATCAAGCAGAACAAAGACATCCTCAACTCTCAACTGTCTTACGTCACAGACTTTGACATCAATGGAAAGGTAATATTTTAATATTAATAATCAACATAAGTAATGGACTGCCACAGTACTCTATCCTGACATATCCCTTTTTAGTTCCCTTGACCGACCTTTAAAATTGGGTTAATATGGTCACACCATGTTTTCCTATATGGTCTGTTCTACTATTTATATTGCTGTGAAACCTGGACTCTGAAAGTTAATGTAATGAACCGGTTGGAGGCGTTAGAGATGTGGATATAACGCAGAATGTTCCGTACACTATGGACCGATAGGGTCAGTAATTCAGACGTACTACAGAGAGCCAGAGACAATAGAACTGTTGTCAAGTGTGAAAGTTAGAAAGGTCTCATTTTTGGGTCATGTGCTAAAAAATGTACCAACTCCTTCGACTGATATTAATCGTGTCATGCACACACGTCTATTTCTACGACTCCTCGCGTGGCCGACATTCAATATTTGATTTATTTGATCACGCCATGATTTCCTTGGTCTTCCACGCTTCTTCTTTCTCCACTCACACTGCTTGTATACAAAGCTCGTGCCATATGTCCAACTCGTCTCTGGGATACTTCTTTTAATTTTACTTGTGATGCAATTATCTGCCTTACATCTCTTTCTTATTTCGTCTTTCGATATTCTATCATGCATTGTTTTGCCTACACATTCTTCTCAGTGATCTCATTTCTAGTTACAACCATATCGTTATCATTCATATTTTTTTAAAAGACTAACACCAATGATATTAGAATTGATTTTACAATTTTCAATATGAGCAAAAAATAGCTTATTATTATGAAGAAGGAATCTGGTCGTGTCCAGGCTCGAACCCAAGTCCCCTGGATCAAGAGCCAAGCGTTCTTTCCCCTAGACCACTACATCATATACTTTTTTTACAAGTAAAGTACAGCCTGAGATCGAGAAGTCAACCGACTCCAACAGTCAACACAGACGATGAGTTGGGATAGCGCCAGGAAGAAGAAGAAGAAGGCATACTTTTTTTTTTAGTGTTCTTTCTTTATTGATAAGAAATATCCACTAAAACCATCTACGCAGAGACAAAAAATAAATTCCCTAATGTTCATGACTCACCGTTCTATCATTCTATTTGTCCTCGTGCACACTTTATCCTATGCCTCTTTCTCCACTCCATGTTATGTTTCTTTTTTATACGTTGTTCTCTGATTTTATCTGGTATATTCTGTTACCCTGACGAAGTTCCGGCAGGAGCGAAATCAGTTGGTATTCATAACAAATAAAGTGGTTTAAATACAAATTTTAATAACGTCACACCACAAATTAAGTATTTCATACGAAAGTACAAAAAATAAAGATTGTTTGTTCTTCCGCAGGCCATCGGTTTCAGCTTCCACCTCGGAGAGAAGTTCTTGCTGAACCGTGATCAGCTCAAGTTCTCGTATGTGGCAACAGCGACAAACGACAAGCAGCAAAAGACAGCGGCGGTGAACCTGGAAATTTCCCCGAGCAAGCAGTTCCTACAGGTTAGTACTTTCCATCCTAAAAGTCTATGAAGCCTGCGTTCTGCCAGTTGGTACTTATGGTCTTGAAACTGTTACATTGTCCAAACAAAGTGCCGAGAAACTACGAGTGACCCAAAGAGCCATGGAAAGAGCCATATTAGGAATAAGCCTAAGAGACAGAGTCAGAAACGATAAGGTGAGAAAAAAAACAAAGGCCACTGACATCATCATCCGGGTGGCGACTCTAAAATGGCAATGGGCAGGTCACATAGCCAGAAGCTCAGATGAAAAGTGAACAAGAAGAATGCTGACTTGGAGACCGTGAACGCCCAAGATAAGTGCAGGGCTACCGCAACTACGGTGGAAGGATGGTCTGAACAGACACGTCGGAATAACCTGGATGCAGTCTGCACTGGACAGAGTGACATGGAAGCGAACGGAGGAGGCCTTTGTCCAGTAGTGGACGGGAATAGGCTGAGGAAGAAGATAAAGAAGAAGTTCCTTCCACGTCCCCTGATGAAGAAGACTTTACTTTAAAACAAACTGTCCAGCCTTAGGACCATAGTGATAACTCTAGTAAACTCCAAGACCCAAAACAGTTTTAATTTTCCTGCATAATTTCTAGACTTATACTTTTTCATTTAGCTTTACCCAGCAAGTAAATTAAACCGTGTTAGTATCATTCTGTGTATTTTATCCAACTTATCACAACAACAATAAGCCATTTGCTGTCACGGGCCTGATTGATGACACTGGTCATTAGCTGGCGCGGGCCGAATTGTTGACACTGGCCTGCGGGCCGTAGTTTGGAGAATCCTGCTTTAAAAGATCTTCACTGGCTCAATTGTCCTGGAAGAATCTAGTATAAACTATGCTGGACGGTTTTCAAAGCGCTTCAAAGAATGGGACTAGCCAATATAGCTGATATTATTATTTATTTATTGTAGGGTAACATACAGTGATTGTTAATTCACATACAAATGAACAAACTTACAGTTAAATAAAGATAAAGAAGGTTACCCGCTGATTACCCGAAGCTGTTACAGGACGCAGCGGCGCCCCTTCGTTAGCTTCGCTCAAACAATCCCTAGGCCCGCCCCACATCCACGCAGGACTTACATTAGCTGATAGTCCTAACATGTGAAGGTTCCGGGTTCGATTCCCGGCGATGACAGTGTGATTCTTACATTGTCTTTGGTCTGGTAAAGAATTTACGCGACAAGAAATTGGCGATAGATTAGCTACCTATCACATGTCATGAGAATCAATAGTTAAAAAGTAATGTACAGTAATTGGGTTCAAGAAACCGGGTGTATATACAAATGTATAAAGCAACGGGAAATCACCACCTTAAAAGGCCCAGGTCGCGCCAACGCAACTGTGGGCGCCCAACTCCACGCTTTGCCGTCCTTGGCCACCAGCACAGCAGTCGCCTTGTCCACTTTTCATCTGGATCGCGAGCGACATGCCATCGCCACTTGAGGGTTGCGGCCATCTTGATAACATCGGAAACCTTTGTCCTGACTCTTATGTCCTCATTTCTGAGTCTGTCCCGTAAACTGATACCCAACATGGCTCTCTCCATTGCTCTCTGAGTGACTCTTAGCTTGTTGGCACTTTTTGTGACATTGTGACTGTCTCAATACCATAAGTGAACACTGGCAGGACACAGGCATTGAACACTCTCCTTTTCAAGTTGATGGGTATTTTCGGATTTTTCAAAATGTGAAAGTTTTTTGAATGCTGCCCAGCTTAGTCCGACTCTTCTATTCAGGTCTGCTGTCTGGTTATCTCGCCCAAGCTGTATTTTGTGAGCCAATCCCAAGGTGGCATCCCAAGAAAGGCCTTTTAACTGGAGAAACTTTTGAAAAACCACCCAGGATTGTAGAGACAGAAGTCCAATTCTGATGCCTCATTCCAAAATGATGACTTCTATGGTTGAAATTATTTCTTTAGTCTGGTAATGAAATATTCTTTTAACATTCTGTTTCCATCTTCAGTTGAAGCTGCCCAACCACGAGATCCTGAGATTGGAGGGAGTCACCAAACTGGACCAGAGCTTTTTCAAGGGTGAGCTCACCGGCACGGTCCTCCAGGACAAGGCATACAAGCTGGCCAGTGAAGTGACCTTCACGTCCCCCTACACCCTCACAGCTTCCGCTGGAGCCATGGGTAAGTTCTCTCTTCGATCAACAGCATAGCTTTACTTACTTACTTAACCTTTCCCTTACTGTGTTAAAATAAAAACGCGCGTTCCGGTGTTGGGTAGTCAGTACCCGATCAAAAATTAGCGATAGATTTATTATAATTGAAGTTAAAAAATATAATAATTCAGGTTTATTTACTGAAAACATTAAAAAACGCTCACGGAACGGGCATAGGTCCTCTCTGGTTGCGAGCCCGAGAGCTACTGCCGGGCAGTGAGAACATTGAGCTTCCACAGTGAAGTATGCAAGAGTGAGATGCGAATATAGTGTCGCATACTCACAGCGCTGTTTATACGCGAAATAGTTTCCGATGTTCACAAAATACCTCCAATGTACCCGATATATTCTTATTATTTTTTATATTATTTTTTATATCAATGCGTAAATATATTATAGAGGAATACCTCAAATCTTAACCTTGTATTTATTATATTTATAGAGATATTGATGGTTATTAGAAGCAACGTGTAGAAGATACCCATCACAGGGAAGGGAGGGTTAAACAGACATTTTTATCTACTCCTGGATATAGAGATATATATCCCCATACTTCTCCATATATTTATATCCTGTGTCTTCTGCATCCTGTCATCAGCAATCTTTCTAATGTCATCAGACCTTCGTGAGGTGGGGTCTCTTCATTTATCTTCAAGAGTTCTCCACTTTACTACCCTTCTAGTTCATCTTTGGTCTACCAGTCTGGCAACATGTCCCGCAAATGAGCAATTAAATTTAGCCACAACATCCGTTATACTCCCGACGTTCTACGTTTCTATAATATTATGAAAGATAGAAATACTTTAATGTGTCGTTTCTTTCAAGTAGGAGATCAGACATTTCTTAATTTTGTTTTGTAATATATTTTAAATAAATAAACTTTTTTGATTTGTTATCAGGCGACCCCGCTAGGGTTGTGATCTCCTCCAAGCTGTCGCCATTCAAGTCCATCGACCTGAAGGCAGAACACATCACCGGGAAGCAGACCAGACTGATCGCTCGTCTCCTCCTCGGGTCTCAGGAGAAGAGCGACAAGCCAGAAATCACGGTGAAAACAGACATGATCAAGGAAATCGTTGTAAGTACTCGTATACCCTTAACACTAACATTATTTTAAAAATTTAATTGACCACATTCATGAAAAATTGTTTTAAATGTAACTAACGTTCATTAGACATAATGTCAGCGGGGTTAGAGTGAATCTCTGGTGATACCGGTGGGGAGAGCAATCAAACTGCTGAACATGATCGCTTCGGAGACAGTAGATACCATCTGCTTTTACCTTTGGATAAGTTTCATAGTTTTTAAAAGAATTCATTATATCAACTTGTTTTTTTACAGACAAGCGCCCGTGCCAACCTTGTTGAGGTTGTGAAGAAGGCTGAGCAAGTGCTGAAGAGCGAAAACGAAGCCATTGTGAAGGATGCCCAGAAGCTGAAGACCCTCCTCCAGGCTGTCTGCCCAGACTACCAGGGATTGTCCACGGCTTACCAGAATGGGATACAGAAGCTCGCCGAGGAACTCAAGTCAGACAAAGTCCTGCAGCAGTTCTCCAACACCATGTAAGTGTGCTGAAATAATCTGAAAGGGTTTATAGGATCCAACAATCCTCTCTACAGAAGGCCACATCACATTTTAAAATGTCCCTGATGAATATAATATAATATGGCAGCTATTCTTGTCTATATCCAATTGTCCAAGTCAGGAAACGATGGCGTGTATCATCACTGACCTCTTAACGATCTATTTCTTCAAACTGTTCTGATAATTATTCAATATTTATAAATTTGAGGGATTAGTTATTAAAGTGAGCTAAATGGCTCCTCTGGGGTGCTCCAAGACTTTCTCCTGACTTTCCATGTTCACATCGAGAGAATATATGGAGTTGCACAGAAAATGTTGGGATTTATTCTCCGAACTGGTAGAATTTTCAGGAATCCCTATAATTTGCGAATTTTGTGTAACTCATTGGTCCGGAGCTGGCTCGAGTGTGATTTGGTGATATGGAGTCCCCACGAGGCGAAATACTCGCTCATGTTAGAAAGGGTTCAGAAAAGATTTCTGAGATATCTCTACATGAGGGAATTTGGTAGCTATCCGTGGCTTTATCCCACTGCATTCCTCTTGGGCATGCTAGGGACCAATAGTTTACAGATAAGGAGGGATGGGTGCACTTACCCTTACGTAATAAATTAAGGGAACATTAGTTTTTATATTGGTAGGTAGCACCTACATAGCTTTTTTATATCATAACTTACAGAGGGCTTAAATGCCTAGGTAATGGTAACAATCCAACTTCTAAACATGCTATTTATTCTAAGAAGGATTATGCTATATACATCAGATTAAGCAGCTGCCAAACAGCTGGACCTCATCATCCAGCGAGACATGATTTTATGTATCACAGAAGAAGACACCAGATCATTGATCCATCCACTAATTATGATTGTTCTCTATAGCCAATCTGTCCTGAAATCCGTCAACAAAGTGCTGACCGACTTGATTGAGAGGCTACGTGAGGTGTCCGAGAGCTCTCAGAAGGTCTTGAGTGAACTCCTCGAAAGGGTCAACCAGATATGGAATGAGAGTTTCCTCCCATCCATCACGAAGCTGGTAGAGACTGGAAGTCACGTTGCCCTGCAGCTCCTCGGAGGCACCCTGGACGTGGTCAGCCACTATCTGGTCCTCCTGTCTGAACTAGTAGAAAAACACTCTGCCGAGTTGAAGCCATTCATCGAACGCGTGGCCAAGAACGTTGAAGGTAAGTCAATCAATACATTTAATTCATGTATGGAACTGAAGCTTGGAGCTGGTAAAATAAGGATTAAATGTAAAAATGCCAGAGAAATTATATCACTGAAAGAATGTGCAGGGAAAAATAACTAACGATCACGCCGTCTCCCTGAGGGGTAGGCAGAAAGAATGGACCGCCACAGTTCTGTCCTGACATACTTCTCTGGCTTCCTCTACATTTATACATCGTAACATGCTCGTCGATTTTTTCGACTTCAAATGTTGCCGCCTTTCAGTATTTGATTAATTTGGTCATGCCATATTTATTATATTTTTCATATTATCTTCCATCTTTATTTATCTGAGAAGCATGTTTACAAGAGCGTTCTCAAAGTCATCATTGCAAATAGAAAATTTTCGGTTTGGACATATGGAACGAATGGAAGAGAGGAGAATGGTTAAAATGTTGTATACAAGCAGTGTAAGTGGAAAGAGAAGCCGTGGAAGACTAAGAAAAGCATGGCATGACCAAATTAATCAAATGCTGAAAGGTGGCCACATTCGAAGTTGGAAAAATCCACTAACGAAGCTAAAGAGGTATGTCAGGACAGAACGGTATGGCCGTTCATCCTCTTTGCCTACCCCTCCGGGGAAACGGCGTGATGGTTAGTTAATTATATTTTATCAGGGAACGATGGGGTGTTTTTTTAAAGGTTTATAATACATATTCAAAATTAAAAAAAATACATTAAAATAAAGTCTTTGATATTGGCTTTATTTAAAAGATAATTATATGCCATTATTGTTTAAATATGATTTCGGGCATATGAGCGCCACGGCAGCTCGAATGAAGCGCAATCGTGAAATCCAATTTTCCACAATTGTCGGCTTTGTGGATGCGTATTATCCACTAGAGTGTACGTGGTATGAAAACGACGGTCTTCCAAATAACTTGCTCGGATGGACGATTATGTCGACCGTAGAATGGAGGTAGCGCACGATAAGTTTGGCGAACCGAACCATGATTTTCAAAATAAATTTGCACAATTTGCAAACGCTGTTCTGACGTCAGTCTATTTCTAATAAAATGGCAAAACGTATTGACTACAAATCAACTGTTAACTGTCAAATTGACTGTCTGTAGAATCAATGTTGCCAGTTTAAAAATCATACCTTAAAAAAAACACCCTATATTAATAATGCAAAATCGATATACAATTAATTGCTAGTTTCTCATATTGTTTATAATTTTTATACAGAAATATATCGGGTTATTGAAAAGGAGGTAGCAACAATAGTGGACACAGTTCGCGGTCTCGGTCAAGAAGCCATTAACTACTTCAAAGAAATTCCTCTGACCAAGCTCATCAAGGAAAAGGTAAGCCATTTTTATACATCTTCATTAAACTTTCCAGCATCCTCAAAAACGTTGCTTTAATAAACGTCTTCCTAGTGCCAATGGTAGTTAACTGTCAACTCTAGCTCGCCTCAGGACTTCGGTATTGGTTACCATGTCTGTCCAGGGAATTCTGAGCATTCAGTGATAGAGCCACATTTCAAATGCTTTAGTCTGTTCAATAAGTTGACTTTTAAGGTCCACATCTCACATCCATACAATAAAACACACCACATTTTTTTTCTTTTATGATGAAAAGTAACAAATACTCTCTTGTTTTAGATGATTGAATACGACGTTTTGAATACCATCGAGAGATGCATCACCTTTGTCCTGTCAGGCCTCGCTGAGTTGGGACCCCAAACAGATGCTCAAGAACGCATAGAATTCTTCAAAGCTTTGAATATCTACTTGAATAAGGTGAGTTTGGATATCCGAAATGATCCTAAAATATCTTAAATCAGGACTTTAATCTGATTTCATACTCCATATAGACACGCTGATCAACTTTTTTGATTATTTAGAAACTGGAAAATAAGGAGACCAACGACTTTGAAGAGCTGAACGCTCTGGGGACCAAGCTTCTGGCGGCTTTGGACAAACTGCTGACAGTTTTGAGGGACATCATCTCAAAAAGGACAGTCGACGTAACACCGGGAGGAGTACAAGTGAGTAATGCTCCAGATATAATTTCTTGGGATGATCCAAGAGACGGAAGAATTGATCTCTTGATCGAGGGGGGTGCTTTTGATTTTGGACACTACTGATCCTTTAATCAAATATTTTCTTGGCAACCTGCGTCACTTCTGTGAAGTACAACATCTCAGACACATTCGTCCATCAATTTATGGCTTCAATACTACATTTTAGCACACATCTAGCCAATTTCAAATGAATTCCTATGATGTTGCATTGTTCAGTCTATATTCTTAAACACTTTATTTCACTATCTATGACAAAATCCAATATCATCCTTCCAACTTTTGACAACAGAATACAGGCTTCACTACTTGGCTTCACCAAGAAGACCTTCGTGGTCGAGTGGTAAGTTCTTTGACCGATTTGATCCCACCCCGAAGGTTCCGGGTTCGATTCCCGGCGATGGCAGTGTGTCACTGTCTTTGGTCTGGTGTATAATTCACGTGACAATAAAATGACGATAGATTAGCTACCTATCACATGTCACGAGAATCAATATGATAGCTATACGCTTTGCATGGATTTGGCTAACGGTGTAATGATGTAAAGAACGATTCAACAAAAGAGTAATAGTAATAAAGACATTTTGTTTTTTTTAATTTATACAAATACTGGATTTAACCAATTAAATTTACTCAAAAAAATAAAATATTATATAAAATCTGGTCAAAGTTAAAAGCATATAAAAATTGGAGAGTTTTCTCCAGGCGTTGTCTAGTAATGTGTGATAATTGGATTGATAGCATTTCACAATACATTAATAAAGATTTTTTGCTTAGTGCGTACATCTAGTCTCAATAGATGGCGCTAGTGTAGATTGAACTAAAATATGCGAAATGTTTCTCAACATGGTAGCATTTATACAACTTCCAAAAAAATATGGCTGACGTGGTGTTCGTAAGAAGGGCGAAATGGGGAATGTTGTATTACATAAAGCGATCGCTTAACCCAACCAATGACAGGTCATAAGTTCTGTAAACACCTCGACCACCATATTCTGTTTCCAAATAATTTACATCTTTGTCTCTATTGAGATACAATTAATTCGTAATAAAGACATTTTGAAAATATTTCAATTACATATCTTCATAAGACATAACATGTACTACCTTCATCTTCATCCACCCGTTTCTATCTTGACCCACCTGCATCTACTCCTAAGTTATTAGACTTCAACAATCCATGTTTGCTCTGTAGCATATTGGGCATCCATATAATTATAATAATTGTCTTATTCTTCCTATTTTTTAGTTCCCCCTGGACGCCCCCAAGATCTCCCGTCTGCCTGCCTTCATCCTGCCCAGGTTCAGCGTCTTGAACTTCTTCAACGAGGAGAGTAACATCGATGCTGAGGACGTCATCAGAGCCTATTGGCCCAGAAGTGCAAACCCAATGGATCTTATTCCTCCAACGAAGTGTAAGTGATATTTACATTAAATTTTGTAATTTACTTCTTAAAACTACAATCTTCCAAAGAAATGTGACAATGGAAAAATTACGTATTTGCATTAACCCATCAAAAGATGAATACCTTCAAATTTGAGTAATACTCAAAAAAAGGCCAATGATGATACTTTTATCAAGGGATATAATTATCTCAAATGTGAATTGAAAACTTTTGATTTCTTTTACTGAAGATATTGTATCTTTCACAAGCTTCAATTTCAATACTTCATCATCATCAGCTTGTATCCGTCCACTCTTGAACGAATACCTTCTCTATTTTGATGTATTTCTCTTCCGTTTTTCCATTTTATGCATTTTTATGTATTTATCTTCAAAAGACCCCACTTTAGAAACTAATTGCCATGCTAGTGTACACACTCAGGTCTTAAGTTCTTCCTAAGGGTGTCAGAAAGTCAACTGGATAAGTGCAAAATCAAGAACTTGCCTTGGTGAGCCACATATGAGTTAGACCAAAGTCTTGATACAAGCCCTTTCGAAGCATCACACGTTAACATTTAGTGTCAGTTGTGTGATCAATATGATGATTTTTATATCGCCATTTTCGTGAGGGATTCACTTCAAAGGCGCTCTTCATCCAGAAAACTCCTTCGCTCTCTTGATTTTGTATATTAGGGCAGCCTGTTTCACGTCGCTAGTTTCACGATGCCAGAAGCCAAATTCGAAGGTTCTTGGAGCCGTGGGACAAGAAGTTTGTTTGTTGCTTATTCTTTTGGAGAACGTAGTGTTGACTGCCGAGGGTTCAGGTCGATTAGCTTGCAAAGGTCTATGAGGTAGTGGGGTGCTTGTCCATGTAAAGCTTTGTGAACAAGTAGACATAGCTTATAAAAATTCACTCAGGTAACCTTAACCAGTGAAGTCATGTTGATTGCCCGTTGATTGAAAAGATACAAAAAAAGTTCTTACGTTTTTTGTACCTCAAAGAAAACTGTTATGCCTCTGGCTGTACCCAACTGATTTCTTGCTGGGTATACTGGACTACCAATCATTGAAAATTAGAAAAACTATCCATTTGGGTGTTCATTTTTTTCAACTGATTCGTGGTCGAATACATAACTCGGATGTTGACCTGACTTTGTTTGTCCCTGACAATTATCTGCGACAAAGGCAACATAGATTATTTCACATGCCACTGTGTAGAACCAATTTACCTAAGGTTATGCCCGTGGGCAGGGCAATAATCCTTCTAAACCGCATCTCTTCGGATGTGGACATCTTCCACGATAGTGGGGCTACCCTCAGAAGACATCTATCTTTTATATAATGCATAAAATTTATTCTTGCAGTGCGCGCTCTGGTCGCTGGTGGCCAGCATATCTTCACCTTCGACGACCGCCATATGACCTTCCCTGGCAGCTGTCGCTACGTGCTCGCCCAGGACGCCGTCGATGGCAACTTCTCCATCATCATCAACCTGGAGAAGGGCAGTGCCAAGTCGATCACCCTGTGGGACAAATCTGGCAATACCGTGGAAGTCAATGACAAAGCACAGGTAAGGTAGAGCTTATGGAGATTAGTGTGTACTGAATAGCAGTCGACAAAGGAAAGGATTGATGTCAGAGAAATTGTCCGCAGTGAGATCATCGGTGCTAGATAGCTAAGATATGCACATTCACGTGTCTAGTTAATGCTTCTCATGAATGTAACAGAATCTGAATTCATCTATAAAGTGAGTTTTAAATAAACCGCGGACATCCAAAAAAAGTCAGTTACCTCGATTTATTATTTCCGTCCAAAGGGGATCAGTTCTATTTTGATTATCCAATTTGGATCCTGCTTTAAGATGTGTTCAATCCCTAGCCATTTGCATCTCATAACCTTAGTATTAACATTTTTGTTAAAATGAAAGTATTCATATTCGAATACTATAAAAGAATACCCCGTTTATTGATTTTTAATATGCAATTATACGCAGCTTTTCGAAGCAACGACCCTTTAATTTTTATATTTATGTGATCTTGTTTATAAATCTTTTACTAATATTTACACAACTTAACTTTTGTCTTAACGAACCGAAATCGCTTCCGCCGGGCTTCTGTAGGGTTACAAAATAAACTAAATAAAAATCAACACAATATATAAACATATTAAATAGAGAGGAAATAGAAACGTCAGGGCAAATGTGTACGTGATCAATTAGAATGGTAGAACGGTGAGTCATGAGCATAATGTCTTGTTTTTGTTACAGTTGACCCTTAATGGCCAGAACCACGGCTTCCCAGTCATCAAGGCAGACACCATCGCATGGAAGGATTCAAGAGTCCTAGCCCTCACCACCAAATATGGAGCCGAAGTCAAGTGCTTCCTCAATCTTGATGTAAGTATTATATATATACACCTCTGATAACATCTTGCGTGACCTAAAATATCCCACATAATGCCGTTTGCCCTAATATATTCACATTGGAGATGAACGACCACGTTTTTCTATCCTGGCAAACTTCTCTGGCCTTCTCAACATTTCCACTATTCCAGGATCTAATGACAATTACAACAGAGGTTTCCCTCTCTAACTCTTAAAGAGTTTTCGCCTCATTAACGGTGTTCTTTCAAACCCCCAATCCTGTCTCTTATGCTAACAGTCTCTTTTACCCAACTTAGCCAGTTCAGACAGAATATTATACATATAGTCTTATATATAGTCTTGGCCTATCTAGATGTCCAGCTAACCTTGGCTGTGCAGAATCTTGATTGTTCTACCATCCATATTAGGCGACTGGATCTCACGATGATCATAATGAGATGTCACTAGATCATTGTGTTGACCTCATGATTGCTCTAACACCTCCAAAAGCCCAGATTTGGATCCCAATATCATTTTTACGATCCTATTTTTACACTTTATTTCAGTTAACACAGACATGTTTAGGTTATAACATGTCCTTTATTACAGTACACAATTTTAACAATTAAATAAAACTGAGTGGTATCTTGTATACTAAAAAGGGTGGAGTTATGTATAAAGGTGGAGAGATTGAAGATTTTTGCTGTCTGCTCATCTTATAATATCCTCAACCTCATATATCTCTTTATATTCTGGTGTTTCTCACGCGATCGCGTCTTGCCTGCTATCGTCCTCAGTGTCTTCATCTCGAAACTCCTCAAAACTTATTTGATCCTTACTGTGTCTGCCCTTGCTTCGACGCCATATGTTATTATTGGTCTTACGGATGCTTTATAGATTCTCATCTTACTCTTAATGGCCATGTCTTTGTTTTTCCATATTGTGGATTTTAGATATTGATGATATGATAATGATATTGATGAATCATCTAAAATGTCTTCTTTTTATTTACAGCTTTGCTACGTCGAAGTATCTGGATTCTACCACGGCAAGCTGCGTGGTCTCCTGGGAGATGGTAATAACGAGCCTTTTGACGACTTCAGGCTGCCTAATGGAAAGGTAAGCTTCGCCGAAATTCCAGTCCAATATTATGCCATGTGAACTTGCAATATTGTCATCCGGGTTCCAAGATTAATGTCAACCTTCGTGGCAGAGTCTTAAGAGCTCCGACTTCCGTACCGAAGGTCCCGGATTCGATTCCCGACAGGAGCGCATGACTTGCCATGGTCAATAGTTTACAGGGTGGACACGACCCGGCTGTTCTGATGGTGGTGTCAATAAAAAGATTAATGTTTTTTTTCAGATCTCCACATCCGAGTCTGAGTTTGGCAACGCGTATGCCCTGAGCCCCAACTGCGCCTCCGTCCAGACTGTGGACCACTCCGACATTCACTCACATTCTGCTCACGCTGATCACGGGCATGGAGGACATAAGGCCAAGTCCTCACCCATCTGCAACAAGCTCTTCGGAGACAAATCCTCACTCTCCCTCTGTGACATCTCCGTGGACATCAAGAACTTCAGGTAATTATTTTAAACAGCTAAAATATTTCATCCATCTCTTATTTGTAAGATTAAGATAACAGTTCCCAGAAAACAATTTACATCTTCGTCTCTATTGAGATACAATTAATCCTTATAAAAAAAAAATTATCCGCAATGGGTAAAATCCAGTATTTGTCTACAAGAATTTGTATACATTCAAAATGTTGTGTAAAATAACTGGTCCAAGTTAAAGGCATTAAAATTGGAGAGACATCTCCAGGCGTAATCTAGTACTGTATGATTTGCAGAGCCTTTTACAGTGCATTAATAAAGATTTTCTGCTTAATGCTTCCCAATCTTAATAGATGACGCTAGTGTAGAGTGAACTAAAAAATGTGAAGTTAGGCGCAGCATTCTAGCATATATACAACTTCCAAAAATGTGTCATACTTGGTGGTCGTAAGAAGGGCGGAATGGGGAATGTTGTTAAACATAAAGCGATCGCTTAATATACAACCAATGACAGGTCATAAGTCCTGTAAGCGCCTCGGCCACCATATTCTCTGTTCCCAGAAAACAATTGACATCTTCGTCTCTATTGAGATACAATTAATCCTTATAAAATAACAGTAGAACTCTACAAATGTGTTCTTGTACCGACCTTGACCTCGTCCTGTAGGGTTCTTCTCCAAGTGGCTATAGGTCTGCCTCGCTTCCTCTTTCCCCCCATAGGGGACCTGTCTAATGCGCACTGAGCGATGCAGGCTGGGTTCTCCGTCTTAGAGTGTGACCGATCCACAGCCATTTGCATCTAACGACTCGTTCTCTAATTGGCTTTTCGCCTGCCATGGTCCAGGGAACGGCATTTGACACTGTTTGGGGCCAATAGATCTTGAATATTGAGCGAAGGCACCTATTTATAAATACCTAGAATTTTCCAATAACGTCCGCGGTAGATTTCCAACAATGATACTGGAACGCCATACAGGGTGAAGCATTGTTGAGTCTGCTGGCTACATCTTCCTCCGTACCTCCCAAGCTTGATATCACACTTCCGAGGTAGCAAAAGCTGGTCATGGTCACAAGGGGGACACCGTGGAGCAAGATTGTGGTTATTTGGGGACACTCATAGGTCTTCTGTCTTCTACCTTCTCTGGCTTAAAATCCGAGAGCGATTAAAATATAAATTGTGTTTGACAGTGTTTAAGGCTCGACACCAGAGAGCGCCAGGGTATACGAGTACGAGTCGTATATCGGACCTCTCCGTGACACCCATGCCAACGGAAAGGCAATGTTCACTCCGATCAGTAGAAACAAGTGCAAACAACATAGCAATTCCAGCAATTCCAATAAAGCATGTTTCTATGATCGTGCTTTCAGCGTTGCGGGTCCGTTGGCGTGGAATAGCCTCCATGTTTGTATTAAGTATAAGGATAGTGACGTTAAATTTAAGAAACTTCTGAAGACTGCACTGTTCGGTCAGTCATTTCCTAGTGCGCCCTTGGAGTAATTGATTTTACAAAACGGCGCACTTAAAATACAAATCATCATAATAATAAATAAATACTGTCTTGGACATGTTAATTTCGAGATAATAAAGCTTCTAGAAAACCAACGATTTCATTCGTATTAATTAATTAATGTTTTGGTAATTCCAGACAAGCCTGCCAGCATGCCACGGCGGGTGGTGGACCCAAAGCCGACCATGACGCCTGCCTGATCGCCAAAGCCTACACCGTTGCCTGCCACGCAAGCTCCATCTATCTGCCCCTTCCTGACCAATGCGCCACCTGCAATGTAGGCGACACCGTCTATCAACAGGGACAAGAATTCGATGTCAAGTCACCCCAGAAGCAAGCCGATATCGTTTTGGTCGTTGAGACTACCAAGGTATAATAATTATTTCTATTACATTTTGGGGGGTGGAGAGGGTTGAAAGGCGGTGGAAGTTTCAACGTTTATTCTCGATCGAAAGTAATTATAATGGTACCTCGTAGTGGAGCGTGGATGGACGACAGCGTAATCAATAGCAGCGGGGGAGAGTCAGGGGGCGAGCAGCTGATGACGATGTTACGCTGACGGTAGTGTCGGTCAGCTGAAGCGACGACTCGCCAGAAGCTACGTGACGTAGTAAAGTGGCTTCGTAGATCGGCGGGAGAGAGTCCGAGATCCCTCGTGACGTAGACTTGATAATAATGACTGAGGTATAGATTGGTTGTCTGTACAGCTTTTATATGTTTTGCTTCCTTTGTTCCTACTCTCCCAGACAACCTCTAGTAACCTTTGTGTATGAACCCGGGTCCTGATTCATCATTTTTTTGCACGCGATCCCCTTCATCGGCTTCGTTAGGCTGAGAATCTATTGTGTCAGGTGTTTTGATTGTCCATACAATGTATTTCACAATGGTACAGCAGTCTGAGTCCATTCTCTCTGAGGTCTCGTGTCTTTGGATTTTGTCCTGCATGGTTTGTTAACCCCACAACATTATGAAACTAGAAAGACCTAGAGAATGGAAAAGGATGGCCAGAGACAGGAGCCAGTGGAAGATTGTTGTGGAAGAGGCCGAATCCCACACCATGGATGTAGCCCTGAGACGAAGAAGAACATTTATTTGATGACCGAAGAACATGGCCGAGTAGTGAGAGCTTTAACTGCCACCCAGAAGGTACCGGGTTCGATTCCCGGCGATGGCAGTGTGATTGTCACACTGTCTTTGGTCAGGTCATTAATAAAATGGCGATACCTATCACGTGTCACGAGAATCAAAATGATAGCTATACCCTCTACATCGATTTGACTTGTGCTGTAATGATGTAATGAGCGATTTGACACCTTCAAAGATCCTTCATGAATATAGCTTTTCCATCATATGTCTACATATTCTTAATTACGTATTCTTAAAAGTGAAGTGAACCAAATTGTTAGATCCGGGAATCTAACTGGATCCCTTTCGGGGAACATAACTGGATATCTTTTGGTGAATATTAACTGGATCTCTTTCAAGGAACATACTGGATCACTTTAAAAGAACATAACAGGATCTCTTGCGAGGAATACAATAAAAAATAATCTCTTTTTCTAGGCTAACGAGAAGACGTACAAAGAGCTGGTTGTGCCTCTACTGTCTGCGTTGGTCGATGAACTGAAGGCCAAGAAAATTGATGATGTCAAGGTCCAGCTGGTCGGAATTTCTCCCAACCTTCGCTACCCCATCTACTACGACACTGATAACGGTAAAGATTTTCTATCATAACCTAACCTAAAATAATCCCTTCTTAAGAAACACGTGAAAGAGTCTTCTTCTTCTTCTTCTACTTTCAATAGATCTGACAATCTGTGACACAGAAAATATGTCTTCTGGGATGATGAGGTCCAGCTGTCCCTCCATCTCTTAAGTGGTCTTCCAGGTGGACGGTGTCCGAAGGGATTTCATAAACGGCTGTATATGCGAGTCTGTCCTTATCTTTTCTGGCTACATGGTTCCTCTATTTCGCAAGTTTTTCTTGTGTCTGCTTTACCGACACGATCTCGGGGAGTTTATCCTTATGGAAAGAATAATGAACTTATATGTTAACAGAGAAAGAATTAGAACAGAGGAAGACCTGACAGATCCAATTCAATCAAATATTTAATGTCGACCAAGTGAGGTATCGGAGAATTCAACCTGCGGTCATGGCACAATTTATGAATGTTGAGGATGCTAGAGAAGTAGGTCAGAAAAGAATAGTGTGGCGGTCCATTCTTTCCGCCAACCCTTCGAAGATTTTTTAGAAGTTATGATTATATGGTTATTACGTTCACCTTTCAGCCAAACTCGGAGGCGCAAAGATCGACTTCAAAGACCAGCAGCGCTCTGCGAAATGGGAGTCTCCGATCGCTACCGAGGACAAAAAAGTGGACGATTACCTCAACAGGGTAGCCAGGACACTCCAAGTGGCTGTCAACGAGCTGGCCATCGACAACCTCCACATATCCTACAGCCTTCTGGGAGCCAAGATGATCTGGAGGCCAAAGGCCATCAAAACAATCCTGATGGTTCACTCTGAAGCCTGCACGGAGGCCACATTCCCGGTCGTAAGTAGTCCAATCTCATCTCGAAATCACTTTTTACCAGGTTGAAATGTTGAATTAAATATGGGCCGATCATCATCAGCCGTCTGTCATCCACTGCTGAACGTAGGCCTCTCCCAAAGCACGCCACCGCCCCCTATCCATTGCCGCTCCCATCTATCCATATCCAGCAATCCTCTTCAGATCGTCGGTCCAGCGGGCAGGGGGACGTCCAACTCTGTGGAATCCTGTACGCGGTCTCCACTCCAGAACCCGTCTCTCCCATCGGCCGTCGGTTCTCCGACAGATATGGCCTGTCCATCGCCACTTCAGCCCGCCCATCCTCAGAGCCACCTCAGTCACCTTGGTTTGTTGACGAATAAATTCGTTTCTAAATCTTTTCCTCAAGGTTATTCCAAACATGGCTCTTTCCATGGCGCGCTGGGCGACCTTAAATCTGTAGACTAGACCTTTTGTCAGTGTCCACGTCTCGGCTCCGTACGCAATGACTGGCAAGACTCCGTACGATCAAATGATAAATAATAAATGATCTGATTTTGTCGCTGTCAAATGTCAAAACAATATTTTTGACATTTGCGCACGCTGTCAAATAAAAAAAAACAATAAAACAAACATTTTAAACAATCTCATTTGATCAATATTGTTGGTACTTCACAAATGGGTAAGATTCTACATCATGTTCTTTGAAAATGTTGTATAGAATCTACAGTGTAGAGAGGTTAGGTAGCCAAATTGATATACCAGCACTGCAGAAACACAAATATATTATATTAAAATGTGTGTAACACGTACGAGTATATAAGAAGTAATAATACAGTCGTATAATCGTATTTTACAATAATTATATTTAATCGTGATAAAATTAAATCATGGCACGAGACAATATAGTAACTTCACAGATTCCAATACTTATATAGCGGTGCAATCGGCCCCATAAATCTCCATGCTGGAAAAAAATTTTAAGGTGCTTACAGCCTGGTAAATACTTTTAAGACGGGATTGAAGTAAACCCTTCAATTGTTGCTCTGACACTTTATCACATACTGCAAACCATAAAAAATGTCGAAACTAAACTGTTTTGATATAAATTATTTTGATTTAAAAGAATGTGCCAATCGTCAATCATGTTTCTAATGAACATTTTGTTTTGAATGTATGCAAATACTGTATTTTCATACATTCAAATAAAATGTTGTATAAAAACTGGTCCAAGCTAAAAACATATAAAAATTGGAGAGTTTTCTCCAGGCGTTGTCTAGTAATGTGTGATAATTGGGTTGATGATAGCCTATCACATTACATTAATAAAGATTTTCTGCTTAATGCTTACATATAATCTTAATAGATGGCGCTAGTGTAGATTGAACTAAAATATGTGAAATGTTTCTCAACATAGTAGCATACTCGTATATACATACATCTTTAAAAAATAATTGTCAGACGTGGTGGTCGTAAGAAGGGTGGTATGGCGAATGTTGTATTTCATAAAACGATCGCTTAACCCAACCAATGACAGGTCATAAGTCCTGTAAACCCCTCGACCACCTTATTTTGTTTCCAAATAATTTATAGAGATCTTCTTCTTCTTTGCTAGCCTTCTTCCCTCCACTGCTGGATATAGGCCTCTTCCAATTTCTTCCACTCGTCTATATCCTGCCCCCTTTGTATCCAAGATTTTCCAACCCTTTTGATAATATCATCAGTCCATCTCATCGGTGGCCTTCTGACACTTCGCCTATTTTCCCATGGTCTCCAACTGAGTATCCTGGGTGCCCATCTGTTGCCACCCTGTCTAGCCAAGTGTCCAGCCCGCCATTTCAATTTTGCCACTCGGTCCATAGAGATATTGAGATACAATTAATGTTTCTAATGGTTGGCAAAACCCTTAAAAGTATTTGTTGATTTTCAAAACACGTTTTGAATAAAGAATATTTTTTGCAGTTCCAATTCATCGGCAGTACCATCAGCGAGGCTCTGATGGAGGAAGCGGGTATCGTCGCTCATCTCATCGCCCCTGTTGAGGGTATCGAGTTCAGCAAGAAGGGCAAGAACCCCGCTCATGTTGTCGGTAAGAATCCTTATCTCTCTCTCTCTGGTTTCAATCCTGGGATTGGTTTGCAGCAATTTCCTCTATTCTTCTCTTCCATTCTTCCCTGTCTTGTGCGGCTCCTTTGAAATCTGCATATGATGAGCAGCGCACGTTCACCAACAGGTCCCACAGGTACTCTCGGCGTGGGGGTCCCTTAGAGTTTGTCCCCTCGGTCATACCCTCCATTATGGCATGCAAGAGGCCTTCTTGTCGTATTACATGGCCGATCCATCCTGCACGCCTTTCGGACAAGGTCCTGAGCAGGTGCCTTCCTCCTTCGATTCTTTGGAGAACCTCCTCATTTGTAATGTGGTCTCTCCAGGAAATTCCTAATAGTCTACTATAGGACCACATCTCAAAAGCCTCTAGTCTCCGTTTATCTCTTTCGGATATACACCATGTCTTGCAGCCGTACATCAAGATACTCCATACATAGGCCTTGATGAGGAGTATTCTCAGTAGAATCCTTATATGGGGTTATATTCCCGCACGTTTTTTGGGAGGCAGATAGAGAGATGGCAGATAGAGAGATAGGAATCAAAGTATTATTGGTTTGGCCTAAGACGATTTGAAATTTATCTATATTCTTAAAAACCACCGAAGCTCCACAAGATATGGCAAGCCAAAAATATTTCTAACAAGACCAAGATGAGACTGGATCAAACCCTTGTTTTCTCCATATTCCTTTATGGTTGAGGGTCTTGGACTATGCGAACATTGGAGATGTTCAAAATTCATGCTTTCGAAATGCTACGAATACCCTGGACGGCAAGAAGAACAAACCAGTCGATCATTGACCAACTGGGTATCAGGCCAAGACACAAGGAAACCAATATGAAGTCCCCACGAGGCGAGATCCTCACTCATGTTAGAGAGGGTTCAGAAAAGATTTATTTTCTACATGAGGGAGTTTGGTAGCTATCCGTGGCTTTATCCCACTGCATTCCTCTTGGCCATGCTGGGGACCAATAGCCTACAGATACGGAGGGATGGGTTCACACTCACCCATTTCTTCAGACTTATCAGAGGATTCTTTATGTTCCGGGTGGTTATCTTCGACAGCGTCAGCGCAGACTGTTTTATGTCCAACATGCAGAACCAACCTGCCTCTGGTGATGCCGGTGGGGAGAGCAACCAAACTGCTGAACATGATCGCTTCGAAAATCGACGTCTTTCATATTAGTGAAAGCCCGTTCAGAAGACCAATACTCTTGACTTTAGAGAGTATATTGTATTCCCAAAGTCGAACCATCTCTCATGCATTCCTGGTATTATTATATATATTTTATTTTTACCTGTTCTCAATAGATGCCTTAAATTATAATTGATGTTTGTAATATCTTTTGAGAAAATTAACTGATTTGATTTGATTTGACTCTCACGAATATGCTCTCAAGGAGTGTTAAAGTATTTTGGGTACACAAATCGGAGAGATCAGGACAACCTTGAAAAGCTCACAATCCATAGGCAAAGTAGAAGGAAAGCGACCACATGGACGACCACCAGGTCGCTGGTTCTATCAAATCAGAGAGCTGACTGGTCTCTCATTAGCTGCAGTCTGAACAGGAGCGCATGGCGTGCCATGGTCACTGGTTTACAGGATGGATATGACCCTCAATCATGAGGAATATGGCTGAGAAGAAGAAGAAAGAACCATATTGAAGATAATGTAAATCTAACCTTAGTTTAATGTAATATTCCTTTTGATCCTCAGGTTTCAGCCAAACTGATGTATTCATCCTCGGAGACAAGAAGAGAGGTCTCTCTAACACAGCTGTCAGGGATTCTCTCGAATTTGACGATGATCAATGCTCCGAATACCCTGAAGAAGTAAGTATAAACTCGATATGCTTTTTTCAAATCATCTGACACCAGCAACCAGTGTTGTTGTTTTAATTTTATGTGATATTTTGAAAAGGTTGGTTTTTAAGTTAGATTTAAACTCATACTGGTTGCCAATGCATCTATGGCGCGCAAGGAACATATTCCAGGCGGATGGACCTGCCACTGCGAAAGCCCGATCTCTGAAATTTGTCCTGGGGCTGCGTTTTGGCTCAACTAATCGAAGCGTAGATTGCTGGAAGTTAGGGCTATCAGCAATACAAAAATCGGTTATACCATATAGGCTGGTGCCATTTTGCGAAGCACTTTAAGAACCGTCCAGCATAGTTTATACTGGACTCTTTTGCAATGACTAGACACTCCATCTCTTTGCCGATGTTCGATTTTTTTTGCACAACTGTTATAATGTTTTTATTTCCAGACCTTCGGAAACACTTACTCTTCAACAACTTTCTTCGGTCTGAACCCTAACCAGCGCAAGGGCTTCATCACCATGGCCTCCAACACCCTGGTGGATTCCTTGGTGGCGGTCAACATCGAGTCTGAATGCTCCTGTCAATCTAATTTCTTCTACCCACAGGTCAAATGTGAAGTTAAGAACAGGAAAGACAACGTGAGTATCATTATTAGCTATTAGTCGTCCACCTTCCACTCGTTTGATGTCATATACCATCTTGCTTGTAGTCTTCACAGATTTCTGTGGCCGGTGTTGGTCGCCACTCCAAGATACATCTGGTTAAGCGATTGATAACTGTTTGATTTTAAAAGAAAAAGTTAAGGTTAATCCAAATCATTTTTCATATGAATCTGGAAGATTAGAATATTGTCCAAAGAAAACACTGGAAGTGCTTAACGATATCAAAAGAGCCGCTCAGATGTAAACTGATCATCGATAACACACCTATTGAGCAAGTCATGCGATTCACTAACCTAGGCATAGAGATCGGTAGCTACAGTGACCTATATGACGAGGTGCGAGCACAAACCAACAAAGCGACAGCCTTGGCTGGCTGCTTGCGCGATACCATATGGAGGAACAGATACATGCTAACCAAAAGTAAAGTCAAGATATGCAAGGCATGCGTTCGCCCCATCATGACGTATGGAATAGAGGTCAGAGCCGATACCAATAGAACTATGAACCTTCTTAGAGTAGCAGATATGCAAACGTTTCGAAAGTATTCAACCTTAATCATTGATAGAACTAAAAATAAACTTTAATAATTTAGTTTTTGGCAAGATCTATCACCATTTTATAAAACTAACTAACCAACATGCCGTCTCCCCGAAAGGGTAGGCAGAAAGAATGGACTGTCACACTTTTACTAATGCGGCACTCCATCCTTCTCCTTTCGCTCCGCGGGGACGCGGTGTGATGGGTTGCGAACCTCATCGCCACCAATAGGCATCTCCCGCGCACACTTCGATCGTCCAACACCCACAAAATAAATCTAAAACAAATAATATAAAATAAAATACCAAAATAAAAATTATTGTCATTTTATTGTCGCGTAAATTCTACACCAGACCAAGCACCGTGTGACAATTACCAGGGACCTTCGGTGTGGCTCTTGCCACTCAGCCACGAAGGTCGTCTTCTTGTATTACTAATTCATCATGAGGAAACCTTTCCATCAACTACGCGATACGATTTTATGTGGTTTTAATTGTTTTTTATGTCTTGTTTACAGAGAAAGGCTGGGTCCAAGAAGTGAAAAACACCAGATTTTTAGATAGAAAAGATACTTTTCAAGACTTTTAAATGATAGGTTTAAGGATAGGCAATGGTTAGCAGACTAGTAGGTGTAAGGAGTTATAGTGTTTAAAAAAACAGAAGAAAGCAATATGTACGTGTCACACTCAACGGCGGATTGGATCGTCCGGAGAAAGCAATTTTTCAAATTTCGATTTCGGAATAAATTCAAATTCAAAAAGGACGCTTCTTTCCGCGTTTGAGTGAAACACTTGTGTAAATGTATAAATATATTTACTTTGTATTTGTTACGAATATAAATAAACAATTTAAATAAATAAAAATAATGTATTTTTTTATATTAAAAATACACCAACATTTAACTAACCAACACGCCGTCTCCCCGAAGGGGTAGGCAGAAAGAATGGACTGCCACACTTTTCTTTCCTGACATATTTCTCTCGCTTCCTCAACATTCATACATCGTGTCATGCACGCGCGTCGATTTCTCTGACTCCTCACATGGCCGACATTCAATATTTGATTTATTTGATCGTGCCACGTTTTCCTCGGTCTTCCTCTATTTCTGGTTCCGTTTACATCATTAACATATAATTTTTTTACCATTCTTTCTTCATTCATTCTTTCCATATGTCCAAACCGTCTTAATGATCCTTTCATTATTTTGTTCATGACACCATCATTCGCACCGCATTCACTTCTTATATTTTCATTCGACACTCTATCATACACAGAGTATCCACACATTCGTCTAAGAGATCTCATTTCTACTGCATTTATTCTACTTTCATCCTTCTTTTGCCAGTTCCATGCTTCGCTTCCATACATAAGGGTCGGTAGAAGAACACCGTTGTGCACTGCCATTCTAGCTTTTTTGGATAGGTTTTTGTTTGCGATGACAACTTTAAGTGCACCATTCACTTTGTTGCCTGCCCCAACCCTTCTTTCAATATCCCTCGTATATCATTTATGTACATTTATGATATTAAAATTTGCACACTATTTGCACACCTGATGCCTAACATCATCCCAAGAGAGGCCTGCTGCTTTAACCTCGTCCTGCAGGGTTCTTCTCCAAATGGCTCTAGGAACCTCGCTTCCTCTTTCAACCCACAGGGGACCAGTCTAGTGCGCCCTGTGCAATGCAGGCTGGGTTCTGTCCCTGCTTTTTCACACGCCTTAGTCCAGAGAACGGCATTTGACACTGTTTAGAAAGATCTTGAATATTGAGCGAAGGCACCTATTTATAAACACCTGAAGTTTTCCAATAATATCCATGGTAGATTTCGAAATCTCACATCCGTACAGCAGTATCCTTTTAAGGCTACTGTTAAATATTTGGAGCAGGAGCTTTTTCAAAATAATACTAATGTGTAAAGGCAACAAGCCGTAACTTAAGTTGCGGCTGTTTGGCGTAACACGGCTCAAAGCATTCTTATAACTGGCCTCTATCATATACAATCACAGATTTGTCTCTATCTCTTTCCTTTACTGAGATATTCACTATCCCAATAGCCGCAAAATTGTATTAATTTGATACATGTTTTGGCAAAAAGCATCATTTTAAGTTGCTGCTTTTTACCACGGCACAGCCAAAACTTGCGACCTTTTGCTGCGACACAATATGTATCCTGGCAAATGACAGCAACTTAAATTGCGGCCCATTTACAAATTATTTGTGCGACGGTCTAGCTAATATGTGGCGGCAAAACACATTTTCTTTAATAATATGAAGCTTACTATACTTTTATGGCAAAAACATGTCTTAATCATTTTTATGAACTGTATTCTTACTTTAAAAACTTGGTTTGCATAAGAAAACTTATTTTAAATGATAAAATATAGCAAAAAACAAAATAAAACTATAAACCCGTTTATCTCAAAACTACCATATTTAACTTGCGGCTATTTGCCTTTGCACATTAGAATACTGACGAATATAGGACGAACTGCTGGCTACATCCTCTTCCGTACCTCCTGAGCCAGCTATCATACCACTAAGGTAGCAAAAGCTGGTCGTGGTCATTATGGGGACACCATCGAGCAAGATTGAAGTGGAGTCATTTGTGGACATTGTCAAAGTAAGAAGGTAAAAATCGTGCCTGAGTTGTATGGCGCATCTGAACTCGTCTGTGAAAAAACTGACGCATGTATGCTTATTTCGTTGGCCACTAATCATTTTTTTATAACAATGTGACAGTTTGAAACAGACGAACATTTTCAAATTCCGAAACGTTCCATTATTTAACATACTTGAAAATCTGCTCAAAAAGTACCTACCCAATTAAATCTAGAAAATCTAGAAAGGCGAACACTTTTTATGTAAAAATAAACAGAAAATTTACAATTTAAGCAACTATCACACAGTATCCCTGAAAGGGTAAGCAGAGAGGATTTACACACTGTTCTATACTGAAATATATAAAAAAATTTTAACTTAAAAATCGATTCGGCGTGATACGACATTGCGAAATTGTTACAAGATTGACACAAAATTTTTATTAAGTTTATAACGAATCTTCTCTCCTCCGTTTGTTATGTCCACACCATCTTAGTGAACCTTAGCATGCTTTTCATTCCTTCATTATTTATTTATTTTTGAATTATATATATTGCAATTTAATCCTTCTTTTATCATCTCCAAACTTCATAAAATAAAAACAAATGTTGTATTTTGTAAATATTATTTTAATATTTTTTATAATAATTTTCAATTATTTTCGACATACAAATCTCATAGGTATAACAAACAAAAATTATTTATAATAATTTATATAAATAAAAACATATATGGAAACTCCAAAAACAATTTTTAATATTCTTTCATTTGGGTACTGTGATTTCCTGGAATATTGTTTTAAATTAAAAGTTCTTAATTAATTTTAAGGGGTTATTGAAATTTTGAACAAATGTTGCGATGCTTTATAGTATTTGCAATTTAATAAAAAATAGCAATTTATAAGAAAATTAACAATTATAAATGAAAATTACATTCTGAACAAGCATTGCAATTCTGAATAAACATTGCAATTCTGAATGAAAATTGCAATTCTGGACAAACATTGGTTCTATGTATCTAATTCTTGAAGAAAAATATAAAAATTAAAATAAGGAAAATATAATCTAAACCACTTTTCATTATAAATTCCCTCATTCAAATGCCTCCCTAGATCTGGTTACCCCAGTTGGGAAGGATTAACCATATACTTGGTAAATAAATAAATTCTGAACAAACATTGCAATTCTGAACCAACATTGCAAATCTGAACCAAAATTGCAATACTTGTCTAGAATTGCAATACTAAACAAGCATTGCATATTTGAACAAGCATTGCAATTTTGAAGCAAAATTGCAATTCTGAACAAACATTGCAAATCTGAACCAAAATTGCAATACTTGTCTAGAATTGCAATGCTAAACAAGCATTGCATATTTGAACAAGCGTTGCAATTTTGAACCAAAATTGCAATTCTGAACCAAACTAGCAATTCTGAACAAACATCGCAAATCTGAACAAACGTTGCAATTCTAAAAAATAATTGAAAATATGAACACACATTGCAATTCTGAATAAACATTGCAATTCAGAATAAACATTGCAATTCTGAACAAAAATTGCAATTCTGATATAATACGATTCTGGGAATATAACCCCAAATGACAGAAAACACAATAAAATAAATATATTGTATATATTTATAACAATTTTTAAATAAACTTAAATATAATATTGCAATTTGATCATCTATAATGCGAGATGCAATGGTTCTAGGAATTAGATTCCACAAAAAAAAAAGGAATTTTGTATATAAATAATTTACAGTCAGGCATTTCTAGCCATTTTCGTTTCACTTTTCTTACACTTACCTGTCTTTCATTTTGTGTCTTAATTTTTTTACTTATCCTTAATAAACAATTCATATTTTTTCATTTTCTTCCAAAATATTTATAGAAAACTTCCCTTCAAAAAGCAGCACATAAATCTTATATAAATAAATAAATATTTGTAAAGCAAAAATTATTATCACTTGAAATACGATATGCTAAAAAAATGTTTTTTTCAATTTGACAACATATTCTAAATGGCCTCTTTTAGATATTTTTGTCACCGTTGCCAGGTGATACCATCAATGTAATAGACAACTTAAAAATAGATACTTAAAAAAAACTATATTTATAGAACTAATATAAATAATTATGCATGATTCTTACACTTAATACATAAATAATTTTGATCTCAGAACATAAATATTAAATAAAGAATTTTAATTTAATTATTTGTCTACAATAATACCAGAAGCTGTGGAAAGGTATTGATTTCAAACCACATTTATACGTAAAAAAAATACTGTTGTATTCTTAATCAACCCTATCAAATAATGTTTTTATTGCATATATTGGGTTGATGCAAAAGTTATGACCGTTTTTTATGATGCTAGGTAAAAAAATAATTCTTCAGAAATGATGAAAGGTATCTTCTTTTAAATGATTCCATTGTATAAATGATGCTTTCCCTCTACTTTCTATTCAGTTTTGGCCTGGCCACAGTACAGTGAAGAGCCCTTGTATTTTTTCAAAATGTCAGTCGATAAAGTGCATTTACGTCATTGTTTACTTTATGAATTCCGTAAAGACAATACCGCGAGTGTGGCAACCAAAAACATTTGCGAAGTTATGGAGCAGATGTCATCAAAGTTCAACAGGTACGAATATGGTTTACAAAATTCCGATCTGGGGATTAAGTTATGCTTTGTGTTTGGTGGGATTGTAAGGGTATTGTGTATTTTGAAATCTTGGAACGCAATCAGACAATTACAGCAGAACGATATTGTCAGCAATTATCCAAATTGAACATCGCCCTTCAAAAGGATAGACCAGAATTGGTAAACAGAAAAGGGGTAGTGTTTCATCACGACAACGCACGACCACATGTGGCTATGATGACCCAACACAAGCTAAATGAGTTGAATTGGGATGTTATCAAGCATCCACCGTATTCTCCAGATCTTGCTCCTTCCGATTTTCATTTATTCTGATGACTGAAAAAAAATTTAAATGATAAAAAATTTGATACAATAGAGCAGGTAAAAACATCCCTTATTACATTTTTCGCATCAAAATCCACGGAATTTTACACTAGTGGTATTAATAAGTTGATAGAAAGATGGGAGAAGGTTACAAGAACGGATGGAAATTAAATAATTGATTAAAAAATAATACAAATCTAAAAATAAAATAAAAATTGTATATGTAAAAAACGGTTATAACTTTTGCATCAACCCAATATTTTACTTCAGGACGGGTCATCATTTTTTTTAAATATGTACTGATGCGTGTGATTGGGCGGACGGCCGAACGGCAGAACCCCGCCACCGGCCGAGTGACCAACCACAGCGCGAGACAACACCCCCACTACTGGAAAAAAAATCTAAAATTGGGGATGGGCCCTCTTTTACCTTTACAAGTAAATATTACTTAGTTATATTAATACTCAAGACAAATGACAATTAGCTAATTACTCAAGTCTTAACTCACTGGTGTGGAGTGATAATGCAATGAAGAATGAAAAACATCAAAACATTATATTTTGTTTAGTTTATCTCGCGCTCCGAAAATTATAGAAGCGAGTGTGCGACATAAATAGTTGTGCCCGGGTAGAAATCACAAAAAAGTGATCAATAATATGGCACACAATAAATTAACCAAAATCAAGAGGTCCACAATTATATTCCACTAACAAAATTAACATATACTTTTATATACTTCCAACCATACTTTCATACGCTTTTGTTTCATTGGAATTTGACACTCCGTCGTATAAATATTTAACACACATTCTTGTAAGAGATCTCATTTCGCACTTATTTTGATTTCATCTTCCTTTTGCGAGTTCCATGCTTCACTTACACATATAAGTGACATATTTTTTAACATTTTTGAAAATAACAATTTTTTCATAAAACATTGTAAAATATTCTGTATATAATATTAAAATTAACATAAATCTATATATAAAAATATAATATTTTGTGACAAATTTATTTGATCCATTTGAATATGTTTTTTATTGTTAACCCTTTCAGGCACCAATTAGGCTTTCGTTAACCCTTTCATAGACAGTTTACCGTTTACGTTTCCCCTAACAATTAACATTTCGTTAACCATTAACTCTTTCAGACCCTAATTAGGCTTTCGTCCATTTCATAGACAGTTAACCGTTCACGTTACCATTAACAATTAACGTTTACCATCAACCAATAAGATTTCGTTCACCATTAACACCTTCAGGGCCTTACTAGGGTTTCTCTAAGCCTTTCATTTACCATTTACGTTACCATTAACAAAAAAAATAGTGTTCCATCATTTGAATATTATTTGAAAATATAAACAGTCGAAAATGTATTACAATATATTATAAACTTCTGCTTAATGCTTAAATCCAATCTTCATAGATGGCGCTAGTGTTTAGATTGAAACTAACATGTGAAGTTTGGTATTACATTTTAACATGTATACAACTTCCAAAAAAAAATTGTCAGACATGGTGGTCGTAAGAAAGGTGGAATGGGGAATGTTGTATTACATAAAGCGTGCGCTTAACCCAACCAATGACAGGTCATAAGTCCTGTAAACAGCTCGACCACCATATTCTGTTTCCAATTTGCATCTTCGTCTCTATTGAGATACAATTAGCCATTATAAACTGAGTTAAAAGGAATTTTTTCTAACTGCGATCGACTACATTTACAGCTCAGATAGTCCAAGTGCATCATAATATTACGTACAATTTAGCAGTGAAGAATTAAAGTAAAAAGGTTTATAAGACACATTCATACATGAGCTGCAAATGTAGTCTGTCGCAGTTTGAACCCAATTTTTTTGCACTGCAAATGCAGCCAGTAGCACTATACGGGTTAAAAACATAAATATACTGCTATTAACACATTAAGCATGTTTATACAATAACAAACCATCGCGCCATTTCCCAGAAGGGTTAGGCAGAGAGAATGGACCGCCATAGTACTAGATTCTGACACACGTCTCTATTTTCCTTCTCGTAAATTCATACAGCGAGTTACTGACATTGAAGGGTTGACAAGCGACATGAGACTGATGACGTCAGCGAATATTTAAAATGTGAATTACTCTATCGGTATTAAAGTTACATCACTGAAAACTTTTGTGACAAATGGTTCACAGATGTCAGTATCGTTTGGTATTTGGGAAAAAATTAAGTAATAAATTATTTGTAGGCGTAACCGTACCAAGACGGTCATACCAACGAACCGGTTAATATCATTTTTTAATAAATGTGATTACACTTTATTTCATTTAACACAGACATGTTTCGGTTATAAAATAAACCTTTATCAATGTATACAATTTTAATAATAAAATATAACAGACTGGTCACTTATATACTAAAAAGGGGTGGAGTTCTGTATAAAGGTGGAGGGGGTATAAATAGGAATTGAATTCTTCCCATAAACAAGGCAGCTGCAATCTCTGGCGCTCTAAAATCCACAATATGTAAAAACAAAGACATGGCCATTAAGAGTAATATGATAATCTATAAAGCATGCGTAAGACCAATAATAACATATGGCGTCGAAACAAGGGCAGACACAGTAAGGACCAAACAAGTTTTGAGGACTTCTGAAATGAAGACACTGAGGACGATAGCGGGCAAGACACTGAGATATCGCGTGAGGAACACCAGAATAAGACAGATATGTGAGGTTGAGGATATTATAAGATGGAGCAGACAGCGAAAAAGGGACTGGTAGGGTCATGTTCAAAGAATGGACACCAACAGACTCCCTATATTGCATTGCATAATCAGCGTCATGGGACTCGTCCTCGTGGAAGACCATCTAAAAGATGGAAGGACAGCTGGGAATCTACCTCACAGGAGGAGCAACACTCTGGAGAACAGACCACATAGGTCTACAACAAGAAATAAGAAGAAGACATCTCCCCTCTCCTCAATCCTAATTATACCCCTCCACCTTTATAAATAACTCTACCCCCTTTTAGTATTATATAAGAGACCACTTGTTAAAATTGCGTACATTGATAAAGGTTAAATTATAACGGGAACATGTCTGTGTTAAGTGAAATAAGGTGCTGTAATACCAAGTGTACTAATACGGATGTGAGACTTGGAAGTCTACCGCGGACATTATTGGTAAACTCCAGGTGTTTATAAATAGGTGCCTTCGCTCAATATTCAAAATCTATTGGCCCCAAACAGTGTCAAATACCGTTCTCTGGACCATAGCAGGCGAAAAGCCAATTAGAGAACAAGTCGCTAGACGTAAATGGCAGTGGATTGGTCACACTCTGAGACGGAACCCAGCCTGCATCGCTCAGGGTGCACTAGACTGGTCCCCTATGGGGGGAAAGAGAAAGCGAGGCAGACCTAGAGCCACCTGGAGAAGAGCCCTGCAGGATGAGGTTAAGGCAGCATGCCTCACTTGGGATAATGTTGGGCATCAGGCATGCGATAGAATCGGGTGGAGAAGATTCCTTGAGGTCCTATGCACCACGGAGGTGTGACAGGACAAAAAGAAGAAAGAAGAAGAAGAAGAATAACAAGTGTAATTATATTTATTCAAATACGAATCCACAACACAAAGTGAAGGCGAATATAGGAGAAGGGTTAATATCATTAAATTCATGCAATGAATTCATACATCAAATCATTTGTAATCCAGGCGTAAACACGATAATTCTCTAATCCGTTTGAAAATGTGTTAATAACAATATTTTGGTCTGTCTTTTCTTGCAAGATATTTCAGTTGACTACCAAGTTACGTCTGATGCTGGTTTAAGGGTCGTGGCGGTTGTCTGTGAGTGGAAGAGACTCCTCCTTGGTGGGCGTAATGTCCTCTTCCAGCGGGATCTTTTCTGGTGTCTCCGGGGCCTCTTCAGATATGGGCGGAGGCAGAACGAATGTCCCTCCGTTCACTTGTTCTATGGCAGTTCTCAACTGAAAACAATCGAACACATCATGAAGATATGCTAATCATAATAATACTAAAACACTTCTTTGAAAACAAAGAAACTCCAATATGTCTAAAGAGAAAAGTCCATGATTCATGCGTACTGCCGGTGATGACTTATGAGATGGAGACTATGACCCTCACCAAGAGAAATGTAGAGAGATTAAGAGTCACGCAGCATTCCATGGAAAGACATATGCTCTGCGTCAGTCTCCGAGATAAAATCAGAAATGAGGAGATTAGACGCCGAACAAAAATAACGGACATCATGGAACGACTAGCGAGACTGAAGTGGCAATGGGCGGGTCATGTGGCGAGACAAAGTGAGGATAGACGGACCCAGAAAATAATAAGGTGGAGACCATGGGAGAATAGGAGAAGCGTCGGCAGGCCGCAAAAAAGGTGGGCCGACGACATTGCTGCCGTGGGGGGAAATGTGGCTGCGGCTGGCAGAAAATAGAGACGAGTGGAAAGGAAGGGAAGAGGCCTATGTCCAGCAGTGAACCGATGAAGGTTGACTAAAGGAGAGCAAAGTACGAATCTACAAGACATACGTACGTCCTATAATGACGTATGGAATAGAAACGAGAGCTGATACCATCAGAACAAAGAAATGAAGACTCTCTGATCCGTTGCGGAAACGACACTCCGAGACAGAGTAAGAAATTCTGAAAAAAGAAAGATCTGCAATGTGGAAGATGTTGTGCGATGGGGAAGACTGAGAAGACGCTACTGGAGAGATCGTGTGGAAAGAGCATGTTCTGAAAGAGTGAAAAATATAGCCGCAAATAAAGCACCAACAGGAAATCGACCTGCGGGAAGACCACCCAAAAGATGGTGAGACAGTTGGACAGCATCCCAGGAACAGGCTCCGAGAAATAACAGGACACAGTCCTAAATAGAGCAGAAGAAGATCATGTACCGGACGTGCGACATGTACAATAAGACCTTTAATAACATCGATGTGTTCCATCTTAATGAAAGTGATTTAAAAAAAATGGTTGGAGCAACCCTTGCATGCATGCACGCACGTCGATTTTTCTGACTCCTCACGTGACCGACATTCAATATTTGATTGATTTGATCGTGCCACGTTTTCCTCTATTTCTAGCTCCGTTCACGCCGTTTACATATACCTTCTTTACCATTCTGTCTTCACTCATTCTTTCCATGTGTCCAAACCATCTTAATGACCCTTTCCTTATTTTGTTTATAACACTTTCATTCGCACCACATTCACTACTTACGAGTATACTTGCATTTGTCACTCTATCATAAACAGATTTGCCACACATTCGTCTTAGAGATCTCATTTCTACTGCATTTATTCTACTTTCATCCTTCTTTTGCCAGTTCCATGCTTCACTTCCATACATAAGGGTCGGCACAAGAACACCATTGTGCACTGCCATCTTAGCTTTTTTGGATAGGCTTTTGTTTGCGATGACAACTTTAAGTGCACCATTTATTCTGTTGCCTGCCCCAACCCTTCTTTCAATATCCTTCTCCACCCTCCCATCCTTTGTAAACATACTTCCTAAATAAACAAATTCATCCACTTGTTCCAGATTTTCACCGTTTACACTAATGTTGCAGACTGTCATGCTTCCTTCTTTTTCGAAAATCATTACCTTAGACTTATTCACATTCATCATCAAATCGTATCGCTTGCATACCTCATACATACTAGACACCAGGGCTTGCAGTTCGTGCTCGTTGTCTGCAAGTAGCACAGCGTCGTCCGCATACAACAAACAGCTTACTGACACACCTTCCATTTTTGCACCTGCTTCCAACCCTTTCAGCTCTTTCATACACTTGTCCATATATAGATTAAACAACCATGGAGACATTACACACCCCTGTTTGACACCTTTATTGATATCAAACCAGGCTGTAAGATCCCCATTTACTCTGACACTAGCAGTGCTTTCTGTGTACAGCGATGTAATTGCCGTGATCAGTTTTGTGTTTATTCCATATTCCGACAATATTTCCCACAGTTTACCTCTATCTACGCGATCATATGCTTTTTGCAAATCGACAAACGCACAGAAGAGTTTACGGTTTTCTTCATATATATTTAACCTTATGTCAGTTGTTATATAATATTTGAAGACTACAGGGGAAAAACAAGGAATGTCAGTAGGAGGTTAATTTGAGTAAATTGAGAATAAAGCTAATCAAAGTCTATACATTTCTTAGCAATTAGCAACCGATTATCTGGCCATAGTCGATGACACACATGATTTTTTAATATGAAAATTTTACTGTGGATAGATACGTACAAATGCCGCTAGATGGCATTATTATATTTATTTTGAATTTTAACTGACATTCCTTGTTTTTCCCCTGTAGTCTTCATTTGTGGTAGCATGTAATTGGCCTTGTTTTGTTGTCTCTGTGTGTTTATATTCATCATATTTCATACCCAAGTTAAACATTTATACTTTGTTCTACTATACTTTTAAACCGATCGCTTTTTAAGCGGTCACATTTAGATTTTTAGATTTAAAACACGTCTTAATGCGCCCTTGAGGTGATTACATCACAAAAATGGCGCTTTAAAAGTTACCATATTATTATTATTATTATTATACTGTAATTGCTGTTTGTTACCCTCAATAATAAAAAATTAAAAATAAAATAAAGATAAAACAATTCCCCTAGATCAGGAACCAAGCGTTCTACCCTTAATTTTTTTTCACTGATTAAATTATCTTTGTCAAGAGGTGACGCGCGTATCCCTTGATGTAACTTTGCGTACCCCTGGGGGTACGCATTCCTCTTACCCTAGCCCACCACCCAGTTCAATGATATATATTTACCTCCATCAATCCAACCACCCCAATGAGACGGCCAATCGTTGTGACGTATGCCAAGTTCACACCGACCATGGAGAACAGCGAGTGAACCTAAAAATAATCAAAACAAAAATATAAGTAATAGCCTCAAAACCAGTGAATAGGAAATAATATAAAACAAATATATAGGGCGTTTTTTTTAGAGGTTTGGTTTTTAAACTGGCAACATTGTTTCTACAGACTGTCAATTTGACAGTAGACAGTTGATTTGTAGTCAGTACGTTTTGCCATTTCACCATGAATAGACTGACGTCAGAACAGCGCTTGCAAATTGTGCAAATTTATTTTGAAAATCATGGTTCGATGCGCCAAACTTATCGTGCACTACATCCATTTTATGGTCTACATAATCGTCCATCCGAGCAAGTTATTCGGAAGACCATGGATCGTTTTCGCACCACGTACACTCTAGCGGATAATACGCATCCACAAAGATGACAGTTGTCGAAAATTTGACTTCACGATTGCACTTCATTCGAGCTAGCCGTGGCGCTCATATGCCCGAAATCATATTTAAACAATTATGGCATAAAATTATCTATTAAATAAAGCCAATATCATAGACATTAAAATTATTTTAATGTGTTTTTTTTTTTTTCATTTTGAATATGTATTGTATTATACAAGTTGGGTTTTATTTTGGATATGAAATATGAAAAATATAGGTTTTCAGCTTAGATCTGAACTCTGTTGGATCATTTATGCAACTAAGGTATGAAGGGAGATTGTTCCAAGCTGATGGGCCGGCTACTGCAAAGGCTCGATTCCCGAAATTTGTACTAGGGCAACGCTTCGGCTCAACTAATCTTCCTATTGCAGAGGAGTTCGCCGAGCGAAGTGTGGATTTCCTTGAATTTAGGCTGTCCGTTATACAGAGTTGGGATGTATAACTTGGTGCTATTCAATGTAGCACTTGCTTAATATTACAGGATCTGTGAATCTCTCTGTTAGGTATCCTGTCTCTAAGGGTTCTACCGATAGATCGCAATGTTTTACCTTCATTAAGTTCTCCAAACGAGTACAAACAAGTATTCTCCAAACATAATTCCGTATGTTACTTTCAAAAGCGAAGTCTTCTCCAAGTTTAGTTCTCCAAACAAGTCCTAATTCGGTATGTTACCTTCAAAAGAGAAGTCTTCTCCAAGTTAAGTTCTCCAAACAAGTCCTAATTCAGTATGTTACCTTCAAAAGAGAAATTTTCTCCAAGTTACGTTCACCAAACAAGTCCTAATTCAGTATGTTACATTCAAAAGAGAAGTCTTCTCCAAGTTAAGTTCTCCAAACAAGTCCTAATTCAGTATTACCTTCAAAAGAGAAGTCTTCTCCAAGTTAAATTATCCAAACAAGTCCTAATTCAATTCAAGAAGAAGATGCCTTTTCCCAGTTGAGTTCTCCAAACAAGTCCTAATTCAGTATAACCTTCAAAAGAGAAGTCTTCTCCAAGTTAAATTATCCAAACAAGTCCTAATTCAATTCAAGAAGAAAGCCTTTTCCCAGTTAAGTTCTCCAAACAAGTGATTCATGATTTAATTGTATCTCAATAGAGACGAAGATGCAAATTGGAAACTGAATATGGATGATCAAGGTGTTTACAGGACTTATGACCTGTCATTGGTTGGGTTAAGCGCACGCTTTATGTAATTACAACATTCCCCATTCCACCTTTCTTTATAATGTGTAATTACATAAAGCGTGCGCTTAACCCAACCAATGACAGGTCACAAGTCCTGTAAACACCTTGATCAACCATATTCAGTTTCCGATTTGCATCTTCGTCTCTATTGAGATACAATTAAATCATGAATTGATAACCCACGGCGGGTGAAATCCAGTATTCGTATACAAGTATAAGTATACATTCACAAAAAAAAATTACCTTCAAAAGAGAAGTCTTTTCCGAGTTAAGTTCTCCAAACAAGTCCTAATTCAGTATGTTACCTTCAAAAGAGAAGTCTTCTCCGAGTTAAGTTCTCCAAACAAGTCCTAATTCAGTATGTTACCTTCAAAAGAGAAGTCTTCTCCAAGTTAAGTTCTCCAAACAAGTCCTAATTCAGTATGTTACCTTCAAAAGAGAAGTCTTCTCTACGAGCTGGAAGGGAGCAGGGTCGATACGGCAGCAATAGCCCTCCCCGGTGTTGTCTCTCATGCGCATGAAGTCGGCAGAAACCGCCATCTCTGCCTGCTCCCAGGCACGCTGCTCAGCTGGTGACATGTCGCACACTCGTTCACCGGGCTAGACACACCACAAGTTTGAAATATTACAATTGCCTGATCACTGCACAATCACATCGCTGTACACGAAAAGCACAGCTAATCTCAAAGTAAATGGAGATCTTACAGCCTGGTTTGATATCGATAAAAATGCATGGTTATGTAAACTGCCTGCGTTCTGCCAGTAGGTACTTATGGTCTTGAAACTGTTACATTGTCCAAACAAAGTGCCGAGAAACTACGAGTGACGCAAAGAGCCATGGAAAGAGCCATGTTAGGAATAAGCCTAAGACACAGAGTCAGAAACGATACGGTGAGAGAAAAACACAGGTCACTGACATCATCCACCGGGTGGCGACTCTAAAATGGCAATGGGCAGGTCACGTAGCTAGAAGCTCAGATGAGAAATGGAGAAGAAGACTGCTGACTTGGAGACCGTGGACGGCAAAAAGAAGCGTGCAGGGCGACCGCAACTACGGTGGAAGGATGATCTGAACAGACACGTCGGAATAATCTGCACAGGAGAGAGTGACATGGAAGCGAATGGAGGAGGCTTTTGTCCAGGAGTGGACGGGTATAGGCTGAGGAAAAAGAAGAAGAAGATGTAAACTTTAGACCAGTGCTTGAAGGAGGGATATATGCCGCTCAATTGGAGGAGAGCAGTAATCATGCCTCTGTACAAAGGAAAAGGGTCACGTACGGAATGTGGAAACCACCGAACTATTAGAATATAAGTGTAAAGACTATGGCAGAATTTTAATAGAAATAGTAAGAAATATGATGAGTGACAATGTTTGGGATGTGCAAGGAGCCTTTATGAATGGCAGAGAATCTATGGATCAAAATTTTACACTTCGAACATTGACAGAGATGTTTCTGGCCAAAACCCACAAACTTTTCTCTGCGTTTGTCGATTAGCAAAAAGCATATATGATTGGGATGATTAAGTGAAATTTTTGGGATGATGAAGTAACAATGGATGGTTACTTACCAGCTGCACTTTCTTGTATATGGAGGGGGAACGCGGCAAAGAGAGGGGGGTTGGTGGAGGAGAGTATTCGCCACCAACTCCGTTGCCATCTGCGCCAGGGGTCAATGCTCCGCTCTCGGGATCAGGATTCACGTCCTGCAGCGTCGTGGACTTCTTGAAAATGGCATCGAATGCCATGCGAATTCTGAAACATTAATAAAAAAATCATACATAATAAAATCAAACTGGGGTTCAAACTGTCAGTAAGGTCGCAGCGAGTCACATCTTGCTGGAGGGTGTAATTCTATAAAATGCTGCGAAACGTCCAACTCGTTAACATCCCTATCGCAAACCCCGGGCAATCAAATCAAATCAAATCAGTTTATTTTCTCAAAAGATATTACAAACAACAATTATAGTATAAGGCATATATTGAGAACAGGTAAAACATAAAAATATATAATACCAGGAACGCATGAGAGATGGTTCGACATTAGGAATACATAATACTCTCCAAAGTCAAGAGTATTTGTCTTCTGAACGTACTTTCACGAATATGAAAGACATCGATCTCCAAAGCGATCATGTTCAGCAGTTTGATTGCTCTCCCCACCGGCATCACCAGAGGCAGGTTGGTTCTGCATGCTGGGAGATAAAACAGTCTGTGCTGACGCTGTCGAAGTTAACCACCCGGAACATAAAGATGGACAGCCTCCAAGATGACGGAATTCTCAAAGAATCCCCTGATAAGTCTGAAGAAATGGGTAAGTGTGCACCCATCCCTTCTTATCTGTAAACTATTGATCCCCAGCATGCCCAAGAGGAATATGGGATATGGGATAAAGCCACGGATAGCTACCAAACTCCCTCATGTAGAGATATCTCAGAAATCTTTTCTGAACCCTCTCTAACATGAGCGAGTATCTCGCCTCGTGGGGACACCATATCACCGAACCACACTCGAGCTGGCTCCGGACCAATGAGTTATACAATTCGCAAAACATAGGGATTCTTGAAAACTCTACCAGTTCGGAGAATAAATCCCAACATTTTCACATATTCTCTCGATGTGAGTATGGAAAGTCAGCCTACTTTCATAAACAATACCAAGATCCTTTATCATTGAAACACGCTTAAGTTGCTGGTTATGCATTTTGTATCTATAATAAACAGTACACAATGCTCTCGTAAATGATAAAATTACGCACTTAGAGATATTAAAATTTATTTGATTGGTTTCACTCCAGCGGACGATATTATTCACATCTGACTGGAGATGAAGGCAATCTTCGTGGCTCTTTATCTCACGGAATAATTTAAGATCATGTGCAAATAAAATAAATTTCGAACATTTTATAACCCTCGCGATATCATTAATGAAGATGGTGAAGAGGAGTGGACCAAGGTTTGAGCCCTGTGGCACTCCGGAATATACGGGAAAAAGTGCAGATTGAAATATACCCTATGAAGCAAACTGTTTCCTCTCCCTCAGGTAGCTAATAAAAAATATAACCAACTTAGAAGAGAAACCAATTTCCCACAGCTTTCGCAGAAGTACATCATGGTTGCGGTATCTTGACTCGTACTCTGGCACTCCGGTATGGCCGTACCCTAAATGAACCAGATGGCGGCCAAGATAGAACCCATGTCAACTGGATCAAGTAATCTGGTCTCTACATCATGACCTGAAATGAATTTTATCCTGGTAAACAAGACATACCTTGTTTCAGCTCCGGTGACGGTGCTGTAAACCGATGGATGAGGAAGTGGTGTGGTTGGTGTGCTGGCCGTGCTGGAGATCACAGGCCGCATCAGAGTGAAGGAGTTCGTCTTCTTCAGAATGGACTTGGGGCGGAAGAGAGCACCTATATAACAAACTTAATTTAGTACAAAAAAAAACAAAATAACTATGTAATGAAAAAATCTGTTTTCTAGAAGTTTTATTATATTTTATAGTAATGACATGTTTTTCCTTGCTAGGGTGTCATCAAATGCCTTCCATTTTTCTGGCTCCTCGTGTGGCCGACATTTAATATATGATTGATTTGATCATGACATATTTTACTCAGTCTTCCTCTATTTCTTGGTCCGTTTAGTTAAGAAGTTATTTCCTTATAAATAAACAGGGTTCCATTACCAGGAATGAGTCCCGACTGATCTGTGCTGGTGACAGAAGAACCGTGATGAAGAATCGGAGACTGTGGTACTTGCAACCTCAAGATGTCGGGAGCTGGAGAGACCTAAAGTGAAGATATCGTTGATTCAAAATAATGAAATGCAGGCTCGTTAATTAGATTAGATACATTATTAGAGTTGTCATATAACGCAGAACCTTAACCTCTCAGGATATTAATCAAATCAAATCAGTTTATTTCATCAATAGACATTACAAAATTAATTTTAAGGCATCTATTGAGAACAGGTAAAATAATATATTGTGTATAGTTTACTACCAGAAACGCATGAGAAATGGTTCGACATTAGGAAGACAGGATACTCTCCAGAATTAAGAGTATTTGCCTTCTGAACGTACTTTCACTAATATGAAAGACGTCGATCTCCGAGGAGACCGCGCTCAGCAGATTAATTGTTCTTCTCACCGGTGTCAACAGAGGCAGGTTGGTTCTGGCGGCCGGTAGGTAAAACAATCTATGCTGTCGCTGTCGGAGATATCTATCAGGGACAAAAAGCCGAACACCCTCAGGCACGGCCGAGGTCTCGAAATGTCCCCTGAGTGATATAAAGAAATGGGTTATGAGATGCCCATCTCTTCGAAGCTGCAGAGAGTTGGCCCCAAGCATTCCCAAAAGAAATGCCGTGGGATAGAGCCACGGATAGCTACCATACTCCTTCATGTAGAGATACTCAGAATTTTTTTCTGAACCCTCTCCAGCATAACGGAATATCTCGCCTCGTGAGGACTCCATATCACAGAACCACTCTGCTCCGAACCAATGTGTTGTATAGGACTCTGAGCACAGGACTCTGGACTCTGAGGATCCCTGAAAACTCTTCCGTTCACTTTTCTACTTCACTTTTTCAGTTTGTGAAACATGCAACTAGCCGATAAATTATTTAATTTTATGTACACCAATAGATGTCGCTGGTAGTCCAAATTTTGGCATAATTGGGGAGTAGGCTAATTAGCCAAAGTAATGAGCCCCAAGCATTAGGCCATATGCTATCTATCGGATTTTACCTCGAATCTTGATGGTCTTCGCGTTCTTCTCTTCTGCTCTTCGCGCGCTTTCTCCGCTGCTTCCTGCAGCTTCTGAGCTGCCACCTTGAGAAAAAAATTACAATGAAAATGGGAATTATTGATGATTCAAAGACAAGTCTTACTCTAAATTTTAGACTTCCCAAGAGGGGCCAGCCTGATTACAGAAACAGATAAGGTCTAAAAGAAGAAGAAGAAGAAAATATTGATTCTGTGACATGCGATAAGTAACTAATCTATCGCCATTTTATTGTCGCGTGAATTCTACACGACTCTTTGGTCTAGACCAAAGACAGTGTGACAATCACACTGCCTTCGCCGTGAATTGAATCCGGGACTTTTGGCATGGCAGTCAAAGCACTAACCACTCGGCCACGAAGATCACGATGATCCTCTCATTATTTTGTTCCTTCCTTATCTTCTTCTTCCTCAGCCTATTCCCGTCCACTCCTGGACAAAAGTCTCGTCCATTTGCTTCCATGTCACTCTGTCTTGAACAGACTGCATCCAGGTTATTCCGACATGTCTGTTCAGATTATCCTTCCACCGTAGTTGCGGTCGCCCTGCACTTCTCTTTGCCGTCCACGGTCTCCAAGTCAGCAGTCTTCTCATCCATCTTTCGTCTGAGCTTCTGGCTACGTGACCTGCCCGTTGCCATTTTAGAGTCGCCACCCAGTGGATGATGTCCGTGACCTTTGTTTTTCCTCTCACTGTATCGTTTCTGACTCTGTCTCTTAGGCTTATTCCTAACATGGCTCTTTCCTTCCTTATAACAGCCATTTACCAATATTTCTTCATCCATGCATTCTATTTGTACTTACTAACTATAACGTCAGTTAGGCAATCCATAAAAATGTATAATTTGTTTCCAAGCTGTAGTTTTTATCATCAGTTTTATTGAAGGAACTTTCAAAGAAATGTCACTGACCTGGAGTCTTCTCTCCCTGCCCACGTGCTTGTCTATTAACCGAACCAGTTCGCCACGCTGCACAGACCCAAGGAGGACCATGGAATTCGGACTATCCACAAGCGGCAGGCTGCGAATACCCTGGAAAACCATAAAATCAAGTAATCGGTCATCAATTATTTTAATAAATAGAAAACCACCTTTTTTTTAGATAAACTTAAGGTGTTAGTGTCGCTAGACGCAAATGGCAGTGGATCGGTCACACTCTGAGACGGAACCCAGCCTGCATCGCTCAGGGTGCACTAGACTGGTCCCCTATGGGGGGAAAGAAAAAGCAAGGCAGACCTAGAGCCACCTGGAGAAGAACCCTGCAGGACGATGTTAAGGCGGCAGGACTCACTTGGGATGATGTTAGGCATCAGGCATGCGATAGAGTCGGGTGGAGAAGGTTCCTTGAGGCCCTATGCACCATGGAGGTGTGACAGGACAAAAAGAAGAAAGAAGAAGAAGGTGTTAATGACATAATGACGAATTTTTCCACTTTTCAGTTTATTTTTCTCATATGCTTCAAAGGCTTACACCTTCATCATTGGGAGAATGATATAAACTTTGTTAACTGAGTTTATATCATTCTCCCAATGATGAAGGTGTAAGCCTTCAAAACATATCGAGAAAAATAAACTCAAAAGTGGAAAAAATAGTGTTTTAAATCATAAAAAATTAGTCATACTTCATTTTTTGATTTGCAGACATGTTTGAGTCCTTCTTCGATTCACAAATTTTAACAATTATACTTAAATACTAAAAAGGGGTGAAGTTATGTCTAAGGGTGGGGATATGTTTTAAATAATAAGGATTTAGGGAGGAATAACAGGAACATTTCAACAGGATTAATATGTATGCAAATCAAAATAAGTGTTGTGAAAATACAATATGTTATTCTTTGTATTTAATCAATCAATCATATCTGTTTATTTTCTCAAAATATATTACAAACAAAATTAAAGTTTAAGACATCTATTGAGAACAGGTAAAATATAATATATAATACCAGGAACGCATGAGAGATGGTTTGACTTTAGGAAGACAAGATACTCTCTAAAGTCGAGACAGACGCCATGAAAGTCTAGAGGACAAGAATAAAGTTGGTAAGCGTACAGAGACAGTGTGCCCTTAGAGTTTCCACTGCATACCGGACAGTGTCTGAGGAGGCATCACTCGCGTTTGGGACAATACTCCCAGTGGATCTGTTGGCAATGGAGAGGAAGATGAAATACGAGGAAACACCATAAGAGCTAGCCAGAGAAGCAACCATGGAAACATGGCAAACAAGATGGGATGCCACAGCGATGGGCCGATGGACGCACAGGATCATAGGCCACATAAAACTGTGGTTCTATAGAAAACATGGTTACCTGAGCTTCCATCTCACTCAACTGCTGAGCAACCATAGCTGTTTTTGCCACTATCTTAATAGGATAAAAAAGGAGGAAACACCAGCATGCCACCATTGCCCCGCTGAAGTGGACGATGCAGAGCATACAATATTCCATTGCCCGGCCTGGCACGATAGTAGACAGACACTTAAAAACTCTTTGGGAATCAGGGTGTCTGTTGAAAACATGGCACAGACAAAGCTCTTTGACAGCCAAGCGTGGATGGTATTTGCCGACTACGTTATCGGCACAAAAGAGGAAGCGTGCGAGAAGGCTGGAGGAACCAGCCACTAGCGCACCTAACCGACCAACGGACTGATGGATCCTTACATCTACTAGTTCATAAGAGACATATACTGAGACAACGATGAAGTGGAAGTAAACAGGTGATGATGCTCTAATGCAAGAAGTCAATGCGTAAAAGCAGTTACCGGAGGGCAAGTGTATGATAGGCAGAGGGGGTGGGTTTTAGTCAGTAGGAATCTGACTTAACCCTATTTGGCATGGATCATAGGGAGTCACATGAAAGAGTCTCATGAAAGAAAAAAAAATTAGGCTTATGTCCTAACCTAACCTAAAAATTGTGTTAGTGAAGATTTCAAAGGGTGTAGTGTCTAATTCAAAATGGCGGCAGAATGAAGAGTGATTTCACCTTGTTTTCCTTGAGGATATCCTTGAGCTGTTGATAAGTGATCCCGTTCCAGATGTACTTGATGTTTCTCTCCATGAAGTCCTCCACGTTCATGTTGTACATGCCTGGAATATATTGTTTTAGACTATCAAATAGCTATCAAATCAAATCAAATCCGTTTATTTCATCAACAGACATTACAAATTTTATTTTTAAGGCATCTATTGAGAACAGGTAAATAATCTATTGTGTATAGTATACTACCAGAAACGCATGAGAGATGGTTCGACATTAGGAAGACAGGATACTCTCCAGAATTTAGAGTATTTGCCTTCTGAATGTACTTTCACTAATATAAAAGACGTCGATAACATATACTTTTTTTACCATTCTTTCCATGTATCCAAACCATCTTAATGATCCTTTCATTATTTTGTTCATAACACCATCATTCGCACCGCATTCACTTCTTATATTTTCTGTTGGAGACACTCTATCATATAGTATATTGCGACATTATATCATATATTGCGACATTCTATCATACACACGTTTGTCTAAGAGATCTCATTTCTACTGAATTTATTATACTTTCATCCTTTTTTTGCCAGTCCCATTTTGGCTTTTTTGGATAGGTTTTTGTTTGCGATGACAACTTTAAGTGCACCATTCACTTTGTTGCCTGCCCCAACCCTTCTTTCAATATCCCTCTCCACTCGCCCATCTCTTGTTAACATACTATCCAAATACACAAACTCATCTACTTGCTCCAAATTTTCACCATTCACGCTAATGTTGCAGACTGTCATGATTTCTTCTTTTTCAAAAATCATTACCTTGGACTTATTTGCATTCATCATCAGATCATTTCCATCATGATCAGATCTAGAAATGTAAATGATCTTAAATACTAACCAGTGTGTCCGGACAGCAGATCAGGCAGGTAAGGGAGCTTCTTGATGAGAATGATGGAGTCATAGGCGCTGGGCTGCAGCAGAGCGGCCACCGCATTAGCCACGAGGACAGCCGTGACGAGAGGGACCACGTGTGTGACCTGTCCCGTCATCTCCAGCACGATCACGGCTACGGAGACGGTGTGCGTAACTGCTCCAGATACAGCGGCAGCACCAACGCATGCGTAACCACCTAAACGTATATGAAAATTCAACTAAAATTTTATTGCTCTATATAAAGGGTCATCCAATAAGGTCAGGTCGATGTTGAAATGAAATAAAATAAGCTGTATACTCGTATAAGGAATTTACAAAATTCTTTTTTTGATTTTTATTTTTTTTCTATGAAAGATTTTTAAATCCAAACCCTACAAAAGCAAATAAACAAAACATTGTCTTAAAACAAAATATTGTCTGTTAATCGAGAAGGTACAGAAAAAGTTCTTACGCTTTCCGTACCTCAAAAAAAACGGTCAGCACGGACAGCCGATGAAGATAATCCAAGCTCTTGTTCTGATACTGTAAAACATATTTATACCTGGAAGGATGGGAGAGACGTATCCTCCATAACGAAGGCCCATCGGGAAGGTAGCATGAACCAGTTCTCCCACGATGCGACCAAGTCCGGCTCCTATCTTGAACACGGGAATAAAGATACCGGCCGGAACGGGAATCGTAGATGCAACGATCGTCAGAAAAAACTGAAACAAAACACAAGAGATCAGACATCACGGTGACATAACTAACTAACTAACTAACTAACCATCACGCCGTTTCTCCGAAGGGGTAGGCAGAGGGGATGGATCACCACATTGTTCTATCCTGGCATTATTCTCGCGCCTCTTCTACATTCACACATCGTGACATGCACGCTCGTCGATTGTTCCTACTTCAAACATGGCTGTCTTTCAGTAATTGATTAATTTGGTCATGCCATGTCTTCCTTGGCCTTCCTCAACTAGATAAATAGAGATAAAGCTAAATTAACGGCACGGCTTACAAATTTGACGGTGGTCGTAAGAATGGTGGGTGCTGGCTGAGCACTTTTTTACACCGTGCGCACAAAACTACAGTAGTAAGTTTTTGTGTTGCTCTTGGCCCAGAAAACCATGCCACCTGCATCTATGAACCTGTTCTTGAAATGAGCTGACAAAATATAAAAACAGATTTGTTTTAATTTCGATAAATTGAAAGATTTATTTTACAGACCGTTTATAAATTAAATAATGCTTTTACTTTTGAATTATTTTCTCTAAAATCGCATCTATTTTGGCATAGTAATCCCAAAAGTGCCGGCAACCAAATGTTTAAAGTGAAACTTACAGTAGAAACTACAAATGCTGTTAGGCTGACGAAGACTCCGGAATGCGGAGTGGTCCAGTGTTTCAGAATCTCCGCCTGATCTGCAGGGAGATGGTCCGCTGTCCAGGTAAAGTTGGCAAACAGGCTCATCACCTGAAACAAGATTTTAGAACTTCGTGAAACCACTTCTGAAGGGAGAACAGATATGCTAAAATTTTGAAAGCCGAAAATCCAGATTATCAAAAAAAATACATTTTAAAATCCAAAGTAGCTAAAATTTTGTCAATCCTTAATCCATAGTGCCTAAAATTTAAACACAGACAATCTAAAATCCAAATAATGCATAATTTGGACAATTTAAAATCCAGATAACCCTAAAAACCTTACAATGGAAAATATAGATAATGCAAAATTACAAACTTTAACACATAAATAACTAAAATTTTGATATTCAAAATCTTCTTCTTCTTCTTCTTTTAGACCTTTGGTCTGTTCCTGTAATCAGGATGGCCTCTTTTGGGAGGTCGACTCCCAGTTATCCTTCCATCTCTTTGGTGGTCTTCAGCAGTGGTCCGTCCTATTTATAAACACCTGGAGTTCTGGTATCTAGTATAATTTTCAAGAATATTTAATAAAAAACATCTGGCTTTCTAAACATTGGATCCAGTAGAGAGTGTTTGCTGTTGGCGCATATTAGAAAACCGACCTGTTCATGTGTGGTGAGATCCCCAGCAATGTATTTCCCGAGTCCCATCGGGAAGGTGATGCTGGCAATGAATAGCGCTATCAGACCAGGATATAAAAAGCGGCTGAAATAATAATTAAAACTTAAATTAGATACTGTCCATCATCATTGGAAGTGCTATTGCTGGGAAGACACTACGTGATTGTGTAAGGAACACCACAATCCAAGAGGATAAAAATGTACTAGGTTTTCCCTATGTTTAGAATGAAGGATGAAGCAGACCTTCAAATTAAATCAAATCAGTTAACTAACTAACTAACTAACCATCACGCCATCTTTCTGAAGGGGTAGGTAGAAAGAATGGACTGCCACACTTTTCTTTCCTTACATATTTCTCTCGCATCCTCAATTTCATACATCGTGTCATGCACGCGCGTCGATTTCTCTGACTCCTCACATGGCCGACATTCAATATTTGATTTATTTGATCGTGCCACGTTTTCCTCGGTCTTCCTCTATTTCTGGTTCCATTTACATCATTCACATACAATTTTTTTACCATTCTTTCTTCATTCATTCTTTCCATATGTCCAAACCATCTTAATGATCCTTTCATTATTTTGTTCATGACACCATCATTCGCACCGCATTTACTTCTTATATTTTCATTCGACACTCTATCATATACAGAGTATATATACACATTCGTCTAAGAGATCTCATTTCTACTGCATTTATTCTACTTTCATCCTTCTTTTACCAGTTCCATGCTTCGCTTCCATACATAAGGACAATAAATTAATTGAGAGACAGGATTCCATCAAATCAGTTTATTTTCTAAAACTTAAGTTCAAGGCATCTATTGAAAACAGGTAAAATATAATATATATTATAATATCAGGAACGCATGAGACATGGTTCTACTTTAGGAAGACAAGATATTCTCTAAAGTCAAGACTATTTGTCTTCTAAACGTACTTTCATTAATATTAAAGAAGTCGATCACCGTTATCACCAGAGGCAGGTTGGTTCTGACGGCCGGTAGGTAAAACAATCTATGCTGTCGCTGTCGGAGATATCTTTCAGGGACAAACAGCCGAACACACTCCAGCTCGGCCGAGTTCTCGAAATATCCCCTGAGTAATTTAAAGAAAAGGGGTTGATGCCCATCTCTTCGAAGCTGCAGAGAGTTGGTCCCAAGCATTCCCAAAAGAAATGCCGTGGGATAGAACCACAGATAGCTATCATACTCCCTCATGTAGAGATACCTCAGAAATTTACTAAATTTACAAAATGTACTAGGTTTCCCCTGTTTATAGAACGAAGGATGAGGCAGACCTTCAAATTAAATCAAATCAGTTTATTTTCTCAAAAGATATTATCAAACAAAACTTAAGTTCAAGGCATCTATTGGCGGACGATCGAAGTGTGCGCGGGAGATGCCTATTGGTGGCGATGAGGTTCGCAACCCATCACACCGCGTCTCCCGCGGGGCGAAAAGAGAAGGATGGAGTGCCGCATCAGTAAAAGTGTGACAGTCCATTCTTTCTGCCTACCCTTTCGGGGAGACGGCGTGATGGTTAGTTAGTTAGTTATCTATTGAAAACAGGTAAAATATAATATACTCGTATAATACCAGGAACGCATGAGAGATGGTTCTACTTTAGGAATACAAGATATTCTCTAAAGTCAAGACTATTTGTCTTCTGAACATACTTTCATTAATATTAAAGACGTCGATCTCCGAGGAGATCATGTTCAGCAGTTTGATTGCTCTAACCACCGGTATCACCAGAGACAGTTTGGTTCTGGCAGGCGGTAGATAAAACAATCTACGCTATCGCCGTCGAACATATTTATCGGGAATAAAAAGACCAACTTTCTCCAGTACGGCCAAGTAACTAACTAACTAACCATCACGCCGTCTCTCCGAAGAGATAGGCAGAAAGAATGGACTGCCACAATTTTCTTTCCTGACATATTTATCTCGCTTCCTCAACATTCATACATCGTGTCATGCACGCGCGTGGATTTCTCTGACTCCTCACGTGGCCGACATTCAATATTTGATTAATTTGATTGTGCCAAGTTTTTTTCGGTCTTCCTCTTTTTCTAGTTCCATTTACATCCTGAATATTTACATGTTTTACCATTCTTTCCATGTGTCCAAACCATCTTAATGATCCTTTCAATATTTTGTTCATAACACCAATTAAGATTCATCTAAAGATTAGGGTTATAAGAAACCCATCTCTTCGAAGCTGTAGAGAGAGTTCACCTGGAAAATAATGTAAAACAACTCACTTTTTCTGCAGAAATTTGTTGATTCTTTTGCTGTTTCTCATACTGATTACATACTGCCGATGTAACCACACATAAGCGGCACCAATCAGTCCGGATATAACGCTGCAAAACCAAAAAAAAAACCTAGGTTAGGTAAAATAATTTCACAAATACAGTACACTCCCAATTTTCCGGGATGGATGGTAAAAAAAAATTCCGTACAATCAATTTCCCAGTTAATCCGAAACAAACCAATAATAGGAACGCATTAGAGATGGTTCGACATTAGGAAGACAAGATACTTTCTAAAGTCGAGAGTATTTGTCCCCTGAACGTTCTTTCAATAATATGAAAGACGTCGATCTCCGAGGAGACCGCATTCAGCAGACTAATTGCTCTTCCCACCGGTGTCACCAAGAGCCAGAGGCAGATTGGTTCTGGTGGCCGGTAGAGAAAACAATGCTGTCGGAGAAATCTATCAGGGACAAAAAGACCAACACCGTCTAGCACGGCCAAGTTCTCGAAAAATCGCCTGATTAATTTAAAGAAATGGGTAATGAGATGCCCATGTCTTCGAAGCTGTGGTTCCAAGCATTCCTAAAAGAAATGCTGTGAAGCGACTATACATCATAGCGCTCTCAGTCTAGTTGGGATCAGTGGAGGTAGAAGCCAGTTAACAAAGTTTTCGACCAGAGTAAGGAGAGTCTTTTCTGTGAAACTCATTTTCATTTACGTTGGAACAAAGAATTGTCGTCAAGTTTGACATTACTTTTTGAACTAACCATAGACTTGATTATCCGGGGATTAGTTAAATTATTTAAAGGGGACGTTCAACTCTATGGCATCCTTTGAGCGGTGTCCACTCCAGAACGCATCTACCCCATTGGTTGTCGTTCTTCAACAAGTCTCTCAAGAGTCTACCAAATTTTTAGATATTTATATTATATTGCTTAATCCAAAAACCATGTCATGAAGAATGATGAATTACCCCATGATTGCGAATACTATGAGTTCTTGAGGGTCAAATGGAAAGTCCATGGCGAAGTTGGTGGGGAACATGGCCGTCACCGTGTGGGCTCCTCCTGTCCATACGGCGAGCAGGCGAAACACCTGACGAAACACAAAAACAAAATTAAATTGGACTGTTACAATCTTGAAATAACTCTCTACATCCATACAAGCATAGAATAGGAACAAGAAATAAAAAAAAGCCGACGAAAACGTGACACGATCAAATCAATCAAATATTAAATTTCGACTAATTTACGTGACAATAAAATGGCGATAGATTAGCTGCCTATCACATGTCTCTAGAATCTTCAAACGAATCTGTTGTATACAAAAAAAATCTATGTATGAATATATTGAATATTGAGGAAGCGAGAGAACTATGTCTTAAAAGAATAGGGTGGCAGTCCATTATTTCTGCCTACACCTTCGGAGAGACAGTGTGAAGGATAGTTAGTTACATACCTCATATTTATTATTTATTTAATTTGATCAAGCCACGTTTTCCTCGGTTTTTCTTTACTTTCTGTTCCTTTCACATTGTTAACTTATGTAATTTTACATAAAGTATGTAAAATTGCATAATTCTTTGACTAACTAATTAACTAATTAAACATCAAGGCGTGATAGTCAACATCGAGGGGACATGAAAGAAGAAGATGATCAGATATTACTCACAGTAGCACCGCAGACCGCAGCAAAGAACCCTCTCCAATAATTCCTCACAGCGAAATAAACCGTAGTTACCTCAATGGAGAATAGGACACCTGAAATATATAATATTATTATATTAACCACTTGAATACCGTAAGGCCACTAGTGGCCGCTAAGTAGGCGCACCACCAATACTGTGAGGTCACTTTGTATTAAAAATTATTCCAGTAGGAATTTTAACATTTTTTTTTTGGGGCTAGCGACATCTATACACTATCTCTGAAAGAAAAATGAACCTTTTGACGTTGGTCGATCTTATTGAAAAATGGATTTTTGTAGAAGTCGAGCACTAGGGTTACCACTTATGGTAAGATTGATATAAAGGATCAAAAGGATATCAATTGAAAGAATTAAATTTCAAGTGATAATAGACAAGAACTGATACGGCATACTTTCATTCTTTAATGTTTGCTTTCAATAATTTTTTTTTTATAAAAATGTAAAAATTATGTAAAAATTATATTTATTTATGCTTGTGACCAAATGTAAAAATCAAATATACGAAATTTCGATAATGCAACTTGAAAAATTTAAACTTGATATATCATTTTATAGGTAAACTTATTGAATAATTTCTTCAATATTATTTTTAAGTTCTTGCTGGTTAAGTGCCTAATTACAGCTAATTTAAAAAATGGTGGATACGTGTAACATAAATTAAATAAACACAAAAGTCCGGATCGTCCATGTCAAGATGTGCAACATCGAAAAAAACATTATGTGCTAAATTAAAAAAACGGTGGATTCATGGAACATAAATTAAATTGACAATATGTGCACCATCTAAAAATAACATTTTGTGTTCAATTATTTTTATTTTGTTATTTTATTTTATATTGTATATATTTTATATTTTATATTGTATTTTATCTTATTTGTTTTAAATTTATTTTGTGGGTGTTGGACGATCGAAGTGTGCGCGGGAGACGCCTATTGGTGGCGATGAGGTTCGCAACCCATCACACCGCGTCTCCCGCGGGGCGAAAAGAGAAGGATGGAGTGTCGCATCAGTAAAAATGTGACAGTCCATTATTTCTGCCTACCCTTTCGGGGAGACGGCGTGATGGTTAGTTAGTTAGGTAAACTTAAAACATAATGCATTAAATCCATTAGCCCTATTTATTTTAAATAATTAAAAAAACAAGCGGTATGCGAGTGTTCCTAAGATTAAAACATCACGGTACTAAAACGGTTAATGTAAAAAAAAATTAACAAATTTTCAATTCTACAAGTCTAACAAACCGAAGATCCTACCTCCGATTGGAGCAGCGAAGCAAGAGCCGACCCCCACAGCGCAGGCTGCCGCGAGCATCTCACACGTTCTCGACTCGTTTTCGTAGATTCCTTGGAAGGAAGTCACCAACTTACTGAGCAGCGATGCCACCATTGACCCAATATGGACAAAAGGACCCTAGAAACGCAAAAAACAATGTATTTGTGGGGTTAACAAACCATGCAGGACTTTGAGACCACACGAGTGGAGGCAATGGACTCAGACTGCTGTACCAGCATATTACAATGGCGAAATACATTGCATGGACAATCAAAACACCTGACACAATAGATTCTCAGCCTAACGAAGCCGATGACCGAAGGAGACCGTGTGCGAAAAATGATAAATCAGGGCCCGGTTTCATACAAAAGGTTACTAGAGATTGTCCGGCAGATTATCGTGTGCAAAGGAAGCAAAACATATAAAAGCCATACAGCCAACCACTCTACAAGTCAGTCATTATCGCGACTTCTAACCGACACGAGTCTACGTTATCAAGTCTACGTCACGAGGGATCTCGGACTCTCTCCCGCCGATCTACGAATCCACTCTACTACGTCACGCAGCTTCTGGCGAGTCTTCGCTTCAGCTGACCGACACTACCGCCCAGCGTATCATCATTCTCAGCTGCTCGCCGCCCTGACTCCGCCCCGCTACTATCGACATCCTGTGAAGTTACTCCGCCATCCATCTACGCTCCATTACGAGTACATAATACTATTAGTGTATAATTACTTGTGATCGAGAATAAACGTTGAAACTTCGACCGTCTTTCAACTCTCAACACATCCCCCTAAATATTTTTCAAAATGGTAAATTTTACACTGGATGCCCTGGAATTCTTATTCTTCCGGTGGCGCTACAGCCTATATCGAGCCTTGGACTCAGTCAACTTTCGCCTCCAGCAGTCATCTTCCTGAAGAAGTTGTGCTGCGACCCTCTTAATTTCGCCCTCCCACCTTAGCCTCGGTCTTCCCACCCTTTCTTCTTCCGTCCGAGTGTCCAATCATAATGCGTGAGTTTGGCATCCTCTGTACATGTCCAGCCCATCTCAATATTAGTAGCTTTATGTGTGTGGAGGTGTTGGGGTCTTGATACATGGAATACAATTTTTGTTATTGATTTTTTGAATAGACTTTTGTTTGCGATGACAACTTACCTAAAATCATAACTTACCTAAGGTCATAAGTCCTGTGAACACCTCGACCACCATATTCTGTTTCCAATTTGCACCTTCATCTCTATTGAGATACAATTAATCATTGAAATGATAACCCGCAATGGGTAAAATCCAGTATTCGTCTACAAGTATTTGTATACATTCAAAATGTTGTAAAAACAAAAACTGGTCCAAGTTAAAAATAGCATATAAATTGGAGTGACATCTCTAGGCGTTATCTAGCAATACGTAATGGCGGTAGCCTTTCACATTGCGTTAATAAAAAGATCTTCTGCTTAATCCAAACTTCATACATGGCCCTAGTGTGTAGATTGAACTAAAAAATGTGAAGTGTGGTGTTACTTTGTAGCATATATACAACTTCCAAAAATTTGTCAGACATGGTGGTCATAAGAAGGGTGGAATGGGGAATGTTGTATTACATAAAGCGTGCGCTTAACCTAACCAATGACAGGTCATAAGTCCTGTAAACACCTCGACCACCATATTCTGAGACCTTTGGCTCTATTGAGATACAATTAATCCTTGAAATGATAACCCGCAATGGGTAAAATCCAGTATTCGTCTACAAGTATTTGTATACATTCAAAATGTTACCTAAAATATATTTGAAAAATAATTTTACCTCTTTTCCCAGAGGCATCCCACTTCCTAGAGTTGCGGTAAGACCAACCACCTTGGCCACGAGGGTTTTAAAGGTTAGATACTCCTTCAGATTCACTCCTCGGAGAATCGTCTTCATCTCAGGAATGCCAGAACCTTAAAAAAAAACATTATAAATATATATTATTATTATACACGTCGTCCCTGCGCCGCCCACGTATGACCTTTTTACATTTCGGGAACAAAAAGAAGTCGCCAAAGGCTAAATCTGGTGAATAGGGAGGGTGATCAATCACAGAGATCGCTTTACGGGTCAGAAACTGGCGGACAATCAGTGATGAATGTGAAGGCGCATTATCATAATTTTCTAAACTTCAAATGTTCTGTTTAAATCGCGTGCACAGACGATTTTTATAAATTTAGTTCGTCAGCAATCATCCGAACAGTTCATCGATGATTGGAAAGCATAACAGACCAAACACGTTCAATCTTTTCATCAACACAGGAAGTCGACGGTCGTCCTGAACTTGCATTGTCCTTGCAGTCATCACGGCCTCACCAAAACCCTTGATCCACTTAAAAAGAGCAGTTTTCTTTAGTGTCTTAACTCCATAAACAGTCTAACATTTCATGAATTTCTGAGATGTGGTCCTATAGAATGACCTTGTCCGAAAGGCGTGCAAGATGGATCGGCCATGTATACGACAAGAAGGCCTCTTGCATGCCATAATGGAGGGTATGACCGAGGGGACAAACTCTAGGGGACGCCCACGCCGAGAGTACCTGGAGGACCTGTTGGTGGACGTGCGCTGCTCATCATATGAAGATTTCAAAAGAGCCGCACAAGACAGGGAAGAATGGAAGAGTAGAATAGAGGAAATTGCTGCAAACCAATCCCAGGATTAAAACCAGAGAAGATATATATTCTTCCCGCCGCTTCTGGGAAACAGCGTGATGGTTAGTTAGATAAATACTTCAAGCGGCAAGGTTGGCTAAACTTAGTTTAATAATAGCCGCAAATAGTCAGTTTATAGTGTCTATTCGCAAGCAAACATCGGGATTATACAAAGTTTACGGTTGCAATTTCCTCTTTGAAAATTCATATAAAATATTTGGATTACTTATCAACATGTTTGATCAGCCGAGAATGAGAAGGCCGTAGATAAGATTAAAAAATTGTCTACTCAATTTGTAAAAGTGGTCCATGCACTTAATAATTCAGATTACCAATGTGAAATAAGAGAATACTTGTTGTGGAGTACTCCAATTATCCTAATCAAATAGGACCGGACCCCATTCTGATAATGAAAAATTAGGATAATTGGATTTTTTTTTTTTAACTATTTTTGAAGACTAACTAACTAACCATCACGCCGTCTCTCCGGAGGGATAGGCAGAAAAAAGGTTAATTAATTAAAATTACTCGTATCAATAAATTAAGTAAGTAAACTCGCTCACATTCATATAGTGCGCGAATATACTCCCTCGAATTAAAATCCTATACGAATATACTCGCTTATATAAAAATATGACAACGAGCTTGAACTACAAGTCCTGGTGAATTGTATGTATGAGGTATGCATGCGAAATGATCTGATGATGAATGTTAATAAGTCCAAGGTAATGATTTTTGAAAAGGAAGAAACCATGACAGTCTGCAACATTAGTGTGAATAGTGAAAATTTGGAGCAAGTAGTTGAGTTCGTGTATTTAGGTAGTATGTTTACAAGAGATGGGCGAGTGGAGAGGGATATTGAAAGAAGGGTCGGGGCAGGCAACAAAGTGAATGGTGCACTTAAAGTTGTCATCGCAAACAAAAACCTATCAAAAAAATCTAGAATGGCAGTGCACAATGGTGTTCTTCTACCGACCCTTATGTATGGAAGCGAAGCATGGAACTGGCAAAAGAAGGATGAAAGTAGAATAAATGCAGTTGAAATGAGATCTCTTAGAAGAATGTGTGGATACTCTGTGTATGATAGAGTGCCAAATGAAAATATAAGAAGTGAATGCGGTGCGAATGATGGTGTCATGAACAAAATAATGAAAGGATCATTAAGATGGTTTGGACATATTGAAAGAATGAATGAAGAAAGAATGGTAAAAAAATTATATGTTAATGATGTACATGGAACCAGAAATAGAGGAAGACCGAGGAAAACGTGGCACGATCAAATAAATCAAATATTGAATGTCGGCCATGTGAGGAGTCAGAGAAATCGACGCGCGTGCATGACACGATGTATGAATGTTGAGGAAGCGAGAGAAATATGTCAGGAAAGAAAAGTGTGGCAGTCCATTCTTTCTGCCTACCCCTTCGGGGAGACGGCGTGATGGTTAGTTTATATAAAAATATCATGTGAGGATACTCGCTCATAGATTAATGATATTTTATAAAGCGCTGTATTTAATAATAAATCATCTCAAAGGTGCTGACATTCCTCACGCTTATACGTATTAAAATGATGCGCGATTATACTCGCTCGTATTACAATAGTCTGCGAGTATACTCGCTCGTATTACAATAGTTTGCGAGTATACTCGCACATATTGAACTTTTGCGCGAGTATACTCGCGCATTGCAATTAAATGCTGTAAGCGTATGTAACATCAATTTTCATTTCACGTATAATCTTATATACTTAATAACTATTCGGTGTTAATGATTTACCAATGGCTTGTGGCGCCACAATGTGTACGAAGCCGGCTGAGAAGAGGATGAGAATGATGGGAAGAGAGACCCACGCCAGGTACTTGGCCACGAAGCCTTCCGCCAGATCACGGTACATCCATATCCTGGCTGTAAAATAATAATAACAATAATAATAAATTAGTACAGATTACTTGAATGTTAAAAATAACAAAAATTTCGAAAATCTTTAAAAAAAAATGTGTGTTATTGTGTACGCACGTAAAAAATTATACTTATTTGGCGTAACAAAACAAAAATAAATGTTTCTTTTTTATATACTTTGGATACAACACTCACATTTATTAAAAAATTTAAATTAAAATTAAATATCAAACATGTTTTGGACTAACCAGCCCTTCATCAGTAATATTATATAAATAAAACTAACTAACTAACTAACCACCACGCCGTCTCCCCGGAGGGGTAGGCAGAAAGAATGGACTGCCACACTTTTCTTTCCTGACATATTTCTCTCGCTACCTCAACATTCATACATCGTGTCATGCACGCGCGTCGATTTCTCTGACTGAGGAGTCGACTGACGACATGCGAGGACATGGCCGACATTCAATATTTGATTTATTTGATCGTGCCACGTTTTCCTCGGTCTTCCTCTATTTCTGGTTCCATTTACATCGTTAACATATATTTTTTTACCCATTCTTTCTTCATTCATTCTTTCCATATGTCCAAACCATCTTAATGATCCTTTCATTAATTTGTTCATAACACCATCATTCGCACCGCATTCACTTCTTATATTTTCATTCGACACTCTATCATACACAGATTATCACACATTCGTCTAAGAGATCTCATTTCTACTGCATTTATTCTACTTTCATCCTTCTTTTGCCAGTTTCATGATTCGGTTCCATACATAAGGGTCGGTACAAGAACACCGTTGTGCACTGCCATCTTATCTATATAAATTAGTATATTTGGTTTAAATCTACTAATGTTTACGTCTTCGACCGGTTTCGGCAGCTTGATTCAGAAGATGGCAGCGAGCTTCTGAAACCGGTCGTAGACACACTTTAAAAAGATTTTTTACAAAAATCTTTTTTTTCATTATTTCCTAAATCTTAAAAAAAACGTTTGTGTACTCTTATGTACGCGCATAAGAGGTTATATTTACGTATTACGCGTATTTTAAGTTGTTCTTATTCAGAGTGGTAACAGCTATGACTACCACACCAAAGGTCCCGGAATCGAACATCGCCTGGAATCGAACCTTCCCGGTTCGATTCTCGGCGTTGAAATGTAAAAAAAATATGTATTTGGCCTGGTAAAATACTAGCTACCTATAACATGTCATGAGAATCAATAGCTAAAAAGTTGTATACAGTAATTGGATTCAAATAACTTATTGTATACAAAAATGGGGAAATAAACCGGGAAACTACCGCATCAAAAGATCCTATTGGCATCCAAAGAAACAACAAATATGTTAATTCCAAGGATTGAAACATTAAAATAAAATAAAAACATCAAATAAGTGTAAGAAATGAAAACATGTCACACGTCTTGCCCGCGCGACAGTCACGAAGTGAACTTACGCGTTACTGGTGTGTGCACATCACCGGTTGGCTAGTGTTAAACATATTTGATATTATAATCAACCTATTGAAAGTAAGGCATTAAATTCTGAAAACCCATCTCATTATCTATCGTCAAAATTGACAAATTATTTCTGGGATTGTAAATTATAAAAATCCAATAAAGCCGTTGGAACTTGAGTTAATACTTACAGATAATCCAATCCAGAGATAAGCTACATGGCAAATCATAAATTTCATTAGTAATCTTATCACAAGTGGAGAAATTTAGTTCAAAAACATAATTATGTAAAGACCATATCACGAAGAGAAAATTAAAGATGATTTTGTTTATTCATTAAAATACTGTTTTTTAATCGATTGAACTGTTAAATTGAAGTGAAGAAGAAGAAGATGACCATCGGGTGGTGACCCAAGCGCCAGAACGCTTTCAGATCCAGCGGACATGGATTCAACCCTGGACACGACCAGATTCCTTCTTCATAACATTGAGCTATTTTCTGCTCACATTAGATATTGTGAAATAAAATTTATAATACAATTTATTTAACCTTAGAGTGAAAACCAAAAGCCGGCCAGACTACAAACAACATGGTCTGATGACATCAAAATGTGACAGGGGGTAAATGGCACAAAGTGGCTAAGGATAGAGAGCTGTGGTAGTCAGGGAGGCAGGCCTATGTCCAAAGCTGGACGAATAATAGCTGATGATGATAAATTTATCATAAATGCTTAGTAATAATAATAATAATATGCTGACTTTTAAAGCGCCGTTTTTGTGATGTAATCACCTCAAGGGCGCATTAAGACGTGTTTTAAATCTAAATGTGAACGCTGCATCTGATTGATATTCGCAATCAATTAGAAAGTAATCAATATAATATAACAAAATATACAAATTTTAATTTGAAAAGACGAGTTTTCAGCTTAAATCTGAAATCTGTCGGATCATTTATGCATCTACGATATGAAGGGAGATTGTTCCAAGCTGATGGGCCAGCTACTGCAAAGGCTCGATCCCCGAAATTTGTACTAGGGCAACGCTTCGGCTCAACTAATTTTCCTATTGCAGAGGAGTTCGCCGAGCGAAGTGTGGATTTCCTTGAATTTAGGCTGTCCATTATACAGAGTTCGGATATATAACTTGGTTCCATTCCTTGTAGCGCTTTGAAGACTGTCCTGCAGAGATTATACTGGATTTTTTCTGGACTTTTAATCTTGGTGCTAGTGTTACAAAAAATGCTTCGGCTCAACTAATCTTCCTATTGCAGAGGAGTTCGCCGAGCGAAGTGTGGATTTCCTTGAATTTAGGCTGTCCATTATACAGAGTTCGGATATATAACTTGGTTCCATTCCATGTAGCGCTTTGAAGACTGTCCTGCAGAGATTATACTGGATTTTTTCTGGACTTTTAATCTTGGTGCTAGTGTTACAAAAAACTATTGTTTAGACTTATTATACTATTTCTGATGTAACTATACATTCAAGAGTTTGGTAGCTGTCCATGATTTTATCCCACCACATTTCTTTCGGACATGGTGGGGACCAATAGTTTGCAGATTAGTATTGATGGGTTCACACTATTATCCAGTTGTGTAGTCGCTTACTCAAGAATAATCACGGATCCATATGCACCGCAAGAAGCTTGGAGAACTTAAGAAACATCTTACCATTATTGGACATGGATATCCCCCGGTCCATGACGAAGCTGATGAGAGCCATGATGATCCCGAGAAGGGCCAGAAACACCCAGTCTTCTCCAAGTTTCGCAAATGTGTTCTTCCATACGAAACCTGCAAAGAATAACAAGTTGATACCTGATGCAAAATAAAATAAACAATGGACATTGCCCAAATTCAGGGGACTTGAGTTCAAGCATGGAGCGGACCCGATTTCTTAGTCATAACAATGAGCTATTTTCTGCTCACATTGGAGATTATATAATATAATAAATTCTAATACCAATTTGAATAAATATAATTATACTTTGTATGATAACACTTTATATTTTCACTGAACTCAGACATGTTTCGGTTACAAGTAACTTTTACCAATGTATACAATTTTAACAATCAAATAAAACAGAGGCAACTTATATACAAAATGGAGATTGAGTTATGTATAAAAGTGGAAAGGGTATAATTAGGATTGAGGAGAGGGGAGATGTAACGGTAACATATGCGAGTATACCCCTTCCACTCTATATGTTCCTGTTACATCGCCCCTCTCCTCAATCCTAAGTATACCCCTTTCACTTTAATACATAACTCATACATTGATAAAGGTTACTTGTAACCGAAACATGTCTGAGTTCAGTGAAAATAAAAAGTGTTGTAATACAAAGTATTATTATATTTATTCAAATATGAATCCACAACACAAATTGAAGGCGAATATAGAATAAATTATAATACCAATTATCAAAAATTTTGATGTTAGACTCTTCAAACATTATAAAATGATAATATCGCAGCAAACTGAAAATGTCACACCCCTAAGTATAATAATTCTTTTAGAAATCCGATGTTTTCATCAATATTTAATAAATAAAAATTACCACCATTATTCAAGAAATAATAGAGAAAACAACTTATTTTTATGAATTGAAACACAGCTTTTTTACTTATGGAAGTGAAGCATGTGACTGTCAAAATAATGTTGAAATTAGCATAAATGCGGTAGAAATGTAATCTCTTGGACGACTGTGTGATAAATCTGTATAAGACATAGTGTCAAATGCAAATATAAGGAGTGAATGCAGTGCGAATGAAAGTGTTATGAACAAAATAATGAAAGGTTCATTAATATGGCTTGGATCGGGACGTAGTTTGAAGACCTCTGCGTTAGAAGGTAGATGTGTGTCAGGATATAAGGGTGGTGGTTAGCTATTTTTTCTTGTAGTATTGACTCACGGATGGCCTTGGTGAACTTCCCGGCTGGCTTGTTGGACAGTTCTCTCTCGCGGGCCTTGTCATCTCTGCGACGTCTCCGCTCCAGCCTCTTGAGACGACGAGCTTCGCTCCTTGCGGCCGCTGATAGGTCCCGCGTGTAGCGGCCATACATCTAACAAAACAAAACAAAATTAACACAGGGAATCTTGTGTGGTCTTGGACGAGGTCCGCATCGTCCAAAAAGTCCTACAACGACGCAGGAAGGAGAGAACGGGGTTGGCCATCAGTAACTTGGTTGTCAACCGTCAAAAACGACATGGAATTGCTGCAGATCGACAGCAGGATGACCTAAAACCGAGAACCCTGGCGCTGATCTATTAGGAGAGCCGACTCCAAATAAATGGGAAACGGCTAGAGAAGAAGATTTCTATATACATACATAACAAAAACAATCCTAATATGAACCAACCAACAAGACCAAGAAGCCGTTGTTCTATTAGGAGAACCGACCCTAAATAAATAAGAAAGGGCCAGTAGAGAAGAAGAGATTTTTTTTAATAAACTCATGAAAACAATAAAGTTTTAACCTGTTGCCTTGAAGAATCCAGATTTATCATGTTTTGATGGATGCGTTTATTGTAAGACAGATTACTATCAACCATGTATATATGGAAGCCTAGAACTTAGGACTTGGGCTTGAATTTACGAGTACTTCAAACTCTTCGAAGGGAAAATTCTATCCCCCCTGTATTCAAAGGTTTAGAATCTAAAAGATGTTATCGCCTAGGAGATGCCACCCATATTATTCCTGTTTTCAGTGCTTGAATTTGAGTTTATTCTCGGCCATAGCTTCATCCCTTGTTTTATCTCTTACATCGAAATCGTATTCTTTTTTTAATAGATTAGACGATCATCTGGAAAAACAATTTATTCAAAAGATTGCACCTAGATGACTGCACCGATACTGTCCTTGTACAAAAGGAAAAACAATGGTCCAAGAACTGATCCTTGCGGGACCTCACACTTTATTTCGTATCAGAAATCACCTATATCTACAAAATGTCTCGCTGGAAGGTAGGAATTTATCCAATTAAAACGTAGAAGACCTCCTAAAAGATGCAAGGACAGTTAGGAATCCACCTCAGAAAAATCGTTAATTAGTTATTATGAAAAAAACTAACTAACTAGCCATCACGCCGTCTCCCCAAAGGGGTAGGCAGAAAGAATGGACTGCCACACTTTCCTTTCCTGACATGTTCCTCTCGATTCTTTAACATTCATACATCGTATCATGCACGCGAGTCGATTTCTCTGACTCCTCACATGGCCGACATTCAATATTTGATTTATTTTATCGTGCCACGTTTTCCTCGGCCTTCCTCTATTTCTAGCTCCATTTACATCGTTAACATATAATTTTTTTGCCATTCTTTCTCCATTCATTATTTCCATGTGTCCAAACCATCTTCATGATCCTTTCATTATTTTGTTCATAACACCATGATTCACGCCGCATTCACTTCTTACATTTTCATTCTACAATCTAAGATATACAGAGTATCCACACATTCGTTTAAGAGATCTCATTTCTACTGCATTTATTCTACTTTCATCCTTCTTTTGCCATTTCCATGCTTCGCTTCCATACATAAGTTATCATGTATTAACAATAAAAATAAAAATAATTACCTTAAAAAATAATACTTGAAATCTTAATGATTATAGACGATTTTTTAATATTATTTATATCACATAAAATTTAAAAAAATTGGTTTCACATTAAAACTATAATTAAAACGATTATCCAAATTTTGCGAAGCAGAAAAAATTCTCCATTTAAAAAAATGTATTGATATTAAATTTAAAATTAGCACTGTGTACCAATTCGAAGACGCGGATACAATAGAAGGGAAAAAATATTGGTACAGAATCGCAGAATCTTTATCAGCTTAGGCCTGTGTCACATATGGGAAAAGCTGCATTTTTCGTCGCATATACGACAACTTTGTCGTATGAATATTTATTTTTTGGAAAGGGGGCGGTGAATATTTTATTCCTATAGAAAGGGGGCGACGAATATTTTTCTTATGGGGAAGGGGTGTGGCATATTTCATTTTTAAGGTAAGGGGGCGGTGTATATTTTATTATTGTGAAAAGGGGGCGGGGAATATTTTCTTTCAAAAGGGGGCGCAAAAATAAATATTTAATTTTGGGAATTCATGATCTAATCAATCAAATTTTTAATATCGGCCAGGTGAGGAGTCGGAGAAATCGACTTGCAGCATGCAAGACAAAATATATTATATATATAAAGGACGCTCGAGAGGTGTCAGGATTGAATAATGTGGCACTCCATCCTTTCTCTCTACCCCTTCGGATAAACAGCGTGATGGTAAGTTAATTGAGGTTTTCAGCAAACTTATTGATTTCCCCTTGCCTTTTCCCTTTATTTGGGGTCAGCTCTGCGTGATACGTCATGCAGAGGAGCGATTAGAGTACAAGCCCCACTTCATTGCGAAACAGGACAAAGGTTCTGAAGACTGCACTGTGAGCAGTAACAGAAAGATTCCTGTAACGTAACTACCTGTCAATAAAAATTATTTGACATTATTTAAATTAGAGTTGACTGACAAACAATTTCAAAAAATAATGGAGTGGTAAGGATTAATGTCGTCCCTTCATCGTAGTTGAAGACGTCCTGGTTTTCGGGTCGCAGTTCTAGGACACCAGCTTTGTCCATCTACCGTCAGAGCTGCGAGCGACATGGCCTTCCCAGTGTCATTTTAGCGCTGCCACTCTTTCGATGATGTCCGACACTCCTGTTCTGGCTAAATTCCTGTTTCATGAATATTTAATCTTCTTCTCTCTTCGTCAGTCTTTATCGGTCCACTGCTGGACATAGGCCTCTTCCCTTCCCTTCCACTCGTCTCTATCTCCTGCCAGCCGTAGCCACAATTTACCCCCCACGGCAGCAATGTCGTCGGCCCACCTTTTAAGCGGGCTGCCGACGTTTCTCCTATCTCCCATGGACTCCACCTTATTATTTTCTGGGTCTATCTATCCTCACTCTGTCTCGCCACATGACCCGCCCATTGCCACTTCAGTCTCGCAAGTCGTTCCATGATGTCCGTTATTTTTGTTCGGCGTCTAATCTCCTCATTTCTGATTTTATCTCGGAGACTGGCGCCGAGAATATGTCTTTCCATGGAACGCTGCGTGACTCTTAATCTCTCTGCATTTCTCTTGGTGAGGGTCATAGTTTCCATCCCATAAGTAATATTCAATAGAATTTTGATTTTGCGGAATGAACAACATTCCCGTCCGACAATGCACGTGTGAATTCTGCTCAAAAGAAATTCACCAATTCAGTAAGGATACATTCGTAATTACAGTATCAAATAACCAATTGTTAGTTCTGCCAGAATAAACATACTATAAGCCCCTTTGGCGGAACCGAGGGCAGGGCAGGACTTGGATATAATCAAATCAAAGATATTACAAACAAATATTAATTTCATGTGATCAAAGATATTACAAACAAATATTAATGTCATGAGATACAATTAAATCATAAAAATTGATAACCCGCAATGGGTGAAATCCAGTATTCGTATACAAGTATACGAGTATGTATACATTCAAAAAAATATTGTAATACATATATGGTTTAAGTTTGGCATATAGATAGGAGTGACATCTCCAGGCGGCTTCTAACAATGCGCTAATGGCGGGGTAGCCTTTCACATTGTGTTAAAAAAGATGTTCTGCTTAATGCTTAATAAACATAAATCTTCATAGATGGCGTTAGTATGTAGATTATACATAGATTAATCTTAGAGATTAACATATACAATCAAAATCTTCATAGATGGCGCATTGAAACTGACATGTGAATTCTGGCGTTGGACTTTAACATATATACAACTTCCAGAAATTTGTCAGACATGGTCATAACAAAGGTGGAATGGGGAATGTTGTAATTACATAAAGTGTGCACTTAACCCAACCAATGACAGGTCATAAGTCCTGTAAACACCTTGATAAACCATATTCAGTTTCCAATTTGCATCTTCGTCTCTATTGAGATACAATTAAATCATAAAAATTGATAACCCGCAATGGGTGAAATCCAGTATTCGTATACAAGTATATGTATACATTCAAATAAATATTAATATTTAAGGTACCTATCTATTGAGAACAGGTAAAAAATATAATATATTATATAATACCAGGAACGCATGAAAGATGGTTCGACTTTTTCAAAACAAGATACTCTCTAAAGTCAAGAGTATTTCACTTTTGAACTTACTAAACATAGGTGTGGAGTGTTTTACTGTACGGCTGCGAGACTTGGTGCCTGGGCGAAAGAGAGCACAAAGGCTGGAAGCATTTGAGATGTGGACCTACCGACGAGTTGCCCATGTTTCGTGGAGGGACCACATTACAAATGAAGAGGTTCTCAGCAGAGTTGAAGAGAGTAGGCATGTGTTGGACACCATAGCGGAGAAGCGCGCAAGATGGATTGGTCGTGTTTTGCGACACGAATGTTTCCTGCATGATGTGTTGGAGGAAATGGTCGAGGGATCGATTGGCAGAGGACGACCTCGCCAAGAGTACCTTGACCAGATTTGCCGAGATATGGGATGCACTCATTAGATTGAGACGGAGAAGAGGACGTACTTTCACTAATGTAAAAGACGTCGATCTCCGAAGCGATCGTGTTCAGCAGTTTGATTGTTCTCCCCACCGGCATCACTATAGGCAGGTTGGTTCTGCATCTTGATCAACTTGTCTCAATTCACTGCTGGACGTGAGCCTCTCCACCCCACAATGGTGAAGAACACCATTGTGCACTGCTTTTTTGGATAGGTTTTTGTTTGCGATGACAACTTTAAGTGCACCATTCACTTTGTTGCCTGCCCCAACCCTTATTTCAGTATCCCTCTCCACTCGCCCATCTCTCGTGAACATACTACCTAAATACACGAACTCATCTACTTGCTCCAAATTTTCACCATTCACGCTAATGTTGCAGACTGTCGTGATTTCTTCTTTTTCAAAAATCATTACCTTGGACTTATTAACGTTCATCATCAGATCATTTCGCATGCATACCTCATGCATACTATTCACCAGGACTTGTAGTTCATGCTCGTTGTCTGCAAGTAGGACAGCGTCATCCGCATACAAGAGACAGCTTACTGACACTCCGCTCATTTGGCACCTACATCCAGCCCTTTCAGCTCTTTCATAACTTTCTTTGACACCTTAACTATGTAATTTTATTTAAATAAAGGTTCAAAGTATGTTTTTAACGTATTATCGTATTTTACATTGATTTATATGGGAAAATTAGTAAGATTCTGGAAAATTAGTAATTAATCTCGTTTTGAGACGATCCACTGTAGTTGTTTTATTTCTTGTGGGGCATACAGAATCAACAAGTCCGTCCCTGTTAAGCAGCGTTCGGTTTCCTTGATCCTATCCCGAGGATGAGCACTGTAGACAATAGACAAAGCCTAACGTGGATCGTGTTCAAAGTAAACAGGATTGGCGGAGTAAATAGGCCTTATCTCGAACCCGCTAACTAAACACCGATGTTATTGTTTAATCCGAAATACAAAGCCAGTTACCTGGTAAATACGATACGTCCAGAGACAGGAGCAATCTATTCGGACATGGATCTTTTGGCTTACATTAGTGTCAATTCCTCTTACTTCAAAAATTGTTTGAAAATGCGTTGCTGGCTTGATATGCGGCCTGGATTATTCTGAAGGGGTATCCACGTTAGGACTTTGACTTAGATCTTCTGGCTTACAGAGGTTCATCTCTAATGGCCTTTCCATTTGCGTATGTTGGAAATGTGTTTGTTATATGTTGAAGCTCACTTCCAAAATACCACAATGCCTCAAGACTAAAGTCTTCAACCAGTGCGTCATGCCAAACGGAGCCGAGACGTGGACTCTGACAAAAGGTCTAGTCTACAGATTCAAGGTCGCCCAGCGTGCCATGGAAAGAGCCATGCTTGGAATAACCTTGAGAATTTCGACAAAAAACCAAGGTGACTGAGGTGGCTCTGCGGATAGGGGTGCTGAAGTGGCGGTGGGCTGGCCATATCTGTCGGAGACGATGGGGAAGACGCGTTCTGGAGTGGAGACCGCGTACAGGATTCCGTAGAGTTGGACGTCCCCCTGCCCGCTGGACCGACGATCTGAAGAGGATTGCTGGACATGGATGGATGGGAGCGGCAATGGATAGGGGGCGGTTCACGAGAGGCCTACGTTCAGCAGTGGATGACAGACGGCTGATGATGATGATATGTTGAAGCGTATAGAAGTACTTGAAATGTGGCTCCATCGCAGAATGTTGCGGATCTCATGGACTGATATGGTCACCAACAATGAGGTGCTACATAGAGCCAGATTGGGAAGATTGTCCGATGTGAAGTCTAGAAAGATGACATATTTTAGACACATTCTCCACAACAAGAAATACGATCTGCTGCACCTCATCATGAAAGGGAAGATCGAGGTTAGGCGCGGTGTGGGAAGACTCCAGATGTCCTGGCTCGAGAATATCAAGGAGTGGTGGAGTTGTTCCGTCTGGCACAGGACAGAGAGGCCTACGTTAGGGTGAGAGCCGACGTCGGGGAGACCTGACATAGCTCTCGAGGAAGATATGTTGAGCAGCCACGGTGTGGGAAGACCCCAGATGTCCTAGATGTGAAATATTAAAGAATGCCCCGGAATTTAAAGAGTGGTGAAGTTGTTCAGACTAACACAGAACAGAGTAGCCTACGCCAGAGTGATAGCCAATTTGAGGGTTAGGCAAAGTGAATAAACCGCCACACTATATCCTGAAACACCTCCATAGCTTCCTCCATTCATTCGAGTTATACACGCACGTCGATTCTTCCGACTTCTAACATGACTAACCTCTAAAATTGGATTAATTTGGTCATGCCAGGTTTCCCTCGATCTACCTCGACTCCGTGCTCCATTTACATCATTCTTTCCCCATATATCTGAACCAACGCAGCGATCCTTTCAGCCGAGCCGTCATAAGAAATTTTACTGTTCGACTAAATGAGTGCCACGAACGCGATGGTTAACATTTCAACGATATTATTTTTAAGAAATGAATTCCCAAATTGTGCACTTTTATAATTAATAAAAAAAATCGATAAATGGCTTATTTTTTTAACAACAACAAACCATCACGCCGTTTCTCCGCAGGGGTATGCAGAGAGAATGGACCGCCACACTACTCTATTCTGGCAAACCTCTCTAGATTCCTCCACATTCATACAACGAGTCATACACGCACGTCGATTCCTCCGACTTCTAACATGACCAACCTTTAAAATTTGACTAATTTGGTCATGCCATGTTTTCCTCGGTCTACCTCGACTCCGTACTCCATATACATCGTTAACGTTTACATTCTTAACCATTCTTTCTCCACCCATGCGCTCGAAATGTCCGAAAAAACGCAGCGATCCTATCATAATTTTGTTCATACCTTCTTCCGCTTTGCATTTCTTTCTTATATCAGCATTTGAGATTCTGGCGTACATCGTTCTACCACACATACGTCTTAGGGACCACATCTCTACCGCATTTATTCTGCTCTCATCCTTCTTCTGCCATCTCAAAATTCTGCAATCTTCGAGATTTTCGGCACTTAAATGATGCGCCAAGCATACCTCTCATTCAAAAAGGGTCAAAAGTTTAAAGAAACCGGTACAATACTGGAAAAACCAAAATCCGAGCGACCAATAATAGAACACATGGAGAGTGTTATAAGTCTATTGATTATCAGTCAGCCGAGCTGTCATTAGAAATTTTACTGTTCGATCAAATGAGTGCCGCGAACGCGATGGTTAACATTTGGACGATATTATTTTTATGAAATGAATTCCCAAATTGTGCACTTTAATAATTAATAAAAAAAATTCATAAATGGCTTATTTATTTTTATCGATCCACTAAATATTAATTTTCTTTTGAAACTTCCTGTATGTTATATCATTTTGTCCTTCCGAGGATGTACGGTGTTTTAATTCCTTTGGCTTCTACATACCAACTGATGTGATGTGATCAATTGATCATTGTGCTTCGAAGATAATGGTTAAAATTAAATGGAGGTGTGTTGCTAACCAGGCGACATCTATGAATACCAATTAACACCGCAGCTAGAGAACGCCATTAATGGATATAATTACTCGTGGGCTAGAATTCAGGACGTGATATCTACAGAGATAAGCTAAAGAGAACCAAGTAACACAAATAACTAACTAATAAACTGCCACACTTTTCTTTCCTAACATACTTCTATCGGTTCCTCAATATTCATACATCGTGTCGTGCATGCACGTCAATTTCGCCGACTCCTCGCGTAGCCGAAATTCAATATTTAATTTATTTTATCGTGCCGCGTTTTCTAATTCCTAGTAGCCTTCATCTAGTTCCATTAACATCATGAACAAATCCTTTTTTTTACCATTCTTTCCAAGTGTCCACACCATCTTAATGATCCTTTCATTATTTTTTTCACAACACCATCATTCGCAACGCATTCACTTCTTATATTTTCATTCGACACTATAATACGTCCCAATTACAAATTTTTCACATGTATCACAATTACAGATTTCTCAAATACGTCTTAATGACATATTTTCTCAAAAGTCACGATAACATTTTTCTCACTTACTTGCGATTGGCTTACTTTTCACTTTGGTCAGAAAGACATTTTCTCACGTACGTGCTAATTACATATTTCTCTCAGGGGTCACATTTACGTTTTTCTATCATACGTTAGAATGGCATATTTCACAAAACCGTCATAACGTCGTATTTTCACATACGTCATAATAACATAATTCTTACTTACGTGCCAATGACGTCACAAGGATAAAGTTCTCACTGACGTGCCATTAACATATTTCTCACAAACGTTATATGGCTGTATTTCTTCTCAGAGATCTCATCTCTACTGCATTCATTCTACTTTCATCCTTTTTTGCCAGTTTCATTCTTCGCTTCTACAATAACACCATTGTGCACGGCCATTTTGGCTTTTTTGGATAGGTTAAGCAGCTTAAGTAACACAAATAACTAAGTCATATTTTTTCTAAAATAAAAGGCTAAAATGGAAGTGCACAATGGTCTTATTATACCGACCCTTATGTTTGGAATCGAACTGGCAAAAGTAACACAGGCCGGGTGATTAGTTTCTTAGTTAATAATAAAAATAATAATTACGTACATAGTAAAAAACATGTTTTTAATATAATGATTTCACGTCTAACAGATATGATTGCAAAACACGTTATCAAAAGCAATCTAGATTAATGAATATTCAAATCTTATCGAAATCTGAACGACCGTTCATTTATTACTGACATTAATAATAACCCAGTACTTTATATACAAATAATTAATACGAATAAAGTTGTCATCGCAAACAAAAACCTATCCAAAAAAGTGCACAATGATGTTCTTATACCGACCCTATGTATGGAAGCGAAGCATTGAACTGCCAAAAGAAGGATGAAAGTATAATAAATGCAGTAGAAATGAGATCTCTTAGACGAATGTGTGGATACTCTGTGTATGATAGAGTGTCAAATGAAAATATAAGAAGTGAATGCGGTGCGAATGTTGGTGTTATGAACAAAATAATGAACATGACATATGGAAAGAATGAATGAAAAGAAGAATGGCAAAAAAAATTATATGTTAACAATTTAAATGGAACTAGAAATAGAGGAAGACCGAGGAAAACGTGGCACGATCAAATAAATCAAATATTGAATGTCGGCCACGTGAGGAGTCAGAGAAATCGACGCGCGTGCATGACACGATGTATGAATGTTGAGGAATCGAGAGAAATATGTCAGGAAAGAAAAGTGTGCCAGTCAATTATTTTTGCCTACCCCTACGGAAAGACGGCGTGATGGTTAGTTAGTTAGTTAGTTAGAATAAAAACGTATGTTTTCTAGAAGTTTTATGTGAATAACATGTTTCGCCTGTCTAGAGCAATATCAACTATTTGATAAAGCCTAAGACAAGCGAAACATGCCATTCACATGAAATATAATAAAAACTTCTAGAAAACAGACGTTCATATTCATATTAATTATTTAATTGGGTGTTTTACATCATTCTTCAAGAAACAATAAAAAATTACAAACAAATTCATATTTATTTATTTTCAATCCGACTCAACTAAAGCAAAGATGGCAGTACATAATGGAGTTCTTAAGTATGGAAGTGAAGCTTGGAGCTGGCAAAAAATTAAAGTAGGAATGAGATCACTGAAAAAGATGTACGGGAAAACGATATACTCGTATGAAAGAATACCGAACGACGAAATAAGGAAGAAATGTAAGGCAGATGATTGCATCATGGATAAACTTAAAAAAGGATCCCTGAGATGGTTTGGACATTTGAAACGAATGAACGAGAGAAAATAGTTAAAATGTTGTATACAAGCAGTGTGAGTGGATAGAGAAGCCGTGGAAGACCAAGGAAGGCGTGGCATGACCAAATTAATCTAATTGACGAGTTTTTATGAATTAAAACACATTTTTTTTCACTTTTGAGTTTATTTTTCTCGACATATTTCGAAGGCTTACACCTTCATCATCGGGAGAACGATATACAATTTATAGCCTTGTCGAGAAAAATAAACTTAAAAGTGAAAAAAACAGTGTTTTAATTCATTAAAAATTCGTCATTATCGAATTCCACGGTGTTAACGCCTTAAGTTTATCTAAAATCAAATTAATCAAACACTGAAAGGCGGCCACATTCGAAGTCGGAAAAATCGACGAGGGTGCATGTCACGATGTATGAATGTGGAGGAAGCTAGAGAGATTTGTCAGGACAGAACGGTGTGGCGGTCCATCCTCTCTGCCTTACCCTCAGGAGAAACGACGTGATGGTTAGCTATATTTTAGAGATATTGAAGTTACTAGGATCAATAAATGGTGCACTTAAAGTTGTCATCGCAAACAAAAGCCTATCCAAAAAAGCCAAGATGGCAGTGCACAATGGTGTTCTTGTGCCGACCCTTATGTATGGAAGTGAAGCATGGAACTGGCAAAAGAAGGATGAAAGTAGAATAAATGCAGTAGAAATGAGATCTCTAAGACGAATGTGTTTCAAATCTGTATATGATAGAGTGACAAATGCAAGTATAAGAAATGAATGTGGTGCGAATGAAAGTGTTATGAACAAAATAAGGAAAGGGTCATGAAGATGGCTTGGACACATGGAAAGAATGAGTGAAGACAGAATGGTAAAGAAGTTATATGTAAACGGCGTGAACGGAGCTAGAAATAGAGGAAGGCCGAGGAAAACGTGGCACGATCAAATCAATCAAATATTGAATGTCGGACACGTGAGGAGTCGGAGAAATCGACGGGCGTGCATGACACGATGTATGAATGTGGAGGAAGCTAGAGAGATTTGTCAGGACAGAACGGTGTGGCGGTCCATCCTCTCTGCCTTACCCTCAGGAGAAACGGCGTTAGTTAGTTATATTTGAGAGATATTGAAGTTGCTAGGATCAATGTGTACTACGTGAACAGCTTCGGTATGGAAAGGTTAAACGTATACACGTCTGGGAGAACAGGTTTTCACAGTGTGTTCACAATTAGTATTCTTCTTTTGACGGTCCCGTACCTTAATGTGTGCAAATTGGGATCACGCGCTCACCAGCATAAAATAAAATATTCTGTTATCGATACCATGTCGTAAGAGTTGGTTCATGACCTTATTTTGCACTCTGGTTTCACTTATGGCGAAAATAACACCTATGCAAAATTTTACACGTGTTGATGAAGGTGTTTTAAAAATATATGTATAACTAACTAAATAACTAACCATCACGCCATTTCCCCAGAGGGATCGCCACAATGCTCTGTCCTGGCATACCTCTCGGGCTTCCTCTACATTCATACATCGTACCATGCACGCACGAAGGCGAATTTATGTATATACTTAGGAAATTGAAAATAACTTTGTTTAATCCACAAAATATTTTTAAAAAATACTCGTATTTAAAAACACGACATGTTTCGGAGGATACCTCCATCTTCAGTTGTAAAAATATTATAAAAACTAAACAAAGAAAGACTAATATAAAAAAAAAACGCATTTAAAATTAGATACAATAATTCAATTTTAAAAATTAACCTCGGCTATTTGGGGTTCAAAAGGGTAGTAGGGCTACGATGGGGTATGCTTTGCTGGAAAGTATGCCTCTACAAAATGTCGTAAGGCGCCATGTTGCATTTATAATACAAGAACAAAATAAGGCACAAAACTGATCACGGCAATTACATCGCTGTACACAGAAAGCACTGCTAGTGTCAGAGTAAATGGGGATCTTACAGCCTGGTTTGATATCAATAAAGGTGTCAAACAGGGGTGTGTAATGTCTCCATGGTTGTTTAATCTATATATGGACAAGTGTATGAAAGAGCTGAAAGGGTTGGATGTAGGTGCCAAAATGAGCGGAGTGTCAGTAAGCTGTCTCTTGTATGCGGATGACGCTGTCCTACTTGCAGACAACGAGCATGAACTACAAGTCCTGGTGAATTGTATATATGAGGTATGCATGCGAAATGATCTGATGATGAATGTTAATAAGTCCAAGGTAATGATTTTTGAAAAGGAAGAAACCATGACAGTCTGCAACATTAGCGTGAATGGTGAAAATTGGAGCAAGTAGTTGAGTTTGTGTATTTAGGTAGTATGTTTACAAGAGATGGGAGAGTGGAGAGGGATATAGAAAGAAGGGTTGGGGCAGGCAACAAAGTGAATGGTGCACTTAAAGTTGTCATCGCAAACAAAAACCTATCCAAAAAAGCTAGAATGGCAGTGCACAATGGTGTTCTTCTACCGACCCTTATGTATGGAAGCGAAGCATGGAACTGGCAAAAGAAGGATGAAAGTAGAATAAATGCAGTAGAAATGAGATCTCTAAGACGAATGTGTGGCAAATCTGTATATGATAGAGTGACAAATGCAAGTATAAGAAGTGAATGTGGTGCGAATGAAAGTGTTATGAACAAAATAAGGAAAGGGTCATTAAGATGGTTTGGACACATGGAAAGAATGAGTGAAGACAGAATGGTAAAGAAGGTATATGTAAACGGCGTGAACGGAGCTAGAAATAGAGGAAGGCCGAGGAAAACGTGGCACGATCAAATCAATCAAATATTGAATGTCGGTCACGTGAGGAGTCGGAAAAATCGACGTGCGTGCATGACAAGATGTATGAATGTAGAGGAATCGAGAGACGTATGTCAGGACAGAACAGTGTGGCGTTCCATTCTTTCTGCCTACCCCTCCGGGGAGACGGCGTGATGGTAAGTTAGTTAGTTAGTTAGAACAAAATAATTCAGAAACGTTTTCGGGTATGCACATCGTGTGCATTTTGAATCACTTGCGGATGGAATCGAAGTATTCCTCTCTCTAACTAACTAACTAACTAACCATCACGCCGTTTCCCCGGATGGGTAGGCAGAGGGAATAGATCGAAACTAGAACTCCATTGCGCACTGCCATCTTTGCTTCAGTCGATATATTTCTATATACTCTTTCTTGATGACATGCGGGTTTATGCCTATTAATATTATAATATTATTACTTTATAATTTTTGTTATTGAAAAGAATTACATTGGTTTTATACTGGTTATTTTATTTATCTTCACAAAAAAAACTGGATTCTAATGATAACAACATACGTACAGTTAATTTAATAATAATTACGTTAGTCTTCAAAGGAACACAAATTGTATACAAACAAAAATAATAATGACGTCATGATTGTTGACCACAGGTTCCCAAACTTCTGTGGCTTAGCCCCCTTTTTAGAAAAAGATAATTACTCACCGCTTCATTTTTGATAAATAATGAAACCTATACTTTTCCAATTGTTTAATCTCCCAAGCTCCCATTCCCAATCAAATGCAAATTAATCATTTATTAATTTCTATATAAATTATGTCTTTTCAAACGTATGTTTTTTATATAATAAATTTTAAAAAAATTATATTATCATCATGTATTATTATTGTTTAATATCATTTATTGGTTCTTACTGATAAAAAAATCATTATTAGTGCTTATAACAAATAGCCCAGGTTAATTTATAAATTTGAATTATTGTATCGAATTTTAAATCCCTTTTTTTATTTGTCTTTCTTTGTTTAGTTTTTATTATATTTTAACACCTGAAGATGGAGGTATCCTCCGAAACATGTCGTATTTTTAAATATTTTTTTAATAATTATTAGTTGATTAAACAAAGTTATTTTCAATTTCCTAACTATAAAAAAATCAATCATTCAAACCAATCCGATCAGTTTATTTTTCAAAGATATTACAAACAACAATTATAGTTTAAGACATCTATTGAGAACAGGTAAAATATAATATATAATACCAGGAACGCATGAGAGATGGTTCGACATTAGGAATACAAGATACTCTCCAAAGTCAAGAGTATTTGTCTTCTGAACATACTTTCACGAATATGAAAGACGTCGATCTCCGAAGCTATCATGTTTAGCAGTTTGATTGCTCTCCCCACCAGAGGCAGGTTTGTTCTGCATGTTGGGAGATAAAACAGCCTGTGCTGACGCTGTCAAAGATAACCATCCGGAACATAAAGATGGATAGCCTCCAAGATGACAGAATTCTCAAAGAATCCCCTGATAAGTCTGAAGAAATGGGTAAGTGTGCACCCATCCCTTCTTATCTGTAAACTATTGGTCCCCGGCATGCCCAAGAGGAATGCAGTGGGATAAAGCCGCGGATTGCTACCAAACTCCCTAATGCCGTGAGAATGAAATGACTCATGAACTCATGAGAAGCGTCGGCAGGCCGCAAAAAAGGTGGGCCGACGACATTGCTTCCGTGGGGGGGGGGGAATGTGGCTGCAGCTGGCAGAAAATAGAGACGAGTGGAAAGGAAGGGAAGAGGCCCATGTCCAGCAGTGGACCGATGAAGGCTGACGAAGAAGAAAAAGAAAATACGAGTATAAAAAAACGTCTGAATGAGAAACTGGTGTTTTGAGGTTGTGAATGTATATATGTATTGGTGAGATTCTTTTTTTGTTTTTTCAAATGAAGGGAATCAATAATTTCAAATTAACCGCCCTACCTTCGGGTTATTTTCCGAGAAACTTGCAAAAAAAGGCAGGTTTATTATTAATTAAATTTAATTATATATTAATTTAATTTTTTTAAATTACGAAACGTCAAATACTCGGCCGCACACTTGGCCTGCCCCTTGTAAAATTATCATATTTATGAAGACTTGTGCTCGAGTGTTGTTGGCACACGCGCGTATCACTAAGAGTTTGTACATTTTAGGTACATTACTTTTTCTCAAGCGCGTACGTGATACGGGATAGCGCAGAATGGTACAGTCACTGTGAACGTATCACTAACTAACTACTAACTTACCATCACGCCGTCTCCCCGGAGGGGTAGGCAGAGAGAATGGAACGCCACACTGTTCTGTCCTGACATACGCCTCTCGCTTCCTCTACATTCATACATCTTGTCATGCACGCACGTCGATTTTTCCGACTCCTCACGTGACCGACATTCAATATTTGATTGATTTGATCGTGCCACGTTTTCCTCGGCCTTCCTCTATTTCTAGCTCCGTTCACGCCGTTTACATATACCTTCTTTACCATTCTGTCTTCACTCATTCTTTCCATGTGTCCAAACCATCTTAATGACCCTTTCCTTATTTTGTTCATAACACTTTCATTCGCACCACATTCACTTCTTATACTTGCATTTGTCACTCTATCATAAACAGATTTGCCACACATTCGTCTTAGAGATCTCATTTCTACTGCATTTATTCTACTTTCATCCTTCTTTTGCCAGTTCCATGCTTCACTTTCATACATAAGGGTCGGCACAAGAACACCATTGTGCACTGCCATCTTAGCTTTTTTGGATAGGCTTTTGTTTGCGATGACAACTTTAAGTGCACCATTTATTCTGTTGCCTGCCCCAACCCTTCTTTGGGGCAGGCAACAGAATAAATGGTGCACTTAAAGTTGTCATCGCAAACAATTTCCTAGGTATATTACTATGTAATTCCACAGAGTTAATGCCTTAGCGTTCAATAAATTCAAGAGTATTTATCTTCTGAACGCACTTCCCTAATATATTATTCGTTTGGCTTAGTTTGGTAATCAGTGGTTCATACCATTAGCAGCGGGCGTGATTTTTTTATTTCGTTGTTATTTGTAAAGATTAGGAAAAACCTATAATGTAGTTTTGGTAGTGTTTTAATTTGCGCGAGTCACGCGTTTTACCACGCTCCACCATACCACGCCAGCTGACCTACGGCCTTAAACATATTTAATGGGTGCGATCTTTGAAAAATAATTATAAAAATTTTAAAAAAAAAATATGATAACATATTTACAACAGACACTGTAATGTTAATAATAATAATAATAATATGCTAACCATCACGCCATTTCCCCGAAGGGGTAGGCAGAGAGGATGGATCGCCACACTGGCCTATCCTGGGACACCTCTCGGGCTTCCTCCACATTCATACATCGCACCATGCACGCACGTCGATTATTCCGACTTCGAATTTGGCCGCTTTTTAGTAATTGGTTAATTTGGTCATGCCATGTTTTCCTCGGTCGTCCTCGGCTTCTTTTCCCACTCACACTGCTTGTGTACAACTTTTTAACCATTCTACTCTCATCCATTCGTTCCATATGTCCGAACCATCTCAGGGATCCTTTCTTAATTTTATTCATGATGCAGTCATCTGTCTTACATTTCTTTCTTATTTCATCGTTCGGTATTCTATCATACAACGTTTTCCCGCACATTCTTCTTAGTGATCTCATTTCTACGGCGTTTATCCTGCTTTCATCCCTCTTTTGCCAGCTCCAAGCTTCACTTCCATACATGAGGGTTGGCACCAGAACTCCATTGTGTACTGCCATCTTTGCTTCTGTGGATATATTTCTATTTGCAGTAATGACATTGAGTGCGCCATTTATTTTATTAAAAACGGCGCTTCAAAAGCTAGCATATTATAACTAGTTAGTTAGTTAGTTATAATATGCTAGCTTTTGAAGCGCCGTTTTTTGTGATGTAATCACCTCAAGGGCGCATTAAGACGTGTTTTAAATCTAAATGTGAGCGCTGCATCTGATTGATATTCGCGATCGATTAGAAAGTATCTTCTTCTTTCTGTGTCCTGTCAGGTCTCCCTAACGTTGACTATCACCACATAGTAATGACCAGTGGCGTGCCTAGAGTCAACCAGTAAGGCAAGCCCGTCCGACTTTTTTGTGTTATAATATTAATAGAGGGTCACAAAAATATATTTTTCCGGATTAAAAGAGTTTTATCCTTCTAAATGAATGTGAATTTATTGATTTTAAATACAATTTTCTGTGTCATCAAACTCATGTTATTGTATAATATAATAATGAATTTAATAAGCAATTAGCTGTAAATATACAATAATAATAAACTTGTTAATACCGATGCACGAATTATAAATAAATGTTTGTAAAAAAAACAGAATCTTTCTTTTCATAACATTTCTGCAGATAACGCAAATGACAGATAACATTCTGACAATAGAAATGAAGTACGTGACACATCGAATAGTAACGTACTTCAGAGTGATAAAGCCTGGCTTCAAATTCATACAAAAAATGTAAATATCTCCTGGTATATATGATTACAAGCCAAAAATACATAAGTGCGACGAAGACCCTTTTACAGTTTGAAAGCCCAATATGAAGCCCATCGAAAACATGAAACAAAACATGTGGACGTAGGCGATTTCGCGGGCATCTCACCTACGGTACGTATGAGTGAAATAAAATACGGCGCGTATGAGTGGAACAAAACATACACGTAGGTCATTTCTGCGAATTAATTCAAAATTTTATTTTATTCGTAGACGGCTCAAACGCACAAAAAAACATCGTTTTATTATAGATTTTTTAAGGCGAGCCCGGCTTTTCGGCTTGTATGGAAGTACTACTGGTGATGACCTGGGGAAAAATATCCAGAGTGGTATCCCCTTGTCTTCTCTGGAGGATTTTCTGTCGGAGTTACCTTCCCTTAGCTGGGTGTATCCAGTTTTATGGCGCTGGAAGCTAGCCATTCGTCCTCTCTCTATCTGTTATGGCACTAAGTAATATGTGCTACATTGCCCGGGGTTCGCGGGGTCTTTAAAAAGGTGGACGCTAGAGAGTTGGACTTGATAGTAGTGTTGCTGTTGTAAATGCAACATGGCGCCTTACGACATTTTGTAGAGGCATACTTTCCAGTAAAACATACCCCCAGGTTTAAAATTGGGTATGAAATATGAAAAATATGGGTTTTCAGCTTAGATCTGAAGTCTGTCGGATCATTTAGGCATCTGAGGTGTGAAGGAAGATTGTTCCAAGCTGATGGACGGCTACCGCAAACGCTCAATCCCCGAAATTTGTACTGGGGCAACGCTTCGGCTCAACTAATATTGCCGAGGAGTTCGCCGAGCGAAGTGTGGATTTCCTTGTATTTAGGCTGTCCGTTATACAGAGTTCGGATATACAATTTAGAGCCATTCCATGTAGCGCTTTGAAGACTGTCCAGCAGAGTTTATACTGGATTCTTTCTGGACTCTTAAGGCAGTGAAGTTCTTTGAGATGTTGTGTTAAAGCCGTGCCACACTGTTTTAAACAAGCTCTCCACATCGGTCTCCACCGGCGGTTTAAAACTGTGTAGACACTTGTTTGAAACCAAAATTCGTTTGACCTTCAACAAACTTTGTGGGCGGACGCGCATAGTATGCGTGTGGATCCACCGTTTAAACACGCATTCCACATGTGGAGAGCTTGTTTACAACAGTATGTGGACGCTACACCAACCGTGGTCTCCACAGCTCTCCACCAAGGTCACCCCTGTGGAGAGCTTGTTTCAAACAGTGTGGCACGGCCTTTATATGGGACTTTTTGGGAATGCCTTTAATGAGTCTTGCACGCAGATTGAAGTTTGTTTAATTGTTGTTTTGGAATGTTTGCATAAATTCCATTACAATAGTCAAGTCGTGACAGAACGAAGGAAATAATGGTTGAATGTAAGAACAAAGGAAATGATGGAAACACACAATGTTCTATGATGGTTCAGAAATGATATCTCTACATGAGGGAGTTTTGTACAGTTTATTCATTTCACGGAGATTATTTGCAATTGTGTTAGTAACTAATTTACTAATTTAGGTCCTTACATATGAAATTGGCGTTATGTATGGGAGGAACATAAAGTTGATTTTTTTTTAATATAATATATTTATTTAATCAAAGTATGTACCATTGCTATCTATGCACTTTTGCCATCTCATGGGTAGTTCATCGATCCCTTTACTAAAAAAAATATTCGGACGGGAATCAATAAAATCTTTGAAGTCGGTTTGGACTGCCCCATCGGAGTTGAATTTTTTCCCTTGCAAGAAGTTATCCAAATTTGGAAAAAAATAGTAATCTGTTGGGACAAGGTCCGGAGAGTACGGTGGATGTCTTAGACATTCCAATTGAAGCTCTTCTAATTTGGTAGCCGTCTGTTGTGCAGTGTGTGGTCTAGCGTTATCGTGAAGCAGCAGTGGCCTAGAGCGATTAACCAGCCTCGGTTGTTTAGCAGCTAGCTTTTCCATCACGGTTTGCAGTTGCTGACAATAGACATCTGCCGTAATCGTCTGGCCAGATTTAAGAAAACTGTAGTGAACGACACCAGCACTAGTCCACCAAACGCTCACAAGTAACTTTTTTTGAGTCAATTTGCGCTTGGGGCATGGTTTGGCTGGTTCGGCAGGGTTCAGCCATTGCGATGAGCGCTCCCGATTATCATACAGGATCCACTTTTCATCACAGGTAATGAGTCGATTCAAAATCCCTTCATTAATGTGCCGGTTGAGTAATGCAACGCAGTAGTCAACGCGCGTTTGTTGATTTGCTTCACTCAATTCGTGAGGTACCCACCTTTCTAGCTTTTTCACCTTCCCAATTTGCTTCAAGTGGATTAAAACAGTTTTATCACTAACACCGCAGCCTGCAGCTAACTCGGACGTGGTTTGCGATGGATCCGCTTCCACAATAGCCTTCAATTCTTCATTATCAACATTGGTCTCCGGCCGTCCACGGGGCTTGTTCTGCAGGTCAAAATATCCAGAACGAAAACGTTGGAACCAAAAACGCACTGTGTTTTCTTTTGCGGCACCGTCGCCATACACATCATTAATCCTTCGAGCCGTTTCTGCAGCACTGGTGCCACGGTGGAACTCGTACTCGTAAATAACGCGATATTTCAAGTTTTCCATTTTGTAAACTGAGTGACGCAAAGAAAACAAACAATTGAGGAAAAAACAAATGAATTATAATTTTCGAAACACAAATACTTGAAATTTAAATAGCTGTATAAATTTGAATTTGGAATTCCTAACCAAAGAAAAGATATTTGAGATCAAAGTTGCCAGTACGGCAAAACGCCAATTTCATATGTAAGGACCTAATAGTATACTTTTTTCATTTAAAAATCATCGTTAAAAATGTTTTCTTTGATTCCAGATATCGTTCCTCTAGATCTAAGATTACAGATTCCATTCATCTTCATTCAGCATTCATCTAGACTCCTTCACATTGTATTGAATATACCACCAAATAGATTGATCAACTTCATAGGAGGACATTCTCTCTTGAGAAACATGCCACAAGGCCTAGATTAAGAAGAAGAAGACGAATCAAATAAAATCAGTCTATTATCTCAACAGACATTACAAACAATATTAATGTTTAAGACATCTATTGAGTACAGGTAAAATATATTATTATTAATTTGTTGAATCGCTCCTTTCATCATTACAGCGCGAGCCAAATCCATGTAAACGATATTATAACTATCTTAGTGATCCTTGTGAGATGTGATAAATATCTAATCTATCGCCATTTTATTGTCAAGTGAATTCTGTACCAGACCAAAGACAGTATGACAATCACACTGCCGTCGCCGGGAATCGAACCCGGAATCTTCGGGGTGGCAGTCAATGCACTTACCACTCGACCACGAAGGTCAATACAATACCAACCAGGGAATATATACAATACAATACCAGGAACGCATGAGAGATGTTTCGACATTAGGAAGGCAAAATACTATCTAAAGTCAAAAATATTTGTCTTCTGAATGTACTTTCACTAATATGAAAGACATCGATCTCCGAGGAGACCACGTTCAGCAGACTTATTGCTCTTGACCAGAGGCAGGTTGGTTCTGGCGGCCGGTAGGTAAAACAATATATGCTGTCGCTGATGGAGATATCTATCAGGGACAAAAAGACCAGGAAGAATCGAATTATATAGACCTAAAACTGAGAATACTCCTCATCAAGATCTATGTATGGAGAATCTTGATGTACGGCTGCGAGACATGGTGCCTATCCGAAAGAGATAAACGGAGACTAGAGGCTTTTGAGATGTGGTCCTATAGAAGACTATTAGGAATTTCCTGGAGAGAACACATTACAAATGAGGAGGTTCTCCAAAGAATCGAAGGAGGAAGGCACCTGCTCAGGACCTTGTCCGAAAGGCGTGCAAGATGGATCGGCCATGTAATACGTCAAGAAGGTCTCTTGCATGCCATAATGGAGGGTATGATTGAGGGGACAAACTCTAGGGGACGCCCACGCCGAGAGTACCTGGAGGACCTGTTGGTGGACGTGCGCTGCTCATCATATGCAGATTTCAAAAGAGCCGCAAAAGACAGGGAAGAATGGAAGAGAAGAATAGAGGAAATTGATGCAAACCAATCCCAGGATTGAAACCAAAGAGAGAGAATGTAAAGAAATGGGTTATGAGATGTCCATCTCTTCGAAGCTGCAGAGAATTGGTCCCCAGTATTCAAACGCGTATGCATTGTGAATTCTTGCCGAATTAGCGTAAAGTCAATAAGGTATATTATTCTTAAGTTTTACGACGATTGTGTGAGAATTTCTGCTATAAGTTGCCAAAATTATGAGGCAAACACTCTTGGATTTTGCCTCACAATAATGCATTGCACGCTACACTGCTTATTTGTACATTTTAGTCACAGTGTGAATGCAGAGGAATCTAAAGGATATCTAATATAAATGAAAACGGTAGATTATGACAGTGCATAATGACGTTCTAATGTCAACCCTAATGTATGGAAGTGAAGCTCGGACCTGGCAAAAGAAGAATGAAAATAGGATAAATGCCGTAGAAATGAGATGACTACAAAAAATGTCTGGGAAAATTATATATGATAGAATACCGAATAACGAAATAAGGTAGAAATGTAAGGCAGATGATTGCATAGTAATTAAGATTAAAAAAGGATCCATGATGGTGTGGACATATGGAACAAATGGATGAGAGAAGAATGGTTAAAAGATTATATCATGCAGCGTGAGTGGAATGAGAAGCCATCAATGACCGAGGAAAGCATGCCATGACCAAATTAATCAATTATTAAAAGACGGCTACAAGTGGGAGAAATTGATGAGTATGTATGAATGTAGAGGAATCTCAAGAGGTATATCAAGACAGAGCAGTATGGCGATCCATCATCTCTGACTACCCTTAAGGGGAAACAGCGAAATGGTTAGTTAGTATGAAAAAGTATGTCTTCTAAGGTCCCGGGACCTTCGGTGTGGCAGTCATAGCTCTTACCACTCTGCCACAAAGCTCGTCAATTAAATCATCCTTTAGCAATATGAAACATAATAAAATATAACAAAACTTCTAGACAACAAATGTTTGTATTTTTATAAAATATTTAATATATTTTAATTTGTTTAAGTATGTGAACGACGTTAACATAACTAGAGAAAGAGGAAGACTAAGGAAAATGTGGCATAATGAAATATTAAATGTCGGCCACATGAGGAGTCGGAGAAATTGACATGCGTGCATGACACGATGTATGAATGTTGAGAAAGTGAGAGAAATATGTCAGGAAAGAACAGTGTGGTGATCCATTATTTCTGCCTACCCCTTCGGAAAGATGGTATGATAGGTAGTTAATTAATTAGTTATATGAAGATTTGAATAAATATATATTATATAAATATATGAATCTAGAGTATAATTAATACAAATGAAAACATCTGTTTTATACAAGTTTTATTATAATTCTTGGCAATGACATATTTTGCCTGTCTAAGGCTTCTTCTTCTTCTTTTTTTAGACCTTTGGGCTGTTCCTGTAGTCTGGTTTCTCTTGGGGTGCCATGTTTTCCTCGGTCTACCTCGACTCCGTACTCCATTTACATCATTAACGTATACTTTTTTAACCATTCTTTCTTCCGCACCAACCCTTCTTTTAACATCACTGTCTGTTCTGCCATCCACTGTGGACATGCTCCCTAAATACACAAATTCTCTCACCTGTTCCAAGTTCTCTTCATTCACACTTATATTACAAACTGTCATTTGCTCTTCCCTTTCAAAAACTAACACCTTTGACTTTCTGACATTCATCATTAAATCGTTTGACTTGCATACCTCATACATTCTCGATACCAAGACTTGTAATTCGTCCGCACTATCCGCAACGAGAAAGGCATGGTCCACGTAAAGCAGACAATTTACAGACAAATCACTCATCTTAGCACGAGCATTTATTCCTTTCAGTTCTTTCATACACTTGTCACATACAGATTGAACAACCATAGAGACATCACGCAGCCCTGCTTAACACCTTTTGTGATATCAAACCATGGTGTGATGTCCCCATTTACCCTAACATTGCCAGTGCTTCCTTCGTAGAGAGAAGCGACCACCCGTATCAGTTTTGTGCTTACTCCGTATTCGGACAAGATTGACCACAGTTTAACTTGTATAAAACAAACGTTTTCATTTGTATTTATTATTTAATTTTTTACATCATTATTCAAGAAACAATACAAAAATGAATCTAAAGTTTGTCAGGATAGAGAAGTGTGGCAAATCATTATCTCTGCGCACTCTTTGGGGAAACAGTTAGTTTGTTAAAGCGCTGAAAATAATTTATGTGCTCTTCATTAGAATTTTCACATGATTTATGATCAGTTTTTAAACACAAAAACAAGAACCTTGAGCATACACTCCATTCTCATACAAATCAGCATAGTAGACGGATAATTAACAAGCAAACATACTATATTTGACGCATACACAATGTGATACATTGCCACGTGCTGGTTTAACGCAATTATCACACCACACGATGCAGGACTTAATACTAGCGGTGATACTGGATTGAATAACGTCTGCATAATTACATTAGAGAGTATCTTGTCTTCCTAAAGTCAAACCATCTCTCATGAGTTCCTAACTAACTAACTATTACTTCATATCCACGAAAGGTTCTTCTCCGGTCTCAATCTAAAGATTGGTTTGCAGCAGGATGCTGCATTTTTGTTCCACTCCGCTCGGTCCTCGGCAACTCTCTTCAACTCCGCATAGGAGGTGCAGCCCATATATCGGCACATCTGGTCTAGGTACTCCTGGCCAGGTCGTACACTGCCAATCGATCCCTCGACCATTCCCTCCAATACATCATCATGCAGGAAGCATTTCAAATCAAATTAAATCAGTTTATTTACTCAAAAGATATTACAAACAGCATAAATGTTTAAGGCATCCATTGAGTACAGGTAAAATATTATACACATACAACATAATACCAGGATCGCATTAGTGATGGTTCGACATTAGGAAGACAAGATACTTTCCAAAGTCAAGAGTATTTGTCCTCTGAACGTACTTTCACTTACATGAAAGACGTCGATCTCCAAGGAGACCGCGTTCAGCAGACTAATTGCTCTTCCCACCAGTGCCACCAGAGGCAGATTGGTTCTGGCGACCGGTAGTTAAAACAATCTGTGCTGTCGCTGTCGGAGATATCTATCGGGGACAAAAAGACCAACATCCTCCAGTACGCCCGAGTTCTCGAAATATCCCCTAATTAATCTGAAGAAATGGGTTATTAGATGTCCATCTCTTCGAAGCTGTAGAGAATTGGTTCCGAGCATTCCCAGAAGAATTTGTGTCGCAACACATGACCAATTTATATCGCGCGCCTCTCCGCTATGGTGTTCAATATGTGCCTGTTCTCTTCAACTCTGCTGAGAACCTCCACATTTGTAACGTGGTCCCTCCATGAAACATGGGCAACTCGTCGGTAGGTCCACATATCAAATGCATCCAGTCTTTTGCGCTCTCTTTCGCTGAGTCTCGCAGCCGTATAGTAAAACACTACACACCAATGTTTTTATAAGGTGTTTTCAGAGGTTTAGGTCTATGTTATTGGACTCGAATATTTTAGCTTTTTTGTTGAAGGCAAGTTTAGCCTGGTGGATACGACTATCGACGTATTTCTTGGATCTTTATAATAATAATAATAAAAAATTGGATAATTTATAATGCGCCATTTTTATGAATTGCTCATCTCAAGGGCGCTTGTTATAATGTTACAATGTATGAATGTAGAGGAATCTCGTATAAACACATGTCTTCAAAGGTCCCACGATTCGAACCCAGGACCTTCAGTGTGCCAGTCATAGCTCTTACCACTCAGCCACGAAGCTCGTCAATTTCGTCAAAAGAGCAATTACAAAATGGTGTATCTGCAAGTGTAAATGGTGTATTTACAAGTCATGTATTATGCAATCAATTAATAACAATACACAGTTGTAATGATAAATGTAAATTTTATAAAATTAACAGAAAAATGATAAGGAATCGGCGGTGTTATATGGCCGTATTAACAATGTATTGAAGCAGTGTATATTTATTGGCATAACGCGTTGTAATAATGTGTTTTTATTGCAGACACTTCGTGAAGAATGCAAAATTATTCTATACACGCTCGACCAAGTTTGCCATGAACAAGATAGGATCGAACAAACTACTTGTTTTATCAGAAAGATGTGTACATGCACATCGATTCTTCCCACGTCTAACATAGCTCACCTTTTAAATTTGATTAATTTGGTAATGCCATCGTTTCCTCAGTCTTCAAATTAAATCAAATCAAATCAGTTCATTTTCTCATTTAAGGCATTTATAATATTAATGGTAAGAACAACAATATTAATGGTAAGAGGTCGGCTGAAATATAGTTCCATTATTTGGTCCGCCTGGGATTCGATATTCTCCGATGTGGAGCGAGTGCAGAAAAAAAATTGGACTTTCTTTACCTCAGGGAGCACGGTTATTACCCGTGGCTCTTTCCCGACTAAATTCTTGCTAGGTATGCTAAGCTACCAATCATTAGAGAGGAGTAATATGCACTTGGGAGTTCACTTCTTTCAGCTGATTGGCGGCCGTATACAAAACTCGGATGTCCTGAGTGATCTATTTGTCACTCAGGACATCCGCCAATGGTTATGCCTGTGGGTAGGGCAATCTTATTGTTCAATCGGGTCGCCTCAGAGGTCGACATATTTCGTGATATTGTGAGTTGCCTCAGGGATGCAATATCAATGTTCTGATTCTTTCTAATTCTTAATCTTAATGTATTTTTTATGCTTCTCTTATAAATTCTTATAATGATATTGCGATCTGGAATTATATGTCTGTAATGTTTGTGATTTTAATTCAAATAAATGAAATAAATTCAAATGAAATATTGAGTACAGGTAAAATAAAACAAACAAACAACCGATGGCGATAGGCAGAGAGAATGGAACGCCACACTACTCTATCCTGACACCTCTCTAGCTTCCACATTCATACGAGTCATACACACACGTCGATTCTAACATGACCAACCTTAAATCTGATTAATTTGGTCATGCCATGTTTTCCTCGGTCTATCTCGACTCCATACTCCATCATCGTTAACGTATACTTTCTTAACCATTCTTTCTCCATCCATGCGCTCCATACGTCCAAACCAACGCAGCAATTCTTTCATAATTTTGTTCATAATACCTTCTTCCGCTCTGCATTCCTTTCTTATATCAGCATTTGAGATTCTATCATACATCGATCTACCACACATACATCTTAGGGACCTCATTTCTACTGCATATATTATGCTCTCATTCTTCTTCTGCCAGTTAATATAACTTAATAACTAACAAACCATCACGCCGTCTCCCCGTAGTGATAGGCAAAAAGGCTTTTCTTTCCTGACATATTTCTCCCGCATCCTCAACATTCATACATCGTGTGATGCACGCGCGTCGATTTCTCTGACTCCTCACGTGGCCGACATTCAATATTTTATTTATTTGATGCCACATTATCCTCGGTCTTCCTCTATTTCTGGTTCTATTTACATCATAATATAAAAAAATTACCTTTCTTTCTTCATTCATTCTTTCCATATGTTCAAACCATCTTAATGATCCTTTCATTATTTTGTTCATAACACCATCAATCGCACCACATTCACTTCTTATATTTTCATTCGACACTATCATACACAGGGTACCTATCACACATTCGTCTAAGAGATCTCATTTCTACTGCATATATTCTACTTTCATCCAACTTTTACCAGTTCTATTTCGTTCAGTTAATATATATTTTTTATATTGTATATTTTTAACTAGTTGATAAAATGGAGCATTTTATACAGCGCCCTTGAGATAATCAATTCATAAAAATGGGTCTTATAAATCATCCAATTAATTATATTATATATTAGCCGAGAAGAAAAATAACACAAAGGAAATAGTCTTTATCTGCATTATAAATTTATGTATATATAATATAAAAGAGAAACTATAAATAAATATTGTTTATGTTTCATGTTGTAGGCTAATTGTGCATATGTGTGCCAGGGTCAAATAAAAAATGAGAAAAATCAAACAGCCGGGAAGCTGATAAAACTATACCAAACAAATTATAATGATGGAATTGGAACTAGCGAATTAGTACATTAGAATTAGTGACTAACATTAGAGTAACCCCTCCCTTTCTACCATCCTGTATCTCACCCCCTTTTTGCTATATTGGTCCCCACTCAAGACCACTGGCCCACACCTAAGGACACTCTCGTCCCACTCGGTTCTGTATGTACCCAGGATCAATCAGCCCCAACCCAAAGCCACTCCATGTCACTGTCCCTCAGTCTCCACCCAAGACCTCCGCCCCTGTCCTAGACTACTCCCGCCCCCTCCGCACTCCGGATAGTCAGGTCCAAATATAAGACCTAACCCACCACATCTTCCAAGAAATTCTCCTCTCATAATCCAACAATATCCAACCTCAATATCCATAAAACAAAGTAGGACACAAAATGCCAAACACTATTCTAGTGGAACAGAAGGACCGATGACTACGTCAGCAGTCAGTCTCCTGGAGAGTTTTAAGTTGTTTCCTCTCCACAAGAGCAAATGCTGAGAAGTTCCTGATTGGTCCACTATAGAATATCTTTCCAGTTCCCAACACTTTAGATAAATTCACAGATAAAATGAAAAAAATAAAAAACACAATATCCAAGGTAGCAGAAATGCGAACCCTACGCTCCATCGCAGGCAAAACCCTGAGAGATCAGATCAGAAATGAAACGACAAGGTCTGTCTGTAGTGTTGAGAACATAGTAAGATGGGGAAGAAGCAGAAGGAGCTTTTGTAGAGACCACGTGGACGGCGTGGAGAATACAAGAATTGCAAAATTTGTTAAAAATGAAAACCCAAGCAGCAATAGATTACCATTATTATTATTAAAATAACCATCGCCTTCTAGACCAATATTTGTGCCAAATGCCCTTACAGGAGTACTTTGAGACAGCAAATTACCCATGCAAATAAAAGGAAAGGTGTACCGCTGTGAGACCTGCTATGCTCTAAGAATCGGAATGCTGGACCGTAAAGCGTCAAGAAAAACAGAGGCTACACGTAGCAGAAATGAAAATGCTGAGGTGGTCAGGGATACAATGCTGGATAGAACTAAGAATGACCATATCAATTTATTAATATGTGTGAGAAATTTATTAATATGTTTCGCCCTTCTAAGGCATTATCAAATGACATTTGACAATGTCTTAGAAAGGCGAAACATGTCATACATAAATATTATAATAAAACTCCTTGAAAACTATCATTTTGTAATACATATTAATAATTTAATATGGAGTTTTACATCATTGTTCAAGAAACAATAAATAAATTACTGTTAACATTTATTGAACTTCTTTTTGATTTATATAATATCATTTAGTATTCCCTAACTATGTAAGCATTGTCATAAAATTTCTTAACGAGTTCCAAGAAACACTTTCCAATATTTCTGGACCTACACAAATAATTATTTGTTAAAAATGTCTAAAGTCACATCAATTTTCGTTAACTACCATATTCTGCTCCATTTACTAGTGTATATAAACTGCAACGAGTTGAAGTTTCATCACATTTGATAATCCTTAAAAGGGCAAAACATGTCATACATAAATATTATAATAAAATTCCTTGAAAACTATCGTTTTCTCATACATATTAATAATTTAATATGGAGTTTTACATCATTGTTTAAGAAACAATAAATAATGACCATATCAGAGGAAGCCTTAAAGTCGCCCCGATAACGGAATAGACTAGGAAACATCGTTGCAGTGGTACGGCCAAGTGAGCAGAAGGGACGATGAATACATTGTGCACAAGGCCCTGCAACTGAAGACGGAAGGAGGGTACCGGGTCGGGTTCCTGCAACGTGGATATCTACATTTAGTAATGACCTGCGGACGGGTGACCCAGAACCGGGAGATTTGGCAGAGCCATATTAGGAGAGCTGACTTCAAAAAACGTGAAAAACTAGGCGAAAGAAGAAAACATTGATTGTGTCTTATTAAAAAGGTATTTTAATATGACCGAATTTTTAATTAACCATTTGATTTTGCGGCATTTAATTTAATAATAATAAAAAGTATTAAAAGTAAGTATACGTGGAACATAAATTAAATAGACAATATGTGCACCATCAAAAACAACATTTTGTGTTAAATTATTTTTATTTTGTTATTTTATTTGGAGAAGATCCCTGCAGGACGAGGCTAAGGCAGCAAGCCTCACTTGGGATGATGTTAAGCATCAGGCATGCGATAGAGTCGGGTGGAGAAGATTCCTTGAGGCCCTATGCACCACGGAGGTGTGACAGGACAAAAAGAAGAAGAAGAAGATTTTATTTTATATCATTTTGTTTTATATTACGAGTTTTAGATTTATTTTGTGGATGTTGGACTATCGAAGTATGCGCGGGAAATGCCTATTGGTGGCGATGAGGTTCGCAACCCATCACACCGCGTCTCCCGTGGGGCGAAAAGAGAAGGATGGAGTGCCGCATCGGTCAAAGTGTGACAGTCCTTTCTTTCTGCCTACCCTTTCGGGGAGACGGCGTGATGGTTAGTTAGTTAGTTAAAAAGTATTTAAAAAGCTGGTTGTGTGGTGAGTTTGTTGCACAAGAGATGATCTGTGCTTGCTACAGCCATTTGCATAAATTAGATCATTGCTTCCTTCGGAAACAATGCTTGCTTAAACGGAAAACATAATTAATATAATCCATAATATTGCGTGAAATTCAATGTCTAAGCAAAAGCAAACATACAATGTAAAATACATTATCGACTAATGAACCATTGTGCTGATCTGTGAAATGATAAATGTTTAATTGGTAAAGGAAAAAGTGGTTGGATAACCACAATCTTTGCAATTAATTGAAAGGATTACATAGCTTATTCAATGCTGCTACACAATTGATTATAGATGCAAAAAATACTGTAATATAACACATTTTATACTTTGTGCTTTCTGTACCTTTCCCCTTGAAAACCTTAATCATCCCGTATAAAACAATCATCCGAACAGTAGTGACCGGTGGCGGTACTCCCATAGAAGCCCAGAAGCCCGGTTTGCGTAAGAAATTTTGAATCTAAGTAATCAGGTCCCCGCATCAACCATCAACCCACCAAATCACCTTTCAACAATGTTCCTATCAGACGTAAGAGGAATCGCCATCGCATCGGGTGTGAAGTGAGCCACCTTTTATGAAATATAAAGCCACTCATGAAGGAATGTAGAGCGGAAGAAAGTATTATGAAAAAATATATAAAAGGATCAAGTGATTGCTATACCCTTTACATCGATTTGTCTCGTGCTGTAATGATGTAAAGAGCCATTCAACATAGTAATAATAATAATAATAATAATAATATACATAAATACATGTTTAGCTTTATTTAAGTGCTTCATTTATTATATCTACAACTTTCTCAAAGTGACATTCCATGATTTCTTCATTTTCTCGGTTTTTCAGTTTTTATAAACGCATTAACTAAGACTTCGAGTGCAATTTTACTTATCAAGAACGCACTAGATGTATTTAGTACAGACTTCTTTTGTAGCATTCAATAACTTCTTAGTCATAAATGCACTATGTTTGAGGAATCGCACTAATTTTACAATATTTTACAATATTTGTATTCAAATAGCTATTTTCCTTAACATAAATGTATTATATTATTGTATCTTCTATAATTTGTTTTAGATTTATTGTGTAGACGTTGAACAATCGAAGTGTGTGCGGGAGATGCCTATTGGTGGCGATGAGGTTTGCAACCCATCACACCGCGTCTCTCGCAATGGCGAAAAGAGAAGGATGGAGTGTCGCATCAGTTAAAGTGTGGCAGTCCATTCTTTCTGCCACCCTTTCAGGGAGACAGCGTGGTGGTTAGTCAGTTAGTTAGTTTCATTTATTATATAAATACATGTAGCCAAAATTTTATTAGTAAATACATTACATGTATAAATGATACATGTTTAGGTTTTTTTAATGTTTCGTGTATTTCTATAAATACACGTATCCATAATTTTATTACTGAATACATTACATGTAAGGATTTTTTTAATGTTTCATGTATTTCTATAAATACATGTATCCATAATTTTATTATTGAAACATTACACGTATAAATGATTCCTGATTGCATTTTTTTAATGTTTCGTGTATTTAATATAAATACATGTATCCATAATTTTAATACTGAATACATTGCAAGTTAGGATTTTTTAAATCTTATCATTATAATTATCCATAATTTTATTTGTTACATGTATAAATAATACATGTTTGGATTTTTTAAATGTTTCATGTTTCTATAAATACACGTATACATCATTTTATTAAGGAATATATTGCATGTATACAAAATTACACATTCAAGTTTATTTCAGTGTTTCATTTATTTCTATAAATTCATCCTCAGTGATTCATTCATTTCTATGTATATGTGTATCTATAATTTTGTTAGTGAATACATTAAATGTATACATAAACACATGTTTATCTTTATTTAAGTGTTTCGTTTACTTCTATAAACACATGTATACATAATTTTATTGCTGAATACTTTACATGTATACGTAAATACATGTATAGATTTATTAAGTGTTTCATTAATTTATATAAAAAGATGTATCTGCAATTTTATTAATGATTTTTATAGTAAAAATACATTTTAAGCTATTTTAGAGTGCGTAATCGGGGTGTCATTTCTTGCTTTTTGACTTTTGGGCACTTTGAAAACTTATCATTTAAAAGTTATCTAACAAATAAATCATTTACTAATGTGTGCTTACCAAAGTATTTTGGTACCCTAATCCCGACTCCTCGTCCGACATTTCCGAGTGTGAGTGTGTCATCTTATTTAGCACTTAATAAATCTCACTAAACTTAACCACTCCGAGATTACAATAACACAATAAAGTTCAACTCGCGAAAGTTCTAAAACGCGACCGACACACGCACATTTGACGCCTTAATGTCTCCGATGGCGGTTTCCTGTCAAGAAATCATAATAGATGTAATAATTCATAATTGACGTCGGTGCAATTTCATGCAAATCATATTATCATACGCCGTACGGACAAGGCAATTTAGAAAACTCTTGCCGACCGCCTCCAATGAAAAATGACAACTGACGTACTTGACAGCCGTTTGAGCAGTTTGCACAAATCGACAACGCATCTGCGCAAAAGTGATTTTGCGGGGTCAGTTGGTTTAAAAATACAAAACTTAGATAATTTTTTTTAAATAAACAAAAATATCGTATTAACAGACAAAAAAACAGCGCATACTTATGTATTATATCAATTATTGGATATACAAAATAAAATAACAATATTTTTCATTATCCACAAAGAAAGACAAGGAAGATGCCTCCATATGAGATGTTATTGAAACCACAACGACCGGTTCCTCCAAGAAAATATTACTTTGTCAGCCAAAACTTCAACCACAACGACGATAATAAGAGATAATACCCGTTCAATGAAAATTCCTGTAATTAAATCAAAGTATCTTGCATTAATACGAAGAATAAAAAAAACTATTAGTTGCAAAACAATATGTTTCATATTATTCAATAGAGTTATTTCAATAAATAAAACTTTTCAATATCTGAAAATAGTAAGAATCCCATAAATAAACTTTCATGTTCGGTTATGTTTAGAACGATTTCCATAAATGCCTCTTTATATACTCGTACATTATCGAATTATGTCTTATGGAACTTTGAATTATTTGCAGAATTTTTGTTTTTAATTACATTTAATGCAAAAACAATCGCATTGTTTTCGCATGACCTGTAGAAGTTAAAGAAAGAACGTGTATTATTTATTTTACCATTTAAATACATTTATTTGAAAAGAGAACATCAAATAATAATAATAATGTAATTATTATAACAATAATAAGGCATAGAGATGAAAAAATGTGATTATCATTAGATAAACAGATAAATAAACAAATGCAGAATCGACTGCGAATGATACGAGTATTACCCAGACAAGAAAGAAATTTGAGGTGCAAACAGTTAAAGAAATTGTAAATCATATCTTCTCCTTTTCACCTCAGCCCACTCCCGTCCACTCCATTCGCTTCCATGTCACTCTGTCTTGTGCAGACTGCATCCAGGTTATTCCGACATGTATGTTCAGATCATCCTTCCACCGTAGTTGCGGTCGCTCTGTACTGCTCCTTGCCGTCCACGGTCTCCAAGTCAGCATATACACATTAACCATTTTTAGAAGGAAAAAACTTTGGTTTTACAACGGCACACAATACAACATGTATTAAAAATTCAGTTCACAAGAGCTGAACCTCCGTAAGCCATAAAATCTATGTCCAAGTCCATGACATACTCAAGAGAAAAATATATGATACATATGTGTTCACCCTTAAATGTCAGGATGTTGTTATATTCTGAAGATTGTAAATACATGAAGATATTGACGCCTATTTGGTTGCGTGTCTTGAGAATATGCGGTTTGTCGAGTTAGCGTGTGTTGTAATGGCGAACCTAGTTATTTAACATGTAAAATGTATTGAATTGTGCTAAATTTGAGATTACCAGAAAACGTGAGCTTGTTAATTAATAATTAATAACGTGGTGTAATAGTGAGTGAAAGGATTTTAGATATAAAATAAACATCTATTTCATAGGTGTCGAATGGCATACCAAAGACATCTCAAATTGTCCTCTGCTGTACGAATTGGATCTCAGATATCTTGATGCCATGCAATATATTCTTTGCTGGTTTTGATATATGATGAATGAAAAACAATCCCTGATGTACAATACCTAGAAAAAGTTATAAGCTGAAATAAATAAAAACATCGAAAACAATAAAATCGATTGTTAATCAATAATATTAAAGGTTTATTATGTTTACTGAAAATGAAAATGATTTTCAGATTTTTCTCATAATTTAAAATTAGGTGAAGATTTGTGCTTCGATGATAAACAAAATGAACTAAGCCAATCAATATAAATTATAAAATTTATGTGTATTAACGTCTAAAAGAAAAATACTCTACATAGAAAATATCACAATTCATAGTAATATATTATATTTCCCTAAGTCATAATTCGATACAGTGATTTCTAAGCGCATTTTGTCAAGTTTTTAAATTCAGATAAACAAATGGTTTTGAATTTGGATATAACATGCTCATTTGTAATAAAATTTAAGTATTTAATAATCCATGATGGTTTTCTTGTTTTGCCATAAGAAAATCAGCCTAAAAATATAGCGTTAAGAATCACAGAATAATAAATAGTAATATGCAATTTATACACAGAAAAAGACGGAACTGGTTTATAAAACTCCAAGTACACCTATTAAGCTTTGTATTGGTTTTTACAGATAATTCGCGATAGTTTATTAAACACATATTTATTTTTTCGAAATCTATGGTTAGACATGTATGAATACAATAAATAAGACGTCTCGCTTTCTATTCTTACGAGATCGTAGAAAAAAATTCCAAGCATACATACATTTACCGTTTGATTTTCTGTTTATGGAAGTAAAATTACGGCAATCTTTAAAATTTCCCGATTTTTATAAGATATGATACTACATTGCGAAGAATTTATATTTATAAACATTTTGATGAAAGCTTTGAAAATTACAATTATTTTAAACTTCAATTTGTCATATATTTGACCCACGCTGTTTGCCGAAAATCGATCGTAAGAAGGGGAATAAAGGTATATAGGTACATTATTTTAATTTTAATAAAATCAGTTTGATATTTATGAAATAGAAATCATCTTTATAAACTGAAGCATACCACTTTTATTTCAAAACATTTCACAGAAATCAAAATCATAGATGTCGGGCGGTCTAGAGCAGTGCTCCGCAATATTTTCTTACATACGGCACACATAAGTTCCTAAAATTCGGTCTGGACGTGGGGGTTAATCAGCTTTGGAGAGGTTTTTTTTGGCTCATCGGCAACTTCCGGCTAGTAGAAATCAAAAGCGAGTTTTTTTTTGCTCCTCCCAAAAGATCAAAAACCAAATTTTCGCTAATTCTACCGGGCGGAAGTCGCTGTTAAGTTAAAAACTTGAGATTGCCAGCAACTTCCGGCCAGCAGAAATCAGCGGCGACAGATTTTTCACGAATGACCTAAAATTATAATAACAACAACAAAAAAAGTCACCTTGTCTCCTGAACTGATTTCCGAAAGATTCGACTTCACGAAATTCACGAGTTCCGACCATAACTAATTTTTTTTTTCATTATGCATTTGGTCGCGATACACTTGCATCCTGCTCATGGCACACCGGTTGCGGAGCACTGGTCTAGAGGATAAAACACTTATCTCCTGATCCAGGGTCCTTGGGTTTAAGCCGGTACCCGACACGATTTATTCGTTAAAATAATGAGATAATTTATTATTAATATAGACATTAATATTAATATAGATATTAATTTAAAATATTATTTCCTGCTCTAATTGGAGATTGTTAACAAGTTTTTAAAGACATCGATTTAAATCCCCATTTTTCTTTAGTTTAAATGAATAATTTCATATACCTGAATACAGGAGTTTGTTTTCAAGAAAAACACATATTGAATTTTATTTTATTTTTAATATGTGAATTTGACAAAATAGAAGATAAATTGCATTTAATATTACAATTTATTATCTAGTTAATCAAAATATTATAATTTTTCGTCATTATATTTTTTCGCATATCATTGTAAATTTTAAATGTTTAAATGAATATAACATAATCCCAACTCAATTTCTTATTTAATATATTTTTTTAATCATTATTCGTTATTAAATCACTTTTAAACAACATTTTCTTACAATGACTTAAATAATTTAAAATGGCAACATTATTGAATTAATATATTTCCATCTATCCCCTATTTTCATTATACGGGTAAGTACGGAGTTTGACGTTTGAATATTTATTCAAATATTTTTTTAGTGTGGCAGCATTTTGCGGCACATGGCAATGCCCAAGTTTACGGTATTTTTGTTCAGAAAGAAAATGGCCGGCCCAAGCCCCTCCGGTTGTGCGGGCGTGCGGTGTTTTTAATCGCGTTCGAACAGTATCGTTGATGATGTGGTCGTTTTGAAAGGGAATTAATTTCGCGAGTAGTAAACTGTGTTTAAATTAATTTATCGGTGTTATGTGATGTGATTGTTATGGTGAAAGTGAATACGGGCTCATCCCTTTGTCCCGTCAGTGAAAATGGCCGTACACTAGTGCGAAGAATTACCCACCATTAGAAAAGTGTATAACGTGTTTACAGTTTAAATATGAATCAAACTTTTTGTAGAACTTCTACATTACATATTTAACTCTTCTTTGGATTTACTTCATTCAATTTCACTTTAAGGTAAGTTGATTTTTGTTTACAAACTTTATTCTGTGTGCATTCCAAACTCTCAAAGTATCCCGTGTTTAAAACTTGTTTTGAGTGTGTTATTCCTTCTTAAACTTTTTTTGTATATATTGAAACATGTAGTTTAGACATTGAAAGTATTGTTTGTACAAGTTGTGGTCCATTTAACAAACTCCTGGGAGTTTTTAATCGACTTGCAAATTGTAAATATTGGGACGCGGTTGTTAGGCACTCGATTTGACATTCCATTCTCACGGAGTCGTTATGGGTAGTTGTAGGTATATGTACCGCTACTACCAACGTTTTCGTGATTTCTCGAAAGTATGTTTAAAGTTAATTAATTTGTATAACGTCTGTTGCATAATTATAACTTATTGTTTTGCATTTTAATTCGTTTAATAATATTAACAAACTTTGCGCTTTACTTGTTAGATAAGTTTCTAAGAGGTTATTTATCTTTAATTATCTGGACAAATGTTTTTATTATACCTCGAATATAATATTGTGCAACTGAGTTCAGCAGTAATTGTATCCGATGAAATTTAATTTGTGTAAGTTAATAATTAAATTTGCACAAACTATCATGTTCATACAAATTAATTCTCAAATCATCTTTATCACAATAGTATATATATAATTAAAACAGTTTTTATTTTAATGTCCTACCATTACAAAAGCAGAATATTTTTGTTAATGTGTATAAAGTATCGGCCATTCACAATGGAGTTCTGGTCCCAACCCTAATGTATGGAAGCGAAGCATGGAACTGGCAGAAGAAGGATGAGAGTAGAATAAATGCGGTAGAGATGAGGTCCCTAAGACGTATGTGTGGTAGAACGATATACGACAGAATCTCAAATGCTGATATAAGAAAGGAATGTAGAGCGGAAGAAGGTATAATGAACAAAATTATGAAAGGATCGCTGCGTTGGTTCGGACATATGGAACGCATGGATGGAGAAAGAATGATTAAGAAAGTATACGTTAATGATGTAAATGGGGTACGAAGTCGAGGCAGACCAAGGAAAACATGGCATGACCAAATTAATCAAATTTTAAAGGTTGGTCATGTTAGAAGTCGGAGAAATCGACGTGCGTGTATGACTCGTTGTATGAATGTGGAGGAAGCTAGAGAGGTTTGCCAGGATAGAGTAGTGTGGCGGTCCATTCTCTCTGCCTACCCCTGCGGGAAAACGGCGTGATGGTTTGTTGTTGTTGTTGTATAAAGTAAATTTATTAATTATTCCCTCATTTTATTTATATAAATGATTTTATTAATTTCATCATACAATTGTCTCGTTAACTGTTATATTATACTGAAAGCCTTTGACGGAAGTTTATTTTAAATTATGATACAGCAACAAAACATCACGCTATTTCCCCGGAGGGGTAGGCAGCGAGAATTGACATCCTGACACGTCTCTAGTATCCTTCACATTAATACAGCGAGTCATACACGCACGTCGATTCTTCTGACTTCTAACATAGTCACCCCTTAAAATTAGATTAATATTGTCATGCCAAGTTTTCCTCGGTCTCCCACGACTCCGTTGTCCATTCACACCGTAAACATCTTCTTCTTCTTTTAATAGATCTGACGATCTGTCACACAGAAATCATATCTCGTCGGATGATGAGATCCAGCTGTCCCTCCATCTCTTAGGCGGTCTTCCAGGTGGGCGGTGTCCGCAGGGGATTTCATAAGCGGCTGTATATGCGAGTCTGTCACCATCCATTCGGGCTACATGGTCCTTCCAGTATCTTCTTCTGTAAACATATATTTTTTTAACCATTTTATCTTCATCCATGCGTTTCATATGTTCAAACCAATGCAGTGATCCTTAGATAATTTCGTTCATAATACTTTCTTTATTTCTACATTCTTTATATCACCATTCGAATTTCTGTCGTACATCGTTTTATCCACACATACGTCTAAGAGATCTCATCTCAACCGCATTTATTCTACTGTCATCCTTCTTTTGCTAGTTTGCCATGCTTCAAATCCACACATCTCTAATGTGATATATATTTTTTAATTTTGATTTGCCGTATTTAGCATAAAAATGTGTATAATAATCAAAACACTATTCTAAATTAATATGGTTCTTATTTTGAAACTAATCTCTCTATATAAGCAAACTAAAAAAAAAAATTAAAAAAACTAGTTCTTTACAACACTTTGACTTTTGTTTATTATAAATGAAAACGAAAATGGCCGTTTACAGTGGAGTTCTGGTCCCAACCCTTATGTATGGAAGCGAAGCATGGAACTGGCAGAAGAAAGATGAGAGCAGAATAAATGCAGCCCCTAAGACGTATGTGTGGTAGAACGATGTACGACAGAATCTCAAATGCTGATATTAAAAAGGAATGTAGAGCGAAAGAAAGTATTATGAACAAAATTATGAAAGGATCGCTGCGTTGGTTCGGACATATGGAGCGCATGGGTGAATAAAGAATGGTTAAAAAGTATACGTTAAAGATGTAAATGCAGTACGGAGTCGAGATAGATCGAGAAAAACATGGCATGACCAAATCAATCAAATTTTAAAGGTTGGTCATGTCAGAAGTCGGAAGAATCGACGTGCGGGTATGACTCGCTGTATTAATGTAGCATTAACTTATGAAATATTACTTGACTAGTCAGACGTGACATGTGATAGGTAGCAAATCTATCGCCATTTATTGTGACGTGAATTATGCACCAGATCAAAGCCAGTGTGACAATCACACCACCATTGCCGGGAATCGAATCCGGAACCTTCGGGGTGGCAGTTAATGCACTTGCCACGAAGTGAGTGGATTCATTCACATAAACTTGTAAAAAAAAAACATCTATAGAACAGGCGTTATCATTATTTTTAATAATTTTATATGGAGTTTTAGATTATTTAATATATTTATCATCGTACCCAAAAAAACTAAAATGGCATTGCACAATGGTGTTTTTATACCGACCCTTATGTATGGAAGCGAAGCATGGAACTGGCAAAAGAAGGATGAAAGAATAAATGCTGTAGAAATGAGACCTCTTAGATGAAGGTGTAGATACTCTGTGTATGATAGAGTGTCGAATGAAAATATAATAAGTACCTATATGCGATGCGAATGATGGTGTTATGAACAAAATAATGAAAGGATCACTTGGACTTTAAGATGTTAGACACATGGAAAGAATTAATGAAGAAAGAATGTCAAAATAAAGTATATACCTATATGCGATGCGAATGATGGTGTTATGAACAAAATAATGAAAGGATCACTTGGACTTTAAGATGTTAGACACATGGAAAGAATTAATGAAGAAAGAATGTCAAAATAAAGTATATGTTAACGATGTAAATGGAACTTGAAATAGAGGAAGACCGAGGTAAACGTCGGGCACGTGAGGAGTCAGAGAAATCGACGCGCGTGCATGCATGAATGTTGAGGAATCGAGAGAAATATGCCAGGAAAGAAAAGTGTGGCAGTCCATTCTTTCTGCCTACCTCTTCGAGGAGACGGCGCGGCTTGATGGTTAGTTAGTTAGAGTTTTAGATCATTGTCCAAGTAACAGTAATTATTATTTTAATCGTTAGACATGTTATTAAGGTATTTTTCCCGCCTTTTAACACCCGTGTCCTTGTTTTTTGCCTCCAAAACGGTCTACTACACAGTGAAACACGTCAATATTCCGTATCCTCGGTTGCTACCTGCGCTTTTATGCTCTTGGTATCCAGAACTTTCCATTATATACGGAACGGACGAGCCCTTCTGAGAAAATATCTAAAATTCCCCGCCATTTTTACTAATCCAGCTGTTAAATCATAATTTACATACAAATAGAAATCCAAATATCTGTAATATAGGTATATTTAATTTCCATTGTTTTGGCCGAGACACTATGATACTTTAACATTATAAAATGTTAAATTAAAAAACTTTGTTTTATGTATCACAATTGCTCTGAGGATGGGCAGGCTGAAGTGGCGATGGGCTGGCCATATCTGTCGGAGAACTGACGGCCGATGAGGGAGATGGGTTCTGGAGTGGAGTGAAGATTCCGCAGAGCTGGACGTCCCTCTGCCTGCTGGACCGACGATCTGAAGAGGATTGCTGGACCTGGATGGATGGGAGCGGCAATGTATAGGGAGCGGTAGCGTGCTTTGTGAGAGGCCTACATTCAGCAGTGGATGACAAACGGCTGATGATGAATGAATGAATGAAAATTATATTTTTATTTTACGCTACAGCTGTTTCGTCAACCTATGTTGACATCATCAGGTGTTACAATAATAGATCAAAGATCTTATATTTGATATATTACTGTAACACCTGATGATCTTAATACAGGTTGAAGAAACAGCTGTCGCGTAAAATAAAAATACAATTGTGATACATGAAACAAAGTATTATTAACAATGTAATTCGATAGTGATGAATTTTTTTTATTTTTTCCATAATTAATACGAATGAAAACGTCTGTTTTCTAGAAGTTTTATTATAATTTATGTGAATGACATGTTTCGCATATTTAAGGCATTTTAAACTTGGGTTGTTAACTGTCTAACTAACCATCACGCCGTTTCTCCGGAGGGGTAGGCAGAGAAGATGGACTGCCACACTGTTCTATCCTGACAACTCTCGCGCATCTTCTACATTCACACATCGTGACATGCACGCTCGTCGATTGAAATAATCCAGTATAAACTATGCTGGATGGTAATAAAATCGCTTTATCAGTCTATATATTAGGTCCTTACATATGAAATTGGCGTTTTGTATGGGAGGAACATAAAGTTGATTTTTTTTTAAATAAAATATATTTATTTAATCAAAGTATGTACCATTGCTATCTATGCACTTTTGCCATCTCATAGGTAGTTCATCGATCCCTTTACTAAAAAAACCATTCGGACGGGAATCAATAAAATCTTTGAAGTCGGTTTGAACTGCCCCATCGGAGTTGAATTTTTTCCCTTGCAAGAAGTTATCCAAATTTCGAAAAAAAATAGTAATCTGTTGGGGCAAGGTCCGGAGAGTACGGTGGATGTCTTAGACATTCCAATTGAAGCTCTTCTAATTTGGTAGCCGTCTGTTGTGCAGTGTGTGGTCTAGCGTTATCATGAAGCAGCAGTGGCCTAGAGCGATTAACCAGCCTCGGTTGTTTAGCAGCTAGTTTTTCCATCATGGTTTGCAGTTGCTGACAATAGACATCTGCCGTAATTGTCTGGCCAGATTTAAGAAAGCTGTAGTGAACGACACCAGCACTAGTCCACCAAACGCTCACAAGTAACTTTTTGGAGTCAATTTTCGCTTGGGGCATGGTTTGGCTGGTTCGGCAGGGTTCAGCCATTGCGATGAGCGCTTCCGATTATCATACAGGATCCACATTTTCATCACAGGTAATGATTCGATTCAAAATCCCTTCATTATTGTGCCGGTTGAGTAATGCAACGCAGCAGTCAACGCGCGTTTGATGATTTGCTTCACTCAATTCGTGAGGTACCCACCTTGCAAGTTTTTTCACCTTCCCAATTTGCTTCAAGTGGATTAAAACAGTTTTATCACTAACACCGCAGCCTGCAGCTAACTCGGACGTGGTTTGCGATGGATCCGCTTCCACAATAGCCTTCAATTCTTCATTATCAACTTTGGTCTCCGGCCGTCCACGGGGCTTGTTCTGCAGGTCGAAATTTCCAGAACGAAAATGTTGGAACCAAAAACGCACTGTGTTTTCTTTTGCGGCACCGTCGCCATACACATCATTAATCCTTCGAGCCGTTTCTGCAGCACTGGTGCCATGGTGGAACTCGTACTCGTTAATAACGCGATATTTCAAGTTTTCCATTTTGTAAACTGAGTGACGCAAAGAAAAAAACCAATTGAGGAAAAAACAAATGAATTATAATTTTCGAAACACAAATACTTGAGTAAATAGCTGTATAAATTTGAATTTGGAATTCCTAACCAAAGAGAAGATATTTGAGATCAAAGTTGCCAGTACGGCAAAACGCCAAATTTCGTATGTAAGGACCTAATATAAAACAAGAATATTGTTCAATTTGTTTAAATATCTGAATCCTCCCTTGTTCCTGCAAACATTTCCAAAGAGTCTGCCTTTGATATCTGCTAATTTATGCAAATTCAATAATAAAAAATACATGTAAAAAAGCCAAACATTTGGTTTGGCTTATGTAAATCGTTTTAAATGGCTTTAAAACCTTAAAAAATATATATACGTACTCGTATATCCAGAAATGTATATTTTAAATTCATTTCCAGTCGTTTTGTACTCAATTTTATTTTAATTAGTAACTTAAGAATTATTTATGCGGTACTCGTAGCTTTATAAGGCGTTATGAATTAAAGGGCGATTTTAATATAAAGGTAATTTAGTAGAAATGAGATCTCTTAGACGAATGTGTGGATACTCTGTGTATGATAGAGTGTCGAATGAAAATATAAGAACTGAATGCGGTGCGAATGATGGTGTCATGAACAAAATAATGAAAGGATCATTAGGATGGTTTGGACATATGGAAAGAATGAATGAAGAAAGAATGGTAAAAAAATTATACGTTAATGATGTAAATGGAACCAGAAATAGAGGAAGACCGAGGAAAACGTGGCACGATCAAATAAATCAAATATTGAATGTCGGCCATGTGAGGAGTCAGAGACGCGCGCACACGACGCGCGTGCATGACACGATGTATGAATGTTGAGGAAGCGAGAGAAATATGTCAGGAAAGAAAAGTGTGACAGTCCAATCTTTCTGCCTACCCCTTCGGGGAGACGGCGTGATGGTTAGTTAGTTAGTTAGTTTAATTTAGTGAAAATGTGACGAATTTTTTTATGAATTTAAACACTGTTTTTCCACTTTTATCTTCGGAAGAACGATATAAACTCGGTTTATATAGTAGAACAGACCATATATAACATTTAATCATTCTTTGTCGGAGTTTCAAATTAAGATTATCGTTGCAAAAGAATGTTCTCATTAGTGTAGAGTGTGACCCAAATAGTGTACACCCAGTAATAATAATAATAATAATAAATTGGATGATTTATAGAGCGCCATTTTTATGAATCAATCATCTCAAGGGTGCTGTAGCTCCATTTTATGAAATAGTTGAAGATAAATATTTTAGTTAAAGTGAAAATTTTGGTTCAGAAGAGTTTTTAAAGAGTTGTTAAAAATAAAAATTTTGTTAAAAATAAAGTTTTTGTTAAAAATAAACATATTGATAAAAATAAACATTTTGTTAAAAATAAAGATTTGTTAAAAATATTTTTTTAAATTTAAATGAACGTTTTGTTAAGAATAAACATTTTTGTAAAAAATAAGCATACAGTTGAAAATAAACATTTTTGCTAAAAATAAACATTTTGTCAAAATAAACATTTAGTTATAATAAACATTTTGTTAAAAAGAAACATTTTGTTAAAAAGAAACATTTTGTTAAAGTATATTATTAATTGTTTATAAAATGTTGTTTTATAAGTACCGATGTTTTTAAGTTTTTTTTTATTTTTTATTTGTGTTTTTTTTGTATATTAGTAATTGTTTATAAAATGTTGTTTTATAAGTTGTAAAATGTTTCTGTAATTTGTATAACTTTATTAAATAAATAATTTTTAAAAAAAATAAACATTTTTGTTAAAAATAAAACATTTTAGTACAGTGTAGAGATAGAGACACCCAAATAGTGTAGAGATTTGTACGTTATTAAAAAGTAATGTGTACTAGCTACACAGCACCAATGAGAAAAGGTTAAAACGCTGTGTAATCGTTTTATTTTAATCGCATCCATAACGGCGTTCCCGGAATAACAATTTCGTTATTCGGGACCTCGTATCTGCAGGCAGAAAAGAGCCGATTCGTCCTATTGAGACTCGTAAAAGTGCGGAAACTTTATGGTTTACACTCAGTCCGAATTTTTGTGATTTTATGATTGAATATAATAGGAATAATGTATTTGGCGGCAATCTGACGGGAGGCTGGGATATATTTGGTATATTTCACTGCGTTAGCGTTTTGCTACACTATTTTCTCTTTTACGATCGACCAAATACGCCCTTTATACCCGTCTCTAGATGACCTTTAAAACTATCAACTTTCCGCGTATAATGGATCGCGTAAGCCCTAAAAAAATACGACTTCTTCTTCTTTTGATGCCGTGTCAGGTCCCCCCAACGTCGGTGATCACTGCAGCAAAGAAATCTCTGTTTTGCGCCACTTGGAACAGGTTCAGAACTCTTGTTATTCCTGTCCACTCTTTGATGTTCTGCAGCCAGGACAGATAACTTCTACCAACTCCCCGACGTGGTATTTTTGAACGTCGAAGGAGATGGTATTTTTCTCCCCTTGGCACATAACCTTTCTAATTTTCACAATCAACAACAGCTCTCTATTGGCTCTGGCTCTCTGCAGTACGTCTGCATTACTGACCCTATCGGTCCACGGTATACGGAGCATTCTGCGGTATATCCACATCTCGAACGCTTCCAACCGGTTCATTACATTCATTTTCAGAGTCCAGGTTTCGTAGCCATATAGTAGATCAAACAATATATAACATTTAATCATTCTTTGTCGGAGTTTCAAGTTAAGATTATCGTTGCAAAATAATGTTTCATTTTATTAAATGTATTTGAAAATTCATATTAAAAGTGCATTGTAAATAATGAAAATAAAAAAATTATGAAAAAACTTTTTTAAATGTATATTAAGTTAAAATTCACTAATGTTTGTGTCTTCGACCGGTTTCGGCAGCACGTTGCAATTTTCTGGTACCTATATCAAAATTCGCTAGGCTTATTATAATGTATGAAATGAAAATGATGGGGGGTTGAAGTTTAACGATGAGAAATCGACGTGAATGTAGAGGATTCGAAGAAAGTATGTCAGGACAGAACAGTGTGGCGCTCCATTCTTACTGCCTACCCCTCCGGAGAGACAGCGTGATGGTTAGTTAGGAACCTATTTTTTATAATGCCATTCTATTTTGTCATATTTCTTCTTAATATAGTTCTATCTTGGCCGGCGGGATTATTTAGTTTTGATTGGACATCTTGTTTTTACATATTTCACTTAAATAATTCTAAAACCAGTATTTAACGATGCGAACAAAGTTCCCTAAATATCATTTCAGCGATTCCAAACGATAATTCGATACTCAATCCGAGATGGCTTCGTTTGATCACCCACGTTCATTAAAATTTGATAAAATATTTAATATAATATGTATATACGAATCTCTTTTAATATCCTTTGAAAATATTTTTATTATTATGCCTTATGAGTTACGCCAATATTGATACAAAATATACTTAACTTCCTTATCCGATGTTGTACATCTAGTGTATATATTCCTTCATCTTCTTTTTCTTCTTATTATTCTTGGTACAGGGCAGTTGTCGGCAAATTTATCGGTTAAAAGAGACAAAAATAAGTAGTGATACGTTTTATATTTATTTTTAGAGCCTAACTAACTAACCACTACGCCGTTTCCACAGAGGGGTAGTCAGAAAAGATGGACCGCCATACTGCTGTGTCTTGACACATCTCTCTAGCTTCCTCTTGTTTCATACATCGTAAAATGCACTCCAGTCGATTTTTCCGAATTTGATCACACTTTAGTATTTGATTAATTTGGTCGTGCAATGCTTTCCTTGATCTTCCACGGCTTCTCTTACTATAGGTATATTATAAATAATAATTAAATATTGTCAATGTTTAAATTCAGTAAATTTTACATAATTATTTTAAGATTATTTTTATATAGAAACATGTTTACTACCCATGATCTGTATGTATATAAAGGACTCAGTTTGCAATAGTGTTACCAGTCTGTCGATGCCAGCGAGCCTGGCGAAACCGGTCGCTGTCAAAATAAAAGCAAATGTAGAAGTAAATAAAAAAAACATTATTATTAAAATTAACTTCCATCAAGAGATTTCAGTAAAGTCATTCGATTATCTTAGTTATATTATATTAAAACTTCTAGAAGGGGCGTTTTCATTCGTATTAATATTTTAATTTTAAAAAATGTTATTATAGAAATCCAAATGCCTTAACTATAAAAAAATATTCATTATATTTTCAACTGTTAACACGTTGACAGCCATGGTACTTATCAAAGATTCCGATGTGAAAATCCATTTTAACTTAACTATATTATATTGACTGACAGCGCTTGAGGACCTTTACTTTATTATTATTATTATTATTATTTTGGTGACTTGTATTTTAAGTGCGCCGTTTTGTAAAATCAATTACTCCAAGGGCGCACTAGGAAATGACTGACCGAACAGTGCAGTCTTTAGAAGTTTCTTAAATTTAACGTCACTATCCTCATACTTAATACTAACATGGAGGCTATTCCACGCCAACGGACCCGCAACGCTGAAAGCACGATCATAGAAACTTGTTTTATTGGTTCTGACTGGAATTGTTATGTTGTTTGCACTTGTTTCTACTGATCGGAGTGAACGTTGCCTTTTCGTTGGCATGGGTGTCACGCAGAGGTCCGATATATACGTTGGCGCTCTCTGGTTTCGAGCCTTAATCACTGTCAAACACAATTTGTATTTTACTCCCTCTCGGATTTTAAGCCAGTGAAGTTCCTTCAGGAGTGATATGACAGTATTTTTTTGCCCCATAACGTATCGGGTAGCAGCATTGAATACGCTTCGTATTCTGCTTAATTGATTATTTGGCAATCCAGCGTACATTCCGTTACAATAATCTAAACTCGACACTACAAAAGAATTATCGGGGGTTTTAGCTTCACCAATAGGTAAATATGTCCTTATGTGTTTTAGCTGTCTCAGTTGGAAGAAGCCAGACTTAACAAGCCAACTACTTTGATTCAACAGTTGGCAGTCACATTTGACTGACACGGTTTATTGGTAACGATTGGTGGCGGTCACATATGACGGCCACAGTAACAGTACAGTTTAAAAAAACTGACGTTTATTTCTAAACAGTACTTCACAAATATCCGCATATAATTATCTTTACGCTTATAGTCTGTCGAATCGGCGATAAGACACTGGTGATTTTTTCTCTCAAATAGCCCGCGGTCACATCTTCATTACGTTATTATTAACGTAGGAAATGAACAGACTATTAACCGTAGTGTTACCATTAACAATTCGGAGTATACAATTACGATTTCCGGTTTTATTCGCCGGCAACACGGTAAATTTTATTTGTAAAATATTTATTACACAATTTATACGCTGTTTGAACGATTGCTTTGTCAATATTGCATAAGGTATATAAATAAAAAAGTTTGTTATATATTGTATTAGAGGAAAAAATCTACTGCGACTGACTGCTTTGTTTCCTGAGGACAAACAGTATTTATATTCATAATGGTGTTTTAGTGCCAACCCTTATGTACGGAAGTGAAGCTTGGAGCTTGGAAGAAAATGATGAAAGTAGGATAAATGACATAGAAATGAGATCACTGAGAAGAATGTACGGGAAAACGATGTAAGATAGAATACGGAACGACGAAAGAAGGAAGAAATGTAAGGCAGATGATTGCGTCATAAGTAAAATTTATAAATAATCCATGAGATGGTTTGGACAAATGGAACGAATGGACGAGAGAATAATGGTTAAAATGTTGTATACAAGCAGTGTGAGTGGAAATAGAAGCCGTGGAAGACCAAGGAAAACATGGCATAACCAAATTAATCAAATACTGAAAGGCGGCCACATTTTAAGTCGGAAAAATCGAAAAATCGAAAAATTTGAAGCCCTCATATAATAATAATAATAATAAATTGGATAATTTATAAAGCGCCATTTTTATGAATTGCTCATCTCAAGGGCGCTGTAGAAGATGCTCCGTTTTATCAACTAGATAATAATAATAATAATAATGATAAAAAATATATATAAACATATTTAGTATGAGGGCTGCACCCGACGAAATCGATCAGCCCTTCCTGTCAGGAAATGATAATTTGAAAAGGTGCGTTTTGAGTCTCGATCTAAACTCTGATTGATTCTCAATGCACTTAAGGTCTGCTGGAAGACTGTTCCAGGCTGAAGGGCCGGCTACCGCGAAGGCTCGGTCGCCAAAGTTTGTGCTTGGACAGCGTTTTGGCACAGTCAATCTACCGATCGCAGAAGACTTAGCTGATCGCAATGTAGACTGTCTAGCATTCAGGTTCTCGTTGATGCAGAGTTCAGATATATAAGCTGGTGCCATTCCATGCAACGCCTTATAGACCGTCCAGCAGAGCTTGTATTGTATCCTTTCTGGACATTTCAGCCAGTGGAGCTCCTTAAGATGCTGTGTTATGTGACAACTCTTTGGCACACCCCTTATCAGTCTTGCTGCTGCATTGAATGCAGACTGGAGTTTATTTATTTGCTGCTTGGGGATACTGCTGCTCATACTAAATATGTTTATTATTATTGTTATCATTATTATTATTTTTATCTAGTTGATAAAACGGAGCATCTTCTGCAGCGCCCTTGAGATGAGTAATTAATAAAAATGGCGCTCTATAAATTATCCAATTTATTATTATTATTATATATAGGTATGTAGGGACAGAGCAGTATAACGGTCCATCATCATTGCCCTATCCCTTCGGAGAAACAGCGTGGTGGTTAGTGAGTCGGTTATAAAATTTTGTTCCTACGTCGAATATCTTCTCAATCATGTCGGATTATGAGCATTCGAACTATCCCCTCCACCGCTCCCTTGCACCCGGGACACTCGATACCTACCTAGCCTGCACCGGACAGGTATATGTTCCTTACCCACTCCAAGCCCTCTTCACAATGGTGCCTTCGAAGGCATCAGCCGTGCGGCTATCATTATGTTATTCGGAGGGGTCCATTTTTTTGTGCACTCTCCGTCTCTTTCCCTCGGATCCAGATCTTGCCTCTCGCTCGTACCGGATCGCCAGCGGGTACAGGGCGTTCAATAAGTTAAATAACAAATAAATATAATTAATTTTGATAAGAAGCCAATACTTGGTGGTTTGACATATTTAAAATTGGAATTAAACACCTTTTTTAAAACACTTTGTAAAATAAAAAATAAAAAAAAGGATACAAAATTTCTTTATTTTTATGTATTTAAATTATTATTTTAAATTGATTCATAATATTTGTTATAAAAAAAGCATAAACGTTCTAAAATAAATCTTTATAACATCTGTCAAAACTGATCATATATTTGTAAACAATTTTATAATATTTTAAATGTATGATGTATGATGTAAATGGAACCAGAAATAGAGGAAGACCGAGAAAAACGTGGCACGATCAAATAAATCAAATATTGAATTTCGGCCATGTGAGGAGTCAAAGAAATCGACGCGAGTGCATGACACGATGCATGAATGTTGAGGAAGCAAGAGAAATGTGTCAGGAAAAAAATGTGTGGCAGTCCATTATTTTTGCCTACCCCTTCGTGGAGACGACGTGATGGTTAGTTAGTTAATTTAAATATATATCTTTATAATATCACTTAGGAAGGACCGGTTGTCCGAAACATGTCTGATATTTAATTTTAATTTTTTAAAAAGCAAGTGTTGTATTTTTTTTATTATTATTATTATGATTTGTATTTTAAGTGCGCCGTTTTGTAACATCAATTACTCCGAAGGGCGCACTAGGAAATGACTGACCGAACAGTGCAGTCTTCAGAAGTTTCTTAAATTTAACGTCACTATTCTCATACTTAATACTAACATGGAGGTGTATGTACAAAGTATATAAAAAAGAAAAAGACAATTTAAACATCTACAACACAAAGTATGGCGAACATAGAATAAAAATAATAGTAATATTACGAATCCAAAATTAGTTTTTTTTTCTGTTACCCTGTTTTTGTTCGTGGTAATTTCGATAGTATTACATATTCGAGTCCTAGTTTCATTGTGAACACCGCGTATTTATGAAATACGTATGATGGGCGTTGTAAGAGGGTTCAAACAAAATGAGAACCATTGAAAAAAAACAAAGAATGCGGGATATTAATTTGATATTAGGGTATTAGGGAATATTCCCTATATGAAATTAATATGAAAGGGCTTCAAATAAATGTGTACCTATTATCTTAATTATTAATACGCCCTTACCGTTCTGAGTTTTCATATCGTTCAATTTACAATAGAAAATAAATGCCATGGAATAACTTCATCCGGCGATCGATCGGTTATTTCTCGAAACCGGTCATGGTTGGGCTAACAACTATGTATAAATATTTATTACTACACTTTGGAATTGAAAAATAAAGCTGTTTATTTAACTAACTAAATAACTTAACAACCATAATGAAGATGCACGAAAGAATGGACTGCCACACTTTTATTTCCTGACATATTTCTCTCGCTTCCTCATCATTCATACATCGTGTCATGCACGCGCGTCGATTTCTCTGACTCCTCACATGACCGACTTTCAATGTTTGATTTATTTGATCGTGCCACGTTTTCCTCGGTCTTCCTCTATTTCTGGTTCCATTTACATCGTTAACATATAATTTTTTTACCATATTTTTCTTCATTCATTCTTTCCATATGTCCAATCCATCTTAATGATCCTTTCATTATTTAGTTCATAACACCATCATTTGCACCGCATTCACTTCTTAGATGTTCATTCGATAACACTATCGAATGAAAGAGTTATCGAATGAATGTATAAGAATACCCGCGCGGGCGAAAAGAGAAAGATGGTGTGCTGCATCAGTTTAAGTGTGGCAGTCAATTCTTTCTGCCTACCCATTCGGAGAGACGGCGTGATGGTTAGTTAGTTAGTTAGTTAAAAGGTCTGTTTTCTAGAAGTTTTATTTTATTTTGATGGGAATGAATGTTTCCACATTCGATAATGCCCTTAGCAAGGCTATACGTGTCATTCTTTGCATTTACCAATTTAATTTTTTTTTCGTATGTCCAAACCACCTTAGTGATCATTATTTTTTAACATGTAACCTGTGATGTGATTTTTTTCCATGCGGTATTTTTACTCACAAGTTCGAAGTTCAAATAAATTCACGAGAAAGTACGGTGCGAACTTTACATATCGCCTGCTATAAATTCCTCCACGTATAAATCTGTCATATTCAGATGTCTTAGCATTTTAAATATATTTTACTATTCAACGTGTGTTTTTTATAACTTGGTAATTTAAATAATGTGCTCCGGTATGTTGACTAAGAATTTTTGCTTTACGATTTTTTTTCGTCTTAAAATAAGATGGCAATGCACGATGGCGTTTTTGTGCCGACTCTGTGATTATTGATCTATGAAAGTTTAGCATTAAAATGGCAACAACATGAAAAGATGAAAGTTGAATAAATGCCGTAAAAATGAGATCTATTAGACGAATGTGTGGTAAATCTGTTTCTGTTAAAATTTATAACACTGTTATAATATAACTATTTTTTTTATTCACAGAGTGTCGCGACAGCTGTTTCGCCAACCGATGTTGGCATCATCAGGTGTTACAATAAACAGTTTATTGTAACACCTGATAATGCCAACATTGGTTGGCGAAACAGCTGTCGCGGCACTCTCTGTAAATAAAAAGAAATTGTGATATTTTAACAGTGTTTTAAATTTTAACTGTAATAATGTTGAAGTATCATAGTGTTTCGGCCAAAACAATGGACTATTTAAATCTGTACATGATAAAGTGTTCAAAATTTTATTAATTCTCGACATTCATGTCGTTAATGTATACTTTATTAATCATGCTTTCTTCATCCATGTTTGAATCAACTTGAATTAAAAATATTATGAAGAATTATTTTTTAAAAAGCTTATGGCTTTATGTGCCGACCCTTATCCATGGAATTTTGAACACTTTATTTAAAGTTGAATAAATGCAGTGTCAGTGAGATCCCGTAGACGAATGTTTGTTAATCTTTATACGAGTGTCAAATGGAGTTGTAAGAAGTAAATGCAGTGCAAATAAAAATCATTAAGATGGTTTGGACACATGGAATGAAAGTGTATGTTCACGATGTAAACGGAACAAGAAATAGAGGAAGACCTAGAAAAACGTTGCACGATCAAATAAATCAAATATTAAATGTCGGCCAAGTGAGTAATCGACGTGTGTGCATGACACGGTGTATTAATGTGGAAAAATCGAGAAAATTGTGACAGGAAAAAACAGTGTGACGGTCCATTTTTACTGTCTACCCTTTCGGAGAGACCGATGGTTTTGTTAATTGGTTATGCGTAAAAAAATAATTAAAAAAATTGCACTTGAAAAAATAAATTATGCAAAACCAAATTTAAAAAAAATTAATGGGTTAAGGTAGTGACTTTAACTTCACTTATTTATAGCTTATATATATTTAAAAAAATATTCTTTCAGTATCCGTAATTTGTTTTTTAAACTTTTTGTTTAGTGAACTAACAAACTAACCAACCATCACGCCGTCTTACCGAAGGGCTAGGCAGAATGAATGCCACACTTTTCTTTCCTGACACATCTCTTGCTTTCTCAACTATCATACATCGTGTCATGCACGCACGTCGTTTTTTATTGAGCGTAATATTTATGCCTGTGTGTGTTCGTCACACGCCCTGAGTACCTATAAACATGTATATATAATATCCACTACCTTATATTATTAGTCTTTTATGTTTTTATTATAATTTATGACGTATCATTTGTCGCAGTTAACGAATCTCATTTCACGTTTTTAATTTGATGCTCTGCCGTCAGTGACGGCGTTCATATTACCTTTATTTTTTTTAATGTTATAACGAATTTTGATAATAAAGATTTTCTGCTTAATGCTTACACCTAATCTTAAAGTGTTCCTCAACATATCAGCATATATACAAAAATTTGTCAGACGTGGTGGTCGTAAGAAGGGAGGAATGGGGAATATTGTGTTACATAAAGCGATCGCTCAACCCAACCAATGACAGGTCATAAGTCCTGTAAGCGCCTCGGCCACCACATTCTGTTCCCAGAAAAACAATTTACATCTTCGTCTCTATTGAGATACAATTAATCCTTAAAAGACTTCTAATTTATCTGAATTCTAAAATTTTAATATATACGAATAAATTTATTTAAGTTTTTGTAAAGACAATGTAAAAATACTCCATATTGTATTTACTATAAAGTACTGGTAAAGTTGCTAATGCTTTTGTATATAAATATCTGAAATCCAATATTATATTTAAAGAGAGAGAGAGAGATAATACACATATTAAAGTAAATCATTTATAATTAATTGTATCTCAATAGAGACGAAGATGTAAATTATTTGGAAACAATATGGTGGTCGAGGCGTTTACAGAACTTATGATCTGTCATTAGTTGGGTTAAGCGATCGCTTTATGTAATACAACATTCCCCATTCTGCCCTTCTTACGAACACCACGTCTGACAATTATTTTTTTGAATCATTTATTATTCTTCTTCGTCGTATCAATGGCAAGTTTGTTTCGTAGCAGTGGCCCTAAAAATGACATATCTCTCTGTTGCGACATCTTTTTAACTACCAAATACCTACTCAATTTTGTCTCCCAAATTAAGAAACTAGAGAGCAATATGGCGGTCCATCCTCAATGCCTATGCCTTCGGGAAAACGGCGTGATGGTTAGTTAATTAGTTGTTTTTTTAGCATTGTGTACTTGCTACACAGCATCGCTAAGAAAAGGTTAAAAAAATATTTGACGCGCCGCCCGTGTTCCGCATATATCACCTATTAATGACCGCGGTGTGTTTCCTCTCACTTTTAAACCAGTGACAGGCGCGAAAAGTCTTGCCTTGCGAAAGTTAGCTAACATATCGTCGGCGTTTATCATGCTGAGGTAACCTTTAATCTGGCGAGTGTCGGAGCTGGAGAAAGATGATTGCTCTTTGAATCATATTAACTTACTACTGGCCATCTATGGTCCAGCAAATAATTTTGACGTAATCGAAAAAAACATAATTCTATGTTTATATTTTATTTAAACTTAGAATCATGTTTTTTTGTCCACTCTTGGACAAAGGCCTCCTCCATTCGCTTCTACGTCATTCTGTCTTGTGCAGACTGCATCCAGGTTATTCCGACATGTCTGTTCAGATCGTCCTTCCACCATAGTTGCGGTCGCCCTGCACTTCTCTTTGCCGTCCACGGTTTCTCGGATTATAGAGTACTGCCTAAGAAAAAGATTACCTTGTAATCCGACAAATTACAGATCAAAATGATAAGATTCTATCTGAACTAATCATACTAAATAAATATGTACGTCGAATTTAGTAAATTAAACAACACAATAGAGAGCTTCCGTTTTATTATAAAATTAACGTCATTAATGCTATAGAACTTAAAAAGATAATAGCTAAACTTTACATTAGGAAATAATTAATAACTATATATAAAAAAAATCATAATATGAACCAATCAATTTATGAAGCATGCATATTCGTCAATTTTTTTTTTTGTTTAACATTGTTGAAACGCGAGACCAAAGATTACAAGTTGCAACCCATATTAGTGAATTTTGAAATCATGCATCACCTATATTAGTGAAAATAGGCATGTCGAATTACAGGGGGCGCCGGATTAGACAGGGGCCGGATTACCGGGAGTCCACTGTAATTTGTTTATGCCATATCTTCGTTGGCCTTCCTCTACTTATTTTTCATTCACGCTACCTGTATGTATCGTTTTAAACATTCTTTCCGTTCGATGGTAAACCAATTGAAAACATTATGTTATTGGCATTTCGTGCGTGTGATTTCTGTATTTCTTTGTATCTCATTGTTGTCGACCTCCAACATCTTAAAAATCTCACCTTACCGTGTCTTTCCCGACCTTCATCTTCGTCCATTCTTCGCATGCAATTTATAGAGTAACTTAAAACATTCGATACTTGTACACCAAGGTTTCACAAACTATGTTCAGCGGTACACCAGCGTTGGGTCGAAATTGGGATAGGTTTTATCATTATTAACTAACTAACTAACTAACCATCACGCCGTCTCCCCGAAGGGGTAGGCAGAAAGAATGGACTGCCACACCTTTCTTTCCTGACATATTTCTCTCGCTTCCTCAACATTCATACATCGTGTCATGCACGCGCGTCGATTTCTCTGACTCCTCATGGCCGACATTCAATATTTGATTTATTTGATCGTGCCACGTTTTCCTCGGTCTTCCTCTATTTCTGGTTCCATTTACATCTTTAACATATAATTTTTTTACCATTCTTTCTTCATTCATTCTTTCCATATGTCCAAACCATCTTAATGATCCTTTCATTATTTTGTTCATGACACCATCATTCGCACCGCATTCACTTATTATATTTTCATTCGACAATATCATACAGAATATATACACATTCGTCTAAGAGATCTCATTTCTACTGCATTTATTCTACTTTCATCCTTCCTTTGCCAGTTCCATGCTTCGCTTCCATACATAAGGGTCGGTAGAAGAACACCATTGTGCACTGCCATTCTAGCTTTTTTGGATAGGTTTTTGTTTGCGATGACAACTTTAAGTACACCATTCACTTTGTTGCCTGCCCCAACCCTTCTTTCAATATCCCTCTCCACTCTCCCATCTCTTGTAAACATACTACCTACATACACAAACTCAACTACTTGCTCCAAGTTTTCACCATTCACGCTAATGTTGCAGACTGTCATGGTTTCTTCCTTTTCAAAAATCATTACTTTGGACTTATTAACATTCATCATCAGATCATTTTGCATGCATACCTCATACATACAATTCACCAGGACTTGTAGTTCATGCTCGTTGTCAGCAAGTAGGACAGCGTCATCCGCATACAAGAGACAGCTTACTGACGCTCCGTTCATTTTGGCACCTACATCCAATCCTTTCAGCTCTCTCATACAATTGTCCATATACAGATTAAATAACCACGGGGACATTACGCAACCTTGTTTGACACCTTTATTGATATCAAACCAGGCTGTAAGATCTCCATTTACTCTGACACTAGCAGTGCTTTCCGTGTATAGCGACTTAATGGCCGTGATCAGTTTTGTACTTATTCCATATTCAGACAATATTTTCCACAACTTTTCTCTATTAACGTAATCATATGCTTTTTATCATTATTATTATTATTTATTTATTCGATTTAATATGGGAGTATCGTGAAAGGACTCACATTGTTGATACCCCACTATTTATGACATGAGTAGCTCTCTTGAACATTATCAAAACCAGTACTTACTTAAAGTTTGTGTAAAAATTATACAAAAAATTACGGCAAGTTTAAGTAAAAATTAGATTAAAATTTAAGTTATAACATATTATTAGCATAATTAGGTTATTTGTATTTCCACCAAGTTGTTTAAACCCAATACAACATGTATATTTTATTTGAGCTCTTATAACTATTAAAATTTTCGACGTTAATAGAGAAAAGTTGTGGAAAATATTGTCTGAATATGGAATAAGTACAAAACTGATCACGGCAATTAAGTCGCTATACACGGAAAGCACTGCTAGTGTCAGAGTAAATGGAGATCTTACAGCCTGGTTTGATATCAATAAAGGTGTCAAACAAGGTTGCGTAATGTCCCCGTGGTTATTTAATCTGTATATGGACAATTGTATGAAAGAGCTGAAAGGGTTGGATGTAGGTGCCAAAATGAGCGGAGTGTCAGTAAGCTGTCTCTTGTATGCGGATGACGCTGTCCTACTTGCTGACAACGAGCATGAACTACAAGTCCTGGTGAATTGTATGTATGAGGTATGCATGCGAAATGATCTGATGATGAATGTTAATAAGTCCAAGGTAATGATTTTTGAAAAGGAAGAAACCACGACAGTCTGCAACATTAGCGTGAATGGTGAAAATTTGGAGCAAGTAGATGAGTTCGTGTATTTAGGTAGTATGTTAACAAGAGATGGGCGAGTGGAGAGGGATATTGAAAGAAGGGTTGAGGCAGGCAACAAAGTGAATGGTGCACTTAAAGTTGTCATCGCAAACAAAAACCTATCCAAAAAGCTAGAATGGCAGTGCACAATGGTGTTCTTCTACCGACCCTTATGTATGGAAGCGAAGCATGGAACTGGCAAAGGAAGGATGAAAGTAGAATAAATGCAGTAGAAATGAGATCTCTTAGACGAATGTGTATATATTCTGTATGATATTGTCGAATGAAAATATAATAAGTGAATGCGGTGCGAATGATGGTGTCATGAACAAAATAATGAAAGGATCATTAAGATGGTTTGGACATATGGAAAGAATGAATGAAGAAAGAATGGTAAAAAAATTATATGTTAATGATGTAAATGGAACCAGAAATAGAGGAAGACCGAGGAAAACGTGGCACGATCAAATAAATCAAATATTGAATGTCGGCCATGTGAGGAGTCAGAGAAATCGACGCGCGTGCATGACACGATGTATAAATGTTGAGGAATCGAGAGAAATATGTCAGGAAAGAAAGGTGTGGCAGTCCATTCTTTCTGCCTACCCATTCGGGGAGACGGCGTGATGGTTAGTTAGTTAGTTAAATTTTCGAGTGTTCCATTGCTGAAAAAGTTTGGGAAACCCTGGCGTACACAAAACGCACTGAAAAACTAACACGGCAAATGTAAGAACATTACCAGTGCTTCTAGCATCAAGCTGGATCGAGTTAAAATAATTATTTCAAAATAATTGCTGAATCGCTGAGCGTTTAATCTTCAAATAATTACACTCTCTGGTTTCGTAACAAATTTTTAAATGCCTTATCCGCGTAAGATATGTTATGGCGTCATCTAAATGCAACAGCGTTCTGTTTCATCATTTATTTATTTTAAAAAAATAACTAACCAACTGACTTACCATCTCTCCGAAGGGGTGGGTAGAAATTATGGACTGCCACACTTTTCTTCAATAGTTTGGACATATGGAGAGAATGAATGAAGAAAGAATGGTAAAAAAATATTTGTTGACGATGTAAATGGAACCAGAAATAGAGAAAGAGCGAGCGGCGTCGATTTCTCTGACTCCTCACATGGCCGACATTCAATATTTGATTTATTTGATCGTGCCACGTTTTCCTCGGTCTTCCTCTATTTCTGGTTCCATTAACATCATTAACATATACTTTTTTAGCATTCTTTCTTTATTCATTCTTTCTATATGTCTCAACCATCTTAATGACCCTTTCATTATTTTGTTCATAACACCATCATTCGCACCGCATTCAGTTCTTATATTTTCATTCGACACTCTATCACAGAGTATTCACACATTCGTCTAAGAGATTTATTCTACATTCATCCTTCTTTTGCCAGTTCCATGCTTCGCTTCCATACATAAGGGTCGGTAGAAGAATAACATTGTGCACTGTTTGCACACATTCTAGATTTTTTGGATAGACTTTTTTTTGCGATGACAACTTTAAGTGCACTTTTCACTTTGTTGCCTGCCCCAACCCTTCTTTTAATATCCCTCTCCACTCGCCCATCTCTTTTAAACATACTACCTAAATACACGAACTCATCTTAACTTTTGCATCTTATTGTAGACTTTAGAAAATAATAACAATATATATTATTTTAAAATCTTCACATCTACACCACATGAAAATAATTTATACAAGGCTTTATACTATTAATGTGCTTGGCATTTTATAATCTCTTGCTGGGGTATATACTTGTATTACATATAATTGCTGCTAATTTTTACTTTTATATCTTGTTACACACTACGAGTCAGACTCGTTATTCCGTCCGAATGGGTTGAAATGTGTCCATATACACCTTAATCGCTTGTCCTAAGTGCCCGTGTGGAGCAGGGCCGCATTCTGCGCCCGGTTTTGAAGCTAATTGGACACAGAACAGGCACGCATTAGGCATTAGGCGACCCCGCGGCCCGCTGGCTTTTAAGAAAATTGGAATTATTAGATTTTAGTTTTCCTTCGGCGGGTAACTACTCTCCAAGGCCGAAAGTTCCAGTCTAAATAATTCGGTGAGCTTTCGCATTCTCGGGCCTGTCATAATTGAATTGCCTTTTTACAAAGTGCCAAGTTGCCAATCGGATAGTAGGCGCCTCTGTTTTCGTATTTACGTTCAGTTAGTTGTCGATTTTGATCTAACAAGACATTTCTAGCTAGTTCAAAAAGTCAACATAATCCATACATTCATATTATTGTTTTTTTTTTTTAGATAAACTTAAGGCGTTAACATAATGACGAACTTTGGGTAATTTTCCGAGAAACGTGCAAAAAAAAGCAAAAATTTTATTAATGAAATTTAATTAAATATTTATTTTATTTTTTTAAATGACGAAACGTCAAATACTCGGCCGCACACTTCGCCTGTCCCTTGTAAAACTATCATATTTATGAAGACTTGTACTCGAGTATTGTTGGCATACGCGCGTATCCCTTACAGTTTTTACATTTTAGGTACATTACTTTTTCTCAAGCGCGTACGTGATACGGGATAGCGCAGAATGGTACAGTCATAGTGAACGTATCACGTACGTTCAAATACGTAGGGTGGTTAAATGCGCCAACTTTTAAAGTTTCCTGCCTAAATAGCATTGTACATTTTATTTTCAGTACAGTTAGTTAAAATTGGGCGTTGTATTAATTCTTAATACTTGGTGGGGCAAAAAGTAACATTTTCTTTCAAGCTGGAGCAGTTAGCTATAAATTTTAGACAACAATTTATAGAAGCATTATTCAGGATCACATAATAAAAATAAAATTGATAAAAAGTAAAGATTTGTAGTAACGGGAGTTGATTTTCACGATTTTTTTTAAATGCCTATAATTTCAAAAATACAACTTAGATTTTTTTACATTTTTCTCATAACCAGCATGACTTGCCCTGTCATCTGTTTCCGGCTTGACGTCAACATCTGGGACACCCTGTATATACAACATTATATCAGGAACGCATAAGCGATGGTTCGACATGAGGAAGACAAGATACTCTCTAAAGTTATATAAAATATATGTGATATTAGCGTGAATGGTAAAATTCTGAAACGCTAATATTTTTTAATATTTAGGACAAGACTAACGCTAACTTTTAATATTTAGGACAAGACGTGGACGAGTGGAAGATAATGGAAGAGGCCTATATCAGCAGTGGAAGGTAGAAGACTGAAGAAGAAAAAGAAAAAAATAATAATGTAGGAAGAGACGCGAATGATTAATCAGGATAGAATCTTCTTATTTTTGTCCTGTCACACCTCCGTGGTGCATAGGGCCTCAAGGAACCTTCTCCACCCGACTCTATCGCATTCCTGGTGCCTAACATCATCCCAAGTGAGGCCTGCTGCCTTAACCTCGTCCTGCAGGGCTCTTCTCCAGGTGGCTCTAGGTCTGCCTCGCTTCCTCTTTCTCCCCATAGGGGACCAGTCTAGTGCGCCCTGAGCGATGCAGGCTGGGTTCCGTCTCAGAGTGTGACCGATCCTCTGCCATTTGCGTCTTGCGACTTGTTCTCTAATTGGCTTTTCGCCTGCCATGGTCCAGAGAACGGCATTTGACACTGGTTGGGACCAACAGATCTTGAATATGGAGCGAAGGATTGGAACGTCATTCAAGGCGAAGCATAGCAAATGGTTAGAATAATGTGGCGATAACTGCTTGTCCCTCCACGTAAAAGCGTGATGTTGATTTTGTTAGGTGAACGAACTCCACTGGATATTTTAGGTCAAAACTATAATAATATTTCTTATAAACGCATCATTTTTTTATATCATTGAATTTCACCATTAACTCACGCTATTTCGCAATTTTCTATATTATTATGTGTTGCATATATCGTTTTATTTTGAAATGCTTTTTTTTCATACGTTGCACTTTCACCTTACACCGTCGTACGTAATAAACTAAACTGATTCTCCTATTTTTTGTTAGCTTTAATCGCAATGATTAATTACCTCTAGTCACGACTGTATCACATGACGTTAATTCTTAAGCCGCCCTTACACGATCAATAATATTGACAATATGAGTATTGTCAATATTATTGATACAATATTTCGTACATTACATCGAAAAAAACATTATGTGCTTATTACATTATGTGCCAAATTAAAAAACGGTGGATTCGTGGAACATAAATTAAATAGACAATATGTGCAAAAGAACATTTTGTGTTAAATTATTTTTATTTTGTTATTTTATTTTATATCATTGTATTTTATATTTATTTTGTGGGTGTTGGACGATCGAAGTGTGCGCGGAAGATGCCTATTGGTGGCGATGAGGTTCGCAACTCATCACACCGCGTCTCCCGCGGAGGCGAAAAGAGAAGGATGGAGTGCCGCATCGGTTAAAGTGTGGCCTACCCTTTCGGGGAGAAGACGTGATGGTTAGTTTAGAAAATACAAAGTTTAATTTTATTTTTTATTAAATACGCGGAATATAAATTAACTAAACTAACTAACTAACTAACCATCACGCCATCTCCCTGAAAGGGTAGGCAGAAAGAATGGACTGTCACACTTTTACTGATGCGGCACTCCATCCTTCTCTTTTCGCTCCGCGGGAGACGCGGTGTGATGGGTTGCGAACCTCATCGCCACCAATAGGCATCTCCCGCGCACAATTCGATCGTGCAACACCCACAAAATAAATCTAAAACAAATAATATAAAATAAAATAACAAAATAAAATAATTTAACACAAAATGTTATTTTTAGAAGGTGCACATATTGTCTATTTAATTTATTTTCCACGAATCCACCGTTTTTTAATTTAGCACATAATGTAATAACACATAATGTTTTTTTTCGATGTTGCACATGTTGACATGGACGATCCGGACTTTTGTGTTTATTTAATTTATGTTTCACTTATTGTATCCACCGTTTTTTAAATTAGCTGTAAGTAGGCACTTAACCAGCAAGAACTTTGAAATAATATTGAAGAAATTATTCAAATTGTCATTGGAACAAATGAAAATTTTATTTTTACACCTGTCAAAATTCTTTATAAAAACTTTAAAACTAATATAATTTTAACAGCAAAACAGCACAAACGTATTACGTGTCACAATTAACTATTATAAAGTGCGGCAACAGTTAAATTGACTAAAACAATTCACTTATACGCGAAATATCTCCAAATTAACAGGAGCACCACATGAACCAAACCAAATTTTCAAAAACAAAAGAAATTTTATATAAATTATATAAATAAAATAAAATATAAATTAAATAATCAAGAGACTTTTTTCATCTAACACGATCAATATTATTGTCAATATTATTGATGGTGTAAAGGACGCTTTATATTAAACGAACATTATTTGAAGGAGATAAAAAAATATGTACAGGCAATAATTATCTCATTTGCAGCGGCAGAGTTTGAGATAGATTACATTTTAGAATCTGGGTTAACGATAATTGGCATTGTTAATGTTAAGTTTTGGTCCATAATAGGTTTTGTCGTTTCCAAATTAATTTTTGGTAGTACGCTTTTTTAAATACACGTCACGCCGGTCGAGTTTCGCTCTGTTGCACGTTCCATTTCGTGAAATGTCGACTTGGAAAATTTAATATTTTTTCTATAATACATAAACTGTTAAATTAAAAAAACTTTGATTAGTTATCACAATTTATATATTTTTGGGCGACAGCTGTTTCGCCAAAACAATGGACTATTTAATTTTTTATATATTCGCCTTTACTTTTTGTTGTGGAATACACATTTGAATAAATAAAATCAGGGCATTATCAAATGTTTGACATTTGATAATGCCTTAGAAGGGCGAATCATGTCATTCCCATAAAATATAATAAAACTTCTAGAAGACTGACGTTTTCATTCGTATTAATAATTTAATATGGAGTTTTACATCATTGTTCAAGAAACAATAAATTAAACTTTTTATTTTAACATCACTTTATTTCACTTTTCATATACATTTTTCGGTTGTGACGTAACACTTTCGATACACAAATTTTGAATTTATAAAAAAACTTTCTATTTATCCATCACGCCGTCTATCCGAAGGGGTAGGCAGAAAGAATGGACTGCCACACTTTTATTTCCTGACATACTGCTCTTGGTTCCTTAACATTCAGACACCGTGTCATCCACGCCCGTCGATTTCTCCGACTCCTCACCTGGCCGACATTCAATATTTGATTTATTTGATCGTGCCACGTTTTAAACCATTATTTCTTCATTCATAATTTCCATGTGTCTAATGTTTATATATATATAAATAATCTTAATTTATAGTGGTTCTTGCTATAGACCTAATGTGGTTTGTTCTCCAGAAGGTTGCTGCTTATGTAAGGTGGATTCCCAGCTGTTCTTCCATATTAAGGAGGTCTCCGACGAGGACGAGTCCCGTGAGGCTGATTATGTAGTGCAATATAGGGGAGTCTGGTGGTGTCCATTCTTTGGACATAACCATACCAGTCTCTCATTTGCTGACTGCTCCGTCTTATAATATCCTCATTCTCACATATATCTCTTTATCTGCTGTTTCTCTCGCGATCTCTTAATATTTTGCCTGCTATCATCATCGATATGTTTATTTAGAAAGTCATAAGAATTTTTTTGATCCTGACGGTGTCTGCCCTTGCTTCAACGCCATATGTTATCAATTGGTCTTACGCATGCTTTATAAAGTCTTATCTTACTCTCAGTAGCCATGTTAAAAGATGGAATAAAGTTAGACGAATATCACCTAAATTTATTAAAATTCAAAACAATATATAATATTAATGTTGTATTATTTAATTACGAATATTAAGTTGATCATAACTGTGTTTCGCAAAAAATTGGATATGGAACAATCCAATATTAGAGCCGTAATCAAACTTTTACCGCTTATAATTAACGAATACAGAACCAATTATCTTTTTCGGCATTATTATATTTTTTGTTTAACTTTGTTCCACATCAATTTAATGCATCTTACGCGTATTTTTTATTTGCACCAATTAGTATTATTTTGTGAGTTTTTTTATATTTTCAATGCTTCTTATATGGAGTCCAACTGTTTTATTATATCCTGTTTATAATATTTGAAAAATTCTTACTTGTTAATTATAAATTTTTAAATAATTACTAGCGGTCCCGACAACGCTTCGCTTCTTCTATATTCGAGTATATACATGAAGTTCGATACATATTATTTATGCCGTTTAACGGAATGCACCCAACAACGTGTTTCACCAAATACCCGATATTTAACAATGATCGCCTACGGTTATTTCAACCGATTTGAACGCCATCTCTTGGTGACTCACATTATACACAATTAATTACTCGCATCAAACAAATTGCCCCAAGCGATTAAACAACTATTTGCCCATCAAATTCATTTTTAAACCTTTCCTCAAGTAATATTAATAAAGAGTTAAAATTTCTATTCTTTCTAAAATCCTAACCCCACAATAAAAGACCACCCAAATTACGACCCTACCACCTCCAGCCGCCACAAGCGATCGATCCTCCTTCAGATGGACACTCCAGGCCACACAAATCATACCTAACATAAACCAACAACCCACCAAATCATCTTCCAACAATGTTCCAATTGGACATAAGAGGAGTAGATACAAGAGCTAAACCTTTGTAAGCCAGAAGATCCAAGTCCAAGCCCAGTGTTAATACACTTACAAATGAACAAGCATACAGTTAAATAAAGACATAGAATGTTACCCACCGCTTACCCGAAGCTGTTATAGGACGCAGCGGCGCCCTTACGTCAGCTTCGCTTATATACGATGTTTTTTTAGAGGTATACAATACATATTCAAAATGAAAAAAAAAACACATTAAAATAATGTTAATGTCTATGATTATTGGCTTTATTTAATAGATATTTTTATGCCATTATTGTTTAAATATGATTTCGGGCATATAAGCGCCACGGCTAGCTCGAATGAAGCGCAATCGTGAAATCCAAATTTCGACAATTGTCGTCTTTGTGGATGCGTATTATCCACAAGAGTGCACGTGGTGCGAAAACGATCCATGGTCTTCCGAATAACTTGCTCGGATGGACGATTACGTCGACCGTAAAATGGACGTAGTACAAGATAAGTTTGGCGAACCGAACTATGATTTTCTAAATAAAAATTCCACAATTTGCAAGGGCTGTTCTGACGTCAGTCTATTCATGGTGAAATGGCAAAACGTACTGACTACAAATCAACTGTCAACTGTCAAATTGACAGTCTGTAAAAAAAACTGCCAGTTTAAAAACCAAACCTCTAAAAAAACAACCTATCTATACAATCATGATGTTAAGTTAGTTGAACAAAATTTGAACGAGAATCATACAAATCATACATCTCCTGCAGGCTTCGTACTCCCTGCGCCGCTCCGCGCATTAGGGTTGGCACTACATCTCATTTGTCTTAATAATAGTCATCCCCCTACGCGCTCCCTGTATCATAACGTTATCTCGGAATGGGTGTAACACTTTGAGATATGAATTACGTACGCAGAATAATAATTCTTTGATTTACGGCCGCTGAGTGCGTCTTTTTTTGCCTCCCTCGAGATGTTTTAGATTCTAATTTGGACTTTTTGCCTCCCGAATTATGTTACGTGCTTGTGTTTTCTTTAACAGCTGTAAACTATGTACACGACGCGACGTCGCAAAATAACTTTCATGTCTTTTTCTTCTTCTGCACAATGGTGTTCTTGTGCCGACCCTTATGTATGGAAGTGAAGCATGGAACTGGCAAAAGAAGGATGAAAGTAGAATAAATGCAGTAGAAACGAGATCTCTAAGACGAATGTGTGACAAATCTGTATATGATAGAGTGACAAATGCAAGTATAAGAAGTGATTGTGGTGCGAATGAAAGTGTTATGAACAAAATAAGGAAAGGGTCATTAAGATGGTTTGGATACATGGAAAGAATGAGTGAAGACAGAATGGTAAAGAAGGTATATGTAAGCGGCGTGAACGGAGCTAGAAATAGAGGAACGCCGGGGAAAACGTGGCACGATCAAATCAATCAAATATTGAATGTCGGTGACGTGAGGAGTCGGAAAAACGACGTGCGTGCATGACAAGATGTAGAGGAAGCGAGAGAAGTATGTCAGGACAGAACAGTGTGGCGTTCCATTATTTCTGCCTACCCCTCCGGGGAGACGGCGTGATGGTTAGTTTTTAGTTAGTTTTTTCTTCTTCTTTTCATAGATCTGAGATCTGTGACACAGAAATCATATCTCCTCCTCACGTGATGTTATCACCTCAAGGGCGCATTACCACGTGTTTTCTTCTTCTTCTTCTTCCTCAGCCTATTCCCGTCCACTCCTGGACAAAGGCCTCCTCCATTTGCTTCCATGTCATTCTGTCCTGTGCAGACTGCATCCAGGTTATTCCGACGTGTCTGTTTAGATCATCCTTCCACCGTAGTTGCGGTCGCCGTCCACGGTCTCCAAGTCAGCAGTCTTCTTGTCCATTTTTCATCTGAGCTTCTGGCTACGTGACCCGCCCATTGCCATTTTAGAGTCGCCACCCGGTGGATGACGTGTTTTACCATAAATCTAAAATGAGCGTTGCATTTAATAATAATAATAATAATAATATGCTATCTTTTAAAGCGCCGTTTTTGTGATGTAATCACCTCAAGGGCGCATTAAGACGTGTTTTAAATCTAAATGTGAACGCTGCATCTAAATGATATTCGCGATCGATTAGAAAGTATAATAGAACAAAATATCCAGGTTTTAAATTGGGTATGAAATATGAAAAATATGGGGTTTTAGCTTAGATCTGAAGTCTGTCGGATCATTTATGCATCTGAGGTGTGAAGGAAAATTGTTCCAAGCTGATGGACCGGTTACCACAAATGCTCGATCCCCGACATTTGTACTAGGGCAACGCTTTGGCTCAACCTATTGCCAAGGAGTTCGCCGAGCGAAGTGTGGATTTCCTTGTATTTAGGCTGTCCGTTATAAAGAGTCCGTTAGTTTGAAAGTTTTAATCCTGGGATTGGTTTGCAGCAATTTCTTGTATTCTTCTCTTCCATTCTTCCCTGTCTTGTGCGGCTCTTTTGAAATCTGCATATGATAAGCAGCGCACGTCCACCAACATGTCCTCCAGGTACTCTCGGCGTGGGCGTCCCCTAGAGTTTGTCCCCTCGGTCATACCCTCCATTATGGCATGCAAGAGACCTTCTTGATGTATTACATGGCCGATCCATCTTGCACGCCTTTCGGACAAGGTCCTGAGCAGGTGCCTTCCTCCTTCGATTCCTTGAAGAACTTCTCATTCGTGAAGAGTCCGTATATGATGATATTCACGATCGGTTCACTATGCCTTCTTCCAGAGTGTTCGTTTTTATTAATACTAAAATATCACTTTTTTTTTTTTAATTTAGTTTTTCTTCTTCGTAATTTACAGTTTCGCAATTAGATTTTTTTTAACATAATAAACTGATGAAAAAACGCCGCATTATTTCTGTAACTCGGTTAAAAGCGACGCGAAAAAATGTTGACCACCCTAAAAATACACATTCATTTGGACTGTTGAAAAATGACCTAATTTCCACTGGTCACATTTCCCCCTTTTGTCTGTTTACCCGCCTTAATTTCTTTTGTACTCCTAAAAAAATTACGCCTCGTAAAGTGCGTAATTATGTTCATTATATATTTTTTTCTTCCGCTCTCATCAAATTAGCAAGTTTTTGCATATCATCGCCATCTTGCGGAGCCTGAAAAATAATTGTGCGCATAACAAAATGGAAGCACAATGCAAATTAAGATGGCGACGGACTTGATTACGGACAAGCGGGGTTGCCGCTTGTGCGTATGGGCCAAAATCCTAACTAACTAACTAACCATCACGCCGTCTCAACCAAAGGATAGGCAGAAAGAATGGACTGCCACACTTTTTATTATTATTATTATTATTTTGTTGAATCGCTCTTTACATCATGACAGCATGAGCCAAATCGATGTAAATGGTATTATAACTATCATAGTGATTCTCGTGACATGTGATAGGTAGCTAATCTATCGCCATTTTATTGTCACGTGAATACTATACCAGACCAAAGACAGTGTGACAATCACACTGCCCTCGCCGGGAATCGAACCCGGAACCTTAGGGGTGGCAGTCAATGCACTTACCACTCGGCCACGAAGGTCATCAAGGTTTTCTTTCCTGACATATTTCTCTCGCTTCCTCAACCTTCATACATCGTGTCATGCACGCGCGTCGAATTCTCTGACTCCTCACATGGCCGACATTCAGTATTTGATTTATTTGTTTTCTTGGGTACCCCCTTAGAAACCCCCAAATCTAAGTTATCATGCCCCCGCATAAACCAACAACTTACCAAATCACCTTCCAACAATATTTCCGGGCGTAAATAGAATACCTACAAGAGCTAAACCTCTGTAAGTCCGAGGGTTTTGATTCAAAATTGATTACGCAAGCCGGGCTTCTGGGCTTCTATGGGAGTACCGCCACTGCTCCCAATCTTGCTGCTCCAGGACCCGGCAGTCAGCCTACTGGCGCTTCTTCGTCCTACTGGATTGTCAATTGGTTAACTCCATATTCCCCATGCGGAGCAAGTGCTCTGGCCAGCGCCGTCTGTTAAAAGACAAAAAAATGTTAAATTGTAATTTTTCACATTTTTTTATTATTAAATAAGTTAACATCAAAGATTTAAATCAATGATATTAGAATTTATCTTACAATCTTCAATATGAGTAGAAAATAGCTCATTATTATGAAGAAGGAATCTGGTCGTGTCCAGGTTCGAACCCAAGTTTCCTGGAACAGGAGCCAAGGGTTCTATCCCCTAGACCACCACCCGGTTAAAGTGTTTCATATTCCCCAATCTTTAATATTCCTTCCAAATTTACATACAATGGAATTTCGCAGTGTTTACGCCTTAAGATTAAATAAAACATTTGAATCTTTTTTTTAGTATTATACTTTTCAAAAACACTTTTACAAATAGAGTTCTTTGCTTTGTTCCTTTCTTGTTTCATAAAAAGAACTCCTCGCATTTCCCCCAGTGATCTGTTTCCATCATCTTCTTTTGGGCATTATCCTTAGATTCCGGATGACTTATCACATTTTTCATAATGCCGCAAAGCGAAAACAACATCTAAAGAACACCTTTGTGTATGAAATTAGCAAATTTTTCACTTGTAACTATATCGCGGGCATATATCCTCCGGAGTCATTCCGTCTGGTAATTTTTGCACTAGAGTAAAAAATGTAATTGCAAAATTGAGATAATGTTTGTACACAAAGCTAGAGCAAAACACTTTTTAAATTGGGCATTATTTCCTTTTTTTATACGGATCTCTGTATACGTGTATTAACTTGCCGACTTCATTAGCAGAGCTAAGCTTTGTGGATTCTGTGATATTCGTAAACATTGAAGAATGTACTTATATGGAGTTCTATATTTTTTTTACTTCAAAGGCAATTTTGCTGCTTTTGGGTTTCTTCTACGTACAGGCACTGCTTAATCGACCACTGATCCGATTCTCTCAAATTTATGCATTAAACGACTTATTGTGGACTCTGCAGGACGGCCATGAAAGCCATAAATTGTCGAACAGAGCACTGATTTTGATAATAAATTTTAACAATTTCAACGCGTTGTTGAAGCGTGTAGCTCTCCATTGTGAAATGTTTAAATCTGTGGTAAGAAGGAATCTGGTCGTGTCCAGTCTTGAACAAAGTCACCCTGGATCAGGAGCCAAGCGTTCTATCCCCTAGACCAGCACCAGTGTAAAATGTCATTCCGAAAAATATAATTTCTAGAAAACATACGTTTTCGTTCATATTAATCGGTAGTTTAGAGAAAAAAAATCAAGAATCAATTGTATCTCAATAAAGACGAAGATGCAAATTGGAAACAGAATATGGTTGATCGAGGTGTTTACAGGACTTATGACCAGTCATTGGTTGGGTTAAGCGCACGCTTTAAGTAATACAACATTCCCATCTTTTCAAATTTGCATCTTCGTCTCTAATGAGATACAATTGATTCTTGAATTGATAGCCCGAAATGGGTGAAATCCAGTTGTTCGTCTACAAGTATTTGTATACATTCAAAATGTTGTAAAAAAAAATCAGTTTATTCAAAATATTACACATATTTATTACAACATTATTGCTAACTGCCACGCCATCTCCCCAAAGGGGTAGGCAGAAAGAAATGACTGCCTCACTTATCTTTCCTGACATATTTGTTTCGATTCCTTAACATTCATACATCGTGTCATGCACGCGCGTCGATTTCTCTGACTCCTCAATACCACGGATTCAAACATTTCACAATGGAACGCTACACGCTTCAACAATGCGTTGAAATTGTTAAAATTTATTATCAAAATCTGTGATCTGTTCGACAAGTTAGTTAGTCAATATATAAAATCATAACGCTACTGTGATTTTATATATACGTAATGTATATTCTAAGTATTTTTACCGCACGAACAATATGTTTTAGTAATAAAACCCCAGCGTGGAGTTGTGATGGAGTTTGAATTTAAATATTAAATATTCCTGCCAATCTGGCAGGGAATTTTTAAAGTAACAGGACACCGGGAGGGGTGGTAGTCACTTGTACCGATTCCCGTAGCAGGATACTATGGGAAACCCCGTACAACCAACCGCAAAACATTGCCTGCGAAAATCATTAGACCCTTCTGAATTTCGGTTGAAATGTATTTCAGATAAAATTCACCGTAGTTTGATGGAAAGTAGTAACGGAAATCCACTGTAGTTTCCATGGAAAGATTAATGCTAAGAGACCGTATAATAATTTAGAAATAAGGCGTAGACCGGAATTGTCTACATCGTGGATCATATATATAAAAACGAAAAAAAAATAATGTTTGAGAATGCCATCGCAAGGTGAAACGATAATCTTAACTTGAAACTCCGACAAAGAATGATTAAATGTTATATATGGTCTGTTCTACAATGTGGCTGCGAAACCTGGACTCTTAAAGTGAATGTAATGAGCCGGTTGGAAGCGTTCGAGATGTGGATATACCGCAGAATGCTCCGTCCGTGGACCCATAGGGTCAGTAATGCAGACGTACTGCAGAGAGCCAGAGCCAACAGAGAGCTCTTGTCGAGTGTGAAAATTAAAAAGGTCTTATATTTGCGTTATGTGCTAAAGGGAGAAAAATACCACCTCCTTCGACTGATATTCATGGGTAAAGTGGAGGGACGCCGGGGAGTTGGTAGAATGCAGCTGTCCTGGCTGCGGAACATCAAAGAGTGGACAGGAATAACACGAGTTCAGAACTTGTTCCATGTGGTTCAGGGTAGAGGTGCCTTTGCTGGAGTGATCGCAACGTTGGGGGTACCTGACACGGCACCGACAGAAGAAGAAGATATATAAATAAATAAAATATTTAAAACCGAAAAAGCAATCGCGTTCCATCTAAAGGTCACTGACATCATCCACCGGGTGGCAACTCTAAAATGGCAATGGGCAGGTCACGTAGCCAGAAGCTCAAATGAAAAATGGACAAGAAGACTGCTGACGTGGAGACCGTGGACGGCAAAGAGAAGTGCAGGGCGACCGCAACTACAGACGAAGGATGATCTGAACAGACACGTCGGAATAACCTGGATGCAGTCTGAACAATACAGTGACATGGAAGCGAATGGTTGAGGCCTTTGTCCAGGAGTGGACGGGAATAGGATGAGGAAGAAGAAGAAGATGTATCGTTTACAGGGACGCCGCGTGTTACTATAACACCACGGAGTCACATTTCTTACCCCCACAATAATGATATAATTGTATGTTGTTCGGAACTGCGATGACAGACAGGTGTTCAACTTTGGTTTTACATTCGCCCCTATTCCGTGGCTGGGAATAATTTATATATGCTGCTAATTATATGACAGCGGAATGTACTTTTAATACAAACACTAGTACGAAGCATGTAAACCCTAATCGAACATGCCTGCAGGCGTAGGGGAGCGCGGAGAAGAAAGGGGTTAACATTTTTATTACCTGTCGACACGGGGGGGAAGCTTTGATCACACCCCTCGCACAAAGCGCCTTTATCTTTTGTGTTATTCTTTATTTGAAGGGGGAACGTTGTAAATTGATACATACACATGCATGTAAATGACAGCATGCTACAAAAGACGTTGAATTGTATAAATATATATATTTTTAATTAACCCCATTTTAAATATTACCCTGTTTGTTTGTTTTTAATCGCCATCCATTATTCACCCTCTTTTTTAATTGCGTAAAATGCAATTATTTAAATTTTTTTCTTGAAAGCAGTAATTATTCAATTTGTGTTTGCTTAACTGAGAGATTTTTACAAGTTCATTTAGAAGCATTTGCGTGTTTGAAATTTTATTTAATCTCCCGTGTTATAACAGTACCGGTACATTTGCGACTACATTTTATAATTTATTACTCAATTTTTGTCCGAATACCGTACCATACTGACATCTGTGTATCATTTGTCACAAATGTTCGGAATTTTTAGCGATGTAACTATAATAATGACGGAGTTATTCACATTTTAAATATTCCGTGACGTCATCACTATCATGTTCATTGCCAACCTTTTATTGTCAATCTGCGATTTATCTGTAACTTAACAATAAAAATTCAATTGTTTTATATGAGAATAAAAGGAAGATTGTGTACTTCACATTTATCTTGACTTAATCCCAATTGACCTATGGTTGACTATTTATGTAAAAGCTTTTTTTTTCCTTCTAAGTCACTCAATATAGATTTTTTGTATTAGTTCTTTGGTAAAAATGTCTTGTAATTTATTATTCTATGGTATGGCATTGAATTCATTTTATTTTTTGGAGTTCAAAAAAACTCAATACCGGACATGTTAAATGTTTATTGTAACAAATTAAGTACTTATTTGTTTTTATTATTAGATGTTTGGAGTGAACGTAAATTAAAAATGCAATAAAACCACGATATAACGGACTAATAAAAGCCGAAATTCCTTTATAATGAAAATATTTTTTAAATAAATAACATAAAAAAATTTAAAATATGTACACTGTATTTAGATGCAAATTAACAATACAAAACACAAACAAAATTATATGTATTGTCTTCGGACACTTGTCGTGAAGGGACGTTGCTGTTTGAAATCGACGTGCTTGCTTTCGGTAATCCTGCTTCGAAAAGGGAATCAAGTTTTGTTTGCATTTTTGAAGTTTTTTTTTTAATTAACCCTCTAAAATTACGAAAATGCGTTTTTAATTTTTTTACATTTGTCCGTTATATCCGAAGTTCGTTAAATAGAAGTCGGTTATATCGAGGTTTTACTGTAATGATTAAATGCTATCACGCACGTCGATTTTTTCGATATTTAGCATTTAATAACTTAATAACTAAGTTAGTTATTAAATGCTAAATATCGAAAAAAATCGACGTGCGTGTATGACTCGCTGTATGAATGAGGCAGAAGCATCTAGAGAAGGAGAGTGGTGAGTCGGCCAAATATCTCTGCCCACCCTTCGGGGAAACGGCGTGATGGTTTGTTGTTGTAACTAACTAACTAACTAACCATCACGCCGTCTCCCCGAAGGGGTAGGCAGAAAGAATGGACTGCCATACTTTTCTTTCCTGACATATTTCTCTCGATTCCTCAACATTCATACATCGTGTCATGCACGCGCGTCGATTTCTCTGACTCCTCACATTGGCCGACATTCAATATTTGATTTATTTGATCGTGCCACGTTTTCCTCGGTCTTCCTCTATTTCTGGTTTCATTTACATCATTAACATATAATTTTTTTACCATTCTTTCTTCATTCATTCTTTCCATATGTCCAAACCATCTTAATGATCCTTTCATTATTTTGTTCATGACACCATCCTTCGCACCGCATTCACTTCTTATATTTTCATTCGACACTCTATCATACACAGAGTATCCACACATTCGTCTAAGAGATCTCATTTCAACTGCATTTATTCTACTTTCATCCTTCTTTTGCCAGTTCCATGCTTCGCTTCCATACATAAGGCTCGGTCTTAGGATATAAGAAGATAAGATATAAGATATCAAACCAAGCTGTACCTCACATACGTCTTAGGGACCTCATCTCTATCGCATTTATTCTGCTCTCATCTTTCTTCTGCCAGTTCCATGCTTCGCTTCCATACATAAGGGTTTGGGACTATGCTTATAATAATAAAGCCAGGCTTTATTGATATCAAACCAGGCTGTTGTTGTATTATATGATAAATAAATAATTCCAATTTGGTATATTTTATATTCCAATAAAATAATTCATTCCTAATATAGAAGTTTTTTTATTAATTTAGAACTGTTCGTATTCGAATTTATTATTAAAAATATTTGATTTATTTCGTATTTCGAACATGTCAAAAATAACCAAAATATGTTCGATATTCAAAAAAAAGTCGGGAGTCGCGAGATTTCAATCATCGGCTTCGCCGGGTTCCTAATTCAAAATTTTGCCAAACCCGCCCCGGTGGGTAGGTAAGGTAGGTAGGTAGGTACCCGGCGTGTTACGGCGTGCAAAATATTCCGCCCGGTGTTACTTGCCGCCGTTTAAGTAGGTTATGTTCGAGATTTCAATTTTGAAATTCAAATTTGTTCGGCGGCCCGTCGGGATATTCCCGCGCGCGGGGCTTGTTGCGCTGCCATCTGTATCAATATTGAGATAAAATCCGAAATGTAAGTTTTCGAAAATCGCGCTGGCTGTGCATTGTGCAATGTCGGAAATTGGAACCCCGCGAACACATGGCCATTTTAAACCGTTTTTTTTTCATGTTGAAATATTAAACACCTATTTTCGTTTCGAACATTATAATAACTAACTAACTATCACGTCGTCTCCTCGAAGGGGCACACAGAAAGAATTGACTGCCACACTTTTCTTTCCTGACATATTTCTTTCACTTCCTTAACATTCATACATCGTGTCATCCACGCGCGTCAAGTCACGTTTTCCTCGGTCTTACTTTATTTCTAGCTCCAGCATCTTTAACATATACTTTTTTTTACCATTTTTTCCGTTTTTCATTTTTTTCATGTGTCCAAACCATCTTAATGATCCTTTCATTATTTTGTTCATAACGTCATCATTCGCACCGAATTCACTTCTTATATTTTCATTCGACACTTTATCATACACAGAGTATGCACACATTCGTCTAAGAGATATAATTTCCACTGCATTTATTTTACTTTCATCCTCCTTTTGCCAGTTTCATGCTTCACTTCCATACATAAGGGTCGGCACAATAACACTATTGTGCACTGCCATCGTAGCTTTTTTGGATAGGATTTGTTTTCGATAACAACTTTAAGTGCTTAAGCCATACATGACTTTGCATGGAATAACAGTCCATTATTTTTTATTTTTTCCCCCTTCGGGGAGACGGCGTGATGGTTACTTAGTTAGTTAATATTTTGTAGCAACATTAAGGCAATAAATGGAAGAGAGGAGAATGGTTAGAATGTTGTATATAAGCAGTGTGAATGGAAAAAGAAGACGGAAGACCAAGGGAAGCATTGCATGAGCAAACTATTCTGCTTACACCTAGGTCTCCTCTTCCAACATTCATACACCGTGAAACGCACGCTCGTCGGTTGTTTCGACTTCGAACATTTAGTTATTGAATAACTTCGTTTTTTGTATCACAATTGTATTTTATTTTACGCGACAGCTGTTTCATCAACCTATGTTGACATCAGATGTTACAATATTAGTGTTTCGGCCAAAACAATGGACTATTTAGTAATTGATTAATTCGGTCATGCCATGCCTTCCTTGCCCTTCCTCGACTTGTTTTTAATCAACTTCCAAAAATTTGTCAGACACGGTGGTCGTAAGAAGGGTGGAATGGAGAATGTTGTATTACATAATGCGTGCGCTTAACCCAACCAATGACAGGTCATAAGTCCTGTAAACACTTCGATCACCATATTCTGTTTCCAATTTGCATCTTCGTCTCTATTGAGATACAATTAATCCTTGAAATAATAATAAGGTTAATTTGTATAGCGCCGTTTTCGTGAATAGCTCACCTCAAGGGCGCTTTGACAATGTTTTTAATCATGAGAGCTGCATCTGACACCAGCAATCTTTTCCATCAGCAAGTTTTTCCATCCACTCTACTCTCTCATTTGTAATGTATATTTATTTGTGAAAACACTTCTTCAACAAATGATTCCTTTTGCTTCGTTAACTTAACGCGGCATCGATTTATTCCGACGGAGAAGCGTTTCTCTTCGCAGGCATTGTGATATATTTAATGCCGATTCTCACAGCATCCCTGTTTGATTTATGTCGAAGCGATAAGCGAATTCTATCACGGCCAATGATTAAACACCAGAAAACAGATAAATCACCATCCTGATCACATCCCGTCGCTATTTACTTAGCCAATATTTCACTCCCCGCACGAGGGGGTGGCGCCGAATACGCCTTACCCCTACTTCAACCCCCGATTCTTCGCCAACGGATGTATAGGTATAAGTATCAACATATCGCACTGCGTATCGAAGACACAAAACATTAACGTATTTACAGTTTCTTGAACAATGATATTATTGTATGTGAAGCATGGAACTGGAAAAATAGGGATGAAAGTAAAATAAATGCAGTAGATATGATATACGAGTATGTGTAGTAAAACTCTGTACGACGGAATTTCAATTGTTTTTTTAGCTTTCATATTCTATAGTTATAAAAAAATGCGTATTTCTTACAACTATCTTATGCCATTTTTTAATGCATAATAGTTAAATGTACGAGTATAATGAAAACAAATTTAAAAAAAGCAAATAATCACAAAATACACAAAGAATAAATTTAACAAAAAAATATAAGATTAATAACTTCACAACTTTAAAATGTGACCGGACGTACACTATACATAGGTTGCGGAATTTGTGAACATTATCTGAGTCCTTCATGACTTGCGTCAAGCTAATAAATACTTTCAAACCCTAGTAAAAAAAAATCTGTTTTAGGAACCTCTTGATAATATTCTATTAATTCTCCATTTTTTTTCTCGTTGATAATTGTAAGCAACCTGGTCACACAAATTCTACACCAGACCAAAGACAGTGTAACTATCATACAGCCATCGCCGGGAATCGAACCCGGGACATTCGGAATGGAAGTCAGGACTCTTTCCACTCTGCCACGTAGGTCGTCAAATATTTATATAAGGAAAGATTGCCGAGCGTAAGAAAGAATTATGAAAGGATCACTGCATTGGTTTGGACATGTAAAACGCATGGATGAAGAAAGTATAGTTTTAAGATGTGACTAAATTACGAAGTCATGGGAGTCCTAGAATAACTTGGCATGATCAAATAAAACAAAATTTAAAGGTCGGCCATGTTAGAAGTAGGAAGAATCGACGTGCCTGTATGAAGCTGGAGAGGTTCACTTATTATATTTGTATTTGACACCTCATCATATAGATACTCCTTCATCGGCTTGTCTCCATCCGCTGCTGGGCGTAAGCCTCTTCAACCGCACGCTATCCCTCTCGGTCTCTCGCCAGTGTTCTCCAGGCCCTTCTAGCTGTCTACAATATCTTCGCTCCACTTGGTAGGCTATCTCCCGACACTCTTCGGCCCAACCTTGGCCTCCATTCAGTAACCCTGTGGGCACACATGCCCAGCTCAATGCCACTTCATCCTTGCAATGTGAATCCCTATGTCCGTGACCCTGGTGCGTCTTCTAATCTACACGTTGGTCTCTAAGCGAGAAATCCAACATGTTTCTATCCATGACCCGTTGTGCAACTTTGATTTTGTGGATTGCTTCTTTAGTAAACGTCCATGTCTCGCATCCATAGGTCATCACAGGTAATACACACTGCTCCAGTACTTTTGTTTTTAAATTCTGTGGCATGTCACACTTGAAGATGTTGCCCAGCCCTCCGAGTGCAGACCAACCGAGCTGTATTCTCCTATCAATCTCCTTGACCCCCTCTTCCAAAAGCCAACAGATGACCAAGGTACACATATTCATCCACCACTTCTACGTTTTTATTATGGATTTTAATGACTCCAATTTGTGTGTTAGTCATTATTTTTGTCTTTGTCATATTCATTTAAAAGTCAATTTTTTTAAATGATTCATTTTAAGCTTCCAGCATTTCTTGGAGTTGTTCGGGAGAGTCCTTGGAGTTTCATTCTTATTAATTATTTAATATGGAGTTTTCATCTTTGTTCAAGAAAAGTTGTTTTTAAATTATGTGGCATGTCCTACTCGAAGATACCAATGCATACCAATCAACATAAATACATATTTAACAAAAATTCTTCTTTTTTTGAAACCTCCATTCTTCACTAAATAATAGAAATAAATAAATTAAATAATAAGAAAAATTAAATACCAAGATTTCAAATTACACACGTGAATTGAAATTCATCGGTTTTCGGTTGTTTTTTTTTCGTATCGTTTCTTAAGAGCACAAGTCTTATTTATTTTTTTAAGTAACCGGCTTGAAAAATTTGTGAAATTCCGAAATACGATTGTGTAACTCGGCGTTTCAACGTTTCGCCTCGCGCCCCGGGGTCCCCAGATTTATTAACGCCATTGTACAGTCACCTCTATCTGCCGGAGGAAGGTTGTTGACATTAATGTTGCCGCACTCCGCGCCGTGGACCACTCTGCCTATTGTTGCTATTACTTAGGTATCTCGTCTCATTCATTCCGCCACAGCATCCCAGAATCGCGAAGAAAACTTTTGCCTTTAACTCGTTCCGAGCGAGGGCTGTTACCGATGAAATGGTTTAAAATCCAATAAACATAAAATACGTAATATATTCATAATATAACTAACTAACCATCACGCAGTCTTTCTATATTTTATGTGAATGGCATGTTTCGCCTGTCGTAAGGCATTATCAATGTTCATTTCATTATGCCTTAGACAGACGAAACATGTCTTGTTAGGGCCTCAAAGAACCTTCTCCATTCGACTCTATCGCATGCCTGATGCCTAACATCATCCCAAGTGAGTCTTGCTGCTTTGACCTCGTCCTGCAGGGCTCTTCTCCGGTTAGCTCTAGGTCTGCCTCGCTTCCTTTTTCCCCCATAGGGGACCAGTCTAATGCGCCACTGAGCGATGCAGGCTGGTTTCCGTCTATTTGCGTCTAGTGACTTGTTCTCTGATTAGCTTTTCGCCTGCCATGGTCCAGAAAATGGCATTTGACACTGTTTGGGGCCAATAGATCTTGTATATTGAGCGAAGGCACCTATTTATAAACCTAATATGGAGTTTTACATCTCAACAAATTAAGTGCTTCTTCTCCTTCTGATTGTAGATCTTGCGATCTTTTTATGCAAGATATCAACTTTCTTCCTGTGATGAAGACGACCTGCCTTCTCTACATCTCTTTGGTGATCGTCCTGGTGGCCCTCTTGAGTCTCGTGCATCACGATATTAGGAATTCTTGTTGGATCTATCCTCTCGATGTGGTCTCTCCAAAATCGTCTTTTTTGCCTACTCCTGCTTCATGCGAAAGTATATTATATTTTAAAAAAAAAACTTGATAATGGGTGCGCGAGTTAAAAAAGTTTGAGAAACAGTGATGAAAACGTTTTCGTGCCTCTATTGACAGACCAGAGTGGTTATTGCTGTGGCATTTTGCTAGCCGATACTGGGTATTTTTAATTGAATTCCCCACGGTTTGTTTGGGGACCTGTGTGCGGTATTAATTCCCAATCACTGTTGACTCGATGTTATTGCTAAATGGGAGTTTCGATTGCCTTCCACTTGCCCTGTGTGCCAATGGATTCCCGGTGCGTTTTGTTATTTACTTTGTTTATGCGCTTTGAGCCGTTCGAATTACGAACGTATGTCCGTTTCACCGGCGCACAGTGTACGATTTGACCAATCTAGCTAGACAAAATTCAGAATCAAAGCTACATGATTTTAAATGATCTTTCATGGCAATTTAGAGACATGGATGTAAATAAAACAAAATTTTCTTGATTAAATATAATTTAATTTGACTTTAACAATGATTTTAAATCTGTATAATGTTTTATTGTATTCTTTTTTGGTAGTTTCCGCAACAGTGAAATGTATGGATCGGACGACATTAATAAATACTTAATTAAGTCATAGTTTGTGCGTACACAAGATGTTTTTAATGTGTGACCTAATCTTACCTTCCTAATTTCTTTGTTTTTTGCCTCAGAAGCCTCTTCGGACATTTGACCTATTGGTATGATAGAATGTCTTATAATTTCTACTCCATGTACCAGGATCTTATGTAATGTATCTGGCATGTTATACCATGGGTACAGAGTAAGATGTAAGTCCCGAGTTTCCAAACAATATTGTTTAAATTTATCAGAGTCAATTTAATAGCCAGACGCCATTGCTGCAAGAATAGTACTGAGACGATAAATAAAAATTTCTTCAATACCGGTGATACGAGCCGTTGTTTTATAATTGTGAAAAAACGCTCTTACGGTGTTGCCATCGTTACTTGTACCAAAACCTGGTTTAATTTTGTCTATAATGAAACCAACTTCTTTGAATTGACCTTTTATCATATCCTTCTTCTTTTTAAAATTTTCTTTATTTTTCTCTCCCCTAACTTGCCACTCAGCTATTTCCATTCTATAAGTAATATTTAGCAGGCATTCTATTGTGCGGATATAAGCATGCAAGCTTGATATCCCAAACCTGTACATGTTTTCATCAGGTTCTCTTACGATTGTGGTTGAATTTGACGTTTTTTTAGTTTTTCGACGGGAGGGTAACTCTGCTCTTTCACTTTAACTAAATGATCGTAACATGGGTATAGACGGAATCCTCTTTCATTCGACTCTTGTTGAATATTTTTGTACATCTGCACAGTGAAATTGTTTGCAACAAATAAAGCCAACGCTTCCTCCGGGGTGTAAGGACGTTGTTCTTTGTTTATGGTAATTATTCTTCTAGCTTTTTTATACTCGGTAGCTCGTTTTGGCGAAGCTGTAGACACTTCCTGTATTAAATTAGCAGCGTCTCGTTTACCACTGCCTCGCACCTTTAATTGTGCAGCAAAAGATAGCTGTGCATCGTTATATTCTTCCAATAAATGCTGAACTTTGCGCTGTTTCGATTTAGTGCAACTATCTTCAAAACGCTTTTTCGGTTTGCCAACACTAAGATTCGGTTTCGGGAGCGGTTCGTAGAACATATTAAATACAATTTCATCATTTAACCAATCCTCGTGTGCACTTAAAAATAAATGTAATTGTCTATTTTTACGAAGCCATTTCGAACGAATCTTTTCGCATTCCCTTTTCAGAAAAATCTTTAAAGGCTTCTCTTGATGATGTTTGAGGACAAAATTAACAAATCTTGACTTTACAAACATTATAACTTCGTTTAATTTACATTTGAACGGGGTAGAACGCCAAAATTCAAATAATGACTTTCGCGAAATCCGGGCACCTATAAATAAAAAATACATATATCTTTTTTCTAGCACATAATAGCAAAAAACGATTATGTTCTCAACAAACTTATATGATGCGAAAATATTTTAAGACCTAAATCATGACGTGACCCGGCGTGACTCTAGACTTTAAGACTATCCAAAGTCAATTTATGCGTTTTTTTGTGGTTTTGAAAATGATGTTTTTTAAAATAGTATCCCGAAGTGTTCACAAGTATTTTGGTGGATTATAATAATACAATAAATCAATAGTTACCTCAAGTTTAACAATCCATTCCTAAAAAGCACTTGAAATCACACAGAACAAAGTAAGACATCCGCACACGTCGACGTTCACTGTAACGCTGAGCGGGGGACGGGCTACCCTAAGCCGAAACAGCGATTTCGCTCAACAACAGTAATGGAACTGTGGCGCCCATATTTGTTTGGAGTGCGTTATCGGTTGAAGAAAACATTCAAGGGCATAGTAATACTTAAGAAAAGCAATATTTCAACATAATGATTTCCGACTTTTGTCTAGCTAGATTGGTCGAATCGTATGTAGTGCGGCGCACTGAAATGAAAGAACACTTTTTTTTTTAGTTTTTTTTTTAAACCGTCATTTTCGTTTCATAAATTTTAACCTTTAACTTAACGTCCCTAAGACGTATGTGTGGTAGAACGATATACGACAGAATTTCAAATGCAGATATAAGAAAGGAATGTAGAGCGGAAGAAGGTATTATGAACAAAATTATGAAAAGATCGCTGCGATGATTCGGACATATGGAACGTACGTATGGAGAAAGAATAGTTAAGAAAGTATACGTTAATGATGTAAATGGAATACAGAGTCGAGGCAGATCGAGGAAAACATGGCATGACCAAATTAATTAAATTTTAAAGGTTGGTCATGTTAGAAGTCGGAGGAACGACGTGCGTGTATGACTCGTATGAATGTTGAGGAAGCGAGAGAAATATGGCGGGAAAAAAGTGTGGTTGTCCATTTTTCTGTCTAACCCTTCGAAGAGACGGCGTGGTGGTGTTTAGTTAGTTATTTATTTCTTTTTTATTATATAAATCAATTTAAAAAAAAAAAACAAGGGTTTTTAATTAAGTTAATCGTATTTATCATTATCTCTATTTCTAGTCCCATTTACATTTTTAACATATATTTTTTTTACCACTGTTTCTTCATTCATTATTTCCATGTGTCCAAACCTTCATAATGATCCTTTTTTTATTTTACTTATAACACTATCATTTGCACCGAATCGAGAAAACGTGGCATGGCCAAATTGATCAAATTTTTAAGGTTGGTCATGTTAGAAGCCGGAAGAATCGACGTGTGTGTATGACTCGCTGTATGAATGTGGAGGAATCTAGACAGGTATGTCAGAATTGAGTACTGTGGCGGTCCATTCTCTGCCTACCCCTGCGGGGAAACGGAATGATGGTTTGTTGTTGTTGATTTAATTGTATTATATATAATGTCAGTTTCAATGCGTTGAACTGACATCTGAAACTGACATTCAACGCATTGAAACTGACATGTGAAATCTGATGTAGGACTTTAACATATATATAACTTCCAAAAATTTGTCATACATGGTCATAAGAAAGGTGGAATAGGGAATGTTGTAATTACATAAAGCGTGCGCTTAACCCAACCAATGACAGGTCGTAAGTCCTGTCAACACCTTGATCAACCATATTCAGTTTCCAATTTGCATCTTCGTCTCTATTGAGATACAATTAAATCATGAATTGATAACCCGCAATGGGTGAAATCCAGTATTCGTATACAAGTATATGTATACATTCAAAAAAAAAAGTTTGTTGTTTTGTTTATCATTGTATATCGCCTGACGCACCGTTTTAAATAGCCTTATATAAATATTATGTTATTATACTTATCAATATACTTGTTTAATTTATGGCTCAATTATTGTTTGACGAAGCAACAGCCAGTGATTACTGATCGTCTTATATTATTGTTTATCGTTTAATTAACATGTGACCAATTCGATTTATCTCTAATGCGTTTATTTCTCTCTTTGTTACAGATATTCTTCCACCAGACGCCTCCTTATCGTCATCAGCACACTCGTCGAGTCTGACCCCGGACGATACGCGCGCTAAGACTTTGCTAAAATCTAAATTTTCCTTGTCAATCCATCCCGTTTCTATATTTGTAACTATCTTAAAATTTGTACTTAAATTAAATTGTAAAAATTAATTGTATAATCTCAATTTTCTACGGTTCTCTTAGGGGTTTTTGAAACCCTTCTCCCGGTGGAATTACAAAAAGACCCGTCGGTCTTTTGTTTATGTAAACATTTCGTGTCCGCGGAAACAGCGACGCGTTCATTTCGTAATTACGCAAACATTTTATGGAGTGTCCCATATGGCATAAGCCCTTCTACCAGCGATCAGACGCGATCCGATACGGCGCGTCTATTTAACAATTCAAGCGTCGATTTATAAGCTAAATATGGTGTTTTGAATCAGCCCCGTCGCAATGGGACCGGCCGAGCAGCCTGCTCCGCATGACGATTGCAAGCTCTCCGTGGCGAGAAGAAATGAAGTCACCCAAAGGAACGATAGATTCCTAGAAGGATATCGCGATTCTTTAGCTGATGAAGCCATTTCCAAAATGGATAAATGCTGCAGGCAGTTTGCTCTAGAGGAAACGCAAACTAAAATGCATCTTAATGGTGTATCTAGCACGCCAGAAATCAAAATAACGTTCCTTGAAGGGAATGAATTTAAATACGACGATAGCCGAGGGAATTTAGATACAAATGATATGTCATTTGTTACCATGATGCAGTTTGTATTAATAGCGCTTGCTGGGGTCGCAAGACGTCTTCTTACCTCTCTGTCCCTTCCCTCCTGGCTTTCGAATTATCTAGAAGCCTGGTTTAGTTATTCTAGAGATGTTTTCTCAATTCTGTCTACGAAATCGTCCGACAGGGGCGCGTATGTTCCTCCGGCGTTCCGGCGCGTTTCTCAGAAGGTCCGCGCTCCGTCGGGACGCCTTCGCGTGTCTCCGTGGCTGATGCTGGTGCTAGTGTGCGCCGGCCTGGCGCCGTCTCAGGGGAAGCCGATCAGCGAGACGCTGCAGCGAGCCTACGCCAACAGCAGGGGACCCAGTCCAGGAGCGAAGAAGCTGCTCAACATACCTGAAGATGGAGGTAAGATTTCACTTCATTTGTTATCGCGCAAGCCAACAGCTTGGTTTTGTTCTACGAAACGCAAAATCATTTTCTGACACTTTGGTGGTTCGTCGACTGTATGAAGCGCTGGTTCGCAGTTATTATTATTATTTTGTTGAATCGCTCTTTACATCATGACAGCATTTAAGGCGGGCCACACAGTTTAAAACAAGCTCTCCACATCGGTCTCCACAGGCGGTTTAAAACTGTGTAGACACTTGTTTGAAACCAAAATTCGTTTAACCTTTAACAAACTTTGTGGACGGACGCGCGTTTAAACACGCATTCCACGTGTGGAGAGCTTGTTTACAACAGTATGTGGACGCTACACCAACCGTGGGCTCCACAGCTCTCCACCAAGGTCACCCCTGTGGAGAGTTTGTTTCAAACAGTGTGGCACGGCCTTTAGCCAAAGCGACGTAAAGGTTATTATTATAGCTATCATAGTGATTCTCATGTGATAGGTAGCTAATCTATCGCCACTTTATTGTCTCGTGAATTCTACACCAGACCAAAGACAGTGTGACAATCACACTGCCCTCGCCGGGAATCGAACCCGGAACCTTCGGGGTGGCAGTCAATGCACTTACCACTCGGCCACGAAGATCATTATTAGGAGTACTGCTCCATCTTTGGGACACCAAAGAAAAAAAACAGTGATCTTGGAAATAGAAAGGATCCAGAAACAATTTTTAAGATATTCATACCTCAGGGAGTATAACTTCTATCCTTTTTTGGACCCCTCGCCATTTCTCACAGGAATGTTTGGTTTCAACAATCTTGAAACACGTTGAATGATCTTTCTAGGTAACCTTTTTTAAACTATTCTGTGTTTTGGAAAGATCGGTCCAGTTTATCTTTATTTATGAAAATCGCTATTATTTGATACGTAAAATAAAAAATACATCCATCAAAATATTATCCATCGTTAGCCACTACTTTTCCCGTCTTTCTGGCAATAGATGAATCCAACGTCGAAAAAACGTTTTGTCTTTTGAGGCAATCTAGGCATCGACCCAATTCTTGAAGTCTGCATATGAATGAAAGTGCAGCTCTTCTTAGGCATACGTCATGGATCTGAATAAGCGATAGTCCGATGGTGCCATGTCTGGTGAATAAGGCGGGTGCGGTATAATCTCCCAGCCCACAATCTGTATGTAGTGTTTGACTCCGATTGCGATGTGATGTCGAGCGGTTGGCATTACCGACCCCATTCCAATTTCATTTCCACCGCATTTATTCTGCTCTCATCATTCCTTTGCCGGTGTTTTTATGTTTTATCTTGATACGAAACACGAATTGTTTTTTTCAAACGATTAAGTTTATCAAAAGTTCTAGAAGCAAGGTACGAGCTTTCTGAAAGCTAACGATACTAAGTGAATGTTAGCCGTGTTAATTTGCTCCGCCGTTCACTTAAACCAGAGGTCGTCCAACTGCGGCTTGCGAGCCAAATCCGGCTTATTGGAAACGGCTGACATCTTAATTATTTTTTTTGAAATTGTACTCTTATATTAATTTAACAGTATTTTAATACAAAATTCAAATTTTCAAAAAAGACAACCTTCGTGAACGAGTAGTTACTGCTTTGACTGGCACACCCGAAGGCCCCGGGTTCGATTTCCGGTGATGGCAGTTTGATTGTCACACTATCTTCAGTCGGCTCTCAAAATAAATCTTAACTTGTCACGTTGTGATCTCTCATTAAAGTGATAAATAGTTAATGCCAAATCATAAAATTCGAAATTACAATATATTTTACTTACGAACCACTACAAAAAATCGATATTTAGCTATTTAGAGGGAAAAATTAATCCTTCATAAATAGTCAACCACCTGTCTATCAGAACAGGTGATTAATTTATTTTACACAATTGAAATTAAGACTAAATTAATAAGAACTGTAAAATATTCTTTTTCCTTTCACGTAAAATAATCATACTTTAAATAATCCATAATTTTGGCGGAAACACTTTGATATTTCAACATTATTAACTGTTTAAAAATAAGCAGAATAAATGCGGTAGAGATGAGATCCCTCTGACGTATTGTGTGGTAGAACGATATACGACAGAATCTCAAATGCTGATATTAGAAAGAAATGTAGAGCGAAAGAAGGTATTATGAAAAAAAATATGAAAGGATTGCTGCGTTGGTTCGGACATATGGAGCGCATGTGTGAAGAAAGAATGGTTAAAAAAGTATACGTTAACGATGTAAATGGAGTACGGAGTCGAGGTAGACCGAGGAAAACATGGCATGACCAAATTAATCAAATTTTAAAGGTTGGTCATGTCAGAAGCCAGAAGAATCGACGTGCGTGTATGACTCGTTGTATGAAAGTGGAGGAATCTAGAGAGGTATGTCAGGTAGGTACCCCTGCGAATAAACGGCGTGATGGTTTGTATGTTTGGCTCTTTAGAGTATGTTATGAGTTTGCCGACCGCTGACTTTAGGGGTTGCACTCCATTAAACTTAAAGCGCTTTGAAGAATACTTCGCGAATCCGTTCTGATGCATCTGCATTCCAGTTTGCTGGCAGTTTCGCCATTGAAGCGCTCCTCGCACAATTAGCATAGGACCCGGGCACAATGTAGGTAGTTTTAAAGTTTGCTACGCTTTGAAATTCAAATACGAACTGCGACAAACCGGCGGTAACATTTGCTATACGGCATTTTAGAAAATAGCCGACTACGAATTCCATTTGTTTAGATATCTCAACTCAGTACGGACAAGTACATCACCCACCCTAAAAATCTTTTTTAATTTATTGCTTTTATTTATTTATTTTATAATGAAATAAAACTGCACATTAAATCTTCATCTTCCTTGTTGTAGACCCATAGGTCTGTTCTCCAGAGTGTTGCTCCTCCTGTGAGGTAGGACTTGTAGTTCGTCCATGCTGTCAGCGATAAAAACAGCGTCCTCCATATCTGTCGCGCTTACGATAAACGCACCAACTAAGCTTTTTGTCGAAATTGAGTTATTACATTATCTGGTATCAGGACAACGAGATCTACAAGTTTCTCAAAGTGACATTTCATGATTTCTTCATTTTCTCGGCTTTTCAGTTTTCATAAACGTATTAACTAAGACTTTAAGTGCGGTTTTACTTATCAAGAACGCACTAGCTCTAGTTAGTACAGACTTATTTTCTAGCATTCAATAGCTTCTTAGTCATAAATGCACTATGTTTGAGGAATCGCACTAATTTTACAAGATTTTACAATAATTGTATTCAAATAGCTATTTTCCTTAACATAAATGCATTTTTCGTTTTTTCGTTTATATAAAGAATTTTGACAGGTGTAAAAATAAATTTTTCATTTGTTCCAATGACAATTTGAATAATTTCTTCAATATTCTTTTAAAGTTCTTGCTGGTGTTGGTTGGTTTTAAGTGCCTAATTACTGCCAAATAAAAAAAAGTGGATACGTGGAACATTAATTAAATCATATAACAGCTAATTTAAAAAACGGTGGATACGTGTAACATAAATTAAATAAACACAAAAGTCCGGATCGTCCATGTCAACATGTGCAACATCGGAAAAAATTATGTGTTATTACATTATGTGCTAAATTAAAAAAACGGTGGATTCGTGGAACATAAATTAAATAGACAAATGTGCACCATCTAAAAATAACATTTTGTGATTAAATTATTTTTATTTTGTTATTTTATTTTATATCATTGTATTTTATATTATTTGTTTTAGATTTATTTTGTGGATGTTGGAAGATCGAAGTGTGCGCGGGAGATGCCTATTGGTGGCGATGAGGTTCGCAACCCATCACACCGCGTCTCCCGCGGGGCGAAAAGAGAAGGATGGAGTGCCGCATCAGTAAAAGTGTGACAGTCCATTCTTTCTGCCTACCCTTTCGGGGAGACGGCGTGATGGTTAGTTAGTTAGTTAGTTAAATGCATTATGTGATGTAGTTGCACTTACCATATCGCACCGTGAGTGTTAAACCGAAAAAGTGCACATATACAGTTTGGAGATATGGGAGTTTAAAGACTTCATATGAATGATTTTCAGTTTAATGTAATATACCTATAAACCGAAAATCATTGGTTTATATAAAAAAAAAAAAAAACAGTTTTTCCAAGCAATATGAAGTCTTTAAACTCCCATATCTCCAAATTGTATATTTGCACTTGTTTCGGTTTAACACTCACGGTGCGATATGTATTGTTGAAGAATTGAGGTATACTCGTAAGCTTATTATATAAAATGCATTAAATTGATTTACTAAGCATAAATGCATCAAGTAGGGTAGTTGATGCGTTTATGACTAGTTATTATGCCCTAAAAGTATTAGAGGCTGCTAGCGATAAGTCCTTTTTTTTTAGTTATAATCGCACCATGAGTGTAAAACCGAATTAAGTGCAAATATAAATTTTGGAGATATGGAAGTTTAAAGACTTCATATTGCTTGGAAAAACTGTTTTTTTTTTATAAATAAACCAATGTTTTCGGTTTGTAGGTATATTACTTTAAACCGAAAATCTTTGGTTTATTTAAAAAAAACAGTTTTTCCAAGCAATATGAAGTCTTTAAACTCCCATATCTCCAAAATGTATATTTGCACTTAATTCGGTTTTACACTCACGGTGCGATTTGTACACTATATTTTATTTTTATATATGTTTGTATTTTTTTGTATTCTTAACCCTTTTCTCTTTGCTTTGGTACTACTTTCATGTTGGTAGCTTATCTAGTTCCTGAGATCAAAATAAAAATAAAAAGTTTAAACGCGTTTTTCTCGAAAAGCGTCAAACCCTAGTTAATACGTTTATCTTGAGAGCCGAAGATATCTTTCTAAAATTAGATTACGAATCCACAAGCAGAAATGTGATCTCATTGAATTAAAGGCATTGCAAAGCGCATCGTGTTATTATAAAATCGACATTTTGAATTTATAGTTCAAGACGACGGATCCAATAAATTCGTGGACCTTGCGTCGCAAACTTTCAAACTCATCCATCATTATATATTCTTTTGTATTTCCCGAAAGGGGGGTGTGGCCGTATCATCTATTGTGAGAAATCACCCGAAGGCCGGGCACAGTTCACGCACATCACCTTTACACGTTCTTCTTTGTGGATATCTATTATTCCTAGCGAACGATACTCACGAAATGACATCAAAACTTTCACTGATTGAACAATGCCACTAGAACAATTGCTTTGGATTGTCGCACAGCAGAACATTTTATTGTCGAACGAACGCGTATACTCGATCGGAATATAATAAAAAAAATAGTTGATTTTATAGATAGATTTTTAAATCATAAGCGTTTAGGTGAAAAACATCGATTGCATTAAAATATTTGTTATAAGTGTCGCATATCCGGTGCATTGTCGCGCTCTGAGCGTAATTGGTGTGATAAGCAGGAAGGCGGAATACTTGGCTCGCGGTGTCTTGTACGAAACATAGGGGTATTAATGGTCAATTTGCTAAGAAGTTCGGAGTTATCAATTCTTAAATGTATGATTTTATGAAGTAGCATCATATCGTGCTATAATAATAATAATAATAATAATAATAATATGCTAACTTTTAAAGCGCCTTTTTTGTGATGTAATCACCTCAAGGGCGCATTAAGACGTGTTTTAATTCTTAAAAATCTAAATGTGACCGCTTAAAAAACGATTGGTTTAAAAGTATAGTAGAACAAAGTATAAATGTTTAATCTATCATAACTTAAAGTTGTCATCGCAAACGAAAACCTATCCAAAAAAGCTAGAATGGCAGTGCACAATGGTGTTCTTCTACCGACCCTTGTGTATGGAAGCGAAGCATGGAACTGGCAAAAGAAGGATGAAAGTAGAATAAATGCAGTATAAATGAGATCTCTTAGACGAATGTGTGGATACTCTGTGTATGATAGAGTGTCGAATCAAAATGTAAGAAGTGAATGCGGTGCGAATGATGGTGTCATGAACAAAATAATGAAAGGATCATTAAGATGGTTTGGACATATGGAAAGAATGAATGAAGAAAGAATGGTAAAAAAATTATATGTTAATGATGTAAATGGAACCAGAAATAGAGGAAGACCGAGGAAAACGTGGCACGATAAAATAAATCAAATATTGAATGTCGGCCATGTGAGGAGTCAGAGAAATCGACGCGCGTGCATGACACGATGTATAGATGTTGAGGAATCGAGTACAATATACCTAATATTTTAATAATAATTAAATAAAACAGTGTTTTTTTACTACTTCCACTTTTGTCTTTATTTCGACAGCGACCGCTTTCGCAAGGCTCGCTGACATCGACACACTGGCCAGCGAGCCTACGAAACCGGTCACTGTCGAAATAAAGACAAAAGTGGAAGTTGTTAAAAAAACAACTTTTTCTTTAATTATTATTTAAAATGAACTTCCATCAAGAGATTTCATTAAAATCATTTGATTAGTGTAATATTTACCATACTCGTATATCACTGATGAAGGGTTTCTGTGTCTGAAACATGTCTGTTTATTAATTTTAATTTTTGTATTAAAGAATTTGTTGTGTACAAAGTAAAAAAATGAAACACATTTTTTATTTTATTTATTATTTTTTTCTTCTCCTTGTATAAAACAGGTCGTTTGAACCCAATAATTGTATACAATTTATTTTAGCTATTATATTGATTCTCGTGACATGTGATAGGTAGCCAATCTATCGCCATTTTATTGTCACGTGAATTTTACACCAGACCAATGAGAGTGTGACAATCACACTTTCATCGCCGGGAATCGAACCCGGGACCTTAAGAATGGAAGTCGGAGCTCTTACCACTCAGCCACGAAGGTCGACAGGTTTTATTAACATTTACATTGAATATATTTTTGCAGTTCAAACCAATTCTGGAAACATTTTCTCCACTCTGAAGCTGATATTGTGGAAACATGGTTTTGAAAGCCTAAAAAAAAAAAAAAAATCGTTTGTTCCAATGACAATTTGAATAATTTCTTCAATATTATTTCAAAGTTCTTGCTGGTTAAGTGCCTACTTACAGCTAATTTAAAAAACGGTGGATACGTGTAACATAAATTAAATAAACACAAAAGTTCGGATCGTCCATGTCAACATGTGCAACATCGAAAAAAAACATTATGTGTTATTACATTATGTGCTAAATTTAAAAAATGGTGGATTCGTGGAACATAAATTAAATAGACAATATGTGCACCATCTAAAAAGAACATTTTGTGTTCAATTATTTTTATTTTGTTATTTTATTTTATATCATTGTATTTTATATTATTTATTTTGTGGGTGTTGCACGATCGAAGTGTGCGCGGGATATGCCTATTGGTGGCGTGAGGTTCGCAACCCATCACACCGCGTCTCCCGCGGAGCAAAAAGAGAAGGATGGAGTGCCGCATCAGTAAAAGTGTGACAGTCCATTCTTTCTGCCTACCCTTTCAGGGAGATGGCGTGATGGTTAGTTAGTTAGTTAGTTGGTTTGTTAATAGTAAATGTTTTGTACGTATCTAGTGCATTCTTATTGCATATTTTGTAAATTCCTCCTTCCAAATTCCCTTTATTCTATCGGAGGTCTGTCTATTACCAAAAATACACGAAGGCGCATATTGTAATACAAAATGTCAGTCCGTTATTAGTTCGGGAGAGGATTTAAAACCGGCTTTTTCGTAATGACCGCCGCCCGCCGGCGCCCGTCCACGAGTTAAGCCTGCCAATTTGTCGAAAGCTCCAACACCCAGCATCCTAAAGCTCAAGAAACAATACCACATTTTTGATTATAAACCTTCAAATTTATATGCAGTTTCTTTAGCGCGTTTGAGCCTTCCAGGTATAATGACCAGGTACAACAAGCTCACAACATTTTTTTTATAGCTCTAAAGGCACTTTGTAAGTTTCATTACATCTGCATTCTCATTACTATAGTTTATATTGCAACTTTTTTATAATAATCGCGTAGTTTTGACTGCCGTTCCTCGCCTTGCTGTATCCTTGGTATTATGATTATTCTTGTCTGATTATGGGATCCTCACTTGTACGAAACACAATGGGTATTATGGGAGCATGGGCGTTACATCGTATGTCCGACTCGTGTTTTCACAGAACAATGTGCCTTAATTGCTGTTGTCTCAAGTAACTTTTTCGCTTGGAGGCGAAGACGCATATCTTCTCGATAGTAAAGGGAATTTGAATTATTTTCGGCGGGAAATGCAATATTAAAATCACGCCCCCTGGCGTTTGTTGTAGTAAAAAAAATTGCTTTTAATTAAGTTTGTTCGTCATTATTTTGACTTCTTTAAAAATTTATCATATTAAACTAACTAACTAACCATCACGCCGTCTCCCCGAAGGGGTAGGCAGAAAGAATGGACTTACACACTTTTCTTTCCTGACATATTTCTCTCGATTCCTCAACATTCATACATCATGTCATGCATGCGCGTCGATTTCTCTGACTCCTCACATGGCCGACATTCAATATTTGATTTATTTATTAAGAAAGAATGGTTAAAAAAGTATACGTTAACAATGTAAATAGACCGAGGAAAACATGGCATGACCAAATTAATCAAATATTAAAAGTTGGTCATGTCAGAAGCCGGAAGAATCGACGTGCGTGTATGACTCGATGTATGAATGTGGAGGAAGCTAGAGAGGTGTGCCAGGATAGAGTAGTGTGGCGGTCCATTCTCTCTGCCTAACCCTGCGGGGTAACGGCGTGATGGTTTGTTCTTCTTTGTAATCTCATTTCTACGGCGTTTATCCTGCTTTCATCCTTCTTTTGCCAGCTCCAAGCTTCACTTCCATACATGAGGGTTGGCACTAGAACTCCATTGTGTACTGCCATCTTTGCTTCTGTGGATATATTTCTATTTGCAGTAATAACGATAAAGGAAGACAAGGTATTTAACCCTTAACGTACCGTGTTCAAAACGAAACGCTCGCTCCCATGTGGTCAATTCAGTTTACCGCTAACTTTATCTAAATATCAAGCATATGACTCGATGAATCAAAATTTAATTCATGTCATCTTGTAGGGAATTTCATTAGGAATAGATCGATATCTATAACATACATGGATTATTTGAAAAACATATCATTATTATTTTTTTTCTGGAACCATGCGATTTCTGATATGGAATGCGTCACAGCATACGAGCAACTGGCACCAAGTATAAACTTGTCTCGCTCCGTGACGGCCGGCGGGGCGAGACTTTACGAGATTTTACGTATGATAAAGGCACCTAGGCAAAATGTATAGTACGTTCAAGACAACGAGTACGTATTAATATTTGTCCCCTTTGGTAAAGTGTTAATATTTTCACAGTTCTGATATTATTAAGTTGCGTGCTGCGTTTCCGTCCACACAGTTCTGATATTATTAAGTTGCGTGCTGCGTTTCCGTCCACAGTCGGTATTATTACGTACCTATGAAAAGGCCAAACATATAATTTATAATACATTCAAAACAGCGAGTAAGTATTTGTCACTTTTGATAAAGTTGTATATATTAGCAAAAACAAATTCTACCTTAACACGAATGAAGGTGAGGGCAGTCTTAGAAAATATTTTTTTTTGGGATGAAGGAAGTAATTTTTTGCTTTTTTTTTATTACGAAATATTGAGAACACTTCAATGGAGGATTACAATTTTTTATAATATTAGGGTCCATAGGTTTTAAGAAAATCAACTTTAAATTGGCAGTGGAAACTCAATTGACCACATGGCAACGCGACGGTTAATGGGTTAATAAAAAAATGAACTAACCTTACCTCAGAATTCAAAAGCCTGAAATGGCATTTCATATTTATGTTCTTTATTTATTCTCTTTATGACAGCGCTTGACGGCACGAGATTCAGGCACAATTGTGGACAGGAATTCATAAAGAATTTCTATAAAGTTCGAGGTCAGGGCAACAATAATAAAATTTATCCTCCACACATTATTCATAATGTAATATGAACCACAATGAACTTCACAATGCGGTGGTTTTTTTTTCTTTTTCTTTTTCTTTCTATTAGCCCGCTATAAAAATGGCCATCGCATAATGAGCCCATTGTTGGCCTCGTGTCTATTATATCGAACTGGATTATTCCCAAATCCGTCATAAAAGATATTAAATTTACTCTTCACAGGACCTTAGCGGCCATCGAACCGTGGCGATAATTGTGAAATGATTATGAAATTATAATCTATTGTGTCGTCAATAACAATTATAAGCGATATACTTCAATTATAAAACGCTGTTTAACTAACTAACCATCACGCCGTCTCCTCGAAAGGGTAGGCAGAAAGAATGGACTATATAAGGTTCCCACCACCACCCGATACTGTTATAGGACGCAGCGACACCCTTTCGTCAGTCTCGCTGCACTATCTAGACCTGTTCATTGTCCATCCGGGACTTACGTTAATTTAATTTAGCCTTTTCTTGTCATCAATCAAAAGGATGACGGACCACATTTAATCTATTCTTTTAACCTTATACGTTGATGATAGAATACCGAACGATGAAATAAGAAAGAAATGTTAGGCAGATGACTGCATCATCAATAAAATTAAAAAAGCATCTCTGAGATGGTTTGGACATTTGGAACGAATGGATGAGAGAAGAATGGTTAAAAAGTTGTACACAAGCAGCGTGAGTGGGAAAAGAAGCCGAGGACGACCGAGGAAAACATGGCATGACCAAATTAATCAATTACTAAAAGGCGGCCACATTCGAAGTCGGAATAATCGACGTGCGTGCATGGTACGATGTATGAATGTAGAGGAATCCAGAGAGGTATGCCAGGACAGGCCATTGTGGCGATCCATCCTCTCTGGCTACCCCCCCGGGGAAATTTCGTGATGGTTACTAAGTTAGTTAGTTAGTTAGTTTTCTTAGATTAGGTCGAATATGACCAGTTTATGACGGTAATCTCTCCTGGGATGATGATGTCCAGCCATCTCTTTGACGGTCGTCCTAGTAATATATTACTGATCGCATACTCGAACTTTGAAAGCGTACCAAATTTGACAAGAATACTTATTAGCATTGAATTTTCACCATGGAACGCTACACGCTTCAACAACGGGTTGAAATTGATAAAATTGATTATCAAAAATCCCAAAAAAAATTGTTCCGTGGACAGGGGGTCCACAGGGGCTGATTTCTTTTATTTTTTACAAATTCACCTATAACTTTAAAATGAGTTTTTGAAGCTGACACAGAGCAAAATTAGGCCAATAGAAAAAAGAATCTGTAATTCGCTGTCGACCGTTGTCGAAAAAAGGTAAAAAAATATCATAAATTCCATTTTATTTATTTAGTAAACTTTAAACACACAAATCCATTTTAATTTTCCACGCCCCCCCCCCCTTCCTCCCAATGATCCCAGGGGGTCCATACTGACCACTTGGGGAACCACTGCTCTTAGATATGGTTGGTTCCCCTTGTTCATTAATTGTTCCCTAAATTAATAATTTATGTATTGAGATTATATAGAGTGCGAAGAATGCCTCCCTAGAACGTCTTACCCCAGTTGAGAGTTATTAAAACCATGTACTTGGTAAATAATCAATTAATAAATTCGTGTATCCTCATGCGGTCCATGCCTATTTACCTGATGATGAAGCAATTCGCCTTCCTGGTCGCCAAATTTGACAAGAATACTTATTAGCTTTGACTTTTCACCATGGAACGCTACACGCTTCAACAACGCGTTGAAATTGTTATAAAAATTTATCAAAATCAGTACGCTGCTTTGAATTGCAATTGCAAACCTGCTGTGAATAAAGAATCTATTCACATCAAGAATGTAATTAGCCCTTTCTTTGAATCGTTTTGACAAACTAATGGAATTATGCACGAAATCTTGTATAGTATAATACATTTTTGTTTAGTATTTTTAAATACGGTCCGAAATGCGCAAAAGGGTGGAACGATTATTAATTCAAATCTGTATGTATTGCACGTTTTTCATTTAATATTTTAATTAAATCCGAATTCTCCCCCGGGGTTAGACGGTAAATACTGGACATAGGGTAGAATTTTAATAAAATAAAAATAACGCAATATAAATAGGTATGTAAACACGCCCTCTCGTGTGGGGGCGATTCGGGGGTTGAAAGCCGAAAAATTATGTTGTTAATTAAAACCAGTTAAACTATGCGGAACATTCAATTGAGTGTGTAGAATGCGTGATGGATGAGAGATGTGTATGTACGATGGAGATGTGTTAATTATCTCAGTGTATATACACAAAAATCGGACCTTAATAAGAGGAACTTATTTAGGGTTAAAGTCAAAGGATTAGTTTGGGGCTAATCAATAAAAAAAATAGTTCATGTTTTTGTCCGAAACACCATTATACTTCAACATCAGAAATATATCAACAGAAGCAAAGATGGCAGTACACAATGGAGTTCTAGTGCCAACCCTCATGTATGGAAGTGAAGCTTGGAGCTGGCAAAAAAGGATGAAAGCAGGATAAACGCCGTAGAAATGAGATCACTAAGAAGAATGTGCGGGAAAACGTTGTATGATAGAATACCGAACGATGAAAAAAGAAAGAAATGTAAGGCAGATGGCTGCATCATGAATAAAATTAAAAAAGGATCCCTGAGATGGTTCGGACATATGGAACGAATGGATGAGAGTAGAATGGTTAAAAAGTTGTACACAAGCAGCGTGAGTGGGAAAAGAAGCCGAGGACGACCGAGGAAAACATGGCATGACCAAATTAATCAATTACTAAAAGGCGGCCACATTCGAAGTCGGAATAATCGACGTGCGTGCATGGTACGATGTATGAATGTAGAGGATGCCCGAGAGGTATGCCAGGACAGGCCATTGTGGCGATCCAACCTCTCTGCCTACCCCTCCGGGGAAATGGCGTGATGGTTAGTTAGTTTATTTATTAATTGTTAAAATTTAAAACGCTCTTATGGTTTTACAAATATATTTTTCGTCAGCTGTTTCCCCAACCGATGTTGGCATTATCAGGTGTTATAATAAGTTTTTCGTTTATGTCAAAACTTTCCACATATATAACTTTTATTTTTGGTAAATTTAAGGCGTTAACACTAGAATTATATAATAAGTTTTTTTTTATTAAGTAAATCACTCTTTTTTTTCACTTTTAAGTTAGTTTATTTAGACACGTTTCGAAGGTTTTTAACCTTCGTCATTGGGAGATCGGTATAAACTATAGTTTTTATCGAACTCTTGATGATGATTCAAAACTAAACTCAATAGTGTAAAATGTAGTTCATATACAATATATTAAAATATAATAATTATTATTATTTGCATATGAAGCACTCACTATGTGGTTTGACATTTAAAAAATATAATATAAAAATAAAAATGTATTTAACCACGGTATGGTTATTATAATTAATGCCAACTTGTTTCGCTTGGATCTTCATCAGGGCAGTATAACGTTTAGTTGTTATAACTCCCCTGATGAATCTTGGGTCCAAGCGGAACTATTTGGAGAGCCAGAGCCAATAGAGAGGTGTTGTCGATTGTGAAAATTAGAAAGGTCTCATATTTGGGTCATGTGCTAAGGGGAGAAAATTACCACCTTCTTCGACTGATATTAATGGATAACGTGGAGGGACGTCGGGGAGTTGTAGAACGCAGCTGTCCTGGCAGCGAATCATCAAAGAGTGGACAGGAATAACAAGAGTTTAGAACCTGTTCCAAGTGGCGCAGGATAGAGACGCCTTTGCTGTGATCGCCAACGTTGGGGGGGACCTGACACGGCACCGAAAGAAAAAGATGTTAATAACCAAACCTTAGTTAAATACTTTTATTTTTTATTTTTTAGATAGAATTTGTGATAAAAATGTTATCCTTTCCACAATTTTAAATATTAATTAATGATATTTCATTATATGTTTACAGGAGATGGGAGAGTGGAGAGGGCTATTGAAAGAAGGGTTGGGGCAGGCAACAAAGTGAATGGTGCACTTAAAGTTGTCATCGCAAACAAAAACCTATCCAAAAAAGCTAGAATGGCAGTGCACAATGGTGTTCTTCTACCGACCCATATGTATGGAAGCGAAGCATGGAACTGGCAAAGGAAGGATGAAAGTAGAATAAATGCAGTAGAAATGAGATCTCTTAGACGAATGTGTGGATATTCTGTGTATGATAGAGTGTCGAATGAAAATATAAGAAGTGAATGCGGTACGAATGATGGTGTCATGAACAAAATAATGAAAGGATCATTAAGATGGTTTGGACATATGTAAAGAATGAATGAAGAAAGAATGGTAAAAAAATTATATGTTAATGATGTAAATGGTACCAGAAATAGAGGAAGACCGAGGAAAACGTGGCACGATCAAATAAATCAAATATTGAATGTCGGCCATGGAGGAGTCAGAGAAATCGACGCGCGTGCATGACACGATGTATGAATGTTGAGGAAGCGAGAGAAATATGTCAGGAAAGAAAGGTGTGGCAGTCCATTCTTTCTGCCTACCCCTTCGGGGAGACGGCGTGATGGTTAGTTAGTTAGTTAGTTTATATTTCATTATATTACTACCGTGCTTTAATAGAAGTTTGACCGTGGTTTGGCAGCCCTGGCATCAAAAATTCGAGTCGCGACAGTTTCCTTTCATTTGACAAACTTCCTATATTACGTTAAATCCTTTTCTCTCTAACGACATCTAAAATAATACAGGACTAATCTTGGACCCAACTTTTCCTGGTCTTAACGTCATGGGTATTTTAACGGTCAATTCTTTTCAAAAATATCATTTTATTAAGACTTCATTTCCTAGGGGCTTATTTAAGACGATTAAGTCAATGACTACTTTTTTGTCAGAGTGGCAACAGCTACGTCTGCCACGATGTAAAGCGATTTCGCCATAATTGCATCCAAAGAGGTCTATCTCTTTTGCAACCTCATTTAAACGACGAATCGCTTTCAATACAGTAGAACTTCGAAGGGCCTCTGTGCGGCAATTTGGGGCATAAAATAATATATGCCCCCTTGCTCTGCTATAACTATGGGGAACGTATAGATTTAGCTCTCTCATTGTTCCTAGATTGTAAATACTTCCGGATAATAGTTTAAAAAAATGCTTTCCTAGAAAGATCACGACACGCGTTTGCGTTGAGCAAATAATCGTTTTGTTTGTTTTGACAGTGTCTTGTCACTTTTAATTCATACCGATTCCGTTCATATTATATTTAAATACCCGAGATAATCGCCTTCTCCACGGCAAATTTAAATGGTAGTAAAAACAGTATTCTGTAAAAAAGAATTATATACTGTAGGAAACACATCCTGAAAAATTTTGATCATTTTTATTAAGTGTCAATTTTATCTAGGTAGGTGCTTTCTTCGGTAACGCCCGACGGCGATTTTATTATAGCATTTGAGGATGCACTTCAATGTCTCTAAGTGCGCTATGCTATCGTTTACTAGAGCATTGAGAACTGTGTATCATAGATACACAATGAACAACCAGCAACTAACACACGTATCTACGATGAAGGATCTCGGGATCATTTATGAGAGTAGGATGACTTTTTGTGCACATATCGAGAGGATTTGTGACATTGTACTGAGGATGTTGGGCTTCATCATTTGGACCGGAAGAGTTTTCAGAAATCCCAATGTGCTCAGAGTCCTATACAACGCGTTGGTTCGGAGCAGACCCGAAAGTGTTGAAAGTGATATGGAGTCCTCACGAGGCGAGATATTCCGTTATGTTGGAGACGATTCAGAAAAAATTTCTGAGGTTTCTCTACATGAGGGAGTATGGTAGTTATCCGTGGCTCTATCCCACAGCATTTCTTTTAGGAATGCTCGGAACCAATTCTTTACAGCTTCGAAGAGATGGGCATCTCATAACCCATTTATTTAAATTAATCAGGGAATATTTCGAGAACTCGGCCGTGCTAGAGGGTGTTGGTATTTTTGTCCCTGATAGATTTCTCCGACAGCGACAGCACAGATTGTTTTACCAACCGGCCACCAGAACCAATCTGCCTCTGGTGACACCGGTGGGAAGAGCAATTAGTCTGCTGAACGCGGTCTCCTCGGAGATCGACGTCTTTTATATGAGTGAAGGTACGTTCAGGGAACAAATACTCTTGACTTTAGGTATTATGTTGTCTTCCTAATGTCGAACCATCTCTAATGCGTTCCTGGTACTTTGTTGTATTTTTATAATATTTTACCTGTACTTAATAGATGCCTTAAACATTTTCCTGTTTGTAATGTCTTTTGAGTTAATAAACTGATTTGATTTTTTTTGATTTGATAACGAGTCGGTGAGATTCAAGGCTATTTTTATCGTGACGTTTCGGTATCGGCTGATAACTGTCCGGTGTAAATGGACCTTTAGTGAGCATTTTTTTCACAGTCTGTTTTGTTCGTTATGCGAATTATTCGTTATTAGAGGTGCTCGTTATAAGATAATCCACTGTTCCCCCTGAAGTGAATAACCTATAACACAATCCGATACTCGTTCGTTTAATTCATAAAACTTATCTTCATAATTGTACGTCCAATTTATCACCTGTTTCTTTGGCAGCCAGAGAGATTAATTTAATATATTTTTTTGTATTATTCTTTAACTTATCTCTCTGATTCTTTCTGCTAAATTGAACCAATTAAAATTTCGGCCATTAGCCGTCCCCGTCCGGCCGACCCGTAAAAAAGCGCGTCCACCGTGACAAAAGGGTAATTTTGTTTCCTCGGGCGTGTGGGCGACCAATGCGGAAGTAGTCGGCCTTTTGTATTACGTGCCGGCGTCTCTCTTTGACGGCTTCCAGACCTGTGATAATAGGATTTATACAAGTCGTATAAATTGAAAATGACTCTACTATTAAAGATGGATAGAAAATATAACTAACTAACTAACCATTACGTGACCGACATGTACAATAAAATTTGATTTATTTGATCGTGCTATGTTTTTCTCGGCTTTCCTCTATTTCTAGCTCCGTTCGCGTCGTTCACGTATACTTTCTTCCCCAATCTATTTCCGTGTGGTGGAAGGTTTGGCCGACTTTTTGTCGTTTCCAGCTTTCTTTCTTTGCTCCCCCCCACCTAGTGGCCTGAAGATGCTAAATCACGAAAGAAACTGATAACCAATCATCCTGGTCCAATTTCCATCACCCATTTATAAGATCACAATGTTCACAATGGAGTTTAAGTATCAACCCTAATATTATATTATTCTGTTGAATCGCTCTTTACATCATGACAATATGAGCCAAATCAATGTAAAGGGTAATATAGCTATCATAGTGATTCTCTAGCTATCAAGTGCAAAAGATTTGTATAAGGTGTGCAAGAAGAAAGTGAAGTCGGTAGTGAAAGCGCAAAAAGAAAAGCTGAGGGAGGAAGAAGGGCTCAAAATGACAAAGAACTTCGGGGACAATATTAAAATGTTTTGGAAGGAAGTGAAGAAAGCCCGAAATCCTCCTGAAAGCGGATGTGTGAAAGCAATTTTGGATAGTGAGGGAAGTATGTTAACGGAAAGTAAGATCGTACAAGAGAGATGGATGGAGTATTTTAAAGAAATGTACGGTGGTGATACAAGTGTTGATGAAAGCATTAGAACTGGTGTAAACGCGATTGGTATAAATGACAATACAGAAAAAATAAGTATGAATGAGATTGAAAGATCTGTGAAAGCAATGAAAAGTGGAAAAGCTGTAGGGTATGACTGCATCGCTATAGAATTTATCAAAAACGGTGGCGAAGTAGTTTCCGCATGGATATGTAAACTGTTCAACCAATGCTTGGAGGAGGGATATACCCCACTCGACTGGAGGAGAGCAGTTATTTTGCCTCTGTACAAAGGAAAAGGATCCCATATGGAATGTGGAAACTACAGAGCTATTAGTATTTTGAGTGTTGTTGGTAAAATCTATGGCAGAATTTTAATAGAAAGAGTAAGAAAGACGACGAGTGATAGAGTTTGGGATGTGCAAGGCGCTTTTATGAATGGCAGAGGATGCATGGATCAAATTTTTGCACTTCGTACAGTGACAGAGAAGTTTATGGCCAAAAACCGTAAACTCTTCTGTGCGTTTGTCGATTTGCAAAAAGCATATGATCGCGTAGATAGAGGTAAACTGTGGGAAATATTGTCGGAATATGGAATAAACACAAAACTGATCACGGCAATTACATCGCTGTACACAGAAAGCACTGCTAGTGTCAGAGTAAATGGGGATCTCACAGCCTGGTTTGATATCAATAAAGGTGTAAAACAGGGGTGTGTAATGTCTCCATGGTTGTTTAATCTATATATGGACAAGTGTATGAAAGAGCTGAAAGGGTTGGAAGCAGGTGCAAAAATGGAAGATGTTTCAGTAAGCTGTTTGTTGTATGCGGACGACGCTGTACTACTTGCAGACAACGAGAACGAACTGCAAGCCCTGGTGTCTAGTATGTATGAGGTATGCAAGCGATACGATTTGATGATGAATGTGAATAAGTCTAAGGTAATGATTTTCGAAAAAGAAGGAAGCATGACAGTCTGCAACATTAGTGTAAACGGTGAAAATCTGGAACAAGTGGATGAATTTGTTTATTTAGGAAGTATGTTTACAAAGGATGGGAGGGTGGAGAAGGATATTGAAAGAAGGGTTGGGGCAGGCAACAGAATAAATGGTGCACTTAAAGTTGTCATCGCAAACAAAAGCCTATCCAAAAAGCTAAGATGGCAGTGCACAATGGTGTTCTTGTGCCGACCCTTATGTATGGAAGTGAAGCATGGAACTGGCAAAAGAAGGATGAAAGTAGAATAAATGCAGTAGAAATGAGATCTCTAAGACGAATGTGTGGCAAATCTGTTTATGATAGAGTGACAAATGCAAGTATAAGAAGTGAATGTGGTGCGAATGAAAGTGTTATGAACAAAATAAGGAAAGGGTCATTAAGATGGTTTGGACACATGGAAAGAATGAGTGAAGACAGAATGGTAAAGAAGGTATATGTAAACGGCGTGAACGGAGCTAGAAATAGAGGAAGGCCGAGGAAAACGTGGCACGATCAAATCAATCAAATATTGAATGTCGGTCACGTGAGGAGTCGGAAAAATCGACGTGCGTGCATGACAAGATGTATGAATGTAGAGGAAGCGAGAGACGTATGTCAGGACAGAACAGTGTGGCGTTCCATTCTTTCTGCCTACCCCTCCGGGGAGACGGCGTGATGGTAAGTTAGTTAGTTAGTAAGTTAGTGATTCTCGTGATATGTGATAGGTAGCTAATATATCGCCATTTTATTGTCACGTGAATTCTACACCAGAATATGAATATATGGAAGTGAAGCATGGAACTGGCAGAGGAAGGATGAGACCAGAATAAATGCGGTAGAGATAAGATCCCTTAGACGTATGTGTTCTTCAATTATAATGTATGAGTTTTAAATGCCGATATTAGGAAGTAGGATAGAGCGGAAGAAAGTATTATGAAACGATAACTGCGTTGGATAAAGGAAGAATGGTTAAAAAAAAGTATAGGTTAACAAGTGAGTCCTGCTGCTTTAACCTCGTTCTGCAGAGCTCTTCTCCAGGAGACTCTAGGTCTGCCTTGTTTCCTTTTTTCTCCCATTTCTCTCCTAGTCCAGTGGGCCCTGAGCGGTTCAGGCTGGGTTCCGTCTCAAGGTGTGACCGATCCACAGCCGTTTGCGTCTAGCAACTTGTCCTGTGCTGACGCTGTCGAAGATAACCATCCGGAACATAAAGATGGATAGCCTCCAAGATGACGGAATCTCTGAAATCGCGTAAAATTTATAACCCTCGCGATATCATTAATAAAGTTGGTGAAGAGGAGTGGACCAAGGTTTGAGCCCTGTGGCACTCCGGAATATACGGGAAAAAGTGCAGATTGAAATATACCGTATGAGGCAAACTGTTTCCTCTCCCTCAGGTAGCTAATGAAAAATATAACTAACTTAGAAGAGAAACCAATTTCCGACAGCTTTCGCAGAAGTACATCATGGTTTAAGGTATCAAGTAGTGTGGCGGTCCATTTTCTCTGTCTACACCTTCGGGGAAACGGCGCGAAACTATAACGGGAAACGGGTTTGTTTTTTAAGATAGATTTACACATATTTAGATCAGCAAGCACCACTACTTTCGACTTGCAGACATTAGAAGCTGTGTTAACTGCTGAACTAACAGCCAGTTAACTTGTTTATTCGCGTTAATATAACGCTTATTTTTATCTCAAATTGTTCTACCCCCCTACTTTGGAGGCTGCGAACTCCCGAAAGTTGCTTGTTACTTGCAAAGTTTGAGCATTTTCCCTCTCAAAATTGTGTTCTCGGATAATGTTCTTAAACGAGGCTTCATACAATGGGGGGGTAACTGTTTAATTTTCTTGTTGTTATGTAAATTATTTTTAATAATTAAGCTGCGCCGGACAGGAAGGTAACTCATTAACAAAGATTCATGGCTCCTAATAAAGTTTTTAAGACAAATGATAATATAAACGCAATTTATATTAAGAGAAATTTTATTTTCATTGGTTGTTTGATACGCTAAGAAGAATGAAATATTAATAAACACAATTATAAAGAGGCTTACAGTGAATGCTGTGTAGAAACGGAACAGAAGTTAATCAGTAGCTAGATTTAATGTTTTATGTATTAGTAAAAACTAACTCAAAGTCATTACTGCAAATAGAAATATATCCATAGAAGGAAACATGGCAGTACACAATGGAGTTCTAGTGCCAACCCTCATGTATGGAAGTGAAGCTTGGAGCTGACAAAAGAAGGATGAAAGCAGGATAAACGGCGTAGAAATGAAATCACTAAGAAGAATGTGCGGGAAAACGTTGTATGATGGAATACCGAACGACGAAATAAGAAAGAAATGTAAGGCAGATGACTGCATCATGAATAAAATTAAAAAAGGATCCCTGAGATGGTCCGGACATATGGAACAAATGAATGAGAGTAGAATGGGCAAAAAGTTGTACACAAGCAGCGTGAGTGGGAAAAGAAGCCGAGGACGACCGAGGAAAACATGGCATGACCAAGTTAACGAATTACTAAAAGGCGGCCACATTCGAAGTCGGAATAATCGACGTGCGTGCATGGTACGATGTATGAATGTAGAGGAAACCCGACAAGTATGCCAGGACAGGCCATTGTGGCGATCCATCCTCTCTGCCTAACTCTCCGGGGAAATGGCGTGATGGTTAGTTAGTTAGTTAAAAACTAACTAACTTAGTTAGTTAAAAACTAACTAACACACCATCACGCCGTCACCTTGAAGGCAGTGACGATACTCCCATAGAAGTCCAGAAGCCAGGCTTGCGTAAGATATTTTGGATCAAAACCTCTTCTGGATTACAGAGGTTAAGCTCTTGTAGCTATTCCTCTTACTTCTGATGGGAACATTGTTGGAAGGTGATTTGGTGCGTTGTTGGTTTATGCGGGGGCATGATTATTTAGATTTGGGGGTTTGATTCAAAATTTCTTACGCAAGCCGGGCTTCTGGGTTTCTATGGGACTACCGCCACTGCTTGAAGGGGTAGGTAGAAAGAAGAGACTGCAACACTTTTCTTTCCTGACATATTTCTTTCGCTTCCTCAACATTCATACATCGTATCATTCATCAAACCATCACGCCGTTTCTCTGCAGGGATAGGCAGATATAATGGACCGCCACACTACTCTATCCTGACACACCTCTCTAGCTTCCTCCACATCCATACGAGTTATACACGAACGTCAATTCTTCCGACTTCTAACATGACCAACCTTTCAAATTTGATTAATTTGGGCATGCCATGTTTTCCTCGGTCTCCTCGGCAAAAGGAAGATTAGTTGAGCCAAACGTTGTCCTAGTACGAATTTCGGGGATCGAGCGTTTGCGGTAGCCAATTTCTCCGACTGCTCACGTGATTTGATTTGATTTGATCGCGTCGCGTTTTCTCGCTCGTTGTGACTTTAAAAAGTTCTTTAAATTGATTACATTCGAGTAAAATTATTGCAAGAACTATTGAAAACTCGAATTAAAACGCGGAAGAAAAGCGGGGTAAAAAAAACAGACCAACGAGTTATTCGCAAGTTTTCAAAGATTCAAAACAAACTTTTATTATTCAGGGTGGGGCGTGTTTGGCTCGGGGGTTGAAAAATGACCAAGGCGAGTTCTGGGGTGGCATCCCCGGCGCTGAATCTCGGGGTTTTAATATAAAGTTTCAAGACATATTGCGCGACCTGGAAGACCGGGACAGGAATGGTGGGACATCACGGGAATCATAACTGATACACGTTATGTTTTGCTATATCTTTAAAACGAAGAATCCACGGCTATTAAAACTTTCACAAGTAGGAAACTAAATAACTAACAAACCATCACGCATTTTCTCTAGAGGTGTAGGCAGAGACGATGTACCGCCATACAGCTCTATCCTGACATAGCATTTGATCATTCTCTGGCGGAGTTTCAAATTTATGTTATCATTGCAGAAGAGTGATTTCATTTTATTAAATGCAGCTCTTGCTGCCTCAATTCTGCATTTTATCTCTACATCTGGGTCAAGAGATTGGATTAGTATGCTGCCGAGGTATTTAAATGTCTCCACCCTTTCAACGTTACGGCCGTTCAAATGCAATACTGACCCACTGTAGTCAAGCCGTCCGAATGTCATCCATTTGGTTTTACTGACATTTATTGTTAGCCCCAATCTTTCACCGGACTCGTCAACAAGATTAAGTAGGTCCTGAAGTACACAGACACTTTCAATATAGGATATCAATCTTCTTCTTTCCGTGTCCTGTCAGATCTCCCCAACGTTAACTCTCACCCTTGAGTAGGCCTCCCTGTCCTGGGCAGCTCGGAACAGCTCCCCCACGTTCTTCAGCCCTGTCCACTCTCGGATTTTTCTCAGCCAGGAAACCTGCCTTCTCCCAACACCTCGTCGACCCTCAATCTTACCCTCCAAGATCAGATATAACAATGCGTACTTTTCGCCTCTCAGAACATGGCCCAAGTAGGACACCTTATGGACTTTGATGTTGGTCAGCAACTCTCTGTCAACAATGCCTCTATGGAGAACGTTTGTGTTGCTGACCATGTCAGTCCAGGAGATGCGTAACATCCCTCGGTGTATCCACTTAAATATAAATATCAATACTTCACCGAAATAACTATCATACCTCACATTTTTCCTTAAATATACCCTTTCCACTTTCAAAAATAATAGTTCATATATAGTTTTTGATATTATAGAGAAGCGTATGGAGGTTACCGGCTGTAGTGAATGTGTCGTAGTTACACCATCATCGTGACATTTAATTAATGACGTCGTACACAGAAGGGTTAATCGCGGTTATAAATACTGCCCCACTGGTGTTGCTGGTACGCCTGCTCCGTTCACTGTTTCCATTAACAGTTTGTCCACTCCATATTGATATTATTAAACACATTGCATAAACGTAACGTGTTTCACATCGTGATATATGGTGCCTGCATGAAGTTATAATAACTTAACCTTATTTATTAAATAATTTTTTTCGGATCATACTAAATATTAAGAATTAATTGTATCTCAATAGAGACGAAGATGTAAATTATTTGGAAACAGAGTATTCTTGGTCGAGGCGTTTACAGGAGTTATGATCTGTCATAATTTGGGTTAAGCGATCGCTTTATGTAATACAACATTCCCCATTCGGACACCACGTATGACATTTATTTTTTTAAAATTGTATATATGCTACCATGTTGAGAAACATTTCACATATTTTAGTTCAATCTACACTAGCGCCATCTATTGAGATTAGATGTAAGCATTAAGCAGAAAATCTTTATTAATGTAATGTGAAAGGCTATCAACCCAATTATCACACATTACTAGACAACGCCTGGAGAAAACTCTTCAATTTTTATGCTTTTAACTTTGACCAGTTTTTATACAACATTTTTTATATACAAATACTGGGTTTTACCCATTACAGGTAAGATCCAGTATTTGTATACGAGTACATTAAATAAAATGTCATAATAAATATGTTTATTTTTTAATAAGTTCTATAATTGATGCATTTTCTACAGCCCCCTTGAGAAGAGTTATTTATAAAAATGGCACTCTATAGATTATCCAATTTAATAATGTATTATTAAATAGTTTTTAGTAAAACTAAATTTAATTATTATTTTTCCACTTTTGAGTTTATTGAATCTGTTTATATAGTGTTCTACTTTGTTTTCTTTCATACTGATTATTAAATATGGGATTTTAAATCCTTATTTAAGAAACATTAAATTATTTATACATTAAATCATTTGCAATAATTATGCCAAATTAATATATGTCAAAACTGACCACATCCATGATTTTTTTTTTTAGTATTTGTAATATTTATATCACTGATGATGGGCTTTTTTTCTTTCTTTTTTTTAGTAAAGTTGATGTTGTGTACAAAGTTAAAAAAAAAAACATTGTTCAAATTATAAATAATTTTCTACTTATATTTTCACCACATTACTTTTATTGTGTCACACCAGCCGACTTAGCTTATCAGAGTCACAAAACAAACTTAGTTTTTTTTCAGCGCGGCCGGGTTGGTTTGGTAATTTTTTTTTTTAATAATGCTACACCATAAATTACGTTCGTCATACAAACATAATGTTTAAATATCTCAATGCAATTAAAATATTTCTATATAATCAACCCAAATTTCGTTTTGTTACTTATATCGGGACGTCAAATAAATTCACATCCAAAGACCTTTAACCCCCCTACCTTAGGGCTATTTTCCGAGAAACATGCAAAAAAGCAGGTTTTGTATTAATGAAATTTAATTATATATTAATTTATTTTTTTTAAATTACGAAACGTCAAATACTCGGCCGCACACTTCGCCTGCCCCTTGTAAAACTATCATATTTGTGAAGACTTGTACTCAAGTGTTGTTGGCACACGCGCGTATCCCCAACAGTTTGTACATTTTAGGTACATTACATTTTCTCAAGCGCGTACGTGATACGGGATAGCGCAGAATGGTGTGAACGTATCACGTACGTTCAAATCTATATAATCAACCCAAATTTCGTTTTGTTACTTATATCGGCACGTCAAATAAATTCACGTCCAAAGAGCTTTAAGCTTTCACGTTTATTACGTCCATGGCAGTTAATCTAGCCGGCGGAGTACGAGTACATAGGGGGTAATGCACGATTTGATACACAAGGCGGGCCCCGCGCTAAATAGGGGCCAAATTAGTCAATCAGCGGTCCACATTAATGTCCCAACTTCGGTCGCGTTCGTTTAACTGTCGGCGCTTTAAATACCCCGCCCTTAATGAGTTGGAACTGAAAATCGTCTCCGAAATCCTTAGAGCCGCCGCGATCAAATTGATATCCATTAACACTTCGCGTACCGGGTGAATAAGTTCAATAAATATTTTCAATAAAAACTAGATGATTTAATCATTTATACGGGTACGTACAAATAATTGACTTTTTTAGACACAGCGTATGCAGATTTCTGAATTAATTTTTTAAATATATTGTTATTTAACTAACTAACCATTACGCAGTCCATCATTTTTGTACACAATAAATTGAATAAATATTTTCATTAATAACTCTATGATTCAATAATTTATACGGGTATGTATAAATAATTGACTTTTTTAGATACGGCGTATGCAGATTTCTGAATTAAATTTTTAAATTTATTGTTGTTTAACTAACTAATTAACTAACCATCACGCCGTCCATCATTTTTGTGCATATAATTTATAAAGGAGTAAGCAATTAATATTTTAAATTGAAATATCTTGGTAGAAGTCATTTTAAATAATGCAAACAAAAAAAAATATTCAAAATTTCTTTATTATTATATTTCTTTATTATTATTATTATTATTATATATTTAGTGTGCTTCCACTTGTTCTTAACTACGACCGGTTTCAGCAGCTTGCAGCCATTTTCCGGTACCTACATCAAATGCAAGCTGCCGAAACGGGTCGACGTAAAAAACAAATGGAAGCACACTAAATATGTAATAATATAATAATTGGTAGTATTCTATTCACAATATATATTTTTATACCTGTTCTCAATAGATGGCTTAAAAATAATTTTGTAATGTCTATTGACGAAATAAACTGATTTGATTTGATGATACAGAAATTTTGTGTATATACTTTTTTGGTTTCATTATTTAAAGGAGTAAGTTTGTAACAGTGGCAACAGTATGTCGATGCCAGCGAGCCTGGCGAAACCGGTCGCTGTCGAAATAAAAACAAAAATGGAAGTAGTTAAAAATCATCGTTTTATTGAATTATTATTTAAAATGAAAATATAATAAGTGAATGCGGTGCGAATGATAGGATCATTAAGATGGTTTTGGACACATGGAAAGAACGAATGAAGAAAGAATGGTAAAAAATATATATATGTCAACGATGCAAATGGAACTAGTAATAAAATTGGAAGACCGAGGAAAACGTGGCATGATCAAATAAATCAAATATTGAATGTCGGCCACGTGAGGAGTCAGAGAAATCGACGCGCGTGCATGACATGATGTATAAATGTTGAGGAAACGAGAGAATTATGTCAGGAAAGAAAAGTGTGGCAGTCCATTCTTTACGGTGTGATGGTTAGTTAGTTGTTTAAAATGAACTGCTTTCGATAGATTTCAGTAAAATCATTTGATTATCTTAAATAAATATACTCGCGATGCAGACATGATGGAAACAGATTAAAAATACGTTTTTTCACTCTTACAACACCTTAGGAAACACATGGCCGTTCGTAGATTATATCAAAATCCCCTTAAACCGAACATTTGGTCCAGCATCACTGATACATTAACACACCGATAATATGGGGTATTCCTTTGATCCGAGTACCTTCATCACTCCCTATATATTATTTTCTCCATTCGGCTTCGTATACGGAAACATTTTGTTTATGTTAGACCGGATTTTGGGAATAACAACATCATAACTGTGCTTCGTAAACTGTGGTACGCGTTATAAATTCCAATAGATGCTATAATGTTTCAGCTAACTAACTAACCCCTAACTTGCGGCAATCTACGCTTCGATCAGCAAACTCCTCGGCAATAGGCAGATTAGCTGGGCCAAAGCCCAACCCTTGGACAAATTTCGGAGATCGGGCTTTCGCAGTGGCAGGTCCGTCCGCCTGGAATATGCTTCCTGCACGCCTCAGATGCATTGACAATCCGACATATTTTAAATCTCACCTAAAGACCCACCTTTTCAAAAGATCGCATAAAATGTTAACAACGGTTATCTGATTGCAGGTGTCACATGCAGTTCTCATGACTAAAAACATTGTCAAAGCGCCCTTGAGATGAGCTATTCACGAAAACGGCGCTATACAAATTAACCTAATTATTATTATTATTATTAAGCACTACACCGTTTTCCTGAGGTTTAGAATGGATCGCTGCAATCTTCTATCCTAAAATACGTATCGGGATTCCTCCACATGCATACACTGTTGCATGTCGACTTGGCTGCTGTATTTTACGAGTAATGAGTAAGCTCTTGCTATTTAAGAAATATAATATTTTTTAATTCTCTGCAAATCTATCATGACAATGTTTTATTTCCTTCGACTTCTAACATGGCCTTCTTCCTGACGCTATCCCAACTCATTGTCTGTATTTGACTGTTGAAGTCGGCTCTTCTCGATCTCAGGCTGTACCTCTTGAGGTTCTAAGTATCGCCTTCACTCAAGCCAATTCTCTGCAAGACGCTATTCCACTAAATCCTCCACGTGTTCCTAGATCTTCCCCTGTATGGTTGACGAGGAAGATTCACAAAGCTTATACTTTCTTAACCATCCTTCTTTCATCCATGCGTTCCATAAGTCCAAACCAACGCAGTGATCCTTTCGTATATTTTTTTCAATAATACTTTATTCCGCTCTACATTCTTTCCTAATATTGTCCCTTAGGCATCCGGAGATAACGACAGCTTTATCAGTCTGTTTTTTTAACTTCATTACATAGATCGCTGCAACTAGATATCTCCACACCCAGATATCTGAACTTCATGACCTGTTCTATGGGTTTATCGTCTACAACCAGTTTGCATCTGAGAGGCTGTCTGGATATTGTTAGACATTTTGTTTTGGCGACGGATATCACCATATTAAAACTTAAAATATCAATTTATCTTAGACATACGTTAGTTATATGGTATTTATAATAAAATATTTGAGAATCACATTTGACTAGACCATAAATACATCAGCGGCTATCAGTCGCTGGGATTCAAAAACCCTAGTTCGAGTGCAGTACACAAAAATCCCACATCATATCCGACAACTCAAACAAACAAATCGAAAGGGAAAACTTTTCAAATGTAACAAAAAATTTAATACACACCGAACGTTTGTGTGTTTTTACAACTCGCCTCGCGCTTGAAGGGTGTACTCGCAACCCGAATATAACACTCTCGGACCATTTAACCCGGCGTACATCTCGTGTGGTCCTTTGGGAGTATATTACTCTGTTGATACATTCGTTTTATGAATGTTACATCTGAAATAATAAATTGCCAAGTTATGTAATGCGTTTTTTTTCCTGGGGGCTGTGTTTGAATTTGGAATTCCGCGTATTCCGGCGGGAACATCACGCAACGAATCCATGTATTCTTAATGAGTTTTTCATGTATGTTAATTTGATTGTTTTGACACCGCCGTCAGCGGCAATTATCTATGCATTGGTTTGAATTCTTTATGGGCGAACTATGCTAGAGTTAGTGACGCAGCTATTCGACAGTGGCATAATTTATCTTATTAACCTTCGATGGGTATCTTCTACACGTTGCTTCTAAAAACCATCAATATTTCTATAAATATAATAAATACAAGGTTAAGATTTTAGGTAATCCTCCATAATATATTTACGCATTGATTTAAAAAATAATTTTAATAATAATCAGAATTTATCGGGTACATCGGAGGTATTTTGTGAAAATCGAAAACAAAGTCGCGTATAAACAGCGCTTTCAGTGCGCCACACTATATTCGCATCTCACTCTTGCATATGTTCTAGCTCAATGTTCTCACTCTCGCCGTCCCGCCGCGCCGGCAGTGGCGGCAATCGCTTTCGAGCTTGCAACCAGAGCGGGTCTATGCCCGTTCCGTGAGCGTTGCCAGATGTTTTTTTAATGTTTTAAGCAATATAATCTCAATCATTATAATTTTTTACTTCTATTATAATTATATAAGGAGATTAGCTATGAATGTTCCTATTTTTCCGATTTAAAATCGCAAATTTTTTAACGCGTACTGACTACCCTACACCGGAACGCACGTTTTTATTTTAGCACCGTAAGGGAAAGGTTAACTAACCATCTCGACATTTACAGAAAGCACTAGGCAGAAATAATGAACCCCAAAATATCTTCTTCTTTCTTGCTGTAGACCTATGTGGACTGTTCTCCAGAGTGTTGCTCCTCCTGTGAGGTAGTCTCCCAGCTGTCCTTCCATCTTTTAGGAGGTCTTCCACTTCTGATTATGCAATGCAATATAGGGGAGTCTGGTGGTGTCCATTCTTTGAACATGACCGTACCAGTCCCTTTTTCGCTGTCTGCTCCATCTTATAATATCCTCAACCTCACATATCCCTCTTATTCTGGTGTACCTCACGCGATCTCTCAGTGTCTTGCCTGCTATCGTCCTCAGTGTCTTCCCTAAATATAATAATCGAGTTTTACAAATCTAATACTACAACCAATAAAAATAAAACCTACTCTCAGTAATATGAAAGACGTCGATCTCCGAAGCGATCAATTTCAGCAGTTTGATTGGTCTCCTTCACCAGCATCACCAGAGACAGGTTGGTTCTGCATGTTGGGAGATAAAAGCAGCCTGTGTTTCTGACTATATGTCAATGAAGTGTCTATTGCGGTTAAAAAATAATCAAATCTATACGATATTAAAGCAGAAAGAATAGAATACGAAAATTATGGTACACAGAATGGTATCGATATAACGGATCTTAAATTGCGAATTCTCAAATGTCTCGGTGCAGTAATTGCGCAATACAAAAATCTAGAAATTGACAATTATTGTCTTGTGTTAAAAAGAGCAACATGAACGAATATAATCGAATTGTATCCGAATTTTCTGAAACGAAATACTTAAATTTAATCACGGTTCTGTGTGAAAAATTATAATTGTCACAGTTACATTATATTAAAATAGTGAAATCATATAAATATATTTTGATTTAGGTTATTATGAAAAAACTAACTAACTAACTAACATCACGCCGTTTCCCCGAAAGGGTAGGCAGAAAGAATGGACTGTCACACTTTTACTGATGCGGCACTCCATCCTTCTCTTTTCGCCCCGCGGGAGACGCGGTGTGATGGGTTGCGAACCTCATTGCCACCAATAGGCATTTCCCGCGCACACTTTGATCGTCCAACACCCACAAAAAAATTTAAAACAAATAATATAAAATACAATGATATAAAATAGAATAACAAAATAAAAATTATTTAACACAAAATGTTCGATTTAGATGGTGCACATATTGTTTATTTAATTTATGTTCCACGTATCCTCCGTTTTTTTAATTTAGCACATAAAGTAATAACACATTATATTATTATAATAATAAACGCGAATGTTTAATGGTTTTACTTGGTTAAGGTTACCAAATAAAACCATTAAACATTCGCGTTTATTATTATAATAATTATAATGGAGTTTTACAAAACAAAAACCTCAACAATCAATAACACATAATGTTTTTTCGATGTTGCACATGTTGACATGGACGATCCAAACTTTTGTGTTTATTTAATTTATGTTACACGTATCCACCGTTTTTTTAATTAGTTGTAATGAGCACTTAACCAGCAAGAACTTAAAAACAATATTGAAGAAATTATTCAAATTGTCATTGGAACAAATGAAAAAATTATTTTTACACCTATCAAAATTTTTTATAAAAACGGTGAAAGGTTCGTAATAGGCAATGGGTGCTTATATAGAAATAAAACTAACTAACTAAACATACAATTTTTCTTTTTGGATGAATTGGACTAAGCTGGGCAGCTTTCGGAAACATGAGTTACATCCTTAAAAACCGGGAAAATCGATCAACCTGAAACGAAAAGTCTATGAAGCCTGCGTTTTGCCAGTTGGTACTTATGGTCTTGAAACTGTTACACTATCCAAAAAAAGTGCCGAGAAACTACGAGTGACCCAAAGAGCCATGTTAGGAATAAGCCTAAGAGACAGAGGCAGAAGCGTTACGGTGAGAGAAAAAACAACGGTCACTGACATCATCCACCGGATGGCGACTCTAAAATGGCAATGGGCAGGTTAAGTAGCCAGAAGCTCAGACGAAAGGTGGACAAGAAGACTGCTGATTTGGAGACCGTGGACGGCAAAGAGAAGTGCAGGGCGACCGCAGCTACGGTGGAAGGATGATCTGAACAGACACGTCGGAATAACCTGGATGCAGTCTGCACAGGACAGAATGACATGGAAGCGAATGGAGGAGACGGGAATAGGCTGAGGAAGGAACTAACCATCACCCCGACTCTCAGAAGAGGTAGGCAAAAATTATTGGACTGCCACACTTTTCTTTCCTGACATACTTCTCTCGCTTTCTCATCATTCAATGAAAGATATCGGGATCTTTATTAATTTTTTCCATCAGTTATAAACATGCTTTCCAGATAAAGTTTTCAAATTTTTTTTTTGTTAAATTTAGATTTTATTCTTTTTTTATATGTCTTGTTCGCTGTTCGCGGTTATTTAGTACACGAAATGTATTCATTAAATTCTATTCGTGGTTTTATATCCCATTATCTGATTGGCCATCAAAGGCATTCCTTTGGGATTACACTTCTGTGTTGGGTTTTTTTCACGCGTACAATATTTTCGAGCACTCGCAAATCGACGACATCAATTTGTACGTCATAATTGTTTTTATTACACAAAACCAGGGATCCTCAACATTTTTTATTACACGTGCGTCGTAAGCGGCACCCGAGATTTTTTTAACCCACTCACTAATTAACCATCACAGCATTTGGTTAATTAGTTTGTTAGTTTCAAAATATTTTCTTATTTCTCATGGGTCGTTTCCATTCTCTGAACCATTGACAATGGCACGCCATTCGCTCCTGTCACCCTTCAGTTTCCAGGCTGCAGCTATTGAGAAACAAGTCAGCTCTCTGATTTGATAGTACCAGCGGCTTGGTGGTCGTCCTGGGATTCGCTTTGACCACGCCATTTTGACCATGATGATAAGCTTTTAAATTTGTTTTTAACCTTTTGGTACTAATAATTTTATATTTAATAAATACTCGTATAGTTATACTTTGTATTACACCACTTTTTTATTTAACTGTAACGATTGCACGTCATTCTACATAGGAAAAAACAACGCGTAATTTTAACATAAGAATAATTGAAGAACATAAGAACATCTTAGATGCCTTTCTAATGATAAATTTTCGGAGTTCGCTAACCATTAAATTGAAAATAGTCATAAATTTAATAAAGAAAACGGTATTGAAATATTCCATATTAATAATAAAAACCTAACTTTAAACAATTAAGATTTTTTTTTAATTAAAAAAGCCATCAAAAATAATGAAAATACAATAAATAACCAATTAAATTTAAAATTAGAATTAAACACTTTAAAAACGTTGTATAAAACCACTTTATTTTGAGTCAGGAGCGCCAACCGGTTTCACTCTGTGACGAGCTTCGTCAGGGCTATACACAAACTGATTTAAGTACATAGTTGCAAACTTAAGATTGATTAAGGGGAGGTGGCAAAAACGGAAAGAGAAAGGGACGAAAATACGAAATTAAAGATTATTGGTTGTAGAGGGAGGGAAAGGATAAGCGTAAAGGCATCTACTGGGTGGTTTAACGACAAGGAATTAATTTCAATTCAATTCCTATGCTCGATATGTTCGCGTTACATCTCTCCTCTCCTCAATCCTAATTATACCCCTTCCACTTTTATAAATAACTCGATCTGCATTAAGTATATATGTGTCCGTTCTGTTTTATTTGATTTTTAAAATTGAGTACATTGATAAAGGTTACTTGTAACCGAAACATTTCGTAGTTCAGTGAAAATAAAAAGTGTTGTAATACAAAATATAATTCCTCTTCTTCTTCTTCTTCCTCAGCCTATTCCAGTCCACTTCTGGACAAATGCCTCCTCCATTTGCTTCCATGTAATTCTGTCCTGTGCAGACTGCATCCAGGTTATTCCGACGTGTCTGTTTAGATCATCCTTCCACCGTAGTTGCGGTCGCCCTGCACTTCTCTTCGCCGTCCACGATCTCCAAGTCAGCAGTCTTCTTGTCCACTTTTCATCTGAGCTTCTGGCTACGTGACCTGCCCATTGCCATTTTAGAGTCGCCACCCGGTGGATGATGTCAGTGACCTTTGTTTTTTCTCTCACCGTTTCATTTCTGACTCTGTCTCTTAGGCTTATTCCTTACATGGCTCATTGGGTCACTCGTAGTTTCTCGGCATTTTTTTTGGATAGTGTAACAGTTTCAAGACCATAAGTACCAACTGGCAGAACGCAGGCTTCATAGACTTTTCGTTTCAGGTTGATCGTTTTTTTTTTAGGATTAACTAAAAACAAAATATAGTAAGTTAGGAAACAAAGTATAATTATATTAATTCAAATACATTTTATGTTTACGTACAATTCATAGGTTGAGTATCACTGGCATATAAACATAATGGGTTATGTTTTTCTTATATTGCCACTCCTATTTATCTGATTCTTTTGATGTAGCATCTACGCTCAAATAAGCAGACACTTGTAATAAAAATATATTCTGCTAATCTCGCTAAATAATACATATAAAACGTTCGTTCGAAAATTTACATTGCCGATTTTTTAATTTTAATTGTTTTGTGCATTCTTCGCTTCCACGGTCTTCATTTGTTTTCATGGTTCATTCACGTCGGTAAAGTATACCTAATTTAACATTATTTTAATGTCTCCAAACAATACCTAAAAGAACACTATGTGTTAAATTTATTTTATTTTATTTCATATCATTGTATTTTTTATAATTTGTTGAAGATTTATTTTGTGGACGTTGGACGATCGAAGTATGCGCGGGAGATGCCTATTTGTGGCGATGAGATTCGCAACCCATCACACCGCGTCTCTCGCGGAGGCGAAAAGAGAAGGATGGAGTGCCGCATTGGTTAAAGTGTGGCAGTCCATTCTTTCTGCCTTCCCTATTCGTGGAGACGGCGTGATGGTTAGTTTAATGTCTCCAAACCATCTTAATGAATATGCTAATTATATATGAATGGTACAGTTAAAGATGTCATCGCAAACAAAAACCTAAAGCTATAATGGTATTGCACAATGTTGTTCTTGTTCCGACCCTTATGTATGGAAGCGAAGCATTGAACTGGTAAAAGAAGGATGAAAGTAGAATAAATGCAGTAGAAATGAGATTTCTTAGACGAATGTGCCGAAACTCTGTGCATAGAGTGTCGAATAAAATAGAAGTGAATGCGGTGCGAATGATGGCGATATAATATAAACAAAATATTGAAAGGAACATTAAGGTGGTTTGGACACATGGAAAGAATGAATGAAGAAAAAATGTAAAAAAAAGTATATGAGGCAGAAAGAATGGACTGCCACACTTTTCTTTCCTGACATATTTCCCTCGCTTTCTCAACATACATACATTGTGTCATGCACACGTGTCAATTTCTCTGATTCTTCACGTGGCAGACATTCAATGTTTAATTTATTTGATCGTGCCAAGTTTTTCTCGGTCTTCCTCTATTTCTAGATCCATCTAAATCGTTATCATATACTTTTTTTACAATTCTTTCTTCATTCATTCTTTCCACGTGTCCAAACCATCTTAATGATCCTTTCATTATTTTGTTCATAACACCATCATTCGCACCGCATTCACTTCTTATATTTTCATTCGACACTCATCATACACAGAGTATCCACACATTCGTCTTCGAGATCTCATTTTATTCTACTTTCATTCTTTTTTTGCCAGTTCCATGGTTCGAGTGTGTGGCGATCTATTTATTCCCTCTGCCTATCCCTTCGGAAAGCGGTGTAATGGGTTGTTACATAGTTTTTCTCAATATTTCATACCAACGTCATTTGGTGAAACAGAAGTAGAAAAACTCATCCACTAACTTACTAAATAAAATATATTTTGTGTTTCTTAATGAGACATCTTGTTACTTGCACCTGCGCACTAATGGCTGTCTTTAGCATTCGGTCACGAGTTTTTTCAATTACAAATACATTCCCTCATCAAATTTGAATAATCTTATAACGGTCTTTTGCAGAATATTAGCGTAATTAAACTTTGAATTCGTGTCTGTTTACAAGAGACGGAAAAATGGATAAGACATCATAAGAAGGGTTGGTGCTGGGAACAAGTAAAAATAATACATTCAAAGTCTTCACTGCAAATAGAAATATATCCACTGAAGCAAAATGCCAGTGCACAATGGAGATCTAGTGCCGACCGTCATGTATTGAAATGAAGCTTGGAGTTTTCAGAAGAATGATGAAAGTAGGATAAATGCCGTAGAAATTAGGTCTTTTTTCTTCTTCTTCTTCCTCATCCTATTCCCGTCCTTCTCCATTCGCTTCCATGTCACTCAATCTTGTGCATACTGCATCCCGGTTATTCCGACGTGTCTGTTCAGATCATCCTTCCACCGTAGTTGCGGTCGCCCTGCATTACTCTTTGCCGTCCACGGTCTCCAAGTCAGCAGTTTTCTTGTCCATTTTTCATCTGAGCTTCGGCTACGTGACCTGCCCATTGCCATTTTAAAGTCGCAACCCGGTGGATGATGTCAGTGACCTTTGTTTTTTCTCTCACCGTATCGTTTCTAACTCTGTCTAGCATGGCTGTTTCCATGGCTCTTTGGGTCACTCGTATTTTCTCGGCACTTTGTTTGGACAATGTTACAGTTTCCAGAACATAAGTACCTACCAACTGGCAGAACACAGGCTTCATAGACTTTTCGTTTCAGGTTGATCGGTATTTTACGATATTTAAGGATGTAACCCATGTTTCCTGGGTTACATCCTTTCCTTTGTGAGACCTGTTCCAGAAAACGTGGTCTGTTTTAAAAAGTACCATACTATGCAAAACTATAAGTAGGTCCATAATGTTTTTTGTAAATTGTTTTTTATGTGAAGAATAAATCTTAACAAATGAATTTTTAACGATATATTTTGTAAGTACTTATCAATAAAAATATTTTGACATTATTTAAATTAGAGTTGGCTGATATACAATACAAAAAAAATAATGGAGTGGTAAGGGTTCAGAGTACCTTTTCGTGCAAAGAAAGCCCTTGAAGGGAATCTCTCGCAAAAATGGCGCTTTAAAAATCATCATAGTTAAGATTCGTGGATGTGCTTTTATGTAGGAGGTAAACGCATTATCAGTTCATTAATCTAACAATGAACTAATTTGTACTTCCATCTGCTTTGATACACCCTCTGAAAAGTTCCATGGCCGGACGCGGGAGTCACTAGTCTTCTATTGTGTTCGTATTAGAATCAAGAAAAGATGTCTGCAGAGTCATCTCGGACAAATCGCAACGTGTTTGTTTTCAACGAACATTTGTGGTATATGCGTTACCCTTGCGCGCCCGTATTGTTCTTTATGGTTTTACTCTGCCATATCGCAGTCTAGAGTGCCATTTAAAGTGGCTCTGTATAAAAAGGTATAAAATTAACTATGATGCATATCTAAAAAGTAAGTGTACTGAGGCTCTCACGACCGGATGGATTTAATTTTCGGCATGTTTAAAATACCTTCCGTTCCACGAGACCGGTTCGAGGTCATTACGTTGAGAAGTGTTGACGTGACAACACGTTTCGTGAAAAATGTCAATCCAATCTCCCGCCAAGTGCGAAATACGCGGCGCTGGGCAAGAGTTTTTGAGGCGCTGCAAACCCCATGGAGATGAATTTCTCCGCTCCATCGTTACTGGAGATGAAACTTGGGTTGCACACTACACGCCTAAAACAAAAGGGTTGAAACCACTACTTTCTGGATATGCCTCGTATTTAACCATCACGCCGTCTCTCCGAAGGGAAGGCAGATGGAATCTTCCGCTTCCTCAATATTCATACATCGTGTCATGCACGCACATCGAGGCATAACCTTATTTATTATTAATAAAAAATCGTGTTACATTCAGCCTCTGACGTTTTGAATAAGGAATTAACCAGTTTTGTAATCAACGAAACCGATCATTATTATGAGATTTCGGTAGAAATATTGTAACTATTTTCACAGCAGAGGGATACGCTTCTATTTATTAAGAACAAGTTTTTTCTTATGATGAGTCACTTCTTCTTACAGAATTTAATTTTTTTAATATCTTTAATTTTTATTATTTCTGATTGGTTGGCTTTATGACGTCATTAAATATAAATTTTATGTCAAAACAATAATGAATATAAAAAAAAATACTTTGTTGACATCGTTAACATATAATTTTTTTACCATTCTTTCATCATTTAGTCTTTCCATGTGTCCAAACCATCTAAATGATCATTTTATTATTTTGTTCATAACACCATCATTAGCACTGCATTCACTTCTTATATTTTCATTCGACACTCTATCATACACAGAGTATCACACATTCTCATTTATACTGCATTTATTCTACTTTCAACCTTATTTTGCCAGTTCCATGCTTCGAAACATGTCGTTCCCATAAAATATAATATAACATCTGAAAAAAAAACGGACGTTTTAATTTGTATTCATTATTTAATATGGAGTTTTATTGATATTTTTAAGTTCTTGCTGGTGTTGGATTGTTTTAAGTGTCTAATTACAGTAAATAAAATAAAAACAGTGGATAACGTGGAATAAAAATTAAATAAACACAAATGTCCGGATCGTCCAGCTGACGACAAGTGCACCATCTAAAAGAACATTATGTGTTAAATTATATTTCTTTGTTATTTTATTTTATATCATTGTATTTCAGATAATTTGTTTTAGATTTATTATGTAGACGTTGAACGATCGAACTGTGCGCAGGAGATGCCTGTTGGTGGCGATGAGGTTCCCAACCCATCACACCGCGTCTCTCGCGATGGCGAAAAGAGAAGGATGGAGTGCCGCATCGATTAAAGTGTGGCAATCCATTCTTTCTGCCTACCCCTTCGGGGAGACGGCGTGATGGTTAGTTAGTTAGTTTGTTTTTATAATACATATTTGTTCAAGAAACAACATATAGCCGGAGTATATGAGTAAAATTTATTTAAAATTAGTTTTTTTTATATCTTACTCGGAACCTCGCATTAATAATGTTTTTAAGTAAGATCTTTTCTACCCGCAGCCTCTCTGTTAATCTAATTAGCAATACATCATTCGCTCGTGCATCTAGATCTCGGGCCGAGCTCGGGCCCCGGGCCTGCCCCCCGCGCCCCTGTCCGCGGTCCTCGGGAACGCGTCCGGTGTTTTGTTATTCCTGAACTCCGACTATAGTCGCCTACTTTTACGTACATCGTTTAAGATCTATGCAATTAAGAATCTAAACATAATTTATTATATCTCCATTTTAAATTACTTACTTGCTGGCAAAGGCGAAAAATCATAACGAGAATTATTCCATTGTTGAATTTAAGTACATATTAAATATTTATTTCTCCGATAATATAACATCACAACAATAAACCATCACTCCGTTTCCCAACAGAGGTAGGCAGAGAGAATGGACCGCCACACTACTCTATCCTGACACACCTCTTGTCATTAGTACATCTTGTCATGCACGCACGTCGATTCGCGTGACCGACATTCAATATTTGATTGATTTGATCGTGCCACGCTTTACCTCGGCCTTTCTCTATTACTAGTTCCGTTCACGTCGTTTACATATACCTTCTTCACCATTCTCTCTACTCATTCTTTCCATGTGTCGAAACCATATTAACGACCCTTTCATTATTTTGTTCATAACACTTTCATTCGCTTGACACTCTTTCATATACAGATTAACAACACATTCGTCTCAGAGATCTCCTTTCTACTGCATTTATTCTACTTTCATCCTTATTTTGCCAGTTCAATGCTTAAATTATTTTTCTTTGTTATTTTATTTCATATCATTGTATTTCAGATAATTTGTTTTAGATTTATTATGTAGACGTTGAACGATCCAAGTGTGCGCGGGAGATGCCTTTTGGTGGCGATGAGGTTCGCAACCCATCACACCGCGTCTCTCGCGATGGCGAAAAGAGAAGGATGGAGTACCGCATCGATTAAAGTGTGGCAGTCCATTCTTTCTGCCTACCCTTTCGGGGAGACGGCGTGATGGTTAGTTAGTTAGTTAGTTATTCAATGCTTCACTTCCATACATAAGGGTGGGCACAAGAACACCATTATGCACTGCCATCTTAGCTTTTTTGGATAGGCTATTGTTTGCGATTACAACTTTAAGTGGATACTCTCTAAAATCAAGAGTATTTGTCTTCTGAACGTACGAATACAAAGACGTCGATCTCCGCTGAGCATAATCGAGGATTATATTCAGCAGTTGGATTTACTTTATTTTAATCCTTCAACGATACAATCAACGAGCATGAACTACAAGTCCTGGTGAATTGTATGTATGAGGTATGCATGCGAAATGATCTGATGATGAATGTTAATAAGTCCAAGGTAATGATTTTTGAAAAGGAAGAAACCATGACAGTCTGCAACATTAGCGTGAATGGTGAAAATTTAGAGCAAGTAGTTGAGTTCGTGTATTTGGGTAGTATGTTAACAAGAGATGGGCGAGTGGAGAGGGATATTGAAAGAAGGGTTGAGGCAAGCAACAAAGTGAATGGTGCACTTAAAGTTGTCATCGCAAACAAAAACCTATCCAAAAAAGCTAGAATGGCAGTGCACACTAGTGTTTTTTTACCGACCCTTATGTATGGAAGCGAAGCATGGAACTGGCAAAAGAAGGATGAAAGCAGAATAAATGCAGTAGAAATGAGATCTCTTAGACGAATGTGTAGATACACTGTGTATGATAGAGTGTCGAATGAAAATATAAGAAGTGAATGCGGTGCGAATGATGGTGTTATGAACAAAATAATGAAAGGATCATTAAGATGGTTTGGACATATGGAAAGAAAGAATGGTAAAAAAATTGTATGTTAATGATGTAAATGGAACCAGAAATAGAGGAAGACCGAGGAAAACGTGGCACGATAAAATAAATCAAATATTGAATGTCGGCCATGTGAGGAGTCAGAGAAATCGACGCGCGTGCGTGACACGATGTATGAATGTTGAGGAAGCGAATTGAGAAATATGTCAGGAAAGAAAAGTGTGGCAGTCCATTCTTTCTGCCTACGCCTTCGGAGAGACGGCATGATGGTTAGTTAGTTAGTTAGTTGTACAATAAGATGTGAACACGCGAAATTGGTATTTATGACACTGGAAATAAGATTAAAAAGGAGGAAGAAAAATTAAAACTTTGAATTTAATCACCTCGAATTTGAACATTTTTAGTATCAATGAGGCAGTGTCTAGATGTTCGTTGTTTGTCATGTCTCATTTGTGTTTAAAGTAGAATAAATGCAGTAGAAATGAGATATCTTAAATGAATGTGATGAAAGGTCATAAGTCCTGTAATACACCTCGACCGCCATATTCTGTTTCCAATTTGTTCTGTCTCTATTGAGATACAATTAATCCTTGGAGAGTATTTGTATTGTAAACCTACATTAACCCTTAACGTACCGTGTTCAAAACAAAACGCTCGCTCCCATGTGGTAAATTCAGTTTACCGCTAACTTTATCTAAATATCAAGCATATGACTCGATGAATCAAAATTTAATTTATGTCATCTTGTAGGGAATTTCATTAGGAATAGATCGATATCTATAACATACATGGATTATTTGAAAAACATATCATTATTAATTTTTTTCTGGAACCATGCGATTTCTGATATGGAATGCGTCACAGCATACGAGCGACTGACACCAAGTATAAACTTGTCTTGCGGCCGGCGGCCGGCGGGGCGAGACTTTACGAGATTTTACGTATGATAAAGGCACCTAGGCAAAATGTATAGTACGTTCAAGACAACGAGTACGTATTAATATTTGTCCCTTTTGGTAAAGTGTTAATATTTTCACAGTTCTGATATTATTAAGTTGCGTGCTGCGTTTCCATCCACAGTCGGTATTATTACGTACCTATTGAAAAGGCCAAAGATATAATTTATAATACGTTCAAAACAGCGAGTAAGTATTTGTCACTTTTGATAAAGTTGTAAATATTAGCAAAACAAATTCTACCTTAACACGAATGAAGGTGAGGGCAGTCTTAGAAAATATTTTTTTTTGGGATGAAGGAAGTAATTTTTTGCTTTTTTTTTATTACGAAATATTGAGAACACTTCAATGGAGGATTACATTTTTTTTTATAATATTAGGGTCCATAGGTTTTAAGAAAATCAACTTTAAATTGGCAGTGGAAACTCAATTGACCACATGGCAACGCGACGGTTAACGAATATGTCGATCTCCTTTTGATTTATTCTACTTTAATCCTTATTTTGCCAGTTCTATGTCTCTGGTAATTATACTTAATTAATACAATACGCATAAAAAGTTGATCCCATCGAGACTCGAGAGCTTCCATCTAATATCTACTCAGATCGAGACAAAGCATCTTAACGCTAGCGGTTGCTATGAATACTCGGGCCTGAATAACCTGACGGCCCACTAGACTCGGTGATGGATGTGATTAGCTCTCGGCACACACGAGATGGATTCGAGTGTGGATTTGCTTATTACAATAATTAAGCCCTTGAACCAAGGTCCATATAGATAATGCTGTCGAGAAACGTGTTTCAGATGATTAAATACCAAATCAATCCGGCCATGTTAACTAACTAACTAACTGACCATCACGCCGTCTACCCGAAGGCGTAACGAAGGGGTAGGCAGAAAGAATGGACTTCACATAACTTCACTATGTAATAGCTCCCTCAAAATGCTTGGTTTTGTCATTAGAAACGCCAAGATCTTTGGTAATATTCAGGTGCTGAAGCTGCTGTATAACTAACTCTCTGGTGAGAAGTCGGTTGGAATTTAGTTCCATTATCTGGGCGCCGCATGAGGTTCGATATTCCCTGATGGTGGAGAGGGTGCAGAAAAAATTTATGCGATACCTCTATCTTAAGGAGTATGGATATTACCCGTGGCTCTTTCCAACTGATTTCTTGCTAGGGATGCTGGGCTACCAGTCACTCGGGAGGAGACGAGACATTCACTTGGGTGTCCATTTCTTTCGACTGATAGGCGGTTGTATACACAACTCAGGAATCCTGAGTGATGTAGGTCTGTTCGTCCCTGATAATTATTTTCGACAAAGGGGCCATAGATTGTTTTATCTCCTACGATGCAGAACCAACCTGCCAATGGTTATGCCGGTAGGTCGAGCAATATCTTTGCTTAATCGTATCACCTCGGAGTTTGACATATTTTGTGATAGTTTGGCTCATCTGAAGGAAGTACTATCTTTATTATAATTGGATGGTATATTTATTTTATTAATTTGTCATGCATCTTATGTTTCTCGCTCTTTTTATTAATCTATTATGTATTACTTATTATTGTGTATCTCTAACTTGTATCTTTAGTGTATTGGAAAAAAATTCTGTAATGCTTTAGATATGTTTAAAATAAATAAATAAATGAAATGAAATGAAATATTTTCCGTTTCTTCAACATTCAAACATCGTGTCATCCACGCGCATCGATTTCTGACTCCTCACATGGCCGACATTCAATATTGTATCGAAGTGAAGCATGAAAGTAAAATAAATGCAGCAGAAATGAGATCTCTAAAACCGAAAACCGGTCGCTGTAAAGTCGGCGGCAATAAAGACAATAGTGGAAGCAGTTAAAAACATCGTGTTAATTAATTATTATTTAAAATGAACTTCCATCAAGAGATTTCAGTAAAATCATTTGATGATTTGATTTGATTTGAAATGCAGTAGAAACGGCCACAACAGGGCTGAAGACGAAGAGAATGTCTCCCTTGGGTTTCTTCGACTTCTTTTCCATTCACACTTCTTGTAAACAACTTATAGATCTGAAAAAAATAGAACTTTGTCAGTAAACTTTAGTTACTTTGAAATGTAACACATCTCGCAGAGGCATAAAAATGTGCGAACCATTTTTTTTTAATATCAAAAAAACTTGAGACTTCAGTCGGCATATGATAATACAGGGTATTAGGGTGTTTCCCCGGTTTTACACCCTGCAATTAAAAGTTCGCAGTTGTTTTATACTTTATAATAACAATAATACAGTGTTGCCAATGTAGCGGCAAGTAATAATTTCTTTATTACTGCCTCTCACTTGTCGCGTTTTACGACGCCGTTCCCGTCGCCCTTCGCATAGCAGAGATTTTCGAGGGCCGGATTAACAGATCTCACCCCATCTGAGATAGCTGCCTCCGTGTTCAACATCTGCCCACCAGATGACTCACGGGCCGGTATTACAAAACGTTTCATCAACCATACTTAAGACTTTTGAGCTATGGTCCTATAGAAGACTATTAGGAATTTCCTGGAGAATGAGGAAGTTCTTCAAGGAATCGAAGGAGGAAGGCACCTGCTCAGGAACTTGCAAGATGGATCGGCCATGTTATACGACAAGAAGGTTTCTTGCATGCCATAATGGAGGGTATGACCGAGGGGACAAACTCTAGGGGACGCCCACGCCGAGAGTACCTGGAGGACCTGTTGGTGGACGTGCGCTGCTCATCATATGCAGATTTCAAAAGAGCCGCACAAGACAGGGAAGAATGGAAGAAAAGAATAGAAGAAATTGCTGCAAACCAATCCCAGAATTGAAACTTTCTAAAAAACTTTAGATTTACACGCACATCATGACGTATGCTGTAGAGACGCGGGCCGACACTGCACGAAAAATCTGAGATGAAGGTCCTAAGACCCATTAAGGGAAAACCTCGTGTCCGTAAGACATAAGAACAATTTCGGTGGAGTAGATCCGTAAGAACAAGTGGTCCGTATCGCATATACAACTCGCATATACAACCGCTTACGAAATCCCCTCCGGACACCGTACACCTGGAAGACATCATCCGAGGAGGCTTCGTTTCAGTGTCACAGATCGTTAGATCTATTAAAGGAAGAAGAAGATGACGATAAGCAGATAAACGAGTTGAAGTTTCGTCACATTTGATAATGCCTTAGAAGGGCGAAACATGTCATTCCCATCAAATATAATAAAACTTCTAGAAAACTGACGTTTTTATTCGTATTTATTATTTAATACGGAGTTTTACATTATTGTTCAAGAAACAATAAATAACTGAACTAACTAACTAACTAACCATCACGCCGTCTCGCCGAAAGGGTAGGCAGAATGAATGGACTGTCACACTTTTACTGATGCGGCACTCCATCCTTCTCTTTTCGCTCCGCGGGAGACGCGGTGTGATGGGTAACTAACTATTATTTTATATATTATTATTTTCATAATTAATTGCGGATAGGAACATTTCTTGATAGTGCTTTAAACCCTCGCAGCCTTTAATTTAAAAAAAAATTGTTTCATCTCCCCGTTTGCGCACACGTAACATCGAAGATTTCAACTCGATTTTATTTTACTCGCGTAATTGAATTAAAAATGCATTTATTTCGCGTCCGTTTCCATTCGGCAATCTGTTTTAAGACGCCCGACAAGTTTCCGTGCTCGAGTGCCGTCCCGAGAACGTGTTTGCACCCGAGAACCTGATCGTAATTCGGCCCGCGACCGCTGCAAGGGTGGCCGATGTGCGGTCGCGGGTTGTCATAGTAAATTATAAAAAAAAATTCAACCAGGAAACGCGAGAACCGCGTTCGGGGCCGCAAGTGGCAACATTGTACGATTTTTTAATGAGAGTTAAATCCCACCACAGGAAATCAAATTGGAATTCGGCTTTCGTGTTTGTTTTAAATTGGCTTAACGGATAACAGATGCGCTTTTGTATAACTAACTAACTTTTCGCGAAGGGTAGGGCATATGAGTTTCTGTGCTCCTCCACATTCATAAGGCGTGTTATGCACGCACTTCATTTTATTCGACACGCATATTTTATTACTTTCCGTTTATTTTATTTATTTATTTATTTATTTAAAGCATGAACGCCACAATGGCTTTTACAAAATAAGTACAACAACATATAATTCACATTAGAACAATAGCATATAATTCATATGATTCACATAACAACATGAGAACATATAAAGCAGAAGGAATTATGACAAGGAGAATATATAAATGAAATCATGACAATGTACAAAAACACAATAATTTGATTATGATGGAACAGGTAGAATGATATACTTGTATAATAATAAAACACATAGTAATACATAGAATTAAACTCCTGAAACATACTCGTACATAATGACGGGTACATACGAGTAATAACACATAGAATTAAACACACAAAACACAGAAAATAACAGGTATACATAATAACACACAAAACACATAAAATAACAGGTATACATATAATAAACTAACTAACTAACTAACTAACCATCACGCCGTCTCCCCGAAGGGGTAGGCAGAAAGAATGGACTGCCACACCTTTCTTTCCTGACATACTTCTCTCGCTTCCTCAACATTCATACATCGTGTCATGCACGCGCGTCGATTTCTCTGACTCCTCACATGGTCGACATTCAATATTTGATTTATTTGATGGTGCCACGTTTTCCTTGGTCTTCCTCTATTTCTGGTACCATTTACATCATTAACATATAATTTTTACCATTCTTTCTTCATTCATTCTTTCCATATGTCCAAACCATCTTAATGATCCTTTCATTATTTTGTTCATGACACCATCATTCGCACCGCATTCACTTCTTATATTTTCATTCGACACTCTATCATACACAGAATATCCACACATTCGTCTAAGAGATCTCATTTCCACTGCATTTATTCTACTTTCATCCTTCCTTTGCCAGTTCCATGCTTCGCTTCCATACATGAGGGTCGGTAGAAGAACACCATTGTGCACTGCCATTCTAGATTTTTTGGATAGGTTTTTGTTTGCGATGACAACTTTAAGTGCACCATTCACTTTGTTGCCTGCCCCAATCCTTCTTTCAATATCCCTCTCCACTCGCCCATCTCTTGTAAACATACCACCTAAATACACGAACTCATCTACTTGCTCCAAATTTTCACCATTCACGCTAATGTTACAGACTGTCACGATTTCTTCTTTTTCAAAAATCATTACCTTGGACTTATTAACATTCATCATCAGATCATTTCGCATGCATACCTCATACATACAATTCATCAGGACTTGTAGTTCATGCTCGTTGTCTGCAAGTAGGACAGCGTCATCCGCATACAAGAGACAGCTTACTGACACTCCGCACATTTTGGCACCTACATTCAACCCTTTCAGCTCTTTCATACAATTGTCCATATACAGATTAAATAACCACGGGGACATTACGCAACCCTGTTTGACACCTTTATTGATATCAAACCAGGCTGTAAGATCTCCATTTACTCTGACACTAGCAGTGCTTTTCGTGTATAGCGACTTAATGGCCGTGATCAGTTTTGTACTTATTCCATATTCAGACAATATTTTCCACAACTTTTTTCTATTAACGTAATCATATGCTTTTTGTAAGTCGACAAATGCACAGAAAAGTTTGCGATTTTTGGCCAGAAACTTCTCTGTCAATGTACGAAGTCCAAAAAATTGATCCATACATCCTCTGCCATTCATAAAGGCACCTTGCACATCCCAAACTTTGTCACTCGTCAATTTTCTTACTCTTTCTATTAAAATTCTGCCATAGACTTTAACAACGACACTCAAAAGACTAATAGCTCTGTGGTTTCCACATTCCATACGCGATCCTTTTCCTTTGTACAGGGGCATAATTACTGCTCTCCTCTAGTCTAGCGGCGTATATCCCTCCTCCAAGCACTGGTTAAATAACTTACATAACCATGTAGAAACCACTTCGCCACCGCTTTTAATAAAGTCTATGGCAATACAATCAAACCCAACAGCTTTTCCACTTTTCATTGCACTCACGGATCTTTTCATCTCATTCGTACTTATTTTTCAATATTATCATTCATAGGTCCCGCACTCGCACTAGCTGTCATATTTTCGATCACGCTTGTATCACCACCATACATCTCCTTAAAATATTCCATCCATCTTTCTTGTATGATCTTACTCTCCGTTAACATTCTTCCCTCGTTGTCTAAAATTGCTTTCACACATCCACTATCAGGAGGATTTCGGGCTTTTTAACTTCTTTCCAAAACATTTTTAAATTTGCTTGGAAGTTGTTTGTCATTTTGAGCCCTTCTTCCTCCTTCAGCTTTTCTTTCCGCGCTTTCACTACCGACTTCACTCTCTTCTTGCATACCTTATACAAATCTTTTGCTCTTTCATACTTAACTCTGTCATTCTTATTTATCGACAACATATTCAACCAAGCATCTTTCTTCTCTTTAACAGCAATCTTTACGTCATCATTCCACCATGCATCCCCTTTCCTTCTTCCTTGTACACACACACACCACACGATTCTTTCGCTGATTCACACAAACTCTCCTTCAAGTATTTCCAGGTCTCGTCAATACTCAACTCACTTACATCCCGCTCACTCAATCTATCTTTCACTTTTCTTACGATAATAATAATAACACACAAAACACATATTACATATAATAATAACACACAAAACACATATTGACAGGTCGCATAATAACAAATACTTAAAACTAATAATATTTATAAATACTATATCAAAAATTCAACTACAATAGCTTATCACGAGAAAGTTTCTTATATACTCGTATACACGTCTTAATGCGCCCTTGAAGTGATTACATCACAAAAACGGCGCTTTAAAAGTTAGCATATTATTATTATTATTATTATTATAAGTTTGACTTAAAAGCGAATAATTAAATACTTAGTCACATTCACACGTATGGTCACAGATGTGCTTCCTTCGTATTATTTTTATTTTTTACAAGTATATGAAAACACCCGCGTATTCTAATGCAACATTGTATGAAAAATTCGAAGCAATCGGTAAATAAAACCATTTTAAATGAACATATTTTCCAAAAGAAGAAGAAGACGATTGAATTTCATACAAACCTTCCTGGGATAAATAAAAACATTGTGAAATTTTCATCTAAATCGGTTCAGTAATTTTCGAGAAAAGCATGGACAGACACACAAACATTCATTTATACAGGGTGTGGCGTAAAGAGTATATAACCTGTTACCCGTGGGTGGGGGGCGTCATGACTGATCAGAAAATGAAAATTTGTGTTTAGTGAAAGTGTCATGGTTTTCGCGTTTTTGGTCATTTTCAAAATTTCATGAATAATTACCCCCTGGTCACTCTATTCGATGACATGATCACAAATCAAGGTATTTTCCATCTGGCCATCTTGGCTTGCGTGTCACCAGCAACGGACGGAGTCGTAAAAGCGCTTATCTGGCCAAGATTCAGTTCAGCGAGATGTGCAATCGTGCGTTTCAAAAACTTGATTTACTAATCATTTTTGCTCCTGTTTCGGACATCGATGTCTGCCGTGGTGCACGTGCTGCGGTTTCAAATTGCGTTCAATTTCAAAATGGCGCCTTTCGTAGAAATCCGGCGTGACTTGCAATAATGGTAGCTTTGTCTCTGCTCACCCAATGACTCGAATCATTAAAACCACGAACTTGGTAAATTATCAATAAATAAATATAAATAAATAATTTTGGAAAGCCGAGGAAAACTTGACCGAAATCAGTAATAACTCGATTATTTTACTGTCGTCTATAAATTTATGCATTTTCTATAAACCAATCTAAAAACCTAAAAACCTAAAAACCCACCTTTTCAAAATATCCCATAAAATGTAAACAACGGTTATCTGATTGCTGGTGTCACATGCAGCTCTCATGACTAAAAACATTGTCAAAGCGCCCTTGAGGTGAGCTATTCACGAAAACGGCGCTATACAAATTAGCCTAATTATTATTATTATTATTATAATCTATTCTATTGTCTTTTGGTGTTTCTTTAAGATGTACTTTTCTTTTTTATATACAACACTAACTTTGCATACAACACTAACTTTAAAAAAAAATTAATATCAGACATGTTTCGGACAACCGGTCCTTCCTCAGTGATATTATAAAGATACATGACGACCTTCGTGGCCGAGTGGTAAGTGCATTGCTACCACCCGAAGGTTCCGGGTTCGATTCCCGGCGAGGGCAGTGTGATTATCACACTGTCTATGGTCTGATGTAGAATTCACGTGACAATAAAATGGCGATAGATTAGCTACCTATCACATGTCACGAGAATCACTATGATAGCTATAATAATTCCCTTTACATCGATTTGGCTCATGCTGTCATGATGTAAAGAGCGATTCAACATAATAAAAATAATAATTATAATTATAATCAGTTTTGACAGATGTTATAATAACTTATTTTGAAACGTTAATGCTTTTGTTATAACAAATATTATGAATCAATTTAAAATAATAATTTTAAGTTCTTATTGGGGTTCAGGTAATTACTCACAACAAAGGAAATAAATCAAAGATTAGACTCGACGTTAAATTTATTTGATTATTTATAATATATTCTTTGCATTTTTAATTTCTCAAATTTCGAGATTGCGAACTATATAAAAAGAAAAAGACAAATAAAACATTTACAACACACTGTATGGTGAACATAGAAGAAATTTCTTTAAGTTGTTTATTATGGTGAACATAGAAGAAATTTCTTTAAGTTGTTTATTTTTCACGGTTACGTCATAACATTGAATTATCTGCCATTTGCATATGAGACTTAGTAAATGTTTTGAAGGACAGTCATTAGAACGTGTATTTTTTACAGAAAATCTATTAAACAAGCGATTGTCGTATCAACATAACGCAGTAAAGTTGTTAGCGGTTCTATTGTCCAATGGACAATATGAGAAAAATTGCTAGTAAATCTAAAAAAAAATGCTCCTATATTGCTTGTTACACGCCCGCGTTTTGGTTATGGACGACCTTGCGAGTAGTTAGTGACTGCCACACCGAAGGACCCCGGTTAGGTTCCCGGTTATGCCAGTGTGATTGTTACACTGTCTTTGATCTGGTGTAGAATTCACGTGACAATAAAATGGCAATGTTCTCGTGCCGACCCTTATGTAGGGAAGTGAAGCATGGAACTGGCAAAAGAAGCATGAAAGTAGAATAAATGCAGTAGGAATGAGATCTCTAAGACGAATGTGAGATAAACCTGTATATGATAGAGTGTCAATTGCAAGTATAAGAAGTGAATGCGGTGCGAATGAAAGTGTTATGAACAAATTAATGAAAGGGTCGTTTAGATGGTTTGGACACATGGAAAGAATGGGTGAACGTGAACGGATCTAGAAATAGAGGAAGGCCGAGGTAAACGTGACACGATCAAATCAATAAAATATTAAATATCGGTCACGAGAGGAGTCGGAGAAGTCGACGTGCGTGCAAACAAAATGTATGAATGTAGAGGAATCGAGAGAAGTATGTCAGGACAGAACAGTGTGGTGGTCCATTCTTTCTCCATACCCCTTCGGTGAGACGGCGTGATGTTTAGTTAGTGAGTTATAAAATGGCGATTGATTAGCTACCTATCACATGTCATGAGAATCAGTGTGATAGCTATACCCTTTACATCAAATTGGCTTGGGCTCTAATGATGTAAATAGCGATTCAACTAGATAATACATTTTTTTATGCCATGTTTTCCCTGGCCATCGTCGACTTATTTTCCCATTTAAACTGCTCGTATACCCCATATTATCTTGAAATTTTATTATAATTTACTGGAATGACATGTTTCGCCTGTATAAAACATTATCAAATGAGATTTCTCATGCACATCGTGTCATGCACGCACGTCAATTTTACCGACTCCCCGCGTGGCCGACATTTAACATTTGATTAATTTGATCGTGTCACGTTTTCGTCGGTCTTCCTCTATTTCTAGATTCATTTACATCGTTTACATATTTTTTTCATTACCACAAGATTGATGGTTTTATATATCATTATTTTTTTCTTGTATGAAATTTTTGTGGCTTTAAATCACGCGTTTCGAACATCGCATATGCACGTGTCCTCTTGACTTATAATATCATTTAATCTTGACTTGCTCTGGAAGGATGGATGAGCTTCTAGGAGGTCTGCGCCCGTTTGGCATCCGACGGGAACGATGCACCATACAGAAACTCCTCCACACGATGGAGATTTATCTAAACGTCCGGAGATGGACCGAAGCGAAGTCATCCCGATGAGTCAACCCCGTCTCCAAAGACTGATTGATGCACGCTTTTAAAATAGATTTTCCGAATTTGTTTTTTTAGACCTAACAATCGACTGTCTTTTTAAGGTCCATTTACACTGCACAGTCATCAGCCGATACCGACACGTCACGCGTTTGCGTTGAGCAAATAATCGTTTTGTTTGTTATGGTGGTGTCTTGTAACTTTTAATTTATGCCGATTCCGTTCAAATTATATTTAAATACCCGAGATAATCTCTTTCTCCACGGCGAATTTAAATGGTTGTAAAAACGGTATTCTGTAAACAAGCATTGTATATAATAATAATAATAATAATATGCTAACTTTTAAAGCGCCGTTTTTGTGATGTAATCACCTCAAGGGCGCATTAAGACGTGTTTTAAATCTAAAAATCTAAATGTGACCGCTTAAAAAGCGATCGGTTTAAAAGTATAGTAGAACAAAGTATATATATGTATATATTAAACTGTTAAATTAAAGAACTTTGTTTTTTGTATCACAATTGTATTTTATTTTACGCGACAGCTGTTTCATCAACCTATTTTGACATCATCAGATGTTACAATAATATATCAAATGTCAAATTTTCGTGATTTTTTAAATCTTTATATGTATTTGTTCCTATGTTAATTTGAATAATTTCATAACAAAAAACAAAGTTCTTTAATTTAACAGTTTAAAGTGTTAAGGTATCATAGTGTTTCGGCCAAAACAATGGACTAAGAATTATATACTGTAGGAAACACATCGTGAAAAATGTTGATTATTTTTATTAAGCGACAATTTTATGTAGGTAGGTGCTTTCTTCGGCAACCCCCTGCGGTGATTTTATTATAGCGTTTGAGGTAACGAGTCAGTGAGATTCAAGGCTATTTTTATCGTGACGTGTCGGTATCGGCTGATAACTGTCCAGTGTAAATGGACCTTTAGAATGAAATCATTAATTTTGCTTAGCCAGTGAGTTTAAGAGTAATTTTTGAAATATTTTAACTAAAATATCAACGCTGACTGAGAACATTCTTGAAATAATTGTTAAATTCCACAAAACATTTAATTCCACTTCCTGATTCAATGAATTTCGCTTCGTAACATTCCTGGTAATATTAATAGTCAAAACACCTTATTCAAAATAGCAGATAAATTCAAATGGGAATACATTTACTTATTTATTTTTAATTTGACAAATAAATATATTTTGGAATTTTAAAATTAACGCTGTATGATTTCCATTTTTATTTATTAAATATCTTTATACAATTATAATAAATATATTAAAACACGACAATGTTTCGGAAATCATGAAAGAATTAGATGGCATAAACGCTGCACACTGGGGCCGAATTAAGAATTGTCGGAATAAATTATTTTTGTGGTCTTTTAAATATGAAATAAATAAAACAGTGTAAATAAATTGTTATAAAGTAATTTTAATGATAAAAACAGGATTTTTTAAAATTTTATTCACTATCTGAAGAATTTTCGGCTTCGTTTTCACTGGTCGTGGATAGCGTGGAAGCGTCGGACGTTATAATCTTAGGTGGAGCCATAATATCATATAAATTGTTCGATATCAACCTTAAAGGTACTAAAGACGATATAAAAATATTATTATCCTTAGAATTTGGATCGCTACTAAACTTCTGTTTGTATTCTGACTGTGCAGATCTGTCTAAGCCCCATTTGCATATTAAGGTCATATTTCTTACATTTTCAGATTTTTGAACTTCTAAAATTTCTTTATGGGCTTCCAAAAGACGAGTGGCAGTATGATCAAGTAAATTTTGCAATTTAATCTAAGCAAAAGTATCTGTGACTGCAATGCTTTCCTTTGGAGGGTAACATTCACTTTTCGCCTGTTGTATTTTTTTGTAAGATGGAAATAGGAATTTGTCATGTTCTCGAATTATATTGTATTGATGTTTGGTGAGTTTTGCTTCAATAAACATCGAAAGAGCTTCTTTTCTTGTAAGCTGCTTCCTTTTACAGATGTTAATTTTCTTGTATGCATTTCTGTATGAGGCAGCTCTTTTGGGCGAAGTTGTCGTAACTTTCTTCAAAACTTTGGATGCATCCACTTGACCAGCAGCTCGCAAACTCACCTGTGCTGCGAATAACAATTCCTCAGGAGAGTGCTTTGATCTCAAAGATTTAGTCTTTTGGAGTTTAGCTCTTTCACAAGATTCTTTAAAATTTGTTTGAGGGCGACCCACTTTTTTACTGAAAACAACAGAATAGTGAATGAAAACCTGAAAATTGAAGTATCTAGCCAGTCATTATTAAAAATCAAGAATCTGTTCTCTTTTCTGAGAGCCTTATGCCACCTCTTCTTAAAATCAGACACAAAAAATGAAATTGTTTTATAAAGGTTTGGTAATTGGTATTTTGGACATTTAGTACGTATTTCGACAAATTCCTTCAAGCATGATACTTGATCAGCCAATATAACGTGGCCAGATTGTCTCATTTGATCAAATAAGGTATGTCTACTTATAAAAATATTAGTTGTACCTGATCCTGCAACAAAAAATAATAATTAAAAATAACTAATAAATGCCTTACTTTTTACTATGTTTCCACATCCTGGACAAAAGTGACCTTTATGTGAAAAAGCGCAAATATGCGCAAAATGTTTTTTATGTTTCCTTAAGAACAATGAATAGGTAAACAAATAAGCCCAAAACTACAGACATGATATGAACTGATATCAACTAAAAGTTTACATATAAAATCAATAAACTAAAAAAAATCAAAAATATTCTCTAGTAATGTAAATACCCGTTTAAAATATTACAATTCAGATTATACCAACGATATTTTCAAAAAAAATATGTACCAACCTGTGGGTGATAACGCCATATTGAAAGAATAACAAAATTTGGAAGCACTATAAAGTATTTGCCACGAATACAAGGTGACTTTTCGTATTGAAATCGCAGACGGTACAAGCTTCGCCTATGACGGCCAAGTTTCGACTGGAACAGAGACAAAAGTTGACCTGCACCGCGACTTTAGAGTACTGAGCTGTATGCCAGGTATATTTAACTATCAATTCCAGGAATTATTTGTGACCTTATATTAATTCTCTAAAAAGGGTTTATTCGCAGAATTCATGGATCGGCCCCAGTGTGCGCTGGTGCGAAAATGAATGATATATCCATCCGCTGTTCGTTTTAATATGCAGACGACGTTGTTTTAATCGCTGACAGCATGGACGATCTACAAGTCCTAGTGTCAAGAATGTACGAAGTATGTAATAAGTATGACCTTGTGATGAACGTGTTAAAGTCTAATGTTATGGTATTTGAAAAGGAATAATGTATGACGGATTGTAACGTAACTCCGAACGGTGAGAAATTAGAATCGAACCCGGAACCTTCGGTATGGCAGTCAGAGCTCTTACCACTCTGCCACGAAGGTCGTCAAGTATATAACGCCACTATTTACAGCTTCGAAGACAAGGGCATCTCATAACCCATTTCTTTAAATTAATCAGGGGATATTTCGAGAACTCGGCCGTGCTAGTGGGTGTTGGTCTTTTTGTCTCTGATAGATTTCTCCGACAGCGACAGCACAGATTGTTTTACCTACCGGCCACGAGAACCAATCTGCCTCTGGTGACACCGGTGGGAAGAGCTATTAGTCTGCTGAACGCGGTCTCCTCGGAGATCGACGTCTTTCATATTAGTGAAAGTACGTTTAGAAGGCAAATACTCTTGATTTTAGAAAGTATCTTGTCTTCCTAATGTCGAACCATCTCTAATGCGTTCCTGGTATTATGTTGTATTTTTGTAATATTTTACCTGTACTCAATAGATGCCTTAAACATTTTGCGGTTTGTAATGTCTTTTGAGTTAATAAACTGATTTGATTTGATTGATTTGACTATTGGATATAATAAATAACAATGAATTTATTAATCATGTTTTTTGTTTCTTTTCTACGTGTTCTTATATCCTTTATTAAATGTTTTTAATGTACTTTTCGATTGACGGACACCGCGTTATGCCGGATTCGTTGCGGCGGCATTTCCCTTCGAGTCCTTGACTCTCGTCACCTTCCACACACGCCGTTGGATACAAGGCCAACGCCGAACCAACAATGGGGACTTAATGAAGCGCGAGTGGTTTATTACGCTTATAAAAAAAAACTTTCAGCAGCAGAGACGCCCGGCACTAAAACCAAAACGATTTCGCATTCTTGGCGAACGTTCCGAATTTGCGAGTTCGCAAGTTCGCATCCAGGTGTCCCGTCTTCGAATTCGATTTTTTTACTGCAGGATGCAAAGTTCTATCCCCGTCGCATCCACCCCCAGCGATAAAACTGTTTATATCTGCAACCCCGGCGCGGAGCGAAGTTGGTCCGCCGGATAAACCGGTGACCGAGTACAAAGTGGCGAGTTTGCACGATGGCACTTGGAAACTGAATAATAATCGCAAAAGCTCTTTGAGCAATGGGTCACGATCGAACTTTCTACAGTGTTTGTGGGAGGTATTACAGGCATAACGTATTTTCTTATTCGCACCATTCGGACACACTAAATACATTTAATTTTCAATTCAAATAATTCAATAAAATAATGTTTTTTAACTGCTTTCACTTTTGTCTTTATTTCGACAGCGACTTGTTTCGCCAGATAAGCTTGCATCGACAAACTGGTCAAAATAAATAATAACAAAAGTGGAAGTAGGTAGAAAACATGGGAATGACGTGTTCCACGTTGTTAATTATTATTATTATTATTATTCTGATGACTTGTATTTTAAGTGCGCCGTTTTGTAATATCAATTACTCCAAGGGCGCACTAGGAAATGACTGACCGAACAGTGCAGTCTTTAGAAGTTTCTCAAATTTAACGTCACAATCCTCATACTTAATATTAACATGGAGGCTATTCGACGCCAACGGACCCGCAACGCTGAAAGCACGATCATAGAAACGTGCTTTATTGGCTCTGACTGGAATTGTTATGTTGTTTGCACTTGTTTCTACTGATCGGAGTGAACGTTGCCAGAGAAATCGACGCGTGTGCATGACACGATGTATGAATGTTGAGGAATCGAGAGATATATGTCAGGAAAGAAAAGTGTGGCAGTCCATTCTTTCTGCCTACCCCTTCGTGATGGTTATTTAGTTTGTTAGTTACTATAAAAAACATCCTTTACAATAAAACTTTTAGAAAATGAATGTTTTCATTCGTATCCATGATTCTAACATTGTTTTAGATATTTATTGATGAAATCAGAACTCTGTTGTCAGATGGCCGCCATATTACATTTACATGACATAATTGTTTATCAACATTCATTCATTGTGTCATGCACGCACGACGATTACTTTTAGCTCCTCGGGTGGCCGATATTCAATATTTGATTGATTTTATTTTTATGTTTTCCTTTGTCTTCCTTTGTTTCTTGTTCTGTTAACTACATTAACGAGTGTTTAATATTTTTCTTTTTTCGTTTCAGGTAAGAAAATAATCATTTCTCTTTCGGACGACTTTCCCTTCAGTAAGGTAACATATTAATGTTATAACTATTGTTTTTATTTGATTAAATATGTTTTGTATTATGAGTTGTTAATTTTTTTGGAAAAGATACAAGATAGTTCAAATGTGCGCAATTTTTATGATTGTGTTTCATTATTGAAATTAATCAAGTATTAATAGGCGGCCACATTCATATTACGATGTATGAATGTGGAGGAAGCAAGAGAGGTATGGCGGTCCATCCTCTCTGCTTACCCCTCCGGGAGACGGCGTGATGGTTAGTTAGTTAGCCTTAGACGGGTGAAACATGTCATTCACATAAAATATAATAAAACTTCTAGAAAACAGACGTTTTCATTCGTGTTTATTTATTTATTAAGGGTAACATACAGCGATATCAATAACATATATTAGAAGAAAGTATTATTATTTTTATTAGTATTTATTATGTACTTATGGAATAATGTATTTCGCATTACAAAGGCATCATCAAATTATTATTATAATTTTGTGGAAACGCTCTTTACATCATGACAGCATGAGCCAAATCGATGTAAAGGGTATTATAGCTATCATAGTGATTGTCGTGACATTAGATAGGTAGCTAATCTATCTACATTTTATTGTCACGTAATTTCTACACCAGACCAAAGACAGTGTGACAATCACATTGCCCTCGGCGGGAATGGAACCCGAAACTTTCGGAGTGGCAGTTAATGCACTTACCACTCGGCCACGACTTTATTGTTTACTTGTTAACAACATCAACAAACCATCACGCCGTTTCACCGCAGGGGAAGGCAGAGAGAATGGACCGCCACACTACTCTATCCTGACACACTTCTTTAACTTCCTCCCCATTCATACAAAGAGTCATAAACGCACGTTGATTCTTCCGGCTTCTGACATGACCAACCTATAATATGTGATTAATTTGGTCATGCCATGTTTTCCTCGGTCTACCTCGACTCCTTACTCCATTTACATCGTTAACGTATACTTTTTTTTAACCATTATTTCTTCACCCATGCCCTCCATATGTCCAAACAACGCAGCGATCCTTTCATAATTTTGTTCATAATACCTTCTTTCGCCCGACATTCCTTCCTAATATCAGCATTTGAGATTCTATCGTACATCGTTCTACCACATATACATCTCAGGGACCTCATCTCTACCGCATTTATTCTTCTCTCATCTTTCTTCTGCCAGTTCCATGCTTCGCTTCCATACATAAGGGTTGGGACCAGAACTCCATTGTGAACGGCCATTTTCGCTTTCATTGATACATTCTTGTTTCCAGTAACTATTTTTAAAGATTCATTCTCTTTATTACCCGCACCAACCCTTCTTTCAACATCACTGTCCAATCGGCCATCCGCTGTGAACATGGGGGACAGGAAACCAAAAGGACATCTCCAGACTCCAAAGACAACAAAATAAAATAATAAAACTAGCATATAACATTGACTACCATACCCCAACCATACAAGTTTACAGACAAACTAAACAAATGGACATATCAGACCTGACCAAATATGAGACCTTAAAAATTGTACACAGAGTGACCATGGAAAAGCCAACAGACAGCACCTACAAATTAACTAAAAATTCAGACATACACAGACATTGGACCAGGAATTGTGACAGATATCACTTACCGATTGCACGAACTAAGACAGGACAATCAAGGATATTGAACAATGGACTGAAACTTTACAATGAACTACCTAAAGACAAAGAATCTCACTACAACTCAATATAAGAAGTGTCTGAAGCAGTACATAATTAGTGGTAGGATCTAGAAATGTAACCATATAACCCAATTGGGTTTTTAAAAAAAAAAATTAAATAAAAAAAAAATAAAAAAAATAACATGACCAACCTTTAAAATTAGATTAATTTGGTCATGCCAGGTTTTCCTCGGTCTGCCTCGTTACTGCTTGTTAACATTAAACTTTTTCTTGGTACAACAAAGAGCGGTGTTAATTTTCCCTTCTCGTTGTCTTTTGTCAAGTTACAGTTTACGTATGAATATTTATTAAGACTCTCACACTTGCAAAATGTGGTTTACATCATTCATGAGATGCTTTACATTTGAAAAGAAGATGTCCCCATGCAAATGTATTCATACTCGTAAGTAGCTTTCTTAAAAATCAAACAGGCGCTTAAGAAAGTTTGTTGTCTGCCTCGCTTATTTGTAAATATTACGATGGTTTATGTATTTCGAACCTGTCAACAAAAGGTAATATAAATACCGAAACACTTGTTTTCATAAGCGAAAAAGGTAAATACTGAATACTACACATTGTGCAAAAATAGAGCTATATGAACATCCTAGAAAACAACAATGACAAACCATTGTTTCGTTTCTCCGAAAGGATAGGCAGACAGAATTGGCAATAAGTTGCCGTGACAAAAATAATGTTAACTAAAACTAACCATCACGCCATTTCCCCGGAGGGGTAGGCAGAGAGGATGGATCGCCACAAAGGCCTGTCCTGACATACTTCTCTCGTTTCCTCTACATTCATACATCGTACCATGCACGCACGTCGATTATTCCGACTTAGAATGTGGCCGCCTTTTAGTAATTGATTAATTTGGTCATACCATGTTTTCCTCGGTCGTCCTCGGCTTCTTTTCCCATTCACGCTGCTTGTGTACAACTTTTTAACCATTCTACTCTCATCCATTCGTTCCAAATGTCCAAACCATCTAGGGAACCTTTTTTAATTTTATTCATGATGCAGTCATCTGCCTTACATTTCTTTCTTTTTTCATCGTTCGGTATTCTATCATACATCGTTTCCCCGCACATTCTTCTTAGTGATCTCATTTCTACGGCGTTTATCCGGCTTTCATCCTTATTTTGCCAGCTCCAAGCTTCACTTCCATACATGAGGGTTGGCACTAGAACTCCATTGTGTACTGCCATCTTTGCTTCTGTGTATATATTTCTATTTGCAGTAATGACATTGAGTGCGCCATGTATTTTATTCCCACCACCAACCCTTTTTTCGATGTCTTATCAATTATATGTCGTATTTATAAAATCTGTTTTCTTTAAAATAATACAGTATATGATTAATAATAAATTTAAATACATCGTTAATTTTGTAATACAATACGATATTATTTTTACTACCGCTTATTACGTCTGGACGTAAATGAAATTTAAATATCTTAAAGAGCTTAATGGCAAAGTTAGCCCATGGGGTTTCGGTGTCGTTAAAACCCACGATGGCCCAATGGGATTGGACAATTTGTCTTCATTTTGTCGGGAATGCGCCGGCGTTCAATTAATTTCGATATTATATGCGTCACTTGAGTGGTGTTAGGGCATTTTATCGATACTTTTATGGGGATACATTTTATTACCGCTCTGAGTGACTACAAGACCTTTATTGATTTTATCACGTGTTTGTTCAGTTGGCGTTATCTTTAACTCTATCGGTCAGGATGCGTTTGATAAGATTTGAATCAATTCCATTCATGTGGTGAAAGGCATTATTCTCTTTCTTATTTTAATAAAAAAAATACACTCATGCATTTTTATACGAAAATATATTTTTATTAGAACGTTATAAATTTCCTGTTTTCCCAATTAATTTATTGTCTTCTCCTTTCTATTATAGGTACATATCGTAATATTAACGCATGTTTTAATATGTGTCCATCAATTTATTAATCGCTATAGCTTTGTTACTAAGCATGTTATTTTTGTAATAATAATAATAATTAGACTAATTTTTACAGCGCCGTTTTCGTGAATAGCTCACCTCATAGGCGCTTTGACAATGTTTTTAGTCATGAGAGCTGTATGTGACACCAGCAATCAGATAACCGTTGTTTATATTTTATGCGATATTTTGAAAAGGTGAGTTTTTAGGTGAGATTTAAAATCTGTCGGATTGATTTTCAATGCATCTTAGGCGTGCAGGAAGCATATTCCAGGCGGACGGACCTGCCACTGCGAAAGTCCGATCTCCGAAATTTGTCCGGGGGTTGCGCTTTAGCTTAACTAATCTGCCTATTGCCGAGGAGTTTGCTGATCGAAGCGTAGATTGCCGCAAGTTAGAGCTATCGGTAACACAAAGTTCAGATATATAATAGGCTGGTGCCATTCCGTGAAGCGCTTTAAAACCGTCCAGCATAGTTTATACTGGATTCTTTCAGGACACTTGAGTCAGTGAAGCTCTTGAAGATGTTGTGAAAAGCCCTGGTGGCTCTAGATTTGACGATCTGTGTCACGGAGATCAAGTTCCTGGGATGACGAGGTCCAGCTGCATTATTTTGTTCATAACACCATCATTCGCACCGCATTCACGTCTCATATTTTTATTCGACATTCTATCTATTATACACAGAGTATGATAATGTCATGAATTTATAACTAACTAACTAACCATTACGTTGTCTCCCCGAAGGGGTAGGCAGAGATAATGGACTGTCACACTTTTCTTTCCTGTCACATTTTCGGTTCCTTAACATTCATACATCGTTTAATGCACGCGCGTCGATTTCTCTGACTCCTCACATGGCCGACATTCAATATTTGATTAACTTCATCGTGCCACGTTTTCCTCGGTCCAGGGGGCATGGGTTCAAGCCTGGACATGACCAGATTCCTTCTTCATATTAATGAGCTATTTTCTGCTCACGTTGAAGATTGTAAAATAAATTCTAATATCATTGATATAAATCCTTGATGTAAGTCTTATAAAAAATAAAAAAAAACATGCATATTTTTTTCCATTCATTCTTTCCATGTGTCCAAACTATCTTAATGATCCTCTCATTAGTTTGTTACTTAAATTCTAAAAATTCAAATATGTTTGGTTTGGTTCAAATAGTGCTCCCGTAAATTTGAAAATATTTCGTGTATAAGTGAATTGTTTTGGTCAATTTGATTGTTGCCGCACTTTGTGATAGTTATTTGTTACACAAAATACATTTTCACCGTTTTTTATGTTAGAATTATATAAGTTTTTTCGTTTATAAAAATAATTTTGACAGGTGTAAAAATACATTATTCATTTGTTCCAATGACAATTTGAATAAATTCTTCAATACTATTTTAAAGTTTTGCTGGTGTTAAATTCTTTTAAGTGCCTAATTACAGTTCATTAAAAAACAGTGGATAACGTGGAATAAAAAATTCAATATACACAAATGTCCGGATCGTCCAGCTGACGACAAGTGCACCATCTAAAATAACATTATGTGCTAAATTATTTTTATTTATTATTTTATTTTATATGATTGTATTTTATATAATTTGTTTTAGATTTATTTTGTAGACGTTGAACGATCAAAGAGTGCGCGGGAGATGCCTATTGGTGGCGATGAGGTTCGCAACCCATCACACCGCGTCTCTCGCGGGGGCGAAAAGAGAAGGATGGAGTGCCGTATCGATTAAAGTGTAAAGTGTGGCAGTCCATTCTTTCTGCCTACCCTCTCGAGGAGACGGCCTGATGGTTAGTTAGTTAGTTCATTAGTTTGTTCATAGTACCATCATTCGCACCGCATTCACTTCTTATATTTTTCGTTTCTTATTCGACACTCTATCATACAAATAGTGTGGTAGTGTCGAATGAATCAATATGAAATTCATTTATATGAATTTTTTAATGCGGAATTTTACATCATTGTTCAAGAAACAATAAATAATGAAATGAAGTCATCAGTTCATCGAATTACGCCATTATCGGGTCTAGAAATCATACCAAATATTCCCGACTAATGAAACCGCAGCTATTTACTCCCGAACGCGAATTGCGGCAGCAAATTGAAACGTAAACCGCTACCGTTTAGGGTCATTATTTACTCAATACCGTGTCGCCAGCAATGTTCTACTCCTCAGGTGGCTAACATTTAATATATGATTGGTTTGATCATCGATCCACGTTTTCCCCGGTCTTACTCTATTTCTAGTTAACCTCTTTTACATATACGGCGACCTTCGTGGATTTTATCTGATTAAGTGGTTATTTTTCTTAATATCTTTAGAATGTTTTATATCTTCATCATCATGAGAACTATGTTATTATAATCTTTCAACCATGACTAGAAAAAATTATCAATATCAACCTTCGAGAGTGGTAAGAGCTCTGACTTCCATACCGAAGGTCCCGGGTTCGATTCCCGGTGATGGCAGTGTGATTGTCACACTGTCTTTGGTCTAGCGATAGATTGGCTACCTATAACATGTCATGAAAATTAATATAATTGCTAAAATAAATTATACTTAGGTAATTGAAAATAACTTTGTTTAACCCACTAATTATTCAAAAATATTTTTAAAAAACACGGCATGTTTCGGAAGCTACCTCCATCATCGGGTGTAAAAATATTATAAAAATAAAAAATAGGATTAAACTTCTTCTTCCTTGTTGTTGACCTATGTGATCTGTTCTTTAGAGGGTTGCTTCTCCTGTGATGTATTCTCGTTAACATGAGATGGAGGTATCCTCCGAACATGTCGTGTTTTTTTTTTTATATTTTGTGGATTAAACAAATTGGACAGTGGATTGAACAAAACAGAATGTGTGAATGTAAAGAATGGTTAAGAATATATAACATACAAGTAGTGTGAATAGAAAAATAAGTCGAGTAAGGCTAAGGAAGACATGGCATGACCAAATTAATCAATTACTGAAAGGCGGCCATTTTTTTTTTTTTTTTTTTTTTTTTATTTAATTTATTTTTTTAAAAACCCAATTGGGTTATATGGTTACATTTCTAGATCCTACCACTAATTATGTACTGCTTCAGACACTTCTTATATTGAGTTGTAGTGAGATTCCTTATGTCTTTAGGTAGTTCATTGTAAAGTTTCAGTCCATTGTTCAATATCCTTGATTGTCCTGTCTTAGTTCGTGCAATCGGTAAGTGATATCTGTCACAATTCCTGGTCCAGTGTCCGTGTATGTCTGAATTTTTAGTTAATTTGTAGGTGCTGTCTGTTGGCTTTTCCATGGTCACTCTGTGTACAATTTTTAAGGTCTCATATTTGGTCAGGTCTGATATGTCCATTTGTTTAGTTTGTCTGTAAACTTGTATGGTTGGGGTATGGTAGTCAATGTTATATGCTAGTTTTATTATTTTATTTTGTTGTCTTTGGAGTCTGGAGATGTCCTTTTGGTTTCCTGTCCCCCAGAAGGGAATCATATATGTCAGTCGGCTTTTTACATACGCTTCGTACATCATAACTTTTCCCTTCTTGGTATGTAATTCTGTATTTTGTAGAAGAGGGAGTGTAGCGATGCTAACTTGTCTGTTAGGTTGTCTATGTGTTTTGTCCATTTTAGTTGTCTGTCCATTGTTAGTCCTAGGTACTTTACATAGTCGAGTTCGGTTATTGCGTCATTTTTTATTTTTATACACATGTTATGGTTTTTCTTGCTTGTTTCAAAGTGTATAATGTTACACTTTTTTACATTTAAGGTCAGGTAGTTGTTGGTTGTCCAGTTGGTTAGTGTCTCTATGTCTATGTTCATTTGTTTGCAGGTCTCATTGTCGTTGTCGTTTTTGTAAAATATAGCAAGGTCGTCTGCGTACATAATTATTTTCCCTGTCATTTTGTATATTGTTATGTCGTTAATGTAAAGTATGTAAAGTAGTGGTCCCAGGATGGACCCTTGTGGCACACCAAATTCTGTCATTGTTTCGTTGCTGGTCATTCCTGACACAACTGTGTATTGTTTTCTTTGGGTGAGGTAGCATTTGAACGTGTTGTACGCCTTGCCCCTCACCCCTGCGGATGTCAGTTTGTCAAGTAGTGTGTCCAAATGTACGGTATCAAAAGCTTTTTTGAAGTCCAGTATTAGTCCTGTTATGCATTCGCCCGCATCCAGTGCTGACTGAATGTAGTTACATATGTTGGTGATAGCTGTTGCTGTTCCCTTCTGTTCTTGGAATCCATATTGCTCTTCAGCTATGTAGTTGAATGCTTTGAGGTGCTGGTACAGTCTTTTGTGTAGTATTCTTTCAGTTAACTTTGCAAATACTGTCAGATTTGCGATCGGTCGGTAGTTTGATGGTTGGTTTTTTTCCCCGTCTTTGTACACAGGTGTGATTCTTGCAGTTTTCAGCTCTTCTGGGAAAGTTCCCTCTTTCATATTTTTGTTAATAATTTTTGTTATCGTGGGCAATATAAGTTCAGATATGGATTTGACTGTTGCTATCTTTATTCCGTCGTATCCTGGAGCTGTGTTATTTTTCATCTGGTTTATTATTTGTCTGATTTCTTCTTCTGTCGTAGGTCTCAGGAAAAGCTCCCCGTCCACTTCGGGTGGTCTGAACCGTGCTGGTTCGGAGATTACAATTTCGCTAGCCAGTTTTGCTCCGATTCTTGTATAGTAATGATTTATAATTTCGGCTATTTCAGCTGCGTCCGTTGTCTCGGATCCGTCATCCTTTTTAAGTTTAGATACATTGGGCTTTGGTGTACAGTTCTCTGACGTTATGTTTTTGATCTCCTTCCATATTTTGTGACTGTTTCCATTTGCTTCATTTATACGCGATGCGTAGTGGTCCTTCTTTGCTTTCTTAATACTTTTTCTTATGTTAGCTTGTATGAGTTTAAATTCCTCTACGAGATTATGCTGGTTGCTCATTTTTTTGTAAATGTAATTTCTTTTCTCTATTTTGTTATAGATATCCTTCGTCATCCAGCCCTCTTTAAGCGATGTAGTATATTTTCTGTTCCTGCTCGTAGTGTGTTTCTTCAGTTCCTCCCTTATTATGTCTTGAAGCGCTTTGAAGGTTCCTGGTTCTTCTTTCTGTATTCTTTCTCCTAGGCTTTCTTTTAGTTTGTTGTAGTTAATTTTCTTTGCGGTGTATTGTTGATGTTTTATTCTCTGTCTGGGTATGGTTTTTAGTTCAATATTTATTCCTCTGTGGTCGCTCAGTGGTGTGTCGAATAGTTCAAGTATCGTTGAATCAGCTATTTCCTGGTTTGCCATTACATGGTCAATTATGGTATTTTTTCCTCTGTCATTTTTCCGTGTATAATCATTTTCTTTTATTGAGTTGATAAATCCAAGATCATTTCCTTTGATTGTATTGATATAGTCCTTTGTGAGTTTATCACTGGAAAGCAGGTTGATGTTAAGGTCCCCTATTATGATCTCACATTTTGCACTCCTCTGTTCACCCGTTAACATTCTGTCTAAATATTCTATGTATTCCTTTTTATTGCTGGTTCCTGGTTGTCTGTAGATTGCATTTATTGTAAGATCTATTTCATTTATATGTACTTTCAGAAGGTTGTTGTTGCTTAGGAATGTTTCTTCTTTTATAGTTTTGAAGTCTATTTGTGTTCTGATGTAAATAGCTACCCCTCCACCTCTGCCATTCCTACAGGAGTGCACTCCTGTGTAGTTGTTTAGATTATACAGTTTACTTTCACTATCACTGAGCCAGGTTTCAGTCAAGACGACTACATGTGGTTGGTACTCTAGATTTGTGATATATATGTTTAGTTCGTCAATTTTTGATTTTAACCCTCTTATATTCATGTACATTATTTTTAGGTTTTCCATTTTCTTCACAAAAAAGACAGTTTGTTTTTTTCTTGTTCTACTTTTTTCAGGTAAACCGGGCAATCAAAACTCCAAGCTGCATGATTAGAATCGAGTTTGGTTTTGATAATTTTTGTTGTTTCTTCACAATTTATGCATTTATGTTCATGTGTTTCGGCTTTACAGTCTTTGGCCTTGTGGTCGCCCATACATTTTGGACAGGTCGGTTTGTCTTTTTTGCACTCATTTGCCTTGTGGTTGAATCTGTAGCAGTTGTAGCATCTTTTTATGTCTATGGCATCATACACTCTACATCTTTCCCATCCTATGTTTATTTTTTTGTTGTTCAACATTTTTTTATGTGTTTCGGAGTCCAGATCTAGGTAAATTGTACTACTTTTGCTGACAGGGTTCTTGTGGACATTAACAACTTTCATTATTCTTGCGTCATTATCTTCTAGGAAATCATTTTGGTATTTTATCTTTTCAATAATTTCATCTTCGGTGAAATCGTCTGTTACGTTAACTATTTTAATCCTTGGCAGACGTTCTTTTGGGATTCGGGTGTTGTATTTTTCTCCGATCTGTGTTTGAATTGCTTCAGTCGCTTTTTGTCTCTCTTTGCTTTTGCATTTTATTATTACTTTCCCTTTAGTCGCGCTTTGTATACCTATGATGCCAGAATTTATTGGATTGATATTGAGCTTTATTTCTTCCAGTGTTTTTTTAGTTGTCTGTGGTTCTTTCGGCTCTACTACAATCACTTCTTGGCCCTTATGCGCTTCTTCGGCAGTCTGATATTGTGTGAGGGATTTTAAAATGCGGTTTTCAGCCCTCACTTCTGCCATTTGTATTGTCATTACGTGCGTTTGGTTTAGAATTTCATTGCATTTGGGTAGTAGTTTGTTTATTTGCTCCTTAGTGAGCTTTGTTGTGGCATCCAAGATGCAATCTTGCAGTTCCTTTATTGCTATATTTGCTTTTAAGTTATATATTTCTACGTCCATTGTTTTTAATTTTTTTAATTTTTTTTTTTTTTTTTTGTTATTTTTTTTTCAAAACAGATATTGTCTGTGGCCGCCTTGAGTCTATATCACCAGTTTGTTGTCTTTGGTTTGGTTGACGTTTTATATGAGTGATATCTATGTACTCAGACAAAAGTTTGTGTAGGTAGATTATTTTTAGATTATTTTTATATTGGTTTAAATATTTAATTTGTTGATACTTAGCTCCACCAACACTCACGGGTCCGTATTCACTCTCAAACTAACACGCACTAGGTAATCTGCACTTGTAGACAGCCCAGGACACTAGTTTCTTTTATTTTACGCGGAGCGATTTTGACACTTGAGTTATGTTGCACTTCGGTTATCGTTTAGTTATCGTTTAGTTGAAGTAGGAACATAAACGAGCGTGCTGTCACGATGTGTGAGAGTTTTGTCAGTATAGAACAATTTGGCGATCCATCGTCTCTGTCTACCCCTCCGGATAAACGGCGTGATGGTTAGTTAGTTAGTTCAGAATCATCCTGTACAAAAGCGTAGACTCTGTATCTTAAATGTAATAAATTATACTTAAGTTCAGTCATCTTACCTTTCTCTTATTTAATTTTAAATTGATACAGTAATCTCATAAGCCACGCGATCTTTGATACTCGTGGAGACTGTTAAATCTCAATTATTCCCGAGATACTCCAAGGTGATCCCTGTAAAACGAAATTGTCGATGAATTTTTTTCTCATAAGCTTTTTCTCTTATTGGAGTTTTCTGATGGGCGTACGGTTCCTTTGCGTTTTTTTTTCTTCTAATTTGAACTTATTACACTGAGGTGGAATTTATCGATGGCTTAAAAATACTTTAGTTTTTTTATTGCTTTGTGTCATACGACTGTTGGAATCATTGAATTGCCACAAACCTAAAAAGGTTATAAAAATTAAACTGAATTTTAAAACCGTTTTATATAATGAAAATGCATAAAAATTAGAGAAGTATTCTGCTGGCGTTTTCTAGCAAATGTAGCCTTTCACATTGCATTAATAAAGATTTTCTGCTTAATGCTTACACCTATTCTCAATAGATGGCGCTAGTGTAGATTGAACTAAAAAAAGTGTGGTCCAACATAGTAGCATATATACAACTTCCAAAAATTTGGCGTGATGTTCGTAAGAAGGACGGAATGGGGAATGTTTTTAACATAAAGCGATCGCTTAACCCAACCAATGACAGGTCATAAGTCCTGTCAACGCCTCGACCACCATATTCTGTTTCCAAAAACCAATTTACATCTTCGTCTCCTTTATATCAATCTCACCATAAGTGGTAACCCTTGTGCTCGACTTCTACAATAATCCCCTATTCAATAAGATCGACCAACTTCAGAAGGTTCATTTTTCTTGCAGAGATAGTGTATAGATGTCGCTAGCCACACAAAAAAAAATTCTGGAATCATTTTTAATGCAAAGTGGCCTTACGGTATTGATGGTGCGCCTACGTAGCAACCATCAGTGGCCTTACGGTATTGAAGTATTTAATGCTCATGACATGTGATAGGTTACCTTTTTTTCACACCAAAGACTTACAATCACAATGCCATCGCCGGGAATCGAACCCGGGACGTTCAGTGCGACAGTCAAAGCTCTTGCCGTCTTGTCACAGGGGTCATCTTGTTTTTCCAGTATGCTTTCTATTATAGTATGTAATTCCCACACTCGCATTGTATTGCAAAACTTTTCGTTCAAAAATATCTACGTCGCCAGAATTCTCTCTTATACTAGATTTCCGTCATATCATTTACGTTACCCCAGTCTCCCCTTTGTGCCCAAGCTCGTGCCTAACAATTTAAAACTCATCCGAAGACGATATGTACGTAAAAATGGGCCCAGAGTTTAGACTTTGACGGAAAATCGGGACGCTTTCTTACGTCTTCTACATTTGTTCCTCCATTTCGTTTGCGGCGGAGCAAGGGAAAAGTTTTGCCGCATGAAAAGAATAGGAAAAATAAGTATCCTCTTCATTCGTCGTCTCGGCTAGGGGTGGGCAGTATAACACTTAACCGTTGTTTTGATAATAACAGTTATAACGAAATAACTGTTTCTTTTATTTTTAATAACGATTATTAAAAACCGTATAAATAACTATCCAAAACAACTAAAATGGCAGTGCACAATGGTGTTCTCATACCGATCCATAATACATAAGTGTTAAAGCCAAGCATGGAAATTACAAAAGAAGGATGAAAGTAGAATAACAGCAGTAAAAACAAGATATCTTAGACGAACGAGTGAAAATCTGTGTCGAATGAAAATATAAAATGTGATTGCGATGCGAATGAAAGTGTTATGTACAGTATAAAGCAAGGATAATTATAACGGTTTGTAAAAAAAAAAGTATATGTTAACGATGTATATGGAACTAGAAATAGACGAAGACCGAGAAAAACGTGGCACCGTTAAGAACATCAAATATTGAATTTCAGCCACATGAGGAGTCAGAGAAATCGACGTGCGTGCATGACACTATGTATGAATGTTGAGGAATCGTGAGAAGTATGTCAGGAAAGAAAAGAGTGGCAGTTCATTCTCTCTGCCTACCCCCTCAGATAGACGGCGTGATGGTTAATTATAATAGTTAGCTATTTTTAAAAACCGTTTATTCTGTCTTACCATGTACATAGTTAGCGTATACTTTTTTAATGCGAATGAAAACGTCAGTTTTTTAGAAGTTTTATTATATTTTATGGGAATGATGTGTTTCGCCCTTTTAAAGCATTATCAAATATATACTTTTTTAACCATTCTTTCCATATGTCCATGGAAAGAATGGTAAAAAAAGTGTATATGAACCATCTTAACCGCCCTACCTTTGAGTTATTTTCCGAGAAACGTGCAAAAAAGGAGGTTTATTATTAATGAAATTTAATTATATATTAATTTAATTTTTTTAATTTACGAAATGTTAAATACTCGGCCGCACACTTCGCCTGCCCCTTGTAAAACTATCATATTTAAGAAGATTTGTACTAAGTGTTGTTGGCACACGCGCATATCCCTAACAGTTTTATGTACATTACTTTTTCTCAAGCGCGTACGTGATATGGGATAGCGCAGAATGGTCACATGGAACGTATCACGTACGTTCAAATACGTAGGTTGGTTAATCATGAGAGCTGCATCTTACACCAGCTATTATAATGTTTATGCGTGTGATGGTTATTTATTTATTTTTATTATGCGGCGTGATGGTTATTTATTTATTTTTATTTTTTTTAGAAGAAGATTTTTTATAACGTTATTTCCATCCCATCTCTAGTCTCTTCATCTTTTCGTACATTAGAATGTATCACCGGCCGTTTGACTAAACGGAGCGCGATGATACGCCATCCTATAATAATCTCCACATTCTGTCCGAGTTTAGGACTTTGGATTAGTTTTCTGACTATTCAACATCGGGAGAGCGTTGTCAGCTGTGTGTATGTGTATACCGAAAGTTTCTCCGCTCCGAGGATTGTATGGCAAGCGTTTATATGTTACAAACAAAAATATGCTAGAAATAATCTCGGTTTCACATTTCACATATAAGGTGTTTATATTCTTTTATATGAGTCGTATGAACAATGTTAATTTTTTTTTAAATATTGTTTCTCAAAGAACTTTATTTAACTTCTTCGATGACCCTACAGCGAGCCTTAGTGAATATCAGATGAACTAACTAGCCATCACGCTATTTCTCCAGAGGGATAGGCAGAGAGGATGGATCACCACAATGCTCTGTCCTGGCATACCTCTCGGGCTTCCTCTACATTCGTACATCGTACCATGCACGCACGTCGATTATTCCGACTTCGAATGTGGCCGTCTTTTAGTAATTGATTATTTTGCACATGCCATGTTTTCACTTCCATACATGGGGGTTGGCACTAGAACTCCATTGTGTACTGCCATATTTGCTTCTGTGGATATATTTCTATTTGCAGTAATGACTTGAATATCAGATGCAGCGTTCATTTTTAGCTTTAAAACAAGTCTTAACGCGCTCTTGAGGTGATTATATCACAAAAATGGCGCTTTAAATGTTAGCATATTATTATTATTAGCCTACATTTCTCTTCGCCTCCAACTCTTCCTGTCCTACGCTTCGACCCTCCAATCCGATACTCGTAACAATTTCCCCCATCTCTCCGTCTTTTTAGGCTTTATTTTTTTATCTGTCTTCTACTGTCCCCCTGAAAGTCTCAAACGCCCGCGAGGGGGCGTTATCGGCCACTTTGAGAACCTAGGTTCTCATGTCTGCATTGCCGACACGATCTTGGAATCTGCAACATTAGCGTGAATGGTGAAAATTTGGAGCAAGTAGATGAGTTTGTGTATTTAGGTTGTATGTTTACAAGAGATGGGTGAGTGGAGAGGGATATTGAAAGAAGGGTTGGGGCAGGCAACAAAGTGAATGGTGCACTTAAAGTTGTCATCGCAAGCAAAAACTTATCCAAAAAAGCTAGAATGGCAGTGCACAATGGTGTTCTTCTACCGACCCTTATGTATGAAAGCGAAGCATGGAACTGGCAAAGGAAGGATGAAAGTAGAATAAATGCAGTAGAAATGAGATCTCTTAGACGAATGTCTGGATACTCTGTGTATGATAGAGTGTCGAATGAAAATATAAGAAGTGAATGCGGTGCGAATGATGGTGTCATGAACAAAATAATGAAAGGATCATAAGATGGTTTGGACATATGGAAAGAATGAATGAAGAAAGAATGGTAAAAAAATTATATGTTAATGATGTAAATGGTACCAGAAATAGAGGAAGACCAAGGAAAACGTGGCACGATCAAATAAATCAAATATTGAATGTCGGCCATGTGACGAGTCAGAGAAATCGACGCGCGTGCATGACACGATGTATGAATGTTGAGGAATCGAGAGAAATATGTCAGGAAAGAAAAGTGTGGCAGTCCATTATTTCTGCCTACCCCTTCGGGGAGACGGCGTGATGGTTAGTTAGTTAGTTAGTTATCTAGGAGAGTTTTTCCTTAGGACCTTCATCTCAGATGTTCTTAGTATATCCTTGGTTCGCACAGTGTCGGCCCGCGTCTCTATTAAATAAGATTATTCTCAGGGCTCAAACTCATTACCCTTTCTACGTGAATAACCCTATATCTTTATCTTCTATATTCCACCCTTCACGAATTGCGCTCCCTCTTGCATAACTTACCCCCAGATGCGTTAATTAGAATGCACCCGGTTATACTTTGCGTGGTTCTGTGTTACTTTGTTTAACTTCGCAACCACTGTTTCTGTCATCTTTATTATTTCTCCACTTGAAACAAAAACTTGCCCCCTCCGAAGTTTCGGTCTTCCATATTTCATAGCCCATTGGATGTGACGCGGGAATGGTTACATCTCCCAGAAGTGATCTTCCGTAAAATAATAAAGGCGCAGCTACACGAGCTGGTTTACTGGCGACAGAAATATAGACTTTCATAAAGTCTATCTATCTATGTAAATAAAACTCAAAGTGTATTATTGTGAAGACCATTTACTCGGAAAATAGCCAGCAGATCGAGCTAAAAGTTTCAGAATTGATTAAATGGAACCTAGCGGTGGTTATAGGCATACTTTTGTTACGAATCGAGCTCTAATTAACTTAATAAATAAATGAATTAATTGATAATTTTCGTAGAACAGGCGAATATAGATCTTAGTAATCGAGCTCGAGTCCAATTTTTAGGGTTCATATTCGCTTGGCATGGCCAGACAGCGAATTAGCCGCTTCGTTAGAAAGGAAAAATATACGCACGTAATATTTTTAACCGATCTGTCAATTCGTCTTGAATCTATGGAAATTCTTAAAAGACGCCATCGTTCAAATTGATCGCAGTTCAAATTATTTGTATCTTTTCATTTTTCTTATTCATAATCTATATCTCCAAGATTAATATTTTTTCATTTATGTTTATTTTTCTCGACTTTTTATTTATTTTTAAACAGTTAATAATTATTGTCGTTCTCGTTGCGGAGAGTGCGGACGAATTAAAAGTCTTGGTGTCGAGAATGTTTGAGGTATGCAAGTCAAATGATTTAATGATGAATGTCGGAAAGTCAAAGGTGATGGTTTTTGAAAAGGAAGAGCAAATGACAGTTTGTAATATAAGTGTGTGTGTATCACAAATCCTCGCGATATGTGCACGAAAAGTCAGCCTATTCTCATAGATGATCCCGAGATTTCTCATCGTAGATACATAAAATGACAAACTTTAGGCATTAACACTGTGGAATTCCGCAATGACGAATTATTTATTGAATTTAAAACACTTTTTTCGCTTTTGAGTTTATTTTTTAATAATTCTTTTTTATCGATTTATCCCGCATTTTTTGTATTTTTTTTTTAAATAGCGATTTTCTGTCGTCGCTTTAGCACGTCCGTGTAGCACTAGCCTTAGTATTCGATCCTTACGAGCATAAATCTTAATTATTTTCGTCTTCCTCCCTCTGTGCTTGTTCCGTTGACGCACTAATAACACTGTAAATCCCGAGAAATGTGTCCCAATTAATTTTTATCTCGCTGTTTTTGATGGCTGCTATAACAATAACGAACGTGTTTTCTCTTTTGGTTGTCATTCAATCATCCCATGAAACTTTTTCCCGTCTCTCATCCGCCTTCTAAAATACGTTTCTTAATTTTTTATCCTCCTAAAAGCAAACTATTTTTCTGGAACAATATTTCAAACTTACTGAACACTAAGTAACACTGTGGAATTCCATAGTAATAACTAACTAACTAACTAACCATCACGCCGTCTCTCCGAAAGGGTAGGCAGAAAGAATGAACTGTCATACTTTTACTGATGCGGCACTCCATCCTTCTCTTTTCGCCCCGCGGGAGACGCGGTGTGATGGGTTGCGAACCTCATCGCCACCAATAGGCATCTCCCGCGCACACTTCGATCGTCCAACACCCACAAAACAAATCTAAAACAAATAATATAAAATACGATGATATAAAATAAAATAACAAAATAAAAATAATTTAACACAAAATGTTATTTTTAGATGGTGTACATATTGTCTATTCAATTTATGTTCCACGTATCCACCGTTTTTTTAATTTAGCACATAATGTAATAACACATAATGTAGTTTTCGATCTTGCACACGTTGACATGGACGATCCGGACTTTTGTGTTTGTGTCCATAGTAATATATTTAGAATATTGAAAATAACTTTAAATAGTCCATTGTTTTGGCCGAAACACTATGATAGTTTAACATTTTATAACTGTTAATGCAAAAACTTTGTTTTATATCACAATTGTATTTATTTTACGACAGCTGTTTCATCAACCAATGTTGACATCAATCTTGTAACACCTGATGATGTCAACATTGGTTGATGCAACAGCTCTCGTAAAATAAATACGATTGTGATATAAAATGATTTGACGAGATATGATTTCTGTGTCACAGATCGTCAGATCTATTAAAAGAAGAAGAAGAAGAAGTGATATAAAACAAAGTTTTTGCATTAACAGTTAGAAAATAACTGTTTAATACACAAAATATTTTAAAAAACTAGACATGTTTCGGAGGATACCTCCATCTTTAGGTGTAAAAATATAATAAAAACTAAAAAGGAAAAACGCATTAAAAATTCGACACAATAATTCAAATTAAAAATTAACCTGCTCTATTTATTATAAGTACTAATAATAATTTATTTATCAGTCAGATCTAATAAATAATATTAAATAATAATAATACATGATGAAAATATAAAAAAATATAAATAATTGTAATTTAGAAAAAACATAATTTTGAAAAGACATAATTTATATATAGACATGTTATCATTATGTATTACTTGTATTATTATTTAATATTATTTATTAGTTCTTACTGATAAAAAAAATAATCACGAGTACTTATAAGAAATAGCCCAGGTTAATTTTTAAATTTGAGTTTATGTATCGAATTTTAAATGCGTTTTTATATTAGTCTTTGTTTGTTTAGTTTTTATTATATTTTTACACCTGAAGATGAGTTATCCTCCGAAAAATGTCGTGTTTTTTTTATATTTTGTGGATTAAAATAAATTTTTAATATTGTATGAATGTGGAGGAAGCAAGAGAGTTATTTCATGATAGAGTAGTGTGGCGGTCCATTCTCTCTGCCTACCCCTGCGGTGAAGCGGCGTGATGGTTTGTTGTTGTTGTTGTCTAAATCTAATTTTGAAATGTGTAGTGATTGCACAGCAACGTCACGCGCGGATTTTTTACCATTTCTAGAGAAATATTTGTTTATAATATAAAATTTTCTGACTTCGGAGTTCCTATGTGGGTTACGTTAGATACGATTAATCGTAAAATTTACACTTAAATAAGGCACTTATGCAAAGGGCACTTTAGATTCAAATTACCGTTCGGGATGAGTGAGCATTTCCTTTAAACCGTATGGTAATAATGTCTCTCGGAATATTTTAAAATTTATAATGCTCCCGAACAGGGTTTCCCAAACATTTTCTGGATTGTAACACTTCGCTTATCCCACAATTTTTAACGGATCACATAGCTATTAAAATTTCATTAAAGGCGATCAAATTTTTAGGTAAAAAAAACCCACAAGGATAATAATTAAATAAAACGATGTTTTTTTTAACTACTTCCACTTTTAATTACTTGAATATTAAGACGTTAACACTGGAATTCCATTGTAATTACACTGGATTTTTTCAAAAGAAAACAATGTGTAATATTCCACTATACTATATTTATAGACTACACAACATGTTTTGGAGTTACTTACACCTGAAGATGGAAGTAACTGCAAAACATGTTGTGTAGTCTAAAAATATAGTATAGTGGAATATTATAGTGTTTTCTTTTTAGAAAAATCAGTGTAATTACTTCCACTTCTGACTTTATTTCGACAGCGACCGGTTTCGCCAGCCTCTCTTCCATACACAGTTTTTCCACACATTCGTCTAAGACAGGGGTCCCCAAAATACGGCCCGCGAGCCGAATTCGAACGCCAGTGTCAACAATCCGGCCCGCGACAGCTTATGGCCAGTGTCATCAATCAGCCCCGTGACAGCTAGTAGCTTATTGTTGTTATTGTGATAAGTACTCAGCGAATAGTATAGAATTTATTGATTATATCAGAAAAATTAAAACGGTTTTGGCCATGGAAATTACTGGAGTAATCAGCGTAGAATTATTATCAAATCAAATCAAATCAGTTTATTTTCTCAAAATATATTACAAATTTTTTTATAGTTTAAGACATCTATTGAGAACAGGTAAAATATAATAAATATATAATACCAGAAACACATGAGAGATGGTTCGACATTAGGAATACGAGATACTCTCCAAAGTCAAGAGTATCTGTCTTCTGAACTTACTTTCACGAATATGAAAGACATCGATCTCCGAAGCGATCATATTCAGCAGTTTGATTGCTCTCCCCACCGGTATCACTAGAGGCAGGTTGGTTATGCATGCTTATCCTTAATCCTTATCCTTAATCATATCATTTCATAGTACTCGTTTGTGAAAAGAGACATACCCCGTTTTGCAGTGCCCGCGTGGTTAAGGTACCTACTCCGCCGTCGAATCCCGGGTGCGCCACTTTACCCCTGTTATATTAAAACTTGAGACATGGCAATAAAATCGAACCTCACCCCCACCCCCCGAACCCCAATCTCCACTCACACGATCCGATACTGAAGATATCCAATGCTCCCCGAGGATAAGAAATTTGAAACTATAAAATAAAACTTATTACAGCACCCTCGTGCTTGTATTTTTAGAAGGTACAAATAATATTTATTTTCTGTATTATGAAGTTTGATTGAGTTATCTATTATTGCATTTAGCCCTCGGGGACGCTCAAATTCACCCCTGTTATTTAGGGTATATATAAATAAAAGTATTTGATGGAAAATAGTGGTTGCTGAAGGCTATTTATTGTACACCGATGTTGTCAGAGGGAGAGATTTCTCACAAAAGGGAATTTAATATTTACCATTTCATAAAATAAAAATACCTACCTTTTTTTTAAGATGAGATTTTCAAAATATATAATATATTTTTAAAAATCTTTTAAAAACGTATATCTAGTTCAATTCTTTTAACTAACTAATAATAATAATAATAATAATAATAATAATAATATGCTAACTTTTAAAGCGCCGTTTTTGTGATGTAATCACCTCAAGGGCGCATTAAGACGTGTTTTAAATCTAAAAATCTAAATGTGACTGCTATTATATGTTAACTAACTAACTAACCATCGCGCCGTCTTCCCGAAGGGGTAGGCATAAATAATGAAATGCCACACCTTTCTTTCCAGACATATTTCTCTCGCTTCCTCAACATTCATACATCGTGTCATGCACGCGCGTCGATTTCTCTGACTCCTCACATGGCCGACATTCAATATTTGATTTATTTGATCGTGCCACCTTTTCCTCGGTCTTCCTCTATTTCTGGTTCCATTTACATCATTAACATAATTTTTTACCATTCTTTCTTCATTTATTCTTTCCATATGTCCAAACCATCTTAATGATCCTTCCATTATTTTGTTCATGACACCATTATTCGCATCTTAAAAAAATGTATATTTAGTTAAATACTTTTTAAACTGTTAAATTAAGTAACTTTGTTTTTTGTATCACAATTGTATTTCATTTTACGCGACAGCTGTTTCATCAACCTATGTTGACATCGTTACAATAATATATACCTAATGATGTCAACATAGGTTGATGAAACAGCTGTCGCTAAAATACAATTGTGATACAAAAAACAAAGTTACTTAATTTGACAGTTTAAAATGTTAAGGTATCATAGTGTTTCGGCCAAAACAATGGACTATCTAGTTATATTCTACTAACGTTTGTGTCTTCCCCGGAGGACATACATCTCTAGGTTCCTCTACATTCATACATCGTAACATGCACACTCGTCGATTTTTTCGACTCTATTGAGGCCATCTTTCAGTATTTAATTAATTTGGTCATACCATGCTTGGTATTTCACAGCTAATCTTTCCACTCAAACTCCTTGTATACAATATTTTAACCATTCTTCTATCGTCCATTTGTTGCATTTGTCCATTCGATCCTTTTTAATTTTTCTTATGATGCAATCATCTACCTTACATTTCGATCTCATATCGTCGTTCTGTATTCGATCATACGAGTATATAGTTTTCCTGCACATTCTTTGTCCATTTTTGGCAGCCCCAAGCTTTACTTTCATACATAAAGTTTGGCACTAGAACTCCATTATGTACTGTCGTATTTGTTTTAGTGAAAATAATTTAAAACACTGTTATAATATCACTTTTTTTTAGTTTATTGTCAGTTTATTAACACCTTATGATGCCAACACCGGTTGGCGAAACAGCTGTCGCGACACTCTCAGTGAAAAAAAAGAAATTGTGATATTATAACAGTGTTTTAAATTTTAACAGTAATAATGTTAAAGTATCATAGTGTCTCGGCCAAAACAATGGAATAAATTTTTATTTGCAGTGGACTTGGATCTTCTGGCTTACAGAGGTTCAGCTCATGTGGCTATTCCTCTTACGTCTGATGGGAACATTGTTGGAAGGTGATTTGGTGTGTTGTTAGTTTATGCGGGGGCATGATTTGTGTGGCCCGGAGTGTTCCTCTGAAAGAGGATCAATTTTGGACGCTTGTGGCGGATGGAGGTGTTTGGGTCGTAATTTGAGAGGTGTTTTATTATGGGGTTAGGATGTGAAGGGAGTCCTTTGTAAAAACGTTCGGCAAGTTTCAGAATGAATTCATTTATCATCGGGATTCCGTGACTTTGATCTTTGTCCATTTTTACATCTCTTGTAAACATGTTTCATGCATTCGTCAAAAATCAATTTTTACTCCCTTCGGTTGATAGTTTGGGGGGTGTGGTGAGAGTTAAAAGCAGTGCAGGTTTCAGCGTTTATTGCAGGTCACAAGTAATCATACGTTAACAGTATTATGTACTCGTGATGGAACGTGCGCCTGGACGTCGATAGCAGCTGGGGCTGATGGTTCACTGGGCAGTAGCGTCGGTCGGCGGGAGCGAAGACTCGTCGGAAGTTACGTGGCGTAGCAGTGTAGACAGTTGCCTTGCTCGGTAGGAGGGTAGACTTGACGGCGTAGACTCGTGTCGGTTAGAAGTCGCAAGAAGGAATACTGTCCATGGTGGTCGGATGTACCGCTTTTATATGCTTTGCTTCCATTATCACACGATGCTCTGCTCTAGTAACCTAGTGACCAAACTGAATAAATCTGGGCCCTCGACTCATCAGTTTTGATAAGTAGGTCCTGAGTCAGGCGTTTTCGGTTATTCGTGTAAAATATTTCATCATGAAATATGCTGGTTCAGCGTCGAAGTTCACTTATGTGGATCACCTACAATAGTACTCTGCGTATAAGGGTTACCCAACTATTCATAATGTATTCCAAGTGCTTTCAATTGCGGCGCACCTCCGCCGTGATCGATTACGTATTAGCATATGATGATGAATGCCGAAAGTACCTCATCAAATCCCGTTTTGGCTTTCGGGCTGCCACTGGCCAACGGCGGGATAATCCACAGCGGACGGAAGAGAACTGCCATATTCAGAATTAGGCAAATTGACGCCGCTGAGTTCGTGCGAACTATTCCGAGGGTTATTCGGAAAGTTTCGCTATTGTGATTAGATTAATTAATCGAATTATGTGTTTCTAGATATTGTACGTCGCGTTTCAGTTGTTTGTTAACAGGACTCAGTATTTCAGATGTGAATTCTATAGTAGTAAACTAACTAACTAGCCATCACGCCGTCTCTCCGAAGGGGTAGGCAGAAAGAAGGGACTTTTCTTTCCTGACATATTTCTCTCGCTTCCTCACGTGGCCGACATTCAATATTTGAAGTATTTGATCGTGCCACGTTTTTCTCGATCTTCCGATTATATTTCTAGTTTCATTTACATCGTTAACACATAATTTTTTTACCATTCTTTCTTCATTCATTCTTTACAAGTGTCCAAACTATCTTAATGATCCATTCATTATTTTCTTCATAACACTGGGAAGAAGTTGTCGTAGTCGACCTTCTTGGCATGGTGGTTAGAGCTCTGACTTCCATACCGAAGGTCCCGGGTTCGATTCCTGGCGAAGGCAGGGTGTTTGTCACACTGTCGTTGGTCTGGTACAGAATTCACGTGACAGTAAAATGGCGATAGATTGAAAGAATTAATATAATAGCTAAAACAAATTGTATGCAGTAAATAGGTTCAAACGACCTGTTGTGTACAAGGAAAAAAAATAATGGTTAAAAAGATATATACAAGTAGCGTGAATGGAAAAAGAAGAGGAAGGCCAAGGAAGACATGGCATGACCAAATTAATCGATTACTGAAAGGCGGCCATTTTCGTCGTAGGAACAATCGACGAGCATGCATGTAACGATGTGTGAATGTAAAAGAGGCGCGAGAGTTATGTCAGGATAGAACAATGAGGCGATCCATCCTCTGCCAACCCCTCCGGAGAAACGCCGTGATGGTTAGTTAGTCGTTCATAACACCATCATTCGTACCGCATTCCCTTCTTATATTTTCATTCCACACTCTATCATACACAGAGTAGCTGCACATTTCTTCTAAGAGATCTCATTTCTACTGCATTTATTCTACTTTCATCCTTCTTTTGCCAGTTCCATATTTCGCTTCCATACATAAAGGGTCGGCTTCCATACAAAAGGGTAAATGTTTGTAATGTCTTTTGAGAAAATAAACTGATTTGATTTGATTTGATTTAATTTGATTTGGCATAAGAACACCACAGTGCACTGCCATTTTACCTTTTTTTGGATATGTTTTGTTTGTGATGACAACTTTAAGTGCACTATTCACTTTGTTGCCTGCCCCAAACCTCGCCCATCTAAGAAGAATAGTAAGATAATTAAAAAACAGGGCCGTCCATGCTTCGCTTCCGTACATAAGGGTTGGAACCAGAATCTATTGTGACTAACATTTTTATCTTATTTTTTCTGCATTCCTTTTTCTGGTTATCAAAGCAAATCAAATCAGTTTATTTTATCAAAAGACATTACAAACATTTTTTATAGTTTAAGACATCTATTGAGAACAGGTAAAACATAATAAATATATAATACCAGGAACGCATGAGAGATGGTTCGACATTAGGAATACAAGATACTCTCCAAAGTCAAGAGTATTTGTCTTCTGAACGTCTTCTTCTTCTTTTTGTCCTGTCACACCTCCGTGGTGCATAGGGCCTCAAGGAATCTTCTCCACCCGACTCTATCGCATGCCTGATGCTTAACATCATCCCAAGTGAGGCCTGCTGCCTTAACCTCGTCCTGCAGGGTTCTTCTCCAGGTGGCTTTAGGTCTGCATCGCTTTCTCTTTCCCCCCATAGGGGACCAGTCTAGTGCACCCTGAGCGATACGTACTTCATGAATATGAAAGACATCGATCTCCGAAGCGATCTTGTTCAGCAGTTTGATTGCTCTCCCCACCGGCATCACCAGAGGCAGGTTGGTTCTGCATGCTGGGAGATAAAACAGTCTGTGCTGATGATGTCGAAGATAAACTGCTGGTAATGATTTACCAGAGTTTAAGGAACATGTTTTTGATATTTCATTTCTCATCCAATTGTGGTATTATTTTTTTATATACTTTCAACGAAATGTGGATTTTAGTATTATTACTTAGAAATGTTTTGTTGATCATATTTCCTTACGGTAAATTGAATTTTCTTTTCAAAAACCCACATTCAATTCAACGAAAACGGCTTAGGTTTTTCCTTTGTAATATTTAGGGAAAATCTCAAAGGTAAACACGAAACGGGATTATTTTTTCGTGTTAAATATAATTTGTCTCTTTTTCGTGATTGTTTTTGATAACCGTTCAAATACACACTATTTTTTCTTACTTTTATAGAATCACTTTAAATACAGCAATCTATAGTTCCTTACACATATTTTTTTCATTATATTATCTTCAGATTATTCCAAATTCGTAAGAAATCTGTCTTATTGTTCTATTACACTTGACATCTTAGAGAATTTGTGATAGCAGAAATACATTATTTTATCTGTTTTCCAAGATGTGAATTACAATCTTTTCATTGTAATTAAAATTAATTCGAATAAACGAGATATTTTATCGCTTTTACCATATTTTGTAAAATCTGTTCCGTCCATCATTCTAAACAAATTTTAATATGAACACTTGTTAATTTTTCAAGTAACCGTATTTTTATGTTTAATCATTTTCGGGTTTAAGCTATTTTTCATGTTAAACTATTTTTCGTGTTAAACTATTCTCGTGTTTAACTATTTTCGTGTTGAACTATTTTCGTGTTTTACGTGTTAAGTTGTTTATCATTTTCAGCTTTTTTTCGTGTTAAGCTATTCTCGTGTTTAACTATTTTCGTGTTGAACTATTTTCGTGTTAACTATTTTACGTGTTAAGTTGTTTATCATTTTCACATTTTTTTCGTGTTAAGCTATTCTCGTGACTGACTATTTAAGTGTTTAATTTATTTTTCGTGTTTTCTAACTATTTTCGTGCCAAGCTATTTTTCATATTAAGCTACTTTTCTTGTTAAGCAATTTTTCATGTTATGCTGTTTTTCGCGGTAGGCTTTTTTCGTGCTTAACTGTTTTTGTGTTGAACTATTTTTCGTGTTAAGCTATTTTCGTACTAAGCAATTTTTCGTATTAAGCTCTTCTCGCGCCTAACTATTTTTGTGTTTTATTATTTTCGTGTTTAACTATTTTTCGTGTTAAACTATTTTCGAGCTAATCTATTTTTCATATTAAGCTATTTTTCGTGTTTCGCTATTTTTCATGTTAAGCGATTTTTTCGTTTTAGGCTATTCTCGTGCCTAACTATTTTTGTGTTTAATTATTTTTCGTGTTTATCTTATTTTCGTGTTAAGCTATTTTCGTGCTAACTTATTTTTGATCTTAAGCTTTTTTCGTGTTAGGCTATTCTCGCACCTAACTATTTTTCGTGTTTAACTATTTTTCGTGTTAAGCTATTTTCGTACAAAGCTATTTTCGAGCTAATCTATTTTTCATATTAAGCTATTTTTCGCGTTAGGCTATTCTCACGCCTATTTTAGTTTAATCATTTTTCGTGTCTAACTTATTTTCGTGTTAAGCTATTTTCGTGCTAACTTATTTATTATGTTAAGTTATTTTTCGTGTTAAGAGCTATTCTCGTGCTTAACAATTTCGTGTTTAAATATTTTTCGTGTTAAGCTATTTTCGTGTTAAGCTATTTTTCGTGCTAAGAATTTCCAACGCACGCTTATTATTTGATAAACAACACAATACATACAACATGATACACTGTTTACTACTCCCCTCGACTCGTGTATCGAGCCGATTTCATTCCGAGGGCGCTTCTTAATTTAAATTATTCATTACAAATGTATTTTCTACGAATGTTTTTTCAACCCCGATCTTCCAGTAGGCGGCCTTTTGTTTTATTTGTCCTTTTCCTAGTCGCCTACCAATTATCGTTATCAATTTCTCCTACATCCTCTTCTTCTCCACTACATTACCCGTCTCCGAACCGACCCCCGCTTTAGTTCAGCATTACCCCAATATTTGATTACATTTGATGGATTAGTTTATTTTGGTCGCACGGGTCGTTGAATTTGCTCGTCTCGACGATATTCAATATCGGATACAGCGTGTTCGCAATTGAGTTGTGACTTTAATTGTGGTCAAATGTCGAGTAAGATAACGTTGCTTAGATTGGATATTGAAATTACTTTGAGTCCACTTACAGTCCTGGCGCTCTGTAGCTGCCGGACGTTTTTTCAAATAGCTCCCCATTTAAATAAAATTTTGAGGGTCTGAGTACTCCATTTGCGTCTATTTAACATCTATTATCAGCTTTTAATGAATCAAACAAATCTGTGTATCCAAAATTAATTATTTACGTATAGTTTCAGTGAAAAGAACAAATTAAGTTGAAATACGTGAAAGTTTTAAATATAAAGTGCATCGTGTAAACGTCTCTAAACGGCTATTTCCGAGTCGAGACCTCAAAGATGGTTGCCACATGTGTGTCCGAGTGTCCGAGTGTCCAGTGAATTGTGTGAAGTGCAACAGGATGATTTATGAGGGAACGCCCAAATTCTTGGAAATAATTTGTGAACTTTTACTATGTGCCAAAACATTAAGATTGATAAAACGGAGCATCTTCTACAGCGCCCTTGAGATGAGCAATTCATAAAAATGGCGCTTTATAAATTATCCAATTTATTATTATTATTATTATTGAATCTTAGTTCGTTTTATTTATTTACATACAATAATACAAATTATTTTACCGCTGAAGAAGGGACATTCTCAAATTTGTTGAACAAGGGTGTAAAAACTAACTAACCATCACGCCATTTCCCCGGAGAGGTAGGCAGAGAGGATGGATCGCCATAATGCTCTGTCCTGGCATACCTCTCGGGATTCCTCTACATTCATACATCGTACCATGCACGCAAGTCGATTATTCCGACTTCGAATTCCGACATCATTAACATTTAATTTTATTACCATTCTTTCTTCATTCATTCTTTCCATATGTCCAAACCATCTTAATGATCCTTTCATTATTTTTTTCATGACACCATCATTCGCACAGCATTCACTTCTTATCTTTTCATTCGACACTCTATCATACACTCTGGAAAGAGTACTGCCTCACTGACGTCGACATATTTGGATTCCTTCTGATATGTATGATTTTTTTTGGTCTCATGTTGTTTTGTTTTTTTTATCTTTATAATACCGTTTTGTGTCCAAATGAGTCGCCTAAATGTTTTATAGTTTGTTATGTCTCATTTGTAAATGTATAAATAAATAAATAAATACATACACAGAGTATCCACACATTCGTCTAAGAGATCTCATTTCTACTGCATTTATTCTACTTTCATCCTTCTTTTGCCAGTTCCATGCTTCGCTTCCATACATAAGGGTCGGTAGAAGAACATTTTCATTTGAATTAAATATTTAATATAGAATTCTGTATCATTGTTAAAGAAACATGAAATAATATACTTGATTTTTTTTTGTTTTGTTTTTCTCTCATATGATTTGTTTCGTATTTTTTTTTTCCCACGGGAGGAAGTCTTAGAGACACGCCGTATTACGTATCTTCCGGTCCACGGGGAAGATGCGACAGGCTAATTGGCGGATATCGGGCGGGGGGCGTAGGATTTATGCCCTGGGAGACGATCGGAGCGAAAAAATGGTATCTAATAAGGGAAGAAATGTTTTTATTTTTCGGCAATATTCCAAAATGAGGTATACTAGATTGTCTGCTCCACTATTGTATCGGTTTATACGAGAATTTATTTGTTTCGAGTTATTATTCAGCATCCTTGAATTACCCTTTTGCCTTCAAGATGAATAATTTATTCTGTACACAGTGTATATATACATTTGTTTTGTTCGAGATTCGAAAGAGACGAATTTTTAGATTTGTGAACCGTTTCGGTGACAGTCAAAATCACAATTAATTGGAGAAACACTAACTTACTAAATAACCATCACTCCGTCTCCTCGAAAGGGTTAGTTAGAAAGTTTCAATCCTGGGATTGGTTTGCAGCATTTTCTTCTAATCTTCTCTTCCATTATTCCCTGTCTTGTGCGGCTCTTTTGAAATCTGCATATGATGAGCAGCGCACGTCCACTAACAGGTCCTCCAGGTACTCTCGGCGTGGGCGTCCCCTAGAGTTTGTCCCCTCGGTCATACGCTCCATTATGGCATGCAAGAAGCCTTCTTGTCGTATTACATGGCCGATCCATCTTGCACGCCTTTCGGACAAGAGAAAACGTGGCACGATCAAATAAATCAAATATTGAATCTCGGCCATGTGAGGTGTCAGAGAAATCGACGCGCGTGCATGACACGATATATGAATGTTGAGCAAGCGAGGGAAATATGTCAGGAAAGAAAAATGTGGCAGTCCATTCTCTCTTGTCTACGCCTTCGGCGAGACGGCGTGATGGTTAGTTAGTTAGTTAGTTACTTAGTATTTTTATACCTAAATAGAAACAAATGCATATTGCTCGGGAAATAAATAAGAAAAAGGGTGTGAGACAATGAATAGGAAACGATCGGTAACACGAGTACCTCTATGGGGAATAAAGAAAAAAAGGGTCAAAGCAATTCGACAAGGCCCGAGTGAGCGGCAAACCGTTTGATGTCCCAGTAAGAATTACACGAATACGTAAGAAAAGTACTATTTGAAAAGCTGTACAAATAGGCGTCGAGCAAACCGAATTTAACGCTTTTAGGAGTGTTGATGACGCCAGCGGCACGAAAGCAATGGCTTAACTAATGGGAGAGGTGTAGGTTATTATCTTCTTCTTCCTTATTGTAGACCTATGTGGTCTGTTCCCCAGAGAGTTGCTCCTCCTGTGAGGTAAATTCCCAGCTGTCCTTCCATCTTTTAGGAGGTCTTCCACGAGGACGAGTCCCATGAGGTTGATTATGCAGTGCAATATAGGGGAGTCTGGTGGAGTCCATTCTTTGAACATGACCGTACCAGTCCCTTTTTCGCTGTTTGCTCCATCTTATAATATCATCAACCTCACATATCTCTCTTATTCTGGTGTTCCTCACGCGATCCCTCATTGTCTTGCATGCTATCGTCCTCAGTGTCTTCATATAGGTTCTAAGGTATATAGGTTCTACTGTATACAAATGTTGAGAGGTATGAAAACCATTAACTTAACACGTTGACTATCTAACTAATCAACACGCTGAAGGGGTAGGTAGAACAAATGCACCATCACATTATTCTATCCTGATATACTTCTCGATTTCTTAACATTCACTGCATTCCTTTGCATTCCCTGCTCCGTCACGCAGAACCAACCTGCCTTTGGTGATGCCAGTAGGAAGAGCAATTTGGACGTTGAATCTAATCGTCTCGGATTTAGACATTTTCAGTGCCAGTGAGGCAGTATTCATAAAAAATATATTACAAATTCTGGAAAGAGTACTGCCTCACTGACCTCGACATATTTGGATTCCTTCTGATATGTATGATTTTTTGGTCTCATGTTGTTTTATCTTATCTTTGTAACACCGTATTGTGTCCAAATGAGTCGCCTAAATGTTTTTCGTTTGTTATGTCTCATTTGTGTATTATGTATAAATAAATAAATAAATAAAATTCCTCTTGGGCATGCTGGGGACCAATAGTTTGCAGATAAGGAGTGAAGGGTGCACACTTACCCATTTCCTCAGGCTTATCAGGGGATTCTTTGAGATCTCCGTCATCTTGGAGGCTATCCATCTTATGTTCCGGATAATTATCTTTTACAGCGTCAGCACAGACTGTTTTATCTCCCAGCATGATACAGATGTCCAACTGTCTCAAATCAAATCAGTTTATTTACTCAAAAGACATTACAAACCGCATAAATGTTTAAGGCATCTATTGAGTACAGGTATTTTTAACCAGGAACGCATTAGTGATGGTTCGACATCGCATTATTGATGGTCTCGCCATCTTTTAGGTGGTCTTCATGTTGGTACTTTATTTGCGGCTATATTGATGATACAGACTTTAAATCTCACCTAAAAACCCACCTTTTCAAAATATCCCATAAAATGTAAGCAACGGTTATCTGATTGCTAGTGTCACATGCAGCTCTCATGACTAAAAACATTGTCAAAGCGCCCTTAAAGTGAGCTATTCACGAAAACGGCGCTATACAAATTAGCCTAATTATTATTATTATTATTATTATGGAGAACCAACCTGCCTATGGTGATGCTAGTGGAAAGAGCAATCAAACTGCTGAAGATGATCCCTTCGGACATCGACTTCTTTCATATTCGTGAAAGTACGTTCAGAAGACAAATACTCTTGAATTTGGAGAGTATCTTATATTCCTAATGTCGTTTCCGTTTTATATATTTATTATACGAGTATTATTCCTGTTCTCTCTCAATAGATGCCTTAAACTATAATTGTCATTTGTAATATCTTTTGAGAAAATAAACTGATTTGATTTGAATTGATTTGATACATTCATACACCGTATCACGCACGTACGTCGATTTCTCTCGTGGCCAACATTTATATATTTAAATAATGAAAACAAAAAAAAAATTATACAAAATTTCTTTATTATTATGTATTTAGTGTGCTTCCACTTGTGTTTATGTTCGACCGGTTTCGGCATCTTGCTGCCTTTGTCTGGTCACAGAAATTTTGTATCAAATTGTTTTTTGATTTCATTATTCAAAATGAACTTCTACCAAGAAATTTCAATTAAAAACATTATTTTTAATATATTTGATTCAATCGTACCACGTTTTCCTCGGTCTTCCTCTATTTTTAGTTTCGTTTACGTCGTTTACATATTCTTTCTTCATTAACATTCCTTTCATTATTTTTTAATAACACTTTCATTCACACTGCATTCTTCTCCTCTTTCGATGTGTCCAAACCATCTTAATGGTTCTCACATTTTTTTTTGTTCATAAACATATATTATTATTGAAAAATATTACGTTGTTACCTCGGGGCTTTACAAATTCACACTGTTATATCAACAGTGACTAAACCAAAGAAGCGTTTGAATATGGAGTTAAAACATTTCACACAGTTCGAAACATATGAGTGCCCATTTTGTTCGCTTCGTTGTTTGTATATGCAACTTACACTTCCTACACAATAATTTTATGTATTTTTGGATTACGTCATCTTTTGTGCGTGTTTATCTATAAAGCATCCATTATCAAACTGGGAGGTTTATCCTTAAATATACATATATATATTATTTATTGTTTCTTGAACAATGATGTAAAACTTCATATTAAATAATTAATACGAATGAAAATGTCACTTTTCGAGAAGTTTTATTATATTTTTAGGGAATGACATGTTTCGCCCTTCTAATGCATTATCTTATTATTATTAATAATTAATACGAATGAAAACGTCAGTTTCTAGAAGTTTTATTATATTTTATAGGAATGACATGTTATCGCCCTTCTAGCTGGGCAGCTTTCGGAAACATGAGTTTTATCCTTAAAAACCGGATAATACCGATCAACCTGAAACGACGAAAAGTCTATGAAGCCTGCGTTCTGCCAGTTGGTACATGTGGTCTTGAAACTGTTACATTGTCCAAACAAAGTGCCAAGAAACTACGAGTGACCCAAAGAGCCATGGAAAGAGCCATTTTAGGAATAAGCCTAAGAGACAGAGTCAGAAGCGATACGGTGAGAGAAAAAACCAAGGTCACTGACATCATTCACCGGGTGGCGACTCTAAAATGGCAATGGGCAGATGAAAAGTGGACAAGAAGACTGCTGACTTGGAGACCGTGGACGGCGAAGAGAAGTGCAGGGCGACCGCAACTACGGTGGAAGGATGATCTAAACAGACGCGTCGGAATAACCTGGATGCAGTCTGCACAGGACAGAATGACATGGAAGCAAATGGAGGAGGCCTTTGTTCAGGAGTGGACGGGAATAGGCTGAGGAAGAAGAAGAAGAAGGCATTATCAAATGTGACGAAACTTCAAATCGTTGCAGTTTATATACACTAGTAAATGGAACAGAATATGGTAATTAACGAATATTTACATGACTTTATACATTTTTAACAAATAATTATTTGCTCTGCTCCATTTACTAGTGTATATAAACTGCAACGAGTTGAAGTTTCGCCACAGTTGATAATGCCTTAGAAGGGCGAAACACTTCATTCCCATAAAATATAATTAAACTTCTACAAAACTGCGTTTTCATTGTTAAAATAATTATTTGAAATTTGGTGAAAACATAATAATCAGATTCCTCCTTTTATTCACTTCTCGAAAGAATGGACTGCCACACTTTCCTTTCCTGAAATACTTCTCAAATCGATTCCTCAACATTCATACATCGTGTCACGCACACAAATAATATATAACAACTATAAGAAAAAGATAAAGAAATTAAATTGTGGTCTCATAAACGCCGAAAAGTTCCTCCGATCATTTTTTTTTTAATTTTGCTCGTTCAAATGGAAAACATCAATGTCTCAAAAAAGCTTATTGTATTTGTCACAACTTCGTAATATTGCCGTGCTCTGAGCGTAATGAGTGTGATAAACAGTAAGATGGAAAACTTGGCTCGCGGTTTGTCTTGTGCGAGACATAGGGGTATTGAGGGATTATTTTTTTCATCACATTCTAATTACCTTTACGATATAAAGCTTCAACTTCAAAAATTATCGTCCAATTCTCTCAACAGCGATCCTATAGCAGCCAAAACCGGTTTGAACCATCGTGAAACCGACCAAATCCGTCTTGCGCTGAGTCGCGAACCCATTCGGCCGAATGCGGCATCGGAAATTTGTACTTGTCAAAAATCCCGTCCACTTCATAACAGTCTCATTTCAACGTTTCACATTGTGAAGCAGTCAACATGAGTTCCTGTCAAATTCCGTCGGCCGCGCCGCCACGAGTCGGTAATACAAGTACTTACCGTTATTTTCCCATTTGATTCTAGGAAAAAAAGACGCTTCGTCGCTTTTGAATGACTGCGGCGAATCAGACGAATAAATTAAACTGGTGGAACTGATGCAAATATTACGTCACATAAAAAAATCCATAATTATTGTTTTTGAGGAATGTAGAGCGGAAGAAAGGACACATTGAATGCTTGGATAAAGAAAGGATGTTTATAAATGTATATTTAAACCATGTAAATGGAGTTCGCAGTCGAGGAAGACGGAGGAAAACATAACATGACCAATTTAATCTAATTTTAGAGGTCGTAAGAATCGACGTGCGTGTATGAGTCGCTGTACGAATGTGGAGGACCTAGAGAGGTATATCAGGATAGATTAGTGTGGCATTCCATTCTCTCTGCCTACCCTTACAGAGAAATGGCGTGATGTTTTGTCGTTCTTCTTCTTGTAGACCTTTGGTCTGTTCCTGTAATCAGGCTGCACTCTCTTGGGAGGTCGACTCCCAGCTATCCCTCCATCTCTTTGATGGTCTTCCGTGGGGACGGTAGCCAGCAGGAATCTGATGCGCCACAGCGTGTAGGATTCTGGTGGGATCCATTCTCTGCACGTGCGCATTCGCATCTCATGACATCTTCCACCTCTCAGATTTCGCGGATAGCTATGTTGTGAGTGGTTTATTGTTGTTATTGAAGAATCTGATATTATCCAGGATTGATACCACGTCCCTTGGATCAGGAGCAAAGTGTTTCCGTGTATTCCTTGTCCTCTCTTGCAGTGTCTTGCCAGATATATATCTGAGCGTCTTCATTTCCAACACTCTGAGCTCGTTTTTTGTGATTGTGCTGTCCGCCCTGCACTCGATCCCATATGTCATGATAGGTCGCACACAAGCGTTACTGTTTATTAACTCCTTACCGCATACTGGCTCATATATGATCCAAAATAATCTTTCGCCATAAAAAACAACAAAATAATAAAATATGTCTTGCTTCTAGCAATAATACTAATGTTTTATCTATGATCCGCGTTACTAGTTGTCAAACTTCTTGCTAGATGTCTCTGGTTGTACTAGATGTGCGTTCGACTGTTTCCAACTGTCGGTTTATGATTTTCTATACAAACGTGATATTCAAAAGTGTTATTTTTCTTGTTTGTAAAACGCTATAAATAATTATATTACACTTTTTTACTATTATTTTCATTAGATAGGTAATAAAATGATCACTTTTATATAAAATTATGGATAATATTGTGTAAAATCTAGGGATAAAAAGGGGAAGACCTAGAAATATTTTTTTGTATTTTATATAGGAATTTTTTTTTTATTAAAATAAAAAATATACGTGTCTCTTTTTTTTCATCATTTACACATCATATATTATATGAACTAATTTAAATAAATCATGCAGTAAGGGGTTAAAAAAAATGCTAAGCATTTCTTCTTGTCGTATTTATTCCCGAAACTCGCTCCGTGTTGTACTAATCTCTCCTTTTTTGTAGTCAATCTTGCCGTGTGCAATCTAGAGCTTTGGATATTTTTAATAATTATTTATTATACGGAAAAGGGCGGGTCCATCAGGCCGACACCAGTTGCTCCAGTGCTGCACCTAATCTTGAGCTGAACTCTCCAGATTCGCCTATAATTAACGTGCCAATTGAATCCAGAGCCGACACATCTCGAACCAAGCAACTCCTGCGCGTCAACGAGATGAAATACGTAAGCTAACTAACCATCCCGCCGTCTTCCCGAAGGGGTAGACTGAAAAAATGGACTGACACACTTTACTTACCTTATATATTTCTCTCGCTTCCTCAACATTCAAAATAATAATAATAATATGCTAACTTTTAAAGCGCCGTTTTTGTGATGTATTCACCTCAAGGGCGCATTAAGACGTGTTTTAAATCTAAATGTGAACCCTGCATCTGATAGATATTAATAGATTAGAAAGTATAATAGAACAAAATATGCAAGTTTTTAATTGGGTATGAAATAGGAAAAATATGGGTTTTAGCTTAGATATGAAATCTGTCGGATCATTTATGCATCTGAGGTGTTTAGGAAGATTGTTCCAAGTTGATGGACCGGCTACCGCAAACGCTCGATCCCCGAAATTTGCACTAGGGCAACGCTTTGGCTCAACTAATCTTCCTATTGCCGAGAAGTTCGGCGAGCGAAGTGTGGATTTCCTTGTATTTAGGCTGTCCGTTATTCAGAGTTCGGATGTATAATTTGGAGCCATTCCATGTAAGCGCTTTGATGACTGTCCAGCAGAATTTGTACAGGATTCTTTCTGGACTTTTAAGCCAGTGAAGTTCTTTGAGATCTTGTGTTATATTACAGGACTTACAGGACTTATGACCTGCGTTGGGTTAACCCTTAACGTACCGTGTTCAAAACAAAACGCTCGCTCCCATGTGGTAAGTTCAGTTTACCGCTAACTTTATCTAAATATCAAGCATATGACTCGATGAATCAAAATTTAATTTATGTCATCTTGTAGGGAATTTCATTAGGAATAGATCGATATCTATAACATACATGGATTATTTGAAAAACATATCATTATTAATTTTTTTCTGGAACCATGCGATTTCTGATATGGAATGCGTCACAGCATACGAGCAACTGGACACCAGGTATAAACTTGTCTGCGCGCCGCAGCCGGCGGGGCGAGATTTTACGTATGATAAAGGCACCTAGGCAAAATGTATAGTACGTTCAAGACAACGAGTACGTATTAATATTTGTCCCTTTTGGTAAAGTGTTAATATTTTCACAGTTCTGATATTATTAAGTTGCGTTCTGCGTTTCCATCCACAGTCGGTATTATTACGTACCTATTGAAAAAGCCAAAGATATAATTTATAATACGTTCAAAACAGCGAGTAAGTATTTGTCACTTTTGATAAAGTTGTAAATATTAGCAAAACAAATTCTACCTTAACACGAATGAAGGTGAGGGCAGTCTTAGAAATTTTTTTTTTTGGGATGAAGGAAGTAATTTTTTGCTTTTTTTTTTATTACGAAATATTGAGAACACTTCAATGGAGGATTACATTTTTTTTATAATATTAGGGTCCATAGGTTTTAAGAAAATCAACTTTAAATTGGCAGTGGAAACTCAATTGACCACATGGCAATGCGACGGTTAAGCGATTGCTTTATGTTAACGACATTCCCCATTCCTCCCTTAAAATTAATACAAATAATCCTTAAAAATGATTTACCCGCAATGGGTAAAATCCAGTATTTGTCTACAAGTATTTGTATACATTCAAAATGGAGTAATATATTCGTTACGCCTTTGTCCATTCTTAATTACTCGGAGGAGATTTTTGGTCTCGTCGAAGTAGGCATTGCACTTTTTATATAACCAGCGGTCACTACGAACTCATAAAGGTCATACAATTCACACATCTCGTTCCGCTCTTTTATTTATCAAAATGCATAATTGTTCCACTGGCTGTACCTAGGCATTAAATGATTGCCGAAAACATTTGTATAACACGTATATAAATAATATAAAATGTATATTCACCATACAAGTTTTTTAAATATGAAAATTCCATTCAACTTGCGTAATTTTATAGGTGTGGCATTATTTCATCTCGTCACTCTTGTAATTATCACTATATCCAATTTCTCAAGGCAATTAAAATATCTTTTATTTTCTTGGTGCATTTAAAACTCGCCGACCGGATATGAAATACTAAGATAACATAGAAGGTCGGGAGTAACGGATGTCTTCTAAAGGGTGGCTATCATCAAATGGTCATTTGCGGGACATGTTACCAAACTGGGAGTACATCCTATGATGTATGAGATACATAGTATTGTCTTCTTCATGGTTACAATGCTGCGGATTCACTCGTTCCCTCCACTCAGTCCTGTCTCCAGCTAGTCTTTTCATTTCTGATGTCTCTCATAACCTGGTCCATGTAGGGGTCCTTTCATTTTCTACCCTCAACCATTCCCTCTGCAATAAGCAGACCCGGATGCCGGATTCTGTAAGTCTCGACGCCTACAGTGGGCTGGCCATTTAAAAAGAATGCCAGAGAGTAGAACACCAAAAATTGTATCCAGATGGGTGCCCCACGAAAAGAGACCAAGAGGCAGCCCAGAAAAATATGGGCGGATTGCGTGGAAGAAGATTGGGAGAAAATAGAAGGAGCTGGGATGGAGAGAGTTGGCCAGGGACAGAAGTCAGTAGGACCGCTGTGGAGGAGGCCAAGTCCCACACCGGGATGTACTTACTTACTTCCTATGGCCTCTTCCTATGATGATTTTTCGCCAAGCTCCTCGATCCTGCGCCTTTTGCTCCCACTAGTCCGATTCGCCCAACCTAGTCAGATCAGCCAGAACATTGTCCATTAGGCGCTGTCTAAGCCTTCCTATAGGTATAACTCCAGTCGGTCTAGACGCGTACAGGGTCTTGATTGCTCTGGTCTCTTCGGCTCGGCATGCACTCCGGAATGTATGTAATGAATGGATGCCTAATGTCATGGTGTATCCAGTTTGCTCGTTGCTGGTCAATCCTTTTGAGCATTTGACTCGTTTCTCCAGACCTTCTCATTTCGTAGCACTTTTAATAATGTAAAAATCAAAATGTTATAATGTCGTTAAGCGTTCACTCAATTTTATTTATATCTATTCATATGTATATTAAAATATTATTTATGATTTCTCAGTTGGATATTGAGTTCCAAAAAATATCCATAAATTGTTTTATAAGGATTAATTGTATCTCAATAGAGACGAAGATGTAAATTGTTTTTTTTTTTTTTTTTAACAGAATATGGTGGATGACGCTAGTGTAGAGTGAACTTAAAAATATAAAGAGAAGCGTGGGATTCTAGCATATATACAAGTTCCAAAAAATTGTCAGACGTGGTGGTCATAAGAAAGGCGGAATGGGGAATGTTGTTAAACATAAAGCGATCGCTCAACCCAACCAATGACAGGTCATAAGTCTTGTAAGCGCCTCGGCCACCATATTCTGTTCCCAAAAAAAAAAACAATTTACATTTTCGTCTCTATTGAGATACAATTCTTCTTCTTCAAGTGCCCTGTTGGGTCTCCCCAACGTTGGCGATCACCTCAGCGAACCTTTCTCGCCATGGTGAATATCCTGGGAAAAGGTAATCAGAGTGGTTTCCCGTTGCCTTCTCTGATGGGTTTTTCTGTAGGGGTCACCTTCCCTTAGCTGGGGGGGTCCGGCTTTATGGCGCCGGACACTCGCCATTCGCCCACTCATTATCCGCTATGACACTGATGGTAATGTCAGTGGCCACATTGCCCGGGGTTCGCGGGGCCTGATAGACCACTCGAGGACGCTAATGAGTTGGACTTGGTAGTAGTGTTGCGGGTGTTATTGCAACATGGCGCATTACGACATTTTATAGATGTACACTTTCCAGCAAAGTATACCCCATCGTAGCCCTACTACCCGTTAGAACCCCAATTAATCTTTATAAAATAATAATTTATCCGCAATGGGTAAAATCCAGTCTACAATAATTTGTATACATTCAAAATGTTCTATAAATTGTGATCTTAAATCGATTATAGACAATGTAAACATAATTATAATTGCCTTTTCGATTTATTAGATTTTTTAATCCTCATTTCGGCTTCCCCATGTTTTACTTCTGGCATGATGAATGTCTCTTTAAAAACTTTTCTTTTACTCTCTTCCGGATCCCAACTAGAGATTACTCAATTTTCCTCGTGAACCGTTCATTTGGCAATATCACTTTAAGAAATTTGCTTCTCCCAAAGTATTTTTCCCGCCTTCCCGTTTACATTATTAACGTCGCTTAATCCGAAATATCCCGAAGATTCCTCTCTCGGATATGATATTATTTGTCTCGGTCGTTCCGCTAATCTTTCACATACTTTCATCCTTTGAGCATAAATCTTACACTCCTCGAAACGAAATGGCTAAGTTACGAATTTATTTCCTTCCACTAGACGCTAATTCTGCCTTATATCACTATGATCCTCCACCAATCTCTGTGTGTGTGTGCGAGTTCTTTTATATCAAAATGCGTATGGGTGTTTCGATGTTTGCTTGCGTAGTAGTAGTATCCAGCTGTTGACAACTTTTGGTTTTTGAAATGATTCCCGTGTGAGTGAATGGTGCACTTAACCGTCGCGTTGCCATGTGGTCAATTGAGTTTCCACTGCCAATTTAAAGTTGATTTTCTTAAAACCTATGGACCCTAATATTATAAAAAAAATTGTAATCCTCCATTGAAGTGTTCTCAATATTTCGTAATAAAAAAAAAGCAAAAAATTACTTCCGTCATCCCAAAAAAAAAAATTTTTTAAGACTGCCCTCACCTTCATTCGTGTAATGGTAGAATTTGTTTTGCTAATATTTACAACTTTATCAAAAGTGACAAATACTTACTCGCTGTTTTGAACGTATTATAAATTATATGTTTGGCCTTTTCTCATAGGTACTTAATAATACCGACTGTGGACGGAAACGCAGCACGCAACTTAATAATATCAGAACTGTGAAAATATTAACACTTTACCAAAAGGGACAAATATTAATACGTACTCGTTGTCTTGAACGTACTATACATTTTGCCTGGGTGCCTTTATCATACGTAAAATTATAGCGCCACGGCCGCGGCGCGGCGCGGCGGGGCGAGACAAAGTTCATACTTGGTGTCAGTTGCTCATATGCTGTGACGCATTCCATATCAGAAATCGCATGGTTCCAGAAAAAAATTAATAATGATATGTTTTTCTAATAATCCATGTATGTTATAGATATCGATCTATTCCTAATGAAATTCCCTACAAGATGACATAAATTAAATGTTGATTCTTCGAGTCATATGCTTGATATTTAGATAAAGTTAGCGGTAAACTGAATTGACCACATGGGAGCGAGCGTTTTGTTTTGAACACGGTACGTTAAGGGTTAAAGTTGTCATCGCAAACAAAAACCTATCCAAAAAGCTAGAATGGCAGTGCACAATGGTGTTCTTCTACCGACCCTTATGTATGGAAGGAAAGCATGGAACTAGCAAAAGAAGGATGAAAGTAGAATAAATGCAGTAGAAATGAGATCTCTAAGACGAATGTGTGGATACTCTGTGTATGATAGAGTGTCGAATGAAAATATAAGAAGTGAATGCGGTGCGAATGATGGTGTTATGAACAAAATAATGAAAGGATCATTAAGATGGTTTGGACATATGGAAAGAATGAATGAAGAAAGAATGGTAAAAAAAATATATGTTAACGATGTAAATGGAACCAGAAATAGAGGAAGACCGAGGAAAACGTGGCACGATCAAATAAATCAAATATTGAATGTCGGCCATGTGAGGAGTCAGGAGAAATCGACGCGCGTGCATGACACGATGTATGAATGTTAAGGAATCGAGAGAAATATGTCAGGAAAGAAAGGTGTGGCAGTCCATTCTTTCTGCCTACCCCTTCGGGGAGACGGCGTGATGGTTAGTGAGTTAGTTAGTTTTTCCCGTGTACTTATGTAAACACTTATTAATTTAATCTTATTGATCTAAAATAATAAAACACTTCGTATTTAACCACGGTATGGTTATTATAATTGATGCCAACTAGTTTCGCTTGGACCCAGGCTTCATCAGAATAATATCTATTAGTTATTATACTGACATCTCCCGCGCCCACTTCGATTGTCCAACGTTTACAAAATTAATCTTAAATAAATAATATAAAGTACAATGATATAAAATAAAATAACTGAATAAAAATATATGACACAAAATGTTACATATTAAAAAAATTATGTCGAATTTTTATGAATTAAAACACCGTGTTTTCCACTTTTTAGTTTATTTTTTTCGACATGTTTCGAAGGCTTACACCTTCATCATCGGGAGAACTATATCGTTCTCCTTTATATCGTTTTTTGTACTTTATATCGTTCTCCTGATGATGAAGGTGTAAGCCTTCGAAACATGTCGAGAAAAATATACTCAAAAGTGGATAAAACAGTGTTTTAATTCATGAAAATTCGTGTATGGAATTCCACAGTGTTAACGCCTTAAGTTTATCTAAAAAAATATGTATTTACAAATGACATCTGCGCCTGCGCTGTTGAGTCATATTTCTTTTTGTTATTTTATTATTATTATTTTTTTAAAGACTTGCCAAATATATTAATGAATATTAAAATTTATTTTTAACCGTTAAAATTTAAAACACTGTTAACTTATTATTCTTCTTCCTTGCCTTGTCCTATTTACTTGAGCTCGGCTCTTCTTGTATGACGTCTCCAGGACTGTCCGGTTAGTTTTTTTTATATGGCCGGGCCATAGAGGGCTCCCTCCGCTTACCCGAAGCTGTTATAGGCGCAGCGGCGCCTTTCGTCAGCTTCACTCGTGCACTCCCTAGGCCCGTCCCCCGTCCATGCGGGACTTAAGTTTAAAAAATATATAATAATATATGATATAATAATATATGGAAAGTCAAAGGTGTTAGTTTTTGGAAAGGAAGAGCAAATGACAGTTTGTAATATAAGTGTAAATGAAGAGAACTTGGAACAGGTGAGCGAATTTGTGTATTTAGGTAGCATGTTCACAGCGGATGGCCGAATGGACAGTGATATTGAAAGAAGGGTTGGTGCGGGTAACAAAGTGAATGGAGCTTTAAAAGTAGTTATTGGAAACAAGAATTTATCAATGAAAGCGAAAATGGCCGTTCACAATGGAGTTCTGGTTCCAACCCTTATGTATGGAAGCGAAGCATGGAACTGGCAGAAGAAAGATGAGAGCAGAATAAATGCGGTAGAGATGAGGTCCCTAAGACGTATGTGTGGTAGAACGATGTACGACAGAATCTCAAATGCTGATATTAGGAAGGAGTGTAGAGCGAAAGAAGGTATTATGAACAAAATTATGAAAGGTTCGCTTCGTTGGTTCGGACATATGGAGCGCATGGGTGAAGAAAGAATGGTTAAAAAAGTATACGTTAACAATGTAAATGAGTAAGGAGTCGAGGTAGACCGAGGAAAACATGGCATGACCAAATTAATCAAATATTAAAAGTTGGTCATGTCAGAAGCCGGAAGAATCGACGTGCGTGTATGACTCGATGTATGAATGTGGAGGAATCTAGAGAGGTGTGCCAGGATAGAGTAGTGTGGCGGTCCATTCTCTCTGCCTACCCCTGCGGGGAAACGGCGTGATGGTTTTTGTTTGTTTGTTTGTTTGCAACCAAGGGGGACCCAGACTACATTTAAGCTACGCTACACTCAGAGTAATACAATCCGGTTAGCTAGTTACCACCTTGATTTTGACAGTTTTCTCGGTTGGTTCGCATCTCCTGGAACTTCCGCTTCCCTAAACCTTTTACCGCCGACATCCGGCTGGTAATTTGATAACAATAACAATAATTCACCTTCGAACGTTTTCCCTTTAAGTAATTTCGGCCACTTTGCGCCGAATATGTCCTCCGATTTCTAACGTCCATATGCCAGAGAATACGACGTCTTCTCCCGTTGTTATGTTTTTATCATCCTCCCAGACTCTGTGGCAAGATTTATACAAGCACTTGAGTGGACTTCTATTATATCACCCGTATAAATAGCGAATAGCGTAGAAAACCAATACCGGTGTTTGAAATAAATGTACAGAAATTCCCTTAACATAACACACTGCAAAACAGTGTCTAAACGAGATCAAACTACCTAACCATCACGCCGTTTTTCTGAAGAAGTAGGCAAAGAGAATGGATCGCCACATTGTTCTATCATGACATAACTCTCGCGCCTCTTCTAAATTCACATCGAGACTTGCACGCTCGTCGATTGTTCCTACTTCGAACATGGCCGCCTTTTAGTAATTGATTTTTCTGTCTGTTTTTTTTGTTCTGTCATCATCTGGATTGTTTATTTTGGAAGTATGTTAACAAAGGATGGGATACTGGAGAATCATATTGAAAGAAAGGTTGGGGCAGGCAACATAGTAAATGGTGCACTTAAAGTTATCATCGCAAACAAAAGCCTATCCAAAGAAGCTAAGATGGCAGTGCATATGGTGTTCTTGTGCCGACCCTTAATTATGGAAGTGAAGCATGGAACTGGAAAAATAAGGATGAAAGTAGAATAAATGCAGTAGAAATGAGATCTCTAAGACGAATGTGTGGTAATTCTGTATGTGATACAGTGTCAAATGCAAGTATATATTATATAAGGAGTGAATGCGGTTGGTTTGGACACATGAAAATAATGAGTGAAGAGATAATCTTGAAGTATAATGTTAACGACGTGAACGGAGCTAGAAATAGAGGAAGGCCGAGGAAAACGTGGCAAGATCAAATCAATCAAATATTGAATGTCGGCCACGTGAGAAGTCTGAGAAATCGACGTGCGTGCATGACAAGATGAATGAATGCAGAGGAAGCGAGAGAAGTATGTCAGGACACAATTGTGTGGCGGTCCATTATTTCTGCCTACTCCTTCGGGTAGACGGCGTAAAATTTTAAAGGTCGGTCATGTAAGTTGTCTGAAGAATAGACGTGTGTTCATTACTCGCTGTATGAATGTGAAGGAAACTAGAAACGTTTGTCAAAGACCAATTCTCTCTGCCTACCCCTTCGGAGATGTGGCGTGATGTTTTTTTGTTGTATTAAAATATATTTATATAACCAGGGATCGTAAACAATCCAAGTAAACAATTCCTCGGGCTTTGAAAATAATTTTGGATTAAACGAATAATAAAAAAACAGCGTTACGTAAATTGCGAGTGTATTTATTTTAACCCTTTAACCTTTTCACTAATTACCGGGTATTTGAGTAGTGGTTTTGAAAGCCGAAAGGGGTTTGCAGATAGCAGTTTGCGAATATTCATTATGACTTATATGAGGCCTACACAAAGTTTCGGTTAATAAAACAAGGCATATAGCACGTGTTAACAAGTAAAATATTACATAGAAATTTAAGGTTTTGTTTATATCGCTTTTTGGGTTTTGTTTTACAGGTGCAAGAGGAAAGTTAATAAAATTCCTACATTAGCAAAACTAAATATACATATTAGGAAATAATACGAATGAAAACGTCTGTTTTCTAGAAGTTTTATTATAATTTAACAAGAATTTTTTTTGTATACAAATACTTGTAGACTGGATTTTTACCCATTGTGGGTTAATCATCTTTTAAGGATTAATTATATCTTAATAGAGACGACGAAAGCACCCTTGAGGTGAGCTATACACGAAAACGGCGCTATACAAATTAGCCTAATTATTATTATTATTATGTAAATTATTTGGAAAAAGAATATGGTAGTCAAAAGTCATAAGTCACAGGTCATAAGTCCTGTAAACGCCTCGACTATCAAATTCTGTTTCCAAATAATTTACATCTTCGTCTCTATTGAGATATAATTAATCCTTAAAAAAAAAATTAACTAACTAACCATCACGCCGTTTCTCCGAAGGGGTAGGCTGAAAGAATGGACTGCCACACTTTTATTTCCTGACATATTTCTCTCGATTCCTCAACATTCATACATCGTGTCATACACGCGCGTCGATTTCTCTGACTCCTCACATGGCCGACATTCAATATTTGATTTATTTGATCGTGCCACGTTTTCCTGGGTCATCCTCTATTTCTGGTTCCATTTACATCGTTAATATATACTTTTTTTAACATTCTTTCTTCATTCGTTCTTTCCATAAATCCAAACAAACTTAATGATCCTTTCATTATTTTGTTCATAACACCATCATTCGCACCGCATTTACTGGGTGATGGTTAGTTGGTTAGGTTAGTAATAAACTTTTTGAATATTTGAATTTTTAACGTACATGTGTTAATGTCTCGTTTCTCTGTTTGTTTCAGGTGGGTGATCGCTAATTTTTTCTTTACCTGCGCGACAATAATGATATTCTTGGAATTCAGAACCAGTTTTTATGTGTTATGCAGGTAATATATAATTATATCAAATTTAGGAATATTTTTCGGGGTGAAACCGTGTTCCCTCCACGGAGTATATATACAACTTCCAAAAATGTATCTTGCATGATCATAATAACAATGGTGGAATGGGGAATGTTGTAATTACATAAAGCGTGCGCTTAACCCAACCAATGACAGGTCATAAGTCCTGTAAACACCTTGATCATCCATGTTCAGTTTCCAGTTTGTTTCTTCGTCTCTATTGAGATACAATTAAAAATTTAACACCCTGATGATGGAGGCCGCAAGGGCCTCCGAAACGTTGGTGGAGGGAACACGGTTTCACCCCGAAAAATATTCCTATATATGTTAACCGTGGAAATTTACGTTCATATATCAAATTTGATTATATATTTGTTTTGCTAATTTCTTTATTAACTACTTTGCAAAGATGGCAGTGCATAATGTTTTTGTATCGACATTTATGCATGGAAGTGACAAAGTAATAATGAAAGTATTTGATCAGAGTACCAAAAGCAAATATAAGATGTGAAACCAGTGCGTTATGAACAAAATAATGAAATGTTTATTAAGATGATTTGTATGGAACGAATTATTTATAAAGTATATATTGTTTCTTCAATAATGATGTAAAACTCCGTATTTAATAATTGATTCTATTAAAATATGATCGATGTTTCGAGCTCCACTGGCTGAATTGTCCAGAAAGGATGAGCAAGCTCTGCTGGACGGTCTTTAAAGCGTTGCATGGAATGGCACCAGCTTATAAATCTGAAGTCTGCATCAACGAAAACCTGAATGCCAGACAGTCTACATTGCGATCAGCTAAGTCTTCCGCGATCGGTAGATTGACTGTGCCAAAACGCTCTCCTAGCACAAACTTTGGCGACCGAACCTTCGCGGTAGCTGGCTCTTCAGCCTGGAACAATCTTCCAACAGACCTTAAGTGCATTGAGAATCAATCAGAGTTTAGATCGAGACTCAAAACGCACCTTTTCAAATTATCCATTCATGATAAGAAGGGTTGATCGACTGCGTCAGGTGCAGCCCTCATAATAAATATGTTTATTTTTAACAATAAAAGTTCATAGAACTGAACTGGTAGAAGACCAATTGGACGACCAAGGCTGCGATGGGAGGATGAAGTTGGGAGAGATGGAACAAGATTGTTAACCGTCGCGTTGCCATGTGGTCAATTGAGTTTCCACTGCCAATTTAAAATTGATTTTCTTAAAACCTATGGACCCTAATATTATAAAAAAAATTGTAATCCTCCATTGAAGTGTTCTCAATATTTCGTAATAAAAAAAAAGCAAAAATTACTTCCTTCATCCCAAAAAAAAATATTTTCTAAGACTGCCCTCACCTTCATTCGTGTTAAGGTAGAATTTGTTTTGCTAATATTTACAACTTTATCAAAAGTGACAAATACTTACTCACTGTTTTGAACGTATTATAAATTATATCTTTGGCTTTTTCAATAGGTACGTAATAATACCGACTGTTGATGGAAACGCAGAACGCAACTTAATAATATCAGAACTGTGAAAATATTAACACTTTACCAAAAGGGACAAATATTAATACGTACTCGTTGTCTTGAACGTACTATACATTTTGCCTAGGTGCCTTTATCATACGTAAAATCTCGTAATGTCTCGCCTCGCCGGCTGCGGCGCGCAGACAAGTTTATACCTGATATTCAATTGCTCGTATGCTATGACGCATTCCATATCAGAAATCGCATGGTTCCAGAAAAAAAATAATAATGATATGTTTTTCAAATAATCCATGTATGTTATAGATATCGATCTATTCCTAATGAAATTCCCTACAAGATGACATAAATTAAATTTTGATTCATCTAGTCATATGCTTGATATTTAGATAAAGTTAGCGGTAAACTGAACTTACCACATGGGAGCAAGCGTTTTGTTTTGAACACGGTACGTTAAGGGTTAAGAATGTCAGATTGGAGGGTCGAAGCGGAGGACAGGAGGAGTTGGAGGCTAAGGCTCGATATAGGCTATAGGGCCATCGAAGAAGAAGAACTGAGCATTATCTGCAGCTCCCTTGAGATCGTTAATTCATAAAAACGGCGCTCTTTAAATTATCCAATTTATTATTATTATATTAGGATAATGAGAGTTTTGACAACTGTTATTGTGATTGGCTGAACCAAAACAATGGACTATTTAATTAAATAATACGTTTAAAAAATCCTTCAAAACCCAAATTTTGGATCTCTCTATGAAAAACAATATTTATAAATTAATTAATAAGAATGAATTGTTTTCTTAAAAACATATGTTTTCTAGAAAATAATAGCTTTTTAATACGTAAAAAAACATGTGCACTATCTAAAAGAACATTGTGTTATGTTTTTTTTTATTTTCATATTTTATAGCATTGTATTTTATATTATTTGTTGATTTATTTTGTGGACGTTTTACGACCGAAATTTGTGCGGGAGATGCCTATTGGTGGCGATGAGGTTCGCAACCCATCACACCACGTCTCCCGCGGGGGCGAAAAGCGAAGAATGAAGTGCCACATCGGTTAAAGTGTGGCAGTCCATTGTTTCTGCCCACCCTTCTGGGAGACGCCGTGATGGTTAGTTAGTTTGTTTAATAAATATAATAATAATAATTTATAGTTTTACACAACCAGTTTCCTCATACCCAATTAAGGGTTAAAGTGATTAATAATAAAGGATTAAAATTTACGTAAGAAAATACAAAAAAGCAAAAGCATTTATATTAGATCGTAATGCTTAGAATTCGGTGGCATATTTTATACTCCCGGTCAAAAGCCGGCCCTAAAAATATGTCCGGCGACAATGGGGGTGGGTTTGTAGCGGGGGATGGGAGTCGGGCATGCCTTGGTCCGCAGAATTATTACTCGAAAAAGCTTAAAATACAGCCGAGCGAAAGCTCTCGGCAATGGGCGGTTTATGAATGTTCGACTGTCTCCAGCGCATTAGATGCGGACGAAACGTGAATTGAGATGGCTCCTAGAGTACTCGACTAGTATCATATCAATTTGGGTTTCTCATAAAAGGTAGAAACCACTTTTAACATATTACTATTATTTTGTTGAATCGCTCTTTACATCATGCAGCATGAGCCAATTCGATGTAAAGGGTATTATAGCTATTTATTTATTTATACATTTACAAATGAGACATTACAAACGATAAAACATTTAGGCGACTCATTTGGACACAAAACGGTATTATAAAGATAAAAAAAAAAAAACAACATGAGACCAACAAAATCATACATATCAGAAGGAATCCAAATACGAGTATGTCGACGTCAGTGAGGCAGTACTCTTTCCAGAGTTTGCATAATTTTTTTTATGAATACTGCCTCACTGACACTGAAGATGTCCAAATCCGAGATGATTAGATTCAGCGTCCGAATTGCTCTTCCTACTGGCATCACCAAAGGCAGGTTGGTTCTGCGTGTCGGAGTAAAGAACAATTTATGTCGGCGCTGTCGCAGGTAGTTATCAGGAACAAAAAGACCTATTTGCTCCAGAACATAGGGGTTCTCAATAGAGCCCCGAATCAGTTTGAAAAAATGTGTTGACAGTAATCCTTCCCTCCTTAGTTCGAGGGAGTTATACCCCAGCATACCCAAGAGAAATGCCGTTGGATAGAGCCAAGGATATACCCCGTACTCCCTCATGTAGAGGGCTCTCAAGAATTTCTTTTGAACCCTCTCCAACATGAGAGAATACTGAGCCTGATGAGGACTCCATATCACGGCGCCTCCCTCGAGTCTGCTTCTGACTAAGGAGTTATACAGAGTTCTAAGGAGGCTATCATAGTGATTCTCGTGACATGTGATATGTAGCTATTATATCGCCATTTTATTGTCGGAAAAGGAGGCCTACGTCAAGCACTGGATGACCAATAGCTGATAAAGATGAAAAATCGAAATTAAAAATTTTGGTACTTAATTTTTAATTTTAAGTTAACCCATTGCAACACATAGCCGGCGAATCGCCGGCCAAGGTCAATTTGTCACTGACTCACAAAGCCGGCGATACGCCGGTTTGTCTTTGAAGTGATTTTTTTTACATTAAAACTGAATGACGATAACTTTATTCATAAAAATGACATAAATAAGTATATTTCGGTTACTGATTTCATAATAAAATGTAATATATAATGCGTTACATTTTCTTTTTGTTATTCTAATAGATCTGACGATTTGTGGCACAAAAATCATTTCTCTTTGGATGATGATGTGCAGCTGTCTTCACATCTCTTAGGTGGTCTTCCAGGTGAACGGGGTCAAGAGGGGATTTCGTAAGCGTCTGTATAGCGAGTCTGTTACTATCCATTCTGGATACATGGTCCCTCCAGCATCTTCTGGATTTTCTCCGCCGAACGATATCTTATATTTCGCAAATTTTTCTAACGGTCACGATCTCTGAGAGTTTTTCTAGTAATCAAATCAAATCAGTCAACAACGTTAGTTGACATCATCAGATGTTTGTACAATAATTTATCAACTGTTAAAATTAATTTTAGTGATTTTTCGAACCTTTATGTGTATCCTATGTCAAATTGTTTTATAATTTAACTATTACATTTAGCTATTCAACCATATTCAGTTTCCAGTTTGCATCTTCGTCTCTATTGAGACACAATTAATAATAATTTTACTTAAGTTTGTTTATTCTTCAAATTAAATTAACTTAATACCACTTTTCAATGTTAATTTCCTAACTTTCTCCCCCTTCGGTTTAAGGCGCTTCAAATTCTTTCCAATGAAATCTTTCTGGAGTTTATTCGTATTAATTTTCCAGTTTGGACCTAATTTAAGATTCTTAATTACCAGAAGGGTTAGGGCAGGCAACAAAGCAAACGGTGCACTTAAAGTTATCATCGCAAAAAAAAATGTGTATCCAATAAAGCTAAGATGGCAATTACATGTTTTTGCACCGAAAACACCGAAACATCTTTGCGAATACTAAAATAAAGTGTTATTAAATAACTAACTAACTAACTAACCATCACGCCGTCTCTCCGAAGGGGTAGGCAGAATGAATGGACTGCCACACTTTTCTTTCCTGACATATTTCTCTCGCTCCCTCAACATTCATACATCGTGTCATGCACGCGCGTCGATTTCTCTGACTCCTCACATGGCCGACATTCAATATTTGATTTATTGTTATTAAATATATTGTGTAAATCGATCACTGCAGCGAAAACATCTCTGTCATGCGCTTCTTGGAACAGGTTTTCAACTCTCCTCATTCCTATCCAATCACTTACATTCTGGAACATCTACCTTCTGCCAACTCCCCGCCGTCAAAAAATAATTTAAATCCACAACATACGAGTGGATCTCGTAGACTATGGTGATGACACAGATGGGGAATACGGATTTTTTTATTATTATTATTAGTGATCACTCTGAAAGTAAATCACAATAAAAACCTTATTTTTTGTGATTTTTCTTGAAAACAAGTCGCGTTTAAATCCAGAGCGCCCTCTCGACCCTGCAAGGAATCATTTCCTTCGGCGGGGGATAAAAACAACCCCTACCAGAGGATACCACCTTGTTATTTGACTGTTAGATAACCGCGCACTGGGAATATATCGTTATGTGACGTGGGAGGTACGCTGAAAAGGGAAAAAAAGCTCCGTGAAAAACGGCCGTTTCACTCCTCTGTCCGTATTTATCGCCGACCCCCGGACCCGCCACCGTTGCTCAAGATTACACCCCGGTAAAAGCTCCGAGAGCTTTATCGGCGGGCTTTCTGGATTTTTTAATGTCCCCGCAATTGTTTGGAACTTACTCTAATGTGAATTTTTTTCGTTCACACTTGTACAAATCTTCGCTTCTGATTTTCAACAGATCATTTTCATTATTCATATCAATAAAGACATCGAAATTTAATAAATCTTGTACAAAATGGACGTTTTCATTCATATGAAATATTTTATAGTTAAATAGTTATTTGATTATGCCTCAGCAAGACAAAATATGTCGTTTCCAATATATAATAATAAGAATGAAAACATATATTTTCAATATAAGAATACTTCTTGAAAAGAGACGTTTTCTTATTTTGTAGATGTTTTATATTTTTCTTTTTTTATATACTTTGTATACAACACTTACTTTTTAAACAAGTTAAAATTAAATATCAAACATGTTTCGAACTACCCAGCCCTTCCTCTGTGATATTATATAGATATATAAAATATTATAAAATTTCTTGTATGTTCGCCGTACTTTGTGTTGTAGATGTTTTATTTGTCTATTATTTTTTTAAATATACTTTGTATATACAACACTATTAAAATTACATATCAGACACGTTTCGGACAACCAGTCCTTCTTCGGTGATACATATTATAAATATACATATTTAAAATATTATAAAATTGTTTACAAATACTCGTATGTACGTTTTTTTTAAAACTCTTTCCACTTTTGTCTTTATTTCGATAGTGACCGGTTTCGCCAGGCTCGCTGGCATCGACAGACTGGTGACACTATTGTAAACTGAGTCCTTTATATACATACAGATCGGGGGTAGTATACATGATTCTATACAAAAATAATCTTCAAATAGTAATAATCTTGTATAGAATCATGTTTACCACCCCTGATCTGTATGAATATAAAGGACTAAGTTTACAATAGTGTCACCAGTCTGTCGATGCCAGCAAGCCTAGCGAAAGCGGTCGCTGTCGAAATAAGAACAAAAGTGGAAGTATTTAAAAAAAAAACATCGTTTTCATTTAATAATTTTAAGAGATTTCAGTAAAATCATTTGATTATCTTAAATATGATCAATTTTGTCAAAATGATGATGATTTATAAATTCTAACTTTGCATTCCACTAGCATATGCTTATTGTCCCAGACGGTGTCCCTTAAGCATCGGGAGATAACTGCAGCTTTAAGGCCGTGCCATACTGTTTTAAACAAGCTCTCCACAAGGGTGACCTTGGTGGAATGTGGAGCCCCACATGTGGAATGCGTGTTTACAACACGCATACTATGCGCGTCTATCCACAAAGGTTGTTTAAGGTCAAATGAATTTTGGTTTCAAACAAGTGTCTACACAGTTTTAAACCGCCGGTGGAGATCGCTGTGGAGAGCTTGTTTAATACAGTGTGGCACGGCTTTTATCAGTCTGTTTTTTAACTTCAATAATATTTTGTGTTTTCTATTTAAAATGTTAGCTGTACATATTAATGAGGTCAGGCAGGGATGACGGTCATGTAATCCGGCGTACTCACCTCCGGTTTATAGTTCTAGGCAATGATCGGGTTTTAGGGGGATTACTAACTAAAAGCTCGTGCGGAACTTTCCGAAGCGCACTCACCTTGCCCCGCGGTACTCGCCCCGCTCTCACCCCTTCTCCAGCCGCCTCCCCCGCCCTCCCGAACCTTTCTCACTTTCGGAGTACTTTTAAAGTATAATCAATCATGGTACAAGGGATAATATTTTACGCGGGCGAACCCTTATACAAGAGAATGTGTCGGCAACTTGAATGGTTCTCTATTGTTGTATTTTTTTTTAAACGAGTTGGTCAATTTAAAAGTTTGTAGCCAACTTTGAATTTAACGTTTTTTTTATATTATACAAACTTTATCCTATATAATATACTTTTACTTTGCTTCGAAGACGGCCGGGGAAAATGTGGCACGATCAAATCAATCAAATATTAAATGTCGGCCGCGTAAAGAGTCGGAGAAATCGACGTGCGTCCTTGACACGATGTATTTGTGTCTGAAATTTTTATTAATAATATTATGTATTGGATCGCTGCGTTGGTTTCCCTGTAGGGGTAGGCAGAAAGGATGGATCGCCACATTTTTCTATCCTGGCATAATTCTCGCGCCTCTTCTACATTCACACATCGTGACATGCACGCTCGTCGATTTTCCTACTTCGAACACGGCCGCCTTTCAGTAATTGATTAATTTGGTAATGCCATGTCTTTCTTGGCCTTCCTCGACTTTTTTTTCCATGCACACTACTTGTATATATCTTTTTTTACCATTCTTCCCTCATCCATTCGTTCCATATGTCCAAACCATCTTAGTGTCCCTTTCTTGATTTTATTTATCACCCATTCATCCGCTTTACATTTCTTTCTTACTTCATTATAAGATATTCTATCATACGAGTACATTGTTTTTACGCACATCCTTCCTTCCACAGTGACCTCATTTCTACGGCATTTATTCTCCTTTCATCCTTCTTCTGCCAACTCCAAGCTTCACTTCCATGCATAAGGGTCGGCACTAGAACTCCATTGTGCACTGTCATATTTGTTTCAGTCGATATATTTTTATTTGCCGTAATGAATTTGAGTGCACCATTTATTTTGTTTCCAGCTTCAACACTTCTTCCGATATTTTTCTCCATTTTTCCTTATCTTGTAAACATGCTTCCCAGGTTGACAAATTCGGTAACTTGCTCTGGTGGCCTACGGATATCCTATTTGCAACAGTGTATGCGATTCTGTGAGTGTCAATACGGTTTGCATGATCTCGCCGGAATCGTCTCCTTGTTCTGCTCCATCTCACGATGTCCTTAGTATTGCAGATTATCCTTATTTCTGTATTTCTCACCCTCTATAATTTATTATGAATACTATTGTGTCTTACACTCTTCCATTACAATTATACGCAATGAAAACGTAACAAATTACGTTTCGTCCAAACGTCCCGTAATGCTTGGAATTCGGAACAATTTGTTTTCGCTAATCAAATGACGAAATCTTTAATTTTAAAATGCCTTAAAAGTAAAGTGCGGAATCTCACGACGACTTCTGTAACGCGAACTTTCATCCAAGAGCACCTCTTACACGCTAGCGTTTCTTTGAAAATTTCATTTTATATTTTAACGCTTAACTCTTTGAAATATTCATCTTTGCTGTATCGTATTTCCTTACTGAATTTGAACCCTTGTAAACCTTCCCTTGCTGAAGATATGTTTTACCTTTCCCTTACGGTGCTAAAATAAAAACGCGCGTTCCTGTGTTGGGTAGTCAGTACCCAATCAAAAATTAACGATTTTAAATCGGAAAAATAAGAACATTCATAGCTAATCCCCTAATAAATATGAAAGATTAGAAGACTGTTTTTACCTGAGTCCTAGATTCAAGTTTTGCATTTTTTGGTCTGGACCGTTGTCCGTGATTGGTTGTTTCTCTATAGTTCTTCAAAGATCCTTGGTCAAAGGTTTAAACTTCTTTTAAACATCATATTTTCATTGTGGATTTGTATTTTTAAGGTAGTAGTCTGGTAACTTAAGCCGATTTTCATAAACAAATATGCACAAATGTTAAAAATGGTAGCGTGTTTCAAGACACATGTCGGGCGTCAGTCTCCGTGATAAATGAAGTGGAAATGAGAAGAGAAGACGTGGAACAAAGGTTACCGATATCGGAGAAAGAACAGTAGAGCTAAAATGACAGTGGGCGGGACATATGGTGAGACAGTATGAGCTCAGGTGGTCACCTAGAATCCTGAATCTTCGGCCTTCGAACAACAGAAGACGCATAGGAAGACCACAAAAAAGGTGGACCGATGATATTATCCAACTTGCAGGTTGTAGGTGAAAACAGATAGTCCATGATAGAAAATGTTGGAAGAGTTTAGAAGAGGCCAATATCCAGCAGTGGAGTAAAATTGGCTGAAAAGATGAAGACATTAACCCTCCCTTCCCTGTGATGGGTATCTTCTACACGTTACTTCTAATAACCATCAATATCTCTATAAATATAATAAATACAAGGTTAAGATTTTAGGTATACCTCCATAATATATTTACGCATTGATTAAAAAAAAAATATTAATAATAATCAAAATTTATCGGGTACATCGGAGGCATTTTGTAAACATCGTAAACAAAATTCGTAGCGCTGAGTGCGCGACCCTATATTCGAATCTCACTCTTGTATACTTCAATGTGGAAGCGCGAAGAGCTCAATGTTCTCACTGCCCGGCAGTAGCTCTCGGGCTTGCAACCAGAGTGGACCTATGCCCGCCCCGTGAGCGTTGCCAGATGTTTTTTTTTATGTTTTTAGCAAATTAATCTCAATTATTATAATTTTTGACTTCAATTATAATTAATTAAAGAGGTTTAGCTTTGCATGATTTTATTTTTACGATTTAAAATCTCTAATTTTTGATTGGGCACTGATTACCCAACACAGGAACGCGCGTTTTTATTTAAGCATCGTAAGAGAAAGGTTAAAACAGTAAAGAAAGTTCCTACTCACACGCGTGAAAAGAGTGCGCCAACACACCTGATAGTGTAATCAAGGGAAAGTCTTATTCCCGAGTTGACATCTGTCGCAGCCGGCGGGGTTTTGGCCGAATTTCATTTTGCATGTTTATTCGACGCGGCATTGGCTGTAAAACGCCATCTCGGGGCCGTTTCTCCCGGAGTGCTCCCACCTTTATTCCCGGCATCCGGGATGATGGGAGTTCCGCACCGCGGGGATCCCCGGGGCCCGCGCGTTTTCCCCAGAAAATTAACAAATACCTCACTTCTGGGATATTCTCGCCGCCCCGGACGATGATGGCTAATTATTTTGATTGTTTATTTCTTACGTGCGCGCCATTTATTCCCCATTTTTCGCTCTTTCTTTTAACATTATGAATTTCAAAGGATAAAGAAATAATGCAAGCTTATTTTTTTTCACACGGAAAAATCTAAAAAGTTTTAAGGATTAATTGTATCTCAATAGAGACGAAGATGCAAATTGGGAACAGAATATGGTAGTCGAGGCGCTTACAGGACTTATGACCTATCATTGGTTGGGTTAAGCGCACGCTTTATGTAATACAACATTCCCTATTGCACCCTTCTTACGACCACCATGTCTGACAATTTTTTGGAAGTTATACTCGTATATATGCTACTATGTAACACAAATATTGACATGTTATATTTCAATCTACACACTAGCGCCAACTATGAAGATTGAATTAAGCACTAAGCAGAAGATATTTTTATAAACGCAATGTGAAAGGCCACCGCCATTAACGTATTGCTAGATAACGCCTGGAGGTGTCACTGCAATTTATATGCTATTTTTAACTTGGACCGTTTTTTTTTGTTTTTACAACATTTTGAATGTATACAAATACTTGCATTATTTCAAGGGAATGAAATGATAACCCGCAATGGGTAATATAATATAATGATAAATTGGATAATTTATAAAGCGCCATTTTTATGAATTGCTCATCTCAAGGGCGCTGTAGAAGATGCTCCGTTTTATCAATCTTAATGTTTTGGCACATAGTAAAAGTTCACAAATTATTTCCAAGAATTTGGGCGTTCCCTCATAAATCATCCTGTTGCACTTCACACAATTCACTGGACACTCGGACGCTCGGACACACATGTGGCAACCATCTTTGAGGTCTCGACTCGGAAATAGCCGTTTAGAGACGTTTACACGATGCACTTTATATTTAAAACTTTCACGTATTTCAACTTAATTTGTTCTTTTCACTGAAACTATACGGTTAACTAACTAACTAACTAACCATCACGCCGTCTCCCCGAAAGGGTAGGCAGAAAGAATGGGCTGTCACACTTTTACTGATGCGGCACTCCATCCTTCTCTTTTCGCCCCGCGGGAGACGCGGTGTGATGGGTTGCGAACCTCATCGCGTTAATATCCAGTATTCGTCTACAAGTATTTGTATACATTCAAATGTTGTTAATTATGATTTTCCATAACTGCTTACTATTTACCATCGTCGTCCTGGTGGAATGCGGCCTCCGCCACCCCGGATGAGTAATCCTTTATCAAGCCGTGTCCTTATCGCGCCATTTTGACATTAAGTCCTGAAGATAAAACGTCTCTTAAATAATTTATTGGGCGACTTTTTCCACATTTTTATTTTTCCGCCTTTGGATTCGGACACCCGGCATTATTTTTATTTCATTTTGCTTCCTTTTGAGGTTTTCAGACGCGTCCGTAAACCTCGATTCAGTATACAGGATTATTGCCGCTGTAAAAGCCGAAGAGACCCGTCTCAGTGGATGAAAATGAGTAGAATTTATTTTATTTGTTTTTATTTATTAATCGGGTGGTGGTCTAGGGGATAAAACACTTGGCTCCTGATTCAGGGGACATGGGTTCCAACCTGACCAACTAACTACTTACTTAAATGGTAAAAATACTTTAAGAAAACAAAGATTGTCATCAAATTTTGATTATAAAATTTACGTTTTTTTATACATCTTAACTAAATAAACTAACTAACCATCACGCCGTCTCGCCGAAGGAGTAGGCAGAAAGAATGGACTGCCACACTTTTCTTTCCTAACCTTTCTCTCGCTTCCTCAACATTCATACATCGTGTCATGCACGCGAATCTTTATACATACATTATTTATACATATAATTTCTTAAACGGCTGTACCGATTTTGATAATAAAAAATGTGTGTGTTTGAATGGGTCCCTGGATGGTTTAGATTCACAATTGAACTCGGCAGGTGGCGCTGCGATTTGGTTATATATGTATAACATAATTATACGAACGACAGTGTATGCAATATATTTTAACACGTTATAACTAACTAACCATCACGCCGTCGCCCCGGAGGGCTAGACAGAAAGAATGAAACGCCACACTGTTTTGTCACGCCACACTGTTTTGTCCTGACACACTTCACTCAATTCCTCTACATTCATACATCTTGTCATGCACGCTCGTCGATTTCTCCGACTCCTCACGTGACCAACATTCAATATTTGATTGATTTGATGATGCCACGTTTTACTCGGCGTTCCTCTATTTTTAGCTCCGTTTACGTCGTTAACATATACCTTCTTCACCACTCTGTCTTTACTCGTTCTTTCCATGTGTCCAAACCATCATAATGACCCTTTCATTATTTTGTTCATAACACTATCATTCGCACCGCATTCACTTCTTATAATTGCATTTGACACTCAATCATATACAGATTTACCACACATTCGTCTTAGAGATCTCATTTCTACTGCATTTATCATAATTTCATCCTTCTTTTGCCAGTTCCATGCTTCAATTCCATACATAAGGGTCGGCACAAGAACACCATTATGCACTGCCATCTTAGCTTTTTTCTTCTTAGATTCTTGAATCAAAATTATTTTCTATTAAATAAGGACCACCCTGTATCTGGGTACGATTAAAAAAGTGTGTAATATTGTTTTATTATCGGGTTTCTATTTGTGATGATTTATGGACCAATCGAAATCTTACGGCTTAGGTTGAAAATGACGCAGTGCTTAATAAAATAGACCTGGAAGGCAACCACTTGGAAATTTAACATCAGCGTTTGTGGGTACTTTTATGAACGTCATTTCGTTCTTTTTTTTAAGTTTAAACGGGGCGCTTTGCATTACATGTTTCCCGCGTATTTTTATCAAATATTTTACCCCTAATTGTAATCATTTGGCAAATGAGATACGTTATGGCTGTAATTTTAGATCATTCTTGCGATGATGCTTTCACATCTTTACGAGAGGAACTTTTGCTATGTTGTTATTATTATTATTATTATTATTATTATTATTATTATAAGGATGATATTCTTCTTCTTCCTCTTATCGTATGACCTGTTTGTGACGGTGGTCTGTCCTGGGATGATGATGTCCAGCCATCTCTCCATCTCTTTCCTCCAATTTGTGTTTTTGGTTTCGAAATGATAGTCAAATTTTTGACCATCATTTCGAATTGTTCCTTCTATTTACGGTTTTTATTATTATTATATTTTCCACCTTTAATAATATTAAAGGTGGAAAATATTATTTTCTCCTATAAATAGTAACTAAACCGTTCTTTTAATTTAAATATTTAGGTACCTAACTACTAGCTATCAATGTATAACTCAAGTATCAATGTTCGATCGATCTCACATCTGGGTCATATACTGCGTGGGGAAAAGTACCACCTTCTCCAACTGATATTGGAGGGATAAATTGAGGGACACCGAGGGCCCGGAAGGAGACAAATGTCCTGGCTGCAAAACGTGAGGGAGTGGACCGGCATCCGAAGTGTTGAGGAGCTGTTCCGAGCGGCGCAGGACAGGGACAGGTTCGCCGAGGTGATCGCCAATGTTGGGGGGACCCGACAGGGCACTTGAAGAAGAAGAAGAAGGTACCTAAATCAACTCCAGCAAGAACTTCAAAATTATATCATAGAAATTATTCAAATTGACATAGGAACAAATACACGTAAAGGTTCGAAAAATTGCGTAAAATTGACATTTGATATATTATTACCTGATGTCAACATAGGTTGACGAAACAGCTGTCGCGTAAAATAAAATACAATTGTGATACATAAAACAAAGTTATTTAATTTAACAGTGTAATTATTTTTAAAACAGGCAGGCAAAAAAGTGAATGGTGCAAGTTTTCATTGCAAACAAAAACCTATCCAAAAAGCTAGAATGGCAGTGCACAATGGTGTTCTTCTACCGACATTTATGTATGGAAGCGAAGCATGGAACTGGCAAAAGAAGGATGAAAGTAGAATAAATGCAGTAGAAATGAGATCTCTTAGACGAATGTGTGGATAATCTGTGTATGAGAGTGTCGAATGAAAATATAATAATTAAATGCGGTGCGAATGATGGTGTCATGAACAAAATAATGCAAGGATCATTAAGATAGTTTGGACATATGGAAAGAATGAATGAAGAAAGAATAGTAAAAAATTATATGTTAATGATGTAAATGGAACCAGAAATAGAGGAAGACCGAGGAAAACGTGGCACGATCAAATAAATCAAATATTGAATGTCGGCCATGGGAGAAGTCAGAGAAATCGAAGCGCGTGCATGACACGATGTATGAATGTTGAGTAAGCGAGAGAAATATGTCAGGAAAGAAAAGTGTGGAATTCCATTCTTTCTGCCAACCCCTTCGGGGAGACGGCGTGATGGTTAGTTACTTAGTAAATTATTTTGAATAATTCCACACCACAGATAAGTGTCCATTTGTCCAAACCATCTCAGTGAAACACTCTTGGTGATTTGTTTAATTATTTTGTTAGATTGATTTTTGATTTCGCGTTGAGGTCTCCGTTTCCGCTTAGATGGCATCGCCGCCGCTGCGGATTGCTCTCCGTGCGAACGGGATATAAGTCCGAAGCGGATATAAATCCCGGAAGGATCTTAAATCGTCATCATTCTTTGTGATTCCCGGTTGCTTTATACCTCTTCCCTCTCCACTTCCGGCCGCGGCCCTAATTTACGATATAGTATTACGCCTAGAAGCCGGCGTCATAAATTATTCAATGTTTGTGTATCTACAAAAGTATTTTCGGTATAATTTCATCGTCCATGTTTCGTATTGTCGGTGCTTATTTCGCCTTAACACTTTCAGAACCGGTACTGTCATTATATTAAAGCCAAATGTTAAAAAGTGGTGTAAAACAAAATCGTTTCAGATTAACTCAAGGTCTAGTAACTTATGCCGATTGTCATGTTTTTTTTGAAGGGCGTTTTTTTGTAGGAAAATAAAAATGAATCGTTTTGGATTTTTAGGATGTTTTTATTTACATATTAAAGATACAAAAAAAAATTTTTTTTTGAAAAAATTTAATAGTTTATTATTATAATAATTATTGATCGAAGTTGGCACCTCGAAAAAGAATTTGGCTCTTGATGTTATCAGAAATTAAAAAATTCTTGAAAATTCTTAATCTAAAGACATTTCATTCTGGTCGGACACGTCGTCCCAGTGTCGCCCCCGCATGACCATTTTACATTTCGAGAACAAACAAAAAAGTCGCCGGGGGCTTAATCTGGTGAATGGGAAGGGTAATAGAGTGGAGCTTCACGAAAACGGCGCTACACAAATTAGCCTAATTATTATTATTATATAATCAAGAACAGAGATCGCATTATGGGTTAGAAACTGGCGGACAATCAGTGATGAATGTGATTTTCTCAACTTCAAATGTTCTGTTAAAATCGTGTGCACAGACGATATTCCTAAATTTAGTTGATCACCAATCATCCGAACAGTAAATCGATGATTGGGAAGCATAACAGACCGAACACGTTCAATGTTTTCATCAACACAGGAAGTCGACGGTCGTCCTGAACTTGCATCGTCCTTGCAGTCATCACGGCCCTCACTGAAACTCTTGATCCACTTAAAAAGGGCAGTTTTATTCGGTGGCTTAACTCCATAAGCAGCCTTTACATGAATTTCCCGATAATTTTTCCCAAGTTTCACCAGAAATTTGATGTTGACTTGTTGTTCCATATCTGTTTGTCATTCTCCATTGTCGACAAGAGCATAAAACACACGCCACAAAAAACTTCCCCGTTCGAGCGGTACGTTTACTTCGACGGTTTGGTGATTACGGATTCATTAAGTGGCTCACCCGGCAACAACGTTGCCAGTGCTCTTGCGCGAATTTCAACCGAAGACCACCCGAGCAACGCATTTCGCGTATTTAATGGACAGACCTCGTATAACATGTGTTCGTTATCTTAGACAGAGTACTAGGGACATATAATAGGCAGTGTGTGTATAAAAAAGTTTGCGCAGTCCATTATTTCTGTCTACCCCTTCGGGGAGACTGCGTGATGGTGTGTTAGTTTCTTAGCGGGATAAATATAGGCTTCTCAAAATTGATGGCAAACGTCGGTGGTGGCCCCTCCAAGGAGATTAAAAAAATATGCCTAGATTTGGTTATATGAATAATATTAAAACAGCCCAATAAGTTCACTTCACATCGCTCTTAAAAGAGGCAGTAATAAAAATGAGAAGAAAATAATATATATTTAGAACATAAATAAAATAACCATTAATCTGCCGTATTTTTGTGAGAAAATCGTATAAAACACAGATTAATTAGACTATAAAAAAAAATACAGGGTAATTTTGAAGTGTATTGTGAAAGAGAAATATTATGATTCCAGCAGATGAAACTTAATGACGATTTTTTTATGAATTAGAACCCAGTGTGTCGATGCCAGCGAGCCTGGCGAAACCGTTTACTGTCGAAATTGGGACAAAAGTGGAAGTATTTGTCTTTTTCTTTTTTATATACTTTATATATACAACACTAACTTAATTTTTTTTTAAATTAATATCAGACATGTTTCGGACAACCGGTCCTTCCTCAGTGATATTATAAAGATACATATTTCAAATATAAAATTGTTTACAAATATGATCAGTTTTGACAGATTTTATAAAGATTTATTTGAGAGCGTTTATGCTTTTGTTATAACAAATATTATGAATCAATTTAAATTTTAAAATAATAATTTTAAGTTCTTATTGGGGTTCAGGTAATTACTTATGACAAAGGAAATAAATTGATTTTTTATATTATTTACTTTCTTCAACATTCTTCTTCTTTCGGTGCCGTGTCAGGTCCCCCCAACGTTGGCGATCACTGCAGCAAAGGCATCTCTGTCCTGCGCTACTTGAAACAGGTTTTGAACTCTTGTTATTCCTGTCCACTCTTTGATGTTCCGAAGCCAGGACAGGTACCTTCTACCAACTCCCCGACGTCCCTCCACTTAACTCATTGATATCAGTCCAGAGGTGGTATTTTTTGCCCCTTAGCACATTACCCAAATATGAGATATTTCTAATTTTCACACTCGACAAGAGCTCTCTATTGGTTCTGGCTCTCTGCAGAACGTTTGCATTGCTGACCCTATCGCTCCACGCTATACGGAGCATTCTGCGGTTTATAAGAAGTTCAGAACATCGTTTTATTTAATTATTATATCAAATGGACTTCCATCAAGAGATTTCAGTAATTTTAATTATATCTCAATAGAGACGAAGACGTTAACTGGAAACTGAACATGGATGATCAAGGTGTTTACAGGACTTATGACCTGTCATTGGTTGGGTTAAGCGCACGCTTTATGTAATTACAACATTCCCCATTCCACCTTTGTTATTTGTGATCATGCATGACAAATTTTTGGAAGATGTATATATACTTCAAAATCCATATTTATCTTCACGTGTCAGTTTCAGTCAGCCATCTATGTAGATTTGGTTGCACTAGTGAATTTTTTCAAGAATTAACCTATACAATCGACCCACTAACGCCATCTATGGAGAATGATTTTCGGCATTTAGCAAACTACCTTATTAACACAATGTGAAGGCTGTTGACCAACATATTGTTAGAAGCCGCTAGGAGTATTATTCCATTCTATATGCCAAAGAATTTAGATTTCAGTAAGATCATTTGATTTATGGGAATGATTTTGTCTCAATCTCTTGCACAATACGTCCTGTGAACCGGCCGCAATGGGTTCTCGTATGGGGGATATGTTACCATACACTTCAAACGTTCAATATGCCCAGAAATATGTGTATCAGTGAAATATTGCAAGATCGGTGCGCCGTTGGGCCCGACCGCCGAATATATTTATTGCCGGCTTATGAATCTGTGGGCGTAACGCGTAAACTTTTTCACCACCCGCCTTTCTTTATTTCTTCTTTACATATTATTATTATTTTTGTTATTTGTGAATCCGCCCTTTCCCGAGCGTATTAGGGCAGCGGTCGCAAACTGCGGCTCGCGTGCCATATTTGACTTGTTTATATACGTACAATAGCGCTTTATATACGTATATTATAAAGCGCTTGACCCGGACATTGATCTAAAATGCAGTATTAAAGTTGCACGAGCTGCACTTAATAAAATGAGAACATTATTTTGCAACGATAATCACGATAATCTTAACTTGAAACTCCGACAAAGAAGTATTAAATGTTATTTATGGTCTGTTCTACTACATAGATGCGAAACCTGGACTCTGAAAGTGTTTGTAATGAACCGGTTGGAAGAGTTCGAAATGTGGATATACCGCAGAATACTCCGTATACCGTGGACCGATAGGGTCAGTAATGCAGACGTACTACAGAGAGCCAGAGCCAATAGAGCTGTTGTCAAGTGTGAAAATTAGAAAGGTCTCATATTTGCGTCATGTGCTAAGGGGAGAAAAATACCACCTCCTTCGACTAATATTAATGGGTAAAGTGGAGGGACGTAGGGGATTTGTTAGAAGGAAGCTGTCCTGGCTGCGGAACATCAAAGAGTGGACAGGAATAACAAGAGTTTAGAACCTGTTTTAAATGGCGCAGGACAGAGATACCTTTACTGTAGTGATCGCCAACGTTGGAGGGACCTGACACGGCACCAAAAGAAGAAGAATATATAATATCGGTCAGCTATTACGATTGTTTTGTGTCCTCACAAATGTTAGAAACTTCGAATCCTTCATTTATTCATTCCAACAGATTCTTTTCGTAATTGATACTTATGAAAACGTCTGGTTTTTAGGATATTTTATATTTATGAGTATGACATGACTTAATAAATAAAGTAAGGCTGATTACATTATTACATGCTACTACAAATATAATATAATAATATTTAACAGACGACAGTGTGAAACGAGAATAAAGTTAAACAAAGACAAAATGAGGTTAAAAAAATATTCTATTAGTTAGTTAAGATAATATTTAAGAGTTTAACAACCCTCATGTATGGAAGTGAAGCTTAGAGCTGGCAAAAGAAGGATCAAAGTAGGATAAACGCCGTAGAAATGAGATCACTAAGATTAATGTGCGGGAAAACGTTGTATGATAGAATACCGAACGATGAAATAAGAAAGAAATGTAAGGTAGATGACTGCATCATGAATAAAAAAAAAGGATCCCTGAGATATTTTGGACATATGGAACGAATGGATGAGAGTAGAATGGTTAAAAAGTTGTACAAAAGCAGCGTGAGTGGAAAAAGAAGCCGAGGACGACCGAGGAAAACATGGCATGACCAAATTAATCAATTACTAAAAGGGGGCCACATTGGAGTCGGAATAATCGACGTGCGTGCATGGTACGATGTATGAATGTAGTAGTATGCCAGGACAGAGCATTGTGGCGATCCATCCTCTCTGCCTACCCCTCCAGGGAAATGGCGTGATGGTTAGTTAGTTAATTAAGTGATGAATTTTTTTAAATATAATACTGAAAGTACGTATTTTTTTATGTATTTTCTTTTTGGTTTTATATGCTGTATAATATCTATTTCTGGTTTTAGACAAGGTATAGTCCGAATTTAACGCGATCCTATCGGTAGCCGGAGATAAAAAAGGGTTTTCCTGGGAATACTCGCTCCTCTAGTGTTTGCATCCGGCCCCTCTTCGCGATCAAATCCCTTGATCCTGTTTGTTCTGGGGCCCTTTGTTTAAGGACACGCCGGATCAAAGGTGCTTCTCAAGAAAAAGTCGGCCAATGGCGGTGTGTGTGTGTGTACCTTCAATTTTCGCTTCGGCCCTTTGAATCCAATTTGCAGAAAAGCCTAACAGGGTATCTTTGAGGCAGCTCAGTCAAAAGTTCCTTCTATTGATACTCTTCTGTGATACTTCGCCAATTAAGGTGCTACGTCATTTTTATTCTACTTCTAGAAAACTGACGTTTTCATTCGTATTAATCATTTAATTAAACGTTATTAAACGTTCAAGTGCACAATGGTGTTCTTCTACCGACCCTTATGTATGGAAGCGAAGCATGGAACTGGCAAAGGAAGGATGAAAGTAGAATAAATGCAGTAGAAATGAGATCTCTTAGACGAATGTGTGGATATTCTGTGTATGATAGAGTGTCGAATGAAAATATAAGAAGTGAATGCGGTGCGAATGATGGTGTCATGAACAAAATAATGAAAGGATCATTAAGATGGTTTGGACATATGGAAAGAATGTATGAAGAAAGAATGGTAAAAAAATTATATGTTAATGATGTAAATGGAACCAGAAATAGAGGAAGACCATGGAAAACGTGGCACGATCAAATAAATCAAATATTGAATGTCGGCCATGTGAGGAGTCAGAGAAATCGACGCGCGTGCATGACACGATGTATGAATGTTGAGGAAGCGAGAGAAATATGTCAGGAAAGAAAGGTGTGGCAGTCCATTCTTTCTGCCTACCCCTTCGGGGAGACGGCGTGATGGTTAGTTAGTTAGTTAGTTAAGAAACAATAATTTTTTTTTTTTTTAATAATTTTTTTATTACTATTAAATAGTCCATTGTTTTGGCCGAAACACTATGGTACTTTAACATTATAAACAGTTAAATTAAAAAACTTGGTTTTATGTATCATAATTGTATTTTATTTTACGCGACAGCTGTTTCGTCAACCTATGTTGACCGCATCAGGTGTTTCAAAATCATTATTTTGTTCATAAAACTATCATTAACACTGCATTCACATTTTAAATATGCATTTGAGACTTTTCATTCCAAGCTTCACTTCCAAGGGTCGGCACTATAACTGCACTTTGTATCGCTGTCTTTGGTTCATTGGACATAAAGTAATTATTATATATTATTTGTGTTAGATTTATTTTGTGAACGTTGGACGATCGAAATGTACGCGGGAGATGCCTATTGGTGGCGATGAGGTTGGCAACCCATCACACCGCGTCTCCCGCGGGCGCGCGAAAAGAGAAGAGTGGAGTGCCGCATCGGTTAAATTGTGGCAGTCCATTCTTTCTGCCTACCCCTTCGGGGAGACGGCGTGATGGTTAGTTAGTTAGTTAGTTATTGTATATAAAAGACTTGCATCAAGGATTTAAATAAATGGTATTAGAATTTTATATATAATGTCTAATATGAGTAGAAAATAGCTCATTATTATGAAGAAGGAATCGGGTTATTTCTTGGCTTGAACTCATGACCCCTGGATCAAGAGTCAAGCGTTCTGTCCACTAGACCACCAGCCTGGCTAAATCGATGATTCATTTTTCAATATGATCAATCATGATCGTTGATTCGGTTCGTTTTGTATTGAAAAAAAAAACGCCTTTCTTTATTAAATTATCGTTAAATTTAATCTGTTTTCGCATTCGAATTTCAAACAACAGAATCTGTCACTTTATTTAGATGGAGATATTTCTAAAATTTCTAGACGAGCTTTTCTTTCGCGTTCCAGTAAAAAGGGGTTGGATCTAATTATATAAAGGGGTGGAAGTTTAATTTTTGTTTAATTATTCTATGATTACGTTGCGTTTTAATAAAGTCGTTAATGGCACCATCTGACGGGCTTATTTAGCCCTGGGCAGACTCAGATGTCACTCAAGGTATTCATCCCGAGTCAATTAAGGGATTTTTGTAAGCCACGGTTGAAAGATGTAATCTTGCCTTTTGTCTAATTATTACGGATTTTAAATGGTATCATTTTAATTGAATTAGTGGCTAATTCATTTTGAATGTTACGAAAGTACGGATAGCTAAAATAGCATATCGGCATCGTAAAATATGGCACTCCATTGAGGACATCTTTTTTTTTTTTTTTATGTACACAACAGGTTGTTTGGACCCAATTAATGTATAATTTTTTTTTTTTAGCTATTTTATTGATTCTCGTGACATGTGATAGGTAGCCAATCTATCGCCATTTTATTGTCACGTGAATTCTACACCAGACCAAAGACAGTGTGACAATCACACTGCCATCGCCGGGAATCGAACCCAGGACCTTCGGCATGGAAGTCAGAGCTCGTAACCACTCTGCCACGAAGGTCGTCAATCTTAGATTTACTTAGAACGAAAACAAAGAAGTATTTAAGCAAAATTAATGTGTATCTTTATCTAGCAATACGTTAATGGCGGTAGCCTTTCACATTGCGTTGATAAAAGATCTTCTGCTTAATCCAATATTCATAGATGGCGCTAGTGTGTAGATTGAAATATAACATGTGAAGTGTGGGGCTACATAGTAGCATATATGCAACTTCCAAAAAATTGTTAGACATGGTGGTCGTAAGAAGTGTGGAATGGGGAATGTTGTATTACATAAAGCGTGCGCTTAACCCAACCAATGACAGGTCATAAGTCCTGTAAACACCTTGATCACCATATTCTGTTTCCAATTTGCATCTTCGTCTCTATTGAGATACAATTAATCCTTGAAAAATAATGTGGTTGAAATGAGACCTTATAGGTCGACTGACAGACACCAGTCGGTAATAGTAAAAAAACATCGTGTTATTTAATTGTTATATAAAATGAACTCATCACGAGATTTCAGTAAAATCATTTGATCATCTTAAAAACAATTTTCTAATCTATTACGTTTTATTTTTATGGTTTGTTTCGAAGTTAAAGGGTCTCGGGGCTAACCTAATGTAGGATATAGAAGGTTCCCAACCCTTCCGGACGATCAATCATCACTTTTAGTTACGCTAAAAACATTGTGAATTTTGATGGAACCCTCAAAAAGGGGTAGCATGGACCCTGCGCAAGTTTTTGGCCGCTGCGAACTAGTCGCACAAACTATTCAGTAATCACGTTCCTACGGGTAACTTTGTTCCGTAAATTTTCAACGTTAATGCCGATATTTTGACTAGAATCCGACATCGTCAGAACGAGTTTGAATAAAATAATTACACCTTATTTATTGTTTCTTGAACAATGATGCGAAACTTCATATTAAACAATTAAAACGAATCATTTTGTCACGTTTGAAAATGCCTGTGCATGGCGAATCGTGTCATTCCCATAAAATATAATAAGGGTAACAAAGTGAATGGAGCTCAATTATTGGAAACGGAACAGAATAGTTATTGGAAACAAGAATTTATCAATGAAAGCGAAAACGGCCGTTCACAATGGAACTGGCAAAAGAAAGATGAGAGCAGAATAAATGCGGCAGAGATGAGGTTCCTAAGACGTATTATGTGTGGTAGAACGATATACGTCAGAATCTCAAATGCTGATATAAGAAAGGAATGTAGAGCGGAAGAAGGTATTATGAACAAAATTATGAAAGGATCGCTGCGTTGGTTCGGACATATGGAGCGCATGGCTGGAGAAAGAATGGTTAAGAAAGTATAAATATATAAAGGTTAAGAGTACGAGGAAATAGACCGAGGAAAACATGGCATTACCAAATTAATCAAAATTTAAAGGTCGGTCATGTTAGAAGTCTGAAGAATGTGGAGGAAGCTAGAGAGGTGTGCCAGGATAGAGTAGTGTGGCGGTCTATTCTCTCTGTCTACCCCTAAATATAATAAGATGTTTTCATTCGTATTAATTTAATAAATATGGTCACCGATGAAGGGATACGCATTGCGAGGATGAAGTGGCAGTGGGCTGCTCATGTGTGTCAAAGGGAACATGGAAGATGGAGCCAGAGGGTTACTGAATGGAGGTCAAGGTTGGGCCGGAGAAGTGTCGGGAGACAGCCTACCAGGTGGAGCGATGATATTGTGCGGACGGCAGGAAGGGCTTGGAGAACACTGGTGAGAGACCGAGAGAGATGGCGTTGAGGTGGAGAGGCTTACGTCCACCAGTGGATGGACACAAGCTGACGAAGAATTTAATAAACATTATATTTAATATCGATGTGAATAAAAAATACATATTTTGTTGTTTGAAATTTCACGGTAGAAGTTGATTGTAAATAATGTAAATTTATCATTCTTTCTTAATAATAATAATATAATATGCTAACTTTTAAAGCGCCGTTTTTGTGATGTAATCACCTCAAGGGCGCATTAAGACGCATTTAGAACAAAGTATAAATGTTTAACTTGGGTATGCAATATGAAAAAGATGGGTTTTCAGTTTAGATCTGAAATCTGTCGGATCATTTATGCATCTAAGGTGTGAAGGGAGATTGTTCCAAGCTGATGGACCGGCTACCGCGAACGCTCGATCCCCGAAATTTGTGCTGGGGCAACGCTTCGGCTCAACTAATCTTCCTATTGCTGAGGAGTTCGCCGAGCGAAGTGTGGATTTCCTTGAATTTAGGCTGTCCGTTATACAGAGTTCAGATATATAACTTGGTGCCATTCCATGTAGCGCTTTGAAGACTGTCCAGCAGAGTTTATACTGGATTCTTTCTGGACTTTTAAGCCAGTGAAGTTCTTTGAGATGTTGTGTTATATGAGACTTTTTTGGAATGCCTTTAATGAGCCTTGCTGCTGCATTGAACGCAGATTGAAGTTTGTTTATTTGTTGTTTTGGAATGTTTGCATAAATTCCATTACAATAATCAAGTCGTGACAACGAAGGAATTTACAAGAGTTTTGAAAGTGTCATGGGGAATACTCCTTTTGACGGATTTTAATCGTCTTAGGTCTTCATTCATCCTTTCCATGTATCCATTAACATTTTGTTTGTTTTTATCATTTAACTTTAGTATTTCCAAACTAATTGTTTTTTTTTTTTTTTTTGCAGGTAAGTTCGTGTGAATTTTCGTGTGAAAAGTATCGCTCCTGTTGCAACCTTCATTGCAAACGTAAGTCAATTTTTGTGTATATGTTGAAATAATCATTTATGATTTTTTCTACTTTCTAGATAAGTAAACAAAACGAAAACATATATTACTGTATAACGTCGTTTATCCGGACTAATTGGAACCGGAGGTGTTTCGGATGCCGATTTTCCGGATAATACGAATAAATCCGAGACATGTCGAGAAAAATAAACTTGAAAGTGGAAAAAACAGTGTTTTAATTCATAAAAAATCGTTATTATGGATTTCCACAGTGTTAACGCCTTAATTTTATCTAAAATCAACATAAAATTAACGGAAAACTAACTAACTAAAACTAACTAACCATCACGACATTTCCCCGGAGGGGTAGGCAGAGAGGATGGATCGCCACACTGGCCTGTCCTGGCACACCTCTCGGGCTTCCTCCACATTCATACATCGCACCATGCACGCACGTCGATTATTCCGACTTCGAATGTGGCCGCCTTTTAGTAATTGGTTAATTTGGTCATGCCATGTTTTCCTCGGTCGTCCTCGGCTTCTTTTCCCACTCACACTGCTTGTGTACAACTTTTTAACCATTCTACTCTCATCCATTCGTTCCATATGTCCGAACCATCTCAGGGATCCTTTTTTAATTTTATTCATGATGCAGTCACCTGTCTTACATTTCTTTCTTATTTCATCGTTCGGTATTCTATCATACAACGTTTTCCCGCACATTCTTCTTAGTGATCTCATTTCTACGGCGTTTATCCTGCTTTCATCCTTCTTTTGCCAGCTCCAAGCTTCGCTTCCATACATGAGGGTTGGCACTAGAACTCCATTGTGTACTGCCATCTTTGCTTCTGTAGATATATTTCTATTTGCAGTAACGGAAAACTAAGTGTCGGGAAAATAAGAAAATCTTACCTAGAAAACTTTTGAGGACGGTTCATTTGCAGCATAAAATCCCTGTTTAGAGCTGCTTTATCAACTATCGCAGATAGAAAAAGGAGAAGGAGAAAGGAGAGACCATCTGGAGACGATGGCGGTTCCACTACCAGCGCTTCGGATGCTACAGAATGCGTGGGTCCAGGATTGGGCACTTCGGTCACACTTGGACCTACAAGTGTGAAGGACAGTCTACCTCGGACACGAATGACAGCCCTTGATGATGAGTAATACCAATGATGTTCTCCAACCTCCGATAGAAAAGGAACAGGAGGAAGAAGAAGAAACCATGTTAATGATCCTTTCATTATTCTGAATGCTTTAAACCTTTTTTAATAACCTGCGACGCTGTGGGGTAATTTCGGACAAGTAACGGCCCGGGGTAATTAGGCTTTTTTTCGTACCGCAGTAATAATTAGTTCTCGTTATATTTGTCGCGCCCTGGCGGGTCTCTACCATAGTGATTTTTAAACGCTTTTTTTTTTTCATTTTGGACATTATAACGTGATGTATTTTTCTAGCCAGGTATATAATATAAAAATCTGAATAACCATAAGCAATCTAGGTTAAATAATTTATGATGAAAATGTATATTTCTTTTGTGATTTCAATCAAGGTTTACCTTTTGCCTATCAAAAGATTGGTGTGATGGATATATATTTTCGCTTCCTAAGATGACATAAAAAATGTATGGAAGCGAAGCATGGAACTGGCAAAATATGGATGAAAGTAGAATAAATGCAGTAGAAATGAGATCTCTTAGACGAATGTGTAATACTCTGTGTATGATAGAGTATCGAATGAAAATATTAAAAGTGAATGCGGTGCGATTGATGGTGTTATACCATCACGCCGTCTCCCCGAAGGGGTAGCCAGAATGAATGGACTGCCACACTTTTCTTTCCTGACATAATTCGCTAGGGTTCCTCAACATTCATACATCGTGTCATGCACGCGCGTCGATTTCTCTGACTCCTCACATGGCCGACATTCAATATTTGATTTATTTGATCGTGCCACGTTTTCCTCGGTCTTCCTCTATTTCTGGTTCCATTTACACCGTTAACATATAATTTTTTTACCATTCTTTGCCACAAATTGAAGATGTAAATTATATTATAATTTACATCTAATTTTGACTTGTCTTCAGAACTATGCTCCAACAGGAGAAGGGACCGAAGTGGAATTGTTGTGTGTTATATCGAATAATTATATGAAGCGACAATGCCATTAAACCTGGGATTTGGGTCAAACTTATGAAATGCACGGGGCATATATGAATAGAAAACTAGAAACCTTGATTTGGATGTCGTAAGGGAGTTGAACCAATGAATAATTGGACTTGGATCTTCTGGCTTACAGAGGTTCAGCTCATGTGGCTATTCCTCTTACATCTGATGGGAACATTGTTGGAAGGTGATTTGGTGGGTTGTTAGTTTATTCGGGGGCATGATTGGTGTGGCCCGAAGTGTTATCGGCTAATAACTACTTTAAAAACTTGGTTCACTGTACAATCGTTATCAATCATTAGTTGTAACAATTAATGAAAAAAAAATTGAAATAATCTTATGATTTATATAACTATCGTCGAATGATCTTTCTGGGAAAGCATTTTTTTAAACTGTTATCCGGAGGTATTTTCAATCCAGGAATACTGAGAGAGCTAAATCTGTACGTTCCCCATAGTTATAGCAGAGCAAGGGGGCATATATTATTTTATTCCCCTAAATTGCCGCACAGAGGCCCTTCGAAGTTCTCCTGTATTGAAAGCGATTCGTCTCTTAAATGAGGTTGCAGAAGAGATAGACCTCTTTGGATGCAATTATGGCGAATTCGTAAATACCCTTATGATAAAGGCAGCAAGCAAATAACTGGCTTTTCCTATTCATAAGGTTCTATGTATATTTCCATTGATATTCTTTTTTTTTCACCCTTCACATCGATTTGGCTTACGCTGTAATGATGTTAGGAGTTTTTTCAACAAAATAATAATAATAATAATAATAATAATTTAATATTCATGACCTCTGTAAACATTATATTCATAAATTTAACAATTTCCAGGTATTACTTTCCTATGTTCTGGGTTTTTTCCCTTAATTGTTTTTAACAATGTATTGGACCACGTCAATTATCTTAATTACCGTATTCTGCTCTGTTAACTCGTGTATATAAACATCAACGCGTCTGATTTTCGTTACATTTGAAAATTCCTTAGACAGGCGAAACGAATGTCGCTCTCATAAATTTTAATAAAACTTCTAGAAAACAGACGTTTTACGTCGCTCTTCAAGAAACGATAAACACATATTCTTTTGCTACCTACCTAAATAATCATCACGCCTTTTCCTCGGAGGGGTAGGCAGAGAGGATGGATCACCACATTGTTCTATCCTGACAACTCTCGCGCATCTTCTACATTCACACATCGTGACATGCACGCTCGTCGATTGTTCCTACTTCGAACATGGCCACCATTCAGTAATTGATTAATTTGGTCATGCCACGTCTTCCTTGGCCTTCCTCGACTTCTTTTTCCATTCACACTACTTGTATATATCTTTTTAACCATTCTTCCCTCATCCATTCTTTCCATATATCCTTATCATCTTAGTGACCCTTCCTTGATTTTATTTATCACGTATTCATCCGCCTTACATTCCTTTCTTAATTCATCATTAGATATTCTAGTTAGTTACTAGTTAGAAAGTTTCGATCCTGGGATTGGTTTGCAGCAATTTCTTCTATTCTTCTCTTCCATTCTTCCCTGTCTTGTGCGGCTCTTTTGAAATGTGCATATGATGAGCAGCGCACGTCCAGCAACAGGTCCTCCAGGTACTCTCGGCGTGGGCTACCCCTAGAGTTTGTCCCCTCGCTCATACCTTCCATTATGGCATGAAAGAGACCTTCTTGACGTATTACATGGCCGATCCATCTTGTACGCCTTTCGGACAAGGTCCTGACCAGGTGCCTTCCTCATTCGTGATGTGGTCTCTCCAGGAAATTCCTAATAGTCTTCTATAGGACCACATCTCAATAGCCTAAGATATTCTATCATACGATTAAACATCATGAATTCTGCCCTGGATAATCAAATTACATGTAACATACACACACAAGAGACACAGCTTCGCCAACCCCAGGATGAAAGGGACTCGTAAGGTGGGTTTAAATGCGTTTTTATTATTATTATTCGCATGCCAGATCCGCCCCGCCGCGTGTATAAACAATATTATAAAGTGCGTAATGATCCCATGGCAATAAAACACATCCTTGGAGCTCGCCGCGTTTACGAGATGTTTACGACAGAAAAACGCGGGAAAGTTGCGCAATTCCGACCGGAATTTTTTTGCCCTCCGCCATCTTTGCGATCTTTTTATTTTCACGGAACGTATCCTTAAGCATCACACGCTTTTAATAAAAGGTGATCGGGTGGAATGTGAATTAAACTTGTAACGTTAGGGCGATGTAAAAATAAATATGTATTTATTCTACCATATATTCGCGCTAACTTTCTGTTGCGGATTCATTGAACAATGTTTATTTTTTTATGTTTTACACAACACCATCTTTATTAAATAAATAAAAATTAAAAAAACAACAAACATGTTTCGGACACAGAACAACATTTATCAATTCCTTCGTCGTGTCCCGACTAGATTACTGCAATGGTGTCTACGCCAACATCCCCAAACAGCAAATAAATAAACTCCAGTCTGCATTCAATGCAGCAGCAAGACTGATAAGGGGTGTGCCAAAGAGTTGTCACATAACACAGCATCTTAAGGAGCTCCACTGGCTGAAATGTCCAGAAAGGATACAATACAAGCTCTGCTGGACGGTCTATAAGGTGTTGCATGGAATGGCACCAGCTTATGTATCTGAACTCTGCATCAACGAAAACCTGAATGCTAGACAGTCTACACTGCGATCAGCTAAGTCTTCTGCGATCGGTAGATTGACTGCCAAAACGCTGTCCAAGCACAAACTTTGGCGACCGAGCCTTCGCGGTAGCCGGCCCTTCAGCCTGGAACAGTCTTCCAGCAGACCTTAAGTGCATTGAGAATCAATCAGAGTTTAGATCGAGACTCAAAACGCACATTTTCAAATTATCATTTCCTGACAGGAAGGGCTGATCGACTTCATCAGGTGCAGCCCTCATACTAAATATGTTTATTATTTTTGTTATCATTATTATTATTATTATTATCTAATTGATAAAACGGAGCATCCTCTACAGCGCCCTTGAGATGAGTAATTCATAAAAATGGCGCTCTATAAATTATCCAATTTATTATTATTATTACAGAAGTCCTTCATCGGTCTCTTCTTCTTATTCTTCCTGGCGCTATTCCAACTCATCGTCTGTATTGACTGTTGGGGATCGACTTTTCTCGATCTCAGGCTGTACCTACCTCGCACGGTTTTGAGTATCGCCCTCACTCAAGAGCCATTTCTCTGCAAGACGCTATTGCACTGAATCATCCATGTGTTCCTAGGTCTTCCTCTGAATGGTTTACGAGGAAGATTCACAGACAAAGCTCTATTTAATAATAATTAAATAAAACGATGTTTTTTAACTACTTCCACTTTTGTCTTTATTTAGACAGCGACCGGTTTCGCCAGGTTCGCTGGCATCGACAGACTGGTCAACATAAAAAAACACTATTTAATATGTGATCTGGTGGTCTCCGTTTTATATCAGTGAAATAAATATTGATATAATTTTTATTTATTTATCATGAATGTGGTTAGTTTTGAAAGATAATAAAATGATTTAAAGTTTAAGGTTTCTAAACAGGTAAAATAATATATTGTTTATAGTATACTACCAGAAATGCATGAGAGATGGTTCGACATTAGAGAGACAATATACTCTCAAAAATCAAGAATATTTGCCTTCTGAACGTACTTTCACTAATATCAAAAACGTCGATCTCTGAGGAAACCGCATCCAGCAGATTAATTGCTCTTTCCACCGGTGTCACCTTTGCAGGTTGGTTCTGGCGTCCGGTAGGTAAAACAATCTATGCTGTCGATATTGGAGATATCTATCAGGGACAAAAAGCCGAACACCCTCACGGCCGAGTACTCGAAATATCCCCTGATTAATACGAGATGTCTATCTCTTCGAAGCTGCAGAGAGTTGGTCCCAAGCATTCCCAAAAGAAATGCCGTGGGATAGCTACCATTTTCTCTCATGTAGAGATATATCAGAATTTTTTTCTGAACCCTCTCCAGCATAATGGAAGAGAAATATACCATATACCGTATCTTTCAGAAGAGCCCACCCAAAATAAGTGGGAAATGTCTTGAGAAGAAGACGAAAAAGCTGTTTTTTATATTTCATATTGCATTAGTGAAGCGGCCGTTAGGACGCCGCTGGGTCCTATAACGGCTTCGGCTAAAATATTTATTTTCATTTAGTGGATGTAGATTTTTTGCCGTTATTTGATTGTATGCCCTTCTAGAATTTCTATTTATTCTGCCTCATATGTTAACTCTTCCCAGTTTGCCTAATTTCCATTTCGCGTTGTTTGCTTTGAATGTGCCTTCCTTGCGCCCTCTCCTCGTAACCCGTTCCTGAAATATCCGCGACCTAATTATAATATTATCTCCGCTAGGCACAGCTACCCAGAGCCGACATCACAATCTCGATTCATCGCTCAATGGGAGTTATTCCATATCGGTTGATCTTCTCTACAGCCGGCGTCACAGCGATCGCTTTCTTTCGTTTCAGACGCGTTACACACATATCCATCTACAACAACAAACAACAAACCATCACGTTGTATCACCGAAAGGGTATCCTGACATACTTCTCTAGCTTTCTCCACAATTATTCAGCGAGTCATACACGCACGTCGATTCTTTCGACTTCTAAAGTGTGATGATTTGGCCATGTAATGTTTTTCTCAGCCATCCTCGACTCCGTACTCCATTTACATTCATTCGCGTATACTTTCTTAATCTTGCTTTCTTCAGCAACGCGCGCTGTTAAACTTATAACATATGTATTAATTTTTCTCGCCTTGTTAACTGGTAAATTATTTATTGTACTTAGGAAATTGAAAATAACTTTGTTTAATTCCCTAATTATTTTAAAAAATATTAAAAAAACACGACATGTTTCGGAGGATACCTCCATCTTCAGGGGTAAAAATATAATAAAAACTAAATAAAGAAAGACTAAAAATTAAAATTCGATACAATAATTCAAATTTAAAAATTAACCTGTCATTCCACAAAAAAAAAACTTAATAAAACTCCTAGAAAACAGATGTTTTCTTTTATTTTAATTGGTCATTATGTAATTTAACGATGTTGTTTACGCCTTAAGTTTATAAAAACAAATTGTTTAATCCTTCTTTATTTGCAGTAATAAATTACAGAACGATTGTCCCAGACGTAATATTATACATACTTAGTTATAAGGTCTATAATATTCATTTGTTCATTACTAAACCTGCCTCGGTACGAAAACTGTTTTTTGGACTGCAAATGTTATATCGATCGATCCGAGGATAGAACGTCACTATCCGACTCTATCAACGCCGCTTTTAGCGTCCGTGTGATGCCGGCTTAACGCGGCCCGATCCGCGATCTCTCCATCGGCGGATGTCGGATGTGTTTTCCCCAATTTGAGAAGTTCGCTATCTCGACAGCCGGCACAGAGCGAATCCTCTTCCAGGGACCATCAATCACGGCCCTGCCTAGTCCCGCCAGGCCGGAGGTGTCGCGGGCTCCATCCGAATCTTTATCTCGTTCTCCCGTCTACGCACGCATCCGCCGATAGCGGGAATTCATAATAATTATCCCTGCCAGAACGATACGCGGTGAAATATGATACACCGCAGATATTTTTGCAATCCGTGCGGAATGAACGCCGGGATTTAACATAAAAATATCTCTGGTAATTAAAACGTCAGTTTTCTAGAAGTTTTATTATATTTTATGGGAACGACATGTTTCGCTCTTCTAATGCATTATCAAATGTCATTTGATAATACCTTAGAAGGGCGAAACACGTCATTCCCATAAAATATAAAAAATCTTCTAAAAAACCGACGTTTTGATTCGTATTAATTGTTTAATATGGAGTTTTCAGAGTTTTTCAGAGTTCAAGAAACAATAAATATCTGTCGTATTTAAGTAACTAGGATCATAATCTGAACAAGTGGATTCATTTATTTATTTAGAAAGTAAAATATTATTTTTAAATGGTGTTCTTGTACTGACCCTTCCATACCTTATGTATGGAAGCGAAGCATGGAACTTGCAAAAGAAGGATGAAACTAGAGTAAAAGCAGTAGAAATGAGATCTCTTAGACGAATGTGTGATACTCTGGATTTCAGGGGGGATAGATTAAGGAAGTAAGAATGGTAAAAAATTTATATGTTTACGATGTAAATGAAACTAGAAATAAAGGAAGACCGAGGAAAACGTGGTATGATTAAATAAATCAAATATTGAATGTCGGCCACGTTAGGAGTCGGAGAAATCGACGGGCGTGCAGGACACAATAAATGTATGAATGTTGAGGAAACGAGAAAAATATGTCAGGAAAGAAAAGTGGGGCACTCTATTCTTTCAGCCTACCCCTTCGGAGAGCCAGTAAAAGATAAATTTAACACCGTATTGCGACTTTCCCACGAGCATTCTAGCCGGATTTGTTGAATATTCTTCTCGTTTGCGTATACCCTCGCCGCGTGGTATTTTCCCTGCAATCTTTCGGGCGCGAACTGTGTTGCGTTATAAATTAGTCTTCGGCAATTAAGTCCGGAGGCGCGTAGACAAACTACACATCCCTCTGTTGTTATAATATTGAATTGCCTCGTAAATTGGGTACCACGGTAACTTTGCCCTCGCAGCCTCCGTGATCTCCTTTTCCGCCTCTTTGTTGCGCCTCACCTCCATAAATACACGATTATTATATCATATAATATTATAATATAGCTTCTATCATAATATCAATAGGCAAAAACTCAAATATCATCAAGAAAAAGTAAGATAATATTTAGAATACAAGAGAGCGAAAGAGGAATACGTCAATTCTCTTCGAAAGCAATTCGAAATGCTCACGATGCTCATGCTCGAGAAAAAGCGTTCTCAGACATGTGTATTCATTTTTTTATTAAGAAAGTTAATTACGAATTTTTATAAATTAAAACACTTTTTTCCACTTTTGAGTTTATTTTTCTCGACATGTTTCGAAAGCTTACACCTTAATCATCGGGAGAACGATATAAACTCGTATATAAAGTTAAGAAAGTATACGTTAACGATGTAAATGGAGTACTGAGTCGAGGCACACCGAGGATGGCATGACCAAATTAATCAAATTTCAAAGGTTGGTCATGTAAGAAGTCGGAAGAATCGACGTACGTGTATGACTCGTTGAATGAATGTGGTGGAAGCTAGAGGGGTGTGTCAGGATAGAGTAGTGTGGCTCTCTTTTTTCTTTGTTTACCCTTGCGGAGAAACGACATGATGGTTTGTTCTTGCTGTTGGCCAGAAAAAGGGCGTATGCGTCACTAGTTTCTTCTTCCTTAACAGCCGTTGTCGTCCACTGCTAGACATAGGCCTCCCCCATACTTCTCCATGTATGACATGTCATACGGGGGGTGGTTGGCATTACAACGCCACGCTTACCAGACGGGTTGGCGAGGTGTCCTTCCACGTTAGCCTATGCATCAATATTATCCACCGAGGTTAATTACTCGATCTCTAACATTTCGCATAATTTCCAGGAGAGACTAAAGTCGAGGAGGTGTGGATAGGTACTTGGGATCAGATCAATCCTCCAGCGTAGCATTGCCATCACCACGGTGATGGCCATGCACCGCTCGAAGAGTCAATAGGATCCCCCTTGCTCCCCCTATCACTAGTTTAACACATTGAAATATTTTTTATCTACGTACGTATTGGGATATTTGGAGAATTTTTTTTACGATACCGTGTCGACAGCTAGTTATTTTTGTGCGTGTCTGCACATTAATTTGTATTTAGTTTATCCTATGTAGTTGGATGAAAGGTTTTCAATATGCTTAATGATGACGGGCGTTGAAATGCTTCAATAAAATAGGTCAACAAACAGACGCGCCAACATTGACGTCCATCCATTTAGATTTGATTAAATTCTGTTTATTTTTAAATTCTGTTTATATTATCGTAAAATATATTCCACTGAAAATATAGTAGAAAATATCATATAATATTGTGTTGGTACATTGCTTATTGAACTTTTTTTTTAAAATAAAAAGATTGTTATCAAGTATCGAGGTTCGAAAGATCTCACATCTGGGTCATACTCGTATACTGCGTGGGGAAAAGTACCACCTTCTCCAACTGATATTGGAGGGAAAATTGAGGAACGCCGAGGGCCCGGAAGGACACAAATGTCATGGCTGCGAAACGTGAGGAAGTGGACCGGCATCCGAAGTGTGGAGGAGCTGTTCCGAGCTGCGCAGGACAGGGACAGGTTCGCCGAGGTGATCGCCAACGTTGGGGGGACCCGACAGGGCACTTGAAGAAGAAGAAGAAGAAGATAAACTTAATGAATTCCATAATAACGAATTTTTTGTATGTACTATTACAACCTATCCAAAAATTCTAGAATGGCAGTGCACAATGGTGTTCTTCTACCGACCCTTATGTTTGGAAGCGAAGCATGGAACTGGCAAAAGAAGTATGAAAGTAGAATAAATGCAGCAGAAATGAGATTTCTTAGAGTAATGTGTGGATACTCTGTGTATGGAGTGTCGAATGAAAATATAAGAAGATAAGTGCGGTGCGAATGATGGTGTTATGAACAAAATAATGAAAGGATCATTGTGATGGTTTGGACATATTAAAAAAATTATATGTTAAAAATTAAGAAGGCAAGGGGATACCACTCTGGATATTTTCCCCAAGGTCATCACTAGGGTGATAGTCAACGTTAGGGAGACCTGACAGGACACAGAGAGAAGAAGAAATAAAATAACTCCATGTGTGATATATGCGAAAAAATATTCAATTTCAGCAGCTGAATCACCCGTGTTTCGCCTTCATGTGCCGTTAGGAATGACCCGATATGTAGATGTATTAAGTTATGACGTGTGTGTGCGGTCAATTGTCGATTATGGCCAAGATGATGGAAGATGGGGTTAGAAATTGGGACATGGGAAACTGGGATAATGCGAATACTGGAATGCGAAGGCGACATCGATTAAGGTCCATTTATGCTGTAAGAAGAATGATATGCATTTTTATATTTTGTATGCCCTAGAATCCGTCCTTGTCAAAGAAGGTCTATTTATCTCGTAAAATTACAGCTTTTGTAATATATTGTATGGGTTGGATGTAGGTGCCAAAATGAGCGGAGTGTCAGTAAGCTGTATATGCGGATGACGCTGTCCTACTTGCAGACAACGAGCATGAACTACAAGTCCTGGTGAATAGTACGTATGAGGTATGCATGCAAAATGATCTGATGATGAATGTTAATAAGTCCAAGATAAGATTTTTGAAAAATGAATCCAACATTAGCGTGAATGGTAAAAATTTGGAGAAAGTATACGAGTTCGTGTATTTGGTAGTATGTTTACAAAAGATGGGCGAGTGGAGAGGGATATTGAAAGAAGGGTTGGGGCAGGCAACAAAGTGAATGGTGCACTTAATGTTGTCATCGCAAACAGAAAACTATTCAAAAAATACTAAAATGGCAGTACACAATGGTGTTCTTGTACCGACCCTTATGTATGGAAGCGAAGAAGGATGAAAGTAGAATAAATGCAGTAGAAATGAGATCTCTTAGACTAATGTGTGGAAAATCTGTGGATGATAAAGTGTCAAATGAAAATATAAGAGGATCATTAAGATGGTTTGAACACATGGAAATAATGAATGAAGAAAGAATAAACGATGTTAATGGAACTAGAAATAGAGGAAGACCGAGAAACGCGGCACGATTAAATAAATCAAATATTTAATGTCGCCCATGTGAGGAGTCAGAGAAATCGACGCGCGTGCATGACACGATGTATGAATGTTGAGGAATCGAGAGAAATATGTCAGGTAAGAAAAGTGTGGCAGCCCATTATTTCTGCCTACACCTACGGGGAGACGGCGTGATGGTTAGTTAGTTAGTTAGTTTTAAAATTATTTTCTTGACCGCAAGTGATATCACCCCTGACATTATTTGCATTTTATAATATTGATTGGCCGCAAGTGGGACGAAAATTGTTCCGACCGCAAATAGCACGACCGCAAATGGGAAGACACCACTCCAATGACGTACTCGTATACGAGTAAATCCAAAGCTTCCGTAGACAGGCGAACGTGCAGATCAATCACAGCTTCGATTTGTTATTTTTAATCTTTCTTCGCAAACTTCTAATGGCTTGTCTGTCGTGATATCGTTTTGTTTGTCTTGAGAAATGCATTAAAAAATCAAACTTGATTTCTAATAGAACCCGGAATGCTGCGGGTTCCAAAACAGGGGTGTTTCTTACATAATCAGAACCGGATTTAGTAATTCTTACTAACTAACTAACTAACCATCACGCCATTTCCCCGGAGGGGTAGGCAGAGAGGATGGATCGCCACAATGGCCTGTCCTGGCATACCTCTCGGGCTTCCTCTACATTCATACATCGTACCATGCATGCACGTCAATTATTCCGATTTCGAATAGGGCCGCCTTTCAGTAATTGATTAATTTGGTCATGCCATGTTCTCCTCGATCGTCCTCGGCTTCTTTTCCCGCTGCTTGTGTACTACTTTTTAACCATTCTACTCTCATCCATTCGTTCCATATGTCCAAACCATCTCAGGGATCCTTTTTTAATTTTATTCATGATGCAGTCATCTGCCTTACATTTATTTCTTATTTCATCGTTCGGTATTCTATTCCCGCACATTATTCTTAGTGATCTCATTTCTACGGCGTTTATCCTGCTTTCATCCTTCTTTTGCCAGCTCCAAGCTTCACTTCCATACACTTGAATTCCATAAATACCGCTCGCGATAAAATTAGAAACATGCGTTCAGATTTCAGATATTTTTATAAATTAAAACATTTTATCGTTTATGAGATTAGCGTACTAACTACGACCTTAACTTACTAACTGTCGAGCTTCGTCGCAGAGTGGTAAGAGTTCTGACTTTCATACAGAAGGTCCCGGGTTCGATTCTCGGCGATGGCATTGTGATTGTCACACTGTCTTTGGTCTGGTGTAGAATTCACGTGACAATAAAATTGCGATACATTGGCTACCTATCACATGTCATGAGAATCAATATAATAGCTTAAATCAATTGTATACAGTAAATTGGATTCAAACGAACTGTTGTATACAAAAAAAAAAAACATCGCGGCGGCTCTCTGAAGGGGTAGGCAGAAAGAATGGACTGACGCAATTTTCTATCCTGACATACTTCCCTCGCTTCCTCAAGATTCATACATCGTGTCATGCATGCACGTCGATTTCTCTGATTTCTCACGTGGCTAACATTCAATATTTGATTTATTTAATCGTGCAACGTTCCTCGGCCTTCCTCTATTTCTAGTTAATTTACATCGTTAACATTTCTTCTTCATTCATTATTTCCATGTGTCCAAACCATCTTAATGATCCTCTAATATTTTCATTCAAGACTTTATCATACACAGATTTTCCACACATTCGCCTAAGAGATCCATTTTCTACTGCATTTATTCTACTTTCATCCTAACTAACTAACTAACTAACCATCACGCCGTTTCCCCGAAAGGGTAGACAGAAAGAATGAACTGCAACACTTTAATCGATGCTGCACTCCATTCTTCTCTTTTCGCCAACGCGAGAGACGCGGTGTGATGGGTTGCGAACCTCATCGCCACCAATAGGCATCTCCCGCACACACTTCAATCATTCAACGTCTACATGATAAATCTAAAACAAATTATACAAAATACAATGATATAAAATAAAATAACACATAAAAATAATTTAACACCTAATGTTCTTTTAGATGGTGCACTTGTCGTCAGCTGGACGATCCGGACATTAATTTGTGTTTATTTAATTTTTTATTCCACTTTTTTCATTTTAATTAGGCACTTATCACAATCCAACACCAGCTAAAACTTGAAAATTTGATTGAAGAATTTATTCAAATTGTCATTGGAACAAATGAAAAATTTATTTTGACACCTGTCAAAATTATTTTTATAAACGAAAAAACTTGTATTATTTTAACATCAGAAGAGTGAAAACGTATTTTGTGTCACAAATAACTAACACAAAGTGCGGCAACAATCAAATTGATCAAAACAATTCACTTATACAAGAAATATCTCCAAATTGACAGGAGCACCACATGAATCAAACCATTTTTTTAAAATCAGAACCAGTAATACTTTCATCCTTCTTTTGCCAATTCCATGGTTTCCATGCTTCGCTTCTGTACATACCTAAGGGAGTATTTTTCTCGATATGTTTCGAAGGTATTATACGCGTAACTTCAAAATATATGTTTTTGTGTGCTTTTGGGAAAATCCGTGTGACCCGTCTTTCTGGACCGACCTTTCAAAGAACCTTGCAGCCTCCATCTTTAGGCTGGCTGTGATAATAGCCACTCTGAAGATGGAGACTGTAACGATCTCCGAAACCTCGGTCCAGATAGACGAGTTACATGAATTTTTACAAAATCCCAAAAAGCGAAACTAATATGATTGTTCGATTTTTTAATTCGACGTTTAAAATCGTCCTCTAGCCATGAGCGGGAAACAGTTAAATCACGAACTAACGTTATAAATTTATTCCCTATAACGACTTTTTGCCGGGCACGATCAAAGTGAATTCGATTGCACGAAAGGGATATTATTCGAATCCGATGAAACGCTTTTTAGCCTAGCTTTGAGCCTTTGGTTCGAGTCAAACTTTATTAAATGCGACTCCACTCATCATACGGTATTCCAAATTTAATTATTTTTGACTGCACTCTTAATTTAATTACTCATACGTCGTTTTCAATTATGGAACGCTGCAGATTTACGTTATTTTGGACATCGACACTTGCATGACACGACAATGCAGTAGAAATGAATGTGTGGTAAATCTGCATATGATAGAGTGCCAGATGCAAGTGTAAAAAGTAAATGCGGTGCGAATGAAAGTGTTGTGTTGTGAATGAAAAAATGAGCAGAATAATGATAGGGTCGTTCAGATGGTTTGGACACATGGAAAGAATGAGTGAAGACAGAATGGTGAAGAAGGTAGGTATATGTAAACGGAGCTAGAATTAGAGGATGGCCGAGAAAAACGTGGCACGATCAAATCGCACCGTTAGTGTAAAACCGACGTAAGTGCAAATATACAGTTTGGAGATATGGGAGTTTAAACATTTCATATTGCTTGGAAAAACTGTTTTTTTTTTTAAATAAACCAATGATTTTCGGTTAATATGTATATTACTTTAATCAGAAAATCATTGGTTTATTTAAAAAAAAAAAACAGTTTTTTCTAGCAATATGAACTGTTTAAACTCCCATATCTCCAAACTGTATATTTGCACTTACGTCGGTTTTACACTCACGGTGCGAAATCAATCAAATATTGAATGTCGGTCACGTGTCGGAGAAATCGACGTGCGTGCATGACAAGATATATGAACGTAGCGAGAGAAGTATGTCAGGACAGAACAGTGTGGCGGTCCATTCTTTCTGCCTACCCCTACGGAGAGACGGCGTGATGTTTAGTAAGTTAGACACTTGCATAATTTAAGTAATGAAATTATGTAACCTCTCAACTTCCAAACGCTTTCATATAAAATTTCAAGATTAGAACGCATTCACTAGGCAGGACCACAACGGAATTCGAGCAAAAACCGTTTTTTTTCAAATTCGAATGAGCTAGAGAATTCGAATACCCCATCCCGGCCGAAACTAACCTTTAACACTGAAAAAGAGATAGTTTAATGGGATTTCCCTCCCTTTTCGCCGACCCTTCAAATTGCCCGGATCCATATAATGATTAGCGCAAACTGATAAACGTATGTGAACAACTAAAGTTTAACTTTGGCATTCTGTTCAGACTTACATAATGGAGCAGATACGCAAATAGCCATGAAACACGTTCTGTTGTCAAACTAACTCTCAAACTTTACCCTATTGATTAACTTAATTAATAAACTCTGCTTACTTTAAACCGCGGCTGAAAATCCGTCCCTTCGCATCTCACTCCACTCGATTTAAATATTAAAAGGACTCCCTCTCTAGCAGGCACGGTTTTTTATTGCTTGTTTGTTTCGTTTTTTTTTTTAATGAATAAAACACTATTTTTTAACAATTTTGAGTTTATTTTTCTCGGCATGTTTCGAAGGTTTTTTTCCTTCATCATCTGGTGAACAATATAAAGTGTTATATCGTTAATGTTTTTATTTGAAATTTCATGGTACGTTAGCAACAACAAATTAAAAAAAAAAAAACTCGTAATAATGGAATTCTTATTAAGAAAAAATATGTGCACCATCTAAAAAGAACATTTTGTGTCAGTCTACACTAGCGCCATCTATTAATATTATTTTTAACATTGAAAAAACAAAAAAAAGAACATCTGTAATGTTTGTTATTTTTATTCAAATATTTTTTATATATACGAGTACAATATGACATGTTTACATTTTATGCGATATTTTGAAAAGGTGGGTTTTTAGGTGAGATTTAAAATCTGTCGGTTTGTCAATGCATCTGAGGCGTGTAGGAAGCATTTTCCGAGAGTTGCGCTTTGGCTCAACTAATCAGCCTATTGCCGAGGAGTTTGCTGATCGAAGCGTAGATTTCCACATTCTTCCTAGTGATCTCTTTTCTACTGCGTTTATCCTACTTTCAAATTAGTTTATATATTTTAATTTTGTGTTATTTTAAAATACTAAGTACCGCAGAGAAGAAACAATGGAGGAGAGTAAACGGAAGACGCGACATCATAACGTCCCCCCTTGGCCGCAAGAAAGAAGGGTACGGAAATCAAACAAATTATTTTAATAAATGAACAGAAATATTTACTTTAATTATCTCGGGCCCCGCGGCGTTCCCCGCCGGCCGAATTGTTTATGATCTTGCAAACTTTTGGGATTCGATTGTAACCAGCGTGCGCGGGGGACGCGAACCACGCTTTGGGGGCATCCTGACCGCGGAGTATTAATCACGCGCTGGAAATTTTATTTGGAAAATGTACCATTTACTCTTGATATGGGTACATTGTCAACCTTATTTAATTCCAATTCCAATGTCATTATATTACGATTTGACGATGAATGTGAATAAGTCCAAGGTAATGATGAATGTGAATAAGTTCAAGGTAATAATCGGGTGGTGGTCTAGAGGATGGAACGCTTGGCTCCTGATCCAGGGGACATGGGTTCAAGCCTGGACACGACCAGATTCCTTCTTCATAATAATGAGCTATTTTCTGCTCACATTGAAGATTGTAAAATAAATTCTAATATCCTTGACATAAATCTTTGATGTGAGGGTATTATTTGCAAACCCGGCAAACTCCACCAACAATCAAAAGTGAGATATGAATTGGGTCTTATTCAAAATACATTTGCACACAATTTTTATTGATTTTCAGTTTCAAATTCGGCTTCATTCTGAAGAATTTTGCTATTAAAATTTAGGGTTTGTTGCAAACAGGGCAACCTCCACTTGAGTGTTGCAAAGCTGGCAAACTCCAAAATGAAATTCATTATTTTACTTTAATTATCAACATAATGATGATTATTCATGGCTGATTACTTTTAAAATACTAACTGGTTGAGATGAAAAAAATAAATATCGTAAAAAAGCGCATTTTATTAGCGTATCAGTTTTTTGCGATTTACTCAAAACATCTAATGATGGAGTTTGCCAGGTTTGCAAGTAATACCCTCATGTTAGTCTTTTTAAAAATTTAAAAAAATATTTTCGAAAAAGAAGGAAGCATGACAGTCTGCAACATTAGTGTAAACGGTGAAAATCTGGAACAAGTGGATGAATTTGTTTATTTAGGAAGTATTTTTACAAAGGATGGGAGGATGGAGAAGGATATTGAAAGAAGGGTTGGGGCAGGCAACAGAGTAAATGGTGCACTTAAAGTTGTCATCGCAAACAAAAGCCTATCAAAAAAAGCTAAAATGGCAGTGCATAATGGTGTTCTTGTGTCTATGGAAGTGAAGCATGGAACTGGCAAAAGAAGGATGATGGTAGAATAAATGCAGAAATGAGATCTCTTAGACGAATGTGTGGGTATTCTGTGTATGATAGAGTGTCGAATGAAAATATAAGAAGTGAATGCGGTGCGAATGATGAATATTTCTCTCGATTCCTCATCATTCATACATCGTAACATGCACGTTCGATGATTTTTTCGACTTCGAATGTAACAACTTTTTAGTATTTGATTAATTTGGTCATGCCATGCTTTCCTTGGTCTTCCACGACTTATCTTTCCACTTACACTGCTTTTATAACCATTCTTCTCTCGTCCATTCGTTCCATGTGTCCAAACCATATGAGGAATCCTTTTGATGATCAAATCAAATAAAAAGCCGGACAAGCCGGTGATTTTTTAAAATATAATGTTAATGTCATATGTCTTTATAATAATAATAATAATATGCTAACATTTAAAGCGCCGTTTTGTGATGTAATCGCCTCAAGGGCGCATTAAGACGTGTTTTAAATCTAAATGTGAACGCTGCATCTGATTGATATTCGCGATCGATTAGAAAGTATAATGGAACATAATATACAGGTCTTAGGTATGTAAAACATGTCAATTTTATTTAAGAATGAAGCAGACGTTTTCAAATCAAAATCAAATCAAATCAGTTTATTAAATTAATAGACATTACAAACAGGAAAATGTTTAAGGCATCTATTAAGTACAGGTAAAATATCATAAAAATATTACAACAAAGTACCAGGAACGCATTAGAGATGGTTCGACATTAAGAAGACAAGATACTTTCTAAAGTCAATAGTATTTGCCCCCTGAACGTACTTTCACTAACATGAAAGACGTCGATCTCCGAGGAGACCGCGTTCAGAAGACTAATTGCTCTTCCCACCGGTGTTACCAGAGGCAGATTGGTTCTGGCGGCCGGTAGGTAAAACAATCTGTGCTGTCGCTGTCGGAGATATCTATCGGGGACAAAAAGACCAACATCCTCCAGTACGGCCGAGTTCTCGAAGTATCCCCTAATTAATCTGAAGAAATGGGTTATTAGATGTCCATCTCTTCGAAGCTGTAAAGAATTGGTTCCGAGCATTCCCAGAAGAAATGCCGTGGGATAGAGCCACGGATAGCTACCATACTCCCTCATGTAGAGATACCTCAGAAATTTTTTCTGAACCCTCTCCAGCATAACGAAATATCTCGCGTCGTGAGGACTCCATATCACAGAACCACTTTCGAGCCTGCTCCGAACCAATGCGTTGTATAGGACTCTGAGCACATTGGGATCCCTGAAAACCCTTCCGGTCCGGACGATGAACCCCAACATCCTCATTAATTTAATGATGATAACACATTTTTTTGGGGTATTCATGATCAGAAGCGTCCAAGAATGCGTAATGGCCTTGGATGGATTTGGTTGGGAGCTCTAAAGTCTTTATTATAGCCACCCCTGCCCGACAGCTGTTAACTAATATTAATGCTTGAAAGGTTTCACAGTTTTGGTCATGTACTAAGTAGGGAAAGGTATTCATTGCTTTAATTTATAATTTATGGAACGATCGAGGGACAAGATGTCGCTACAGGACCCCACGGTAATTATTATACAGGTATATTGGACAATCTTGAACGTAATTGTAACATGTTTCACGCGGCTCAAGATTTTTCTCGTGACGGCAAGAGCAACGGGTTCGATTCCCGGCGATGACAGTGTGATACAGTCACACTGTCTTTGATCTGGTGGAAAATACACGTGACTATTAAATGACAATAACAACAAACCATCACGGCGTTTCCCCGTGGGGGTAGGCAGAGAGAATGAACCGCCACACTTTAATACACGCACTTCGATTCTTCCGACTTCTAACATGACCAACCTTCAATATTTGATTAATGTGGTCATGCCGTGTTTCCTCGGTCTGCCTCGACTCCGTACTCCATTTACATCCTAAACGTATATTTTCTTAACTATCTTTCTCCATCCATGCGATCCATATGTCCGAACCAACGCAGTGACCCTTTCATAATTTTGTTCATATTACCTTCTTCCGCTCTACATTCCTTTCTTATATCAGCATGTGAGATTCTGTCGTATATCGTTCTACCACACATAATATTATTAATAATAATAATATGCTAACTTTTATAGCGCCGTTTTTGTGATGTAATCACCTCAATCACATACGTCTAGGGGACCTCATATCTACCGCATTATTCTGCTCTCATCCTTCTTCTGCCAGTTCCAAGCTTTTCTTCCATACATAAGGGTTGGGACCAGAACACCGTTGTGAACGGCCGTTTCATCGATAATTTTTTGTCAGTTCATTCTTTATGGCTACTCATTCGGGGAGACGGCGTGATGGTTAGTTGAATGGTAACGATGCATTTAATTCTAGCTGCCTACCCCTCAAACGAGAAACAGACAGAATACTCGTTAGTTAGAATGCTTCAATCCCGGGATTGGTTTGCAGCAATTTCTTCTATTCTTCTCTTCCATTCTTCCCTGTCTTATGCGGCTCTTTTGAAATCAGCATATGATGAGCAGCGCACGTCCACCAACAGGTCCTCCAGGTACTCTCGGCGTGGGCGTCCCCTAGAGTTTGTCCTTTCGGTCATACCCTCCATTATGGCATGCAAGAGGCCTTCTTGTCGTATTACATGGCCGATCCATCTTGCACGCCTTTCGGACAAGGTCCTGAGCAGGTGCCTTCCTCCTTCGATTCCTTGAAGAACTTCCTCATTCGTGATGTGGTCTCTCCAGGAAATTCTTAACAGTCTTCTATAGGACCACATCTTAAAAGTCCCCAGTCTCCGCTTATCTCTTTCGGATAGGCACCATGTCTCGCAGACTCGCAGTCTACGATACTCGTAGAGAAAGCATTTTCGGAAAGTTTTCGACGAGTTGAAAATATCGAACTCTTGTACGGGTTTTCGTTTTTCAATCAAGAGTTCTGCCGGAAAACCGAATCCGACCACTCGAGAGGATGATATTGCCACTCGGCGAGAATTTCCCCGGAGTTTAAAATTTTCGGCAAATTAAGAAAATCTTCACAGATGATTAATAACTCACAATGTACCTGAAAACAATCCCGAAGTAATCGTAACTCCCGGTACCGGGCGATAGACGGCACCCGAGTTGCCGTCTAGAACTTTCCCAGTCTGGGGAGATGGGGAAACCGGGGCAAGATGGGGCATAATTAATTTTACAATAATAACATTTATCCGCGCGCCGCTCCGCTGGACCGTGCTGGATTTAGTTGGAATAGGGGCGGGTGTCTAATGACAAAGCGAAAAACGGCAGAATTGTCGCTCAAATAGAAAGAAGTAAAAAAAAAATACGAAAACTTTCCCCTATAATAATCCGAATCTCTGTAATGTTATAATGATGCCTTGAATTTTTTTTTTATGAGAACAATATTTACACGAGCCCCGAGGAAAATAGCTACATTATCTTATTTTATTGCCGACACTTTGTAAGTTTGTTATTATGCTATTAATTTGAAAACTGTTTTTAAGGGATATTAAAATAACAAATGTTTTTTTATTATTCTTTGTTTTAACGACTTCTGGATTATCTTGATAATGGAATCTGTTCTATTAGGCGTTTTTTTTTTCATTATATTATATAAATTTTGTTACAGAATCACAGGATATTTACTAAAAGATTAATCTTGTAAATGTTTATTTAAAATACGTATTTTAAATTAATTAAAATACGCGTTCAAGGAAATGTACTTCCTGGATCACGTGTTTTAATCGTTTCAATTTTTTTTACAAAACAAAGTTATTTATTTGACAGTTTAAAAGTTAGTTTCAATTTTCTAAAAATAAAAAGAAGAATTGGACTAAGCTGGGCAGCTTTCGGAAACCTGGGCTACATCCTTAAAAACCGGAAAATACCGATCAACCTGAAACGAAAAGTCTATCAAGCCTGCGTTCTGCCAGTTGATACTTATGGTCTTCAAACTGTTACATTGTCCAAAAAAAATGCCCAGAAACTGCGAGTGACTCAAAGAGCCATGGAAAGAGCCTTATTAGGAATAAGCCTAAGAGACAGAGTCAGAAACGATACGGTGAGAGAAAAAACAAAGGTTACTGACATCATCCACCGGGTGGCGACTCTAAAATGGCAATGGGCGGGTCACGTAGCCAGAAGCTCAGATGAAAAGTGGACAAGAAGACTGCTGACTTGGAGACAGTGGACGGCGAAGAGAAGTGCAGGGCGACCGCAACTACGGTGGAAGGATGATCTAAACAGACACGTCGGAATAACCTGGATGCAGTCTGCACAGGACAGAGTGACATGGAAGCAAATGGAGGAGGCCTTTGTCCAGGAGTGGACGGAAATAGGCTGAGGAAGAAGAAATATAAAACTAAATATATGTTATAAAATTGTTTTTTCGTATGAAGTTTTTTATCTGTGGTGGTGGAATCATTATAAATAATTTAAGACACTTATGTACTTTGAATTTACACCACATTATGTTGTTCAATCGAACTAATCGGTTTCGTCTACGTCAGGGTTACAAAAACAATCCCAGTTAGTTTTTGTAACCCTGCCGAAAGGTTACAAAATATTGTTTTTTTTTATTTTAAATGATTTTTTCATTAATTACATATAAATAATAATAATAATATGCAAACTTTTAAAGCGCCGTTTTTGTGATGAAATCACCTCTAGGGCGCATTAGACGTGTTTTAAATCTAAATGTGAACGCTGCATCTGATTGATATTCGCAATTATTATTGAAGATTCTACGTGTATTCTATTGTTATCGGGATACGTGTATACTGTTATACTCGTTGAATTTTCTTAAATTTGTAATATTTTTTCCAAAAGCCGAATGCCTGCACACAGCTTCGCCGATATGGCACGTACAGACTATGGGATATTAGATGCTAAATGATCATCTGGCGCCTCGCGGACGCTACTCTTCCCCCCGGATGATGTACGCTCTTCTCATTCGCGATGATGGAAAAATTGTGGAGACGAAGGATCCGTGACAATTTTTCAAACGACTCATGATCGTAGCGTTTTGTAATTAAGACGACTGTGAAATGCGTTCATAGATTCTAAGGGTCGAAGTAATTATATTTCTTGAGTTTTTCGGTGTCCCTTGGCCTCACATGCTGACGATACCGTGGACTGCAAAAAAGACGAACGACTCAGTCTTTAATGAACTCAAAATAACAGGAAGACTATCTGTAATATTCAGTCGGTGAGCATTGACTTTCTTTGGTCACATTGTCAAAAAAAATTAGAGAATTTATCTATCTCTTGCATTTCAAATATTCTTGTACTCTTTCTTAGTGACGTGCTGGTTTTTGTCTATTTATATTATGATAATGAAATAAAATGATGTTTTTAAGAACTACTTTCACTTTTTACTTTATTTCGCCAAGTAATCGGTTTCGCCAGGCTCGCTGGCATCGACAGACTTGTCTACAGTCTGTCGATGCTAGTGAGCCATGAGAAATGGACCATTTTCCAAATCAAGACAAAATAGTAAGTGGTTATTAAAAACATATTCCATTGTTTTAGCCGAAACACTATGATACTTCAACATTATTACTATTAAAATTTAAAAGACTGTTATAATATCACAATTTCTTTTTATTCACTTAGAGTGTCGTGACAGCTGTTTCGCCAACCGATGTTGGCATCATCAGGTGTCACAATAAACATTCTCAAGTGAATTCAAACACTTTCAGTGAATAAAAATAAATTGTGATATTATACAGTGTTTTAAATTTCAACAGTAATAAAAAAATATTGTTTAATTTCATTAAACAAACCATCTCAGACGCCGTTTCATCGCAGGGGTACGCAGTGAGAATGGACCGCCACACTACACTATCCTTACACACATCTGTAGCTTCCTCCATCCTCCACATACACAAATAGTTATTAAAAAATAACGTTTAATTTCATTAAACAAACAAAAAAACAAACCATCAGGACGTTTCACCGCAGAGGTAGACAGATAGAATGGACCGCCACACTACTGTATCCTGACACACCTCTCTAGCTTGCTTCACATTCATTTTACCGACTTCTAACATGACCAACGTTTAATTTTTTATTAATTTGGTAATGCCATATATAATGGATTGGTATGTTTAAGTGTCAAATTTCTTAAGCAATTTTTATAGCAAACGTGAAAAGGGCGTGGAAACGTCTTTTTTTTTTAGATTTATTACGTTGGCACGATTCGGCTCTGCCAAGTGGTTGTTTTCCAGTCCGTCTCTTCTGGTATCCTGGTCACCCCGTCTCCTCGGTTCCCCCTTTCTCCCCTGGCGGGCCCAATACTTAATATCCCAAGTTTCTTGTAATGCTTTTTCTTCGTCTTCTTTGAAGATTATTATCAGTTTATATTGTTCGGTTTCATTATTTCCTTACGTCTATTATGCCCCGTGATTGAAAGTTATCTTTGGATGTTTTGTTCTAAAAATACGTAGCGCAACTTAGTATGGTTGTTTTTTTTTCTTCTTAAAAATACGATTTTTTTCTCGTCATTTTTCGAAATTTATACAGCTTTATCTTAGGGAGAACGATATAAACTTATTTATATTCACGGTTTACATCGTTCTGGCGATGATGAAGGTGGAAAACATTCGAAATATGTCGAGAAAAATAAACTCAACCGTAGAAATACATGTTTTTTATATACAATTTCACTGGCTTAAGAGTCCAGAAAGAATCCAGTATAAACTCTGCTGGACAGTCTTCAAAACGCTACATGGATTGGCTCCAAATTATAATATCCGAACTCTGTATAACGGACAGCCTAAATACAAGGAAATCCACACTTCGCTCGGTGAACTCCTCGGCAATAGTAAGATTAGTTGAACCGAAGCGTTGCCCTAATACAAATTTCGGGGATCGAGCGTTTGCGGTAACCGGTCCATCAGCTTGGAACAATCTTCCTTCACACCTCAGATGCATAAATGATCCGACAGACTTCAGATCTAAGCCGAAAACCCATATTTTTCAGATAATCAAATGATTTTACTAAAATCTCTTGATGGAAGTTCATTTTAAATAATAATTAAAAATAACGATGTTTTTTAACTACTTCCACTTTTGTCTTTATTTAGACAGCGACCGGTTTCGCCAGGCAGCTTTTTCATATTTCATACCCAATTTAAAACTTGCATATTTTGTTCTATTATACTTTCTAATCGATCGTGAATATCAATCAGATGCAGCGTTCACATTAAAACACGTCTTAATGCGCTGTTGAGGTGATTACATCACAAAAACGCCACTTTAAAATTAGCATATTATTAATATTATTATTATTATTATTATTATATTCATAACAGGTTTTTTGAACCCAATGACTGTATACTATTGGTTTTTAGCTATTATATTGATTCTCGTGACATGTGATAGGTAGCTTATTTGTCGCCATTTTATTGTCACATGAATTCTACACCATACAAAAGACAGAATGACAATCATACTGCCATCGCCGGGAATCGAACCCATGTTTTTCGGTATGGTAGTCAGAGTTCTTACCACTCAGCCTCGAAGGTCGCTGATTTTTTTTAATTTACAAAAAATGCAATATTAGATACCATATAACTAATAAAAAATGAACTTAAATTACTCTCTATTTATAAAATTCTTTTTTCTTTGAGATTACATTTTTTGATTATGAGTTTTGCTGGGGTGGGATGAAAGTTAGACGAGATGAGAGACAGCTCCATCTGTGTTTCGTCTGGAATAATTTAATTTACTTGGGGTGCAGGTTTTAATGCATAAATTCTATTCTCCCTTCAGTATTGTATAAAAATATTCAAAAACACTCGTATTGCTTACAGCCGTATTATGTTTAGTTTCTGAATTCCAATTATATAGAACGTTGTTTTGTTCCCTTTGTGAATTTAATTTTCAAATGAATATTTCGTTCTAATCTTAATTCGAAATACTAGCTATCAAAATAAACAATCAGTTCATTTGTTTTTGAAATTCTTTTTACTCATCTTTGGCACCAGTATGGAAATATAGAATTTTCTTAAGATTAATTAGAATAACAATAATTATTGATGATTGAGGTATTAGTTTTGTAAAACTCCATTATTGATTTATAATACTAAACACGATTGTTAAGTGGTTTTACTTGAATTGTATTGAATTGTGACCATAGATTGGCAGCAGTAGTTATTTAATATGATGCAAAGAGCAATTATCTTTCTCCAGTTCCATGTTATATCAACTCATGTCAATATCACTCATCATTTATACATTTATATAATATTATATTTAATAATGCCATGCTACAAATCAAGTGCTTTATAAGAAAGTATAAATAATTTTGAGTTACCTAGAATTTGAGCCCACGGCCTGACCTCCCAGCCATTTGGCAATGAGATGAAATTAAATTCTGGTTATTTTTACAAGAATTACACCCGATGCTAGAAGGGGCGGGGATTCGGCTCCATGCCTTCCATCAAGAATTTATTATCAGATCGAGAAAACTTATTTTTTTCCACTCGCCGGAGGGTAGCGAATAGATTGAAAAATCCATTTCAATAAGGGAAAAAATCAAATTACACATACCTTTCATCTCTCTCTTGTAAGTAATTCAGCGGCGTAGGTCGCTGCCGCTATCGGCGGTAAATTAGACTCTTTGACATGAAAATACTTTGCTGCGAGGGGCGCGCCGCGTCCTTCACTGCTCAAATTACATTTTATGACTCGGCGGGCCTTTCGGCGAAAGGGGCCGCGGTTGCGTTACCCCTGCCTCGCATGATATGCATGACGAGCCGCCTGTAAAATATGCAGTTTCGCACAACCCTTTCCGATTCTTCTTCTTCCAAAGGCGCTAAAGCCCATTTCGAGCATTGGCTTCCGTCAAATTTCGTCTCCAGCTGTCTGTCCTCAGCAGTCGTCCTATGTTATCTTCCTTAGTCCAGACATTTCCCCCATCCTGCATTTTGTCTCCTCCCTCCCTCCTGTTTCTCCTGCTGTGCATTATTTCTTTTTTATTCTTTCTCTAACATATGTTATTAATGTATCAATGGTGTATTTTCTTTTGCTGTTGTATTGCTATGTGTGTACGGCGGGATCTAGGTAGAGTAGCGTAGCTTAAATGTGGTCTGGGTCCCCCTTGGTTGCAAATATACATATTATAATTTGTTTTTATGATCAGAATCTACAAAACATGCGTACGACCCATCATGACGTACGCTGTAGAGACGCGGGCTGACACTGTGCGAACCAAGGGAGTACTAAGAACATCGGAGATGAAGGTCCTAAGATCAATTACTGGAAAAACCCTCCGAGATCGTGTCCGCAACGCAGACATAAGAAAAACCTGCGAAATAGAGGATATCGTTCAGTGGAGTAGATCCAGAAGAAGATACTGGAGGGACCATGTAGCCCGAATGGATGGTGACAGACTTGCATATACTCGTACAGCCGCCTATGAAATCCCTTCCGGACACCGCCCACCTGGAAGACCGCCTAAGAGATGGAGGGACAGCTGGATCTCATCATCCGACGAGATATGATTTCTGTGTCACAGATCGTCAGATCTATCAAAAGAAGAAGAAGAAGAAGAATTTGTTTTTAACGTAAGTCCCGCATAGATGGGGGACGGGCCTAGGGAGTGCACGAGTTTAGCTTACGAAAGGCGCCGCTGCGCCTATAACAGCTTCGGGTAAGCAAGGGAGCCTTCTATAGCTCGGCCATATTAACTTCGTCCTCCCAACTCAGCCTTGGTCTTCCCACCCTTCTCTTTCCACCCGGGTGTCCAGTTTGCACTCTTTTTTTAATAATTTTTATAAATTTATATCGATGTAGGCGTACGCCTTCGAAACATGTCAAGAAAAATAAACTCAAAAGTTCAAATAAGTATTTTAAATCATAAAAAAATTCGTCAATTAATTTTTTGTAAAAATTATATATGTATTTTTTTTAATATCCTTTCTACTCCGCGTTCGTATGATATTTCATTTATGTAGAATTATTATGTTCGCGGAATTCCACAATATGCTAGGAGATGTTATAAGGAGAGCCCGTTGAATCCGGGCACGATCCCGGAATGATGAGAGAGATGCTGCATATGGTGCATTTCATGTGATGTTACTCCTTCAGTTTCCTTCGCAAATTACTCTCGAGGAAGTTTGCATTTTATATGAAAATTTTATACCCTAGCTCGCGGTGCTTAGAAAAGCATGTCATAAATGAGGTTTTCTTTTTGTATACATAGGTCGTTTGAACTTAATTACCGTAAACTATTTTGTTTTTTGCTATTATACTAATTTTCGAATAATAAAAGACCTATGTATGGAGTATCTTGATGTACGGCTGCGAGACATGGTGCCTATCCAAAAGAGATAAACGGAGACTAGAGGCTTTTGAGATGTGGTCCCATAGAAGACTATTATGAATTTCCTGGAGAGACCACATCACGAATGAGAAGGTTCTTCAAAGAATCGAAGGAGGAAGGCACCTGCTCAGGACCTTGTCCGAAAGGCGTGCAAGATGAATCGGCCATGTAATACGACAAGAAGGCCTCTTGCATGCCATAATGGAGGGTATGACCGAGGGGACAAACTCTAGGGGACGCCCACGCCGAGAATACCTGGAGGACCTGTTGGTGGACGTGCGCTGCTCATCATATGAAGATTTCAAAAGAGCCGAACAAGACAGGGAAGAATGGAAGAGAAGAATAGAAGAAATTGCTGCAAATCATTCGCAGGATTGAAACTTTATAATAATACTAATTTTCATTCTTGAATGAAAATATAAGATGTGAATGCGGTGCGAATGATGGTGTTATGAACAAAAAAAAGAAAGGATCATTAAGATAAAAGGCCTAGGTAGAGAATAACAGCACATAAAGGCAAGCAAGACTTTGAAGCACAGCGAGAGATGACGCTGCAGAGAGGAGGAAAAGAAAGGTGAGACCATCGGGAGACGATAACTGTTCCACTACAAAGACTTTAACTACTATAGATGCCCCAGATTGTGGGTCCAGGTTTGAACTATTTAGTCTGAAAAAATTCTAGTGTTATGAACAAAATAATGATAGGATCATTTGGATAGTTTGGACATATGGAAAAAATGAATGAAGAAAGAATGGTAAAAAAAGTATACGTTAACGATGTAAATGGAACTAGAAAAATAGGCAGACCGAGGAAAACGCGGCACGATCGAATAAATCAAATATTGAATGTCGGCCACGTGAGGAGTCAGAGAAATCGACGCGCGTGCATGATACGAGGTATGAATGGTGAGAAAACGAGAGAAATATGTCAGGAAAGAAAAGTGTGGCAGTCCATTCATTCTGCCTACCCCTTAGGAGAGACGGCGTGATAGTTAATTAATTTTTTTTTACTAATTCTCTTAACATTTGAGAGATAGCTAAGCTATCGCCATTTTATTGTCACCAGATTTCTACACCAGACCAAAGATAGATAGTGTTACAATCACACTGCCACCGTAGTTTAACACTGCAACCATCCAGCATAGTTTATACTGGATTCTTTCAGAACACTTGAGCCAATGAAGATCTTTTAGATGTTGTGAAATATGTGAGTTTCTTGGAACACATTTTATAATTTGTACTGCCGCATTGAAAACAGATTGAAGTTTATTTGTTTGTTTCTTGGGTATAATAATTAAATAAAACGATGTTTTTTTAACTATATGCGATGCTTAACTTTAACTTTTTCTTGGGTATGTTGGCGTAAATGCCGTTGCAATAGTCGAGTCGAGATACGGCGAAGGAATAAACAAGTGTTTTTAATGCATCTGTGGGAACATTTGAGCTGCCTTAGGTGAAAGAATAATCTGGATGCAGTCTGCACAAGACAGAATGACTTTTCTTTCCTGACATATTTCTTTCGCTTCCTCAACATTCATACATCGTGTCATGCACGCGCGTCGATTTCTAAGACTCCTCACATGGCCGACATTCAATATTTGATTTATTTGATCGTGCCACGTTTTCCTCTGTCTTCCTCTATTTCTGTTTTTTTATTATATTTTTTTTATTTTTATTTTTAAAAAATGACTAACATCAAGGGTTTATATAAATGATATTAGAATTTATTTTACAATCTTCAATGTGAGCAGAAAATAGCTCATTATAATGAAGAAGGAATCTGGTCATGTTTAGGCTTGAACCCAAGTCCCCTGGATCAGGAGCCAAGCGTTCTATCCCCTAGACCACCACCCGAATTTCATCCATTTACATCGTTATCATATAATTTTTTTACCATTCTTTCTTCATTCATTCTTTCCATATATCCAAAGTCCTGACGTGGAAGAAAACGGAGGAGGCTTTTGTCCAGGAGTGGACGGGAATAGGCTGAGGAAGAAGAAGAACACTCTATGATACACAGATTTTTCATTCTCGTTCGTCTAAGATTTCTCATTTCAACTGCATTTATTCTATTTTCATCGTTCTTTTGCCAGTTCCATACTTCGCTTCCATGGATAAGTGTTTATTATAATGTATTCTAAGATTGATGGCCGTTTAATTTTGTGTCTACGAAGCATCTCGTATAATTAATGAGCAGTGTTAGATTTACACTAAACTAAGTGGACTCATCTTAAGTAACATCTGCCTGTTTGCACCTCCAGCCTCTCATCCACCCCCTCCACCATGTCTCCGTTGAATTTTTGCCCCGGATTTTCCCACCCCCGCTCATTTATTAAATAAACTTAATGACTTTTCTTCTCAATTTCTTTACGTATTATGAAACGCGACGCAAAAACTTTTCACCCTCATCCCCCCTAGGTGTCGCCGGAAATTTAACTTAATATTTTACATCACTTTTATACCCGCATGGATTAATTTCGTTTTTCTTTACTTTTTTTTTTTTTTTTGAAAAATAAGATTTTTTTCGAATACTTTTTTTTGTTCACAAATGCCGTCCTTGCGGAATGAAATGACCCCCATCTCAAAGGGGGTCCAGGAATTTCGGTGTTTTTGAATGCCTTCAAACAAAATGTAATTTCATCGTTTCATCTCAGTTAATCTTAAAGGAGTTTGCGCCTGTTTCAATGTGCTACATTTTATGTTATTATATTTTTTTCGTGTTTTCAAGAAATGAGATTTGCTTTAATATGTTTATTCTTTTTTGCATTTTTTGTTTTCAAAATATAATGATCCTTGCTGGTCATTATCTCAAAGATAACTTACTAACCATCACGCCGTCTCTCCGAAGGGGTAGGCAGAAAGAATAGACTGCCACACTTTTTTTCCTGACATATTTCATATCTCGCTTCCTCAACATTCATACATCGTGTCATGCACGCGTGTCGATTTATCTGATTTCTCACATGGCCGACATTAAATATTTGATTTATTTGATCGTGCCACGTTTTCCTCGGTCTTCCTCTATTTCTGGTTCCATTCACATCGTTAACACATTTTTTTTTACCATTTAGTATCCACACGTTCATCTAAGAGATCTCATTTCTACTGCATTTATTCTACTTTCATCCTTCTTTTGCCAGTTCCATGCTTCATTACCATACCTTAGTGATAGGTACAAAAACACCATTGTGCACCGCCATTTTAGCTTTTTTGGGTAGGTTTTTGTTTGCGATGACAACTTTAAGTGCACTATTCACTTTGTTGCCTGCCCCAACCCTTATTTCAATATTCAATATTAATATGGTTTGGACACATCGAAAGAATGAATGAAGATAGAATGGTAAAAAAATAAATATGTTAACGATGTAAATGGAACAAGAAATAGATGAAGACCGAGGAAAACGTGGCACGATCAAATAAATCAAATATTGAATGTCGCGCGTGCATGACACGATGTATGAATGTTGATGAATCGAGAGATATGTGTCAGGAAAGAAAAATGTGGCAGTCTATTCTTTCTGTCTACCCCTTCGGTGTGACGGCGTGATGGTTAGTGAGTTGGTTAATTATAATAGTTAATAATTACTACAAAGTTATTTTAAATTTTTATTTCTATATTATAAGCTTACTCTGGGGTCCATGGGCTATCTATATATTTTTCGACATTCCCTTTACAGCTTAGGAAACCATGAAAAACCTCATTCACGCCGTCCCTGAAGGGGTAGGCAGAAAGAATGGACTGCCACACTTTTCTTTCCTGACATATTTCTCTCGCTTCCTCAACATTCATACATCGTGTCATGCACGCGCGTCGATTTATCTGACTCCTCTCATGGCCGACATTCAATATTTGATTTATTTGATCGTGCCACGTTTTCCTCGGTCTTCCTCTATTTCTGGTTCCATTTACATCATTAACATATTATTTTTTTTCCCATTCTTTCTTCATTCATTCTTTCAATATGTCCAAACCATCTTAATGATCCTTTCATTATTTTGTTCATGACACCATCATTCGCACCGCGTTCACTTCTTATATTTTCATTCGTCACTCTATTATACACAGATTATCTATACAATTGTCTAAGAGAGCCATCTCTCATGCGTTCCGGGTATTATATATTTATTATATTTTTCCTGTTCTCAATAGATGTCTTAAACTATAAAAATTGTCTGTAATATCTTTTGAGAAAATAAACTGATTTGATTTGTAAGTTAGTGTTGTATGTACAAAGTATATATAAAAGAAAAAGACAAATATCTATATCTGTTTCGACATTCCCCTTACAGCTGTGGAAACCATGGTAAACCTCATTCTAACATTATTATGTATATTTTTATCATTTTATATTATCCTAGTTGAAATACAAGCATGTCCCAAATCCGTTTATACAAATGTTTCGGAATTATTTTACCGAAGGCCGGGCAATTTTCCGGCGTAATCCTGCGTCACGATAATTCCGGCGGATCTTTTGAAGTCGATTGCCCCGCTAATGGGCAGAAAGGTTTATTTAATTGTGCGACGTCGGCCCGCCGGCCCTGTCTTGGAAATAACATTTTTGTTTTCGCCCATTGTTCAATCGAGGGGCTTGTCCATTTAGCCCGGGAGTGATATTACCATTTTGAGAGCTCATCTCCTCTCAGGGCTGGAAAAATGAGAATCGGAAAAAAGGTTTTCCGAGAAATTATCGTTGCTTTGTTTCTTTATCATATCTGCTGTGCAAAGGTGAAACGGTATATACTCAAATTTTATATATATATATATATATATATATATATATATATATATATATATATATATATATATATATATATATATATATATATATATATATATATATATATATATATATATATATATATATATATATATATATATATACTATATATATATATATATATATATATATATATATATATATATATATATATATATATATATATATATCTCTATATATATATATATATATATATATATATATATATATATATATATATATATATAAAGCTAGAATGGCAGTGCACAATGGTGTTCTTCTACCGACCCTTATGTATGGAAGCGAAGCATGGAACTGGCAAGGATGAAAGTAGAATAAATGCAGTAGAAATGAGATCTCTTAGACGAATGTGTGGATATTCTGTGTATGATAGAGTGTCGAATGAAAATATAAGAAGTGAATGCGGTGCGAATGATGGTGTCATGAACAAAATAATGAAAGGATCATTAAGATGGTTTGGACATATGTAAAGAATGAATGAAGAAAAGAATGGTAAAAAATTATATGTTAATGATGTAAATGGTACCAGAAATAGAGAAAGACCAAGGAAACGTGGCACGATCAAATAAATCAAATATTGAATGTCGGCCATGTGAGGAGTCAGAGAAATCGACGCGCGTGCATGACACGATGTATGAATGTTGAGGAAGCGAGAGAAATATGTCAGGAAAGAAAGGTGTGGCAGTCCATTCTTTCTGCCTACCTTCGGGAGACGGCGTGATGGTTAGTTAGTTTTATATATATATATATATATATATATATATATATATATATATATATATATATATATATATATATATATATATATATATATATATATGCTATATGCTATATATATATATATATATATATATATATATATATATATATATATATATATATATATATATATATATATATATATATATATATATATATATATATATATATATATATACATAAACGGTATATACTCAGCCTTCTTCCCTCCATTTATCCATCCTGGATCTAGGTTTCTTCCATTTTCTTTCATTCGTCCCAGTCTTGTCCCTTCCGCGTCGAGGTCATTACGTCATTTTTTATTTACAAAAAAACTAATTAACCATCACGCCATTTCCCCGGAGGGGTAGGCAGAGATCGCCACAATGCTCTGTCCTGGCATACCTCATGGGCTTCCTCTAAATTCATACATCGTACCATGCACGCACGTCGATTATTCTGACTTCGAAAGTGACAGTCTTTTAGTAATTGATTAATTTGGTCATGCCATGTTTTTCTCGGTCTTCCTCGGCTTCTTGTGTACAAATTTTTAACCATTCTTCTCTCATCCATTCGTTCCATATGTCCGAACCATCTCAGGGATCCTTTTTTAATTTTATCCATGATGCAGTCATCTGCTTTACATTTCTTTCTTATTTCATCGTTTGGTATTCTATCATACAACGTTTTCCTGCACATTATTCTTAGTGATCTCATTTCCACGGCATTTATTCTACTTTCATCCTTCTTTTGCCAGCTCCAAGCTTCACTTCCATACATGAGGGTTGGCACTAGAACTCCATTGCGTACTGCCATCTTTGCTTCTGTAGATATATTTCTATTTGCAGTTATGACTTTGAGTGCGCCATTTATTTTATTCCCAGCATCAACCCTTCACTCTATGCCTTTCTCCATTTTTCCGTCTCTTGTAAACATGCTTCCCAGATACGTAAATTCGGTAACTTGCTCCAATTTCTCACCGATTGCACTTATATCACAAATCGTCATACATTCTTCTTTCTCGAAAACCATCACCAAGTCACTCTTTTTCTTGCCTCATACATCCTTGATACTAAGACTTGCAAATTTTCTCTACTGTCAGCGATTAACACAGCATCGTCTGTATATAACATGTTTGTTTAATTTACAAGAATAATTATATTCTTCGAGTCCATGTCTTTTCTTTCTTGTAAGGTTTTTGGCATCTTGATACCTAACATATAGTCTAGACACAACCACCCTTAAAGCTTAAAATGTCCACAAACTAAAATAGAGCAAATTTATTGCGTGCCCGAAAAACGAAGCATTTACCATTTCACATTTGCAGATAGGACAATCTTCACTTTCATTTCTTTATTGTTTTTGTTTAGTTATCCTTTTATTTTTATTTTAGTTTTCTTTGTAACGTTTAATTTAATTTCGCTTATTTCGTTCTACGGTTTTCTTTTTTGAAGCTATTTATGTAGGCTCTGTATAAATTCTACGTAATACGTAATGTGGTCCATGGGTATACTTTACATCTAGGTGGCTATCTAGCCATATAGATACGTGGGAAGCTGGGCAGTGTTTATTCAGTACCTTTTTTGAGGGTTTTGCGTATTAACTATTGACTTTTTATTGTATTATAAACTAACTAACTAACAAACCATCACGCCGTCTATCCAAAGGGGTAGGCAGAAAGAATGGGCTCCCACCCTTTTCTTTCCTGACATATTTATCTCGCTTCCTCAACTTCATACATTGTGTCATGCACGCGCGTCCCTTGACATTCAATATTTGATTTATTTGATTGTGCCACGTTTTCCTCGGTCTTCCTCTATTTCTGGTTCCATTTACATCGTTAACATATACTTTTTATCATTTTTTCTTCATTCATTCTTTCCATGTGTCCAAACCATCTTAATGATCCTTAATTATTTTGTTCATAACACCATCATTCGCACCGCATTCAATTCTTATAGTTTCATTCGACACTCTATCATACACAGAGTAATCACACATTTGTCTAAGAGATCTCATTTCTACTGCATTTATTCTACGTTCATATTTCTTTTGCCAGTATTATAACCCTCTGATATTTGATTAAGAGAATCACATAATCAATAAATTGAGCAGAAATGAGATCTCTTAGACGAATGTGTAGTGAATCTCAATATGTGATAGTTCCAAATGCAAATATACGAAGTGAATGCGGTGCGAATGACATATGGCCGAGCCATAGAGGGCTCCCTCCGCTTACCCGAAGCTGTTATAGGCGCAGCGGCGCCTTTCGTCAGCTTCACTAATGCACTCCCTAGGCTCGTCCTCCGTACGTGCGGGACTTGCGTTAATAAAAAAATATATATGTATATTTGCAACCGAGGGGGACCCAGACCACATTTAAGCTACGCTTCACTACATCGATGTCCCGCCGTACAAACATAATAATACAACAGCAACAGAAAATACACAATTGATACATAAATAACTTATGTTAGCGATTTGTACGAATGACATGTGCTAGGTAGCTAATCTATCGCCATTTTATTGACACTACACTAGTCCAAAGACAGTGTTACAATCTGCCTTTTCCTGCTTGATGGTTTTTTGTTGTTGTTGTAAAAAAACAGTGTATTAATTAATAATAATTAAAAATTACGATATTTTTTTTAACCTTTAATAAGGCGACATCTTTCGGTGTTCATTATAAGCGATCAAGCTCGAATAACGTGTCTGTTTGGATATCTAATTCTCATTCACGGCAGAGCTAACTGCGAATTAGTCACGTATCCGGAATATAAGGTAGTAATTAAACCTCACACCGGCGTTCATCTGTAGATAATTTTTCACCTTGGATGCTGCGCGAAGCGTAATGGTGAAGGGGGGAAGTGATTTAAAAAATCTTCTTCGCTATGTAATTATGAATTATTTTTGTTTATAAAATTAATAGTTATATGGTGCCTGCATATCTAAATAAAAATGTAGAATATAGTTTTGAAATACAGGACTACTTGACAAGAGGTCGTGATAGATTCCGACTCCGGAGACCCCGACTTGAAAGTACAGAGAAATGTGTTTTTCATATAGACTAACTAATTAACTAACTAACCATCCCGCCATTTCCCCGGAGGGGTAGGCAGGGAGGAATGATCGCCACAATGCTCTGTCCTGGCATACCTCTCGGGCTTCCTCTACATTAATACATCGTACCATGCACTCACGTCGATTATTCCGACTTCGAATGTGGCCGCCTTTTAGTAATTGATTAATTTGGTCATGCCATGTTTTCCTCGGTCGTCCTCGTTTTTACTTTTTATTCGTAACAATTTTTTAATATTGAGTTTTACACGATTCTTCAAGTAGCAATATATTTTTTAACGTGTTATTATTATTATTTTGTAGAATCGCTCTTTACATCATGATCATCAATAGTGATTATTGTGACATGTGATAGGTAGCTAATCTTCTGCTTCTTCCCCATCTCACTATGTCCTCAACACCACAGACAGACCTTATCGTTTCATTTCTGATCAGATCTCTGAGGGTTTTGCCTGCGATGGAGCGTAGGGTTCGCATTTCTGCTAAACTAAGAAGGTTCTTAGTTCTATTGGTATCGGTAATATTCAACTGACAAAATATAATATTTACGCGCAGATTCCACATACAATTCACTTTAAAATTGACAATTCTGAACTTCTCAGCAAATTGTCACTCAATACCCCCATGTCTCGCACGAGACACTCCACGAGCCAAGTTTTCCATATTCCTGTTTATCGCACTAACTACGCTCAGAGCGCGACATTGTATCGAATCTGTGATAACTACAACAAGCATTTTGGAGACATTGACGTCTTTCATTTGAGCGAGCGAAATTTAAAGATCGGAGCAACATTTCGGCGCGGATGTGACCACGATGTTACGTGATATTATTAATACTCGTATATTACTTTTTTTTATTTATCTTAATTTAATTTTTTATTTCCAGTACTATAAGTATTTTAACTCTTAAATATTATGTATACCTTATTTTGTCTTAGTTTAACTTCAATCTTGTTTCACACTATCATTTGTTAATTGTTAACTATATTGGCATATAGAATGGAATAATACTCCTAGCGGCTTCTAACAATATGTTGGTCAACAGCCTTCACATTATGTTAATAAGGTAGTTTGCTAAATGCCGAAAATCATTCTCCATAGATGGCGTTAGTGGGTCGGTTGTATAGGTTAATTCTTGAAAAAATTCACTAGTGCAACCAAATCTACATAGATGGCTTAATGAAACTGCCACGTGAAGATAAATATGGATTTTGAAGTATACGAGGTATGTTCAAAAAGTATCGCGAATTTTGAATTTCCGCCGGTTACGTATATTCGATTTTTGATTTTTTTGTGGCGTTATGTTGGTACTCATGTCTCTCACTTATGCCGATGAGTTCGGCCAGTTTGAATGTTCAGTTAATTTTTGAGAGCCACTTTGCTTGCACGTGTTTTGGCTCGTCTTCGATTTTTGCCCACTCCAAAAAAATGGATCAAAGAATCTGTATCAAATTTTGAGTGAAAAACAAAATTAAGTCCCCGGACGCATTCCGAATGTTGACTGTGGCATATGGTGAAGCTATCTTGGACCAAAGCAACGTTTATCGGTGGTACAAAATGTTCTCAGAGGACCGAGAAGATGTGAACGAAAAAGAGCCTGCCGGACGCCCAAGCACGTCAACAACAGACGAAAACATTGATGAAGTGAATAACATAGTACTGGCCAATCGTCGAATCACCGCTAGATAAGTTGCTGAGGACTTAAACATATCGCTTGGCTCGTGCCATTTGATTTTTACCAATGATTTGGGCATGAGATCGGTCGCCGCGAAATTCGTACCAAAATTGCTCAATTTCGCATCTGCTTGTGCGCGAATTTTTGGCCAAAACAACACACCAATAATGCCGCAGCCACCGTATTCCCCAGATCTGACCCACTGTGACTTTTTCTTGTTCCCGAAACTGAAGAGGCCCATGAAAGGACGACGCTAGGCTACGATTGAGGAGATAAAGACGGCATCGAAGGAGGAGCTGAACTAGATCACAAAAAATGATTTTTGGGGTGCTTCGAGGATTGAAAAAAACGTTGGCACAAGTGTATAATATCTGGTTGGGATCACTTTGAAGGGGACAAAATAGAAATTCATGAATATATAAATAATTTTTGAAAAAAACACAAAATTCGCGATACTTTTTGAACAGACCTCGTATATACATCTTCCAAAAATTTGTCATGCATGATCACAAATAACAAAAGGTGAAATGGGGAATGTTGTAATTACATAAAGCGTGCGCTTAACCCAACCAATGACAGGTCATAAGTCCTGTAAATACCTTGATCATCCATGTTCAGTTTCCAGTTTACGTCCTCGTCTCTATTGAGATACAATTAAAATTATTATTTTATATTTGTGGTAGCATGTAATTGCCCTTACTTTAATTATTCTAAATGTTTTATTATACATATATAAGTTATTGATATCGCTGTATGTTACCCTTAATAAATAAAACAAATAAAACAAAAACATGATTCGACACGATTCATAGTGTCACCTCACATGTGCCATACGACCGCAGCGACTCAGTTCTGTTGTCACGTCAGAGGTGACTTACGTTCGTTAAAGATTAATTATTACTGTCTTACCGAAACCAAAACCATTACCTCAAATTAGGTAAAGACTAAAGTGTGAGTGAATAACAGATTAATAAAACATGACATAGAAGACAATCTTAAGCAAAGTTATTCAGCGCTCATCGCTCTGAGAATAATGAGATTAATTAAAGCGATAAGGATTCTAAAAGTGACATAAACTTAAACGAAAACCAATTGTCCAAAATTACCATCTCCCAAAAACCTTGCTCCAGCGGTAGAAGATATCGGACGATGGTAGTATTGCTGTCGAAAATTTCATTTATTTCATTTATTTATTTTAAACATATCAAAAGCATTACAGAATTTTTTTCCAATACACTAAAAATACAAGTTTAAGATACATAATAATAAGTAATACATAATAGATTAATAAAAAGAGCGAGAAACATAAGATGCATGACAAATTAATAAAATAAATATACCATACAATTATAATAAAGATAGTACTTCCCTCAGATGAGCCAAACTATCACAAAATATGTCAAACTCCGAGGTGATACGATTAAGCAAAGATAATGCTATACCTACCGGCATAACCACTGGCAGGTTGGTTCTGCATCGTGGGAGATAAAACAATCTATGGCCGCTTTGTCGAAGATAATTATCAGGGACGAACAGACCTACATCACTCAGGATTTCTGAGTTGTGTATACAACCGCCTATCAGTCGAAATAAGCCGAAAATGAACATTTTGACTACGAACATTGTAAATCAGATCTTTTTAAACTAACTGACTAACTAACTAAAGATGTTTTAAATTTCTTATGTGTCTGATATTTCCTGAATGTTTCTGTATTTCTGTAAATTTTGTAAGATGTTTTAATATCTATGTCTGTGTTTCGATATTTCCTGAAAGTATTACAATTGTTGTGTATCTGTTTGTAATTATTGAATATGTTAATTGTCATTTTGTCCCATAATGTGTATTATACTCATGGGAATACAGTTTGATTGAATGAGTATTATACAGTTTGAATAAAGTATGTCTGAATAAAATTAAAAAAAATAATTTAAAAAAACATCGCAGCGTTTCCTTGTAGGGGTAGGCAGTGCGTATGGACCGCCATAGCTCTATCCTGATATACATCGTTGACATATACTTTTATTACCATTCTTTCTTCATTCATTATTTCCATGCGTCCAAACCATCTTAATGATCCTTTCATTATATTGTTCATAACATTTTTATTCGCACTGAATTCACTTTATATATTTTCTTTCGACACTCTACCATACGCAGATTTCCACACATGCGTCTAAGAGATCTCATTTCTACTGCATTTATTTTACTTTATTCGATGCCATGCTTCGCTTTCACACTTAAGACCTTCCCTTCGGCATTTGTTCTTATCTTATAATGAGCTTTTAAAGCTTTCGTCTAAATTCGAAATTCGAACATTTAATTTTTTTATTTTATTTGAAAAGAAAACATTTTATTTCGTAAGAGAGTTATTTAAATATCGAATTTTCCGTCTTCTTTACATTTTCGCATCAAGCCATGATGCTATTTCAAAATGATTTTCTTTCATTCTAACTAACCTTTTTAGTTGTTTGTTTTTTGTGTCCTTTCGTGGGATTTAATTCACTGAAAGGGATAAAGAAAAAGCTCTTCAAAATGACGAGTACTTTAAGTACACAGTGAAATGACTGTATCTTCGCTCAAATATACTATACTATCAGCTGATATCGTCCTGGTGACACAGGCTCTGAATTAAGACCGAAATGTCAACTCACTTAAGTTCCTAGTTTATCTTTAGTCTGACTTTTTCAGCCTCTATGTCAGACGTGTTCAACTCGCGGCACGCTGTCCGAGTGTGGCCCAATTACATAAATCGTACTATTTTTTATTAAATCGCATTTGTCTGTTTTCAATATAAAAATTAATTCTTCTTCGCGTGCTTTATCAGGTCCCCCTGACGTTGGCAATCACTCCGGCGAAGGCTTCTCTATCTTGCGCAACCCGGAACAGCTCCTCCACATGTCTCATCCCGGTCCAGTCTCTTATGTTGCACAGCCAAGACGTTTGCCTTCTACCAGGACCACGCTGCCCCTCAATTTTTCCCATCATTATTAGTTGGAGCAAACTGTATTTATCTCCCCGCAGAATGTGAACCAGATATGAAATCTTACGGACCTTAACGTCCTTTAGCAGTTGTTGAAATCTGTCCACGGTATGCGAAGCATTCTCCTGTGCTACCACATCTCGAATGCTTCCAACCAGTTCATAGTGTGCACTTTCAGGGTCCAAGTCTCCGAGCCATAGAATAATACAGACCAGACATAGCACTTCAACATTCAATGCAGTTAAAAATTGTATTATACCGAAGTACGAAAACACGCCAATAAAACCTCTGCCGTGTCAGGGTGTCTGAAGAATCTGGTCTGGAAGAACAAGCACATTCATATTGACAGCAACGTTAGAATTTATAAGATATGCGTGCGACCTATCATGATGGATGCTGTATTTAAATTTTTACCATTCACGCTAATGTTACAGATTGTCATTCTTTCTTATTTATCGAAAATCTAAGACTTATTCACATTCATCATCCCCTCATACATACTAGACATCAGGACTTATAGTTAATGCTCGTTATCTGCAATTTGGCACCTACATCCAACCCATTCTGCTTTACTTTTACTTAACTAACTAACTAACCATCACGCCGTCTCCCCGAAGAGGTAGGCAGAAAGAATGGACTGCCACACTTTTCTTTCCTGACATATTTCTCTCGCATCCTCAACATTCATACATCGTGTCATGCACGCGCGTAGATTACTCTGACTCCTCACATGGCCGACATTCAATATTTGATTTATTTGATCGTGCCACGTTTTCCTCGGTCTTCCTCTATTTCTGCTTCCATTTACATCGTTACCGTATAATATTTTTACCATTCTTTCTTCATTCATTCTTTCCATATGTCCAAACCATCTTAATGAGCCTTTCATTATTTTGTTCACTTAGTATCCACACATAGTATCACACATTCGTCTAAGAGATCTCATTTCTACTGCATTTATTCTACTTTCATCCTTACTTTTCATCTAAAATTCTTTATTTACAATGCGGCCCTGGAAAATTAAATTATTGGACACCCATGTTGCTCCGAAGGGCCGTGTTAGCTTTTTCGAAGGGTACCTTTTGGATTATCAGCTCATTATTTTTTTTAAAGGAAAAATTCTACGGTTTAGTAGAACTTTGGACCGGGGATCGGAGATGGTATTTACTTCTGTGAAGTTAAGCGTTTTTATTGGATTTTTTTGCGTGTCTTCGCTACCCCCCCTCCCCCATCCCCGACTCCTGGCTCTAAATCATTCGGCCGTTTTACGGTCTACTCGATTTGGACCTCATTTTATGATTGCCTCATAAAAAATTGAATAACGCCCTTTTCGAATTGGAATGCGGGACGGCGCAGGGGTCGCTTCGTCTTCCATTATTCCGATTGCGTCATGTGTAATCTGCGTAATTGTGTGAGTATATTTTATTTCCAAACCATCTCAGTGATCTGGTCACAATTTGCCGGATGAATCATCCAATAGGCAAAAAGTCAAACTAACACAATAAACATACCATTACGCCGTTTCTCCGCAGGGGTAGGCAGAGAGAATGGACCGCCGCACTACTCTATCCCGGCAAACCTCTCTAGCTTCCTCCACATTCATACAAAGAGTCATACACGTACGTCGATTCCTCCGACTTCTAACATGACCAATCTTTAAAATTAGAAAAATTTGGTCATGCCATGTTTTCCTCGGTCTGGATCGACTCCGTACTCTTTTTACATCATTATCGTATTCTTTCTTAACCATTCTTTCTCCATCCATGCGTTCCGTATGTCCGAACCATCGCAGCGATCCTTTCATAATTTTGTTCATAATACCTTCTTCCGCTGTACATTCCTTTCGTATATCAGCTTTTCAGATTCTGTCGTATGTCGTTCTACATACGTCTTAGGGACCTCATCTTTACCACATTTATTCTGCTTTCATCCTTCTTCTGCCAGTACCATACTTCGCTTCCATACATTAGTGATGGGACCAGAACTCCATTGTGAACGGCCGTTTTCGCTTTCATTGATAAATTTTTGTTTCCAATAACTATTCTTAAAGCTCCATTCACTTTGTTACCCGCACCAACCCTACTTTCGACGTCACTATCCGTTCGGCCATCTGCGGTGAACATGCTACCTAAATATGTGATAAAAAAGATAACGATAATAATTTGAATACAAGAGAGCAAGAGGGGAATATTTCGATTCTCTCTGAAAGTAATTCGAAATGCACTAGATAATTATTTAATTTAGTGTACACCAAGAATAGTTATTGGAAACAAGAATTTATCAATGTAAGCGAAAACGGCCGTTCAAAATGGATTTCTGGTCCCACCCTTTATGTATGGAAGCGAAGCATGGAACTGGCAGAAGAAGGATGAGAGCAGAATAAATGTGGTAAAGATGAGGTCCCTAAGACGTATGTAGAACGATATACGACAGAATCTCAAACGCTGATATACGAAAGGAATGTAGAGCGGAAGAAGCTATTATGAACAAAATTATGAAAGGATCGCTGCGATGGTTCGGACATACGGAACGCATGGATGGAGAAAGAATGGTTAAGAAAGAACACGATAATGATGTAAAAAGAGTACGGAGTCGATCCAGACCGAGGAAAACATGGCATGACCAAATTTTTCTAATTTTAAAGATTGGTCATGTTAGAAGTCGGAGGAATCGACGTGCGCGTATGACTCGTTGTTTGAATGTGGGGGAATCTAGAGAGGTCCATTCTCTCTACCTACCCCTGTGGCGAAACGGCGTGATAATTTGTTTGTTTATTTGTGTACACTATTGGATGTCGCTCGTAGTCCAAATTTTAGCGTAATCTGGGAATATTAGAGAAATTATAAATGAGCCCCAAAAATGGGGCCATATGCTATTTGACCATATATTCAATGCCCCCACGGTTGGGGCGGTGCGCACGAAGAGGAGGTTTAATTGCAAATCTCGGGACAGGGCAGTATGTATGCGAGACGTTCGCCAGATTTTTGGCAAGTGGTGATGTTCCCATGATCTTTAGTGGAGGAACGTGAACTTATTATAGGGCTGTTTGAATGTCGTGAGTATCGCCATAACGATAGTGTTATGTTTCCTATTTCATTAAACCCTTGTTGATGATCGGGGGGTTCTTGATCCAGATCCTAATGCGTGCGTAATTAGCCCTCTTTTCCTAAGCGAAAACGTGGATACAGGCTAACCCGAATATGAATGATAATAAATAATATTTCGATTCATTGAACACATATTTTTAAAAAGGATTAACCCTTACCACTCCTTTGTCGAATGCCAGCCGACATCGCTATATGTACCCCACAACTCAGTTGTCGGCTGGTTGTCGACAAGATAAGACTTGCGCGCGCGGTGTATTTCTTGTGATTATTCGTTAAAAAACATTTAATTTCACGTTTTAATAAAATTGTTACTGTTTTCCGTTTTTATTTTACTATAAAATAATCCTCGCAAATTTACATAACCTAAAATGGCGGGAACTCCGCGTGATACGTCATGCAGAGGAGCGATTAGAGTACAAGCCCCACTTCATTGCGAAACTGGACAAAGGTTCTAAAGACTACTGTGTGCAGTAATAGAAAGATTCCAGAGGGAAGACGGGAAACAGTTTGGTTTTGTGAGACCTGTTCCAGAAAATCTGGTCTCCATCCTGGAGATTGTTTTAAAATAATAATAATATAATAAATTGGATAATTTATAAAGCGTCATTTTTATGAATTGCTCATCTCAAGGGCGCTGTAGAAGATGCTCCGTTTTATCAATCTTAATGTTTTGGCACATAGTAAAAGTTCACAAATTATTTCCAAGAATTTGGGCGTTCCCTCATAAATCATCCTGTTGCATTTCACACAATTCACTGGACACTCGGACGCTCGGACACACATGTGGCAACCATCTTTGAGGTCTCGACTCGGAAATAGCCATTTAGAGACGTTTACACGATGCACTTTATATTTAAAACTTTCACGTATTTCAACTTAATTTGTTCTTTTCACTGAAACTATACGTAAATAATTAATTTTGGATACACAGATTTGTTTGATTCATTAAAAGGTGATAATAGATGTTAAATAGACGCAAATGGAGTACTCAGACACTCAAAATTTTATTTAAATGGGGAGCTTTTTGAAAAAACATCCGGCAGCTACAGAGCGCCAGGACTATGAAAAAGTACCATACTATGCAAAACTATTAGTAGTCCATAATGTTTTTTGTAAATTGTTTATTATTTGAAGAATAAATCATTACAAATGAATTTTTTTGAAGAACTGATTAACCAAGAAACAGTAGTGAGATTCTGTAAGTCTCAACGCCTACGGTGGGCTGGCCATGTGGAAAAAATACCAGAAGGTAGAACACCACAAATTATATACAGATAGGTGCCCCGCAAAAATAGACCAAGAGGCAGACCGAGTAAAAGATGGGTGGATTGCGTGGAAGAAGATTGGGAGAAAATGGAAGGAGCTGGGGAATGAAGAGAGATGGCCAGAGACAGAAGTCAGTGGAGGACCGTTGTGGAGGAGGCCAAGTCCCACACCGGGATGTAGCGCCGAGAAATGATGAATGAATGAAATTAATATTTTGTTCTATTATACTAACTTTCTAACCGATCGCGAATATCAGATGCAGCGTTCATATTTAGAGTTTTAAATTTAAAACACGTCTTAATGCGCTTGAGGTGATTACATCACAAAAACGGCGCTTTAAAAGTTAGCATCACGCCATATCTCCGGAGGGGTAGACCTCTGTCCTGGCATACCTCTTGGGATTCCTCTACATTCATACATCGTACCATGCACGCGCGTCGATTATTCCGACTTCGAATGTGACCGCCTTTTAGTAATTGATTAATTTGGTCATGCCATGTTTTTATCGGACGTCCTCGGCTTCTTTTTCCACTCACGCTGCTTGTGTACAACTTTTTAACCATTCTACTCTCGTCCATTCGTTCTACATGTCCAAACCATCTCAGGGATCTTTTTATAATTTCTCCATATTATAATTATAATTATTATTAACGTTTTTTTTTTTAAAGACTGACATCAGCAATGATATTAGAATTTATTTTACAATCTTCAATATGAGTAGAAAATAGCTCATTATTATAAAGAAGGAGTCTGGTCGTGTCCTGGCTCGAACCCAAGTCCCCTAGATTAGGAGTCAAGCGTTCTATCCCTTAGACCACCACCCGAATAATTTTAATTTGTGAAGGGCTTGCTCCCTCTAAGGCACATTTTTAATAAATAGACGGCTCTAGTAAAAAGGAGCGTTTATCGTGCATATTGTGGGAATTTATAGTGGTGTCCTGAAGCGTGCAACAATGGCCGCAATTGCTACAATTTATGATGTTGTAATGTTTGCGTTATTTCAGTGGCAACCTGTATTCCGTGCGGGGTACTGGGAGGGGTACCCGAGCCCCGGTCGGAATCGCCAGCTCCCGTCCGAGATAAGCCCGTGTTTCTATTATAATTCAACTCGTTCGCGGCGGTTTATGTATTCCATCTGTAATGGATGATGTACCAGGCTTAATGGCTTCCGATGGTTCCTCCCGCCGTGCGTGGAGGGGTGGACGTGCTCCGCTGTGGATATCCCGCACTTCTGCCATTGCGGCCGTGACCAGGGCTTAGCCCCCGAGCGACGCCGCCACTCCTAAACATCCGCTCGATCTTGGTGTAGTCCCTCGACTTAATGATATGATCACCAAGGGGTATATTCACAATACATTTCATCTTATCGGTATGTAACGTCAAGTAATGTACACGCCCTCGGGAATATTGTCTGTCTTTCACTTTTAATATTTCCAGCACCTACAATTTCATTCTTCAAAATTCTAGTATTGATGGCTTATGTGCGAAATTTTACCAGTCTAAATATTTTTGTGTATGTTTTAAAAGTAAAATCAGTTTGAATCGCATATTAATATCAAGTATTATTGAAAAATGCCATAAACCATATTAAGCCATTTGACATTGGTCTTCTTCTTCTTTCTCTTTTAATAGATCTGTGGGTCTGTTTTTATGGCATAGGGACACAGAACTCTAACTGTCTCGCCATCTCTTCGCAGGTCTTCCTGGTTGGCGAGTTCCCATTGGCACGTTGTTTGCGGCTGCTTGGGGGAGTCTATCGTCGCTCATTCATTCTACGTGGTCGCGCCAGAAGCGTCTTCTTTTCCTGCCCCATCTGACAATATCTTCGGTATCGCAGGTCTCACGTATTACTGTGTTTCTGATTCTGTCCCTCAGTGTTTTGCCCAGAATAGCGCGGAGTGTCTTCATTTGACATTGGTATATATTTTTAATAATTTTAATATACACTGAGGTGGCTCTACGGATAGGCGGGCTGAAGTGGCGGTGGGCTGGTCATATCTGTCGGAGAACCGACAGCCGATGGGGAGGACAGGTTCTGGAGTGGAGACCACGTTGGACGTCCCCCTGCCCGCTGGACCGACGATCTGAAGAGGATTGCTGGACATGGATGGATGGGAGCGGCAATGGATAGGGGGCGGTGGCGTGCTTTGGGAGAGGCCTATATTCAGCAGTGGATGACAGACGGCTGATGATGATGATGATATATTTTTAAAATCTTGAGGGGTATTCCTCAGGGAACCTTAGTAGGACACTTTGCTCTTCTTTGTTTTTCAATGTGTTTTCGAAGCTTGACTGTATTTTTTTTTTAAATTTCAATATACCCTTATCTAGAGTTAAATATTTTTTATGTTTTATTTATAAGACATATTTTGGCCTTCTCTTATTTATTAAAAAAAAAATATTCTGAAATAGACAGCGAAACATCGCTCTTCAAATTGTTTCTTATACAGTATTGAAAGTTTAAAAAGATTTTTTTTTATTTGTGTATTAAAATAATAATTTAATCGATTCTCGTGTACCCAAACTTACGGCTGCTGGAATCTCTTTTACCTTCGCGACGTTCATATTGTTTTTATATATAGAGAATGTCAACATCCTTAAAATGAATAGACTCTTCCAAAAATCTAGCTGTTAAGACAACAATTGCACGAGTTTGAAAGGGATTGTTTAGAGTTTAAAGTTGAAGTTTTGACAAAGAAACATGCTGGTTTCATGTTTCTTCGAAACGGAGAACAAGGATTCTCCTTACTACAAGATGATCTTCAAATAACACCCACCGCGAAATGCGATTTCATCCCTAAATCTGGATTACATTTGAAACAGGGTTTTGGTATTTGGTTGTGTTTACGTAACAGTGAGAACATTTTTGTGATATTATAAAAAAAATACTAACCATCACGCCATTTCCCCGAAGTGGTAGGCAGAGAGGATGGATCGCCACAATGCTCTGTCCTGGCATACCTCTCGGGATTCCTCTACATTCATACATCGTACCATGTAGTCACGTCGATTATTCCGACTTCGAATGTGACCGCCCTTTTGTAATTGATTAATTTGGTCATTCCATGTTTTCCTCGGTCGTCCTCGGCTTCTTTTTCCACTCACGCTGCTTGTGTACAACTTTTAACCACTCTACTCTCATCCATTCGTTCCATATGTCCAAACCATCTCGATCCTTTTTTAATTTTATCTATGATGCAGTCATCTGCCTTACATTTCTTCTATCATACAACGTTTTCCCGCACATGCTCCTTAGTGATCTCATTTCTACGGCATTCATCCGGCTTTCATCCTTCTTTTGCCAGCTCCAAGCTTCTCTTCCATACATGAGGGTTGGCACTAGAACTCCATTGTGAACTGCCAATGTGATATTATAATGGTATTAAAAAACGAAATACATATACTTATATTCCGTGTCTGTAGAGTCTTTCACTTTCAAATAATGCCTAACAAGGGAGAGATAGCTTCTCTATATTTAGCTACGACAAAATATTTCCCTGAAAGCTTACTCGATAATATTTCGTAGACAAAACATACATCTTTATCAGTCTCTACAAGGCATTTTTTATTATTTTTTTTTTCATCTAAACCAAATACTTTCATTTTTAATTTTTACTGTCCTCTTCTCTCCAAAAAAATAATAACTCATTATTATGCTGATTATTTTCTTGAATTAAGATTTAAACTGGCTCTTGGCCAGACCCAAAGAGCCATGAGAAGAGCCATGTTAGGAATAAGCCTAAGGGACAGAGTCAGAAACGATACGGTGAGAGAAAAAACAAAGGTCACTGACATCATCCACCGGGTGGCGACTCTAAAATGGCAATGAGCAGGTCACGTAGCCAGAAGCTCAGACGAAAAGTGGACAAGACTTGGAGACCGTGGACGGCAAAGATAAGAGCAGGGCGACCCCAACTACGGTGGAAGGATGATTTGAAAAGACACGTCTGAATAACCTGGATGCAGTCTGCTCAGGACAGAGCGACATGTAAGCGAATGGAGGAGGCCTTTGTTCAGGAGTGGACGGGAATAAGCTGAGGAAGAACAAGAAGAAGAGTTAAACTTAAACAGAAAATGTGTTATGTTTAAAGCTTGACATCAGAGAGCGCCAGCCTATATTTCAGACATCTGCATGACACCCATGCGTACAGAAAGCCAACATTCACACCGATTAGTAGAAACATATGCAAACAACATGATAATTCCAATCAGAGCCAATAAAGCAAGTTTCTATGATCGTGCTTTCAGCGTTGCGGGTTCGTTGGCTTGGAATAGCCTCCCTGTTATTATTAAGTACGAAGATAACGACGTTAAATTTGAGAGACTCCTAAAGACTGCACTGTTCGGTCAGTCATTTCCTAGTGCGCCCTTGGAGTAATTGATTTTATAAAACGGCGCACTCATAATATAAATCATCAAAATAATAATAATAATAATCAGTGGTCGAAACAATCGAAATGTATGCGAAACGAAATGTATAATACCCGGAAATAATACACATCGGGCTTAAGAAAGAGATTCGGATGCAATCGGCTAACTTCGGCTTTGTAGAGCATCGCCTCTGTCATTTAAACATCGTGCGATAGAGACGTCGCTCTACAGAGCTGAAGGTAACCGATTATGGCCGACACTCTCTTTCATAAGCACGATGTGTATTACTAACCGCCGGGTGGTTTACGTGTATTTAAACATATGTTTTTTTTTGCATTAGTAAGCCGAGGATACGCCGATCCTGGAGCCTTTTTACGATCGCACTCACCGGCACGCCCCTCGGAAGGATCGTTAACGCAAGATTCATTGCGAAATTCCTGAAAGTTACATTCATTACTTTAAGCACCATTCGCTCGGAATATTTTTGGAACGTTCCACGCCTTGAATCATTACTCAGTCTTTATCCCACTCTATTCAATGCTATTTTTTTTTTAAAGTTTTTAAACTAAAGTTTTATATAAAAAAAAATATACCAATATATTCAATCACATAGATTTAAATTTATAGCTTAAACTTATAGCAATAGGCCTGTTTATGTGCGTCTGGAAAATTATTATTATTTTATTGCTGCATGACACGATGTATGAATGTAAAGGAAGCGAGAGAAGTGTGTCAGGAACTAAAAATGTGGCAGTCCATTCAAAAGCGAATCATGGAACTGGAAAATGAAAGTAGAATAAATGCAGTAGGAATGAGATCACACAGACGAATGTGTGGAAAATCTGTATTTGATGAAAGTGTCGAATGAAAATATACGAAGTTAATGAAAGTGTTATGAACAAAATAATGAAATGAAAATTAAGCTGGTTTGGACACATAGAAAGAAGTATTTATTAACTATGTAAGTGGAACCAGAAATAGAGGAAGACCGAGGAAAGGGGGCACATTTAAATATTGAACGTCGGCCACGTGAGGAATTGGTGAAATCTACGTGCATACGTGACACGATGTATGAATATTGAAGAAACGATAGAAGTATATCTGGAAAGAAAAGTGTGGCAGTCCATTCTTTCTGCCTACCCTGTTTTCTAAAGGTTTTATTATATTTTATGTGAATGACATGTTTCACCTGTCTAAGGCATCATCAAAGGACTTTTGACTATGCTTTATACAGGTAAAACATGTCATTCACTTAAAATATAATAAAACTTTTAGAAAACAGACGTTTTTATTCGTATTTATTGTTGCACACCTTCATCATCGGGAGAATGATATAAACTATGATATGATGAATGTGTAAAGCCTAGATTCTCAAAGTGGGCGATCACGCCCCCTTGTGGGCGTTTGAGACTTTCAGGGGGGCAGTATAAGACCCAGAAAAAATAGAGAGCGTGGGCAGATAAAAAGATATAGTCTAAAAAGACAAAAAAAATCACGCTAATCATTTCTTCCTTTTCTTCGTTCGGTATTCTACCATATGTCGTTTGCAGATACACAAAAGATTTAATAATATTTTATAATTCAACTATGTGTTTCTAAATATTTGGAAAAACTTTTATGGGAGGGGGGCGTTGAACGTTTATTTTTCTTGTAAATGGGGCGGTGGCCCAGAAAATATTGGAAACTTATGGTGTAAAGCCATAACAAAACGAAACATAACGAGATAACTAACTAACCATCACGCCGTCTCCCCGAAAGGGTAAGCAGAAAGAATGGTCTGTCACACTTTTACTGATATATAAGGTTCCCACCACCACCCGAGACTCTTATTGGACGCAGCGACGCCCTTTCGTCAGTCTCGCTGCACTATCTAGGCCTGTTCCTTGTCCATCCGGGACTTACGTTAATTTAATTTTGCCTTTTCTTGTCATCAATCAAAAGGGTGACAGACCACATTTAATCTATTCTTTTAACCTTATATACTCGTATCTCCCGCGCGGCCTCATATCTCTTTATTATGAAATAAAATCAGAAGTAAATATTATATAAAGCACACCTTAAATTAGTAAAAAAAAAACACATGAAAATTATATAAAACACACATTAATTCACAATACACAATAGGACAAATATATAACAAACTAAATTTTAAAACAGGAAGAAGATGGTGTATGAGGGAGGCGGGAAGATGTTAAGTAAGAATGACTTTTACTGATGCGGCACTCCATCCTTCTCATTTCGCTCCGCGGGAGACGCGGTGTGATGAGTTGCGAACCTCATCGCCACTTAACTTAGAAGTGGAAAAAACAGTATTGTTAATTCATAAAAAAATGTATTTATTTATAATATTAATTACCCGTTTTTCTTTCCTGACCTATTCGATTACTCTTGAATTTTAATTAAACGTTCCGTAAACCGAACCGGGCTATACTTAGTCCACAGCATCCAGAACACTCTAGAAATAAATAATTAACCAATATTTTCATTAAGGCCACGTCGGAGGCAGGAGACGGAGCCTGCGTTGTTCCTTTGAAAGGGCTTCCTTCAATCTCCTTTCTACCTAAGTTGTTAATGAGGGGATTAGCTAGTGGCGATGGGCTTATTGATTGATTCTGGAAGGCAATCCGCCGGGGCTGAAATTAAATTACCGCGGTCAGCACTCGATTTTTGAGGCCCGCTTTGTTACCGACCGAATCCTGAAAGGCTTTCAATACTCTGATAGATGATTGAAGAAAACGGGGCGATTTTTTTTTGGTTTGTTCTGTGTAGCTTTTGGCATGTTGCATCAAATAATGACTACAGAACCAAAAAAAATATCGCTTTTGAATACTTTTTTTTTTTTTTTTTAAAAAAAAAAAGACTAAATTCAAGGATTTACATCAATGATATTAGAATTTATTTTACAATCTTCAATGTGAGCAGAAAATAGCTCATTATTATGAAGAAGGAATCTGGTCGTGTCCAGGCTTGAACCCATGTCCCCTGGATCAGGAGCCAAGCGTTCTATCCCCTAGACCACCACCGTTTTTAATCCGTTTTTTGGGATAATAATATAATAATAAATTAGATATTAATTGATTCTTGGTGGAAAACTGCATAGAAGATAAATTTATCTAAAAGTTTTATTATAATTAATGTAAATGGCAAAAGAAAGACGTCGATAGTCGTATCCACCAGGCTAAACTTGCCTTCAACAAAAAAATCTAAAATATACGAGTCCAACAACATAGACCTAAACATCCGAAATCAACTTATATACGTAAAAAACATTGGTGTGGAGTGTTTTACTGTACGGCTGCCAGATTTCTCATTGGTTGGGTTGAGCGATCGCTTTATGTTTAACAATATTCCCCATTCCGCCCTTATTTTAAGTCCTGTAAGCGCCACAGGTCATAAGTCCTGTAAGCGCCTCGGCCACCATATTCTGTTCCCAGAAAAACAATTTACATATTCGTCTCTATTGAGATACAATTAATCCTTATTAAATGAAAACGTCCGTCTTCTAGAGGTTTTATTGAATTTCATATGGAAAGACATGTTTCGCCCTTCTAAGGCATTATCAAATGATAATGCTTTAGAAGGGCGAAACGTGTCATTCCATATATAATTTAATAAAACTCCTAGAAGACAGACTTTTTCATTTATATTAATTATTTAATATGGAGGTTTACACCATTATTCAAGAAACAATAAATAATTAATTTATCCAATCAATGAAGTCGTCGAGTTTACTCGTGACTTATTAAATATTTTATTACGTTATTTAAATACGTTAAATTATTTAAATTAATTAAATTAAATTATTTAATTACGTTATTTAAATATTTAAAAAAAAATAGTATTACTGTCTGTGATTATTTTTCTCTTCTTCTTCTTCTTCTTCGATGGCCCTACAGCCCATATCGAGCCTTAGCCTCCAGTATTCTTCGCCTCCAACTCCTCCTGTCCTCCGCTTCGACCCTCCAATCTGACACTCTTAACAATCTTGTTCCATCTCTCCGAACTTCATCCTCCCATCGCAGCCTTGGTCGTCCAATTGGTCTTCTACCACCTGGGTGCCACTCCAGCAATCTTTTTGGGGTTCGCGATGACGGCATCCTCTGCACGTGACCGGCCCATCTCAGTCTATTCAGTCTGACCTGTGTGGAGAGACTGGGAGCTTTGTTAATATTGTACAGCTCGTCATTATGCCGCACTCTCCAGCCTTCACCGTCATTCACAGGCCCCAGAATTCTGCGCAGCACCCTTCTCTCAAAAGTATCCAGTCGCTCTGCAGATTTCGCTGTCATTGTCCACGCCTCACACCCATAGGTCACTACTGTTCGGATGATTGTTTTATACAGGGTGATTTTGGTTTTTTTCTCAACATTATTAATTTATTTATTTCTTACGCAGGTCCCCTTGTAGTGTTGCTTCATCGCCCAGGGGATGAATTTCATCATTAGTTGTTAAAATTATTATTTTAGCGATTTGCTTAAGTGTCCGTAATGATTTCGAGTGGTTCTTTAATTAATTGAAATTCCCCATAAAGACGGAGAAAGAAAACTTAAAATTTAATTAAAAATTTAATTAAATACCAAATGGAACAATTAGTACATGCTTGCAGACAACATTTTATGCTATACTTATAATTTTTTCATTTATTCATGGACATTTTGTTCCTTAATTGTTATTTGTTCTAACATTTCTTTTTCTTTTTTTTCCAGGTAAGTTCGTCTACTATGAATTCAATGTGTCTCTACGATGTACTCCAGTTAATTTTCAAGCGAATGTAAGTACATTTGTGTATTTAATATATATGTAATTCAAAACTACTTTCATCACCTCATACAGTTTCGCAAACCTATGTTGGCATCATCAAGTGTTACAAACTATATTATTGTTTGTAACATCTGATAATGCCAACATAAGTTGGCGAAACAGCACTCTCGAGAAACTCATAAAACTATAATTAATACGAATAAAACTATAATTAATGAAAATATGGAACAAAAGGATGAATCTGTTTATTTAGGAAGTATGTTTACAATGGATGGGACGTTGGAGAAGGATATTGAAAGAAGGCTTGGGGCAGGCAACAGAGTAAATGGTGCACTTAAAGTTGTCATCGCAAACAAAAGCCAATCCAAAAAAGCTAAGATGGCAGTGCATAATGGTGTTCTTGTGCCGACCCTTATGTATGGAAGTGAATCATGGAACTGGCAAAAGAAGGATGAAAAGGAATAAATGCTGTAGAAATGAGATCTCTAAGACGAATGTGTGGCAAATATGTATATGATAGAGTGACAAATGCAAGTATAAGAAGTGAATGTGGTGCGAATGAAAGTGTTATGAACAAAATAAGGATAGGGTCATTAAGATGGTTTGGACACATGGAAAGAATGAGTGAAGACAGAATGGTAAAGAAGGTATATGTGAACGGAGCTAGAAATAGAGGAAGGCCGAGGAAAACGTGGCACGATCAAATCAATCAAATATTGAATGTCGGTCACGTGAGAAGTCGGAGAAATAGACGTGCATGCATGACAAAATGTATGAATGTAGAGGAAGCGAGAGAAGTGTGTCAGGACAGAACTGTGTGGGGTTCCATTCTTTCTGCCTACCCCTCCGGGGAGAAGGTGTGATGGTTAGTTAGTTTTAGTTAGTTAGAAGTTTTATTATATTTTATGGGAATGACATGTTTCGCACTTGTGAGGCATTATCAAATGTGACGAAATTTCAGCTCGATGCTGTTTATATACTCGTACACTAGTAAATGGAGCAGAATATGGTAATTAACGAAAATTGATGTGACTTTTTACATTTTTAACAAATAATTATTTGGGTAGGTCCAGAAATATTGGAAAGTGTTTCTTGGAACTCGTTAAGAAAATTTTATGACTATGATTACATAATTAGGGGATACTAATTGATATTATACAAATCAAAAATAAGTTATTTGAGGTAGGACGAAATAAAGTTTTTCTAAGAAAAACATTTTCTTGCAAATGATTTTACATATTTCAAGGGAACTTATGATATTTTGTGATACGTACGAATAATTGTTTCAAATTTTAATATTTAATCTAATTTTACTCTCTTCTTCTTTTTTCCCTTTGCCATTTCCCATCATCTGGGGTTGGCCCTCCTCGTACGAAAACGCAAACTTGTATATTTTGACCCAACTCCACTGTCAGGTTCTCGCGTTGGAGCTCCTTTTCCATGTTGGCCCACCATGTTGCCATATGGCGACCTCTTCTTGGTTTTGTGGGAATGCTGAGGGCTTTTTGGACAATGTGTTCACTGTCTCTTCGCAGTACATGACCCTACCACCGGAGTCGTGATTCTCTTAATTTTTCCATTTATTCCGTAAATCTAATTTTACAATAATCAACCACAGATTGTTTTACCTACCAGCCGCCAGAACCAATCTGCCTCTGGTGACACCGGTAGGAAGAGCAATTAGTCTGCTGAACGCGGTCTCCTCGGAGATCGACGTCTTTCATGTTAGTGAAAGTACGTTCAGGGGACAAATACTCTTGACTTTGGAAAGTATATAGTCTTCCTCATGTCGAACCATCACTAATGCGTTCCTGGTATTATGTTGTATGTGTATAATATCTTACCTGTACATAATAGATGCATCAAACATTTATGCTGTTTGTAATGTCTTTTGAGTAAATAAACTGATTTGATTTGATTAGATTGATTTGAATATTTTAAATAACCTGTTATTTTTATATAACAGGTTATTTGAAAATAACAGGTTATTTGAAAATAACAGGTTATTTTTAAATAACCTGTTTATTTGCGATAACGCAAAGCTATTAAAAGAATTCTTAAGCGGTAATAACTTTCACACGACGTACGAATATCTCTAGATCCCACAACGCGGCGGAATATTGCCGACTCCCACCGCGGGGCGGCGTGTGAGCGGCGCTAACTACTAAGCGGTGGTGTATTTCAGTTTCAAGTGTTCGTTTTCCGTTTTGGAAATTGTTTATTAGAATGTTGTCTTATATTATATTATAATGGAGCACCTGCCGCCCCGCTACCCCCGGCTAACCACCCCCCCACCCCTGTAAGGGTTCTATGAATAAATTAACAATATATCACGCGTGTATTATGTTTCGCCCTGTGTGTCTGTTCGTAACAGGGTATTTTGAAATTCATTCGTGTGTGTGCAGGTATTTTGCGGGCCTAATTATTATATTATGTGGAAAGCATCGGGAAACTACCACATCAAAAAGGCCCAAGTGGCATCCCAAGAACCAGCAAAGATATTAATAAACTTTTCTGCAAACCAATCACAGGATTCAAACTTAAGAAGAAGGAATTATTTTGTATTAAAAAATATATTTAAATAAAACAATGTTTTTTAACTATAATACTTCCACTTTTGTCTTTATTGCGACAGCGACCGGTTTCGCCAGGCTCGCTGGCATCGACAGACTGGTGTATTGTCAAAACAACAGTCTGTCGATGCCAGCGAGCCTGGTGAAACCGGTCGCTGTCGCAATAAAGACAAAAGTGGAAGTAGTTAAAAAAACATCGTTTTATTTAAATATTATTTAAAATGAACTTCCATCAAGAGATTTCAGTAAAATCATTTGATTATCTTAAAAAAATATATGTCAACGATGTAAATGGAACTAGAAATACAGGAAGACCGAGGAAGAGACGACCTTCATGGCAGAGTGGTAAGAGCTCTGACTTCCATACCGAAGGTTCCGGGTTCGATTCTCGGCGATGGCAGTGTGATTGTCACATTCGTTGGTCTGGTGTAGAATTCATGTGTTTGTGTTTTTTATTTCGAAATGTTTCTAAGGCTTTTCACCTTCATAATCGAGAGAATTATATAAACTAACTAACCATCACGCCGTCTCCCTGAAAGGGTAGGCAGAAATAATGAACTGTCACACTTTTACTGATGCGGCACTCCATCCTTCGCTTTTCGCCCCGCGGGAGTCGCGGTGTGATGGGTTGCGAACCTCATCGCCACCATTAGGCATCTCCCGCGCACACTTCGATCGTCCAACACCCACAAAATAAATCTAATACAAATAATATAAAATACAATGATATAAAATAAAATAACAAAATAAAAATAATTTAACACAAAATATTCTTTTTAGATGGTGCACATATTGACTATTTAATTTATGTTCCACAAATCCACCAGTTTTTTAATTTAGCACATAATGTAATAACACATAATGTTTTTTTCGATGTTGCACATGTTGACATGGACGATCCGGACTTTTGTGTTTATTTAATTTATGTTACACGTACCTTTTAATTATAATTGTATTTATATAAACATTACACCTTTATCACCGGGAGAACGATAAACAGTTTATACCGTTCTCCAGATGATGGAGGTGTAAGGCCTTTGAAACATGTCGACAAAAATAAACTCAAAAGTTGAAAAAAAATAGTTTCTTAATTCATAAAAAAATCGACATTATGGAACTCCACAGAGTTAACGAGTCTTAAGTTTATCTGATTAGAGAGTGGAGAGGGATATTGAAAGAAGGGTTGGGGCAGGCAACAAAGTGAATGGTGCACTTAAAGTTGTCATCGCAAACAAAAACCTATCCAAAAAAGCTAGAATGGCAGTGCACAATGGTATTCTTCTACCGACCCTTATGTATGGAAGCGAAGCATGGAACTGGCAAAGGAAGGATGAAAGTAGAATAAATGCAGTAGAAACGAGATCTCTTAGACGAATGTGTGGATATTCTGTGTATGATAGAGTGTCGAATGAAAATATAAGAAGTGAATGCGGTGCGAATGATGGTGTCATGAACAAAATAATGAAAGGATCATTAAGATGGTTTTGGACATATGGAAAGAATGAATGAAGAAAGAATGGTAAAAAAAATATATGTTAATGATGTAAATGGTACCAGAAATAGAGGAAGACCAAGGAAAACGTGGCTCGATCAAATAAATCAAATATTGAATGTCGGCCATGTGAGGAATCAGAGAAATCGACGCGCGTGCATGACACGATGTATGAATGTTGAGGAAGCGAGAGAAATATGTCAGGAAAGAAAGGTGTGGCAGTCCATTCTTTCTGCCTACCCCTTCGGGGAGACGGCGTGATGGTTAGTTAGTTAGTTAGTTTTTAAGTTTATCTGAAATTTAAAAAAAAAGTGTATTCGTTACACAACATCGGTAAGTTAAGCTTAAGCTGTACCGTGTGAAGAATACGAGGTCTGTTCAAAAAGTATCGCGAATTTTGAATTTCCGCTGGCTACGTATATTTGATTTTTGATTTTTTTGTAGCGTTATGTTGGTACTCATGTCCCTTACTTATGCTGACAAGGTCAGCCATTTTGAATGTTTAGTTAATTTTTGACAGCTGTTGTGCTTGGATGTGTTTTGGCTCGTCTTCGATTTTTGCCTATTCCAAAAAATGGATCAAAGAATCTGTATCAAATTTTGTGTGAAAAACAAAATAAGTGCGCGGACGCATTTCGAATGTTGACTGTGGCATATGGTGAAGCTACCTTGGACCAAAGCAACGTTTATCGGTGGTACAAAATGTTCTCAGAGGGCCGAGAAGATATGAACGACAAAGAGCGTGCCGGACGCCCGAGCACGTCAACAACAGACGAAAACATTGATAAAGTGAAGAAAATAGTATTAGCCAATCGTCGAATCACCGTTAGAGAAGTTGCTGAGGACCTAAACCTATCGATTGGCTCGTGCCATTCGATTTTAACCAATGATTTGGGCATGAGTCGGGTCGCCGCGAAATTCGTGCCAAAATTGCTCAATTTCGACCAAAAACAGCATCGCGTTAACATTGCTCAGGAGATGTTGGACTCGGTCCGTGACGACCCAAATGTGCTCAGAGGGTCATAACTGGTGACGAATCATGGGTTTATGGTTATGACGTGGAAACCAAAGCTCAATCATCCCAATGGAAGCTGCCGCATGAGCCAAGACCAAAAAAAGCGCGCCAAGTTCGGTCGAACGTGAAGGTTTTGCTCATAGTTTTCTTCGATTGCAGGGGCGTGGTGCATCGTGAGTTCTTGCCACAGGGTAGTACGGTCAATAAGGAATATTACCTGCAAGTTATGCGCAATTTGCGCGAAGCAATCCGCCAGAAACGCCCGGATTTGTGGAAGAACAAAAACTGCCTTTTGCACCATGATAACGCCCCTGCTCACACATCGTTGCTTGTGCGCGAATATTTGGCCAAAAACAACACAGTAATGGTGCCGCAACCACCGTATTCCCCAGACCTGGCCCCCTGTGACTTTTTCCTGTTTCCAAAACTGAAGAGGCCCATGAAAGGACGATGCTACGCCACGATTGAGGAGATAAAGACGGCATCGAAGGAGGAGCTGAACAAGATCACAAAAAATTATTTTTTAAGTGCTTCGAGGATTGGAAAAAACGTTGGCATAAATGTATTATATCCGAGGGGAATTACTTTGAAGGGGACAAAATAGATATTCATGAATAAATAAATACTTTTTGAAAAAATATAAAATTCGCGATACTTTTTGAACAGACCTCGTATGTATCATAATATCACGCTATTCTTTTGTGTGGCTTAAGTGCGGGCCACACTGATAAACAAACCGCATAAACACGTGAAATCCATAGGGATTCGTGTTTATTCAAACAGTTATCTATCTCATTCTACGCCGGGTAAAATAATGCGAGGAAGAGAGATAAACGTACCATGTGCAACAAACAAACATGCACAACCAAACATGGTACGTTTATCTCTCTTCCTCGCATTATTTTACCCGGCGTAGAATGAGATAGAAACCCTACACAACCGATGTTTATCCACAGTGTGGCCCGCCTTTTAGGCTTCAACATAATCATAAGCGTAAATTATGTTGTCGGCTCAGCCCTAAGAGGGGAGGCTTTTTTGCGTAAGTAAACGCGTTGACACCTAACCCTTCTGAAAAATGTGCCCTCGACAACGGAAGCACGCAAGGCGCGGTGTGTTTATTTCACCCTCAGAGATGTATTACCGACGTATTTTTCTGTTATAATCGTTCCAGTTCTTGGAAAACTATTATAGAGCTATTACTGCCACAACGAAGGGCCCTAGTTCGATTTCAAATCAAATCAGTTTATTTTCTCAAAAGATATTACAAACATTTGTTATAGTTTAAGACATCTATTGAGAACGGGTAAAATATAATAAATATATAATACCAGGAACACATGAGAGATGGTTCGACGTTAGGAATACAAGATAATATCCAAAGTCCAGAGTATTTATCTTTTGAACGTACTTTCACGAATACTTTCACGAATTGGCTACCTATCACATGTCACGAGAATCAATATAATAGCTATAAAAATAATTGTATACAATGTAATAGGGTTCAAACGACCTGTTGTATACAAAAAAATATATAATATAAATATGAATGACATCGATCTCCGAAGCGATCATGTTCAGCAGTTTGATTGCTCTCCCCACCGGCATCCCGGCGATGGTAGTGTGATAGTCACACTGTCTTTTATCTAATGTAGAATTCACGTGGCAGTAAAATGGCTATAGTTTAACAGCTACGTATCACATGCAACGAGAATCAATAGTTAAAACGTTATATAGAGTAATTCCACCGTAGTTGTGGCATAGTGGTACTTCCATACCGAAGGTCCCGGGTTCGATTCCTGGGGGTGGCAGTGTGATTGCCACACTGTCGTTGGTCCAGTGTAGAATTCACGTGACAATGAAATAGCGATAAATTGGCAACCTATCACATTAATGAGAATAAATATAATACCAAAAATATATTGTATACAGTAATTGGGTTCAAACGACCTGTCGTATACAAAGAAAAAATAGTCGAATTTTTAAAGAAGTCGAAAGAATCGACTTGCGTGTATGACTCGCTGTATGAATGTGTAGGAATCTATAGAGGTGTGTCAGGATAGAGTAGTGTGGCATTCTTTCTTCCTACCCTTTCGGGGAAACGGCGTGATGGCTTGTTGTTAATAATAATAAATTGGATGATTTATAAAGCGCCATTTTTATGAATTAATCTACTCGTATATTTAAGAAACTTCTAAAGACTGCACTGTTCGGTCAGTCATTTCCTAGTGCGGTTTTGGAGTAATTGTTATTAAAAATAGGGGTACTTAAAATATAACTCATCAAAATAATAATAATAATAATCTAAAGTGCGCTGTAGATCCATTTTATGAATTAGTTAAAGATTAAAGTTTTAGTTATATAAAAAAAGCTTCTATATTCGCCATACTTTGTGTTGTACTCATAGATGCTTTATTTCTATTTTTCTTTCTTTTTTATATATTATACTTTGTATATACAACACTTACATTAAAAATATACATAGACATTTTTCGGACGACCAGTCCTTCTTCACTGAAGAAGGACTGGTTGTCCGAAACATGTCTATGTATTTTTTTATGTAAGTGTTGTATGTACAAAGTATATAAAAAAGAAAAAGAGAAATAAAACATTTTTGTTAAGAATAAACATTTTTGTTAAGAATAAACATTTTGTTAAAAATAAACATTTCGTTAAAAATAAACATTTTGTTAAAAATAAACATTTAGGTAAAAACAATGTTGTTGTTGTTAATCATGAAGTATAAGGCAGAAATCGTTTTTGGCACCTAGATCAGATAGATTGGAACATACTGTATAATAGTCGTTCGGGTCAACTCTGCTAGCTATATAGTTTTAATGTCGATCTTCAGGTTATGTATACCATATATATAGACCGTCACGTGAATTAAGTTCCACTCGGTTCGGGGAACCGTTACTCCCGATATGAGGTTTACCTGCCTCTGTCGCCATGTTTGCAAGACCTTTATTGCGACTCAGTCAACAGGGCTGAGGAGCAATCTTTCAAACGGCAAATAGACACAAACCTCTAACCGTTTTTGGGGTATTTATATAATCTTTTATGTTATTCAGTACTAAAATATTCGTTTTTAACACTCGCTTTACGGTGTTTAGTTCATCCCTTACCCGATAATTAAATACAGATTTAAAATATTCAATTTTAACACTCGCTTTACGGCGTTAAGTTCATCCTTTACCCGATAAAAAGATTTGTCGACCTTCGTGGTAGAATGGTAAGAGCTCTGACTTCCATACCGATGGTCCCGGGTTCGATTCCCAAATGGCAGTGTGATTGTCACACTGTCTTTGGTCTGGTGTAGAATTTACGTGACATGGCGTTGTACACAAGAAAAAAAGGGAGTTTTAAAACTCGCTTTGCGGTGTTAAGTTCATCCTTTATCCGATAATAATAGGCAGTTTTAACACTCGATTTACGGTATTGAGTTTATTCTTTATCCGATAATAAAATGCAGTTTTAACACTCGCTTTTCGGTGTTAAGTTCATCGTTTATCCGATGATAAAAGGCGGTTCAAACACTCGCTTAACGGTGTTAAGTTCATCCTTTATCCGATAATAATAGGCAGTTTTAACACTCGCTTTACGGTGTTAAGTTAATCCTTTATCCGATAGTTAAAGGCGGTTTTAACACTCGCTTTACGTTGTTAAGTTCATCCTTTACCCGATACTAAAAGGCGGTTTTAACACTCGCTTTACGGTGTTAAGTTCATCTTTTACCCTCAAATAAAAGGCGGTTTTAACACTCGCTTTATGGTGCTTCTTGTACCTTTTCCTAGTCACTAGTAATTTTTCTAATGTGTTGAGGGTCTCTGCTTATTTCATCTTAACGAGGTATTCACTCCATTACCCTTCTGGTCCATCTTTTGGAAACGTTTACACGATTGTTCAAGACAGATTGATCTGTCGATGCTAGCAAACCAGAGTCAGGACAGACTGTTTTATCTCCCAGCATGCAGAACCAACCTGCCTCTGGTGATGCCGGTGGGGAGAGCAATCAAACTGCTGAACATGATCGCTTCGGAGATCGATGTCTTTCATATTCGTGAAAGCACGTTCAGAAGACAAATATTCTTGACTTTGGAGAGTATCTTGTATTCCGTAATGTCGAACCATCTCTCATGCGTTCCTGGTATTATATTTTTTTTTTATGTTTTACCTGTTCTCAATAGATGCCTTAAACTATAATTGTGGTTTGTAATATCTTTTGAGAAAATAAAATGAGTTGATTTGATTTTGAAAGCGGCCGCTGTCGAAAATAAAGACAATAAATATAAGTACTTAACAAAAATAAACATCTATTAAATATTTTTGGGAATGTATACTTATACTTGTATACGTATATTGACAAAAATATTTGTAATTATTCTGGTCAACTATTTGGCAATTAGAATGGAATAATACTCCTGGCGACTTCTAAAACAATGCGTTTATGGGCTACAGCCTTCGCATTGTGTTAATAAGGTAGTTTGCTAAATGCTGAAAATCATTCTCCATAGATGGCGTTAGTGGGTCGGTTGTATAAGTTAATCTTTAATGTATTCACAAGTGCAACCAAATCTACATAGATGGATAATTGAAACTGACACGTGAAGATAGGTATGGATTTTGAAGTATATATACATCTTCCAAAAATTTGTCATGCATGATCATAACAAAGGTGGAATGGGGAATGTTGTAATTACATAAAGCGTGCGCTTAACCCAACCAATGACAGGTCATAAGTCCTGTAAACACCTTGAACATCCATATTCAGTTTGCGTCTTCGTCTCTATTGAGATACAATTAAACATCTTTTAATTTAATTATTATGACGTAAGGGGTTTAATTAGTAATGGATAATTATTTTGCTGCGGGCTCAACACGCCAACCGGGAATCCACACATTCGTAGAGGCTTATTATTTTTAGTACGTCTAGATGTAACACATTGTTCTGGATTCAATTAAATTATATATCATTATTCGGGTTTCGGCTCCTGGTGGGTGCGATCAGACGATAGGCCGGGGCGAGCCTTCATCCCGAAATAAACAATCACAAAAGACCAGATAGCGGGAATTACAGCCAAACAGACGTATCTCGTATCCCGGGAATATATCAACTGATAATTAATTCTACATCTTGCCGCCTGTGTTATTCACGCCGTTGTGACTACCGCAAATTAAATTATACAACCCAATAGAAACAATGGCAGAATAAATACTGCTCGCACACATACTAAATTGAACTACCATTAGGGTGTTTTTTTTAGAAGTTTGGTTTTTAAACTACCAACATTGTTTCTACAGACTGTCAATTTCACAGTTGACAGTTGATTTGTGGTCAGCACGTTTTGCCATTTCACCCAGTTGCTCGATAAAGGTGTCGAAAATATGTCTTTACGATTGCGCTTCATTCGAGCTAGCCGTGGCGCTCATATGCCCAAAAACATATTTAAACAACAATGGCATAAAATTATCTATTAAATAAAGCCAATATCACAGACATTAACATTATTTTAATGTGTTTTTTTTTTTTCATTTAAATCTGTATATAATCGTAAGTAGTTGTATATTTAAAAAAAAACACATTTTTATACGAGTATAAAGGGCTGAAAGGGCCTGTCTCACTTTGCTGCTGATTTTCATGTCAGAGTTTTTCCAAATTGAATTCTCCAAGCATCCTGAAATGACCGCAGTCTTGTTTAGTTGATTTCACACGGTAGATCCGTTTTCCCATACAAGTCCACCCCCAGATATCTAAATTTTTCCACCTGTTCCACTGAAACACCCCCCACACACACGCTACATCCCACCTGAGCTCGAGAGAATACCATACTCTTGGTCTTTGCTACTTATGTGATTTTAATACTGATATTTGACTAGCAAGATGGAATGCGTTCAAAAGTATTTGCAGGTTTTTCTCTGTCTCGGCAAATATGACAGCGTCGTCCGCATAATAGCGTCGTCTTCTCACCCAGTCGGTATCCAGTATCTTAATTTCCTCCACAATCCCATCCATTAGGAGGTTGAAAGATCTTTCGTAATATTTCGTAATAACGCCAAGATTTTTCGTAATATTCCGGTGCTGAAGCTGCTGTATAACTCTCTGGTGAGAAGTCGGTTGGAGTTTAGTTCCATTATCTGGGCGCCGCATGAGGTTCGATATTCCCTGATGGTGGAGAGGGTGCGGAAAAAATTTCTGCGATACCTCTATCTTAGGGAGTATGGATATTACCCGTGGCTCTTTCCATCTGATTTTTTGCTAGGGATGCTAGGCTACCAGTCACTCGAGAGGAGACGAGACATTCACTTGGGTGTCCATTTCTTTCGACTGATAGGCGGTTGTATACACATCTCAGAAATCCTGAGTGATGTAGGTCTGTTCGTCCCTGATAATTATCTTCGACAAAGGGGCCATAGATTGTTTTATCTCCCACGATGCAGAACCAACCTGCCAATGGTTATGCCGGTAGGTAGAGTATTATCTTTGCTTTATCGTATCACCTCGGAGTTTGACATATTTTGTGATAGTTTGGCTCATCTGAGGGAAGTACTATCTTTATTATAATTGTATGGTATATTTATCTTATTAATTTGTCATGCATCTTATGTTTCTCGCTCTTTTTATTAATCTATTATGTATTACTTATTATTGTGTATCTCTAACTTGTATCTTTAGTGTATTGGAAAAAATTCTGTAATGCTTTAGATATGTTTAAAATAAATAAATGAAATAAAAATAAATGAAAAGCAGCGCCCTTGGGAATGTTGATTCGTAAAAACGGCGCTCTATAAATCATAATGAAATGACCCCAAAGCTAACGTATTTTTCGGGTACAATGATGGAACTTTCCATCTCTCTGCATTATTCTACCTGCCGTTGGATTACGAGTAAGTTAAATTGAATAAACCTTGCGTTGGGCATAGCAAAAATTCCCGTAGGCAATCTGGCCAATCAGTTAATTGCCTTGTCACTGGTGATGTTCTACATTTAAAAATAAAAATTCAGCCGGTTCGCACTTTTTTTACACCTAGCTAACTAAACATAACGCCGTCTCCCCGAAGGTGTAGGTTGAAATAATGGACTTCCACACTTATTTTCCTGATATATCTCTCGATTCTTCAACATTCATACATCGTGTCATGCACGCACGTCGATTTCTCCGACTCGACCGATATTAAATATTTGATTTATTTGATCGTGCCACGTTTTCCTCGGTATTCCTCGGTATTATAATACTTTCATGGAAATTCGGTATCAGGGAAACGGTATGACGATTGGTTAGTTTTTTACCTAGCCCCTTGCAATAATAGCCTTTATATATCAGGAATTTAAACATTGTTGTGGAAAAAAAAGTGTTTTATTTGTAAATAAGTCGTCATTATTGAATACTATATCTATTGAATATTATACATAAGCATCAGGCATGCGATAGAGTCGGGTGGAGAAGGTTCCTTGAGGCCCTATGCACCACGGAGGTGTGACAGGACAAAATGAAGAAGAAGAAGATAGTGTTAGCTATAGTATAGATTTCAGATCTGAGCTGGAAACCCATCTTTTTCATATTTCATATCCAATTTAAAACTTGCATATTCATTATTTATTATAATCGATCGCGAATATCAATCAGATGCATCAATCATTTAAAACACGTCTTAATGCGCCCTTGAGGTGATAACATCACAAAAACGGCGCTTTAAAAGTTAGCATATTATTATTATTATTATTATTATTATGATAATCAAATGACTTTACTGAAATCCCTTGATGGAATTTCATTTTAAATAATAATTAAATAAAACGATGTTTTTTAACTACTTCCACTTTTGTCTTTATTTAGACAGCGACCGGTTTCGCCAGGCTCGCTGGCATCGACAGACTGGTAACACTATTGTAAACTTAGTCCTTTATATACATACAGATCAGAGGTGGTAAACATGATTCTATACAAAAATAATTTTTAAATATTTATGTAAAATTTTTCTGAATTTAACTATTGGTATTACAGGTATGTATAAAACATCGTTTTATTTAATTATTATTATTATTATTATTAACGTCGTGTTTCTCAACAAAAAAATCATATTTCATTGAATGTTTTATGTTATGTTACGACAGAAGTTGCATCACCAAAGGGATGTTCGTTCTGCAGCATTTCATAAGGGTTGGAAATAATTTAGAATTGCCGGTGTATGTATAAGATTATTGGCCGTTTTTTTTTTGTATGTATAAGATTATTGGCCGGTTCGCCGGAACCGGTTCCTTTCCTCGGTGGGACATTTCTTGGCATTACCATTGTTCCCTCGTCTTGAACAATAAGAGATACCGCTTTTTCGCCATCAGTCGCGAGATGTCTCTATCTTGCATGGTAGCTGAGAATCTCATTCTTTGGCATGGAAACAATTAAGATTAAACGGAGAGATCGTATCTCTTGTTCTCGCGGCATTTCGGAAGCCACTATTCAGAAAGGTGTTGGATCAGACTGTTAAATTTATGTTTTTTTTTCTTCACGCATGGGGAACTCGAGTATCCAACTGTAGGATTTATTTATTCTATTAATTGGCGTGGGGCCATTGTAAATAATCACAAAACAATCCATTACGCTGTTTCCCCGAACTAGAAGGCAGAGAAAGCGGTCCGCCGCACAACTCTATCCAGACAAACCTATTTAGCTTCCTCTAGATTCATACAATGTTAAATAATGAAAACAAAAAAATATATACAATTTTTTTTTATTATTATGTATTTAGTGTGCTTCCACTTGTGTTCATGTTTGACCGGTTTTGGCAGCCTGCTGCCATCTTCTGGTGACCAGAATACCAGAAGATGGCAGCAAGCTGCCGAAACCGGTCGACGTTAAACACAAGTGGAAGCACACAAAATAGGTACATAATAATAAAGAAAGTTTGTAAAAAAAATTTTTTTTCGTTATTTAAAATAAACTTCTACCAAGAAATTTCAATTTAAACATTAATTATTTCATACAATGGTATTCTAATACATGAAAGCGAAGCACGGAACTGACAAAAGAAGGATTAAAATTGAATAAATTCATAATAAATATAATCAAATACTGCATCAATCGAGACACGACGAAGAAATTAACAAGTTTTTTAACGCATCAGTGGGAATATTTCTTGCTTTGAGCTGCCTTAGATCAAAAAAGTATGGCATCAGCTTATATATCTGAACTCTGCATTAACGAGGACATACTGCCAGACAGTCTACATTGCGATCAGCTAAGTCTTCTCGTAGATTACCTGTGCTAAAACGTTGTCCTAGCACAGACTTTGGCGACCGAGCCTTAACGGTAGCCGGCCCTTCAGCCTGGAACAATCTTCCAGCAGACCATAAGTGCATTGAGACTCAAAACGCACCTTTTTAAATTATAATTTCCTGATAGGAAGGGCTGATCGATAAACCCCCCCTCGCCCTCTTTCGGAGGGACACTCCGGGCCATTTTCATTTTCATTTATTTTAATAAAAATTATAAACATTACAGATATATTTCCAGATCGTTTGCAATTACATTATGAGAATTTAAAATAGAAGCATAAAAAATAAAAATAAGCTTAAGAATTAGAAAGAATTATAGAATTGATATTGCATCCCTGAGGCAACTCACACTATCACGAAATATGTCGACCTCCGAGGCGACCCGATTAAGCAATAAGATTGCCCTACCCACAGGCATAACCATAACCATACATTTAACCCCATCATAAAACAAACTACCAAATCACATTCCAACAATGTTTCCTACAGACGTAAGAGGAATAGCCAGTAGAGCTGAACCTCTGTAAGCCAGAAGATCCAAGTCCATGTCCAAGTCCTACGTTAGGTGCAGCCCTCATACTAAATATTTTTTTTTTACTAGTTCATAAAACGGAACATCTTCTACAGCGCCCTTGAGATGAGTAATTCATAAAAATGGCGCTCTATAAATTATCCAATTTATCATTATTATATTATTTTTAGTAATATATTTTTCTTACATCTAGACCAATCGAAAGATTTTCTTTCATTGCTCTGCAGTATACAATTTTCTGTCGATACTAAGAAATTTCAAATAATAAAAGCGAGGTCTGATTGAAAACGCGATATTCTCGTCTGGTATCCGCGGTGGGGGTTTCTGCTTCTTCAGAAATACAGAGATGAGTAGATAATTAAATTTATATGCGGCTTCTTCAGTTGGTTTGAGTACATCAATCGGAATAAGATTCCCAGCCATGGGTCGACTACTCTGCGTATTTTTATCTGATTATAATATTAACCGGTTGAACTCCGTTGGCGCCGTATTTGCGACAATCCATTTTTTTTATATCTCATCCCATGCTTGTGACGATATTAAGATAATAAAATAATTTCTTTATATTCGCCTTCATATTTGAATAAATAAAGTTATACTTTGTTAAAAAAAAAGATGATGTACCAATAGGCATCGGGAGATGCCTATTGGTGGCGATGAGGTTCGCAACCCATCACACCGCGTCTCCCGCGGGGCGAAAAGAGAAGGATGGAGTGCCGCATCAGTAAAAATGTGACAGTTCATTTTTTCTGCCTACCCTTTCGGGGAGACGGCGTGATGGTTAGTTAGTTAGTTAGTTTACTTTGTTAACACTTTTTATTTTTACTGAATTCAGACATGTTTCGGTTACAAGTAACCTTTATCAATGTATACAATTTTAAGACAAATAAAAATTGCGGTCACTTTTATACTAAATGGAGATCGAGTTATGTATAAAAGTGGAAGGGGTATAATTAGGATTGAGGAGAGGGGAGTTGTAACGGGAACATATCGAGTGGAAGGGGTATAATTAGGATTGAGGAGAGGGGAGATGTAACGGGAACGTATCGAGCATGGGAATTGAATTTAAATTTAATTGGTTATTTATTACATTTTGATGAAGATGATGCTGATGATAACATATTAACTAAACATCACGCCGTTCACGTAGGGGGAAAGGATGGACCGCCAAACTATCCTGACAAAACTTTCGTTCGTACTCTGCTAACTAACTACCCTGTACGAGTATTCTGCTTAATCCAATTATATGAGATCAAAGTAAAATAAAATAAAAATATTTTAATTAAAAACGTATACCAGAATTGCAACAGTAATGCAAGAATAATAAACGGTATTAACTGCATTACGAATCAACGTAAAATCTTTTCTGAAATTGCATAATACTTTAAAAGGTAATAAGCTTTGCTCTTTTAAATAGAAAATAAAAATCTGCGAAACAAGTCGCCGGCCGGCTGAAAGGACTACCGCAAACGGGAAGAAAAGGGGAAAAATAAGCCATAAATGAATTAATCCTGGAGTCCTGGTAGCAGGGGTGGAAATATTGCATTGCGGGAATTTATAAGAATAAATCAGAGAGCGAAAATGTTCATTTATAAGGTTAAAACATTATACCCAACCTGTGTAAGCATAAAACACGGTTAATAGGTTTAAAAAATTAATGTTCCTCTTCTTCTTATCTTTAGTTTAAGTCGTATGACCTGTTTGTGACGGTGGGCTGTCCTGGGATGATGATGTCCAGCCATCTCTCCATATTTTTAGCGGCCTTCCTGGTAGTCTCTTTGCCGCTTATCTTTAACATTTTTTTCGAATCTACAAGATATGCGTACGTCCTATAATGACATATGGAATGAACATAAAGTCTCCCAAGAACCACAGAAATGAAGACTCTCCGATCCGTTGCGGGAACGACACTCCCGAGACAGAATAAGAAATTCTGAAATAAGAAAGATCTGCAATGTAGAAAATGTTGTGCGATGGGGAAGACTGAGAAGACGCTACTGGGGAGATCATGTGGAAAGAGCATGTTCTGAAAGAGTGATAAATATAGCCGCAAATAAAGTACCAACAGGAAATCGACCTGCAGGAAGACCACCTAAAAGATGGCGAGACAGTTGGACATCTGCATCCCAGGAACAGACTCCGAGAAATAACAGGACACAGTCCTAAATAAAGCGGAAAAAGAAGAACAATTTTTGCAATTCTTGTATTCTCCATGCGGTCCGCGTGGTCTCTTCAAAAGCGCCTTCTGCTTCTTCCCCATCTCACTATGTCCTCAACACCACAGACAGACCTTATCGTTTCATTTCTGATCCGATCTCTGAGGGTTTTGCCTGCGATGAAGCGTAGGGTTCGCATTTATGCTACTCTAAGAAGGTTCTTAGTACTATTGGTATCGGCTCTGACCTCTATTCCATACGTCATGATGGAGCGAACGCATGCCTTGTATATCTTGACTTTACTTTCGGTTAGCATGTATTTGTTCCTCCATATGGTGTCGCGTAAGCTGATTAATTTAAAATTTCATTGTGGAATTTCATTATAAATTACTAACTAACGATCACGCTGTCTCCCCGAAGTGGTAGGCAGAAAGAATGGACTGCCACACTTTTCTTTCTAGATATAGGTACTTCTCTTGCTTTCTCAACATGCATACATCGTGTCATGCACGCGTGTCGATTACTCTTACTCACGTGGCCGACATTCAATATTTTATTTATTTAATCATGCCACATTTTCCACTTTTTTTTAACATTCTTTCTTCATTCATTCTTGCCATATAGATTTAGTACGTTAATTTAAAGAATAAAATAAGTCACAGTTCTTATTTTGTTTTACTTATAGGAAGCGTTAGTGCCAACCCTCATGTATGGAAGTGAAGCTTGGAGCTAGCAAAAGAAGGATAAACGCCGTAGAAATGAGAACACTAAGAAGAATGTGCGGGAAAACGTTGTATGATAGAATACTGAACGATGAAATAAGAAAAAAAAAGTAAGGCAGATGACTGCATCATGGATAAAATTAAAAAAGGATCCTTAAGATGGTTTGGACATATGGAACGAATGAATGAGAGTAGAATGGTTAAAAAGTTGTACACAAGCAGCGTGAGTGGAAAAAGAAGCCGAAGACGACCGAGGAAAACATGGCATGACCAAATTATTCAATTACTAAAAGGCGGTCACGTTCGAAGTCGGAATAATCGACGTGCGTGCATGGTACGATGTATGAATGTAGAGGAAGCCCGAGAGGTATGCCAGGACGGAGCATTGTGGCGATTTATCCCCTCTGCCTATCCCTCCGGGGAAATGGCGTGATGGTTAGTTAGCCACGTTTTCCTATTTTTTTTACCATTCCTTCTTCATTCATTCTTGCCATATATACTTGGACTTGGACTTGGATCTTCTGGCTTACAGAGGTTCAGTTCATGTGGCTATTCCTCTTACGTCTGATGGGAACATTGTTGGAAGGTGATTTGGTGGGTTGTTAGTTTATTCGGGGGCATGATTTGTGTGGCCCGGAGTGTTCCTCTGAAGGAGAATCGATTTTGGGCGCTTGTTATGTTTAGTACGTTAATTTAAAGGATAAAATAAGTCGCAGTTCTTTATTTTGTTTTATTTGTAGGAAGCGTTGAGGTTAGTTCTTTCTCCTTTATGCACCACTATCTCACATAATCGATTGGTTATTCTCTCGTAAATTATTTATTAGCCTTCACAAACAACCCCATAATCAAAAATTCCCATCGACAAGAACGGACGACCTCTTCCTTGTGAAACTGTCCCAGTTATGTGTATTGATTTTTCCTTTGGCTGGCAATACAAGAGGCTCGGGTAAAATATTAAAAGGGTAGAAGGACAATACTATACGTATACTGCAACTCGATAAATTCCTACCCCAACCCCTCTGTACGCTCTTGGGGTTGCTCACTCCATTTAGTTTTATTGGGTACATTTCTTTAATTCTTCCGTTCGCTTTGTTTCATCATTTAGCTTTCCCATGGTTATAAATAATGGTGTATTTGAAATGTTTTGTTTTCATATATATATATTCTGTTTTACAATCCTAGATATTGCTTTGCGGCAAGCCTAACATCTTTTGCTTCTTCCTGGGATGCTACTTGAGCATTTTATGTGATAGTTTTCCGTTGCTTTTGCATTTTTTCATACAACCAAGATGGCAGTACATAATGGAATTCTAGTGCTAACCCTTATAATAATAATAAACTAACTAACTAACCATCACGCCGTCTCTCCGAAGGGCTAGGCAGAAAGAATGGACTGCCACACTTTTCTTTCCTGACATATTTCTCTCGCTTCCTAACATTCATACATCGTGTCATGCACGCGTGTCGATTTCTCTGACTCCTCACATGGCTGACATTCAATATTTGATTTATTTGATCGTGCCTCGTTTTCCTCGGTCTTTCCTCTATTTCTGGTTCCATTTACATCATTAACATATAATTTTTTTACCATTCTTTCTTCATTCATTCTTTCCATATGTCCAAACCATCTTAATGATGCACTTAAATAAATTAGATAATATATATAGCGCAATTTTTATGAATTACTCATCTCAAGGGCGCTGTAGAAGATGCTCCGTTTTATCAACTAGATAATAATAATAATAATAACAATGATAGCAATAATAATAAACATATTTAGTATGAGGGCTGCACCTGACGTAGTCGATCAGCCCTTTCTGTCAGGAAATGTATGAAAGTGTAGCTTGGAGCTAACAAAATAAGATTGAAAGTAGGATAAATGCCATAGAAATGATATCACTGACAAGAATATGCGAAGTAAAATCTTCGAAGTAAATCGAGAAATATAAACGCAGAAGTGGAAAAAAAATCTGGCAAAATAAGTGGAATAAATGCAGTAGAAATGACATTTCTTAGACGAATGTGTAGAAAAACTGTGTACGATAGGGTGTCGAATGAAAATGTATAAAGTGAATGCGGTGCGAATGAAAGTACATATTATGAACAAAATAATGAAGAGATCATTATGATCGTTTGGACACATGGAATGAATAAATGTAAAAAGAATAGAAAAAAGTATAGGTTAACGTTGTAAATGGAACTAGAAATAGACGAAGACCGAAGAAAACGTGGCACGATCAAATAAATCAAATATTGAATGTCGGCCCCATGAGGGGTCAGAGAAATCGACGTGCGTGCATGATACGATGTTTGGATGTTGATGAAGCGATAGAAGTATGCCAGTAAAGAAAAGTGTGGTTAGTTTAAAAAATCGTTCATTCTTTCTATCTGCGTTAAATGAGATCAATTTTTGATACCAACTCATTTATACGATGAATCGACTTCTGTTCTATTGAACATAATAGTTTTGAACTGCTTCTGTTCCGCAATTTGGTGCATTAATTTACTTATGGGCCTTTGTTATATTATAGTTGTAGGAAACATGGATTTAGTAATCTATTATCTTAAAAGTCTGTAATACGGCGATCAATACGCATTTAAAAGTATTTAGTGTTTGTTTTTATTCATTTTCAGAGACGGGCTTCCGGCCGTATCAACATAAGATACACATTTTATGAGCTTTTTCAGACATTTCCTTAGTTAAATATATATAAGTTTATTCCGGTTTATGCCGACTTTCATTGTGCCCGATATATCTCCATTGAATCCCATTTTCGACATCACAATTCGAATCGTTGACAGGCAACTACGAGTAATGTACAATATGTCAGGCGTTGGCAACATTTTTTAAAATTCAAAATTTAAAGAATGGCAACGATAAAAAAATTTGTATGAAATAGACGTTGCGGGAAGAGTATTAATACCCGTTTACTGGACTGGTGATGGCTGGCGGGAATGGTATAAATACGTCTTTCAAGGACTCGGCGTTTACTGTTGGAAGTGTATTTTTTACACAATTGTAGTGACATATTTTCAACACATTTTAAGCAGGCCGGAGAGATCAGGACAACCTTGAAAAGCTCATCATCGTGGGCAAAGTGGAGGGAAGGCGACCACAAGGACTTCCGAGTCGCTAGCCCGACCAAATCAGGGATTTGGTCGGGCTAGCGACTCGGAATGCTCTCATTTGCTGCAGCCTGGAGGCTGACGTGTGACAGGAGCGCGTGGCGTGCCATGATCGAGTTTACAGGAGGGATCATGAGGAATACGATTTAGAACAAGAGAGTGACATGTTTTCAGCACATTTTTGAGCACACAAAACATGTTATAATTGTATTTTAATAAGACATTCTCAAAAGAACCCTTATGATGCAGGTTATCCATAAATGACAGAATGCTGGAACAAGTTGCGAAGTTAAGATATCTGGGAGTGGATCTGCTCAGTAAAAATGATCTTGAAATAATGGGACAAGTCAACAAGGCTTCGGCGGTATCAGGTTGTCTCAGGGATATCACATGGAAGAAAAAGTATATGAGAACTGACAGTAAGGTCAGAATATACAAAACCTGCGTAAGGCCTATACTGACATTGACACTAGAGCAGATAGCACAAGACGAAGGCTAAAGTGCGGGTGGCAGAAATGCGGATGCAGAGGATGATAGCAGGAAAGACTCTTCGAGGTAGGGTGATGAACATGACTATCTGCGAAATCTGTTAGGTGGAAGGTATCGTAAGATGGGACAAATACTGGATTTTACCCATTGCGGGTTAATCTTTTAATGTAAATTGTTTTGGAAACAGAACATGGTGGTAGAGGCGTTTACAGGACTTATGACCTGTCATTGGTTGGGTTAAGCGAAGGTCATAAGTTCTGTAAGTCCACCATATTCTGTTTCCAAAAACAATTTACATCTTCGTCTCTATTGAGATACAATTAATCCTTAAAATACTTTCAATGATAACCTTTGTCACTAGAGGTGTTGAATGAGAAAGTGGCAGGGATTACGAAGTCATGCGGTTAATGTAAATTTTTCTGTTCAAGTGACAAATTTGGATTTCGCGCATCGCGGTTTTCGGACCACTGAACTACAATATAAAATGTATCCGTCCGGACCGTAAATTATTTATCACCCTTCTGTTACATTTTTAATATACATCGCGCGGTGGGTGGGGGCGGGGCGGGGTGAAAAGGGGTGAAGCCACCCCATGAAATGCATTTATATTTCCCAGTTGTTATTCGTTTCCTTTGTAACATTGGCGCCTACGGGGCTTAAAACATCGATAAATCAAGACGGTACCCAGACCCGTCCACTCGCGTTTTTTCGCCCCCCTGGGATAGTGTTTTCAAAGCTTCTTCCATTATCTTCTGTATTCTGAAACTGGTAACAATGTAGAAATGAGATCACTAAATATATAAAAAAATATGTAATTAAAGCGTCTTCAGCAGATAAATTTGTCCCCATTATTTAAAAAAAGATTTTTTTAAAGTAATTTGAAACGATATATCAAGACGAGATACAATTAATCCTTGAATTGATAACCCGCAATGGGTAAAATCCAGTATTCGTCTACAAGTATTTGTATACATTCAAAATGTTGTAAAAACAACAATGGTCCAAGTTATAGCATATAAATTGGAGTGACATCTCCAGGCGTTATCTAACAATACGTTAATGGCGGTAGCCTTTCACATTGCCTTAATAAAAAAGATCTTCTGCTTAATGCTTAAATCCAATCTTCATAGATGGCGCTAGTGTGTAGATTGAAACTAACATGTGAAGTTTGGTGTTACATATTAACATATATACAACTTCCAAAAAAATGTCAGACATGGGGGTCGTAAGAAAGATGGAATGGGGAATGTTGTATTACATAAAGCGTGCGCTTAACCCAACCAATGACAGGTCATGAGTCCTGTAAACACTTCGATCACCATATTCTGTTTCCAATTTGCATATTCGTCTCTATTAAGATACAATTAACCGCAATGGGTAAAATCCAGTATTCGTCTACAAGTATTTGTATACATTCAAAATGTTGTAAAGGCTACCGATGTTAACGGTTAGGAAATCTTACACGTAATATAAAGGCTACAGATGCGAATAGGTTAAAGAACTTGTAAGATAAAAGTGCGAACAACGTTTGAATATCGTGGCCTTTGCAAACCGGTACGCAGTTTTCACTTTATTTTCCACTTACGTTCTTGGCTTTTCTCTAGACCCCCTTCCGCGTAAATAACGCTGATTGCCAAAATTCGTGCCTATGAATTTGTTTAAGTTAAAAAGGGGAAGACGTACACAGGAAAAAAAACCGGCCCAAGGAAGCTATCTCGGAGAGAACACACGTTATGCGAGATATGAAATATTCCGAAAGCCTTTCCTTGTTTGGGTTTTCATTTCTCAGAAGGGTTATAAAGGTGGTCCTTTCGGTTTTATTTTACTACCCTTCTGATGCTGGTACGGCACAGCATTCTGCTCCCGAATTGTGATTTAGTCACAAGAGTGTGACGGGGATATCTTCAATTGTAAATAAAGACAGATTGCTCTGTTTTTTTCTATCTTCCTTAGTTTTTGTCCTTTCATTGTTTGTTTATTAGTAATATTTATTTATTTATTGTAACATACAGCGATATCAATAACATTTATATAATAAAACATTTAGATTTAATTGTATCTCAATAGAGACGAAGAAGCAAACTGGAAACTGAATATGGATGATCAAGGTGTTTACAGGACTTATGACCTGTCATTGGTTGGGTTAAGCGCACGCTTTATGTAATTACAACATTCCCCATTCCACCATTGTTATTATGATCATGCATGATAATTTTTGGAAGTTGTATATATACTCCAAATCCATGCCTATCTTCACGTGTCAGTTTTAATTGGCCCTCTATTGAGATACAATTAAATTTGAATTAACCACCCACCATGGGTGAAAATCCAGGATTCGTATACAAGTATAAGTATACATTCACATAAAACATTTAGAATAATTAAAGTAAGGCCAATTACATACTACCACAAATATAAAATAATAGTTAACAGTTAAAAAATGACAATGTGAAACGAGATTGAAGTTAAACTAAGACAAAATGAGGTATACATAATAAGAGTTAAAATACTTATAGTACTATATAAGGTTCCCACCACCACCCGAGACTGTTATAGGACGCAGCGACGCCCTTTCGTCAGTCTCGCTGCACTATCTAGGCCTGTTCTTTGTTCATCTGGGACTTACGTTAATTTAATTTAGCCTTTTCTTGTCATTAATCAAAAGGGTGACAGACCACATTTAATCTATTAATTCTTATAGTACTGGAAATAAAACAATTTCTTAAAAATAACTATCTAACCAACCATCACGCTCGCCGAAGAGGTACGCATAAATATAAATAATGAATCGCCATACGGTTATTTCCTGACATACTCGTACTTTTTAACTTTATCTAATCTGAATGATACTTTCATTATTTTGTTCATAGCCCTTTCATTCGCACTGCATTAACTTCTTTTATTTTCATTCGATTATCACAGATTTTTTTTAAATCTCATTTAATTATTTGTGGTTTTTCAAAATGCGTACTGATTACCCAGCACCGTAATCCGAGTGAAGTTTTTTTAATTTTTTTTAATCGTAGTACATAAAATATTTAAATTAAATGAATTATTGGTTTAGCGTAACGTATTCCGTGCGCGGCTAACACCTCTAAAACGCATCTTCATTACATTTCCCTTCCGAATAACAATAACATCAATTGTGGGTGCTGCCGAATCGCTGGGGTGGAACAAAGGTGGAGGGGGTGCGGGGGCATCAGGGGGTGTCGATTGATATTATTAATGGCGGGCGATTTGATTTTATGGCGCTTTATTGTGCGCGAGAAACAAAAGGCTTCCTTTTGAAGATTTTGTTTAAACACACTCCGATGAATCCTCTCTATAAACGTTACAGTAGAATCGTTTTATTATTATTTTTATCCTTTTTCCAGAATCGTATTATACTTTAAGACGTTATTGGCTTTATTTGCATTGAAAAGAATCATATTAGTCAGTTGAAAAGAAGAATTGGACTAAGCTGGGGAGCTTTCGGAAACATGAGTTACATCCTTGGAAAATACCATCCTGAAACGAAAAGTCTATGAAGCCTGCGTTCTGCCAGTTGGTACTTATGGTCATGAAACTGTTTCATTGTCCAAACAAAGTGCCGAGAAACTACGAGTGATCCAAAGAGCCATGATAGGAAAAAGCCTAAGAGACAGAGTCAGAAACGATACGGTGAGAGAAAAAACAAAGGTCACTGACATTATCCACCGGGTGGCGACTCTAAAATGGCAATGGGCAATCTAAATTTTGTTGTATATCATTGTATTTTATACTCTCGGAAGTCCTCAAAACTCATTACCGAGATGACAACACTGAGGATGATTGCAAGAAAGACATTGAGAGATCGAGTGAGGAACACCAGAATAAGAGAGATATGTGAGGTTGAGGATATTATAAGATGGAGCATGGGACTGGTACGGTCATGTTCAAAGAATGGACACCACCAGACTCCCCTATATTGCCTTCTCCCCTCATGGGACTCGTCCTCGTGGAAGACCTAAAAGATGGAAGGACAGTTGGTAGTCTACCTCACAGGAGGCGCAACACTCTGGATAACAAACCTTATAGGTCTACAACAAGGAAGAAGAAGAAGAAGAAGAAGTATTTTATATTATTTGTTTAAGATTTATTTTGTGGACGTTGGAAGGTATGCGCGGAAGATGCCTTTGGTGGCGATGTGGTTCGCAACCCATCACACCGCGTCACCCACGGGGGCGAAAAAGGAAGGGTGGAGTGCCGCATCGATTAAGGTGTGGCACTCCATTCTTTCTGCCTACCCCTTCGGGGAGACGGCGTGATGGTTAGTTAGTAGCTTACCGGAGGGGTTCGCAGAGAGGATGGATTGCCACATTGTTCTATCCGAGCATAACTCTCGCGCCTCTTCTACATTCACACATCGTGTCATGCACGCTCGTCGTTTATATTATTATTTTGTTGAATCGCTCTTTACATCATGACAGCATGAGCTAAATTGGATTCTCAGAACGTGTGGTAGGTAGCTAATCTATCGCCATTTTATTGTCACGTGAATTCTACACCAGACCGAAGACAGTGTGACAATTACACTGCCTTCGCCAAGAATCGAACCCGGAACCTTCGGGGTGGCAGTCAATGCACTTACCACTCGGCCACGAAGGTCGTGAAGATAATTCGCAGTCGCCGCTTATACGAGTATTTTTAGCATATCGAGGAGAAAGGTTGAAGTGGTTTGATGTGGGTGTCGTATGAAGCCTTTAGTGTGTTAAATAGCTGTTAACCGAAATAATAAATTACTCTGCCGCGTTGTTAATAGGACTTGATAGTTCACATCAATTCATCCAGGCGTTACTTTTGTCACCCGGGACTCTAGATCAACCCTTTCGCGGGATATTAACGCGCAGGGGTAGCCCGTGATACTTTTGTTATCTCAGTAGTATACCTCACAGTAAATAAGAAATAAATATACTAATAATGATTAAATAAAACGATGTTTTTTTAACTGTTTCCACTTTTGTCTTTATTTCGACAGCGACCGGTTTCGCCAGGCTCGCTGGCATCGACAGAATGGTGATCCAGGTTGTCCAGTATTTAGATGCCAGAGAGCCTGGCGAAACCGGTCGCTATCGAAATAAAGACGAAAGTTAAAATAGTTAAAAAAAACATCGTTTTATTTAATTATTATTTAAAATGAACTTCCATTTGATAATAATATACTAATGATAAAATATCCACCAAAGCAACATTATGATATTTTAGTACCAACCCTTAGCTTGGAGCTGGCAAAAGAAGGATAAATGCCGTAGAAATGAGATCACTCAGAAGAATGTGTGAAAAACGAAGTTGAGGTAAGGCAAAGAAGGCATGGGATGACCTAATAATCAATTACTGAAATGCGGCCATGTTCGCAGTAGTATCAATCAATCAATCGACGAGCATGCATGTCGCGATGTGTGATTGTAGAATAGGCGCGAGGGATATATCGCACGCTTAATAGAACACTGGCTTTACTCAAAAAAGCAATTTTTGCTCAATCTGACATGAGTCGGTGTTTTAACAAAAACAGTCGAAAAACAAGTACGAATGAAAAAGATCGATATAGTGTAATGGAGGTCAATTGACGGAATTTTGACTTAATTTTAACGTGAAACGATGGATAGCGTTAACACAAGCCTCTGTCTAATGTTAACTCAATTATGACCTAAACCATAATCGGTCAGTTTACTGTTAAGCGTGCTACATGATAGTTAGTTTTAGTAGTCTATATAATTTTTTAATAATTTGTCTTGTACCGCCGCTGCTAAGAACGTCTTGTAATTAAATACCCTCAAGTTGTGAGATCCATTTATTAGCATTGAGGGTGTCTGGAGGGTCCGCCCCCGCCAGCGCTTGAGGGATGATGGGCAAACAGATCCGGGGTCCCTCCATCCGAACAGATGGTACCCCTATCCACTTCCTGCTTTGCCGATTGCCCTAATCATCTGTTGAAGATGTTATATTACGTCATTATTTCCACCGTTCTATCCTGATCTAATATCATTATGTGTTTTATGATTTATATTTAATTTAATCTAACGGCTTTACGATAATGTATACAGTAAATCTGCTTTTAAAGATAACACTGATTTGTTTACATAACTAACATACTAACTAACCATCACACCGTTTCCCCGAACGAATAAGCCGAAAGAATTTTTTTCACTTTTGAGTTTTTGCCTTGACACGTTTCGAAGGTTTTACACCTTCATCATCGGAATTTTTTTTTTTTAGAATAAGACTAACATCAAGGATTTATATCAATGATATTAGAATTTATTTTACAATCTTCAATGTGAGCAGAAAATAGCTCATTATTATGAAGAAGGAATCTGGTCGTGTCCAGGCTTGAATCCATGCCCCCTGGATCAGCAGCCAAGCGTTCCATCCCCTAGACCACCAGCTGGTTAAACGGGATAACGATATAAACCGTTGATGAAGGTGTAAACCATTCGAAACATATCCAGAAAATAAACCCAGAAGTGAATAAAAACAGTATATTAATTTAAAAAAAGAATTCCACAGTGTTTAAGCCTTATGTTTATTAAAAACGTCTATTATCCTTAATTTTAGAATTTGTTTGAATAATAGAATTTCATTAGAAATAGACCGAGGAAAACGTGGCACGATGAAATAAATCAAATGTTAAATTGAATGACGGCAACGTGGGGAGTTGGTGAAATCGACGTGCGTGCATGACACGATGTATGAATGCGTGATGGTTAGTTGATTTAGTTACTATAGTTCCTTTAAAGCAACCGTACTTATAAATTATAATGTAAATGCCGTAGTTTAATCGATTTATTAGAGATTTTTATTTATGTAAAAATATAAATCAGTTAAATTTTAAATGAATTTCTACCAAGAAATTTCAATTAATTATAAAATCTCCCAAGAGAGGCCATCCTGATTTCAGGAACAGACCAAAGGTCTATAAAGAGAAGAAGAATAAGATGAAGAAGAAGAATTATATAAAATAATAGTGACAAATTTGTTTCGCCTTGCGTGTGCATTATCAAGCTAAAAGTTTGATCGACATCGTCAGATTCAGTCCTCATACTGAATTTGTATTTTCCATAACTTGGCTGTACCATGGAGCATTTTCAGCGGCATCCTTGGGGTGACTGAATCGTAAATATGGCACTTCGTAAATCAGTCAATTTTATTATTATTGTAGTATAAAAAGTCTTGACATAACCTCACTCTATAGGTCACAATAAAATAATACATTTCAAACGCTGAGAATGTTCTTGGAGAGTTCAAGAATGGGCGGGAAAATTTCATGGCCGAATATAGGAATATCTATAACACTGGTTCCCAACCTTTTTGGACTACACCCCCCTTTAAAAAAATCATCACGTCGACCCCGATCCTTGAGATCAATAGTGTAACCATACTTCAAATCAAATCAGTTTATTTTCTCAAAAGAAATACAAACAATTATAGTTTAAGGCATCTATTGAGAACAGGTAAAACATAAAAAAATATATAATACCAGGAACGCATGAGAGATGGTTCGACATTAGGAATACAAGATACTCTCCAAAGTCAAGTACGTACTTTCACGAATATGAAAGACATCGATCTGCCAAGCGATCATGTTCAGCAGTTTGATTGCTCTCCCCACCAGCATCACCAGAGGCAGGTTGCTTCTGCATGCTGGGAGATAAAACAGTCTGTGCTGACACTGTCGAAGATAACCATCCGGAACATTAAGATGGATAGCCTCCAAGATGACGGAATTCTCAAAGAATCCCCTGATAAGTCTAAAGAAATGGGTAAGTGTGCACCCATCCCTTCTTATTTGTAAACTATTGGTCCCCAGCATGCCCAAGAGGAATGCAGTGGGATAAAGCCACGGATAGCTACCAAACTCCCTCATATAGAGATATCTCAGAAATCTTTGGTAAATATATGAGATGGTACAGGCATATAAAACGGAGACCACCAGACTACACAGTAAATAGAACTTCGTCAACCATCCAGAGAAAGACCTAGGAACACGCAACATTCAGTGCAATAGCGTCTTGCAGAGAAACGGCTTGAGTGAAGACGATACTCAGAGCCATAAGAAGTACAGCCTTAGATCGAGAAGAACCGACCCAACAGTCAATGGGTTGGGATAGCGCCAGGAAGTAGAAGAATTACCATTCCTTGTTAGATCAAAAAGCCCCCTTAGCACATTGGTGTCGCGTTACCAGCTTTTTTGGGAACCACTGATCTAGAATAAGAGACACAAAACAAAAATTGCATTCTTCACATCACGTGGCCGTAAAAACACCGCAAGAATATGTGCCACTCGCGCCGAGGGTCATTGAAATAGCTCGCGGTTGAAAGCACTCAGCCGGCGGGACACGGGGCAAAAAGAACCCCGTACTAAGTACACGGGAATAATGGATCCCATTTTATTGATTCCCCTCCGTTTATAAAGTGACTTCACTTCGAGTGCATACTCGACTCGACAATCGGGGTACTCGTGAAACATACGTATTATATTGAATGAAATAAATACTTCATACACAGTACTATTCATGATGTATGAGATAGATATTTTTATTATTGCATATTATAATAGAATCGAATAAAATATACCTAAAACTGAGAATACTCCTCATCAAGACCTATGTATGGAGTATCTTGATGTACGGCTGCGAGAATGGTGCCTATCCGAAAGAGATAAACGGAGACTAGAGGCTTTTGAGATGTGGTCCTATAGAAAACTATTAGAGAGACCACATCACAAATGAAGAGGTTCTGCAAAGAATCTAAGGAGGAAGCCATCTGCTCAGGACCTTGTCCGAAAGGCGTGCGAGATGTATCGGACATGTAATACGACAAGAAGGCCTCTTGCATGCCATAATGGAGGGTATGACCGAGGGGACAAACTCTAGGGGACGCCCACGCCGAGAGTACCTGGAGGACCTGTTGGTGGACGTGCGCTGCTCATGCACTGATTTGATCATATGCAGATTTCAAAAGAGCCGCACAAGACAGGGAAGAATGGAAGAGAAGAATAGAGGAAATTGCTGCAAATCAATCCCAGGATTGAAACCAGAGAGAGAGAGAGAGAGAGATGTATTATATAAATAAATATATGGAGCGATTAATTTTAAAATCATCTCTGATTAGTGTCTTGTAAAATAATATAATTTTTTATTTTGTTTCTTGAACAATGATGTAAAACTCCATATTTAAAAATTAAAAAAACTAAATTAACTAACCATCACGCCGTCACTCCAAAGGGGTAGGAAGATAGAATGGACTGGCATACTTTTCTTTCCTGACATACCGACATATACCACCGCTCGATTATTTATTTTAATTTTCTGTAATGGACTACATCAATATATTGAAAAATGAAATTTAATTCATATTTCATTGAAAAAAGATCGTATTTTTCGAACTATGTACGTTCTTTCTTCGAGTTCATTTAATAATAAAATTATACAAAATCATTACTTATATACTGTATGAAAGGGGGTGGAGAAAAACCTATGTAGGAAGAGGTAATTTTTTTTCTTTGTATACAACTGGTCGTTTGAACCCAATTACTGTAAACAATTTATTTTTTAGCTATTATATTGATTTTCGTGAGATGTGATAGGTAGCCAATCTATCGCTATTTTATTGTCACGTGAATTCTACACCAGACCAAAGACAGTGTGACAATCACACTCCCATCGCCGGGAATCGAACCCGGGGCCTTCGGTATGAAAGTCAGAGCTCTTACCACTCTGCCACGAAGGTCGTCATTTAATTATCATAGGATTGTAGAGAATGGGGAACATATCAAAAATTGGACTAGTATTTTTTTTTACTTTTGAATCCGCAACAAAATGTTATATAAAGATTTCAAATATTTTGTGACATTAGTTAATTTTTCATTATTTTAAGTAGTTTCAAAATAAATGCCTTAATGTTACCATATTTAACTGTTTTAATTAAATAACCGACATTATATCTGTTTTTCTACTCCGGTGTTTACCAAGGTCTCTTAATTTAGAAAAATGATAAGATCTGAATTGTAGATCCCTCTTCCCTTTCTAAAAATCCACTTCTATTAGCCGGAGCATCAACAATGCCCCACAAAGAGGAGGCGAAGAGACTGATTGATGTTTCTTTCTCGGCTGTTCGCCCTCTCCTTTCGAGGGGGATTGTAGCGTGATGGTACAAAATCCACAACAACTTGATCTTCTAACTTTTTTTCCTTCGTAAATTCTTCTTCTTCTCCGCCGAGATGTAATCGAAACTCCCCTCGGTGTAGGAGTGAACCTCTTGCAGGGAAAATTATAACAAGCACTTAATGTGCTCCAAACAAAAGTTTGGGCCCCCCTCTGACGCCACTGATTTAGCTACCGCCGCGTATAAAAGCTTCGGTTAATCATGACCGAAGTTTGCTCTCAGACGCACAGTGGGCCGTTCGGCAATTTGCGTAGATGAGCTTTTACAATTTTTTTTATGAATTAAAAAAAAACACTTGTTTATCGTATCTTGAATAATGCTGATAAAATACTATTTAAATAATTAACACTTATGAAAAAGTATGTTTTCTAGAAGGTTTATTTTATTTTGTGGGAATCACATGTTTCGTCCTGCTAATATTTTATAGAGTCTAAAAAAGGAAAAATAAGTAATTCCCAAAAAATCATAATATAAATAGGTATGGAAGTGAAGCGTGGAACTGGCAAAAGAAGGATGAAAGTAGAATAAATGCGGTAGAAATGAGATCTCTAAAACGAATGTGTGGCAAATCTGTATATGATAGAGTGACAAATGCAAGTATAAGAAGTGAATGTGGTGCGAATGAAAGTGTTATGAACAAAAAAAGGAAAGGGTCACTAAGATGGTTTGGACACATGGAAAGAATGAGTGAAGACAGAATAGTAAAGAAGGTATATGTAAATGGCGTGAACGGAGCTAGAAATAGAGGAAGGCCGAGGAAAACGTGGCACGATCAAATCAATCAGATATTGAATGTCGGTAACGTGAGGAGTCGGAGAAATCGACGTGCGTGCATTACAAGATGTATGAATGTAGAGTAAGCGAGAGAAGTATGTCAGGACAGAACAGTGAGGCGTTCCATTCTTTCTGCCCTCCCCTCCAGGGAGACGGCGTGATGGTTAGTTAGTTAGTTTTTTTAAATAGGCAAATAATAACGAATGTCGTCAAAAAAGAGTATGAAAATGTTTCGAATACAAGAGAGTGAGGGAGGAATACTTCGATTCTCTACAAAAAAAATCTAAATGAACGCAATGCGCATGCCCTAGAACGTTTCTGGATTATTTTGAAATTCTTTTCGATTATTGTTGTAATACAGTAGTGTAGAAATCGATGTAAAGGGTATTATAGCTATCATAGTGATTCTCGTGTCATTACATGTACATTAAAAGTTAAAATTAATGTCGATCGTGTGCATTTCGAATTACTTTCGCAGAGAATCGGAATTATTTCTCTCTCACTGTCTCATATTTAAAATAGTCGCATACTCTTTCGTTGACGATATCCGGTGATGCGCTTAATGTAAATTTTTCAGGAAAGTTATTATTATTTAAATTATTCCGCTTGCATTGTGTATCACCAACAACTGTGCGGCGCGAGGGATATTTTTCCCACTGTTTCATTTAAACTGTGGGAGATTTGTCGGGTAACTCAGCACCCTGAGGTAAGATTTTTCCCGGCGCGACCGCCCCCTTCGCGCGCGGAATTTGATTTCGGCGCAGAGTTGCGCCCCAATTTCGACTTTGGGCGAAGTTAGCGCGGCGCCCGCAACGGGGTAAACACATTAATTGTTTCAGGGGTTTAACGCCGAAACTTCTTTGTGAACTTAATAATGTATAATTTTCTCAATTACCATTTTACAAGCATCATTTTCAAGCGTGTTTTTCGCCTAACCCTTCATCTGCCTTAGTTTCATTGGTCTTACGTATCAAAATTTATTCATATGAGCTTGTCGCGACAGCTGTTTCGCGAGCCTATATTGCCATCATCAGGTGTAACACACAACATCCTGTTTAGTGAGTGAAAAAAATAGTTTTTTAATTTATAATTAAAGCACTCTTATTACGCATCAAAATTTATTGAAAGGAGTTTGTCCCGACAGCTGTTTCGCCAACCTATGTTGGCATCATCAGGTGTGACACGCATGTTGTTTCGTGGGTGAAAAATAAAATATTCATTTGAAGCACTTTTATAACGTATCACAATTTATTCATATGAATTTGTCGCGACAGCTGTTTCGCCTGCATATATTGACATCATCGGTTGATTTCACACAACATGTTGCTTTTAACACCCGATAATGCCAACATAGGAAGGCAAAACAGCTGTCGCGATAAACTCACTATAATATAAATAGACAAAAACCCGACTGTCGTCAAAAAAGAGTAGGTACGAGAATATTTTGAATAGAGAGATAGCGAGAGAGGAATACTTTAATTATTTTCGAAAGTATGTCGAAATGCACGCGAAGCGCATGCCCGAGAACGTTTCTGGATTATTTCTAATTTTGTTCTGATTATTATTGTATGACATTAGCGTAGAAAACAAAAGGAGAACAATTTGATGTGTTCAATTGTGAGATTTGCTAGTGTGTGAAAAACAACAACGCGTGCGACGTGCGTGCATGATACGATGTATGAATGTTGAAGAAGCGTGAAAAGTATTTCAGGATATAAAAGTGTGGCAGATATCATTTCTGCCTCTCCCTTCGGAGAGACGGCGTGATGGTTAGATAATTAGCTGTATAATAATTAAATAAAACGATGTTTTTTGTAACTACGAATACTTCCACATTTGTCTTTATTTCGACAGCGACCGGTTTCGCCAGGCTCGCTGGCATCGACAGACTAGACCAGTCTGTCGATTCCAGCGAGCCTGGCGAAACCGGTCGCTGTCGAAATAAAGACAAAAGTGGAAGTAGTTATAAAAAACATCGTTTTATTTAATTATCATTTAAAATCAACTTCCATCAAGAGATTCCAGTTAAATCATTGGATTTTCTTAAAAAAATAGTTATATATTTAATCCTATTATAACCAGAAATCATTGAATTGATGAGAGGTCGTGATAGATTCCGACCCCGGAGACCCAGACTTGAAAATACAGAGAAAAAGTGGGTTTTTTTTTATAGAGGATTCAAATTATTTAACGATCTTTCGTCGAAAATGCTTTAAATATGTTGTAAGTACCGATGTCTAAGGTTTTTGTTGTTTTTTTCATTTGTGTTTTTATATTATTAATTGTTTATAAAATTTGTTTTATAAGTTGTAAAATGTTTATGTATTTTTTTATAACTTTATTAAACAAATAAATAATAAATTAATAATAATAAAATAGTGTAAGCGCAAATTATTACTATTGGTACGAGTTAACTAATCGTTTGTAGGGTTTAGAGTTTATTAATTCATTCCGTTTAAGCTCGGCGGTTCGATGCAGCTCCAAGATCAACTTTAACCGCCAGATAAGAGCGGAGAATTCCCGTAGTCTTGCACGGTGGATTGAGGTTTAAGTTAAGTTGAACAACTTGAAAACAATGCTTGCGGTTGTGAGATCATTCATGAGATTGCTAGTCGGATTGCGAGTTGGATTGTGAGTTGGATTGCAGTTGAATAAACTGTTTTACTTGTTACTCTGTTACAACGCCAATTCGCTAAAGGATTCATTGAAACCAGAAAGCTTCTGTCTGATGTCATTATTAATTATAACACTAACTAACTAACTAACTAACCATCACGCAATGGACTGACACACTTTTCTTTTCTGACATATTTCTCTCGCTTCCATACCATCTTAATGTTCCTTTCATTATTTTGTTCATAACACCATCATTCGCACCGCATTCACTTATTATATTTTCATTCGACACTCTATCATACACAGAGTATCCACACATTCGTCTAAGATATCTCATTTCTACTGCATTTATTCTACTTTCATCCTTCTTTTGCCAGTTGCTGCTGCTTCGCTTCCATACATAAGGGACGGTAGTAGAACACCATTGTGCACTGCCATTTCAAAAACGTTTATCTTAACTACATAAAATAGAGCTACAGCGCCCTTGAGATGATTATTATTATTATTTTGATAACTTATATTTTAAGTACGTCGTTTTGTAAAATCAATTACTCCAAGGGCGCACTAGGAAATGAATGACCGAACAGTGCAAGTCTTTAGAAGTTTCTTAAATTTAGATTAATTCATAAAAATGGCGCTCTATAAATCATCCAATTTATTATTATTATTATTATTAGTATTAACAACAACTCATCACGCCGTTTCCCCGAAAGAGTAGGCAAAAAGAATGCCACACTACTCTATCCTGACACACCTCTATAGATTCGTACACATTCATACAGCGAATCATACAGGCACGTCGATTCTTTCAACTTCTTTAAAAAAACATTTTTTTCCTTGTATACAACAGGTCGTTTGAACCCAATTACATTGATTAAATTGATTATCATAAAATGTGATAAGTAGCCAATCTATCGCTATTTTATTGTCACGTGAATTCTACACCGGACCAACGACAGTGGCAATCACACTGCCATCCCCGGGAATCGAACCCGGAACCTTCGGTATGTTCTGAAGGAGGATAAATTTTTGGCGCATTTGGCTACTGGGTGAGATTGAGTTGTAATTTGAGAGATTTTTTATTGTAGGGTTAGGATGCGAAGGGAGAATAATGAAAGGATCATTAAGATGGTTTGGACATATGGAAAGAATGAATGAAGAAGGAATGGTAAAAAAAAAAATGTTTACGATGTAAATGGAACCATAAGTAGAGGAAAACGTGGCTCGATCATATAAATCAAATATTGAATGTCGGCCATATGGGGAGTCAGAGAAATCGACGCGCGTGCATGACACCATGTATGAATGTTGAGGATGCGAGAGAAATATGTCAGGAAAGAAAAGTGTGGCAGTCCATTCTTTCTACCTACCCCTTCGGGGAGACGGCGTGATGATTAGTTATTTAGTTAGTTAGTTAGTAAGTTAGAAGATCTTTATTTCCGTAAATATTTCATAGGTTGCAACTTTTCTAAATTAATTCTTCGAAGAAGATAGCGTGTCTACTTAATTATATTTTAAGCGAGTTGTTATTGAAATATCTTCGACTTTGGATGGTGTTTTGAATGTGATTTTAGTGTTTATTCAAAGAGCGCTTTCGTGAATCGCCCACAATCTTTGTCAACATAAATTTGTAAAGCTCTCAACTACAGTTGTGTCTCTGGAGAGAGGTTTTATTTTTGATTTTAGATTGAATTGCGCATTCCGGCTATCCCGAATTCCAGAATTGAAACGTCTCCCCCTCTTTTGTCTCTCGTCCCTATTCGCTTCCAGATTTAACAATGTCGCGCGAGATGGACTTGGAGGAATTAGATACACATTATTTAATCGCACGCTCTCTTGGTCTCATTTATTTAATTTTGTCTCAAGCATCTAACAATTACGCCTTTTCTCCGGAGCCGCCACACTGTTCTAACCTGACATAACTCTCGCGCCTATTCTGCATTTACACATCGTAACACGCACTCTCGTCGATTGTTTCTACTTCGAACATGACCGCCTTTCAGTAATTGATTAATTTGGTCATGCTATGTCTTCCTTGGCCTTCCTTCCTCTACTTATGTTTCCATTCTTCATATATTTTTAACCATTCTTCCCTTATCCATTCGTTCCATATGTCTTAAACCATCTTAGTAACTCTTACTTAATTTTATTTAAGATGCAATCATGCGCCTTATATTCCTTTCTTACTTCATCATTAGATATTGTAATTTAAATTATTTTATGAAACCACAAATATAAAATTATTATATTGTGTTTTAACTTGATTTGACCCAAATTTAAAAAAATATATAAAAATCATATATGAAGTTATCGCCATATTCGTAGGACCATGTTATGTGACCCCTATAATGCGGTGGCCATTATAATTTCTAATGGCGATAACTTCATGTATCCTTTTTTTGCAAATTTGGGTCAATTTAATATAGTTTGTTTTATAAAATAAATTTATTACTGACAATTTTTTTATTGAAAATACTTGTTTTTTCATACCTCAGACGGCCCCTACCCCTTAAGAGGTTTACAGCGAAGGAAGGGATGCACATAATTTATTGAAACTTTGGATATACGTTAGAGACCTCAATCAACCACTCATAATTTCATAACAATGAAATTTTTATTTGAAACTTTGAGAGCGCATTTTTTTAATATTTTTTCTTGGGAATAAATAAAAATCATTTGTTTAGTAAACCTATTTCCCCTCTGAGGTGTATTAAAAACAAATTAACATGTAATTTAAGCATCTAATATAAAAGTTATTTTGTTTTCTTTTTAATCTCATTACGTAATATGATAACTCGTGTACTTTGAATATTTTTTTCTTATTGTAAGCGCTGTTTATATAATCTTTTATGATAATATTATTTTTATGTATTATGTATGCTCATTCTTGCTAGTTTCCCAAGCAAATTGTGAGTTCATTAAAATGCAATCTTAACTTGAATTCAACAAAAGGCACTCTATTCTGATTTGTTTAAGTGACATGTGAAACAAAAATACTGCATTGAATTACCAACAATGGATAATACTTCGTAAACATATTTATTTTTCATTGTTTTTTTTTTTAGTTAGATTTCGATGTGCAAATATATGTAGAAATGAGAAAATCCGAAAATATTTTCTAAGTATTTACTATGTTTATAACTAACTAACCATAACGCCGTTTCCCCGAATGGGTAGGCAGAGAGAATGATTTGCCACATTGTTCTACCCTGACAACTCTCGCGCCTCTTCTACATTCACACATCGTGACATGCACGCTCGTTGATTGTTCCTACTTCGAACATGGCCGCCTTTCAGTAATTGATTAATTTGGTCTTGCCATTCAGTAATTGATTAATGGAGTACGGAGTCGAGGTATACCGAGGAAAAAATGGCACGACCAAATCAATAAAATTTTAAAAGTTGGTCATGTTAGAAGCCGGAATAATCGACGTGCGTGTATGACTCGCTGTATGAATTTGGAGGAAGCTAGAGAGGTATGTCAGGATAGAGTAGTGTGGCGGTCCATTCTCTCTGCCTACCCCTGCGGAGAAACGGCGTGATGGTTTGTTGTTGTTGTTGGTCTTGCCATGTCTTCCTTGGCCTTCCTCGACTTATATTTCCATTCACACTACTTGTATATATCTTTTTAACCATTCTTCCCTCATCCATTCGTTTCATATGTCCAAACCATCGTAGTGATCCTTTCTAAATTTTATTTATCACACATTCATCCGTTTAACATTCCTTATCATACATTATTTTTCGCACATTCTTCTTAGTTACCTCATTTTTACGGCATTTATCCTACTTTCATCCTTCTTCTGCCATGTTCGAAGAAGGAACAGTCGACGAGCGTGCATGTCACAATGTGTAAATGTAGAAGAGGCGCGAGAGTTTGTCAATAATGAACAATGTGGCGATCCATCCTCTCTGCCTAACCCTCCGGGGAAACGGCGTGATGGTTAGTTAGTTGTTAGTTAACATCGATTGGAGAAGCTTACGAGTACACAGACACTCCTTCCATTAGCAATTTGTCCCGCTGTATAAAATGCCCCAAAGCCCACATTATTAACACAACCTCAATATAATGATAACTCGTATATAATTTTATGGTAGGCAGCCAGTAATGCGGCATATTCCGCATGTTAGGCTGTGATAATCCGCGATGGGATAATGGGGTAATATAATATAACACCTGTAGTCGACGCGCCACCGTCGCGGGTTCACGCCGTTCAAGATAGATAACTAACTAACTTACCATCACGCCATTTCTCCGAAGAATAAGGCAGAGAGAATGATCCACCCCACTACAAGCAAAACTCATTAAAGTCATTCCAAAAAAGTCCCATATAACACAACATCTCAAAGAACTTCACTGGCTTAAGAGTCCAGAAAGAATCCAGTATAAACTCTGCTGGACAGTCTTCAAAGCGCTACATGGAATGGCTCCAAATTATACACCCGAACTCTGTATAACGGACAGCCTAAATACAAGGAAACTCACACTTCGCCCGGCGAACTCCTCGGCAATAGGAAGATTAGTTGAGCCAAAGCGTTGTCCTAGTACAAATTTCGGGGATCGAGCGTTTCCGGTGGCTCGTCTATCAGCTCGGAACAATCTCCCTTCACACCTCAGATGCATAAATGATCCGACAGACTCCAGATCTAAGCTGAAAATCCATCTTTTTCATATTTCATACCCAATTTAAAACTAGTTAGCTAGATCTTTTATTATAATTTATGGGAATGATAGTTTATTGTCTTTTGAACAATGATGTCAAACTCCTTATTAAATCATTAATACGACTGAAAACTTCTGATATGACTTAAATATGAAACATGTCGGTCCCGTATATTATAATAAAACTTCTAGAAAACGGACGTTTTCGTTCGTATTAATTATACAATAGATATTTAGTACGAATGAAAACGTCTGTTTTATAGAAGTTTCAGTATATTATATTTTATGGTAATGATGTATTTTTCCTTCCATATTATCAAATGATTGCACGAGGCAGAAGCTATTGTTTTTTTTATGTTATTCTTATTTGTTTTTTTATTTCGCTTGTTGCAGGTAAGATTTTTCGTCTTTTCGATCAAATCTTGTTATATCTTCCGGCATTCTCACCTACTGGTAAGTATTATATATCTATATTTATTTTCTCCTAATGGGAAGACAGAGAGAAACAATCGCAGAACAATTCTATCATGGCATATTTATCTAGCTTCCTCAGCATGTATCATATTCATTACTTTACATTCTCCTTTCACATCTTAATCGTCTTCTCTTCTTCTTTCTTTTTGTCCCCGATAGATATCTCCGACAGCGACAGCACAGATTGTTTTACCTACCGGGCACCAGAACCAATTTGCCTCTGGTGACACCGGTGGGAAGAGCAATTAGTCTTCTGAACGCGGTCTTCTCGGAGATCGACGTCTTTCATGTTAGTGAAAGTACGTTCAGAAGGCAAATACTCTTAATTCTGGAGAGTATCCTGTCTTCCTAATGTTGAACCATCTCTTATGCGTTTCTGGTAGTATACTATACATAATATATTATTTTACCTGTTCTCAATAGATGCCTTAAAAATACATTTTGTAAAGTCTGTTGATGAAATAAACGGATTTGATTTGACATAAAGGTTCGTAAAATCTCGAAATTTTGACATTTGATATATTATTGTAACACCTGATGATGTCAACATAGGTTGACGAAACAGCTGTCGCGTAAAATAAAAATGCAATTGTGATACATAAATTATAGTTTTTTAACTTAACAGTTTATAAAAAAAGAACTATAAAACCGGTAAAGCAATCGCGTTTTCATTCGTTTTAATTATTTAATATGGAGTTATACTCGTACATCTTTATTTAATAAAAAATAAATAAATACGTGTATATTACATGGTTTGGCTGCTTTCGGCATAACTCCACACAATTACGATTGACTTCAATGAACCAACGATTGCAACTCATTCGACCTCCATACGGGCAGTTTGTCAGTACGCTCGTCTCTGATTTATGCATCTGATCTTGTATGTACATTCTTTGGACAAGTCGTGTCTCCTCGGCGGATGAGTGATTGGCCGTGATTGATCCGATGGTCCGATGCTTTTATTATTGCTTGTTACATTGTTGAAGTATTCATCTACTGTTATGCACGCGCTTATTGTCGGTAACAGCTAGAGAAGACGAATTTTCGATGCTGGGAAAATAACCATTATTAGACAGGTGAATACGCCGTAAGTAAATTAAAAAAAACAATCGAACAATGAGTATTTTTTAACTTACATAACACCAACATTCCCGAAAGAAGCCCTTCATTTGTGACATAAATATTATACTCTCTTATAATATTATAGTGAATGGTGCAATTAAAGTTGTCATCAAAAACCTATTCAAATACTCGTAGCTAAAATGGCAGTGCAAAATGGCGTTCTTCTACAGACCCTTATGTATGGAAGCGAGGCATGGAACTAGCATAATAAGGATAAAAGTAGAATAAATGCAGTAGAAATGAGATCTCTTAGACGAATGTGTGGAAACTCTGTGATGTAAATATTATCAAAACTAACCATATACATAAAAAAAAAAAATTAACTAAATAATTAACTAACTAACCATGCAATGGACCGCCACTCTGTTCTGTCCTGACAAATTTTTCTCGATTCCTCTACATTCATACATCTTGTCATGCACGCACGTCGATTACTCCGAGTCCTCACGTGACCGACACTTAATATTTGATTGATTTGATCGTGCCACGTTTTCCTCGGCCTTCCTCTTTTCTAGCTACACGTCGTTTACATATACGTTCTTCACAATTCTGTCTTCACTCATGTGTCCAAACTTCTTCATGTGTCCAAACCATCTTAATGATCCTTTCATTATTTTGTTCATAACACTTCCATTCGCACCGCATTTCCTTCTTATAGGTACTTGCATTTGACACTCTTATCATATACAGATTTACCACACATTCGTTTGTCTATATTATACAATTGATTGAATTTAAATTATTTCAACTTTTCATAAACTCAATGCGTTAAATTTTTATGCTATTATTTTTAAGTTTAATTTTATTGACATGGCAATGACATTTACCCCTCTCTCGTAATGAAGGTATAAAACCTTCGATGCATGTAGAGAAATATTTACTCAAACGTGGAAAAAATGATGTTTTAATTCATAAATATAAAAACATGTTGCACTTTGCGTTTGTAATTATTTTTAAGTTTTGTTTCCACTGTATACAATCAAAGTCTTTCACAATTCGTCATTAATATTTATATCCCCGCTTCTCTTGTTTGTATTAATAATATAATTAGATCACAACGCCTCGTCTGAGATCATAAATCATTCGTGTGTTTGTTTTATTACCATTTGTCCCGTTCTCCATACATTATGAATGCATTAATTTAAATTCTTTAGGTTCACGAGTGAGAATATTTGATTGGTCCGTCATGGTGTTTCATTCGCGCCCATTCCGCGCATCGCCGACTCGACGCGAACTCCGCAACCTTGTATGATAAAGGTTAAATATGTAAAAAATTCAATTAAACACTTTTCACTTAGTATAAACCACTTTATTAAGCATCAACCGGTTTAACTCTGTAGCGAGCTTCCTCAGGGCTATACACAAACTAATCTATAACTAAATACAGAGTTACAAAGTAGAGTGGAGAGAGTTGTCCATCTTAGAAAAGGAAGAGTTTTTATGAGGCCTGTCCATTAAATACGCGAACTGCGTTGTACGGGTGGTTTTCAGTTAAAATTCGCGCAAGAGCACTGGCTACTTTATTGCCGGATGAGCCACTAAGTGAACCCGTAATCACCAAACTGTCGAAGTAAACGTACCGCTCGAACGGGGATTTTTTTTGTGGCGTGTGTTTATGCTCATAACAAAACATTCTTCTCTCTACTACCAGCGCTCAAATCAAGAAACGTACACTGGAAAACCAAAATCACCCTGTATAAAACAATCATCCGAACAGTGGTGACCTATGGATGTGAGGCGTGGACAATGACAGCGAAATCCGCAGAGCGACTGGATACTTTTGAGAGAAGGGTGCTGCGCAGAATTCTGAGACCTGTGAATGACGGTGAAGGCTGGAGAGTGCGGCATAATGACGAGCTGTACCATATTTACAAAGCTCCCACTCTCTCCACACAGGTCAGACTGAATAGACTGAGATGCCGTCATCGCGAACCCCAAAAAGATTGCTGGAGTGGCACCCAGGTGGTAAAAGACCAATTGGACGACCAAGGCTGCGCGATGGGAGGATGAAGTTGGGAGAGATGGAGCAAGATTGTTAAGAGTGTCAGATTGGAAGGTCGAAGCGGAGGACAGGAGGAGTTGGAGGCGAAGAATTCGAAGAATACTGATTGACAAACAGATTTGGAACGCCAAGTCAACATCAAATTTCTGGTGAAACTTGGGAAAAATTATCGGGAAATTCATGAAATGTTAAAGGCTATTTATGGAGTTCAGACACTGAAGAAAACTGCCATTTTTAAGTGGATTAAGGGTTTTAGTGAGGCTCGTGATAACTGCAAGGACGATGCAAGTTCAGGACGACCGTGGACTTCCTGTGTCGATGAAATCATTGAACGTGTTCGGTCTGTTATGCTTTCCAATCATCGATTAACTGTTCGGATGATTGCTAATGAACTAAATTTAGAAAAATCGTCTCTGCACACGATTTAAACAGACTCTTGAATACTTCCACTAATGTTTTGAACAATAGAAACGGAGGTGGGACAAGTGCATTGATTGTGGGAGCATTTTGAAGTGGATAAGATTGATCTACCCTAAATTTTGGAAAATAAAATTATAAACAAATCAGTTCGCGAATTTATTGCACAGACCTCGTATAAGTAATCTAATTAAAGATTCTGAGCCGAAGAGGAGGAGGAGGGCCACCTTTTATAATAATAATCAAGTATGAAATGTCGGGCACGTGAAATATCGGAGAAATCACTCAATCAATGGGCGTGCTTGACACGATGTATATTTATGAATATGAAGAAATCAAAGAAAATATGTCAGGATCGAACAGTGTGACGGCCTGACTACCCCTTCGAGGAGACGGCTTGATGGTTAGTTAGTTCTGCAGGTCCACGAGTGAAAATATAATGATTGATTCGTTTTCATTTTCTTCTTTTAGACTTTTGGTCTGTTCCTGTAGTCCTTTTCCATATTTTCCTATGTCCCTCTTTTATTTTATTTTGTTTAGGAATATTTTAAGTGTAATCTGCACGTACGGTGGGACGTAGAGGAAAACGAGAGTAGATTGAATGTGACCTGGGTTCCTCTTGATTTCTTACATATAAAATCATTCTGAGATCCCGCATGGACGTGGGACGGGCCTAGGGATAGAATGAACAAAGATGACAAAAGGCGCCGTTCGCCTATAATAGCTTCGGGTAAGCGGTGGGAATCTCCTATGTCCTATGTCCCATGTTCTTGTAGAAGGCTCTACTCTCTTGGGAAATTGACTCCCAGCTATCACTCCATCCCTTTAACGGGCTTCTGGAGGTAACCATCCTATGCACGTGTGCATTTCAGTATCTTCAACAACAACAACAAAACATCACGCCGTTTCCCCGCAGGGGTAGGCAGAGAGAATGGACCGCCACACTACTCTATCCTGGCATACCTCTCTAGCTTCCACATTCATACATCGTGTCATACACGCACGTCGATTCTTCCGGCTTCTGACATGACCAACCTTTTATATTTGATTAATATGGTCATGCCTTGTTTTCCTCGGTCTACCTCGACTCCTTACTCCACCAGTATCTTCATCTTACGATATAGCCGTATTCCTGACCCTATATCGGAGAGTCTTTCCTGCTATTGTCCATGAAAGTCCGCGATTGGTATGTCATGGTGTGAAATCTTTTCCATTCGCGCCCGTTCCTCGCAATGCCGACTCGACGCAAACCCCGCAACCCTGTATGATAAATGATAAATATTTTTATGTCATTTTGCTGTTGTGACTTTGAGTTTTATGAGGATGATGAGTTTCGGGCGTAATTTGTAGGATTGTTCTCTCGACCCGAGTCGGCATTCTTTGCGGTGCCGGATTTGAAAAAAAGATTTTTTTTTCTTCTGTTATTTCGACATGAAAGGCGCGATCTTTTGTTGCTTGCAAAATTGCGCTCGGTCGTTATTTACGGCATTCCCGGACCAACCGCATTTTGTTGCTTTTGAATGGAATATTCTAGCAGTTGGAAGGACGGGCCATTGTGCCCGACCAAAGTATAATTGTTATCATCACGCGTTTCTTCTCGCACGCCATCTTTTAATCCGAGTGCGAAATTCTTTAACTTGCTGGCTGGTGCATATTACTTATTTTTATAATTTTTTTTTTTTTTTACTAACTAACCATCACGCCGTCGGGGGGTCGGCAGAAAGAATGGATTTCCACACTTTTTTTCCTAACATATTTCTGTCGCTTCTTCAACATTCGTACATCGTGTTATGCACGCGCGTCGTTTTCTCTGACTCCTCACGTAGCCGACCTTCAATATTTGATTGATTTGATCGTGCCACGTTTTCCTCGGCCTTCCTCTATTTCTAGCTCCGTTCACGCCGTTTACATATAACTTCTTTACCATTCTGTCTTCACTCATTCTTTCCATGCGTCCAAACCATCTTAATGACCCTTTCCTTATTTTGTTCATAACACTTTCATTCGCACCACATTCATTTCTTATACTTGCATTTGTCACTCTATCATATACAGATTTGCCACACATTCGTCTAAATATCTAAAAATGTATTATACATTTCTAATGGTGTTTACATATCATTGATTCTGTTGTATTTAAAAAAAATATATAAAATAAAATTTTAAATATATAATAATAATAATATCTTCTATGTTCTCCATACTTTGTGTTGTAAATGTTTTATTTGTCTCTTTCTTTTTTATATACTTGTATTTTTATATAATTGTAACCTTTAAAAAATTAAAAATTAAATATCAGATATGTTTCGGACAACCCGGTCCGTCCTAAGTGAAATTATAAAGATATTTAAAATATTATAAAATTGTTTACAAATATGATCAGTTTTCACAGATTTTATAAAGATTTATTTTGGAACGTTTATGCTTTTGTTATAACAAATATTATGAATAAATTTAAATTTTAAAATAATAATTTTAACTTCTTATTGGGGCTCAGATAATTACTTACAACAAAGGAAATAAATCAACGATTGGACTTGACGTTAAATTTATTTGATTATTTATAATATTTTCGATTCCTGGACCATATGAAGGTTCATACTTATACGTATCTCCAGTGGTCTCCTTGACTTTTAAAAAAAAATTATTGACCCTTTCTATGCGATTCTCAGTAGCTTTCACCCGGTTAGCGTTGCGGTCGGCGCAAGGACAGTCGGTCTACCTACTCTCACTAAAATGACTCTTCTTATTCCTCAGACCATTCCCGTCCACTTCTGGACATAGGCCTCCTCCATTCGCTTCCATGTCACTCTCTCTTGTGCAGAGTGCATCCAAGTTATTTCGATGTGTCTGATCAGATCATCCTTCCATCGTAGTTGCGGTCGCCCTGCACTTCTTTTTGCCATCCACGGTCTCCAAGTCAGCAGTCTTCTTGTCCATTTTCATCTGAACTTCCCACTGCCATTTTAGAGTCGCCACCCGGTGGATGACTCTAACTCAGTCAATTTTCAGAATTTTGATCTCAAATTTTATACACATATTTTTGAAGATATAAACTTTAAATTATAATTCAAAAAATGGCCCAATCACAGTAGCTAGAGTCCCTTGTTAACATACGAAAATCACCGCTGGAAACGATGCGTTTCAACAACTGTTGTATTTAAACTTTGCGAAATTACATTTTAAGTACGATTAGTGAGAAACGCTGTCTAATTCAATTCACGGAAAAGATCAAGAAGTTATTCTACTGCGAAGGGGTTGGGTGCGTGGGGGGTGGGGGCAGGAGCAAATAGCGTCAAAGGCGAGAGAGGAAATGATATTATTTGAGTAGTTTGCTGAAAACGTGAAAAACAGATTTCCCTCAGAAGTTTGCCAAGTGCCGTGTCGAATATGAATGGTGACATTATATTATGGGGAAGGAATTTCATTATTCGCTCGCAAATTATCACGCTCTCTGGATATTGCTCTGAATGATCGAAATCCGGAGTGGAAACCATATTTTATCAATAGTAAAATAACTCAAAACCTATTTTTTATTATATTTCTTGAACTATCTTGAATATAACTAACTAATTATAACAATAACAATAATAAGGCTAATTAGTATAGCACCGTTTTCGTGAATAGCTCAACTCAGGGGCGCTTTGACAATGTTTCAATCAGATAACCGTTGTTTACGATTTTTGGGTACCTATGCCTTAGATCAGGGATGGCGAACCTATGGCACGCGTGCCACCTGTGGCGATTTTGAAGTGGTGAGACGATTTTGCACGGCACGCGAATGAAGAGAAAAAAATAATATTCATTATTACTACAGGTACTACAGAACAGGGCAATAAAAAACATACTTAAACTCCCAGTTGACACCCCCACTAAAGATATCTACAAAAATACAAAAATCCTTCCAATAAAAATACTGCCGCTATACGAAATAACTTGTACAATCAAGCAATTGATTCACAAATCATTACATTTTAATACAACCTTTAATCTCAACAATGGCATACATGACCATAACACTAGACAAGCAAACAACCTGTATATCCCCAAAGTATCCACTACTAAATACGGAATAAAATCACTTAAATTCATAGCTTTTTCTGCACTAAATAGACTTCCGGAACACCTTAAAGATGAAACAAAAAATAACCCACTTAAATTATATTTCCTTAACCAGATTTTAGAAAATAATGATTTTTAACTTAATATAGTGATTAAACTGTTTACTTTGGAATACTATTATGTTACCGCAATCTATTTAAAATTATATTAATTTTCTAACTCATATTCTATCTTTTCTTTGTATAAATTATTTCGTGATATTTTCAAAACTCTCCCTGATTTTCTGTTTCAAGCCGAGAATTTATATATTTCTTCATTTCACTCTCCATTTATTATCTGTGTAGTAAATATTATAGATGTATTATCATAGTAATTTATATTTAACTTTTAAAAAACTTAAATTTAATTGTAATTTTGACTTCCCGTAATTTGTATTTGCTCGATTATTTAGTTTAGTTAGTTTTAAGTAATTCTATGTATAATTTTTTACAATAAGTATATTTCCTGTTTATAATAATGTATTAAAAAGTCATGTCATAAATAGTGGGGTATCAGTAATGAGAGTCCTCTCACGATACTCCCAAAAGAAAATCGTATAATAAAAAAAATAATAAAAAAAATTATACAAAAAAAATCAAAAAAGTTTTTGAAATAGTATAAAAAATTCAAAAAATAAATAAATAGCCATGTGTATTTTCTTCGTTCAGTAATAGTTTCATAAACGACGGAAACGAATAAGTACTTAATTATTTTTTCGATGTATTAATGCTGTGGCACGCGACGCATATAAAAAAATATTTTTTGGCACTCAGGCTCAAAAAGTTTCGCCATCTCTGCCTTAAATAGACGAGAGAAGAATGGGTAAGATGTTGCTATACAAGCAGTCTGAACGTTAAGAAAAGCCGTGGAAGACCAAGGAAAGCGTGGCATAACCAAATTTCTTTTGGAAATGATCATGTTAGTGAAAGTACGTTCAGGGGACAAATACTCTTGACTTTGGAAAGTATCTTGTCTTCCTAATGTCGAACCATCATTGATACGTTCCTGGTATTATGTTGTATGTGTATAATATCTTACCTGTGCTCAATAGATGCCTTAAACATTTATGCAGTTTGTAATGTCTTTTGAGTAAATAAACTGATTTGATTTGATTTGAATTCATCAAATACTAAAAGGCGGCAACATTCGAAGTCGGATAAATCGACGAGCATACATGCTACAATGTATAAATGTACAGGAATTTAAAGAGGTGGGTCAGGACAGAGGAGTATGGTGGTACTTCACCTCCGTGGGATATTTGTTGAAAGTGGAATTTTCAATATGTTCAAACTTCTTCCTCCACAATAAGAAATCGTCGGACGTATCGATTATTTTCAATTTCGAAATAAACCAAAACTTCGCAGAAAGCTCGATGCGGGTAGGGAGGTGTGTTTACGCGAAAATCGTAAAGAATTTTTTCCCACAGCGGAACCCATATATTTTCACCAAATTAAAATGCCTTCGCTTGCCGCGGGGAGGCTGGGGTAAAATACGTTACCGGGGAAAAAATACGGAGCCTTGCGTAATAAAGTTTTGATTAAAAAACTTAAATTTGAGAAGCCTTTAAAGGTGGTAATTAAATAAACTAAGTCAACGGTGTAAAAAATACACCCCAAACGCTATTTATAGGATGCATGATATAAACCGATTGGAATATTTTTTGGTTATCGTGCGAAAATGTAATTCGGCTTCTCCTTCCTTTCACACAGCTTCTATACCACTTAACTATTCTTCTCTCAGTCATTTCTTTTTATCTATTCTACACAAAGATCACAAACATTACAGATGCTCAAATCCAGGACTACGCAACAGAGATAACTTGCATCCCTGAGGTAACTCACACTTTCATGAAATATATCGACCTCCAAGGGGACCTGAGATTATGCAATGAGATTTTTGGCACGTTGGTTCTCATCATCAGCCGTCTGTCATCCACTGCTGAACTTATGCCTCTCCCAAAGCACGCCTCCGCACCCTATCCATTGCAGCGTCTATCCATCCATGTCCAGCAATCCTCTTCAGATCGTCGGTCCAGTGGGCTGGGGGACGTCCAACTCTGCGGAATCCTGTACGCGGTCTCTACTTCAGAACCCGTCTCGCCAATCGGCCGTCAGTTCTCCGACAGATATGGCCAGCCCATCGCCACCTCAGTCACCTTGGTTTGTTTTCAAATAAATTCGTTTCTAAATCTATCCCTCAAGGTTATTCCAAGGATGGCTCTTTCCATGGCGGGTTGGGTGACCTTGAATCTGTAGACTAGACCTTTTGCCAGTGTCCACGTCTTGGCTCCGTACGTCATGACTGGCAAGACGCACTGGTTAAAGACCTCAGTAATGAGGAAACGAAGAGATAATAAGCAATCATCTGCCTTACATTTCTTCCGCTTTTCGTCGTTCGGTATTCCATCATACATCGTTTTTTTCGCACATTATTCTCAGTGATCTTATTTCTACAGCATTTTTCCTACTTTCGTCTATCCTTGGCCAGCTCCAAGCTTCATTTCTACACATTTGGCTTGGCAATATAACTCCATTATGTACGGCCATCGTTGCTTCAGTGAATATATTTTTTATAAACATTTTAATTACTTGTATTATGTTATTTCGTTGAATCAAGTTTTTAGTTTTGTTTTATGGCAGAATCTGAAAGGATTCCCAAGAGAGTCTAGACTTCAAGCTTCTTCTACGAATTTTTTATTAATATAAAAGCCCGCCTTCGTGCATTTTTTTTGTCTATATTTCTGTTTCAAATAAACGGCTTCATTGGCTAAACGAATTCAATAATACCAAATGAAGTTTTCTCTTTTTGATTTCTCAAGTAAAACGCCGATTTGTATTCATAAAAGAATACAGCCTCCACTACTCGGACACAATTTCAGTCTGGTCTGGGCATCTGTGGGTGTCCCGCTTGTATTTCTCTGCTTAGTAAAAATATTTTAATTGCAATGTATCTCCATTTGTGTTTTGTTTAATATTCACCGAATAAGAAAGGTAGTTTTAAATGTATAGTTTTATTGTCCAGGATGAATCTCATTTTGGTAAATGATTCAGTCCCGCTATGATGATGCTTTGAATATTGTAATGTCGCTAGGAATGCTGTTTGTCATCGATTATATTTGGATCTTTCGATTAATTCGATTGTACGGAGGAACGCCACGCATTCGATATGGTTATTTCATAAATTTGACAGTGAAGATTTAACGACAGAAAAAAATCACTTTGTTGAAGGTTAAGTTCTTTCATACACTTGTCCATATACAGATTGAACAACCATGGAGACATCACGCAGCCCTGTTATCTTTCTTGTTACTAATAATCTCGCTTCTACAGTTTCGTGTTAGGATGACCACACGTGATCGTTGCAGTGTAATTAAAAAGCACAACAATTAACATTTAATCTACACTCTCAGATTAATGTGTAACGGTACAAAAGTAGCATACTTAATTGTGGTAAAATACAAGAACGGAACTTTAATAGCATCTCGGCAGAGGACGGATTAAACAATGGTAGGTCTATGGGTGTACTGGTACAGAAATCATAACGCCGTGATATCATGACGAAAACAAACATAAAGCAGAGCTCAGCCTTTAAAAAAAATGATCAAATAGAAAAGCGGAGATCCCGCCTGAAGTTCGTGCTAACGGCAAGAACGTGAGTATTAAACCTTTTTTCATTCTGGATACATTTCACAACTCATAAGTGAAGACAAACACACGGCCGTTTATACCTCGCTTCTATTATAATTCTGGGCGTTACCACTATAATATTACGAAATTTTTAATTTATTTTATATATTTATGTTTCTTGTACAATGCTATAAAACTAAAATTAAAATAAACTTATCATTAAAACGAAAGAAAACATTTATTTCGTAGAAATATTAATTCTAGGGGATAGAACGCTTGGCTTTTGATCCAGGGGACATAGATTCAAGCCTGGACACGACCAGATTCCTTCTTCATAATAATGAGCTATTTTCTGCTCATATTGAAGATTGTGAAATAAATTCTAATATCATTGATAAAAATCATTGGTATTAGTATTTTTTTTAAAATTATAATTTATGTAAATGACCTGTCTTAAGCCATTTGATAATGCCTTAGACAGGCGAAACATGTCATTCATATAAATTTATAACAAAAATTATGAAAACTTACGTTTTCACTCATATAAATATTGTTATGTAAATGTGTGTATTCCCCACTATAATTGGTACTTTTTAGGACTAATCATAATATTTTAAATTTTTAATTGTATCTCAATAGAGACGAAGACGCAAACCGGAAACTGAATATGGATGATCAAGGTGTTTACAGGACTTATGACCTGTCATTGGTTGGGTTAAGCGCACGCTTTATGTAATTACAACATTCCCCATTCCACCATTGTTATTATTATGATCATGCATGATACATTTTTGGAAGTTGTATATATACTCCAAATCCATACCTATCTTCACGTGTCAGTTCCAGTTAGCCATCTATGTAGATTTGATTGTACTAATTAATTTTTTAAGATTAATCTATACAATCCACCCACTAACGCCATCTATGGAGAATGATTGTTTAGCATTTAGCAAACTACTTTATTAACACCAATAATTTAATTTATTAACACGGCTTTATTAACACAAAAAAAATGTTGTTATTATGATTCGCTGTATGAATGTTGAGGAAGCTAGAGACATGTGTCAGGATCGAGTAGTGTCCATTCTCTCTGCCTACCCCTTCGGAGAAACGGCGGGATGGATCTTGGAATAGATATGTTTATTTTTAATTTTTATTCGAACTCTTGTATATTGCAAGTATCTCGCATAATTAATTTCAACATCCTCTCAGATATTGCCAACATTGGGTTCGCGTGTAATTCACATGTTGGAAACTCACATCAATCCTAATTGTGCCCTCCCAGAATTTGGGGAATTTCTCATAACGCCGTGCGGGGTAGTGCGGAGTATATTATTCCCCATCTGACTCCGATCTGGGGATTTTAATTTCTGAACATAGCCTAACATCGATTTCATTACAAATATCTTCCATATTATTATTATTATTATTATTACCTGATTTATACATTCTCCTCGCCTTATGTAGTTAGCTGAGATTAATAATATCTAAGTGGAATCGGTACCTGCCTTGCTAGGGTGCCTATACTTCCATACGATAGTTAATAAATAATTAAATTTTATTAACTTTTTTATTTTTTTTTTAACAAAGATGTAATACTAAAAATTAAATAATTAATAACAAAAAAACCAAAAGAAACCGATGAAAAAATGAAGAAAATATTGTAATTAACTTAACGAATAAAACAAAATGTAAAAAATTTAGGTAAATGATAATCGTGAATAATGTCACAAAGTGTGGGAGATGCCTATTGGTGGCGATGAGGTTCGCAACCCATCACACCGCGTCTCCCGCGGAGCGAAAAGAGAAGGATGGAGTGCCGCATCAGTAAAAGTGTGACAGTCCATTCTTTCTGCCTACCCTTTCGGGGAGACGGCGTGATGGTTAGTTAGTTAGTTTTTTTTTAAATAATTAATAATAATGAAAAAAATGCCGATGAGGTTCGCAACCCATCACACCGCGTATCCCACTGGGCGAAAAGAGAAGGATGGAGTGCCGCATCGGTTAAAGTGTGACAGTCCATTCTTTCTGCCTACCCTTTCGGGGAGACGGCGTGATGGTTAGTAAGTATAATTATGAAACATTTGTTTATATGTTTTGTTGTATTTTATAACTAACTAACTAACCATCACGCCGTCTCCGAGGGGTAGGCAGAAAATATGGAACGCCACGCTGTTCTGTCCTGACATACTTCTCTTACTTCCTCTACGTTCATACATATTGTCATGCACGCACGTCGATTTCTCCGACTCCTCACGTGACCGACATTTAATATTTGATTGATTTGATCGTTCCATGTTTTCCTCGGTCTTCCTCTATTTCTAGCTCCGTTCACGTCGTTTACATATAACATCTTCACCATTCGTTCCATGTTTTCCTCGGTCTTTCTCTATTTCTAGCTCCGTTCACGTCGTTTACATATAAAATCTAACCATTCTGTCTTCACTCATTATTTCAATGTGTCCATCCATCTTAACGACCCTTTCATTATTTTGTTCATATAACACTTTCATTCGCTTATTTAACTTGCATTTGACCATCTATCATATACAGATTTATCACACATTTGTCTTAGAGATCTTCTACCATGAAATTTCATTGTGTTAACGCCTTAAGTTTATCTAAAAAAAATAAAGCTAACATTATATTACATTTTGTAGCTTATTTTTATGTCTGAATAGTAAAATTTAAATTTCATTCATTTTATTATCATGTTATGAATTATTGAACGATTATTCCGCAATAACAAACATTTAAGAATGGTTAGGGTGTCCGCAAGTTAATAAAATCCCCTCCGTTCCCGTAAAACGGCAGTTACCCAAAATTACAGCGGCATCTTCTGTAACAGGAGTAATAATCGCGCGTTTTGTATTCAAAATTGATCGGAGCGGTCTCCTTAATCCGAGGACGAAGGGTCACCCCGCCCTGGCGGGAGTGGAAGGGACGCGGGGAGGGCAGGAGGTGGAATACGGCGTGATTAACTTCGTTAATGGCCAAAACGAAGGCTCTTTGGATGGAGAATAAAGGGCATACCACGTGTATTATAGGCGTTCTGATATTGCCTTATATCTTACACGATGCTGTGGTTATAACTATGGGTACACATAAACTCCAACTTTCTTGTTTATCATGATTTGCCTATTTTAAAATACCCTGTATTTTTATAGCACCCGAAATTCACATTCCCACTATTTCTGGAAACATTTCTCATAAAACAAAAAAATACTTTTGACCTGATGAAGCTCCGGGTGTAGCGAAAGCGGTTAAGGCGTTAACACTGTAAAATTACAATTTTATTATTTTTTACTAACTAACTAACTAACCATCACGCCGTCTCCCCGAAAGGGTAGGCAGAAAGAATGGACTGCCACACTTTGAATGAAAATGAAATGAAAATAAAATCCTTCTCTTTTCGCCATCGCGAGAGACGCGGTGTGATGGGTTGCGAACCTCATCGCCACCAAAAGGCATCTCCCGATTATTTTTTATTATTTTTTACTTTTTAGTATATTTTGTTCGACATGTTTCGATGGCTTTACAGTTTATAAAGTTCTCCGATGATGAAGATGTCAAGCCTTCGAAACCCTTATCTAGAAAAACATACTCAATTATACTACCAGTGCCACTTCAACATCCTTTTTGGGGTAGGAACGCGACAACTAGACAACTAACTAACTAACTAACTAACCATCACGGCGTCTCCCCGAAAGGGTAGGCAGAAAGAATGGATTGCCACACTTTAATCGATGCGGCACTCCATCCTTCTCTTTTCGCCATCGCGAGAGACGCGGTGTGATGGGTTGCGAACCTCATCGCCACCAAAAGGCATCTCCCGCGCACACTTCGATCGTTCAACGCCTACATAATAAATCTAAAACAAATTATCTGAAATATAATGATATAAAATAAAATAACAAAGAAAAATAATTTAACACATAATGTTATTTTAGATGGTGCACTTGTCGTCAGCTGGACGATCCGGTCATTTGTGTTTATTTAATTTTTATTCCACGTTATCCACTGTTTTTTTTTATTTAGTGTAATTAGGCACTTAAAACAATCCAACACCAGCAAGAACTTAAAAATATTATTGAAGAATTTATTCAAATTGTCATTGGAACAAATGAAAAATTTATTTTTACACCTGTCAAAATTCTTTTTATAAACGAAAAAACTTATATTATTTTAACATCAAAACAGTAAAAACGTATTTTTTGTCACAAATAACTATCATAAAGATCGGCAATAATCAAATTGACCCAAACAATTCACATATACATGAAATATCTCCAAATTGACGGGAGCACCATATGAACCAAACCAAATTTTCAAAATCAGAACTATTATCCATGTAGACAACTATGTTCGTAAAACACATCTCTCATAGTAGCAGAATAAGGATGAATGTAGGATAAATGCCGCAGAAATGAGGTCACCAAGACTAATGTGCGGAAAAACTATGTATAATAGAATATCTAATGTTGATGTGAGAAAGGAATGTAAGACGGATGAATGCGTGATAAATAAAATTAAGAAAGGGTTACTAAGATGGTTAGGACATATGGACCGATGACGGAATGATGACGGGAAAATGGATGATGGTTAAAAATATACATACAAGTAGTTTGAATGGGAAAAGAATTCGAGGAAGGCCAAGGAAGACATGGCATGACCAAATTAATCAATTACTGAAAGGCGGCCATGCTCGAAGTAGGAACAACCGAGGAGCGTGCATGTCACGATGTTTGAATTTAAAAGACTACCTTCGTTACAGGGTGGTAAGAGCTCTGACTTCCATACCGAAGGTCCCGGGTTCGATTCCCGGCGATGGCAGTGTGATTGTCACACTGTCTTTGGTCTGGTGTAGAATTCACGTGACTATAAAATGGCGATAGATTGGCTACCTATCACATGTCACGAGAATCAATATACTCGTAATAGCTAAAAAAATTTTTTTTACAATAATTGGGTTCAAACAACCTGTTGTATACATTAAAAATAATAATAATAATAAGATGCGCCAGAATTATGCCAGGATAGAACAATGTGGCGATCCATCCTCTCTGCCTACCCCTCCGGAGAAACGGCGTGATGGTTGGTTAGTTAGTCAGTTAGTCATAGTTGTTTTTGCTTTCAGATTAAGATATTTAAGGCCGTGCCCCACTGTTTTAAACAAGCTCTCCACAAGGGTGACCTTGGTGGAATGTGGAGCCGCACATGTGGAATGCCTGTTTACAACAGTTTACAACACGCATACTATGCGCATCCGTCCACAAAGGTCGTTGAAGGTCAAACGAATTTTGGTTTCAAACAAGTGTCTACACAGTTTTAAACCGCCGGTGGAGATCGATGTGGAGAGCTTGTTTAAAACAGTGTGGCACGGCTTTTAAAAAAAATTATATTTTTTGAATAAATTACTAGAATCCCTGAATTCTCCGTTTATGGTTGGCAACAAAAAATATATGTTATTATATAGTACCTTTATATTTTTTTTTATCCGACTGTCTTCAAAAGGCGACGCGCCATCTGCAGTTCATTTAGTTATAAAATATTTCTTAATTCGACATCTGACCACAACGTAAAAAGAAATGGTTCAATATCACGACTCCGATATTTAACAGCGTGCAAATTCTACGTGCTTTCGCCTCGGGGGCCTTATAATACGTGTTTTGATACCGCACTCTCGCATCGGTGGAGAAGAGATGTATCGTTTAGTTGAATTTCACGGTTGGTCGCAGTACAAGTTATGAGATATTTCGGGTCGAATTGAAGCAGCCTAACGCTGCCGAAGTGTGCCTTTTAAAATGATGTTTTTTACTAATTCCCTTACGGTGCTAAAATAAAAACGTGGGTTCCGGTGTAGGGTAGTCAGTACGCGTTAAAAAATTAGCGATTTTAAATCGGAAAAATAGTAACATTCACAGCTAATCCCCTTATATAATTATAATTGAAGTCAAAAATTATAATAATTGAGATTTGATTGCTAAAAACATTCAAAAACCATCTGGCAACGCTCACGGAACGGGCATAGGTCCGCTCTGGTTGCAAGCCCGAAAGCGACTGCCGCCACTGCCTGCGCGACGGGACGGCGAGAGTGAGAAAATTGAGCTAGAACACATGCAAGAGTGAAATGCGAATATAGTGTGACGCACTCAAATCGCTGTTTATACGCTAATTTGTTTTCGATTTTCACAAAATACCTCCAATGTACCCGATAAATTCTGATTATTATTAATATTATTTTTTAAATCAATGCGTAAATATATTATGGAGGAATACCTAAAATCTTCACCTTGTGAACTAACTAACTAACTAACCATCACGTCGTCTCCCCGAAAGGGTAGGCAGAAAGAATGGACTGTCACACTTTTACTGATGCGGCACTCCATCCTTCTCTTTTCGCCCCGCGGGAGACGCGGTGTGATGGGTTGCGAACCTCATCGCCACCAATAGGCATCTCCCGCGCACACTTCGATCGTCCAACACCCACAAAATAAATCTAAAACAAATAATATAAAATACAATGATATTAAATAAAATAATAATAATTTAACGCAAAATGTTCTTTTTAGATGGTGCACATATTGTCTATTTAATTTATGTTCCACGAATCCACCGTTTTTATAATTTAGCACATAATGTAATAACACATGATGTTTTTTTCGATGTTGCACATGTTGACATGGACGATCCGGACTTTCATGTTTATTTAATTTATGTTGCACGTATCCACCGTAACCTTGTATTTATTATATTTATAGAGATATTGATGGTTTTTAGAAGCAACGTGTAGAAGATACCCATCATAGGGAAGGGAGGGTTAAGTTCGTGATACTTTTTGTGGTCTTGTAATTCGAGCATCTATATATTTATTAAGCGTTCAGTGAGGCCCGATATTCCGAAATTCGGGTGCAGTGGCGCAACGTAGTCACAGATCGCATCTTTCTGAACTTTAATTGACTTTAATAATATAAAGCTTTGTCTGTTGGAACACTAGCGACTTGAATTACTGATTTTATTACTAGTCGATGAAATAAGAATGCATTCGAAATTGTCTTAACCCTTATGTATTAGAGCGAATAATGAAACTGGCAGAAGAAGGATGAGAGCAGAATAAATACGGTAGAGATGAGGTCCCGAAGACGTACATATGTGTCTAGAACAATATACGACAGAATCTCAAATGCTGATATAAGAAAGGAATATAGAGCCGAAGAAGGTATTATGAACAATAATTCGAAGTCGGAACAATCGACGTGCGTGCATGGTACGATGTATGGATGTAGAGGAAGCTCGAGAGGTATGCCAGGACAGGCCAGTGTGGCGATCCATCCTCTCTGCCTACCCCTCCGGGGAAATGGCGTGGTGGTTAGTTAGTTAGTTAGTTAGTTATGAAATGATTGTTGCATTGGTTCGGACATGTGGAGCCCATGGATGGAGAAAGAATAGTTATGACTAGAAAAAATTCCCAGGAAACCGTGGCACGATCAAATTAATCAAATATTGAATGTCGGCGACGTGAGGAGTCAGAGAAATCAACGAGCATGCATGCCACACTGTATTAAGTGTTGAGGAATCGAGGGAAGTATGTCAGAAAGAAAAGTGTGGCAGTCCATTCATTCTGCCTACCCTGGTATCACAATTATTTAATTCTCTTTTTGATGTTGGCATCATCACGTGTGTCAACAACGGCAGTGTTTTTATTTTAAAAGATCGTCATTATGGAATTCCACAGTGTTTTTGTTACTTGTTTGTAACACCTGATGATGCCATCATCGGTTGGTGAAACAGCTGTCGCCTCACTCAAAAGGTGAATAATAAAATTGTTATGTTATAATAGTGTTACAAATTTATACAGTTAATAATTTTGAAGTATCACAGTATTTTGGCCAAAACAATGGACTATTTAATTCTTAAATACATAATCTTAACTGTTTAAATAAATAAAAACTTTGTTATGAATATCACAATTGATTATATTTAGTCACGAAAGCTTTTTCGCTAACCGATGTTAGCATCGTCAGGTCTTACAATCAGCTGATTGTAAGACCCGGCGATGCAAACATCGGTTAGCGAAGCAACTGTCGTGTCTAAATACTGTTAAAAATATATATTGTATTTATTTTTATTTCATTTATTGTTATATTACGACTGGTTTCAGCATAAATCCGCCATTTTATGGACCAGAATTTATATCAATATGAAATAACGAGTCAAAGATACAATTTATATTTTTTTCACGTGGCATTCTTCGCTGTCCATTGTCTATAATGCAAGAATGCCATTATAGTTGCATGATTATACCGGGCGCCTGTGTCTCCCTGATCATCCGAGCCGGCCGAGAGCCGAGAGGGAACCATGAGCCCAGAACCGGTATGAACCAAAGTTAATACCACAGCTTGTACGGCTGTTCGCCGCTCCTCGGCTGACTGTATGGCTGTATGATTGCTTGGCTCCGATTCACAGTGGTGGGATTTCAACAAAGACGCTATTCGATATTTTCGATCATTTCAACGATCGATTGTTTAAATAATGAAAGGATCATTAAGATGGTTTGGACATATGGAAAGAACTAATGAAGAAAGAATGGTAAAAAATACATATAATTGTTAATGCAAAAACTTGGTTTTATATCACATTTATTTTACTTTACGACAGCTGTTTCATCAACCAATGTTGATGAAACAGCCGTAGTAAAGTAAAATAAATGTGATGTAAAAAAAAAGGTTTTTGCATTAACAATTATAAAATGTTGAAATATCGTTGTGTTTCGGCCAAAACAATGGACTATTTAAAAAATATATATGTTAACGATGTAAATGGAACCAGAATTAGAGGAAGACCGAGGAAAACGTGGCACGATCAAATAATTTTGACCGGTTTCGGAAACCCTTATATATATATATATATATATATATATATATATATATATACTGCTATATATATATATATATATATATATATATATATATATATATAACTAACTAACTAACTAACCATCACGCCGTCTCTCCGAAGGGGTAGGCAGAAAAGATGGACTGCCACACTTTTCTTTCCTGACATATTTCTCTCGCTTCCTCAACATTCATACATCGTGTCATGCACGCGCGTCGATTTCTCTGACTCCTCACATGGCCGACATTCAATATTTGATTTATTTGATCGTGCCACGTTTTCCTTGGTCTTCCTCTATTTCTGGTACCATTACATCATTAACATATAATTTTTTTACCATTCTTTCTTCATTCATTCTTTCCATATGTCCAAACCATCTTAATTATCCTTTCATTATTTTGTTCATGACACCATCATTCGCACCGCATTCACTTCTTATATTTTCATTCGACACTCTATCATACACAGAATATCCCCACATTCGTCTAAGAGATCTCATTTCTACTGCATTTATTCTACTTTCATCCTTCCTTTGCCAGTTTTCCATGGCTGGCACTTCCATAAAAAGTGCCTAAATACACAAACTCAACTACTTGCTCCAAGTTTCACCATTCACGCTAATGTTGCAGACTGTCAAAAGTGAGACTTTCTTCCTTTTCAAAAATCATTACCTTGGACTTATTAACATTCATCACATCAGATCATTTCGCATGCATACCTCACATACATACAATTCACCAGGACTTGTAGTTCATGTTCGTTGTCAGCAAGTAGGACAGCACGTCATCCGCATACAAGAGACAGCTTACTGACACTCCGCTCATTTTGGCACTACATCCAACCCTTTCAGCTCTCTCATACAATTGTCCATATACAGATTAAATAACCACGGGGACATTACACAACCCTGTTTGACACCTTTATTGATATCAAACCAGGCTGTAAGATCTCCATTTACTCTGACACTAGCAGTGCTTTCCGTGTATAGTGACTTAATGGCCGTGATCAGTTTTGTACTTATTCCATATTCAGACAATATTTTCCACAACTTTTCTCTATTAACGTAATCATATGCTTTTTGTAAATCGACAAATGCACAGAAAAGTTTGCGATTTTTGGCCAGAAACTTCTCTGTCAATGTACGAAGTCCAAAAATTTGATCCATACATCCTCTGCCATTCATAAAGGCACCTTGCACATCCCAAACTTTGTCACTCGTCAATTTTCTTACTCTTTCTATTAAAATTCTGCCATAGACTTTACCAACGACACTCAAAAGACTAATAGCTCTGTGGTTTCCACATTCCATACGCGATCCTTTTCCTTTGTACAGGGGCATAATTACTGCTCTCCTCCAGTCTAGCGGCGTATATCCCTCCTCCAAGCACTGGTTAAATAACTTACATAACCATGTAGAAACCACTTCGCCACCGCTTTTAATAAAGTCTATGGCAATACAATCAAACCCAACAGCTTTTCCACTTTTCATTGCACTCACGGATCTTTTCATCTCATTCGTACTTATTTTTTCAATATTATCATTCATAGGTCCCGCACTCGCACTAGCTGTCATATTTTCGATCACGCATGTATCACCACCATACATCTCCTTAAAATATTCCATCCATCTTTCTTGTATGATCTTACTCTCCGTTAACATTCTTCCCTCGTTGTCTAAAATTGCTTTCACATCCACTATCAGGAGGATTTCGGGCTTTTTTAACTTCTTTCCAAAACATTTTTAAATTTGCTTGGAAGTTGTTTGTCATTTTGAGCCCTTCTTCCTCCTTCAGCTTTTCTTTCCGCGCTTTCACTACCGACTTCACTCTCTTCTTGCATAGCTTATACAAATCTTTTGCTCTTTCATACTTAACTCTGTCATTCTTATTTATCGACAACATATTCAACCAAGCATCTTTCTTCTCTTTAACAGCAATCTTTACGTCATCATTCCACCATGCATCCCCTTTCCTTCTTCCTTGTACACACACACCACACGATTCTTTCGCTGATTCACACAAATATATATATATATATATATATATATATATATATATATATATATATATATATATATATATATATATATACTCACATATATATATATATATATATATATATATATATATATATATATATATATATATATATATATATATATATATATATATATATATATATATATATATATATATATATATATATATATATATATATATATATATATATATATATATATATGCTGCTATATATATATATATATATATATATATATATATATATGCTATATATATATATATATACTGCTACTATATATATATATATATATACTCGAATATATATACGAGTATATATATATTTTTTTAATTTAATTGAATTAAGATAAAGCTTTAGAAAGCGAAATATGTCTTCTTTTTGTTCTTCCTTGTTGAAGACCTATGTGGTCTGTTTTCCAGAGTGTCGCTCCTCCTGTGAGGTAGAGTCCCAGCGTACCTAACATCTTTTAGGAGGTCTTCCACGAAATATGTCATTCCCATAAATGATAGTAAATCTTCTAGAAAACACGTTTTCATTCACTATTAATTACCATCTTAGCTTTTTGGATAGATTTTAGTTCGATGACAACTTCAAGCGCATCTTAAACAACAACAAACCATCCCCCCGTTTCCCCGCAGGGCTAGGCAGAGAGAATGGACCGCCACATTACTCTATCCTGGCACACCTCTCTAGCTTCCTCCACATTCATACATCGAGTCATACACGCACGTCGATTCTTCCGGCTTCTAACATGACCAACCTTTAAAATTTGATTAATTTGGTCATGCCATGTTTTCCTCGGTCTGCCTCGACTCCGTACCCCATTTACTTCATTAACGTATACTTTTTTAACCATTCTTTCTTCACCCATGCGCTTCATAAATGTCCGAACCAACGTAGCCATCCTTTCATAATTTTGTTAATAATACCTTCTTTCGCTCTACATTCATTCTAATATCAGCATTTGAGTTTCTTTCGTACATCGTTTTACAACACATACGTCTAAGGGATCTCATCTCTAACGCATTTATTCTGCTCTCATCTTTCTTCTGCCACTTCAATGTTTAAGGGTCTGATATAATTTCTTAGACCATAAAATATCTTCTTCTTAGTGTTCGTAGACAGCTTCAAGCGCATCTTAAATCATTCGATAATTCGAATATGCGAGAAGCGTTCGAATTTTTGAATCGTTCGATTGCCACCATCCCTATACAGGCCTCTACGGCCCGTATGAACCCACGCCCACCGAACCAGCGCGCGGCGTGACGCTTCGACCGTTAACCGCTCAGTTTTTTTTCCCTCTCTTGCTCTCTGCTGTCTAAATACCTATCCTATACGCTTTATGTGTGTTATAATTCGGTGTTCGCTTTATAATCATAATATCCGAGGGGCGAGGGATTGGACCCATTCCGAAATGAACACATCTGCTGATGGATTGAGCATAATTTAGTCATGTCAAAAGATGATTCGATGGAAAAATAAACCTAAACTACTAAACTAACCATCACGCCGTCTCCCCGAAAGGGTAAGCAGAAAGAATGGACTGTTACACTTTTACTGATGCGGCACTCCATCCTTCTCTTTTCGCTCCGCGGAAGACGCGGTGTGATGGGTTGCGAACCTCATCGCCACCAATAGGCATCTCCCGCGCACACTTCGATCGATAACACCCACCCACTTCCAACACCCACAAAATAAATCTAAAACAAATAATATAAAATACAATGATATAAAATAAAATAACAAAATAAAAAACAAAATAAAAATAATTTAACACAAAATGTTCTTTTTAGATGATGCACATATTGTCTATTTAATTTATGTTCCACGAATCCACCATTTTTTAATTTAGCACATAATGTAATAACACAAAATGTTTTTTTCGATGTTGCACATGTTGACATGGACGATCCGGACTTTTGTGTTTATTTAATTTATGTTACACGTATCCACCGTTTTTTAAATGAGCTGTAATTAGGCACTTAACCACCAAGAACTTTAAAAATTATAGCTTAAAAAATCGTCATTACGGAATTCCATAGTACTAGCGCCTTGAATTTATGAAAAATTTAAATTAATTATGGCCGTTCGCAATGGAGTTCTGGTCCCAACTCTTATGTATGGAAGCGAAGCATGGAACTGGCATAAAAAAGATGAGAGCAGAATAAATGCGGTAGAAATGAGGTCGCTAAGACGTATGTGTGGTAGAACGATGTACGACAGAATCTCAAATGCTGATATTAGAAAGGAATGTAGAGCGAATATTATGAACACAATTATGAAAGGTTCGCTGCGTTGGTTCGGACATATGGAGCGCATGGGTGAAGAAAGAATGTTTAAAAAAGTATACGTTAACGATGTAAATGGAGTACGGAGACTTCGTACGAGAGTCTCTTATTCTCGTGTTCCTCACGCGATCTCTCAGTGTCTTGCCTGCTATCGTCCTCAGTGTCTTTATTTCGGAAGTCCTCAAAACTTTACTATTAATAAATTCGATTTGTTAAAAAAAAAAAATTCTAATTCTGTTTATGTGTATTAATTGTATCATTATGGAATTCCACAGAGTTATATGTAAGAGTTATATGTATAATATCACTATGGAATCCCATAGTTTTAACGCCTTTACGTAGAAATTACCTTCTCATAAGGCCTCAAAGACCATCCTAAATATTTCTTTTGTATATCTCTTTATGCATGGAACTTGCAAAATAATGAAGTGGAATCAATGCAGAAGAAATGAGATCTCTTAGATGCATTTGTGGAAAATCTGTGTATGATAGAGTGTCCAATGAAAATATAAGAAGTGAATGCGGTGCGAATGATAGTGTTATGAACAAAATAATGAAATGATCAGTGAGATGGTTTGGACACATGGAAAGAATGAATGAAGAAAGAATGGTATAAAAAGTATATTTTAACGATGTAAATGGAACTAGAAATAGAGCAAGACCGAGGAGATCGTGGGACGATCAATGTTGAGGAATCGAGAGAAATATCTCAGGAAAGAAAAGTGAGGCAGTTTATTATTTTTGCCTACCCCTTCGGAGAGACGGCGTGATGTTTAATTAATTTGTTATATCTCTTTAATGTACTTGTTATATTTTGTATTAATTTTTGTTTTTTTCTCATTTTCAGGTAAGCACTCGACACAACTACCAAATTATTCAATTATTGGCGTTATGTAAGTTTTTATTTATATAATTAATTTAGGAAGTTATCCAAGAAATTGTATTTTTGTGGAAGTTCGATAGTACTCGTATTATAAGTGTCTAGTGTCGCCTCATTTGTTTAGAATCAGTATAAATCGTTATCCCAGTGATGAGTGATATAAAACCCTCTATGATAAATAATCTGAAGTGGAAAAGGCGGTGTTTTAATTCATACTAAATTCACCATGATAGAATTCCATTGTTTTATCGTGTCTTCTTCTTATTCTTCTTCAACTTGCTGTAGACTTAAGATTCTGTTATTACAGGATTCTCTTCCTTTGATGCCGAGCTCCAGCTATCCCTCCATCGTTTTAGTAGTCTCCCTGGTGGACGCTATCCATCTGCTATTCCATGCAAAGTGTATTGTGTATGGAATCTTGTGGGATTCATTATCTGGAGATGTTGGTTCCAGTAACGTAAACGTTATCCCCCCCATTTGACCACCTCACAGGCATTTTGGATTATGGTGTTCCTTTCACGATCATAAATCCTATATCGATAAGATATTCTTCTTCTTCTTTCTTCTAGCCATTTCCTATTATTTGTGGTCAGCTACCAATATATGGCTTCCTTAAGTTTCGATCCTGGGTCATCTGGCTGTCCAGTCCCAGCGCCTTCAGGTCCTTCCTGACTGTGGACATCCACGTTGCAGGACGCCGACCTGGTCCCCTCCATCTATCTTCCATTTGCAGGACTTTGTAGACAATGTATTAATTTTCTCTCCTGCTCATGTGACCTACCATCGCAGACGACGTTCCCTATCTCTTTTTACATTTATATCGTTAACGTATACTTTTTTAACCATTCTTTCTTCACCCATGCGCTCCATATGTCCGAACCAACGCAGCGATCCTTTCATTATTTTGTTGATAATTCCATCTTTTTTCATTTCTATCTCATATCATTTGAGATTCTGTCGTACATCGCTCTAACACACATACGTCTTAGGGACCTCATCTCTATCGCATTTATTCTGCTCTCATCTTTCTTCTGTTCCATGATTCGCTTCCATACATAAGGGTTGGGACCAGAACTCCATTGTGAACGGTCATTTTCGCTTTCATTGATGAATTCTTGTTACCAATTATCCAGCTCCACTGGCTGAAATGTCCAGAAAGGATACAATACAAGCTCTGCTGGACGGTCTATAAGGCGTTGCATGGAATAGCATCAGCTTATATATCTGAACTCTGCATCAACGAGAACCTAAATGCTAGACAGTCTACACTGCGATCAGCTAAGTCTTTTGCGATCGTTAGATTGACTGTGCCAAGGACAAACATTGGCGACCGAGTCTTCGCGGTAGCCGGCCCTTCAGCCTGGAACAGTCTTCCAGCAGACCTTAAGTGCATTGAGAATCAATCAGAGTTTAGATCGAGACTCAAAACGCACCTTTTCAAATTATCATTTCCTGACAGGAAGGGCTGATCGACTTCGTCAGGTGCAGCCCTCATACTAAATATGTTTATTATTTTTGTTATCATTATTATTATTATGTTGATAAAACGGAGCATCTTCTACAGCGCCCTTGAGATGAGTAATTCATAAAAATGGCGCTCTATAAATTATCCAATTTATTATTATTATTATTATCAGAGCTGAACCTCTGTAAGCCAGAAGATGCAAGTCCAATTCCAAGTACTCAAATCGCTTTACTTTTAAGAGAATAATAGAAACCAATTGTATTGTATTACTTGACAGTTATATTATTAAATCAACTTAAAATTCCCGTAAAACTCTGCGTTCACACCGCATTCGCGTAAGAGCAATTTTTGTGTCGAGACGATTAGAAACGCTTTAGTAAAATAATAAAAATCAACAGAAGCTGCCCAACCTTTGATTAATGCTGATTGCGGACACGGGTGGAAAAAAAATATTTCCGGAAAATCTCGGAAAACCCCGCGAACCGAGTGATGTCATTAATTTCCGCGGCGGCGGTGTGTAGAACTGGTTGTTTCCGATTCGTTTCCGTCACTCGCTCGCATTGTGACCCCCTAATGCTACCATTGTTCTCGCCTGAGCGGGATAGGTGACTGAAATGGCCAATCTTATCTTGGCATCTTGCATGGCACACACGAGACATTGTATAGTATACAAGGTTCGTACAAAAGCTAGGGGGAATCAGCACTTATATTAATAGCTATTGCGTTAATTAATACTAATGAAAACTAAAAAAAGCTAAAATGGAATTGCACAATGGTGTTCTTCTACCGATCCCATAAGGATGAAAGTAGAAAAAATGCAGTAGAAATGAGATCTCTTGGACGAATGTGTCGATACTCTGTGTATGATAGAGTGTCGAATGAAAATATAAGAAGTGAATGCGGTGCGAATGATGGTGTCATGAACAAAATAATGAAAGAGATTGTACATATGGAAATAATGAATGAAGAAAGAATGGTAAAAAAATTATATATTCTTCTTTCTTCTTCGATGGCCCTACAGCCCATATCGAGCCTTAGCCTCAAGTATTCTTCGCCTCCAACTCCTCCTGTCCTCCGCTTCGACCCTCCAATCTGACTCTCTTAACAATCTTGCTCCATCTCTCCCAACTTCATCCTCCCATCGCAGCCTTGGTCGTCCAATTGGTCTTCTACCACCTGGGTGCCACTCCAGCAATCTTTTTGGGGTTCGCAATGAAGGCATCCTCTGCACATGACCGGCCCATCTCAGTCTATTCAGTCTGACCTGTGTGGAGAGACTGGGAGCTTTGTAAATATTGTACAGCTCGTCATTATGCCGCACTCTCCAGCCTTCACCGTCATTCACAGACCCCAGAATTCTGCGCAGCACCCTTCTCTCAAAAAAATTATATATTAATGATGTAAATGGTACCAGAAATAGAGGAAGACCGAGGAAAACGTGGCACGATCAAATAAATCAAATATTGAATGTCGGCCATGTGAGGAGTAAGATAAATCGACGCGCGTGCATTACACGATGTATGAATGTTGAGGAAATGAGAGAAATATGTCAGGAAAGAAAAGTGTGGCAGTCCATTCTTTCTGCCTACCCCTTCGGGGAGACGGCGTGATGGTTAGTTGGTTAGTTATGAAAACGTCAGTTTTCTAGAAGTTTTATTATATTTTATGGGAATGACATGTTTCGCCCTTATAAGTCATTATCAAATGTGACGAAATTTCAGCTCGTTGCTGTTCATATACAGTAGTAAATGAAGAAAAATATGGTAATTAACGAAAATTGATGTGACTTTATACATTTTTAACAAATAATTATTTGGGTAGGTCCAGAAATATTGGAAAGTGTTTCTTAGAACTCGTGTTAGAAGAAATGTTATGACAATGATTACATAGTTAGGGGATACAAAATGATATTATATTAATCAAAAAGAAGCTCAATAAATGTTGACAGTAATTAATATGAAACCGAAAATTACTGTATATTCTACAGCGCCCTTGAGATGAGCAATTCATAAAAATTTCGCTCTATAAATTATCCAATTTATTATTATTAATAAACCATCACGACTTAAATTTGTATAAAAATGTGTAATTTCTCATACTCAGTTTAAAAAAAATCTCCACGTTTCTAATGATTCAAAACAACCGCATATAACTAACTAACTAACTAACCATCACGCCGTCTCCCCGAAAGGGTAGGCAGAAAGAATGGACTGTCACACTTTTACTGATGCGGCACTCCATCCTTCTCTTTTCGCCCCACGGGAGACGCGGTGTGATGGGTTGCGAACCTCATCGCCACCAATAGGCATCTCCCGCGCACACTTCGATCGTCCAACACCCACAAAATAAATCTAAAACAAATAATATAAAATACAATGATATAAAATAAAATAACAAAATAAAAAATAATTTAACACAAAATGTTCCTTTTTAGATGGTGCACATATTGACTATTTAATTTATGTTCCACGAATCCACCGTTTTTTTAATTTAGCACATAGTGTAAAATAACACATAATGTTTTTTTCGTTGTTGCACATGTTGACATGGACGATCCGGACTTTTGTGTTTATTTAATATATGTTACACGTATCCACCGTTTTTTGAATTAGCTGTAATTAGGCACTTAACCAGCAAGAACTTAAAAATAATATTGAAGAAATTATTAAAATTGTCATTGGAACAAATGAAAATTTTATGTTTACATCTGTCAAAATTCTTTGTAAAAACGATAAAACTAATATAATTTTAACAGCAAAAGAGTACAAACGTATTACGTGTCACAATTAACTATTATAAAGTGCGGCAACAGTTAAATTGACCAAAACAATTCACTTATACACGACATATCTCCAAATTTACAGGAGCACCAAATGAACCAAACCAAATTTTCAAAATCAGAAATATAAAAAAAAACAACTGCATATTATGTGTTAATTTAACAAATACATCTCTCTTTTACCGTTAAAACAACCAGCAACTCACACAAGAGCATGTTCTATCTACTTGAATCCAATCACCCCAATCAAACAAGATAAAATACTTTTTTTTTCTTTTCACTGGAAACAATACATTGGTGATTTACTTGAGATCGCTTCGAAGATCAAATAGTGGAAACTGGGCGGGATGCGGCGCTAGAAAGACCCGAAAATGATACATTTAGGAAAGGATTATTACAGTTCATAAAAAAATCAATTCACGGTGGTCCCAATTATAGGGGAGGGTGGTCCAGCGGGAAGCAGTGAGAAGAGATCTGTTAATGACCTTAATATCGTATGAATTATTGTGGGGCACACAGTATCCAGGCCGGAACGAATCTGGAGGAATTTTACTCATATAAGAAACTAGAATTCATGTATTTTTTTTAGATGAAAAGTAATTAAATGATAATGGATTCTGATGATGAAAATGATATCAAGATTGAAATAAGTTTCTTCGATAAAGTCATATTAATAATATATTATTTGTACTACTGAGGTAATTGATACAAATGAAAACATATACAAGTTTTATTATATTTCATAGAAATGACACGCTTCGCCTTGGAGAGTATTACCATCACGCCCTCTCTCCGAAGAGGTAGGCAAAAATAATGGACTGCCACACTTTTCTTTTCTGACATATCTCGATTCCTCAACATTCATACATCGTGTCATGGACGCGAGTCGATTTCTCAGACTACTCAGGTGGCCGACATTCAATATATGATTTATTTAATCGTGCAAGGTTTTCCTCGGTTATTTCTCGTAGCCTGTTCCTGGGATACAGATGTCCAACTGTCTCGCCATCTTTTAGGTAGTCTTCCTGCTGGTCGATTTCCTGTTGGTACATTATTTGCGGCTATATTGATTACTCTTTCAGAACATGCTCTTTCCACGTGATCTCTCCAATAGCGTCTTCTCAGTCTTCCCCATCGCACGACATCTTCCACATTGCAGATCTTTCTTATTTCATAATTTCTTATTCTGTCTCGGAGTGTCGTTCCCGCAACGGATCGAGAGTCTTCATTTCTGTGGTTCTTAAGAGACTTTTTGGAAGTGTAAAATGATGGTTAGTTATTATTGAATGTGTTACGCCTGTCATCTAACTACGATATGATAGCACACTTAGCATAATTGTGATACCCGTATGTTCCTCTATACAACCAGTGTGATAGTGTTATAATCTATTATAATGTCGTTCGGAATTTTTACCATCTCATAAATAATTTATCTCACTAGAATACTTACACCGTTTTTTTCTGTTAGCAAACTTTTTTGTTCCTAAAAATTAGCATGTCGTATTCCATTTTGATCGAGAGTATAGTGGATATGAAGACTTAATGTATTTTTTTTTGTATTACTAAAATGAGTTTTTACGTTCTTTTTTTAAATCTCGCTTCTCGGTTTTAAATGATTTTCCTTCTTCTTATTGTTCTGTCACATCTTCGTGGTGTATAGTGCCTCAAGGATTCTCTTTCATCCGACTCTATAGCAAACCGTAAATGATTATTTTAGATTTTATTTTATGAAAAAAAAGCAGCCCTAAGATTTTCTAATCAAATTAGTTTATTAACTCAAAAGACATTACAAATCGCAAAATGTTTAAGGCATCTATTGAGTACAGCTATAAAAATACAACATAATACCAGGAACGCATTAGAGATGGTTCGACATTAGGAAGACTAGATACTATTTAAAGTCAAGAGTATTTGTCCCCTGAACGTACCTTCACTAATATGAAAGATGTCGATCTCCGAGGAGACCGCGTTCGGCAGACTAATTGCTCTTCCCATCGGTTTTATTTATCTTGACATTTTTCTTCTGTTATACCTATAATAAATATAATTATTTTAGGATGGTTTGGACACATGAAAAGAATGAGTGAAGACAGAATGGTGAAGAAGGTATATGTAAACGGCGTGAACGGAGCTAGAAATAGGGGAAGGCCGATAAAAACGTGGCACGAGGAGGAGTCGGAGAAATCGACGTGCGAGCATCGCAAGTTTTATGAATGTAGAGAAATCGAGATAAGTATGCCAGGACAGAACAGTGTGGCGGTCTATTCTTTCTGCCTACTCCTCCGGGGAGACGGCCTGGTGGTTAGTTAGGTAGTTAGTTACTAATAAATGTTGTTAAAAACAACTCTACTTAAAAACATAAAATTCTTTAAATACAAATTCGACCATTTTTACCATACGTGCTAATTTCACAGAGTTCATTTTCTTTTTATTCGATGATTAAGCTTCCGGTTGATTCTCATTTGTTAGTCACGTATCGAACAGCCAATCAGACCGCTCAAAAGGCTCTCAGAATGTTACTGCAACATTGTAGTTCTGGTCCCTTTGATGCTAATTGAAAGGAGATCATTGTCTGAAAGGAGATATTTGTCTGAAACGACAGTTGGTAATATGAGACTGTCAGGTGGCATAAGCGCAACAGTCCTGCCCTCACAGACGCGAGAGATAAACTTTAATACTTACCTATTATACCGACGACAGTTATTTTAAAATATACAATAAAATAACTTACTGCACATTTCAAATAACCATATGTTTCTCTGCTACATAACTTCCTATCTGCTCCTTCCGTTGTCGCTTTAGATTTGATCTGTATACCATACATCAATAGCTTTCGAGTAATAAATAAATTAATCAATTAATCAAATTGTCATTAACAAATGAAAAATAAAATTTTCATTTGTTTCAATGACAATTTGAATAATTTCTTCAATATTATTTTAAAGTTCTCGCTGGTTAAGTGCCTAATTACAGCTTATTTTAAAAACGGTGGATACGTGTGACATAAATTAAATAAACACAAAAGTCCGGATCGTCCATGTCAACATGTACAACATCGAAAAAAACTTTATGTGCTAAATTAAAAAACGGTGGATTCGTGGAACATAAATTAAATAGACAAATGTGTACCATCTAAAAAGAACATTTTGTGTTAAATTATTTTTATTTTGTTATTTTATTTTATATCATTGTATTTTATATTATTTGTTTTAGATTTATTTTGTGGGTGTTGGACGATCGAAGTGTGCGCGGGAGATGCCTATTGGTGGCGATGAGGTTCGCAACCCATCACACCGCGTTTCCCGCGGAGCGAAAAGAGAAGGATGGAGTGCCGCATCAGTAAAAGTGTGACAGTCCATTCTTTCTGCCTACCCCTTTCGGGGAGACGGCGTGATGGTTAGTTAGTTAGTTAATAAATAAATCACCCTCAACCGAAATTAATTCGATATGCATACGATGCGCATGCCGAGGACGTTCCTTGATTATTTTGAAACTAAATAACTAACTAACCACCACGCCGTCTCCCCGGAGGAGTAGGCAGAGAGAATGGACTGCCACACTGTTCTGTCCTGACATACTTCTCTCGCTTCCTCTACATTCATATGTTTTAGTTTCCAGCTCAAATCAAGGCCGCTATATTTACGTTTGTGAAACATTGCAATCTAAATTGGACCGCCTTCGATGAGTGCAGAACAAATACTGAGGAGTTGTCAGTTTACAGAGATCGAGAAGGCAATGCTCTCCAATTACGGGGGTCGAGAAAGCAGTGCTCTCCAATTACAGAAGTTCCCTCCGGCCAATTACAGAGGTCGAGAAAGCAATGCTCTCCAATCACAGAGATTTAGGGCCCGAATGTCGAGTTCAATTAAACAGGTTTCATTTTTCCAATTAAAGAGGTTTTAGTACTCCAAGGGGTAGGACCGGAACTTTTCTGTCAATTATAGAGTTTTGCCAATTAATCAGGTTCCAATAATCCAGTTTCTATTGTATTGGTATTAAAGTTATGTAAGAGGATTCGTATTCGATATAATGGACTTAAAATTTTATTATCTTCATCTTCTTATTCGATGGCCCTTATTGGTATTCTTCGCCTCCAACTCCTCCTGTCCTCCGCTTCGACCCTCTAATCTGACACTCATATCGATTTCGCCCCATCTCTCCCAACTTCATCCTCCCATCGCATCCTTGGTCGTCCAATTAGTCTTTTACCACCTGGGTGCCACTCCAGCAGCTCTGCACGTGACCGGCCCATCTCAGTCTATTCAGTCTGACCTGGGAGGAGAGACGGAGCTTTTTAGATATGGTACAGCTCGTCATTATGCCGCACTCTCCAGCCTTCACCGTCATTCACAGGTCCCAGAATTCTGCGCAGCACCCTGCTCTCAAAAGTATCCAGTCGCTCTTTAAAATTTTATTATAACTGACATATTTAAATATAACGTTTGAAAAATTGATAGTTAAATAAACTGTTTTCTTGTGGACATTTTGGGAGTGTCAAAAGTGAATTAATATTTTCATATGTAGTATAGCGGATGAATAATCTTTTAAAGTAAACAATAAAATAATGTATTTTGACGTATTGTGCTTTGACTTGACATGCCGCTCACAATAATCTCGCGGTACATAACGGTGTTCTGATGCCAATTCTTAGTGTTTATTTATTCTCCGCATTTTCTTGATCTGGCAGCCACTCGGGGCTGTTATTGTCTGGTTCTGACAGACCGTATTTATATCAGCACAATAACAATTTAGTATGTATACAAGGGATTTCGTTTGCTTTTGAAGCGTTAGCTCTTAAAGTCGCATATTAATTATATATGTCAGGAGCGTTGACAATATATATCATTCATTTTTGATAAACTGGAGGCGTTAACACTGAAATTTCAAAATGACGTTGTTTTCAAATAAAAAAACTGATTTTTCCAATTTTAAGAAATAATAAATAGCGATGAGGTTCGCAACCCATCACACCGCGTCTACCGCGGATGCGGAAAGAGAAGAATGGAGTGCCGCATCCTATAAATTGTGGCAGTCCATTCTTTCGGCCTACTTCATCGGGGAGACGGCGTGATGGTTAGTTAGTTAAGAAAATAAAGTATAAAAAAGTATATTGTTGATGGTTGAGGTATTAATTTTGTAAAACTCCTTTATTATTATTATTATTTTGTTGAAAAAACTCTTTACATCGTTACAGCGCGAGCCAAATCGACGTAAAGGGTGAAAAGAAAGAATATAAAAGGAAATATACATAGAACCTTATGAATAGGAATATGCCAGTTATTTCCTTGCTGCCCTTATCGTAAGGTTATTCACGAATTCGCCATAATTGCATCTAAATTAATTTGATTAATTTTTAATAGTATACAGATTGTATAGTGGTTTTACTTGGATTTAATTTATATAAATTATATAAATTGTGACAAATTTGTTTCGCCTTGCGAGGGCATTCTCAAACTGAACCTAGTCCCTAGGTTCAGTTGGTATTGCTAGTCTCAAAGTGAACAGTTGCGAAACTGTTTGGCCATTATATAAATTTAATCCAAGTAAAACCACAAACAATTGTGTTTACTTTTATAAATTTAAAAGTAGATTTATATAATAATATTAGGCATTCCTGGAATTAATGTCGTTTTTTCAATTGAGTTTTTCATAGCGTACTGTTTTTTTCTTTTACAGAATAATACGAGTATATAATTATTTATTGTTTCTTGGACAATGATGTAAAACTCCATATTTAATAATTAATACGAATGAAAACTTTTGTTTTATGTTTTATGACACCTTGTTAAGACACCATCAAATAATTTATTGTAACCATTGCCCTTAACCCCCTATAAAGCGAAATGCAATTCTCATTAAATATAATTAAATCCCAGAAAACAGGCATTTTCATTCGTGTTAATTCGTATTTTTGACTATTAATAAATGACGAAATCTAAAATTGAGAATAAAGCTCCATCTATCGGAATGTACTATAACTAATTTCGATTTTTTGTGATTTTTCTTTATGTATACACGTTTTGAAGCTTTTCAGCGAATTACTCTCGTAGCATTTATCTGTTTTAATTCTCGTTTTATGGCTTTTTCCAACATTGCTCTTCTCAGGCGCTTACTGCAGCACTGGTAACGTCTTTCTTCCGTCGTTTTTGAGTTTCGGCAGTAAAAATGGACGTGTATGAAGGATATTTTTTAATGACTGTTCTCGTATCTGTGGGCGCACAGTGTAAGAATAAAACTAACAAACTTTTTTCCCATTTCTCCTTTGGGATAGGCAGATTTGTTATTATTTTTTTCTTCTTCTTTCGGTGCCTTGTCAGGTCCCCCCAACGTTGGCGATCACTGCAGCAAAGGCATCTCTGTCCTGCGCCACTTGGAAAAGGTTCTGTATTCTTGTCGTTCCTGTACATTATTTTATGTTGCGCAGCCAGGACAACTGCCTTCCACAAACTTCCCGACGTCCCTCCACTCTACCCAGTCAGTCGAAGTCAAAGTGATATTTGATATAGTCGAGAGTTACACTTCTTTTAACCCTCCCTTCCCTGTGATGGGTATCTTCTACACGTTGCTTCTAATAACCATCTACTCGTATATCTCTATAAATATAATAAATACAATTATTATAATTTTAGTTATTCCTCCATAATATATGTACGCTTCTTCTTCTTCTTCTTCTTCTTTTAATATTGTAGATCTGACGATCTGTGACATAGAAATCATATCTCGTCGGATGATGAGATCCAGCTGTCCCTCCATCTTTTAGGCGGTCTTCCAGATGGGCGGTGTCCGGAGGGGATATGTACGCATTGATTAAAAAAATAATATTAATAATAATCAAAATTTATCGGGTACATCCGAGATATTTTGTGAAATCGGAAACGAAATTCGTAGCGCTGAGTACGCGACACTATATTCGCATCTCACTCTTGCATACTTAACTGTGGAAGCGCGAGGAGCTCAATGTTGTCACTGCCGCCGGCAGTCGTTTACGGGCTTGCAACTAGAGCGGGTCTATGCCCGTCCCGTGAGCGTTGCCAGATGTTTTTTTTTTATGTTTTTAGCAAAGAAATCTCAATTATTATAATTTTTTACTTCAATTATAATTAATTAAGGGGATAAGCTATGAATGTTATTATTTTTTCGATTTAAAATCGCTAATTTTTGATTGGGTACTGACTACCCAACACAGGAACGCGCGTTTTTATTTTAGCACCGTAAGGGAAAGGTTAAGAATCTACCTTAAAAAAGGTGTAACTCTCTAGAGAACCGACCACATAGGTTTATAGTTAGAAAGAAGAAGTTGATTTTCAACCTTTTAAATTATCTTATCGATACTCGTTCTTATATAAATCACCCCTTTCCTTCTATAATTCTATCCACCGATATATCACGGGGCGCTTAAGGAATTTTCTGCAGTTTCAGCAGAGCATTTAAACTGGGTCAACTCCTCAGCCGGGCGGTCCATTCGGAAGCTGGGGCCATCCGCAGACTTTCATTACGGGAGACATCCGTTTAATCACGCGCGGGACATCTCTGTTACTCGGTCAGATGTGTCCAAGCCGAGCCAAATAATGTTTTAAAAAATTGCAAACATCACTAACTAACTCTATCTATCACGTCGTCTCCCCGAGGGGTAAGCAGAAAGAATGGACTGCCACACTTTTCTTTCCTGACATATTTCTCTCACTTCCTCTCAACATTTATACATCGTGTCATGCACGCGCCTCGATTTCTCTGACTCCTCACGAGACCGACATTTAATATTTGTTATGTGTGATTTTGGGTAACACCGTGTGATTTCTTCTTCTCGACCGACGGTTAAGAGATCGTTGCAGTCTCCATCTTCCGGGTAATGTGGTGGTGTTAATAAATGTGATATGAGTTGTCTGCTAAGGTACTTCACTGTTGTACCATGTCGCCGGCAGTGTGTACGTGAGAAATAGAGAGTCCGTGCTAGGTTCCCCGAATTAGCCATTTCCCCATTTCCTCTCTGAAACGTCGGTCGAGAAGGAGAAATCATACGGTGCCACCCAAAATCACACAAAACATATTGCTGTCAACCGTGAAAATCTACGCAATTATTTAATATTTGATTAATTTGATCGTGCCAAGTTTTCGTCGGCCTTCATCTATTTCTAGCTCCGTTCACGACGCTTACATGCGCTCGACGTGCGTGCATTACATGATTTAAGAATGTAGAGGAATCGAGAGATGTATGTCAGGACAGAACAGTGTGGCGGACCATCCTCTCTGCCTACCCCTCCGGAGAAACGGCGTGATGATTAGTAAGTTAGTAAGTTAGTCAGTAAGAGGGAACGCCCAAATTCTCGGAAATAATTTGTGAACTTTTACTATGTGCCAAAACATTGAGATTGATAAAACGGAGCATTTTCTACAGCGCCCTTGAGATGAGTAAGTAATTCATAAAAATGGCGCTTTATAAATTATCCAATTTATTATTAGTTAGTTTAAATCTCTGAGCAGTATTTCTAAAAATGAGTAAGTTAATAACAGTGTCACCAGTCGCAATAAGGACAAAAAGGAATTAATTGTTTAAAAACATCGTTGTATTTAATTATTATTTTAGACGAACTTCCATTTAGAAATTTATGTTAAATCATTTGATTTTCTGTATTGTTGATTCAAAATGTATTTATGCCATGTGGAGATTAAAGTGTTATTTTTTGCGACCTCGCATAAGACGACATTGAACAGCCCTGCATTAGACGATCCTAAAATCTGACATCTTGGCATATTGGCTATTCGAAACCGCATTGTTGACTCTGCAAGGAGAATCGTAAAAGATTCATTTTATAATTGAGGAATCGTTGATCGTGTTGCAGTCGAGACAATTCCCTTTCGATTAATTTTAGCGTTTTGCACGTAACGTGTCCCGCCAGGGAGATTATGTATTCAGCTCTGGGCATTAGATGTATTTAGCTCTGGAAGTTTGATAATGCCTTAGACAGGTGAAACATGTACCATATTTCACATTAACTATAATAAAACTTCTAAAAAAACAGACATTTTCATTCGTATTAAATATTTGATATGGAGTTTAACATCATTGTTCTTCTTCTTCTACGGTGCTACAACCCTTGATGGGTCTTAGCCTCCTCCAAGAAACGTCTCCATCCCGTCTTGTTTCTGGCCGCCACCTCTCAGTCTTGCTGCTCCAGGACCCGACAGTCTGCCACGGCACCATCTAAGCTTGCCGACGCTTCTTCGCCCTACTGGATTTTCATACAACACTCTTTAGGAGAGCCCCAGATCCCCCATGCGGTGCAAGTGCCCTAGCCAGCGCAGTCTGTGTTGTATCTCCTTCTCCACGTCTGACCATCCTTAATGGGTCCGAAGATTCTGTGAAGAATCTTACTTTCGAAGCAGTTCATCTTTCTTTCATCACGCTTAGTGAGTGTCCAAGTCTTCGAGGCTTATGTTAGAACTGGTCTAATCAGCGTTTTATCCAGTGTGGTCTTTGTCTTTCCGGACAATAAACGCAACTTAGGTAATTAATACGAATGAAAATGTCAGTTTTCTAGAAGTTTTATTATATTTTATGGGAATGACATGTTTCGCCTTTCTAAGGCATTATCAAATGTGACAAAATTTCAGCTCGTTGCTGTTTATATACACTAGTGAATGGAGCAGAATATGGTAATTAACGAAAATTGATGTGACTATATACATTTTTAACAAATAAATATTTGTGTAGGTCCAGAAATATTGGAAAGTGTTTCTTGGAACTCGTTAAGAAATTTAATGACAACGATTACTTACGGGATACTAAATGATATTATATAAATCAAAAATAAGTTATTTGAAGTTGGACGAATTAAAGTGTTTCTAAGAAAAACGTCTTCTTACAAATTGTTTACAAATGATTTTACATATTTCAAGGTGACTATTGATTCTAAGTATTATATATAAAATAAAATCGCCATCCTGTGTGCGTAGACTCAATCGATGTATTCTTCTCTTTTACATCTGAAATGTGAAATAAATACAGTGCAGAATCAAGAGTTATTTTAATCAAGTTATATATCGTAACAACATTAAGGAGTGGGGATGAATATATGTTAGATTTTTCATTGATAAAGTTAAATTAGGGTTTCGACTTAAGGTGCTTATTGAGGCCAAAGTAGCATCTGTTTGCTGCAAATATCCTGTTTTTTTTTAATTTGTAAATAAATAATAGACGTTGATCCGTTTGAAAGTATTTCAAAAATATTCATTATAAAAACTCAAATAAGAATAATAAAAAACGTCGTTTTGACTCATAGTTGTTCTTTTCGCTTATATCGGCACGGAATATTGCAATTTTTCGCAGTGCGTTCACCGAAAATTTGCAGTTTATTTGGATTCTCGTATCTAATAAACTGAAAACTGCCATTTCTCTAAAAGATAAATGGGATTGGTGAATTTGATGACGGTGCAAAAGCCTTATTGCAATTCTGTGATACAGTTGAATTTCTGATTTATTTCATTCTACCCCTGCCAAAACGTTTTTAAAACCTAAAATAAAATAAACTTATGTCATTTTTACATATAAAATTAATTTTTCAGAAAATTTCGTCTCTCAACCGTTTCTACATATTAATAATATTATTATCTAGATTCCATAATATTTCATTTTTCCTTTGCCCAATCCCACACCTTTTGCTCCCAGCAGTCAGTTTTAAAGCCTAATGGAAAGTGATTAATAGGAATGAAAACGTCTGTTTTCTAGAAGTTTTATTATATTTTATATGAATGATATGTTTCGTCTCTCTAAGGCATTGTGAATCATTTCATAATGCCTAAGAAATGAAAAACATGTCTTTCCCATAAAAAAAATAAAACTTCTAGAAAACAGACGCTTTCATTCGAATTAACCCTTAACGTACCGTGTTCAAAACAAAACGCTCGCTCCCATGTGGTCAATTCAGTTTACCGCTAACTTTATCTAAATATCAAGCATATGACTCGATGAATCAAAATTTAATTTATGTCATCTTGTAGGGAATTTCATTAGGAATAGATCGATATCTATAACATACATGGATTATTTGAAAACATATCATTATTAATTTTTTTCTGGAACCATGCGATTTCTGATATGGAATGCGTCACAGCATACGAGCAACTGGACACCAAGTATAAACTTGTCTACGCGCCGCGGCCGGCGGGGCGAGACTTACGAGATTTTACGTATGATAAAGGCACCTAGGCAAAATGTATAGTACGTTCAAGGCAACGAGTACGTATTAATATTTGTCCCTTTTGGTAAAGTGTTAATATTTTCACAGTTCTGATATTATTAAGTTGCGTGCTGCGTTTCCGTCCACAGTCGGTATTATTACGTACCTATGAGAAAGGCCAAACATATAATTTATAATACGTTCAAAACAGCGAGTAAGTATTTGTCACTTTTGATAAAGTTGTAAATATTAGCAAAACAAATTCTACCTTAACACGAATGAAGGTGAGGGCAGTCTTAAAAATTTTTTTTTTTTGGGATGAAGGAAGTAATTTTTTGCTTTTTTTTTTTAGTACGAAATATTGAGAACACTTCAATGGAGGATTACAATTTTTTTATAATATTAGGGTCCATAGGTTTTAAGAAAATCAACTTTAAATTGGCAGTGGAAACTCAATTGACCACATGGCAACGCGACGGTTAATGATTTTATATGGAGTTTTACACTTCATGTAGATAATACCCAATGAAGAAGTAAGATAGGAAAGAAAGGCAAATGAATGCGTCCTAAATAAAATTAAGAAAGGGTCACTACGATGATTTGGACGTATGAAACGAATGAATGAGGATATATGTTTAAAAAAATATATACTAGTAGTGTGAATGGAAAAATAAGCCGAGGAAGGTCAAGGAAGACATGGCATGACCAATTTAATCAATTACTGAAAGGCGGCCATTTTCGAAGCAGGATCAATCGACGAGCATACGTGTCACGGTGAAGTTATATCAGAATAGAACGGTGTGGTGATGGTTAACTAGAGTTTTACATAATTATTCAAGAAACAATAAAATTGTATTATCTTGCAAGATTACAAGTATGTAAACGAGTCACATGAGACGTATGAATGGAGAAAGAATGGTAATAAAAGTATACGTTAACCATGTGAATGAAAAACAGTGTCGCGGAAGACCGAGGAAAACATGGCATGACCAAGTCAATTCAATTTTTAAAGAACGGCCATTTTAGAAGTCGAAAGAATCGACGTGCGTGTATGACTCGCTGTATGAATGTGGAGGAAGCTACAGAGGTGTGTCAGAGTAGTGTGCCAGTTTACAAACAAACAAACGATAAACCGACTTTGATAAGACATAGCAAATTTGATCTAAAATCAACGATTATTTACCTTTCAAGTGTTTGAATACAGCGCGGCCCCAACATTCAGCAATAAACATACTTCCCATTAAGTAATTACTCCTTTTAATTAAACTTACATGTAATAAAACAAAACAGCCGGCCTGAATAAATAGAATTTTTAATGAGTCGTAAATTCTACCCCTGTCATACAGTGTAATACCCGCGCGGGCGGGTGCTATCGGCGAGGATATCTGGGAACGCACCGGGGCGGGCGGACCTGGGAACGCACCGAGGCGTGCGGGACGAGTGCACCGCGCTCCTATAAAAGTAAAGCTTATAATCACTCGTATTATTCACATTTTGACGAGGATGTACGTAACGTCAAAACTGGTGAGAATTGCCCGCTAACAGACGGAAATAATAATATATTTACGACTGCAGGGTTGCCAACTCAAAATATAAAGGTGTACTTTCGTATGAAGCACTTCATTTGTGGTGTGGCTTTATTAAAAATAATATTAATCCATTCATCGCCACATGTTTGTGGAAACAGCGCGCCGGTACGCCACGTATTTTCTCCCAAACTATCGAAAAATATGGATCCTTTTTGGTTTGTTAATATTTTAAAATATTCATAGATGTCGTTGTGAGAAAATCGGAATTAATTTTGATATACATCTTTTGAATATTGCGAAGCGCGCACAGCTGCGCTTATGGCGATCTGATATTATTTTTAACTGTGTCGGGTTAACACAGTTAAAAATAATATTAAATAGTTATTGGAAACGAGAATTTATCAATGAAAGCGAAAACGGCCGTTCACAATGGAGGTCTGGTCCTAACCCTAATGTATGGAAGCGAAGCATGGAACTGGCAGAAGAAGGATGAAAGTAGAAAATATAAACGAGATCTCTCAGACGAATGTGTACAGAACAATTCACCCGTGCAAACTGCCGCCATTTCACAAGCTGCCATCCGCGAATGCGGCTTTCAATAATTAGTGAGTTGCAAAGAGCTGCAATATGATAGAAATTTCCTCTATTATTCTCTCCCATTCTTTCCTGTCTTGCGCGGCTCTTTTGAAATCTGCATATGATGAGCAGCGCACGTCCACCAACAGGTCCTCCAGGTACTCTCAGCGTGGGCGTCCCCTAGAGTTTGTCCCCTCGATCATACCCTCCATTATGGCATGCAAGAGACCTTCTTGTCGTATTACATGGCAGATCCATCTTGCACGCCTTTCGGACAAGGTCCCGAGCAGATGCCTTCCTCCTTCGATTCTTTGGAGAACCTCCTCATTCGTAATGTGGCCTCTCCAGGAAATTCCTAATAGTCTTCTATAGGACCACATGTCAAAAGCCTCTAGTCTCCGTTTATCTCTTCCGGATAAGCACCATGTCTCGCAGCCGTACATCAAGATACTCCATTGTGTATACAAAGTGTATAAAAAAGAAAAATAGAAATAAACCATCATAACAACACAAAGTATGGCGTATATGAGGGTATTAGTTGCAAACCTGGCAAACTCCATCATTATATGTTTTGAGTAAATTACCAAAAACTGATACGCTAATAAAATGCGCTTTTTTACGATATTTATTTTTTTCATCTCAACCAGTTAGTATTTTAAAAGTAATCAGCCATGAAATAATCATCATTATGTTGGTAATTAAAGTAAAATAATGAATTTCATTTTGGAGAGTTGCCAGCTTTGCAACACTCAAGTGGAGGTTGCCATGTTTGCAACAAACCCAATATTTTAATAGCAAAATTCTTCAGAATGAAGCCGAATTTGAAACTGAAAATCAATAAAAATTGTGTGCAAATGTTTTATGAATAAGACCCTATTCATATCTCACTTTTGATTGTTGGTGTAGTTTTCCGGGTTTGCAAATAATACCCTCATATAGAAGAAATTGTTAAATTTTAGCCGCATTATATGATATATTTTTTCTGGTTTTCCGGCAGCCCTGGATTCCGGGGATTTGAACCCGTATTTTGTAACACTTGAACGGTTCTCGGCGTGTTATTACATTACATAATTCGTGTATTGTATGCGCACACCTTTGGGCCCGGCCTTCGGGCAGCGCCTAAGAATTTACGATCTCCCGAACGCGCAGCGCTGGCCTAGCCGGCTAACAAGACCGCGGACCGTTACGCCATACCCCTGTCTCTCCTCGCGTCTCGGGATCGCGACCCCAGCGAGACGACTCGTCTCTGGACCAGTCCGCCGCTAAATTCGTACAGTTGTGCCGTCAATGTCTTTACTCCAGTGCTGCAGACATCTTTCATATCTCTCGTCATCGTCCATCATCGTAGGCTTCAGCTTGGACCATGTTGCTTTTGATGTTAGAATGATATTGCTAGAGTGGTTACCCACACTTACATTGTATGGAATTCTGTAATGATTTTTTTATGAATTAAAACACTGTTTTTTTCCACTTTTGAGTTTATTTTTCTCGACGTGTCTAGAAGGCTTTACACATTCATCATTGGGAGAGCGATATAAACTAACCAAAATTATTACAAAATGAGTGCATGAACCTAGAAACATACTTAGTTAACTTAGGCAGAGTACCATGGACATACATATATATCAATGGGTTAAATTTTGAAAAGGATTTTATTTCTTTTGTCAAATCTTTTGCCTTCCGCCGGAATCGTTTTCTCTTCATTTCTGCATACTATCATGAGTTGGAGGATTTCGTATCTGTCTCTACGCAAGATTTGAACCACCTAGAAAATTATTATTATTCTTCAATGGCCCTACAGCTACTGGACCTTAAGGCTTGACATGGGGCCTTAAGGTCCATTTACACTGGACAGTAACGCGCAGACGTAAAACTGACACTTATCAAATCTGCCGACGGCGATTTTATATGATAGCATTTGAGATAACGAGTCGATGAGATTCAAGGCTAGGTTGGTGACGTTACGGCCACTGTCCAGTGATAATTCCTCGCCTCCAACTCGGTCCTCTCTCCCATCGCAGCCTTGGTCGTCCAGATAAAAAAAATTATACGGACCTTAATTCATTGTAACAAATCTCTGTGGTGCGAATAAAAGTGTTATAAACAAAATAATGAAAGGATCGTTGAGATGGAAGAAGGTATATGTAAATGACGTGAACGGTCACGTAAGGAGTCTAAAAAATCGACGTGCGTGCATGACAAGATGTATGAATGTAGAGGAAACGAGAAATGTATGTCGGGACAGAACAGTGTGGCGGTTCATTATTTCTGCGTACCCTTTCTGGGAGACGGCGTGATGGTTAGTTAGTTAGTTCATTCGTTATTCTCGTTTTAAGTTGAGTAAATCATAATTGCTCCCAATTGCATAAAGATATCACGACTCAAATTGTGTCAAACTCGTTTCTAAATTGTGCACCGCTCAAAAGTCTGAATTTTAAATTATTCACCTTTCGCAAATGATTTGCCCGTGATTCACAATCGGGTGATTAATGCCTTAGATTTGTCTCGGCGATTGTTTCTCTTGCATTGTATCATCCGGGTTCTCGGAAAGATAGTCAGCAATCATGGTCGCCTCCTCTGTTACCTCTCCTCCCCCCACACCCCATAAACACTCCGGAGTTGACAATTTAACATCCGTGTCGAATGGGCTAATCGTTTTTGGAGACCATTATAATAATATTATAACACTGTCCTTGAGAGCCGCACAATGGTCGCAATTACTGGCTTTTGCGGTCGCATATTAATTAATTCATAAAAAAAATTTACTCAGAATTTGCGTCGTTTATACATTCCTTCTATATAAATTGTAAATAAAACACTTGTTTTTCACCACTTGAGTTTTTTTACGCGACTAGTTTCGAAAGTTACAGATGCTTCCATCTACAGGTTTAAATATAAACGTTTATATTTAAATATTGAAACCTGTAGATGGAAGCATCTGTAGCTTCCGAAACTAGTCGTGTAAAATATAATACTCAAGTGGTGGAAAACAAGTCTTTTATTTACAATTTAATCATGTCCTACCACAAAGTGAATGCCGAAACAATAAATAACATATTTATATAAAAATGAATATTTGTCTGTCTGTCAATGATTTTCTCGAAAATTACTGAAACGATTTCGCTGAAAATTTCACAGTTTGTTATTATTTATCCCAGTCATTAAAACTACTCGCAATGGATGAGGGAAGCATACATACAAGTATTATACAAGTAGTGTGAATGGAAAAAGATGTCGCGGAAGGCCAAGAAGACATGGCATGACCAAATTAATCATTTACTGAAAGGCGGCCATGTTCGAAGTAGGATCAATGGACGAGCGTGCATGTCACGATGTGTGAATGTAGAAGAAGCGCGAGAGTTATGTCAGGATAGAACAATGTGGCGATCCATCCTCTCTGCCTACCCCTTCGGAGAAACGGCGTGATGGTTAGTTAGTTAGGTACAAGAAAACCATTGTGCACTGCTATTTTAGCAATTTTTTTAAGAATCAAATCAAATCAGTTTATTTTATCAACAGACATTACAAAATTAATTTTTAAGGCATCTATTGAGAACAGGTAAAATAATATATTGTGTATCGTATACTTCCAGAAACTCATGAGAGATGGTTCAACATTAGGAAGACAGGATACTCTCCAGAATTAAGAGTATTTGCCTTCTGAACGTACTTTCACTGATATGAAAGACGTCTATCTCCGAGGAGACAGCGTTCAGCAGATTGATTGCTCTTCCTACCGGTGTCACTAGAGCCAGGTTGGTTCTGGCGGCGGGTAGGTAAAACAATCTATGCTGGCGTTGTCGGAGATATCTGTCGGTAACAAAAAGACCCACATCCTCCAGCACGGCTGAGTTTTCAAAATATCCCCTAATTAGTCTAAAGAAATGGGCTATGAGAAACCCGTCTCTTCGAAGCTGCAGAGAATTAGACCCCAACATTCCCAAAAGAAACGCTGTGGGATAGAGCCATGGATAGCTACTATACTCCTTCATGTAGAGATACCTCAGAAAATTTTTCTGAACCCTCTCCAGCATAAGGGAATATCTCGCCTCGTGCGGACTCCATATCACAGAACCACTTTCGAGTCTGCTCCAAACCAATGAATTGTATAGCACTCTGAGCACATTGGGAAGAAGGTGCTAATTGCGTAATAGTCGCAACTCATTACGCACATACGCGTGATTGGCAGTCGACATGTTAAGTAGCCATATTTGTCCCTCTTTGACCAACGTGCGGAGGGTAGCGCGCGCTAGTTCGCACTGCCTTTATCGTCGGATGGCTGCAAAAAGTGACGCTGGGAATATTATTTTCCATGGCGAATCGGTGACGTGGTAGGACCGGAATTTTGGCGGGAACCGAACTAAAAACACCTCCGACAATGTGTCGTTAATCTCCCATCAGCCGCGGTGGGGGACCAGAGCGTTAAATTAGGTAATTGCGTGGTTTTTCATACGAAAAAAATCATAATGGAACAAGATTCTTTTTTTAATTTTACCGAATTCCAGCAATCTCCGCGTGCTTGTTGCTATGAGGTTTATTTAACTAACTAACTAACTAACCATCACGCCACGCCGGAGGGGTAGGCAGAGAGGATGGATCGCCACAATGCTCTGCCCTGGCATACCTCTCGGGCTTCCTCTACATTCATACATCGTACCATGCACGCACGTCGATTATTCCGACTTCGAATGTGACCGCTTTTTAGTAATTGATTAATTTGGTCACGCCATGTTTTCCTCGGTCGTCCTCGGCTTCTTTTTCCACTCACGCTGCTTGTGTACAACTTTTTAAATATTCTACTCTTATCCATTCGTTCCATATGTCCAAACCATCTCAGGGATCCTTTTTTAATTTTATCCATGATGCAGTCATTTGCCTTACATTTCTTTCTTACTTCATCGTTCGGTATTCTATCATGGTTTATTTTGTTATTGTTAAAATTGACGACCTTCGTGCCCAAGTGCTAAGTTCTTTGACTGCCATCCCTAAGGTCCCGGATTCGATTCCCGGCGATGGCAGTGTGATATAACACTGTTTTTGTTTTTAAACTGATGTGCGTGCATGACAAGATGAATGAATGTAGAGGAAGCGAGAGAAGTATGTCAGGACAGAACAGTGTGGCGTTCCATTCTTTCCGTCTACCCCTCCGGGAAGACGGCGTGATGGCTAGTTGGTTAGTTAGTTAGCAAACGTTGGGGGGAAATGACACGACACCGAAAGAAGAAGAAGACCAGACTAAAGGGTGGTGGTCTAGGGGATAGAACGCTTGGCTTCTGATCAAGGGGATTTGGGTTCGAACCTGGACACGACTAGATTCCTTCTTCATAATAATGAGCTATTTTCTGCTCACATTGAAGATTGTAAAATAAATTCTAATATCATTGATTTAAATCTTTTAAAAATATATATAAAAAAAAAGAACTATTGAAAGGCGTCGTAAATCTGCAATTTTGTATTAATAATTTTTTTTTTTAAATTCAATGGATAATTCGCTGCCTGTATCGTAATAAAAAAACTTTAATTTGATTTCCAATTCGCCATTATTAACTTTGAAAAAGACTAGAATTTTTTTTTTCGATCAAATAGTTGAAAAGGGCAATTGAAGCCATTTCAATCTCTTTGAGTTCCAATGTAATAACAGTATTGGAAATGCGTAAAATCGAATGTCCCAAGGCACACGCACGATGTACAATACGTGTATTGGTTCGATTCTGATTGAGTGAAAGTTATTGTATTGGTGGAGTAATGACGCTCTCAGATGGAAAGTGGAAAAAAAACTCTTAACGAGGGTTGGTGCTCTCGAAACAGAGCGAAAGGTCCACTTAAAATTATCGTTTCTTTCCTATATATATCAACCACTATTATATTTTACTGAAATTTCGTATATTAGTAAACAAATCGACGTTGAAATATTACACGTTTTTATCAAATCTGTTACATTAAATAACTTTGTTTTTGTATTACAATTGTATTTTATTTTATGCGACAGCTGTTTCATCAACCTATGTTGACATCATCAGGTGTTACAATAATATATCAAATGTAAAATCTTCGTGAATTTTCGAATCTTTATGTGTATTTGTTCCTATGTTAATTTGAATAATTTCTTTGATATAATTTTGAAGTCCTTGCTGAAATTGAGTTAGGTACCTAAATATTTTAATTAAATGAACGGTTAGTTACTATTTATAGAAGAAAATATTAAAGGTGAAAAATATAATAATAAAATAATAATAATAATGATAATAATAAAACAGTAATTAGAAGGAACTATTACACATATGTTGAATCAAAAACGATGAAACATAATAAATTAAAAAAGATAAACAATAACAGGAAGTAGATTACATTCATAGGAAAGGTAACAAAAGTTGAAGGTAGTATTATTATTTTTTAGCTAGATTGTACAGGGAAAAAGTTTTCAATGTACTATGTACTGTTTATTATCTCAACAGACATTACAAACAATATCAATGTTTAGAGCGTCTATTGAGTGCAGGTAAATATCATAAAAAATCGACTGTGTCATACCCCCGAAAATATATAAAAATAGGTAATTTTGCGATACAAAAAATAGTTAAAGAATATAAAAGCATATTTTGGCACATAAAAGAATATTTTAATCTTTTTTAGCGAATATAAATCCGAGTCCTAATGATAACAAATACGATAGATTAAATAACGTTATTACATAAGTATGAAAATGTAGGTTTTAAAACAGGTAAATAAATGTCTATACTTTAATGTTACATTTAGACACGCCCCCTTCCTGTAAACATTCCTGCGATAAAACGATAAAAAATTGTCTATTGTGACTACTGAAGAATATTGTGAAGTGTTTTAACATTTTGGAAGTTCGTGGGAATAAAGGGGTATTCCGTAATTTTTCAAATGTACGCTCTGCTCGCTTTATATTCAACCACAGCTAAAATCTTTTAAGATCTATAGCTTCTTTGAAGTCTTTTATATTTTGTTTTTTTCTTAGACTTTTTCAATGAGAAAATCCATTTAAAAAACGACCCTTACAAGATGAATTTGAAGTTATCAGTTTATTAAAAAAAAATAGTGAAAAAAACTGATTTAGTTTTAAAACACTGCTATTTTACGTACCACAATTAATTAATTTCTATAAAATTGTGGCAACAGCAGTTTCGCCAACCAATGTTGGCATTGTCAGGTGTTACAAACAAATGTATGGAAGTGAAACGTGGAACTGGCAAAATAAGGATGAAAGTAGAATAAATGCAATAGAAATGAGATCTCTAAGACGAATGTGAGCCAAATCTGTATATGAATTTATATATGGTACGAATAAAAGTGTCGTTAAGATGGTTTGGACACATGGAAAGGATGAGTGAAGACAGAATGGTAAAAAACGGAACGGAACTAGAAATAGAGGAAGGCCGAGTCTGAGAAATCGACGTGCGTGCATGACAAGATGTATAAATGTAAAGGAATCGAAAGAAGTATGTCCGGACAGAACAGTGTGGCGGTCCATTATTTCTGCCTATCCATTCGGGTTGACGGCGTGATGGTTAATTAGTTAGTTATTTTGTTGAATCGCTCTTTACATCACGACAGCATGAGCCAAATCGATGTAAAGGGTATTATAGCTATCATAGTGATTCTCGTGACATGTGATAGGTAGCTAATATATCGGCATTTTATTGTCACGTGAATTCTATACCAGACCAAAGACAGTGTGACAATCACACTGCCTTCGTCGGGAATCGAATCCGGAACCTTCGGGGTAGCGGTCAATGCACTTACCACTCGGCCACGAAGGTCGTATGTATATGGGTCGGCACAAGAACTCCATTGTACACTGCCATCTTTGCTTCAGTCGGTATATTTCAAAATACGAGTATATCAAAATATATCAAACTATCTTAATGGTAAAGACGTAAATGCGCAAAGACATTTCTACTATCTTGGACCCAAAATCTATGACATAATTAACAAAAATATAAACGACCCACAAAAAATGACAATGCACAATTACAAAAAACATGTAACTACGGAGACATTAAAAAAAAGGCGGCTTGAATGTAGTATAATTTTTAAAATTAAGTCAATAGTTTAAATAGTGTTTTATAAGACAATATAGTGTTTAAATAGTATATAAGTCAATTAATTTTAAGTTATACACTTTAGGATATGTGTTGCTCCCCTTAACTGCTCCCTAAATTTGTAAATTATATTATATATTGAAATTATATGGAGTACTAGGAATGCCTCCCTAGAACGGGTTACCCCAGTTGGGAGGTATTAAAACCATGTACTTGGTAAATGATCAATAAATAAATAAAACTAACTAACTAACTAACTAACCATCACGCCGTCTCCCCGAAAGGGTAGGCAGAAAGAATGGACTGTCTCACTTTAACCGATGCGGCACTCCATCCTTCTCTTTTCGCCCCGCGGGAGACGCGGTGTGATGGGTTGCGAACCTCATCGCCACCAATAGGCATATCCAATATCATCATCATCATCATCATAAATAAATAAAAGATGTAGAATAATAGTGTTTTGTCAAAACAATGGATTAAATTTTGTTTTTTGATTATCGTGTTCTTCCACCGAGCTTCTAATTTCATGTATGCACATATTAATGGGTTGTAGATTCAGATAGTGCTATATTTTAAGTGTACTTAAGTTTCTGTGCATTGTTCGTCACTCGGACTTATCGGTCACCGTGCGGCATAATACATAATTATCATTCCACCTCTGTTCTCACACGCGTCAACTAATATTTTAATTCCCTCTCTGTTTCCAGGTGAGTTATATCCGTCCTTTCACAATCTCGCCTCCGGCCGGTTCAATTTCGTAAGTACCATCATGAAGTCATCTTTTAATTAACCTCCGTAACCCGTGGCCGTCGATTCGGTACCGGCCGAACCGGTTCCGCTTAATGCGGTACTTTTTTGCGGTAACATTTATTACTTCATTTTAATCGTATGTTACCGATCGTAGGTGACGACTCGGTAGCCATTCGAAAACCTTTTCTAATAACATAAGGGCAACAACAACAACAACAAACCATCAAGCCGTTTTTCTACTGTGTGGTAGAACGATGTACGACAAAATTTAAAATGCTGATATAACTGACAATGATATCGTTCCCAAAAACTCCACAAAGCTTCTTGGTGTTTATCTTGACGCTAATCTGTCTCTAAAATCCCAAATTAATAACACGGTCAGCGCTAGTTTCTTCCACCTAAGACGATTAAAATCCGTCAAAAGGAGTATTCCCCATGACACTTTCAAAACTCTTGTAAATTCCTTCGTTGTGTCACGACTTGATTATTGTAATGGAATTTATGCAAACATTCCAAAACAACAAATAAACAAACTTCAATCTGCGTTCAATGCAGCAGCAAGGCTCATTATAGGCATTACAAAAAAGTCTCATATAACACAACATCTCAAAGAACTTCACTGGCTTAAAAGTCTAGAAAGAATCCAGTATAAACTCTGCTGGACAGTCTTCAAAGCGCTACATGGAATGGCACCAAGTTATATATCTGAACTCTGTATAACGGACAGCCTAAATTCAAGAAAATCCACACTTCGCTCGGCGAACTCCTCAGCAATAGGAAGATTAGTTGAGCCGAAGCGTTGCCCCAGTACAAATTTCGGGGATCGAGCGTTCGCGGTAGCCGGTCCATCAGCTTGGAACAATCTCCCTTCACACCTTAGATGCATAAATGATCCGACAGATTTCAGATCTAAATTGAAAACCCATCTTTTTCATATTTCATACCCAAGTTAAACATTTATAATTTGTTCTACTATACTTTTAAACCGATCGCTTTTTAAGCGGTCACATTTAGATTTTTAGATTTAAAACACGTCTTAATGCGCCCTTGAGGTGATTACATCACAAAAACGGCGCTTTAAAAGTTAGCATATTATTATTATTATTTATTATTTTAAGTAATAAATGTAGAGCGGAAGAACGTATTATGAAAGGATCGCTTCATTGGTTCGGACATATGGAGCGCATGGATGGAAAAAGAATTGTTAAGAAAATATACGTTAACGATGTAAATGGAGTAATACGACACGGCACAGCGTAAAAGGAGTTAAACATACATTACCCACAACACATTTATAACCACCCTGAAGACGGAGAATGCAACGATCTCCGAAACATCGGTCCAGAACGACGAAATACACGGATTTTCTCGAAATCCCAAAATACATATTGCTATCAACAGTGAAAATCGACGCAATTATTTGAAGAAAAAACTAACAAATAAACCGTCACGCCGTTTCTCCGCAGGGGTAGGTTCCCTATCCTGACACACCTCTCTAGACTCCTTTACATTTTTACAACGAGTCATACACGCACGGCCATTTTTCCGACTTCTTACATGACTAACTTTTCAAATTTGCTTAATTTAGTCATGCCATGTTTTTATCGATCTACCTCGACTCTGTACTCCATTTACATCGTTACCATTCTTTCTTTACATATAGAGGAAACTAGAGCGGTATGTCAGAATAGAACAATGTGGCGGTCCATTCTGATGTTATCATCCATAGTTATCCCTCTCTTCTTCTTATTGTAGATCTGGCGATCTGTTTATGCAGGATATCAACTTTCTTGCTGTAATGAAGACGACCAGCCTTATCTCCATCTCTTTGGTGGTGGTCCTGGTAGTCGACGGCCATCAGGAGTCTCGTGTATCAAGATCTAAGGAATCCTTGCTGGATCCAACGTCTCGATTTGGTCCCTCGAGAATCGTTTTCTCTGCCTACTCAATCTCACTCATTCCACTCTTTCTTCTCAAATATCTAGTTTATTTGGCATTTATTTTAATTAAAACCTTATTCGACCAGTTTTAAGCTTCACTTCCGTAACGTAGTATACATAAGGGTTAGTTAGTTAGTGCTTTTGTTTCAATTTCCTTAACAATCGACCTTTTAACTTCATAATAAGAATTAATCCGCCAGCGCTCCAATGGATGCAGACTCCGAGACGTGCCGGACCAATCAGCCGCAAGTAATCATTATTTAAAAGTTGAAATGGCAAAATGGAATCTTGTTAACCGTATCTGTCCCAGGATGTCGAAGTTTACTAATTAAAATGGACCTTTTTCATATAATTCCTTCGCCGCTACTCGGCTCTCGAAACTTTTCGTCAACTCTTTCGCTTCTCGGCCCAAGTTTTATTACGACTTTTGCGCCACTTTTGACTTACATTTAAAGCATTTGTTGAAAAGACCGCGGTATCCCTCAAGGGTACAAACATGGGCCTGTGTTATTTTTTTGTTTTTATTTTCTCTTGTTTTTGTCTAAACTTTTAATTAATTTTATTTCTTTACAAGTTTATAACCTTAAAAAATACACTTGCTATTTAATATGATATTAAAATGTTACTGTTGCGTTAAGCAAAAACTGCCGCCTCATTTTGTAATAAGCAGTTGAACCAAGGAGTAGAAATGAGATCTCTTAAATGAATGTGTGATAAATCTGTAGATAAAAAAGTGTCAATTGTAGATACAAGAAGAGAATGCAATGCGAATTTAAGTATTATGAACAAAATAATGAAAGCTTCGTTAAGATGGTTTGAATACATAGAAATAAAATGATAAAGAACGTATATCTTAACGACGTAAATGCAAAAACAAATATAGGAAGACCGAGTCAAATCAATCAAATATTCAACTTCAGCCAATTTAAAAGACCGAGGAAAACATGGCATGACTAAATTAATCAAATTTTAAAGGTTGGTTATGTCAGAAGCCGGAAGAATCGACGTGCGTGTATGACTCGCTGTATGAATGTGGAGGAATCTAGAGAGGTATGTCAGGATATAGTAGTGTGGCGGTCCGTTCTCTCTGCCTACCCCTGCGGGGAAACGGCGTGATGGTCTGCTATTGTTGTTATTATCTGTAATCTTTGTGTAAATATTAGAAATGATAAAATGAAAGTGGACTCCATAGATGATCCCCATGTCGCCAAAGACCGTCCTCTGTCCATCTGGACCGTTGGGATACGAAGGGCATATTTTATGATGTGGTCATCTTCTCGACGCATGACGTGGCCAGACTAAAAATGAAGAAAAAAATACTCAACGTTATTCTGTATTCAAAATTTAAATTATTCCCGTAGGTACTCCAAGACTACATTTTAAAACTTTTTTTTTCTTCTTTTTTTTCTACAGTATTCTCATGCGTTATCACGACTACAAAACGATATTTAATCATACAATCCACGCCCCTGTTTAGTTTTTTTACACACACGAACGTTTATTTGGACATCGAGTTTGGGCAGAGCGGCATTGTGTGATATTTACTAAATGCCTTCTACCTGGCGACCTTTCATAATTTCGTTCCAAAACGACCATCGTGATTCATTGTATCGAGCCTTCGAAACAGACAACTCTATCAAAAAGTTAAAACATTATATACTGTATTTTAAAGATTATCTTTTTTTGTATATATACCTTTCGCGTAGTGTCTTGTATTTTAACGGATTTTTTAAGATTTTTTTTATCCTTCTAAGAATTGTGAGTATTTTGTGCATTGATGAGTTATGGTATGGTTGAAGCATTCGAGCGATACTTAATAATATACCCTTTGTTCACCATTAAGACAGTTTTACGTTCCATGTTCACATCCGAATACCACAGTTTTTTTTTTCTTTTTCATTTTGTATGCATGGATTGGGTTTCATCAGTACAAAGCTTTCATTACTTTGTTCCATTGACTACACAGAAATATTTCAATTCAAACTAAATTCAAAATGTAATATGATTCATTTATGAAATATAATATAGTTCTCTTTTAAGAATGATGAATATATTTTTCTCGACGTGTTTTGAATTTTTCGACTGAGGAAAACCTCGCACGATCAAATCAATCAAATATTAAATGACTGTCACGTGAAGAGAAAGCGAGAATCATTTTTATAAAATTTCACTCGTCCAAATGAAAAACATCAATGTCTCCAAAATGCTTGTTGTAGTTGTCACAGATTCGATACAATGCCGCAGTCTGAGCGTAGTTAGTGCGATAAACAGGAAGATGGAAAACTTGACTCGCGGTGTGTCTCGTGCGAGACATGGGGGTATTGAGTGACAATTTGCTGACAAGCTCAGATTTGCAATTTTAAATTGAATTATTTTATCAAGCAACATCATATCTTGGGCTTCATCATTCGGACCGGAAGAGTTTTCAGAAATCCCAATGTGCTCAGAGTCCTATACAACGCGTTGGTTCGGAGCAGACTCGAAAGTGGTTCTGTGATATGGAGTCCTCACGAGGCGAGATATTCCGTTATACTGGAGAGAGAGTTCAGAAAAAAATTCTGAGGTATCTCTCCATGAGGGAGTATGGTAGTTATCCGTGGCTCTATCCCACGGCATTTCTTTTAGGAATGCTCGGAACCAATTATTTACAGCTTCGAAGAGATGGGCATCTCATAACCCATTTCTTTAAATTAATCAGGGGATATTTCGAGTACTCGGCCGTGCTTGAGGGTGTTGGTCTTTTTGTCCCTGATAGATTTCTCCGACAGCGACGGCACAGATTGTTTTACCAACCGGCCACCAGAACCAATCTGCCTCTGGTGACACCGGTGGGAAGAGCAATAGGTCTGCTGAACGCGGTCTCCTCGGAGATCGACGTCTTTTATATTAGTGAAGGTACGTTCAGGGGACAAATACTCTTGACTTTAGAAAGTACCTTGTCTTCCTAATGTCGAACCATCTCTAATGCGTTCCTGGTACTTTGTTGTATTTTTATAATATTTTACCTGTACTTAAAAGATGCCTTAAACATTTCCTGTTTGTAATGTCTTTTGAGTTAATAAACTGATTTGATTTGATATCTTGAAGAGTACGTCTATTTTCAAGAGAGTCCAAGGAGTGAAAAATTCGAGTAGATTTGTAATCAGAGAACGACGTTTTATAAATTGTAGAATGTCATGTCTATATTTTGATGTTTTTTTAATCTGTATTTTTGTATTTTGTCTCCTGGGGTCCTGCCGCTCGGCGCGGACTGATAAAAGAGCTGCCCCCCAGATGATGTATGGCGACATCTGCCGCGGGACAAATAGTCCAATATTCCGTTTTTATTTGTTTCTTATTTATTGTTTTCAACGCTCGCGAAACGGTACACTTTATTGAGTTGCTCCATCACGTGTACAGGACCCGGAGCCTCTCAAACGGTGGGATGCGTTGGCCATTTTTATTTTCTCTTTATCTCTGATAATAATATTATTATAAGTAAACTGCCGTTTTCTGGAATAACTCACCTCATGGGCGGTTTGACAATATTTTAGAAAAACTAACTAACTAACCATCACGCCGTCTCCCCGAGAGGGTAGGCAGAAAGAATGGACTGTCACACTTTTACTGATGCGGCACTCCATCCTTCTCTTTTCGCCCCGCGGGAGACGCGGTGTGATGGGTTGCGAACCTCATCGCCACCAATAGGCATCTCCCGCGCACACTTCGATGGTCCAACACCCACAAAATAAATCTAAAACAAATAATATAATATTATTTTTTGATTATCTTTGATAATAATAATGTTATAATTTAAGCGCCGTTTTCTGGAATGACTCACCTCGAGGGCGCTTTGACAATATTTTTTAGTCATGAATCTATTATAAATAAATAAAAACATGTAACTTTAAGCACAATAGTCTATTTCCTTTGTAAAGTTTAATTTCTGAACCCTAATTACAACTTAAAATATTATTTTGGATTTTTTCAAAATATTTATTACAACAAATCGTCCGTATCGAGGAGCTTCGAGGAAAATCATCAAGGAGGCTAAAACTCTTGCAAGAGTTGTATGGCCATGGGAATTGGTAAGTAGTAATTTTTTTAAATGAATTAAAGTGGAAAAAAACAATGTTTAATTGCGACCGGTTTCGCCATGCTCCCTGGCATGGACAGACTGGTCGGATCAAATCAAACCAAATCAGTTTATTCACTCAAAAGACATTACAAACAGCAAAATGTTTAAGGCATCCTATTGAGTACAGGTCAAATATTATAAAATACAAGGAACGCATTAGAGATGGTTCGACATTAGAATGACAATATACTTTCTAAAGTCAAGAGTATTTGTCCGCTGAACGTACCTTCACTAATATGAAATACGTCGATCTCCGAGGAGACCGCGTTCAGCAGACTAATTGCTCTTTCCACCGGTGTCACCAGAGGCAGATTGGTTCTGGTGGCCGGTAGGTAAAACAATCTGTGCTGTCGCTGTCGGAGATATCTTTCAGGGACAAAAAGACCAACACCCTCTAGCACGGCCGAGTTCTCGAAATATCCCCTGATTAATCTAAAGAAATGGGTTATTAGATGCCCTTCTCTTCGAAGAGATGGGCTTCTAATAACCCATGATGATGACGTTATGAACAAAATAATGAAAGGATCATTAAGATGGTTTGGACATATGGAAAGAATGAATGAAGGAAGAATGGTAAAAAAATATATGTTAACGATGTAAATGGAACCAGAAATAGAGGAAGACCGAGGAAAACGTGGCACGATTAAATAAATCAAATATTGAATGTCGGGCATGTGAGGAGTCAGAGAAATCGACGCGCGTGCATGACACGATGTATGAATGTTGAGGAAGCGAGAGAAATATGTCAGGAAAGAAAAGTGTGACAGTCCATTCTTTCTGCCTACCCCTTCGGGGAGACTTAGTTAGTTAGTTAGTTATCTCTTCGAAGCTGTAGAGAATTGGTTCCGAGCATTCCCAAAAGAAATGCCGTGGGATAGAGCCACGGATAACTTCCATCAGTATATATCAGTACCATCGCGACAGCTGTCTTTTGAGCTAGGGATCTGTAGAACGCGAGCCATTGATGCAGGATCTCTGTCCTCGTGTTTTGGGAACATTATTTCCGTATACCGGGCCGGTACAGGAAGACGGGAGAAGCGGGGCGGCAGTTTGTCAAATTTGAAAATAAATCGCCGGCTCGTGGCCGATGATTTTAACGCGTAACAATATTGTTTTTAGTTCGGGGCCCCGTCACGGCGTATGTATCGATTCGTCGACAGTCATAAATCGGCACATTGTTTCCTTATTATTGTTATTTTTCTTTTCCCGCTAGGAGCGCAGAGGACGCGCAATTCTTTTCCATTGTCGTCATGAGTAGTTCTATACTACCGCATAGATATAGAGGGATTTTTTATTATTATAATTTTTCCTCGCCTTATTTTAATTCGTTCGATCTGACTGTCCCATATTCAAATATATTTTCATCGAAAAAAATAAATTGAATAAAATTATTTATGTTTTTTGAACAATCATATAAAATATTTGTGTTTTTCTTTTTTATATACTTTGTATATACAACACTAACTTTAAAATATTTTTTAATTATATATCAGACACGTTTCGGACAACCAGGTCCTTCCTCAGTGATATTATGAAAGATACATATTTAAAATATTATAAAATTGTTTACAAATAATATCTGATAACATCTGTCAAAACTGATCATATTTGTTAACTAACTAACTAACTAACCATCACGCCGTCTCCCCGAAAGGGATGGCAGAAAGAATGGACTGTCACTTTTACTGGTGCGGCACTCCATCCTTCTCTTTTCGCTCCGCCGGAGACGCGGTGTGATGGGTTGCGAACCTCATCGCCACCAATAGGCATCTCCCGCGCACACTTCGATCGTGCAACACCCACAAAAAAAATCTAAAATAAATAATATAAAATACAATGATATAAAATAAAATAACAAAATAAAAATAATTTAACACAAAATGTTAACAATTTTATAATATTTTCAATATGTATCTTTATAATATCACTGAGAAAGATGGCAGTACACAATGGAGTTCTAGTGCCAACCCTCATGTATGGAAGTGAAGCTTGGAGCCGGCAAAAGAAGGATGAAAGCAGGATAAACGCCGTAGAAATGAGATCACTAAGAAGAATGTGTGGGAAAACGTTGTATGATAGAATACCGAACGATGAAATAAGAAAGAAATGTAAGACAGATGACTACATCATGAATAAAATTAAAAAAGGATCCCTGAGATGGTTCGGACATATGGAACGAATGGATGAGAGTAGAATGGTTAAAAAGTTGTACACAAGCAGTGTGAGTGGGAAAAGAAGCCGAGGACGACCGAGGAAAACATGACATGACCAAATTAACCAATTACTAAAAGGCGGCCAAATTCGAAGTCGGAATAATCGACGTGCGTGCATGGTGCGATGTATGAATGTGGAGGAAGCCTGAGAGGTGTGCCAGGACAGGCCAGTGTGGCGATCCATCCTCTCTGCCTACCCCTCCGGGGAAATGGCGTGATGGTTAGTTAGTTAGTTAGTTAGTTTAGAAAGGACCGGTTGTCCGAAACATGTCTGATAAATAATTTTATTTTTATTGAAAGTTAGTATTGTATATACAAAGTATAATATATAAAAAAGAAAAATACTAATTAAACATCTACAACACAAAGTATGGCGAACATAGAAGAAAATCATATAAAACACCATATTAAATAATTAAGTGGATTGTTTTGGTCAATTTGATTATTGCCGCTCTTTATGATAGTTATTTGAGACAAAAAATACGTTTTTACTGTTTTGGTGTTAAAATTATATAAGTTGTTTCGTTTATAAAAAGAATTTTGACAGGTGTAAAAATAAATTTTTCATTTGTTTCAATGACAATTTGAATAAATTCTTCAATAATATTTTTAAGTTCTTGCTGGTGTTAGATTGTTTTAAGTGCCTAATTACAGTAAATTAAAAAAAAAAAAACAGTGGATAACGTGGAATAAAAATTAAATAAACACGGATCGTCCAGCTGACGACAAGTGCACCATCTAAAATAACAATATGTGTTAAATTATTTTTCTTTGTTATAATATTTTATTTTATATCATTGTATTTTAGATAATTTGTTTTAGATTTATTATGTAGACGTTGAACGATCGAAGTGTGCGCGGGAGATGCCTTTTGGTGGCGATGAGGTTCGCAACCCATCACACCGCGTCTCGCGATGGCGAAAAGAGAAGGATGGAGTGCCGCATCGATTAAAGTGTGGCAGTCCATTCTTTCTGCCTACCCTTTCGGGGAGACGGCGTGATGGTTAGTTAGTTAGTTAGTTAGTTTTAAATAATTAATAAAACACCATATTAAATAATTAATAATACAAATGAAAACGTCACATTTCTAGGAGGTTTATTATGCATAAGAATGACCTGTTTCGTCTTTCTAATCCAATACCAAATGTCTTAAATTATAATAAAACTTTAGGAAAACAGACGTTTTCTTTCGTATTAAAAATAAAACCGTTTTAATAAAATCCCTTGTAACATATATTTAGTTTAATTCCACTTGATTTTATGGCTTCGACCTGTTTCTGCTGGAACTCGAAGATAGCATCGAGCAAAAACGAAGCAAATGATTCCATCATAAATAAAATATATTTAAGGATTAATTGTATCTCAATCTTTCACAATGGAGTTCTGGTCCCAACCCTAATGTATGGAAGCGAAGCATGGAACTGGCAGAACTGGAACTGGCAGAAGAAGGATGAGAGTAGAATAAATGCGGTAGAGATGAGGTCCCTAAGACGTATGTGTGGTAGAACGATATACGACAGAATCTCAAATGCTGATATAAGAAAGGAATGTAGAGCGGAAGAAGGTATAATGAACAAAATTATGAAAGGATCGCTGCGTTGGTTCGGACATATGGAACGCATGGATGGAGAAAGAATGGTTAAGAAAGTATACGTTAATGATGTAAGTGGGGTACGAAGTCGAGGCAGACCGAGGAAAACATGGCATGACCAAATTAATCAAATTTTAAAGGTTGGTCATGTTAGAAGTCGGAGGAATCGACGTGCGTGTATGACTCGTTGTATGAATGTGGAGGAAGCTAGAGGTTTGCCAGGATAGAGTAGTGTGGCGGTCCATTCTCTCTGCCTACCCCTGCGGGGAAACGGCGTGATGGTTTGTTGTTGTTGTTGTTATATCTCAATAGAGACGAAATTATTTGGAAACAGAATAGAAATAAACAGGGTTAAGCGATCACTTTATGTTTAACAACGTTCACCATTGCGCCCTTCTTACGACACCACGTCTGACAAATTTTTGGAACTTGTATATACGAGTATTTATGTTAATATTTTTTAATAACTTCACTGTTGGTAGGTCCATCTACACTAGCTCCATCTATTAAGATAATTTTTAAGCATTAAGCAGAAAATCTTTATTAATGCAATGTGAAAGGCTTTTACGCAATTATAACATTGCTAGATATTTACATTTTCGTCTCTATTGAGATACAATTAATCCTTAAAAAAATGATTAACCCGCAATGGGTAAAAATCCAGTATTTGTATACAAAAAACCGAATTCTATAAAATATATTTAAAAAATCAATTAGATAGTTTAGACATAGGTATAGAATAGATTATACAGATAATAGAACTAAGTTCCGATCTAGTAATTCTCACGTAGGCAGGTCGCTCACACCCACGCGCGCACACACACACACACACACACACACACACGCATATACACACACATACTCACAGTAATTATAAGTATCCGAGATATGAGTTTATCGAATCGCTAATTGTATCCCCCAATCTGATAGGTTAACCCGGATTAATTGCCAAATAATAATGTAGGCAGACAGGCTATTGTTCAGTGTATTCGCGGCACATACATCGCTATGTCCGTTTTAGGGTTAATTAGGCACTCTATTTCGTACATAATAATGCCGAATTTTCAAATACAGTACACACCCCATTTTCCGGGGTCGGGTTAACCGGGAAGCGGATTATCCGGGACACTTGAGTCAAAAATATTTCACAATAGAAATTATAATGCAAACCAAAACTCAAATGTGTCACAATGACATTGGGCGTTTTGTTCACATTTGCGCCAGACCAACATATGTTTTTTGCTCTATAGTCGTGTTTTCGAGTTTGCAATAAAGCACCCGCAGCTTAGTTCATACTCATAAAACATTGTCGTTAATTTTATTTTACTGTGAAAAAGTATCTATAATAATGGATAAACGCAAATGAGTCGTACTTTCAAATGAACAAAATCTCGAAATAATTCTAAATTTTGAAAATGGTGTAACCGTTAAATATTTATTTAATCAATATAATGTTGGTGATCAAACCATACGGGACATCATTAATAAAAAGAGGAAATTGATAGATTTTGTGGGAACATCGGATAGCGCCAAAGACATGATCATTAGAGACTGTGAAGTTGTCATCTTTAAATTTTGCTTTTTTTTTTACATTTTTTCATGTTTTCGGATTAATCGGGAAATTGATTATACGGGATTTTTTTTCACCATCCATCCCGGAAAATCGGTAGTGTACTGTATATATAAAACGAGCCGATAATTTAGATAGAATTGGAGCACTCTGTCCTGTGCAGACTGCATCCAGGTTATTCCGACGTGTCTGTTCAGATCATCCTTCCACCGTAGTTGCGGTCGCCCTGCACTTATCTTTGCCGTCAACGGTCTCCAAGTCAGCAGTCTTCTTGTCCACTTTTCATCTGAGCTTCTGGCTACGTGACCTGCCCACTGCCATTTTAGAGTCGTCACCCGGTGGATGATGTCAGTGACTTTTGTTAATTCTCTCACCGTATAGTTTAAGACTCTGTCTCTTAGGCTTATTCCTAAAATGGCTCTTTCCATAGCTCTTTGGGTCACTCGTAGTTTCTCGGCACTTTGTTTGGACAATGTAACAGTTTCAAGACCACAAGTACCAACTGACAGAACGCAGGCTTCATAGACTTTTCGTTTCAGGTTGATTGGTATTTTCCGGTTTTTAATCCATGTTTCCGAAAGCTGCCCAGCTTAGTCCAATTCTTCTTTATAGCTCTGCGGTTTGGTTATCTCGGCCCAATCGAATATTGTGTCCCAGGTATGTATATTCTTGGACATTCTCAATTCTGTTGCCGTCCACGTTGATTTTAACGTTGACTTGTTTTAAATCATGAACAAATTCAAAATGAAAGAGTATTTTACGTATTGGTATTCTGCTGTATATTATATATTAGTAGAAATCAAAGAATGGAAGCCCCGTATTGAGAAAGCTCTTATTTCAGTCAGGGCTGAAATGAATAAAATTTTTTCTGCGTATATTTCAGTGTGCTTTTTCAGAACGAAATGCGTCCTGATTGATTTCATTTATCCCGAATTACCCCTCGCGTAATACGGGACACAGTGGCGTTACGTGACATTTATGTGAATGCGCCGCCCAAAAGAGAAATTACGCGAATCGTGTCTCGTCATATATAGTACAATAAATTTCCGTGATTGAAGTTTGCATCGAGCAGGGTGCGCCATGGATGTCCACTTGTGCAGTTTATTAATTTATTTATGCAAAAAAGTAAATATACATACTAGTAGGTATTTTTTTTAATTTTTATGAAAAGACTAACATCAAGGATTTACATCAATGATATTAGAATTTATCTTACAATCTTCAATGTGAGCAGAAAATAGCTCATTATTATGAAGAAGGAATCTGGTCGTGTCCAGGCTTGAACCCATGTCCCCTGGATCAGGAGCCAAGCGTTCTATCCCCTAGACCACCACCCGATTTATTAATCTATGCGAATGAAAGAGGCTGTTTTCTAGAAATTTTATTATTTTTTGTGGGAATTATGTTTCGCCTTGTTAGGGGAGGAGAGCGCTTGGATCCTGATCCAAGGGACTTGGGCTCAAGCCTGGACACGACCAGATTCCTTCTTCATTATTATGAGCTATCTTCGGCTCATACTGAAACTTATTTATTGTTTCTTGAACAATGATATTAAACTCAAATGCCTTAGCAAGGCGAAACAAATCATTCCCATTAAATATACGTAAACCTCGGAAAACAAAATTAACTAATCAACACACTGTTCCTTCGAAGGGGCAGGGAGAAAAATGGATTGCTTCACTTTTCTAATAAACCCATCTCACTTCCTTGATGATTCATACATCGTGTCATAGGGCATTATCACACTTCTACAGAATTCTTCTTCTTTCTCAGCCTATTCCCGTCCACTCCTGGACAAAGGCCTCCTCCATTCGCTTCCATGTCACTCTGTCCTGTGCAGACTGCATCCAGGTTATTCCGACGTATCTGTTCAGATCATCCTTCCACCGTAGTTGCGGTCGCCCTGCACTTCTCTTTGCCATCCACGGTCTCCAAGTCAGCAGTCTTCTTGTCCACTTTTCATCTGAGCTTCTGGCTACGTGACCTGCCCATTGCCTTTTTAGAGTCGCCATCCGGTGGATTATGTCAATGACCTTTGTTTTTTCTCTCACCGTATCGTTTCTGACTCTGCCTCTTAGGCTTATTCCTAACATGGCTCTTTCCATGGCTCTTTGGGTACTTGTAGTTTCTCAGCACTTTGTTTGGACAATGTACCAGTTTCAAGACCATTAGTACAAACTGGCAGAACGCAGGCTTCATAGACTTTTCTACAGAATTCACTTCATTAAAATAAAATCCTCACAAACGCTACTGGTAAAAAAGTATGACTAAAGTCAATTTGATTTAAGTATGAAAATCATTTCATTTTTTTTTTGCAAATTAAATTCTACGAGTAGGTCTATCCATTCAGTTTTTTTATTGTGGTTTTATTATATGGCAATATCATGATTTGATTAATTTTTGGTTTGAATTAAATATGCATTTGCTGATTTGTTCAATTAAATGCGTTTTTTGATCACATATTTGAACGAAAATTTCTTTATACTCGTATATGGAGGTTTTTAGGATATAGTAGTATGGCGATTCATTCTTTCTCAGTATCCCTCCAGTGTAACGACGTAGTGGTTTATAGATTATTCTTCTTATACTTCTCTTTCTAGACCCTTGGTCTGTCTTGGTCTTGGGATGTTGGCTCCCAGCTATCCGTCCATCTTTTTGGGGGGACTGTAGCCAACAGGAATCTGATGGATCACAACGTGTAGGATTCTGAAGGGATCCATCCTCTTCACGTTCGTATGCCAGTGTTTTCTGCGTTGTTTGCACCATCTGATATTTTTCACCGATAGCCATGACTCTACTCGAAGAATCTTACCTGCTATTGTCCTCACCGTCCGTATCTCTGCCACCCGCACCTTAGTCTTTATTCTTATGGTATCCGCTCTGGTTCCCAATGACATATGTCAATATAGGCCTTACGCAGATTTCGTATATTTTCTTCTTCTTTCGCCTAGCCATTTCCCGTTATTTTGGGTCGGCTCTCTTAATACGGCTCCGCCAAGTCTCACGATCCAGGGTCATCTGGCTGTCCAGTCCCAGCGCCTTCAGGTCGTTCCTCGCGAAGGGGCTGAAACTGCAACCTTGGCACCTCTTTTCTGCCCAGGAGAGTGGGTATTGGGAGGGATCTGGTGCGGTAAGGAATAAAGGGTTGGAGTGGTTGGAAATGGACAGGGATTCCCTCCTCCTTTATTCGGGCTTGGGACCGGCACGTATGTTTCTTTTTATTTGAAACTATAACATTGTCTCAGAAAAGCGCAAATAAATTAAGAATTGTCCAAAGAGCTATGGAAAGGGCAATGTTGGGAATCAGTATAGCGGACAGGGTGAGAAACACCCCTATTAGAGCAAGAACAACAGTGTCGAACATCATAGGAAGAGTGGCAGCGCTAAAATGGCGCTGGATAGGCCATGTCGCTCGCAACTCTGACGATATAAGGACAAAATTCTTCCTTTGCATGTGACCTAGAACTGCGATCTGAAACCCAGGACGTCCCCATCTAGGATGGAGGGACGACATTACAGAGACCATCCGTACGATATGGATGCGTGTTGCCCAGGATCGACAGACATGGAAACAGAAAGAGGGGGCCTACGCCCAGAAGTGGACGGATAATGCTTTCTTTTTCTAAATTATCTGATTGTTGTTTTTATTGATAATTATTTAAGGGTTGATCTGTGTGAAGCCGACTAAAATTGACACGTGATCACGCACCTCATTTGCGTAAGTTTATTAAATTCTGATGATTATAAAATATTAGACTTAACAGGTATGCTAAATTTCCATAGCGTATCTTCTCATGAAGTTTAATAACATTCAAACAGTACACCTCTCTCCGATCTTTATGAGATTTGCCTTAATTTCATATTCGCATTAGGCACTCGGCTGGCAAATGAGACTTCACACTGTCCCATTTGCATTTACTCCTGGCACTATCATTCTGTACATAACATTTAACCTTTTGTTTGTCGTGAATATTGATGTAGCGATTTTCTGTATAAATGAAACTTAATAAATTAATATTCAATTAATAGTCGGATGGTGATCTAGGTCATAGAACTCTAAGCTTCTTATCCAGGGGACTTGGGTTCAAGTTTGGACAAGATCCAATTCCTTTTTCATAATAACGAGCAACTATCTACCCAGCTTAGAGATTGTATAATACATTCTTGGTATTTATCTTAGGAAAAAAGTTATTTTTTATGATTAACACATGTTTTGCTTATATTTTGACAAGGCTCTGTACTAGGACCCCTTTTATTTATCATGTTTACGAATGACGTCGCTAAAATAATAGAATCCTTTGGCCTCCTCCCGCACTGCTATGCTGTTGACTAGCAACTTTATTATTTTCTGCATTGATGCCATATCTAAATGGATGGCATCAAACAAACTTAAACTAAATCCATCCAAAACGGAAAATCTCTGGACTGCTTCCGCAAAGCGTCAACATCTTATCGATCATTCTTCAATTTCAACAGCTGACAATGATATCGTTCCCAAAAACTCCACAAAGCTTCTTGGTGTTTATCTTGACGCAAATCTGTCCCTAAAATCTCAAATTAATAACACGGTCAGCGCTAGTTTCTTCTACCTAAGACGATTAAAATCCGTCAAAAGAAGGACGACACTTTCAATACTCTTGTAAATTCCTTCAATTTGTCACGACTAGACTATTGTAATGGAATTAATGAAAATATTCCAAAAAAACTAGTAAACAAACTTCAATCTGCGTTCAATGCAGCAGCAAGACTCATTAAAGGCATTCCAAAAAAGTCCCATTTGAGATAGTACACTGTTCATATTTTATTTGTTTGAATTTTATATATTTGGCGAGTATACGCGCTTATTAATATATGAAGAGTATATATAGTGCGAGTTAACTCGCGTGCGGCACACGAAAGGTTAAAACTCTCAAAATATAGGCGTTCCTAGCATGTTTATATGAAACCGTGTATATTAGGAGATAATTTATTGCTGTTTCGGTGTCAGCGAGATCGGAAATCAAAAACCGCCCGGCTATCGTTTGAAAGTCGGTGCCATTATCGCGCAGGCTTGAAGTCGATACGGCAATTTGCATATTCTGAATAATTTGGTATACGGAGTTCGTGGTTTCAACATTCGCATTGGAAGAATCTTTAGTTTGTATTCAAATCATCGCCACAACTCCGGGTTACTAGGCCCATCCTCCCGGCCCCTTCTCTATGTCCCGCGGGGTTTCTCAAAGTTGGGCACTTTGCCTGTTTCGGGGATATTTATCCACTTCAACAGGGATAAAAGTTGTCTCCTCTCTGTACAAATGATACCTATTTTCGTTTTCAAACCTCTATCACGAGTGATATTGTGTCAACACGTCTGTTTTAAAGATTAAAAAATATTAACAAATAAAAGAAACCCTATATTTTAACCACGGAATAGTTATAATAATTAAATAAAACGATATAAAATGAAATAAAACGATGTTTTTTTAACTACTTTCACTTTTTTCTTTATTGAAACCGGTCGCTGTCGAAATAAAGACAAAAGTGGAAGTAGTTAAAAAACATCGTTTTATTTAAATGTCCATTGTTTTGGCCGAAACACTATGATACTTCAACATTATTAATGTTAAAATTTAAAACATTGTTATAATATCACAATTATTATTTATTCACTGAGAGTGTCGCGACAGGTTCCTTGAGGCCCTATGCACCTCCGTGGTAACCTCATGTAACCTTCTCCACGCGACTCTATCGCATGCCTGATGCCTAACATCATCCCAAGTGAGGCCTGCTGCCTTAACCTCGTCCTGCAGGGTTCTTCTCCAGGTGGCTCTAGGTCTGCCTCGCTTTCTCTTTCTCTCTTTCCCCCCATAGGGGATCAGTCTAGTGCACCCTGAGCGATGCAGGCTGGGTTCCGTCTCAGAGTGTGACCGATCCTCTGCCATTTGCCTCTAGCGACTTGTTCCCTAATTGGCTTTTCGCCCGCCATGGTCCAGAGAACGGCATTTGAATATTGAGCGAAGGCACCTATTTATAAACACTTGGAGTTTACCAATAATGTCCACGGTAGACTTCCAAGTCTCACATCCGTACAGGGTGGTTAATAATAAATGAAAATTGGACTATCTTGTATTAGAGTCTCGCGCATATTTTTTTGTCCTCGGACTCAGCAGGAGCCACGGCCCCAAGGTTTAGCAGTGCAGCTCGGTCGCGTCTCGCCGGCGATTATTCATAAAACACAATTCCGGTAAACATTTCTTGCCGGGTCGGGTAAGGCCGCGATCCTCCATTTGCATAAAGCGGCCTTTAATTTTAATTCAACGATTATTACCGCATACATTTCGAAAAGAGTGCCCCTCCTCCTTTCCCCCAGCCGCCAGGCGAAACCTCCGTCCACTCGGCGGGGCCCGAACCAATTTTGCAGTAGATTAAATTGAAGACACTCCGAGTGGAGTAATTTGTGATGAATGTTTTTTTGTTGAGTGCCCCTTCGTCGTTGCGCGACGCGCTCACCTTTCTACAGGATGGTACGAAATCACATTCACGTTGTACTGGATTAACCCTTTTAATCACAGAGGGCGCGTGCTTACAGCATCAATGTGCGTTATGCTATATTTTACTAGAGCATTGGATGGGGTGTAAAAGAGAATTGGACCAACAAACCTCCTGGCAACATTCAGAATCATAGTCTGCCAGTTTTTCTGAGTTCAAGGCTATTTACAGAGTGCGGTCCTCATATTTTGCATACTCAACTCCCTCCAATTCCCGGTCTATAAATAGTGTTATAATATATTATATAAGACAATTAATTTTAAGTTATACACTTTAGGATATGTGTTGCTCTCCTGTTCATTAATTGTTCCCTTAATTTAGAAGAAACCATGACAGTCTGCAACATTAGAGTGAATGGTGAAAACTTGGAGCAAGTAGTTGAGTTTGTGTATTTAGGTAGTATGTTTACAAGAGATGGGAGAGTGGAGAGGGATATTGAAAGAAGGGTTGGGGCAGGCAACAAAGTGAATGGTGCACTTAAAGTTGTCATCGCAAACAAAAACCTATCCAAAAAAGCTAGAATGGCAGTGCACAATGGTGTTCTTCTACCGACCCTTATGTATGGAAGCGAAGCATGGAACTGGCAAAGGAAGGATGAAAGTAGAATAAATGCAGTAGAAATGAGATCTCTTAGACGAATGTGTGGATATTCTGTGTATGATAGAGTGTCGAATGAAAATATAAGAAGTGAATGCGGTGCGAATGATGGTGTCATGAACTAAATAATGGTTTGGACATATGGAAAGAATGAATGAAGAAAGAATGGTAAAAAAATTATATGTTAATGATGTAAATGGTACCAGAAATAGAGGAAGACCGAGGAAAACGTGGCACGATCATATAAATCAAATATTGAATGTCGGCCATGTGAGGAGTCAGAGAAATCGACGCGCGTGCATGACACGAGAGAAATATGTCAGGAAAGAAAGGTGTGGCAGTCCATTCTTTCTGCCTACCCCTTCGGGGAGACGGCGTGATGGTTAGTTAGTTAGTTAGTTAATTTAGAAATCATAATATTTTTTTGAATGTATACATATACTTGTATACAAATACTGGATTTCACCCATTGCGGGTTATCAATTTTTAACATTTAATTGTATCTCAATAGAGACGAAGATGCAAATTGGAAACTGAATATGGTTGATCAAGGTGTTTACAGGACTTATGACCTGTCATTGGTTGGGTTAAGCGCACGCTTTATGTAATTACAACATTCCCCATTCCACATTTGTTATGACCATGTCTGACAAATTTTGGAAGTTGTATTTATGTTAAAGTCCTACGCCAGATTTCACATGTCAGTTTCAATGTGCCATCTATGAAGATTTTGATTACATATGTTAATCTTTTTAAGATTAATCTATATATAATCTACATACTAACGCCATCTATGGAGATTTAAGTTTATTAAGCATTGAGCAGAACATCTTTTTAACACAATGTGAAAGGCTACCACGCCATTTGATAGAAGCCGCCTGGAGATGTCACTCCCATCTATATGCCAAACATTAGACCAGATATGATTACAATATTTTTTGTGAATGTATACTTATAGGTACTTGTATACGAATCTCTTTCTTTATCTATAAATTCCTCTTCTTTCCCGTTAGTTAGGGTCAGCTTTCTAATACAAGTCTCTCGATCCTGGGCCCAGTTTCATCACACTCAGGTCGTTCTTAACTGTGGACATCCACATTGCAAGAGGCCGACCTGGTCCCCTCCTTCCATCTTCCAATTGCAGGGCATCTAGTATATGATTATATTAATATAATTTATAGCTATTTATAAGTAATGATAACTTCATTAATAGGAAAAATGGTAAAGAAAATATTTATTAACGATGTAAACAGAACTAAAAACGGAGGAAAACCGAAGAAAACATGTCTCTCCGAAGAGGAAGGCAGAAAGAATGGACTGCCACACATATTTTCAACATTCATACATCGTACATGCATGCGCGTCGATTTCTCAGACTCGTCTCGAGGCCGACATTCAATATTTGATTTATTTGATCGTGCCTCGTTTTCCTCAATCTTCCTCCATTTCTAGTTCGATTTACATCATTAACATATAATTTTTTTACCATTATTTCCATGTACCTAAACCATCTTAATCATCCTTTCATTATTTTGTTCATAACACCATCATTCGCACCGCATTCACTTCTTATATTTTCATTGAACACTCTTATCATTCACAGAGTATCCACACATTCGTCTTAGAGATCTTATTTCTACTGCATTTATTCTACTTTCATCATTCTTTTGCCAGTTCCAGATTTCAGTTAAATCATTTGAATATCTTAAAAAAAAATTCTCAACGAATCAAATTTTTGGAATCGGAGACCACTAAATTTTGATGCAGGAATTTTACGTCTTGTTAAACTTTAGCATATTTTATCTCACTATTTAAAGGAAGATTCTCGGTTGATATTTTTTATCGTCCCGGGTCACAGAAGTGACGTTCGAATTATGCAAAATTGACCAAATCGACGGTGATTTTTATGGCCATCCGTTACACGCACGTCGATTTGGTTTGGAATTCGCTATACGGCCTATTAATAACCGGGGTTAAATTACTGTCCTATTGCTCTATTCGGATAATTCACGACTTTAATTAGACTATATTGAATATATTTTATAATAGAAAAGCTATTCGCCGACGCCGGCCGATGACAGGGTAACGAGCCGATGACAAAATTGAATAGGGTGGATGGACCAATGATTGACCATTCCCCAGTGAACAACAACTCCGTGGAACATTTTTTATAAATTTCGAAAATAAACTTATATTCATGGCACTACCTTGTCACTTTACCTCTTTTATAATAAGATATAAATGACATTTTGATCTTTTATTAATTTGGTAAAACGTGTTAAACTATTGCGATACCGCAATACCGAAGATATTGTCAGATGGGGCAGGAAAAGAAGACGCTTCTGGCGCTACCACGTAGAACGAATGAGCGACGATAGACTCCCCCAAGCAGCCGCAAACAACGTGCCAATAGGAACTCGCCAACCCGGAAGACCTGCAAAGAGATGGCGAGACAGTTGGAGTTTTGTGTCCCAGGAGACCTCGACGCCATAAAAACAGATCCACGGATCTATCAAAAGAGGAAAAAGAAATGTAAAACTAACTAGTTAACTAAAACGCCGTCTCCCCGAAGGGGCTCTTGGGACGCAGTTATCATGTCTCGAATATTCCCAAATTATTAAAGTATTTTATACAAGCAGTGTAAGTGGAAAGAGTAGCCGTGGAAAATCAAGAAAAGCATGTCCCATGAATTCGAAGTCGAAAAATCGACAAGCGTGCAAAATAAAAATTATATAGTTTGTTGTCCATTCTATGTTATTTTAATGGTATGCGTGTCGAAAATATAGCACCAACAAAGGGTAAATTTATATTGTTTACGTTGCTGCATTGTGACTTTGAATTTGTCGAAAAATTTGCAGTCGCAAATATGGCGCCAATGAAGCTTTTTTGTCGCCGCTATTGCGACTAAGGGGTTATAACAAAGTTAAGTTTGTCGCAAATATGGCACTAACTAAGTGTAAAAATTATATGATTTACGTGGCTGCATTGTGACTTAGAATTTGTCGCAAATTTGACGCCAATGAACCTTTTTTGTCGCCGCTATTGCGACTAAGGGGTTATTACAAAGTTAATTTTGTCGCAAATATGGCACTAACAAAGTATAAAAATTGTATTATTTACGTTGCTTCATTGTGACTTCGAATTTGTCGAAAAATTTGTTGTCGCAAATTTGGCGCCAATGAAACTTTGTCGCCGCTATTGCGACTTAGGGGTCAATAAAAGGTTAAGTTTGTCGCAAATGCGGCGCCCAACGGATTGCAAAGGGTGAATATCTTTCTAAGGTGTTATTACGCGGAATAGGGTTCTCGGCTTCCCGGTACTCTGACATTATAATTTTGTTGTTTTCGTCTCTGGCATCATGTCCGGGGTCCAAGCGAAGTGCGGCGCGCCCATCCATTGTTTACACTGGTGTTATGACTTCATTGTTTAACGGCGCATTGTGGCGGGCCGGACTGAGCGAATGCACGAATTGCAAGCACGTGAGTAATCGAATAAATATTTTTGATCGTTTTCTATAAGTGACCTTAATCATCATTAACATCGGCTGTCCCTCGTATTCGAAAAAGACGTGTTTCGTTTTGGCTATAAGGTTACGGTCTTCCAAAATGAAAATGCACGATCGACTGGATCTCGATGATTTATTATATAAATATACAATATGTGTGTTACAAGCTTTGTTTCCAAAATTAATGTGTGTGACAAATACAGCAAATGCCCTATTTATAAGCAGGAGTTATCAAGGAACATTATGATAATATCCTGGACTTTGCTGCATTCAAAGTGCATAAGTTCCGTTGAGCTTTCAAAGTCCATATTCACAGCATGTTTACAGAATATTGTTTTTCGATAGATTATGGGTAACAGGAAGTCCACACCAGATAAAGAGATGCTTAATTACAATTTTTGGGCCTGCATTCTAAAAGGTACATAACAATAATAATAAATGAGGGGGAGAGAAAAGAGAGAGAGGAAAGAGAGAGAAAGGAGAAGGGAGGAGAGACCACTGGGAGACGGTGACGGCTCCACTACAGGCGCCTTTCCCTGCCCCAGATGCCCCAAAATATGTGGGTCCAGGATCGGCCTCTTAAGCCACATGCAGGCCCACAACCGTGAAGGAGAGTCTTCCTCGGACACGAGGGACAGCCGATGATGATGAATAATAAATGATAATATTAAATCATTCTTAAAGCATGGAACTGGCAAAAGAAGGATGAAAGTAGAATAAATGCAGTAGAAATGAGATTTCTTAGACGAATGCGTGTATACTCTGTGTATGATAGAGTGTCGAATGAAAATAAAAGAAGTGTCCAAGAAGTACAATCGTGTCACCAGTCTGTCGATGCCAGCGAACCTGGCGAAACCGGTCGCTGTCTAAATGAAGACAAAAGTGGAATTATTAAAAAAAAACATCGTTTTATTTAATTATTATTTAAAATTAAGTTCCATCAAGAGATTTCAGTAAAATCATTTAATTATCATATAAGAAGTGAACGCGGTGCGAATGATGGTGTTATGAACAAAATAATGAAAGGATCATTAAGATGGTTTGGACATATGGAAAGAATGAATGAAGAAAAAATGGCAAAAAAAGTATACGTTAAATATGTAAATGGAACCAGAAATAGAGGAAGACCGAGGAAAACGTGACACGATCAAATAAATCAAATATTGAAAATCGGCCACGTGGGGGGAGTCAGAGAAATCGACGCGCATGCATGACACGATGTATGAATGTTGAGGAATCGAGAGAAATATGTCAGGAAAGAAAAGTTTGGCAGTCCATTTTTTCTGCCTACCCCTTCGGGGATACGGCGTGATGGTTAGTTAGTTAGTTATAAAAAAAAGATAAATTAACGATATGTCAGTTTTAAAAAAGTTCAAAAAAAGCAATTTCCTTATTTTTGATTTGAATACAAGATCCTTCACCTCCGAAATCAATTATACAATTAGTCATCAGCCAATCATTGTGGTTCGGTGCGGCCCTAGCATACTAAACGCGTCAGAACAATTCGCTTCATTGTCTCTGAGGGCTCTTGCTCGCTCTTACGGTGACCCAGCCGGTCCATTGTCCCATCGCACTTCTAGAAGAATGCCTCAAATGTCCTGTTTATGCATCATTGCGCTCTTAAATTATACACTACGCGTCGTTGTATGACATCTTCATAGCACAAACTCGTAAACTTTGAAAAGCGAGCGTAACAACGCCATAAATCACAACTGAAATAACACGTTTGTTTTACGATATGTACTTAGTTTTGGCTTTTTTGCTTTCCTTCGAATTTGTACAATGTAAGTGTACTTTTGAATTATCCACATGTTCTTTGAAAAATCCGTGTAACTCTTCTTTCTGGACCGACGTGTCGGAGATCGTTGCAGTCTCCATCTTCAGGGTGTTTGTGACCCCGAAGATTAAGACTGCAACAATATCTGAAAAGTCAGTCCAGAAAGACGAAGAGTACACGGATTTTACAACCAAAATCCACACAATTATTATCTACATCTTATTCTTCTTTCTTAATGTGAGTTTCTCAAGAGGAATTGGATATGATTGGTATGATTTATGATGATTTATAATTTATTTATTTTATTTATGCAGTAGAAATGAGATCTCCTAGACGAATGTGTGATACTCTGTGTATGATAGAGTGTCGAATGAAAATATAACAAGTGAATGCGGTGCGATTGATGGTGTTATGAACAAAATAATGAAAGGATCATTAAGATTGTTTGGACATATGGAAAGAATGAATAAATAAAGAATGGTAAAAATGGAACCAGGGAGACCGGGGAAAACGTGTCACGATCAAATAAATCAAATTTAAAACTGACATATCGTTTATTTCTCTTTTTCTTTTTTTATATATTTTATAATACTTTGTAAATACTCGTACAACACTCATATAAAAAAAAATTACATAGACATGTTTCGGACAAACAGTTCTTCTTCAGTAAAAATACATTTTTTTAAATATTATATAATTGTTTACATGATCTGACAGATGTTATAAAGATTTATTTTGGAACGTTTATGCTTTTGTTATAACAAATATTATGATTCAATTCAAATTTTAAAAATAATAATTTAAAGTTCTTATTGGGGTTCAGGTAATTACTAACAACAAAGGAAATAAATCAAATTATAAATAGTCAAATAGTATTAATAATAAATAATCATAAATGGAAGGAGCTGTGGAATGGAGAGAGATGGCCAGAGAAAGAAGTCAGTGGAGGTCCGTTGTGGAGGAGGCCTAGTCCCACACCGGGATGTAGCGCCGAGAAATGAATTATAAATAATTAAATAATAATAATTAACGTCAAGTCCAATCTTTAAAAATCTGGTATGCAATATCTTAATTTAACTGAGGGCGCATTCGTATACAAAATAAAACAAGAAAGCACAGTAAAGAGAAAAGTTAATATGAACATGTTTAATAGCGCTTTGTACCCCAAAGCTGCAAAACATCCCATCGCACCCCGTCGAAGGGGTAACATTGTACACTGGCCGTATATTCCGGCACCCTTTTCTCAGGCAGGTATCTAGGGGAAACTCCCGTCAAACTTTTAACGACCTAATTAGATCGGGGCCGCTTACGTTCTCCGCGGCGAAGGGCCCGTCACCGGCTTGAAGTTACTGCCCGAACGGCTGGCCGCATCAACGGTTCAGCGTTTGCCCTGCATGTTCAGCGTTAGCCCTGTATGTTCAGAGTTCGCCCTGTACGTTCAGCGTTCGCCCTGTACGTTCAGCGTTCGCCCTGTGCGTTCCAGCGCACTCAGATTGACCGTAATTGATTCGCAATCGGAAAAGGTAACATAAGAATTCATTTGTCTTCTGATATTCAAATGTGTTTTGAAAGTATCTTAAAGTTTTAAGATCGCACGATCCACTAACTGCTTTATTATAACTACTGCCTTGAAACGAGCATGATACTTATACACTTTACCAAGAACAACGCTTCAATGTCGTTTTGCGCAACTCTAAATAGTAAGTATTTAATAACTAACTAACTAACTTTTTCTTCGTCGTGTCGAAAGCAAGCTAGTTTTGTAGGGATGGTAATAAAAATGAACAAGTCTCTCATATTCTCTTGCCATTGTTTGGAAGGTTTTTACAAAATTATGTCGTTTTCAGGGGTGCCAGGTATTATAGTAAGACACCTTGCCACATTTAATAATTATTGAATAAGACATCGGATCCCGCCAGACGCCACCCAGGATAGACAGTTCTGGGTGACACCATATAAGAAGAGCTGACTCTGTGGAAGAAGAAGAAAAAGATTTGCTTGGACAACTTTAAAAAGGATATTTTTTTCTTATTTTTGTTGCTCCGCTTCTATCGGAGATTGGACTGTATTGTGGCTATTTCTACCCTTGATACAGCAGCTCTAAACAGGGATGTTGTGCTGCAACTGAACCATTCTCCAAGGTTTTCTAGCCAGGATTTTCTTCTTCCGACACTTCGTTTTCCGTTAATTTTGCCTTGGACAATCAGTTGCAACACTTTGTATTATATATATCGTTTCTCATAATGTGCCCGAAGTATTCCAGTGTCCTGCGCTGTATGGTATTGACAATTTCTTTTTCTTTCTCCATTCGCTGCATTACTTCCTCGTTTGTGACTCTTTGTCCGTGACATTTTAAATATTCTACCATATATCCACATTTCAAAGGGATCTAGCTTTTTGGAGATAGTTTTGGTCAAGGTTCATGTTTCCATACCGTAAAACAGGACTGGGAGCACGTTACATCGAGCTATTCTCATTCGTAATTCGACGGGTAGGTATATTTTTTATTGTAATTTTTATGAGATTCACATCGATTCAATAGTCGGTATCAGGAAAAACATTGCGATATTATTAACATAATGTTTATATTCAAAGCAATACAATAAGAGGTCGAACCAAGAACAAACCGCAAATCTTGCCAGTACGCAACGGCAATACTGATTAGGTCATCTTTTTCATTTAGTCCCGAGGCGCCTTGAGGAATTAGACGATTTTAAAGGATCCTTGTACTCCCAAATGTCTCTTGTCGGGCGCCGGAGGGGGTGGAACCAACCCCCGAAGGACCCTTTGCATAATTAAATAAATCTGGCAATCAGGAATTGCGGCGTCCTTAAGGAGTATCAGTGGACTAATCCGGTTTCAATAAAGGGACACTGAAAACGAATTGCAAAACGTAGGTTTAACTTTATGGTCAAATATTATTATTTCATTACAATACATAATATACAGACAGGCCGCTTCTTGTAGGATGAACAATAAAAAAAAATGTTACATGACATGACACATAAAAAGTTTTAATGAAGAAACAATTGTAAATAAAGTATATGTTAACAATGTAAACCAGGAAATAGAGTAATACCGAGGAAAACGTGCACGATCAAATCAATCAAATATGAACAGACAGATAGGAGAAACACGCCGTATTATGTTGAGGAATCGAGAGAATGTCAGGAAAGAACAGTGTAGTCAAAATCGTAATCCTTCGGCGAAAAGGTGTAATGTGTCAGGTAATGAAAATAAAAATATTAATTAAAAATTTCTTCAATGTATATATTTAGTGAAATTTCAATTAGGTTTACGGCTCCGACCGGTTTCGGCAGCTCGCTGCCAACTTCTGCTCCAGAAATTGGTAGGTAGCTGCTGAAACCGGTCGAAGCCATAAATATAAATGTTTGTAGAATTTAACTAAATGTATCTTATTCTACTTCTTGTCCTGTCACACCTCCGTGGTGCATAGGGCCTCAAGGAACCTTCTTCCCCCGACTCTATCGCACGCCTGATGCATAACATCATCCCAAGTGAGGCCTGTTGCTTTGACCTCGTCCTGCAGGGCTCTTCCCCAGGTGGCTCTAGGTCTGCATCGCTTCCTCTTTCCCCCCATAGTGGACCAGTCTAGTGCGCCCTGAGCGATGCAAGCTGGGTTCCGTCTCAGGGTGTGACCGATCCACAGCCATTTGCGTCTAGCGACGTGTTCTCTGATTGGCTATTCACCTGCCATGGTCCAGAGAACGACATTTTACACTATTTGGGGCCAATAGATCTTGAATATTGAGCGAAGGCACCTATTTATAAACACCTGGAGTTTTCCAATAACCTTCGTGGTAGATTTCCAAGTCTCACACTTTAAATTAATTTTTAATTATTTATTTCTATTTTCAGTAAATACAATGAACTTCTACATGAAATTTCAGATAAAAAACCTTATTTTTTGTTAGTTCTTCTTCTTCCTCAGCCTATTCCCGTCCACTCCTGGACAAAGGCCTCCTCCATTCGCTTCCATGTCACTCTGTCCTGTGCAGACTGCATCCAGTTATTCCGACGTGTCTGTTCAGATCATCCTTCCACCGTAGTTGCGGTCGCCCGGCACTTCTCTTTGCCATCCACGGTCTCTAAGTCAGCAGTCTTCTTGTCCATTTTCATCTGAGCTTTTGACTACGTGACCTGCCCATTGCCATTTTAGAGTCGCCACCCGATGGATGATGTCAGTGACCTTTGTTTTTTCTCTCACAGTATCGTTTCTGACTCTGTTTCTTAGGCTTATTCCAAACATGGCTCTTTCCATGGCTCTTTGGGTCACTCGTTGTTTCTCGGCACTTTGTTTGGACAATGTAACAGTTTCAAGACCATAAGTACCAACTGGCAGAACGCAGGCTTCATAGACTTTTCGTTTCAGGTTGATCGGTATTTTCCGGTTTTTATCTCAACGAACAGACTGGAAGCATTTGAAATGTGGCTCCATCGCCGAATGCTCAGAGTTCCCTGTACAGACACGGTTACCAATACCGAAGTCCTGAGGCGAGCTAGAGTTGACAGGGAGTTGTTATCAACTAGTAAGGTTCGATAGATCTCACATCTGGGTCATATACTGCGTGGGGAAAAGTACCACCTTCTTCAACTGATATTGGAGGGGAAAATTGAGGGACGCCGAGGGCCCGGAAGGAGAAAAAATGTCCTGGCTGCGAAACGTGAGGGAGTGGACCGGCATCCGAAGTGTGGAGGAGCTGTTCCGAGCGGCGGAGGGCAGGGACAGGTTCGCCGAGGTGATCGCCAACGTTGGGGGGACCCGACAGGGCACTTGAAAAAGAAGAACCCATGTTTCCGAAAGCTGCCCAGCTAAGTCCTATTTTTTTTAGTCCAATTTTTTTAGTTTAAATTAAAAATGCCTTATCTTTATGTATGATAGAAAATGCAGGATGTATATTTTCTTGAATGCATACTAATGGAAATTTGATATGGAAAGTTTTCACTGCAATACGTCATCTAAGGGAAATGAACTGTCTCAGTCGGTTGTGCATCGATATGGAAAAAGCCATCGACATAATGGAAGATGTTCTGTATCAATTTATTTATGTATTTTTCTCGTGTATTCCATTTTTGAAATTGCATTCTACATTATATAATAGTACTTCATATCTTTATATATATATATATATATATATATATATATATATATATATATATATATATATATATATATATATATATATATATATATATATATATATATATATATATATATATATATATATATATATATATATATATATATATATATATATATATATATATATATATATATATATATATATATATATATATATATATATATATATATATATATATATATATATATATATATATATATATATATATATATATATATATATATATATATATATATATATATTATTCCTCGTTACGGGCGTATATAGTTGAACTTCTCTTAAACTGCTGGAGCGATTTTGATGAAATTTTTCTGTGTGTTTGAGTGGGATAGTTTAGATTCACAATTGGACCCAGTAGGTGACCGTTAAAAACTTCTGGGAATTTAATGAATAATTGACCTTAGAATAATTCATAGTTATGTTTGTTTACCATAGCTGGTGCTGATGTCGAATTATGTACGACCTTCGTGGCCGAGTGGTAAGTGCATTGACTGCCACCCCGAAGGTTCCGGGTTCGATTCCCGGCGAGGGGAGTGAGATTGTCACACTCTCTTTCGTCTAGTGTAGAATTCATGTGACAATAAAATGGCGATAGATTAGCTACCTATCATATATCACAAGAATCACTTTGATAGCTATACCCTTTACATCAATTTGGCTCTTGCTGTCATGATGTAAAGAGCGATTCAACAAAATAATAATGTGCTTAAGCATGCGCAAATTAATTACGTTGTAGCGTGGCGTAAATTCAAAATTCGTTTCGCTGTGTTTCGATATTTATTGTGTGGCATGTATCACAATTGCGTGCGTATTGAGTGAATAGTTTATCGAAAATACAAATATATAAATAATAAAAAACGTTTGCTGAACCAGCTAATAGCAGGCAAGTCAATGTTCGGGCAGGAAAACGTCTGTCGGGTCCGCTAGTTATATTATATAATGTAGAAGTTATCTGTGGTGACGGGTTCAACAAGTCGATTAAAAGAGACGGCTTCTAGATTCTTCTTCTTTCTGTGTCTTGTCAAGTCTCCCCAACGTTGACTATCACCCTTGAGTAGGCCTCCCCGTCCTGGGCAGCTCGGAACAGCTCCCCCACCGTCCTCAGTCCCGTCTCGGATGTTCCTCAGCCAGGAAACCCGCCTTCTCCCAACACCTCGTCGACCCCTCTATCTTACCCTCCAAGATCAGATGTAATTGTGCGTACTTTTCGCCTCTCAGAACATGGCCCAAGTAGGACACCTAACGGATCCTAGATTATAAAGTTTAAACTTTTGTATTTAAGATTTTTTCTATAAAACATGACATTATTCAAATCTGTACATTTCATAACAATAAGTTGTTTTCAATGTTAGATCTGATAATCAAGTTACGCTATAACTGCGGGAATACGATCGTCCTTTTGAAAACTTCGTAAATATCCTAATAATAAGATTGTGTCAGCTTCCATTTAAACTACTTTCGAACAAACGACGTCCTGTCGACAGTTTCACCCCAAAAACTACGCAATCCAACCATATCCAACTTTCTAGGCTTCAATTTAAATTAGTTAGTATCAGTTATAATCGCGTTTGAAGGGGTTTAGGGGTCTCTCGGCTATTTTGTGTTCTGGCTACCCCCGAGCGTCAATCAAGAAAGATAGCAAACGCTTAAAGAACAAACGTACGCTAGGATATGCATTGTTGATGTTAAATTTATTTTGGCACGTTTTGTAGAAGGAATATTTCAATGATATATTGTATAAGACACACTGCGAACCAAATATTACAAACAAACAAGCCGTTTCGCCGCCGGGGTAGGCAGAGAGAATAAACCGCCACACTACTCTATCCTGGCAAACCTCTCTAGATTCCTCCACATTCATACAACGAGTCATACACGCACGTCGATTCCTCCGACTTCTAACATGACCATTGGTCATTGAGCAACCTTTAAAATTAGATTAATTTGGTCATGCCATGTTTCCTCGGTCTACCTCGACTCCGTACTCCATTTACATCGTTAAAGTATACTTAACTATTCTTTCTTCACCCATGCGCTCAATATGTCCGAACCATCGCAGCGATACTTTCATAATTTTGTTCATAATACCTTCTTCCGCTCTACATTCCTTTCATATATCAGCATTTGAGATTCTGTCGTACGTCGTTCTAGCACACATACGTCTTAGGGACCTCATCTCTACCGCATTTATTCTGCTTTCATCCTTTTTCTGCCAGTTTCATGCTTCGCTTCCATACATTAGGGATGGGACCAGAACTCCATTGTGAACGGCCGTTTATTCCACCTTCCTGCTTATTGGACCAACTACGCTCAGAGCGCGCCAATGTACCGGATATGCGACATCTATATATATAAAACAAAGTCGTGATAGTTACACCATTTATAACTCAAGAACAACTGGACCGATTTTGATGATCTTTGATTTATTGGATTTGTCTCCGTCCCGAATAGCAGAATAACTATTAAAACATTTTAACTAGTTTAAATAGTTTAACAGAAAGAAGTGCAACAATGCTATACGAATCATTTCGATTCGTTTCAATAAATCAAATCCCTTGCTGCCATGTGAATTACATTAATATCTATTTAATTAAAATACTTCTTTTTTGATTTTTGCACATTAATTGAACTAAATTCATTTTGTTGAGTATTCATTTTAACTGAATTTAATTCAACTAATAAGTTAACACAACATTTATTGATTCTGAGGCAGTACGAAGTTCGTCGGGTCAGCTAGTTTACAATAAGTACTTTAATAACATTGATATGTTCAATCCTAATGAAAGTGATTTAATAAAAATGGTTGGAGCAACCCTTCATTCATCTCCATGGAGTAGGCAGCGCCGAAAAAACTCTTGCCCGGCGCCGCGTATTTAGCACTTGGCGGGAGATTGGATTGACATTTTTCACGAAACGTGTTGTCGCGTCGACATTTCTCAACGTACTGACCTCGAACCGGTCTTGTTGCGGAGGAGAAGGGTCTGGCTACACGGAAGTGTAGCCAACATGTCGAAAATAAAATCCATCCGGCCGTGAGAGCCTCAGTACACTTACTTTCTAGATATGCCTCGTATTTATATACAAATTTCAGTTGCAATACAATATTTGTAGAAGCATATAATTGGCCATGTTTTGTTGTATCTATGTGTTTGGATATGTTTATTAAAATCGCTATTTGTTACCCTTAATAAAAATATAAATAAAATATTATATAACGGGCGGACATTAGACGCTTGCCAATCAATGGCGGTACACCCATAGAAGCCCAGAAGCCCGGCTTGCGTAAGAAATTTTGAATCAAACCCCCCAAATCTAAGTAATCATGCCCCCGCATAAACCAACAACCCACCAAATCACCATCCCATCTGATATTCCCATCATCCCACTATTTTTTTTTAAATTTAATTATTTCGCTTACAAGGCTTATATTTCTAAACAATAATATTGTATAAATCAGAAAAGGTGCTTAAAATATATTTTAGCAAACAAAGATAAAAAAATATTCATGTAATTAATAAATTTTTTTGAGAGAAATTCGTGGGAAATACTAAAGTAACGAAAAAAATTATAATATTTTTAACTGGTATTATATTTCAAGGAGTCTTCAATCGAATTTTTCTTGAAATGTGTTGAATATAAAATATTTTTTTGTTATAATCGGTAGAAAGTTCCGTCGGTTTGAAAAAAAATTCTAATTACGTAAATATCTGTTTTTCCCGCGAAGATATTAATATTTTCTATAAATAAATCGCCATTCGTAATACAATACCTTGAAAAAAATTAAGAAATATTTCGAAAGTATAATTTTCTAATAAAATTCTGTTCTATTAGTTTTAAATATTCTGTTATTATTAACGAATGTAATTGAAATATTTAAATGAGGGAAAGCGATCCAATTAGTGACAGGTATCCAATAGTTGACCAAGAAACGTCAAATACTTGTGATTATGATAAGAACACGTCTGTTTTTCTCATTATCTTCTTCTTCATTGTCATATGTCATTTGATAATGCCTAAAGGGAAACATACCATTCCCGCATGACAGCATGAGCCAAATCGATGTAAAGGGTATTATAGCTATCATAGTGATTCTCGTGACATATGATACGTAGCTAATCTATCGCCATTTTATTGTCACGTGAATTCTAAACCAGACAGTGTGACAATCACACTGCTCTTGCCGGGAATCGAACCCGAAACCTTCGGGGTGGCAGTCAATGCACTTACCAGTCGCCCACGAAGGTCGTTCGAATATTAAAACTTACGTTTTAAAAATATACGTTTTCTGCTTCTTCTTTTTTTTCGTTTTCATTATTATACTATTTAACGTTTAGTTTTACCTTATTGTTCAAGCAACAATATATTATTAATACAACTGAAAACGATTGTTCTCTTCTTCTTCTTCCTTAGCCTATTCCCGTCCACTAAAGCCTCCTCCATTCGCTTCTAGGTCAGTCTGTCCTGTGCAGACTGCATCCAGGTTATTCCGACATATCTGTTCAGGTCATCCTTCCACCGTAGTTGCGGTCTCCCTGCAGCCGTCCACGGCAAAGAGAAGTGGGCATATTATGTGAATAACATGTTTCGCCTGTGTAAGGCATTTTTTTGTAATGTTTTTAATAGGCGAAACATGTCATTCGCATAAAATATAATAAAACTTCTATAAAACAGACGTTTTCAATTGTTTACATTTTTTAAATGTGGAAGTTGAAATCATTGTTCAAGAAACAATTGATACTTTTTTGTTATTTCTTCATTCATTCTTTCATGTGCAAACCCTCTTAATGACACTTAAATTATAACATTATAGCAAACTTTCTAAAGCAGTTATAAATATCATCATTTTGTTGAATCGCTCTTTACATCATGACAGCATGAGCCAAATGGATGTAAAGGGTATTATAGCTATCATAGTGATTCTTGTGACATGTGATAGGTAGCTAATCTATCGCCATTTTATTGTCACGTGAATTCTACACCAGACCAAAGACAGTGTGACAATCACAATCCCTCGCCGGGAATCGAACCCGGAACCTTCGTGGTGGCAGTCAATGCACTTACCACTCGGCCACGAAGGTCGTCGATATCATACAATAGTTTTAAAAAGTTAACATCTGAAACAAAAGAAAAGCGAAATACATTCTTAATACAATAGTAAAACCCATTATTGCAGAGTTTCATTTTCGAATGGAAAAAAAATGGGTCGTAAAGCAAACGAGAGAAAACATTAGAGTGCCATCGAAAAAAAAATGTGGAAAACAAAAGCTTGCACCAACAACAACCCCCCACCCCGACGATTCACCCTAAACTGAGTTCGTTAGCGGAACAGAAACAAAAGGCCGGGTTGGCATACCATTTTATGGGAAATAGAGAAGGGTTCGTTTCCCGTTGGATAGAAAGGCTAATGAACGAAATGTATGGATCAAAAAAAAAATACATGTTACGTTAAAAACTAACTAACTAACTAACCATCACGTCGTTACACTTGAGGGGTAGGCAGAGTGGATGCATCGCCACATTGTTCTATACTGACGTAACTCTCGCGCGTGTTCTACATTTACACATCGTGACATGCATGCTCGTAGATTGTTTCTACTTCGAACATGGCCGCATTTCAGTAATTGATTTATTTGCTCACACAAAGTCTTCCTTGGCCTTCCTCGACTTCTTTTTTCATTCACACTACTTTTATATATATATATCTTTTTAACCATTATTCCATCATCCAATCGTTGCCATATATCCAAATCTCCATCTTTGTGACCTTTTCTTAATTTTATTTATTGCGCATTCTTCCGCCTTACATTATTTCCTTGCTTCTTTATTAGATATTATATTGTACATTGTTTTCTCGCACATTAAATATTAATAAATCAATTTTATAATTCATAGAGCGCCATTTTTATGAATTACACATCTCAAGGGCGCTGTAGAAAGTGCTCCGTTTTATGAAATAGTTAAAAATAAACATATTTAGAATGAGGGCTGCACCCAACGCAGTCGATCAACCCTTATTATCAGGAACGGATAATTTGAAAAGGTGCGTTTTAAGTCTCGATCTAAACTCTGACTGATTCTCAATGCGCTTAAGGTCTGCTGGATTGTTTTCCCGCACATTCTTCTAAGTGATCTCATTTCTACCGCATTCGTCCTATTTTCATACTTATTATGCCAGCTCCAAGCTTCACTAATTTGCCTATTTTATTTTCGCAATCGGTCCAAATATTTTCACAGCGATATGCCCGCGGTTCTCTTGTTTGAATCTTTTTCATTCTAGACAGAAAAAAAATGATGGATCAATTGGGACAATAGCTCACGTACAATGGACGATGACAAATGCGACACAAAAAAAAAATAGCGAGGAAATGAACGATTCGTGGAATACCGAATTCTGTCAGGAGACAATAACAGATTTATATGAATAACAGTTATTCTTTTGTTGTGGTTTATTGTGTTACTGCTATAATTCCAGGAATGTCTTTCAATAGAAATTAAATCAAACGATGTTTTTTTCAAGAACTACTTTCACTATTGCCATTCCAAAAAAACAAATAAAAAAACTTCAATCTGCGTTCAATGCAGCAGCAAGACTCATAAAAGGCATTCCAAAAAAGTCCCATACAACACAACATCTCAAAGAACTTCAATGGCTTAAGAGTCCAGAAAGAATCCAGTAAACTCTGCTGGACAGTCTTCAAAGCGCTACATGGAATGGCTCCAAATTATATAACCGAACTCTGTATAACAGACAGCCTAAATAAATACAAGGAAATCCACACTTCAGGCGAACTCCTCGGCAATAGGAAGATTAGTTGAGTCAAAGCGTTGCCCTAGTACAAATTTCGGAGATCGAGCGTTTGCGGTAGCCAGTCCATCAGCTTGTTACAATCTTTCTTCACACCTCGGATGCATAAATGATCCAACAGACTTCAGATCTAAGTTGAAAACCCATATTTTTCATATTTCATACCCAATTTAAAACCTGCATATTTTTTTATATTATACTTTCTAATCGATCGCGAATATCAATCAGATGCAGCGTTCACATTTAGATTTAAAACACGTCTTAATGCGCCCTTGAGATGATTACATCACAAAAAACGGCTCTTTAAAAGTTAGCATATTATTATTATTACCTTTATTTCTCTCGCTGCCATCGACATAGAAGGTTAACTACCGTTCTCCTGAAGCTGTTTTAGAACGCAGCGGCACCCTTTCGTCAGCTTCGCTAATGCAATCCCTAGGCCCGTTCCCCGTCCATGCGGAACTTCCGTTAACTAATAATGCAAAATTTCTACAAAAGCAAGAGGTACCACAGGTCACATTTTATCTAATATTATTTATTATTCAACAAAGTGTCGAGAAACTGTAAACAAGAGTAAGCCAAAGTGCCATGGAAAGAACCATGTTAGAAAGAAGCCTAGGAGACAGAGTCAGAAACGATACGGCGAGAGAATAAACAAAGGTCACTGACGTCATCCACCGGATAGCGACTTAAAAGTGGCAATGGGGAGGTCACGTAGTCAGAAGCTCAGACGAAAAATGGACAACTGCTGACTTGGAGACCGTGGATGGCAAAGATGAGTGTAGGTCGACCGCAACTACGATGGAAGGATGGCTACAGACATGTCGGATTAACCTGGATGCAGTCTGCACAGGACAGAGTGACATGGAAGCAAATGGAGGAGGCCTTTGCCCAGGAGTGGACAGAAATAGGCTGAAGAAGAAAAAGAAGAATAATTTGTTTTTCACTGGTGTTTCTCAATCTCATGATTTTAAAATATAATAATAAAAAATATATGGCAATGCACAATGGTGTTCGTGTGCCGACCCTTTTGTACGAAAGTGAAGCATGGAACTGGCAAAATAAATCATTCTGATGAAAATAGAATAAAAGAGATCTCTTAGACGAATGTGTGATAAATCTGTATACGATAGAGTGTCAAATGCAATTATTAGAAGTGAATGAAAATCTAATGAACAAAATAATGAAAAGGTCATTTAGATGGTTTGGACACATGGAAAGAATGAATGAAGACAGATTTGTTAAGAAAGTGTACGTGACGTGAACGGAGTTAGAAGACAGGAAGCCCGAGGAAAACGCGGTATAGTCAAATCAATCAAATATTAAATATCGGTTACTTGAGGAGTCTGAGAAATCGACGTGTGTGTATGACACTATATATAATTATAGAGGGTGCATGAGAAGTATGTTAGGACAGAACGCGGTCCATTTTTTCTGTCTATGCCTTCGGGGAGACGGCGTTATGGTTAGTTACTTAGTTTATATTAAATGTGTCAAGAAAGATAAGTGCGTCTGTCCTTTTTTTCTGCTTTCCCCTTCGGGGAGACGGCGTAATGGTTAGTTTTAGCATATTATATTGAGACCGAATGCAATGTGCATTTAAACCCGAAAATAATTTCTATTCTTCATCAAATGTTATTTAAAATAAAATATATAAAAAAAAACAACTTCCATCTTTCTCTCTATTCTGTTTTGTTTCGGATTAGTTCAACTTAGTGGCGGAGATGTTGCCCCCGGGATCTGAATCGAAGTTTGGATTTCTGGGATACTCTTCAAAGGAGCTTGTTTCTCTAATAGTTAAGAGACTTTAAATTTAGTTTTAAACACGAATTTTGAAACTTCGTAAACCGATACGCCCAATACGCTATATCAATATCACGTTTTATCTATTTAACTCTCTTGTATCATCTGTCTGAATATTATAATTATAGAATCTGTTTGATAGTTTATAAAATACATTTTAAAATTTTTAATAAACTTATCTCTACCTTAATTACTTATTAATTTTTCTATTTATCAAAGTCAAAGGTGTTAAATAATGAAATTAAAAAAAAATTATACAAAATTTCTTTATTATAATATATTAAGTGTGCATGCAGTAACAAATGCAGTAGAAATGATATCTCTTAGACGAATGTGTGATACTCTGTTATGATAGAGTGTCGAATGAAAATATAAGATGTGAATGCGGTTCGAATGATGGTGTTATGTATAAAATAATGAAAGGATGATTAAGATGGTTTGGATGCATGGAAATAATAAATGAATGATAAAAAATATATATATTAACGATGTAAATGGAACTAGAAATAGAGGAAGACTGAGGAAAACGTGGCACGATAAAAAAAATCAAATATTGAATGTCGGCCACGTGAGGTGTCGCGTGCATGACGCGATGTATGAATCTTGAGGAAGCGAGATAAGTATGTCAGGAAAGAAAAGTGTGGCAGTCCATTATTTCTGCCTACTCCTTGCGAGGACACGGCGTGATGGTTAGTTATTTAGTCTTCTTCTTCTTCGATGGCCCTAAAGCCCATATCGAGGCTTAGCCTCTAGTATTCTTCGCCTCCAACTCCTCCTGTCCTCCGCTTCGACCCTCCAATCTGACACTGGTAACAATTTCGCCCCACATCTCCCAACTTCATCCTCTCATCGCAGCCTTGGTCGTCCAATTGGTCTTCTACCACCTGGGTGCCACTTCTGCAATCTTTTTGAGGTTTTAGATGACGGCATCCTCTGCCCGTGACCGGCCCATGTCAGTCTATTCAGTCTGACCTGGGTGGAGAGACTGGGATCTTTGTAAATATGGTACAGCTCGTCATTATGCCGCACTCTCCAGCATTTACCGTCATTCACAGGTCCCAGAATTCTGCGCAGCACCCTTCTCTTAAAAGTATCCAGTCGCTCTGCGGATTTCGCTGTCATTGTCCACGCCTCACATCCATAGGTCACTACTGTTTGGATGATTGTTTTATACAGGATGATTTTGGTTTTCACAGTGTACGTTTCTTGATTTGAGCGCTGGTAATAGAGAGAAGAATGTTAGTTAGTAAGTTAGTTAATATATGTATTTTTAATAAACGACAAGTTCATTAAGATTTAAATTTATTTCTCTGTGATTACATTGTATAGCTATACGGAGCGAACAGTGTCTGACAGAGTATGGGTAACATTCCTATCAAAAAACAATTCGGTCAAATTACAAGCGCACTGTGATAATTGCCACTTGATCTCGTGACACGTGATATTCTGGGGGTCCATAAACGGGCATCATAGCGGAATACGAAGGGCTCTCACACAACTAGCAGAGACCCGAAGCCAATGCGGGCGTTCTGAAGTGGATGCATCCCTTTGGTTTTGGAAATTTTAGTAATTTTCATACATTAGCTCTGAAGCCGTATGAGTGGATAACTTTTGAAAATAAAATAAAACACAAAAACTAACCAAAGAAAACCTTATTAAAACGTATTAAAAATTGATACAATACAAAGGAACAATGCATTTGAATAAATAAAAAAAAACTAACTAACTAACTTACTAACCATCACGCCATTTCCCCGGAGGGGTAGGCAGAGAGGATGGATCGCCACAATGGCCTGTCCTGGCATACCTCTCGGGCTTCCTCTACATTCATACGTCGTACCATGCACACACGTCGATTATTCCGACTTCGAATGTGGCCGCCTTTTAGTAATTGATTAATTTGGTCATGCCATGTTTTCCTCGGTCGTCCTCGGCTTCTTTTCCGACTCACGCTGCTTGTGTACAACTTTTTAACCATTCTACTCTCATCCATTCGTTCCATATGTCCAAACCATCTCAGGGATCCTTTTTACCTAGACTATAAAATATATAAAAACTATAAAAAAAAAATATATGGACTAATTGCTTTTCAACAGATATGGCGATAACTTCATATATAATTTATATATTTTTTTCAAATTTGGGTCAAATCAAGTTCAAAGATCATACTTGAATAATAATTTTATATTGGTGGTTTTATAAAGTAAATTAAATTACTGACAATTTTATTTATTTAAAATATTTGGGTTTTTTTTTATATCTCAGACTGCCCCTTAACCCTTTAAGAACTAATTGTTAATTTTCAACTGCAACGATCTCCGAAACGTCGGTCCAGAAAGACGAGCTACACGGGTTTTCCCAAAATCCCAAAAAATATATTGCAACTTACCAAAAAGTAAATTGCAAAATATATTGCAATCTACCCAATTGATAATATTTATACTTGATGTTTTCATTCAGATTAAATATATTTCAAGTGATCAATAAATGCTGATTCAATCGAATATCATTTTGTTTTTAATCAAAAACGTTACGCATTAGTAAAACAATACGCAAGCATAAATTTTGTCGCAAATAACGGTAGAATTCAATTATTTGCACGGCTTAATGGGGCATTGAAAGAGAGATAAACGATGCGGTGTTAGTGCTTACCATTCGCTTTATTATACGGAGAATTACCGCTCATCATCAGTGCGCAGGGGGGTGGAGAATGGCTAGGGTGGAGGGGGTCCTCATAACATTGTAACTAATCATTTCCACGTTACGACTGCATTCGGCGTCCGCCAGCCACCACTCGATAGCTACCACCGCAACCATTATGCACCCAACTATTGGCTCACCACTCCAGCGTTCTAAATTTGAATAGAGGGAGTGTTTGTGTGACTGCTTGAAGCGGGACAGAAGTTAAAAGACCTGTATATTATCTGTACGAAAATGTCTCTTTTCTTAAAGACATTTAATAATGTCTTAATTTCAATTTCAATTTATTTTTTAAATCATAAACATCACAGTATATAACCAAAGCGCTTATGACTATACAGGTAGGATTCAAAAACAACAAAAAAACTATTTTAAACAGTAAATAGAATTATGAAATTTAAAAATAGATAAAACCACGAGACAATTAAAAAATAAAGACCAAATAAGTAATTAGAAACAATAAGAAGAACAACACATTATTTAAGAGATAGATGTTTTCTGAGGGAAGCCTCACTATCGTGGAAGATGTCCACATCCGAAGAGATGCGGTTTGGAAGGATTATTGCCCTGCCCACGGGCATAACCTTAGGTAAATTGGTTCTACACAGTGGCAGGTGAAATAATCTATGTTGCCTTTGTCGCAGATGATTGTCAAACAACAGTTAACAACAACAACAAACCAATGGACCGCCACACTACTATATCCTGACATACCTCTAGCATCCTCCACATTCATACAGCGAGTCATACACGCACGTCGATTCTTACGGCTTCTGACATGACAAACCTTTAAAATTGGATTAATTTGGTCATGCCATGTTTTCCTCGGTCTACCTCGACTCCGTACTCTATTTACATCGTTAACGTACACTTTTTTAACCATTCTCTCTTCACCCATGCGCTCCATATGTCCGAACCAACGCAGCGATCCTTTTATAATTTTGTTCATAATACCTTCTTTCGCTCTACATTCCTTTCTAATATCAGCATTTGAGATTCTGCCGTATATCGTTCTACCACACATACGTCTTAGGAACCTCATCTCTACCGCATTTATTCTGCTCTCATGTTTCTTTTGCCAGTTCCATGCTTCGCTTCCATAAATAAGATTGGAACCAGAACTCCACTGTGAACGGACATTTTCGCCTTCATTGATCAATTCTTTAATTTAATAATGTTTTAGCAAGGCGAAACATGTCATTCGTATAAGAAAAGACGAAAATTAAATAAAACAGACTTTTTCAAGATAATCTGAAATCTCTTGAGGGAAGTTCATTTTAAATAATAATAAAATAAAATAATGTTTTTAACTACTTCCAATTTTGTCTTTATTTCGACAGCGACCGGTTTCGCCAGGCTCGGTGGCATCGACAGACTGGTCGACATCGTTTTATTTCATAATTATGTCGACGTTTTCATTTGTATTTTGTTTAATATGAAGTTTTACATCATTGTTCTAAAATGATATTGAATGAAAACTTATGTATTTTTAAAGTTTTATTGAACTAAATAATTTACTAACCATCACGCCGTTTTCTCGGAAGAGTAGGCAGGGTGCATGGACCGCCATACCATACCAGTCTCCCCGAAGGGGTAGGCAGAATAAATGGACTGCCACACTTTTCTTTCTTGACATATTTCTCTCGCTTCCTCAACATTTATACATCGTGTCATGCACGCGCGTCTGAATGCAAAAATGCAACATTCTAACCATTGTTTTCTCGTCCATTCGTTCTATATGTCCAAACTATCTCGGGGATCCTTTTATAATTTTTTATTTTGATTAAATTTTACTTAATTGAATATAAATTAAATAGACAATATGTGCACCATCTAAAAAGAACATTTTGTGTTAAATTATTTTTATTTTGTTATTTTATTTAATATCATTGTATTTTATATTATTTGTTTTAGATTTATTTTGTGGGTGTTCGTGTACGATCGAAGTGTGCGCGGGAGATGCCTATTGGTGGCGATGAGGTTCGCAACCCATCACACCGCGTCCCTCGCGGGGCGAAAAGAGAAGGATGAAGTGCCGCGTCAGTAAATGTGTGACAGTTCATTCTTTCTGCCTACCCTTTCGGGGAGACGGCGTGATGATTAGTTAGTTAGTTAGTTTTTAATTTTACTTATGAGAAGAATGTGCGGGAAAACGTTGTATGATAGAATACCGAACGATGAAATAAGAAAGAAATGTAAGGCAGATGACTGCATCATGAATAAAATGAAAAAAGGATCCCTGAGATGGTTCGGACATATGGAACGAATGGATGAGAGTAGAATGGTTAAAAAGTTGTACACAAGCAGCGTAAGTGGGAAAAGAAGCCGAGGACGACCGAGGAAAACATGGCATGACCAAATTAATCAATTACTAAAAGGCGGCCACATTCGAAGTCGGAACAATCGACGTGCGTGCATGGTACGATGTATGGATGTAGAGGAAGCTCGAGAGGTATGCCAGGACAGGCCAGTGTGGCGATCCATCCTCTCTGCCTACCCCTCCGGGGAAATGGCGTGATGGTTAGTTAGTTAGTTTTTTAGTCTTATGAGAAAAGAGTTTAAGAGTGTAAAGGATCATTAAGATGGTTTGGACATATGGAAAGAATGAATGAAGAAAGAATGGTAAAAAAATTATATGTTAATGATGTAAATGGAACCAGAAATAGAGGAAGACCGAGGAAAACGTGACACGATAAAATAAATCAAATATTGAATGTCGGCCATGTGAGGAGTCAGAAAAATCTACGTGCGTGCGTGCAAGCGAGAGAAATATGTCAGGAAAGAAAAGTGTGTCAGTCCATTATTTCTGCCTACCCCTTCGGGGAGACAGCGTGATGGTTAGTTAGTTAGTTAGAAAAGAGTTTAAGATAAAAGTCAGAAGCTGCGTGATCTGTTAGCGTTGCTGATGGATATCCATTATTGCCAGCGGCACATCGGGACTCATTCAACATTCAGATAACACAAGCACTCCCGAAGCTGCCAAAATATCATTAGCTTTATCTCCCACGGTTTTTATTTTATCGTTAATTGCCCTCCGTATAGCGGTCCGGCGGACGTGGGCATCTCTGATCGCCCCGGCAGCTGCGCACTTCCCATCGCTGCCTCTCTCTCGGAGATGTTTTATTGTTTTTTCCTCCCCGTTCTTGTCTATCTATCTTCACACCTACTCTCCTGGGTAGCTGTGCATCTGGACCGCTTTCGGGAGATTACGTGAAATTCGTCAATACAGATCCCAGCATTATACGAGTACTCTATTCCATCTTGATAACGGCCGTTGTATTTGTATAAGTAAAAATACTTCGTTATAAATATCACAATTTATTTTTTCTTTTTTGTAAACTTTGTATATACAACACTTATATTAAAATATTAAATTATATAGTCATTTTTCGGACAAACAGTCCTTCTTCAGTAAAGATACATATTTATAAAAATATTATAAAATTTTTGTTGTTTACATGATCTGACAGATGTTATAGAAGAAATATCACAATTGATTATATTTTCTCGCGACAGCTGTTTCGCTAACCGATGTTAGCATCGTCAGGTTTTACAATCAACTTACGAACGTCGCGAGAAAATATAATCATTTGTGATATTTATAATAATTTATTTTTATTTTTAAACAGTTAATAAATGTTGAAATAACTAAGTGTTTCCGCCGAAACAATGGATTATCTAAAAATACTTCTCTAACAAATAGCAAACAATATACACAAATTCTAACAAATAACAAATATTGCAAAAAAAATATATTTCAAAAATAATATATGAAAAAAACTATTATAAGTATTATAAATTATACGTAACTATTTTCGTTTCGGAGATCGTTCAATATAGCCTATATTCAATTATATAAACATAAACACCCTGAAGATGGAGACTGCAATTGAACTCCGAAACGTCGGTATAGAAAGACGAGCTACACGGATTTACGGAAAAGGCTTTCCCTCCCCCCCTTTATTACGATAGTTTCTATAATATAATTCTTGCAGGTGGTTATCTGAAGGATATTTCTAATTATAAAAAAATATTTCCGCAATTCTTCGTTTCATCATTACTGAAGGTCGTGATCCAAGGAGCTAATTGCCCGTGGCTATAATAAAACGCCCCCAATCTTTCTGTTCTCCGCAGTCCGCACCGTTGAGTAAAGGTTTTCGCCATTATTGTGGATTTGGGCATTGCAATTTAATGACATTTTTATTTCTCTATATAATTTAAGTATAGTTTGTCTATAGCCCTTAGAAAGCGCGCCACATAGTGAAACCGGTTGGCGCTATTCGCTCAAATAAATAATTTGATAATAAGTGAAAAATTATTATTCTCGATTCACTCCTTTCTCTTTATATACCCTTTCTACTTTTAATCTTTCCGTATACATATAAGGTTCGGCATAAGATCACTTCCATAAATGTTACATTTTATGATAATCAAATGATTTTACTGAAATCTCTTGATGGAAGTTGATTTTAAATAATAATTAAAGTTTTTTTATAACTACTTCCACTTTTGTCTTTATTAAGACAGCGACCGGTTTCGCCAGGCTAGCTGGCATCGACAGACTGGTGTCATTTTTGTAAACTTAGTCCTTTATATACATACATATCAGGGGGTGGTAAACATGATTCTGTACAAAAATAATCTTTATGTAATATTTATGTAAAATTTTTGAATTTAAATATTGGTATTACAGGTATTCTTGGAGGTTCGTATTTGATACAATGGATTTTAAATTTTATTATCGCTTACATATTCTTCTTCTTCTTTGCTAGCCTTCATCTCTCCACTGCTGGATATAGGCCTCTTCCAATTTCTTCCACTCGTCTCTATCCTGGCCCTTTTTTATCCAAGATTTTCCAACCCTTTTGATAATATCATCGGTCCATCTCATCGGTGGCCTTCCGACACTTCGTCTGTTTTCCCATGGTCTCTTACTGAGTATCCTGGGTGCCCATCTGTTGCCACCCTGTCTAGCCAAGTGTCCAGCCCATTGCCATTTCAATTTTGCCACTCGGTCCATGACGTCAGCAACCCTGGTGCGGCGTCTGATTTCTTCATTTCTTATGCGGTCACGCAAGCTCACACTAAGTATCAGTCTTTCCATGGACTTCTCGGTACACTTGAGCCTGTGGACACTTTTTGCTGTAAGAGTTGTCGTCTCTAGTCCGTATGTCATCATGGGCAGTATACACATATCGTAGACCTTTCTTTTGATCGCTTACATATTCATATATAATGTTTGAAAAAATGGTAATTTTGTTTATATTATTTTATTCCTTAATTGGATGTATTTCTTAATGTTTTGATTTCCATCTAGACATTACGTATTCAACACAAGCCCGAGGAAGCAGTGGTCTAGTAGAAGCTGCGAGTGGCGATTACCCCCAATACGCCGCCGATCTCCCGTTAGCGCTAAACAAATCGCCCTCCTTTGTTTTATCCTTTCCTCTCTCGGCTGCTTTATTTGCCACTTTATTTCCACGTTTATCTTGGAGCCGTTTGATTGCGCCGGGAGAGGCTCTCTTAGTTAAAGGTCGGACACTCTTCCAAGGCGCCGGCTGTATCCGACTGTGTTTATTTATTTAACAGATTAGGTGCAAATAGCGAGTATACTCGCTCTCTGTGTCCATACAAAATGAGCGAGTTAACTCGTTCAAGTTTATGTATTTCTAAATAATTTCTAATACGAATTTGAATAATCGAAAATATATAGAATATTCAAAATATAAAAATTTATAAAGATATTGAATAAACAATTAATATTTTGTTATTTTATTTTATATCATTGTATTTTATATTATTTGTTTTAGATTTATTTTGTGGGTGTTGGACGATCGAAGTGTGCGCGGGAGATGCCTATTGGTGGCGATGAGGCTCACAACCCATCACACCGCGTCTTCCGCGGGGCTAAAAGAGAAGGATGGAGTGCCGCATCAGTAAAAGTGTGACAGTCCATTCTTTCTGCCTATCCTTTCGGGGAGACGGCGTGATGGTTAGTTAGTTAGTTAGTTTTCAAAATATCTCATTTATTACTGTTAAAATTTATAACACTTATAATATCACAATTTATTTTTATTCACCGAGAGTGTCGCGACAGCTGTTTCGCCAACCGATGTTGGCATCATCAGGTGTTACAATAACTAAATACTGTCAGTTTATTGTAACACCTGATGATGCCAACATCGTTTGGATAAGCTCAGAAGATGGCAGCGAGCTGCCGAAACCGATCGATGCTATGAACCTAATTGAAATTAAACTAAATATACGAGTATATGTACTGTGAAGAAAATGTTAACATATTTATTTAATTTCATATGAAATATTGAAAGAAGGGTTGGGGCAGGCAATAAGTGAATAGTGCACTTAAAGTTTTCATCTCAAACAAAAGTCTATCCAAAAAAAGCTAAAATGGCAGTGCAGTAAAGGATCATTAAGATGGTTTGGACACGTGGAAAGAATAAAAAAAAAATATATATATTAACGATGAATAAAATTGACGGTACACGCCGTCAATTTTATTCATCAACATTTCAATGGCAGTGCACAATGGTGTTCTTCTACCGACCCTTATGTATGGAAGCGAAGCATGGAACTGGCAAAAGAAGGATGAAAGTAGAATAAATGCAGTAGAAATGAGATCTCTTAGACGAATGTGTGGATACTCTGTGTATGATAGAGTGTCGAATGAAAATATAAGAAGTGAATGCGGTGCGAATGATGGTGTCATGAACAAAATAATGAAAGGATCATTAATATGGTTTGGACATATGGAAGGAATGAATGAAGAAAGAATGGTAAAAAAATTATATGTTAACGATGTAAATGGAACCAGAAAGAGAGGAAGACCGAGGAAAACCTGGCACGATCAAATAAATCAAATATTGAATATCGGCCATGTGAGGAGTCAGAGAAATCGACGCGCGTGCATGACACGATGTATGAATGTTGAGGAAGCAAGAGAAATGTGTCAGGAAAGAAAAGTGTGGCAGTCCATTATTTCTGCCTACCCCTTCGGGGAGACGGCGTGATGGTTAGTTAGTTAGTTATGTATGTATTAACGATGAATAAAATTGACGGCCCAACGAAATGAACCACACTAAATCAACCCGGCACTTAAAGGGTTAGAATTCGGTCGTGAGCTGAGATAACTTCGCGTCTGATGTATTAATCTCGACTGCATAATTAACGATGAAATTATATTTATCTCTGTCTCGCATTGTATGATTTATTTAAAGCTGCCACAGCGGCGAGTGAGATGACACACTAAAAGACAGACAATTAAAGTAATCTAATTTTAAAATATCTTAATAGCGATTACATGATAGTTTTACATCATTCCCCCACCTCTAAGGAATTCTATCTAAAGGCGAAAATACCATTCCCATTTGAATAAATATAGCTTGGCGCTGGCAAAGAAACGATAAAAGTAGGATAAATGCCGTAAAAATTAGATCACTGAGAAGAATTTGCGGGAAAACGATATATGATAGAATACCGAACGACGAAATACGGAAAAAATGTAAGGCAGATGATTGCATCGCAAATTAATTAATAAATGTTTAAATAAATTACTAATTTAACTTAAGTGCAACTATTTTGTGCCATTTTTATACAATAAAAACTCATTAATAAAAATTAAAAAAAGGATCCCTGGGATGATTTGGACATGTGAAAATAATGGACGAGAGAATAATGGTTAATATGTTGTATACAAGCAGTTTGAATGGAATGAAACGGCACGCCAAATTAATCAAATACTGTCAAGGCGGTCACATTCGAAGTCGGAAAAATCTACGAACATGGATGTTACGATGTATGAATGTGGAGGAACCTAGAGAGGTATGTCATGACAGGACGGTATGGCGGCGGGCATGTTTAAAGTAGGGAACAATCGACGAACAATTGTTCTACCCACCGTTGTCACCAAAGGCAGGTTTATGCTGGCGGCCGGTAGGTAAAACAATATATGCTGTCGCTCTCAATATAACAGTGTGGCGGTTTAATCTCTGCCTTCCCCTCCGGGGAAACAGCGTTAAAAAGCTAGTTATTTCGTCAATAAATAAATAAATACAAATATTAAATTGGGGTTTTACCAAACCCGGGATAAGTGTGCGGAGTGGTCCAGGAAATTCAGATTTATCTGCGGCTCAGGCGGGTTGATCCCGTTTTATGGTCGTCCTGCATTCGCGCACCGGATCCTTTAACTATTCGCGCTGATCCTTGCACGTCACGATCGGGGAATAGAGCACTAAGTCACTGAATACGAAATCCAATCAGTTTGTCAAGGCACCGGTGGATATGCAAGCATACTACCTACATAAATCCAAGCGTTCTCGATGAATCCACTCTGATGGCATGAATTTGCCAACGATTCCAAACACGAGTTTATACCTTCACTAGACAATGGCTTTATTTTAGATTTATTTCGATATTGCATAATAATAATAATAATAATAATAAATTGGATGATTTATAGAGCGCCATTTTATGAATTAATCATCTCAAGGGCGCTGTAGCTCCATTTTATGAACTAGTGAAAGATAAACAGATGCATAAATGATCCGACAGATTTCAGATCTAAACTGAAAACCCACCTTTTTCATATTTCATACCCAATTTAAACGTTTTTACTTTGTTCTACTCGCGAAAATCAGCGCTATAAAAGTTAGCATATTATTATTATTATTATTTAACATTTTAGTTAAAATAAACATTTTTGTTAAGAATAAAAATTGAACATTTTGTCAAAAATAAATATTTTATAAACTGAGTTTATATAGTTCATTGTTTTGGCCGAAACACTATGATACCTTAACATTTTAAACTGTTAAATGTAATAACTTTGTTTTACGTATCACAATTGTATTTTATTTTACGCGACAGCTGTTTCATCAACCTATGTTGATGTCATCAGGTGTTACAATAATATTATTAATACAAAAACAAAGTTATTTAATTTAACAATTTGAGGTTATATCGTTCTCCCGATGATGAAGCTGTAAGCCTTCGAAACATGTCGAGAAAAATAAACTCAAAAGTGGAAAAAGCAGTGTTTTAATTTATAAAAAAATGTCATTATGGAATTCCACAGTGTTAACACCTTAAATTTATCTAAAATTCAGGTTTATGTACTATCTTTTAAAATCTAGGTTCACTGTACGTACAATCATAATTATTATAGTAAAAAGTTTACTTTTATTTTGATAAATTTTTTTCACACCAAATTGTTCTCCTTAGTTTTATTCACTACTGTCATACAACAATAAACAGAATAAATTTAAAATTAATCCAGAAACGTTCTAGGGCATGCGCATCGTGTGCATTTCAAATTACTTTCAGAGAGAAAATCGAAGTATTCCTCGCTCGCTCTCTTGTACTCAAAATATTCTCTTTGTTGTCAACATGCTGGTTTTTTGCCTATTTCCCATATATTATATAATATTATGATTAAAATTTCTAATATATATTTTTTTCTTTTTTCAGGTAAGACTATCAACATTCACTGGATTATAAAAACACGAGTATTCAAAGATTATGGTCGCGGGGGTATGTAATTATTAATTATTCTCAAGCAATAAATTTTACGGTGGTATAATTTCACAGTTAATGACAAATTTTTATGATATATGAATTAAAACACTACTCTCTTTTCCATGTATGGAAGTGAAGTTTGGAGCTGGCAAAAGAAAGATGAAAGCAGAATAAACGCCGTAGAAATGAGATCACTAAGAAGAATGTGCGGGAAAACGTTGTATGATAGAATACCGAACGATGAAATAAGAAAGAAATGTGACAGATGACTGCATCATGGATAAAATTAAAAAAGGATCCCTGAGATGGTTTGGACATATGGAACGAATGGATTGGAATTGGACATATGGAGAGTAGAATGGTTAAAAAATTGTACACAAGCAGCGTGAGTGGGAAAAGAAGCCGAGGACGACCGAGGAAAACATGGCATGACCAAATTAATCAATTACTAAAAGGCGGCCACATTCGAAGTCGGAATAATCTACGTGCGTGCATGGTACGATGTATGAATGTAGAGGAACCCCGAGAGGTATACCAGGATAAGGCATTGTGGCGATCCATCCTCTCTGCCTACCCCTCCGGGAAAATGGCGTGATGGTTAGTTAGTTTTCCACTTTTGAATTTATATTTCTTGACATTTTTCGAAGGATTCACGAAACATGTCGAAAATACTGTTTATATATTCTTTTGTAATCCTAACGAAGCTCCAGCGGGAGCGAAACCGGTTAGTTCGATAAAACAAAATAACGTGGTTTTAAAACAAAGTACTCGAGAGTAAAAATTAAGTGCGTCATTTTGCGCGTCAAATTTTAAACCAATATTCTCTCGTCCATTCGTTCCATATATCCAAACCATCTGAGGGATCATTTTTAAATTTTATTTATGATGCAATCATCTGACTTACATTTCTTCCTTATTTCGTCGTTCTTCATTCTTCTCAGTGATCTCATTTCTACGGCATTTAATATGAATGAACACGTAATAACAGTTATAATGTCTAAGCAAGGCGAAACATGTCATTCCCATAAAATATAATAAAACTTCTAGAAAACAGACGTTTTAAATGGGGGTCTATGAGAATAGATCCTATTTAGGAAGGCCGTCGAAATTTTAGCTTCCAGAAATGTAATAATCCACCCCCCCTCACAGATAGTGCATATTCAAGTACATACATAATTTTTAGTATAATAGCCGTGTCACACTGTTTGAAACAAGCTCTCCACAGGGGTGAACTTGGTGGAGAGCTGTGGAGCCCACGGTTGGTGTAGCGTCCACATAATGTTGTAAACAAGCTCTCCACAGGGGTCACCTTTGTGGAGCCCACGGTTGGTGTGGCATCCACAGTAGACACCATTGTCGTTCAATAGGTCCGCACTCCACCGATGCGATGCCGCTATGCAACTGACCTTGACTGATGGAATGTGGAGCGCCCACATTGTGGAATGCGTGTTAACATGTTAACATCCGTGGGATCCACACGCTACTATGCGCGTCCGTCTACAAAGGTTGTTGGAGGTCAAACAAATTTTTGTTTCAAACAAGTGTCTACACAGTTTTAAACCGCCGGTGGAGACCGATGTGGAGAGCTTGTTTAAAACAGTGTGGCACGGCTTTAATAGACATGTATTCCCTAATTATACATATGTACCATTTAATATTACATAAGATTATCCGTCCCGTATATCCCTCCCGTATCTCATAAGATTATCTTGGAGGGTAAGATTGAGGGTCGACGAGGTGTTGGGAGAAGGCGGGTTTCCTGGCTGAGGAACATCCGAGAGTGGACGGGGCTAAGGACAGTGGGGGAGCTGTTCCCAGCTGCCCAGGACGGGGAGGCCTACTCAAGGGTGATAGTCAACGTTGGGGAGGCCTGACAGGACACGCAAAGAAGAAGAAGATCCCTCCCGTTAAAACATACTGCCTACCGCACCAGGGAAACGGAGCGATGGTTATTAACTAACTAACTAACCAACACGCCGTCTCCCCGAAGGGGTAGGCAGAAAGAATGGACTGCCACCCTTTTCTTTCCTGACATTCTCTCGCTTCCACAACATTCATACCTCGTATCATGCACGCGCGTCGATTTCTCTGTCTCTTCAGGTGGCCGACATTCAATATTAGATTTATTTGATCGTGGCACGTTTTCCTCGGTCTTCCTCTATTTCTGATCCCATTTACATCGTTAACATATAATTTTTTACCATTCTTTCTTTCCATATGTGTCCAAACCATCTTAATTATCCTTTCATTATTTTGTTCATAACACCATCATTCGCACCGCATTCACTACTTATATTTTCATTCGACACCCCATCATACTCAGAGTATCCACACATTCGTCTAAGGGATCTCATTTCTACCGCATTTATTCTACTTTCATCCTTTTTTTGCCAGTTACATGCTTCGCTTACATACATAAGAGTCGGTACAACAACACCATTGTGCGCTGCCATTTTAGCTTTATTTGATCGGATTTTGTTTGCGATGACAACTTTAAGTGCACTATTCACTTTGTTGCCTGCCCCAACCCTTCTTTCAATATCCCTCTCCACTCGCCCATTTAAAAAATAAAATATTCAAATACACGAAGTCATCTATCTACTGATGGTTATTTAACTAACTAACTAACTAACCATCACGCCGTCTTCCGAAGGGGTAGGCAGAAAGAATGGACTGCCACACTTTTCTTTCCTGACATATTTCTCTCGGTTCCTCAACATTCATACATCGTGTCATGCACGCGCGTCGATTTCTCTGACTCCTCACATGGCCTTATATTGATGGCTATTTAGTATTGATGGTATTTTTATTTAATTGTTATTTAGTTGTTCTTCTTCTTCTTCTTCGTCAGCCTTTATCGGTCCACTGCTGGACATAGGCCTCTTCCCTTCCCTTCCACTCGTTTCTATCTCCGCCGTAGCCACATTTCCCCCCCCACGGCAGCAATGTCGTCGGCCCACCTTTTTTGCGGCCTGCCGACGTTTCTCCTATTCTCCCATGGTCTCCACCTTATTATTTTCTGGGTCCATCTATCCTCACTCTGTCTCGCCACATGACCCGCCCATTGCCACTTCAGTCTCGCTAGTCGTTCCATGATGTCCGTTATTTTTGTTCGGCGTCTAATCTGCTCATTTCTGATTTTATCTCGGAGACTGACGCCGAGCATATGTCATTCCATGGAACGCTGCGTGACTCTTAATCTCTCTACATTTCTCTTGGTGAGAGTCATAGTTTCCATCCCATAAGTCATCACCGTTTAGTAGTTTCATTTAGTAGTTATTTAGTAGTATTTAGTTATTTAGTAGTTATTTAGTAATTATTTAGTTATTTCGTTATTTAGTAAGTTTTTTCGTTTTTATTATATAAGAATTTTGACAGGTATGAAAATAAATATTTCATTTGTTCCAATGACAATTTGAATAATTTCTTCAATATTATTTTAATGTTCTTGCTGGTTATGTGCCTAATTACAGACAATTTAAAAAACGGTGGATACGTGTAACATAAATGAAATAAACACAAAGTCCGGATCGTCCATGTCAACATGTGCAACATCGAAAAAAAACATTATGTGTTATTACGTGCTAAATTAAAAAACGGTGGATTCGTGGAAAATAAATTAAATAGACAATATGTGCACCATCTAAAAAGAATATTTTGTGTTAAATTATTATTATTTTGTTATTTTATTTTATATCATTTTATTTTATATTATTAGTTTTAGATTTATTTTGTGGGTGTTGGACGATCGAAGTGTGCGCGGGCGATGCCTAATGGTGGCGATGAGGTTCGCAACCTATCATACCGCGTCTCCCGCGGGGCGAAAAGAGAAGGATGGAGTGCCGCATCAGTAAAAGTGTGACAGTCCATTCTTTCTGCCTACCCTTTCGGGGAGACGGCGTGATGGTTAGTTAGTTATTTAGTTTAGTAGTTATTTAGTATTTTAATGTTATTTAGTATTGCTCCTCATATTGATGGTTATTTAGATAGTTAAATTTGATATTCTACCATACGTTTATATATTGCACTTGAATTATGTAATAAAAATTTGTCTTTCGTGGTGGTGGATTCGTACCACTGTTCGAAGGCCACCCTTAAATATTCCGCTACCCCCCACTCCGGAACTAGAGCGAATAGTCCGTTCTTTTGGCTCCGGTCCAAAGCGTTCTGGAATAATAATTCTGCTTCAAAGACGACACAATGGCTTCATTGAGAATGTTTTTTCGAGATTCATAATACCCCCTTGTCTAGCTGATGCGTATTTTTATTATTTGATTTTTCTTTGAATTTTATGGAAACCCCCGGCGGTTATGCGGATTCATTTCAAAATTAACAATTAAATTATTTGTTTTTTTTAATGTATACAAATACGGGATTTTACCCATTGCGGGTTAATCACTTTTTAAGGATTAATCAAATCAAATCAGTTTATTTACTCAAAAGACATTACAAACAGCATAAATGTTTAAGGACAAAACAAAGCTGCTGACTGTAGGCCGAACGCAACATCAGATGAGAGTAGTGATGTCAGGAGTTCCACTAAAGAACACCAAGGAGTTTGTCTACCTCGGGAGCAAAATAACTTGGGACGGTCGGTCTAAGAGCGAGGTCGACAGCCGTATACATCAGGCTAGGCTTGCACTTAATAAAAGGTCGAAAATAATAGAATCAAATAATATAGACCTAAAACTGAGAATACTCCTCATCAAGACCTATGTATGGAGTGTCTTGATGTACGGCTGCGAGACATGGTGCCTATCCGAAAGGGATAAGTGGAGACTAGAGGCTTTTGAGATGTGGTCCTATAGAAGACTCTTTGGAATTTCCTGGAGAGACCACATCACGAATGAGGAGGTTCTTCAAGGAATCGAAGGATGAAGGCACCTGCTCAGGACCTTGTCCGAAAGGCGTGCAAGATGGATCGGCCATGTAATACGTCAAGAAGGTCTCTTGCATGCCATAATGGAGGGTATGATCGAGGGGACAAACTCTAGGGGACGCCCACGCCGAGAGTACCTGGAGGACCTGTTGGTTGACGTACGCTGCTCATCATTTGTGGATCTCAAAAGAGCCGCACAAGACAGGGAAAAATGGAAGAGAATAATGGAGAAAATCCCAGGATTGAAACCAGAGAAGAAAAAATGTTTAAGGCATCTATTGAGTACAGGTAAAATATTATACACATACCACATAATACCAGGAACGCATTAGTGATGGTTCTACATTAGGAAGACAAGATACTTTCCAAAGTCAAGAGTATCTGTCCCCTGAACGTACTTTCACTAACATGAAAGACGTCGATCTCCGAGGAGACCGCGTTCTGCAGACTAATTGCTCTTCCCACCGGTGTCACCAGAGGCAGATTGGTTCTGGCGGCCGGTAGGTTAAACAATCGGTGCTGTCGCTGTCGGAGATATCTATCGGGGACAAAAAGACAAAAAGAAAATTGTATCTCAATAGAGACGAAGATATTAATTTTTTGTGAAAACAGAATATGATAGTCGAGGCGTTTACAGGACTTATTTATTTATTTATACATGATACACAAATGAGATATAACAAACGAAAAACATTTAGGTGACTCATTTGGACACAACACTGTGTTACAAAGATAAGATAAAACAACATGTAACCAAAAAATCCTACATATCAGAAGGAATCCAAATATGTCGACGTCAGTGAGGCAGTACTCTTTCCAGAATTTGTAATATTTTTTTTATGAATACTGCCTCACTGACACTGAAAATGTCCAAATCCGAGATGATTAGATTCAGCTTCCGAATTGCTCTTCCTACGGGCATCACCAAAGGCAGGTTGGTTCTGCGTGACGGAGCAAAGAACAATTGATGTCGGCGCTGTCGCAGGTAATACCACTGTTCGAAGGAACAAAGAGACCTATTTGCTCCAGAACATAGGGGTTCTCAATAGAGCCCCGAATCTGTTTGAAAAAATGTGTTGACAGTAATCCTTCCCTCCTCAGTTGGAGAGAGTTATACTCCAGCATACCCAAGAGAAATGCCGTTGCTTAGAGCCAAGGATATACCCCGTACTCTCTCATGTAGAGGGCTCTAAAGAATTTATTTTGAACCCTCTCCAACATGAGAGGTTTCGAAATGTGTGTGTCATGTCAAAATGTTATGACCTGTCATTGGTTGGGTTAAGCAAGAGGACTATGAGAAAGAATGGTTAAGAAAGTATACGTTAATGATGTAAATGGGGTACGAAGTCGAGGCAGATGAGGAAAACATGGCATGACCAAATTAATCAAAATTTAAAGGTTGGTCATGTTAGAAGTCGGAGGAATCGACGTGCGTGTGTGACTCGTTGTAAGAATGTGGAGGAAACGGCGTGATGGTTTGTTTTATTATTATTATTATAATTTAATTTTATCACAAGCCGTTTTTGATAGTCAGCCGGTTTTTGTTTTTAGATCGGGCACGTACATCATACCTGTCCGCGGTCCGGCGGTATGCGCGCATGCAAGGAATTCTAGGCTCTGGAGTATTCAATCACGCTTGGACGTTTGGCCCGCTCTGAGCAGACAGACACGAACGGACCGATTCCGGTTTAGGACGAATTCAATCGCGGCCCATCGACGGACGATCATTCCGCACGTTATTTTGTTTTAAGCATGTCAATTTCTTATTTATGGAAGTTTGTTGAACAATTATGTTAACTAACTAACCATCACGCCGTCTTCCCGAAGGGGTAGGCAGAAATTATGGACTGGCACACTTTTCTTTCCTGACATACTTCTCTCGCTTCCTCAACATTCATACATCGTGTCATGCACGCGCGTCGATTTCTCTGACTCCTCACATGGCCTACATTCAATATTTGATTACATTCAATATTTGATTTATTTGATCGTGCCACGTTTTCCTCGGTCTTCCTCTATTTTTGGTTCCATTTACATCGTTATGTATGGAAGCGAGGCATGGAACTGACAAAAAAGGATGAAAGTAGAATAAATGCAGTAGAAATGAGATCTCTTAGACGAAAGTGTGGATACTCTGTGTATGATAGAGTGTCGAATGAAAATATAAGAAGTGAATGCGGTGCGAATGATGGTGTTATGAACAAAATAATAAAAGGATCATTAAGATGGTTTGTACATATGGAAAGAATGAATGAAGAAAGAATGGTAAAAAAATGTATGTTAACGATGTAAATGAAACAATTATGTTAAACTTAATACGAATGAAAACATTTTGTATTATAGAATTTTATGTGAATGACAAGTTTCGCCTGTCTTAGTTATTGTTTGAGTAGCTATATAAATTGTAGCGAAAATCAAACGCGTTGTTCTTTCTTCGAGTAGCTTTAAAACGGTGTTTTAATTACGAGTACATTGAAAAAAATCTGAAATAGAATTCACGTAACAATAAAATGGCTATAGATTAGCTACCTATTTCACCTGTCACGAGAATTAATATAATAGATAAAAAAAATTGTATTCAGTAATTGGGTTTAAACAACCTGTTGTATAAAACAAATAATAATAAATCTTCTATGTTCGCCATACTTTGTGTAGTAGATACTTAATTTCTCTTTTTTTATATACTTTGTATATACAACACTAACATTAAAAAAATTAAAATTACATAGACATGTTTCGGACAACCGGTCCTTCTTCAATGATACATATTTGAAATATTATAAAATTGTTTACATGATCTGTCAGATGTTATAACATCTGTCAGATCATGTTAACAATTTTATAATAAATATTTTTATGAATGTATACTTATACTTGTATACGAAATTCTAATTGTATCTCAATAGAGACGAAGACGCAAACTGAATATGGATGATCAAGGTGTTTACAGGACTTATGACCTGTCATTGGTTGGGTTAAGCGCACGCTTTATGTAATTACAACATTCCCCATTCCACCTTTGTTATGATCATGCATGAGATATTTTTGGAAGATGTATATATACTTCAAAATTCATACCTATCTTCACGTGTCAGTTTCAATTATCCATCTATGTAGATTTGGTTGCACTTTGTGAATCTATTCAAGATTTACTTATACAACCGACCCACTAACGCCATCTATGGAGAATGATTTTCAGCATTTAGCAAACTACCTTATTAACACAATGCGAAGGCTGTAGCCCATAAACGCATTGTTTAGAAGTCGCCAGGAGTATTATTCCATTCTAATTGCCAAATACTTGACCAGAATAATTACAAATATTTTTGTGAATGTATACGAGTACTTATACTTGTATACGAAATTCTGGATTTTCACCAAAGGGTGGTCAATTTGCGTCTTCAGTCTCTATTGAGATACAATTAGCTTCAGCTAGCAACTTCAATTTGCGTCTTCGTCTCTATTGAGATACAATTAAATTTGAATTTTATATTTTAAATATGTATCTTTATAATATAACTTCATGCTCTTTTTGAATTCACATAGATTTTAAATTTTATTTATATTAGTATTCGTCTCCTATTCGCTCGCCCCACATGTACATCATCCGGTCACATATTGGACTGGTAAATTACCATCACTTTGTTTCTTTACTGTTGTTCTTTTTTCGTAATTTCTAATTTCTATCATGTTATGTTCTTTTCAATCCTATGCATGTAAATTCTAATTTATATTATGTTATGTTCATTTCTATCTCATGTAATTTCTAATTTCTCTTATGTTATCCTTATTCTCGTTTTTGTGTTTTGCCGTTATATGTTAGTTGTCTGTCTATTTGCCCAAATTTTTATATTACCTCTGTAACTAAACATGTCATTTTTGTAAAAGCCCTTGCGGCGTTTATGTCAAAATAAATAAATAAATAAATATGTATCACTGAAGAAGGACCGGTTGTCTGAAACATGTCTATATATTTTTTTTAATGTTTGTGTTGTTTATACAAAGTATATAAAAAAGAAAAAGAATAATAAATATATGTATATTTATATTTTACATATATATAAATTAAATCGAAATAAACGAACAAATTCAAAGTTATTCGCAATTTAGTGTTAAGTGTACGTCCGTCTATGGACGGCTAGGAGTAATAATAATTACCGATCTTAATTTTTCAGTTGTCATCTGTTCACTCATGTGAAGCATTCACCCGTGTAGAAACTGGAGACGGTAAGAAGTTACACGGGCAAACATACACTGAGATGAAGAAACAGCATCCGGTGGTTCGAAATTCGCATCGGATCCCATTAGAGAGAAACTTTTTAATATGTAACAATTTTAAATGGAAATTTTAAGATTTATTTATACATACATAATACACAAATGAGACATAACAAACGAAAAACATTTAGGCGACTCATTTGGACACAAAACGGTGTTACAAAGATAAGACAAAGATGAAACAACAACATGAAACCAAAAAATCATACATGTCAGAAGGAACCTAAATATTGTTATCAGACATCCCTATGATTCCAACAGATATGCCTTTCGGATTCACGAAATTAACGACTGTAGTGTCCAGTGCGACCCGCCTTTGCAATGACTATCATCAAAGCATTCCAGTCTGCATTCACTGCAGCACGAAGACTGATAAGGGTTGCGCCGAAGAATTGTCACATAACACAGCATCTTAAGGAGCTTCACTGGCTGAAATGCCCTGAAATGATACAATACAAGCTCTATTGGACGGTCTTTAAGGCAGACAGTCTATTTTGCGATCAGCTAAGTCTTATGCGATCGGTAGACTGATTATGCCAAAACGCTGTCCTAGCACAAACTTTGGTGACCAAGCCTTCGTGGTAGCTGGCCCTTAAGCCTGGAACAATCTTCCAGCAAACCTTAAGTGCATTGAGAATGAGTCAGAGTTTAGATCAAGACTCAAACGCACCTTTTCAAATTATCATTTCCTGATAGGAAGGGTTGATCGACTGCGTCAGGTTCAGCCCTTATACTAAATATATTCATTTTTTAACTAGTTTATAAAACAGAGAATTTTCTACAGCGCGCTTGAGATGAGTAAATAAAAAAATGGGTCTCTATTTATTATTCAATTTCTTTTTATATTATTATAAAGCACAGGGGCAATTACCACAAGTATGTGGACTACATTTGGGAAATCCGTGCTTCTCACATGAACAACTGTAAACCTTCTGATTTATTCATACACACCAGACGGGAAAACAAAAAAATTTGTCTATCTAAAAGCACTTCAGTAAACGTTTTTTTTTTCTTCCATATTCGTCATAACTTTGTTGCGAATTCATTGAACAATGTTTCTTTTTTTTAACTTTATAACTTTCTTTCTTTGAGTGGCATTGCAAAGCATGCCGGGTATTCTCTCGTTGTACGAGTATATAAACATTTTTAAGTCTGTGCAAAAATATTCAGATGCTAAAGTAACCACTTTTGCAACTTATAAGGAAGATTTGGCTAGGAAATAAGATTGTCTTATACTCGTATATAGGCTTTTGAAAATCCAGTTAATATGTACGTAAGCCGGCGGCCATTTTATGAAGCACTTTGAAACCGGTCCAACAGAATGTACCCTGACTTTTCTCTGTGCATTCGAGATGGTAGGATTGAAAAAAATATATATTTCTGTTTTGTGTTCATTCTCTCCGAATGGATAGGCAGAAATAATGGAGCGCCACACTGTTCTTTCCCGACGTGCTTCATTCGATTCATCCACATTAATACGTTATGTCATGCACGCAGATTGATTTCTCCGACTCGCGTTCACAATTTACAACACCAACGATCAGAACAAAATTAAAAATAATCCAGAAACGTTCTCGGGCATGCTTATCTTGTGCATTTTGAATTACTTTCGGAGAGAATCGAAGTGTTCCTCTCTCGCTCTCTTGTATCCATTATATTCTCGCAGTCTTTCTTGACGACATCTAGTTTTTGCCTATTTATACATTATTATGGTTTAAATGAAACTTCTATCTAGAGATATCAGTAAAGTCATTAGATTATCTTAAATTAACCCTTTATATTAGGTCCTTACATATGAAATTGGCGTTTTGTATGGGAGGAACATAAAGTTGATTTTTTTTAAATATAATATATTTATTTAATCAAAGTATGTACTATTGCTATCAATGCACTTTTGCCATCTCATAGGTAGTTCATCGATCCCTTTACTAAAAAAAAACATTCGGACGGGAATCAATAAAATCTTTGAAGTCGGTTTGGAGTGCCCCATCGGAGTTGAATTTTTTCCCTTGCAAGAAGTTATCCAAATTTCGAAAAAAATAGTAATCTGTTGGGGCAAGGTCCGGAGAGTACGGTGGATGTCTTAGACATTCCAATTGAAGCTCTTCTAATTTGGTAGCCGTCTGTTGTGCAGTGTGTGGTCTAGCGTTATCATGAAGCAGCAGTGGCCTAGAGCGATTAACCAGCCTCGGTTGTTTAGCAGCTAGCTTTTCCATCATGGTTTGCAGTTGTTGACAATAGACATCTGCCGTAATCGTCTGGCCAGATTTAAGAAAACTGTAGTGAACGACACCAGCACTAGTCCACCAAACGCTCACAAGTAACTTTTTTGGAGTCAATTTTCGCTTGGGGCATGGTTTGGCTGGTTCGGCAGGGTTCAGCCATTGCGATGAGCGCTTCCGATTATCATACAGGATCCACTTTTCATCACAGGTAATGATTCGATTCAAAATCCCTTCATTATTGTGCCGGTTGAGTAATGCAACGCAGCAGTCAACGCGCGTTTGTTGATTTGCTTCACTCAATTCGTGAGGTACCCACCTTTCAAGCTTTTTCACCTTCCCAATTTGCTTCAAGTGGATTAAAACAGTTTTATCACTAACACCGCAGCCTGCAGCTAACTCGGACGTGGTTTGCGATGGATCCGCTTCCACAATAGCCTTCAATTCTTCATTATCAACTTTGGTCTTCGGCCGTCCACGGGGCTTGTTCTGCAGGTCGAAATTTCCAGAACGAAAACGTTGGAACCAAAAACGCACTGTGTTTTCTTTTGCGGCACCGTCGCCATACACATCATTAATCCTTCGAGCCGTTTCTGCAGCACTGGTGCCACGGTGGAACTCGTACTCGTAAATAACGCGATATTTCAAGTTTTCCATTTTGTTAACTGAGTGACGCAAAGAAAAAAAACAATTGAGGAAAAAACAAATGAATTATAATTTTCGAAACACAAATACTTGAGTAAATAGCTGTATAAATTTGAATTTAGAATTCCTAACCAAAGAGAAGATATTTGAGATCAAAGTTGCCAGAACGGCAAAACGCCAATTTCATATGTAAGGACCTAATATTTGAATAAATATAATTATACTTTGTATTACAACATTTTTTATTTTCACTGAACTCAGACATGTTTCGATTACAAGTAACCTTTATCAATGTATACAATTTAAACAATCAAATAAAACAGAGCGGTCACTTATATACTAAATGGAAATCGAGTTATGTATAAATGTGGAAGGGGTATAATTAGAATTGAGGAGAGGGGAGTTGTAACGGGAACGTATCGAGTGGAAGGGGTATAATTAGGATTGAGGAGAGGGAAGCTGTAACGGGAACTTATCAAGCTTGGAAATGGAATTTAAATTTAATTGGTTATTTATTGTTAAAAAGTTGTACACAAGCAGCGTGAGTGGGAAAAGAAGCCGAGGACGACCGAGGAAAACACGGCATTACCAAATTAATCAATTACTAAAAGGCGGCCACATTCGAAGTCGGAATAATCGACGTGCGTACATGGTACGATGTATGAATGTAGAGGAAGCCCGAGAGGTATGCCAGGACAGGCCATTATGGCGATCCACCCTCCGGGGAAATGGCGTGATGGTTAGTTAGTTTGTTAGTTAGTTCATTATTTTTGATGGCTTTTTTAATTTCTAAAATTACTTAATTGTTTAAAGTTAGGTTTAAATTATTAATATGCATAATTTCAATACCGTTTTCTTCATTGAACCCTTAATAACTCAAATAAAATATCAGAATCATTACTTATTTTTGTGTTGAGTTTTAATGGGGCTAGTTTATTTTCGGACCGCCTTGTAGGTAATAATAATAATGAATATTATCTGAAGTATGAACGGGTACCTGTCAGCCGGCGATCACGAGAAGCGTGACCAGAAATGGAGTGTTCCTGCCTTCGTCTGCCAGCCCGCCTGCCTTCTGACTCACTGCGTCATATCAGGCCATTGTGTGCCGCCACTAATGTTACATGCTATCTGCGCAGGGTGTTTACAATCTTTCTTACATATTTATTTATATTACACACTAACTATCTAACCATGAATAATTCTAATGAAAGGATCATTAAGATGGTTTGGACATATGGAAAGAATGAATGGTAAAGAAATTATATGTTAATGTTGTAAATGGAACCAGAAATAGAGGAAGACCGAGGAAAACGTGGCACGATCAAATAAATCAAATATTGAATGTCAGAAATCGGCGCGCGTGCATGACACGATGTATGAATGTTGAGGAAGCGAGAGGAATATGTCAGGAAAAAAAAGTGTGGCAGTCCATTCTTTCTGCCTATCCCTTCGGGGAGACGGCGTGATGGTTAGTTAGTTTTTTCTATCTAACCATGTAAAATAATAAATAAAAATAAATTGTGCACTCAAAGTCATTACCGCAAATAGAAATATATCGACTGAAGCAAAGATGGCAGTGCACAATGGAGTTCTAGTGCCGACCGTTATGTATGAAAGTGAAGTTTGGAGTTGGCAAAAGAAGGATGAAAGTAGGATAAATGCCGTAGAAATGAGGTCACTAAGAAGGATGTGCGGAAAAACAATGTATGATAGAATATCTAACGAAAGGAATGTAAAGCGGATGAATGCGTGATAAATAAAATCAAGAAAGGGTCACTAAGATGGTTCGAAGTAGGAACAATCGACGAGCGTGCATGTCACGAAGTGTGAATTTAGAAGAGGCGAGAATTATGTCAGGATAGAACAATGTGGCGATACATTCTCTCTGCCTACTCCTCCGGGGAATCGGCCTAATGGTTATTTAGTTAGTTATTGGACTCGAATATTTTAGCTTTCTTGTTGAAGGCAATTTTAGCCTAGTGGATACGACTATCAACATCTTTCTTTGATCTCATGTAATGCTGCTCCCCGGGTAAACAAAAGTCTTCTGTCTATCTGTAATAGCGTAATGTAAAAGTTATGCAACACATTATAAGCTTTTAATTCGTGCTTATTGTAACTACAGCATCTTAGTATTATCATAAAAAAATCTTAAATACATTTCGTCTTAATGCTACAACCGCAATACGAGCATTATTAATTTATAATGACTTTCTCAAATGATAAATCACGTTATGTAAGTGTTTTAATTGATGGTCAAGCGAGGCTAATCGGCTCCTTTTGGAATATATAAAATGTGTACAGCCCATTCTCGCTTGTATTGTATGTTATTTCGGCGAGAGATTTATCTCGGCAAAGTAATAATATTTTTATGGGCAAATATGTATATTTTTATGGGCGGGCAATGTTTTAACTGCCCCGGGTCTGTTAATTTAGGGCGGCGACTGTGCCCGCACGACGGTTTTATTGTCAAATCATTAACTTCCTCCAAGTTTGAGATATTCTCCACCCAGCAGTGGTAATGGCTCTAATTTTATGTATTGTACATATAGCAAAGATGTAAAGCGGATGATTGCGTTCTAAATAAAATTAAGAAAAGATCACTTGGATGATTTGGACATATGGAACGAATTGATGACAGAAGAATGGTTAAAAAGATAGCCAGTAGTGTGAATGGGAAAAGAAGGCCAAGGAAGACGTGGTATGACCAAATAAATCAAATACTTATGGGCGACCTTGTTCGAATAACAAACATTTGTGGAGCGAGCACGTCACGGTGTGTAAATGTGGAGGAAGCGCAAGAGTTATGTCAGGATAAAACAGTGAGCACGCGTTAACATATGCAGTTTTGCGATCTTTATTATCGTGACAAAGAACCCACCGTTTTTGACTTGTGACAGGGGACAAAAATTGGATACTTTTGATAATGTTAGGCGAAAATCATACATTCCGACAGCAAAGCCAAAATTAACACTAAAAAAAATAATTTTGTGCGTAAGGTAAGATATTAGAGATATTATCAGCTTTTAGTTATTAAAACCGGGTGAAACAATACGTCAATTAGAGAGACTCGACCTGAAGCTGAAAGAAAAACGCCTAAATTTGTCAACCGAAGTGGAGTAATACTGCATCAATACAATGCACGCCCTCACTCAGCAAAATGACTCGTGAAAATATCCCAAATTTAAAGTGGGAGGCTAGGTATACCTCACCCTCCTTATTCACCAGACTTTGCTCCATCTGACTATCATCTATTTCGGTCTATAGAGCACTGAGATGATGGGAAGAGTTTATCAATAATGATGGTAATTGTACACTACAAAATAATTGTTTAATTTCTGGTCCACCTAATATTAAATATGTGTTTCGTACGCACAACATACGAGTATATATTTGGCATGCAAACGAAATGCCAAAGCTTTGCCTCTTTGGTCGAGGAATTTCAGTAACTTTTTGAACATTAATAAGTTGTTTCGGTCGTGTAATAATAAAGTTACGCTTATTTTACTAGCTCCGAGACAAAAGTCATTATGGCCGGAGTTTAAGAGGTCTCGGGTTTATTGAAATGCTTAAGAACACTATTAATAACCGCTCTTGGGCGCCCATCAAGAGCGATATGAGCGAGTTAAAATCTAGAGAACACTTCAGCACTTTGAATCATACAGTTCTTCTAAATACAACATTAACAAAGCATCACGCCGTTTCTTAGAATAGCTAGGTAGAGAGAATTGACCGCCACACGACTCTATCCTGATACACCCTTCTAATTTTCCTTACTCGACATTTAACATGGTCAACTTTTCAAATTTGATTTTATTAAATTATTTTATATATTTGTCTTTTTCTTTTTTGTATACTTTGTATATAAAAAATATTCTGGGACCTGTGAATGACGGTGAAGGCTGGAGAGTGCGGCATAATGACGAGCTGTACCATATTTACAAAGCTCCCAGTCTCTCTACACAGGTCAGACTGAATAGACTGAGATGGGCTGGTCACGTGCAGAGGATGCCGTCATCGCGAACCCCAAAAAGATTGCTGGAGTGGCACCCAGGTGGTAGAAGACCAATTGGACAATTGGCGATGGGAGGATGAAGTTGGGAGAGATGGGGCAAGATTGTTAAGAGTGTCAGATTGGAGGGAAAATACTGGAGGCTAAGGCTCGATATGGGCTGTTGGCCCATCGAAGAACAAGAAGAATATATACTTTGTATATATATACTCGTATATATATAACACTACTAACTTTAAAAAGAATTGAAATTATTTATCAGACATGTTTCGGACAACCGGTCCTTCCTCAGTGATATTATAAAGATACAGCTTTTGTTATAGCAAATTATTATGAATCAAATAAATTTAACGTCAAGTCCAATGTTGGATTTATTTCCTTTGTAACAAGTAATTACCTGAACCCCAATAAGAACTTTCAATTATAATTGTAATTTTAAATTGAATCATAATATTTGTTATAATAAAACCATAAACGTTCCAAAATAAATCTTTGTAACATCTGTCAAGTAAACAATTTTACAATATTTTACTCTACATGACAGAGTTTAGTAGCTATCCGTGGCTTTATCCCACTGCATTCCTCTTGGGCATGCTGGGGACCAATAGTTTGCAGATAAGACGAGATGGGTGAACACTTACCCGTTTCTTCAGGCCTATCAGGGGATTCTTTGAGAACTCCGTTATCTTGGAGGCTATCCATCTTTATGTTTCAGATGGTTATCTTCGACAGCGTCAGCGCAGACACTTTTATCTCAATGCATGCAGAACCAACATGCCTCTGGTGATGCCGGTGGGGAGAGCAATCAAACTGCTGTACGTGATCGCTTCGGAAATCGACGTCTTTCATATTCGTGACAGTACGTTCAGAAGACAAATACTCTTGACTTTGGAGAGTATAATGTATTCCTAATCTCTCATGCGTTCCTGGTATTATATATTTTTTGTGCTTTACCTGTTCTCAATAGATGCCTTAAACTATAATTGTTGTTTTTAATATCTTTTGAGACAATAAACTGATTTGATTTGTTTTTTTTTACATAATCAAGATCATTGAGTCCGATGGAGCGGAGGAGAATGACATTGTTCCAAGATACAGAAGATCGTAACAGCAAAAAAATACATAAAACAAGTTTTGCTTTATCCCTTCATAATTTGTATAGTTTAACGCTAGTTACAGGGAAAGAACTCGCATTCTTCACAAGATCACAATGTTTTTTTTCGTATTAATTCGACCGGCTTGACTTTGACTCCACAATGGAATTCCTCTACAAATGCGTTCTAGTTTTTTATCTCTCGAATTCTTTCTTTTGTGCTTTTTGCCCTTTGGACATTTCCACTAATGTAATTAATGGAAGAACTATTTTAAAACCATTTGTTTTCGATGTTATTTTTCATAAATTTTTTCAAGTCTCAAATTCATCACTGCAAATATAAATATATCCATTATATGGTAGTACATAATGGATTTCTAGAGTCAGCCCTTATGTATGGAATTGAAGCTTGGACCTGGCAAAAGAAGGAGAAGTAAACGTGTGCGAAAACGATATATGATAGAATACTAACTAAAAACTAACTAACTTACCATCACGCCGTCTCCCCGGAGGGGTAGGCAGAAAGAATGGAACGCCACACTGTTCTGTCCTGACATACGTCTCTCGATTCCTCTACATTCATACATCTTGTCATGCACGCACGTCGATTTTTCCGACTCCTCACGTGACCGACATTCAATATTTGATTGATTTGATCGTGCCACGTTTTCCTCGGCCTTCCTCTATTTCTAGCTCCGTTCACGCCGTTTACATATACCTTCTTTACCATTCTGTCTTCACTCATTCTTTCCATGTGTCCAAACCATCTTAATGACCTTTTCCTTATTTTGTTCATAACACTTTCATTCGCACCACATTCACTTCTTATACTTGCATTTGTCACTCTATTATATACAGATTTGCCACACATTCGTCTTAGAGATCTCATTTCTACTGCATTTATTCTACTTTCATCCTTCTTTTGCCAGTTCCATGCTTTACTTCCATACATAAGGGTCGGCACAAGAAAAGAATACTGAACGACGAAATACGGAAGAAATGTAAGGCAGATGATTACGTCATAAGTAAATTTAATAAAGGATCTCTGAGATGGTTTAGACAGTGGAAGTAATAGACGAGAGAATAGTTAAAATGTTGTATAAAAGCAGTGTGATTGGAAAGAAAAGCCGCGGAAGAAAACGCTCGTCGATATTTCCGACTTCGAATGTTATCGTCTTTTAGTTATTTGATTTATTTTGTCATGCCAGGTTTTCCGTAATCTTCCGCGTCTTCTTTCAACTCAACTGTATCCAACATTCATTCTCCATAGATGGCGTTAGTGGGTCGGTTGTATAGGTTAATTCTTGAAAAAATTCACAAGTGCAACCAAATCTACATAGATGGCTGACTGAAACTGACACGTGAAGATAAATATGGATTTTGAAGTATATATACATCTTCCAAAAATTTGTCATGCATGATCACAATAATAAAGGTGGAATGGGGAATGTTGTAATTACATAAAGCGTGCGCTTAACCCAACCAATGACAGGTCATAAGTCCTGTAAACACCTTGATCATCCATGTTCAGTTTCCAGTTTACGTCTTCGTCTCTATTGAGATACAATTAAAATTTGTATCCAACATTTTAACCTTTGTTCTCTCCTCTCATCTATTTGGATCATATGTCCAAACCATCTCTGAGATACCTTTTTAATTTTACTTATGTTGCAATCATCTACGTTACATTTTTGTTATTATTTCGCCGTTCGGTATTCTATTGTGTATCGTTTTCCGCACATATTTCTCAGTGATTTATTTTTATTTTAACACAAATAAGACATAACAAACGAAAAACACACACATTTGGACACAAAACGTTTTATGCAGGTTTGTGCAGACTGCATCCAGGTTATTCCGACGTGTCTGTTCAGATCATCCTTCCACCGTAGTAGCGATCGTCCTGCACTTCTCTTTGCCGTCCACGGTCTCCAAGTCAGCAGTCTTCTTGTTCGTTTTTAGTCCGACCTTTTGGCTACGTGACCTGCCCATTGCCATTTTAGAGTCGCTAGCCAGTGAATGATGTCAGTGACCTTTGATTTTTCTCTCACCGTATCATTTCTGACTCTGCCTCTTTAGCTTATTCCTAACCAGAGGCGTTACTCCCATAAAAACCCAGAAGCCCGGCTCGGAGGTTCTACTCATGTGGTTATTACTTTTACGTCTGATGGGAACATTGTTAGAAGTTGATTTGGTGGGTTGTTGGTTTATGCGGGGGCATGATTACTTAGATTTGGGGGTTTTGATTAAAAATTTCTTACTCAAGCCGGGCTCGGTTTCTATGGGAGTACTGCCACTGTTCCTAACATGGCTCTTTGATTCACTCGGTAGTTTAAGCTTATCTCATTTCAACCGCATTTATCCTACTCTCATCCATCTTTTCCCAGCTCCAAGCTTCACTTAATTTCACCAATTGCTTACAGTTAATTCATCTATTGTGACACAAAAAATATATTACGAAATATTTAGACAAGTCGTGAAAATTTCAAGCCGACACATAATTTTTTTTGATTGACCTAGATTATCCCAAAATGGTATGCCCGACTCGGCGCGACCAGATATTCCAAATCGAGCACGCACGAACTTTTGAGAACTCACAAATCTTTCCATTGTCTAATCAGCTCTCATTCAGATTTCGCAATTGTTCTTCTGCTGAGATCACCTTGCGTACTTAATCTACGTATTTTTTTTTATATTGTATTTATTGTAAAGTTTTATATCATCCAATAAAAGGTAATAAATTAGGCGTATTATTATGCATCGCTATTCATATAAATCTTTAGCGGTGATGCAATGCCATTATATCGTAATGCTTATTGTTTTTCTTATACTTGTTTTCTATTTCGCAAACTGTTTTATTACTGGAATAGAAATATATCCACTGAAGCAAAGATGGCAGTACACAATGGAGTTCTAGTGCCAACCCTCATGTATGGAAGTGAAGCTTGGAGCTGGCAAAAGAAGGATGAAAGCAGGATAAACGCTGTAGAAATGAGATCACTAAGAAGAATGTGCGGGAAAACGTTGTATGATAGAATACCGAACGATGAAATAAGAAAGAAATGTATAGCAGATGACTGCATCATGGATAAAATTAAAAAAGGATCCCTGAGATGGTTTGGACATATGGAACGAATGGATGAGAGTAGAATGGTTAAAAAGTTGTACACAAGAAGCGTGAGTGGAAAAAGAAGCCGATGGCATGACCAAGTTAATCAATTACTAGAAGTCAGAATAATCGACGTGCGTACATAGTACGATGTATGAATGTAGAGGAAGCCTGAGAGGTATGCCAGGACAGAGCATTGCGATCCATCCTCTCTGCCTACCCCTGCGGGGAAATGGCGTGATGGTTAGTTAGTTATCTTTTTTACTGCAAAAGCGAAGTTCTTTGTTTCATTATACTTTAAAATTTTGTTTTCGATGCATTTGAATATTATCGGGTTTGCAGACATCGTCCGTCCTAGAGGCTCATTTTATTCAATCCAATTCAGTTCAAATTAATTAATTTTGATTGAGAAATTATAATACTGTTAACCCTAACCACTCCTTTGTCGAATGCCAGCCGACATGTGAGTGTGTTTATTGTAACACCTGATGATGCAAACATCGGTTGGCGAAACAGCTGTCGCGACACTCAGGGAATAAAAAGAAATATTGATATTATAACAGGGGTTTAAAATTTTAACAGTAATAATGTTGAAGTATCATAGTGTTTCGGCCAAAACAATGGACTGTTCAAATATTTATATTAATTATATTAATTACTAATTACGATTGTACATTGAACCAAGTTTTTAAAGGGTAAAAAACATTTACTTCCATGAATATTTCAGATTGCAACAAGTATGTACGATATTATAACTCAAAAAACTAACTAACTAACTAACTAACCATCACACCGTCTCTCCGAAGGGGTAGGCAGAAAGAATGGACTGCCACACTTTTCTTTCCTGACATATTTCTCTCGCTTCCTCAACATTCATACATCGTGTCATGCACGCTCGTCGATTTCTCTGACTCCTCACATGGCCGACATTCAATATTTGATTTATTTGATCGTGCCACGTTTTCCTCGGTCTTCTATTTCTGGTTCCATTTACATCATTAACATATAATTTTTTTACCATTCTTTCTTCATTCATTCTTTCCATATGTCCAAACCATCTTAATGATCCTTTCATTATTTTGTTCATGACACCATCATTCGCACCGCATTCACTTCTTATATTTTCATTCGACACTCTATTATACACAGAGTATCCACACATTCGTCTAAGAGATCTCATTTCTACTGCATTTATTCTACTTTCATCCTTCTTTTGCCAGTTCCATGCTTCGCTTCCATACATAAGGGAAAATCTACATAACGCATAAAACAGAAATAATAAAATCGAACAAAGCAAAAAAACGGGATATCTCACAAGAGGAAAGTTCATTTGAAAAGCAGACGAGACAGAAAAATAAGGTGAAATCGTCACACAGAAAGAAAATTGATCGTTTTACATAATACACAATAGACTATTTACGAGCGGAGTCAAAATATGTACGCGGCCCGTCACATACCTTCCAAGTGGAGACGGAGAGAGAAAAGAATTCGGCATTATTAAGAAATTCCTAGCCTAAAGGGGTGGTGGAATCGCAGGGGAGGTAGCCGTACTAGTGAAGCGTTTCTACCACTGGGTTGTGTGTTCGAGGGGTGATTTTTCCATGTAAGCGCCGCGCGAAAAGGTTAAGCGCGTAAAATATGGAATGCATTATATATTTCGTATTTTGCTACGGAGGGGTTAAGTGATTGTGCGAACAGGCGCGATGATTATGAATAATAGATTATTTTAGAATAGATTAAATTCCGTATATTTATATATACTAAATACTTATGTTCCGGATGGTCATCTTCAACAGCGTCAGCACAGACTGTTTTATCTACTCAGAACCAACCTGCCTCTGGTGATGCCGGTGGAGAGAGCAATCAAACTGCTGAACATGATCGCTTCGGATATCAACATCTTTCATATTAGTGGAAGTACGTTCAGAAGACAAATACTCTTGACTTTGGAGAGTTCCTTATATTCCGAAAGACGAACAATCCATCGAGCGTTCCTGGTATTATGTATTATATAATTTATTTATTGATCATTTACCAAGTACGTATATATGGTTTTAATACCTCCCAACTGGGGTAACTCGTTCTAGGGAGGCATGTTAGTATAGCCGCCATGTTAGTATTAAGTATGAGGATAGTGCCGTTAAATCTAAGAAACTTCTGAAGACTGCACTGTTCGGTCAGTCATTTCCTAGTGCGCCCTTCCGCAACTTTCTTCCTTTAGTAACTTCCAGACTTCTTATTTTTTCGATGCCGTGTTAGGTCCCCCCAACGTTGGCGATCACTGCACCAAAGGCATCTCTATTCTGCGCCTCTTGGAACAGGTTCTGAACTCTTGTTATTCCTGTCCACTATTTGATGTTCCGCAGCCAGGACAGCTGCCTTCTACCAACTCCCCGACGTCCCTCCACTTTACCCATTAATATCAGTCGAAGGGGGTGAGGTTTTTTTCACCTTAGCACATGACCGAAATATGAGACTTTTCTAATTTTACCACTCGAAAACCTCTCTATAGGCTCTGGCTCTCTGTAGTACGTCTGCATTGCTGACCCTATCGGTCCACGGTATACGGAGCATTCTGCGGTATATCCACATCTCGATCGCTTCCAACCGGTTCATTACATTCACTTTCAGAGTCCAGGTTTCGCAGCCATATAGTATTTGAAAAATTTGAAAGAGACTTGATGAACTCACATGTTTGTGAAAAATATAACAATACCCTCGAAATGTCATTAGATGAATTAGTTCAAACCTACTACAATGTTTTTACTTCTCTTCTCGACAAGCATGCTCCACATTCGACAAAAACACTCCGGGTGCGAGTGTCTAATGCATGGTTTGATGAAGAATGTCGTAGAAGCAAGAGACTAATGCGTAGGTCTGAACGTATGTACCGAAACACAGGCCTAAGCTCTTCAAGAGAAGCCTGGGTGAGATCGCAGAATTCTTTTAGAGACCTGATCAAGAAGAAAAGATCGGAGTACTGGAAATGTAAAATTGAATCGGAAAAGGAAAATCCCCGACATCTATGGAATTCCGTTAAATCAGTACTCGGAAATAATCATCAAGAAAAGGCCTCTACCAAGTTATCTCCTCAGGACTTCGCCCAATTCTTTGAAGATAAAATCGCTGTGATTCGTGCAACGACTTCATCTACAACACCACCAACCTTCACGACATATGAGGGAAAACTTCTAACTAAATTTAATATCACAACACCTCAGGAAGTGATTAAACTTATCTTAAACGCACCTAATAAGCAGTGTTCGCTTGATCCGATTCCGACATGGCTTCTCAAGAGATGCTGTCACCATGTTGCTCCATTTTTAGTCAAAATTTTTAACAAATCTCTACTAACAGGACAAGTCCCCCTTTTGCTCAAGAAAGCTATTGTTTCTCCCATACTAAAAAAACCTCAACTAGATTCCGAAAATCTTAGTAACTTCCGGCCCGTCTCAAATCTACCATTCATCTCTAAAGTTCTTGAAAAATTGTAGCCTCCCAAATTTCAACTCACCTTTCGACAAATAATATTTTGTCTAAATTACAATCCGCCTACAGACGTTTCCATTCAACGGAGACGGGATTGCTTAGAGTCATGTCAGATTTAGTACTGGCAAACGAATCGGGCAAATTGGCACTGCTTTCCCTTCTGGACATGAGCGCTGCGTTTGACACAATTGATCACTCATATCTTATCCAACGATTAGCGATCACGTATGGTTTTAGAGGTAATGCCATAGACTGGCTAAATTCATATCTGTCGGATCGTTCACAAGCTGTGCAGCTAGCAGGTAAAAAATCCTCATTTACTAATATCCAATCTGGTGTGCCACAAGGCTCTGTTTTAGGACCCCTTTTATTTATCATGTTTACAAATGACGTTGCCAAAATAATAGAATCCTTTGGCCTCCTCTCACATTGCTATGCTGATGATCAGCAACTTTATTTTTTCTGCAACCCTGATGACACCAAACATCTTACGTCAATAACTGTCAACTGCATTGATGCCATATCCAGATGGATGGCATCAAACAAACTTAAACTAAATCCATCCAAAACGGAATTTCTCTGGACTTCTTCCGCAAAGCGTCAACATCTTATCGATCATTCCTCAATTTCAACAGCTGACAATGATATCGTTCCCAAAAACTCCACAAAGCTTCTTGGTGTTTATCTTGACGCAAATCTGTCTCTAAAATCCCAAATTAATAACACGGTCAGCGCTAGTTTCTTCCACCTAAGACGATTAAAATCCGTCAAAAGGAGTATTCCCCATGACACTTTCAAAACTCTTGTAAATTCCTTCGTTGTGTCACGACTTGATTATTGTAATGGAATTTATGCAAACATTCCAAAACAACAAATAAACAAACTTCAATCTGCGTTCAATGCAGCAGCAAGGCTCATTAAAGGCATTCCAAAAAAGTCCCATATAACACAACATCTCAAAGAACTTCACTGGCTTAAAAGTCCAGAAAGAATCCAGTATAAACTCTGCTGGACAGTCTTCAAAGCGCTACATGGAATGGCACCAAGTTATATATCTGAACTCTGTATAGCGGACAGCCTAAATTCACGGAAATCCACACTTCGCTCGGCGAACTCCTCAGCAATAGGAAGATTAGTTGAGCCGAAGCGTTGCCCCAGTACGAATTTCGGGGATCGAGCGTTCGCGGTAGCCGGTCCATCAGCTTGGAACAATCTCCCTTCACACCTTAGATGCATAAATGATCCGACAGATTTCAGAACTAAATTGAAAACCCATCTTTTTCATATTTCATACCCAATTTAAACATTTATACTTTGTTCTACTATACTTTTAAACCAATCGTTTTTTAAGCGCTCACATTTAGATTTTTAGATTTAAAACACGTCTTAATGCGCCCTTGAGGTGATTACATCACAAAAACGGCGCTTTAAAAGTTAGCATATTATTATTATTATTATTATAGTAGAACATACCATATCATTTAATCATTCTTTGTCGGAGTTTCAAGTTAAGATTATCGTTGTGTAGTATTATTCAAGTAAAGAAAGTTCTCATTTTATTAAATGCATCTCGTGCAACTTCAATTCTCCATTTTATTTCAACTTCCAGACTACCCCGATTGAAAAACATCGTTTTACATTTTATTATTATTATGTTCTTCTGTTATTTGTCATTCTTTCAAACAAATGAGGTCCTTATAGACTCTCGAAATTTCCAAACATCTTTTTTTAACTAGGCACTTGTTCTCGCCATGTTGCCGCGCTGTTCTCGTGATTGGGGGACATCACCATTCCATTGTTTCATTTTCGGCTCTTCATGGAGTACCGCCCGAAGGCATCTTGAGCCGTACGCCCCCTCGCCTTACGTGTGTGTGAGCAAATCGTACCAACGGAACCAGGAACGGTGCTCTTTGATTGGCTGTTATTCTGCGTGGCACGGAACGGTTAAATTTATGTTTATTTTGACACCGTTCTATAATTTCTTTCTCTCGTTCGTCTTGTTCTTAGTTTATTTATTTTAAGTTGTTTCATGTATGAAATAATTAGATGGCATAACCGCTGGTGCGAAAATGAACGATATGTCCATCAGCTGTTTGTTAAATGCAGACGACGCTATTTTAATCGCTGACAGCATGGACGATCTACAAGTCCTAGTGTCAAGAACGTACGAAGTATGCAATGAGTATGACCTAGAAATGAACGTGTCAAAGTCTAAAGTTATGGTATTTGAAAAGGAAGATTGTATGACGGATTGTGACATGAGTGCGAACGGTGAGAAAAACGAGCAAGTTACCGAATTTGTTTATCTGGGAATCACATTCACAAGAGATGGAAGAATGGAGAAAGATATCGAAAGAAGGATTGAAGCTGGAAACAAAATAAATGGTGCACTCAAAGTCATTACCACAAATAGAAATATGTCGACTGAAACAAAAATGTTGTATACAAACATTGTGAGTGGAAAAAGAAGCTGTGGAAGATCAAATATGACGATAAGACGGAAGACCAAGTATATAGTTATTTACAACTCTTTGGTTTATGTTAATAAAATTAAGAGTAATATGGTGCTTGCATATCTAACTAAACGGTAGTTACGAAATACATGACAATTTGACGAGAGTTCGTGATGGATTCCGGCTCCGGAGACCCAGACTCACAAGTACAGAGGAAGGTGTTTTTTTATAGAGGATTTAAATTATATAACGAATTGTCAAATGAGGTAAGAGATGCCGGTTCTCTCGCGATCTTTCGTCGAAAATGCTTTAGTGACGATATTTAATGTTATTTGTTTTTCTTTTTTGCGATTTTTATATTATTAATTAATTGTTTAAAATTATATTAGTTTTATCGTTTTTATAAAGAATTTTGACAGGTGTAAAAATAAAATTTTCATTTGTTCCAATGAGAATTTGAATAATTTCTTCAATTTTATTTTTAAGTTCTTGCTGGTTAAGTGCCTAATTACAGCTAATTTAAAAAACGGTGGATACGTGTAACATAAATTAAATAAACACAAAAGCCCGGATCGTCCATGTCAACATGTGCAACATCGAAATAAAACATTATGTGTTATTACATTATGTGCTAAATTAAAAAAAAAAACGGTGGATACGTGGAACATAAATTAAATAGACAATATGTGCACCATCTAAAAAGACCATTTTGTGTTAAATTATTTTTATTTTGTTATTTTATTTTATATCATTGTATTTTATATTATTTGTTTTAGATTTATTTTGTGGGTGTTGGACGATCAAAGTGTGCGCGGGAGATGCCTATTGGTGGCGATGAGGTTCGCAACCCATCACACCGCGTCTCCCGCGGGGCGAAAAGAGAAGGATGGAGTGCCGCATCAGTAAAAGTGTGACAGTTCATTCTTTTTGCCTACCCTTTCGGGGAGACGGCGTGATGGTTAGTTAGTTAGTTAGTTAGTTAATTAATTATTTATAAAATGTTGTTTAATAAGTTGTAAAATTATCCTGTATTTTTTTTACAACTTTATAAATAAATATAATACCAGGAGCGCATGAAAGATGGTTCCAAGACTTGCATAGTATTATACTTATTCTATTCTGGCTGTCGTTTTAAACCTGTACTTGACTTTATAGTTTTTTAATGTTCTTTATAGTTTCGTCCACCGCGAGGGGATATTAAAAATACAAGGGATGTACCGACTTTGTGCGGTTCATACACTTAATGCGCCATAGCTCGAGGTGAATGAGGAAAGTTACCGGTTTGGGTCGTCCATAGTTACTACTGGGAGAAGGTTAGCGTTGTAATGATACTGCGAAGCCCGGGATAAAATCAGTGTAAAGCATTTTTTTAGCTTTTTAGATAGTACAAGCAAATATTTGAACGCAATATGGTATTGTTAATATATATCATTAAAGTTTTTTTATTAAAGAATGCTGAGGACAACATAAATGAGAACACTACGTGATGTTGCTGGGAAGAATGAGGGCTTCGAGGTTCAAGATGTGATCGATGGGGGCAACTAGAAAAAAAGTTAAAATATAATTATACTTTGTATTACAACACTTTTTATTTTTACTGAACTAAGACGTGTTTCGGTTACAAGTAACCTTTATCAAACAATTTTAACAATCAAATAAACTAGAGCAGTCACTTAACTAAATGGAGATCGAGTTATGTATTAAAGTGGTAAGGGTATAATTAGGATTGAGGAGAGGGGAAATGTAACGGGAACATATCTAGTGGAAGGGGTTTAATTAGGATTGAGGAGAGGGGAGATGTAACGGGAAAGTATCGAGCATGGGAATTGAATTTAAATTTTATTGATTTTATTTTTGATGGCTCTTTTGATTTCTAAAATTTCTGAATTGTTTAAAGCTATGTTTTTATTATTAATTTGGAAAATTTCAATACCGTTTTCTTTATTAAATGTATGCTTATTTTCAATTAAATGGCTAGCGAACTCCGAAAAATTATTATTAGAAAGGCATCTAAGATATTGTTTCATTCTTTTGTTAAAATTACACGTTGTTTTTCCTATGTAGAATGACGTGCAATCGTTCCATTTTAATTTGTAGACTCACTAACGACTGAATCAATTTATTGTCTTTATCTTTATTATAAGTTTACCGAGATTATTGTTAGTATAAAACGCGGGTTGAATATCGAAGGAGGTGGGCACCTCCTCAGGACCTTATCCGAAAGGCGTGCAAGATGGATCGGCCATGTAATACGACAAGAAGGCCTCTTGCATGCCATAATGGAAGGTATGACCGAGGGGACAAACTTTAGGGAACACCCACGCCGAGAGTACCTGGATGACTTGTTGGTGGACGTGCGCTGCTCATCATATGCAGATTTCAAAAGAGCCGCACAAGACAGGGAATAATGGAGAAAATAATAGAGGAAATTGCTGCAAACCAATCCCAGGATTGAAACCAGAGAGAGAGCGAAAACGCGGGTCGAATATCGGATGAAAGAGTAGGAAAAAAATGATCAGTTTCAAACCTTTATGTGCATTTGTTCCAATGTCAATTTAAATAATTTCTATGAAAAATCACGAAAATTAATTTTAACAGTTGAAAAAATATTGTAACATCTGATGAATTCAACATCGGTTGACGAAACAACTGTCGCGAGAAATATATGTTTAAAAAGTGATAATATAAACAAAGTTTTATGTTATACTCGTATTTTAACAGTTAACATGTTTTGACTTATCCCTTTATAATTGTGCACAAAATCTCTTAACGCAAGGGTTCCACTAAGACGTAGCTTGTACTCCTTAGTTCGAAACGTTTAACTTGTGAGTTTTAAGTTCCAAGGGTGAGATAGTTACACCCTCAACCCTCTTTACCTTTACACCTCTCGTAATACCCAAACTTCAGTTTTCTTAGTGTAATCATTTTTTAACTTGAATTTCTTTGTCTGAAATTAAGCCCGAAATTCCTAAGCGGAACCTCTTAAAGTTTGAAAATGTTTCGTTTTAGGAAAATCTTTGATGTTTTCTTTTTCTTTTTCCCCTTATTGTAGATCTCGCGATCTGTTTATGCAGAATATCATTTTTTCCTTGTAAAACAACAGGTCGTTTGAACGCAATTACTGTTTACAATTTATTTTAGCTCTTATATTGATTTTCATGACATGTGATAGGTAGCTAATCTATCGCCATTTTATTGGATTTTCATGACATGTGATAGGTAGCTAATCTATCGCCATTTTCTTGTCACGTGAATTCTACACCAGACCAAAGACAGTGTGACAATCACTCTTCCACGAAGGTCGACTTTCTGAGATGAAAACTCTTTTGTGGACGTCGATGGCCCTCTAGAGTCTGGTGCATCACGGTCTTACTAACCCTCGCTGGATCCCTCTTCTCCATGTGGTCTCTCCAGATGTCTTCGATGTCTATTTATAATTTTTTTTTTAACCTAACATAACGTAGGAAAATTACACAGTTTATATTAAGATTCCATAACTAACTATCCAACCTACCGTCACGCCATCTCCTCGAAGTGCTAGCCAGAGAGAATAGACCGCCACCCTGTTCTTTCCTAATATACTTCTCTCGCTTCCTCAACATTCATAAATCGTGTCTTGAACGCATGTCGATTCTTCCGTGGCCGACAAAAAAATAATAGGCGATAACATGTCATGGGAATTAATATAAAATCTAAAAAAATGTAGTACTGCAATGTTTATATATTGTTTCTTGGATTATTATGTGTAACTCTATATTAATTAATTAATAAGAGAGAAAACGTCTGTTTTATACAAGTTTTATTATTATGTATGTGATTGTCTAAGGCATCATCAAATTTGATAATGCCTTAGACAGGCGAAACATGTCATTCACATAAAATATATGAGAACTTCTTGAAAATTAACGTTTCCATTCGTATTGATTACAATGTACAAAATATAAATTTTGAATATTTATTTTAGGTCTATAATGAAATATTTACGTTTTCAGATGTTGACTAATTAATAATAGTTATGGCTTTCAGACGTCTAATCCCATTTTGTCTTATTAGTCTGGCAGAGACGCATGATTGATAGATTTAACCTTATAAACGTTATAAACTTCAGCATATTCTTAGTTGGAAATTGATAAATTACATGAATTAAATACGTAAACCTAGAGACGTCCTTGTTAAAATGTCGCTAATAAATAGTTCATTCCGTAACTTTAAATGTGGTAGTTTTCCGTTGCTTTCCACATTTTTATACATCAAGTTATTTGAACCCAATTGCTGTATATAAATTTTAGCTATTGATTCTCATGACATTTGATGAAGATAGCCACAATGCCATCGCCGGGAATTGAACCCGAGACCTTCGGTGTTACAGTTATAGCTCTTGCCAACCAATCCGTTGTATTGAAACTAGCGAAGCTTATGCATTAAAAGTTATTTTAAAATATATTCACTAAAAGTTAACTAACGCCGTCAATGGACCACCACACTGTTCTGTCCTGACATACTTCTCTCGTTCCTCTACATTCATACATCGTGTCATGCACGCACGTCGATTTTTCCGATTCCCCGAGTGACCGACATTTAATATTTTATTCATTTGATCGTCACCCGTTTTCCTCGGCCTTCCTCTATTTCTAGCTCCTTTTACGTCGTTTACATATACCTTTTTATCAATTTTATCTTCACTCATTCTTTCCGTGTGACCAAACGATCTTAACTACCCCTATTGTTATTTTGTTAACAACACTTTCATTCGCACTGCATTCACTTACATTTGACGCTTTATCATATACAGTTTTATCACACGTTCTTCTAAGAGATCTCATTTCTATTGCATTTATTCTAATTTCATTCTTATTTTGTTAGTTCCATGCTACACTTCCACAGTTTGCGATGACAACTTTAAGTACACCATTTTTAATTTTTTTTTAAATTTATTTATTTAATAAAGTTATAAAAAATTGCAAGAACATTTCACAACTTATAAAACAATAGTTAATAAACAATTAATAAATAATATAAAAATGCAAATGAGTAAAACAACAAAAACATTAAATATCGGTACTTAGAAGATCGCAAGAGAACCGGCATCTCTTACCTCATTTGGCAATTCGTTATATAATTTAAATGCTCTATAAAAAAATATCTTTCTTTGTACTTTCAAGTCTGGGTCTCCGGAGTCGGAATCTATGACGACTTCTCGTCAAATAGTCACGTATTTCATAACAATATGTTGCATTTTAAGTTAGATATGCAGGCACCATATTTCTTAATTTTATAAACAAAAATTGATGTGTTGTAAAGAACTAATTTTCTTTGTATTTAATATTCTTAATTTGTGTAACATTATAATAATAATAATAATAATAAATTGGATAATTTATAAAGCGCCATTTTTATGAATTGCTCATCTCAAGGGCGCTGTAGAAGATGCTCCGTTTTATCAACTAGATAATAATAATAATAATGATAAAATATATATAATATAAACATATTTAGTATGAGGGCTGCACCCGACGAAATCGATCAGCCCTTCCTGTCAGGAAATGATAATTTGAAAAGGTGCGTTTTGAGTCTCGATCTAAACTCTGATTGATTCTCAATGCACTTAAGGTCTGCTGGAAGACTATTCCAGGCTGAAGGGCCGGCTACCGCGAAGGCTCGGTCGCCAAAGTTTGTGATTGGACAGCGTTTTGGCACAGTCAATCTACCGATCGCAGAAGACTTAGCAGATCGCAATGTAGACTGTCTAGCATTCGGGTTCTCGTTGATGCAGAGTTCAGATATATAAGCTGGTGCCATTCCATGCAACGCCTTATATACCGTTCAGCAGAGCTTGTATTGTATCCTTTCTGGACATTTCAGCCAGTGGAGCTCCTTAAGATGCTGTGTTATGTGACAACTCTTTGGCACACCCCTTATCAGTCTTGCTGCTGCATTGAATGCAGACTGGAGTTTATTTATTTGCTGCTTGGGGATGTTGGCGTAGACACCATTGCAGTAATCTAGTCGGGATACGACGAAGGAATTGATCAATGTTTTAAAACTGTCAATGGGAATATTTCTTTTTACGGATCTCAATTGCTGAAATCCTACTATATCTACCCCAATCAAGTTACTTACTACTTTACTCTGTTGTCTGGCCTATCCAAAATGATGTGTTTCCATATAAGCTTATTGAGTTCAACGCTTTAATGCCTATATTTTGATAATACGCATTCAAATTATCATAATATTCTCGCAGGGTTATTTCACGGAGGCCTACCTGGATCAAAATGCAGAAATACGGTCACAAAAGCTTCAGATAAGGGATTCCGGGAGCAGGTGAATTCCCGCCCCTTTCTGTCATCAAATGGCTCTTAATTGGGCCTGTTTTGATTTAACTGTTTCCCTTCCTGGCCCGGGGTGTAATCCCGGATTATTGGCGATGGATAGCCCCCGGACGCAAAGACTCTCCAACCCCCCAATATTGTGGATATTTGTGATTCTAAACCTGGCAACTACAAGTTGGGACAAAATGATCTTAATGTTTTTAATTCGTTACAACTTTATTATGTATAAAACAGATACGAATATATAATATTTATTTATATATTACTATTAAACTATTATCTCACTAACCATCACGCCGTTTCACCGGAGGGGTAGGCAGAGAGGATGGATCGCCACATTGTTCTATCCTGACATAATTCTCGCGCCTCTTCTAAATTCACATATCGTGACATGCACGCTCGTCGATTGTTCTTACTTCGAACATGGCCTACTTTCAGAAATTGATTAATTTGGTCATGGCATTTCTTTCTTGGCCTTCCTCGACTTATTTTTCCATTAACACTACTTGTATATATCTTTTTAACCATTCATCCCATATCCATTCGTTCCATATGTTCAAACCATCTTAGTGACTCTTAATTTTATTTATCACGCATTCATCCGCCTTACATTCCTTTCTTACTTCATCATTAGATATTCCATCATATAATTGTTTATCCTACATTCATATCCTACTTTCTTCTGCCAACTCCAAGCTCCACTTCCATACATAAGGGTTGGGACTAGAACTCCGATATTTCGAGAATTCATGTTGGTCATTTTGTACCTGATAAATTGCACGGATTGTTTTACCTACCGGCTGCCAGAACCAATCTGCCTCTAGTGACACCGGTGGGAAGAGCAATTAGTCTGCTGAACGCAGTCCCCTCGTAGAAGAACGACTTTCATATTAGTGAAAGTAGCATTAATGCTGTAAAAATAAGTTCACTGAGAAGGATGTCAGGGAAACTGTGATAGAATATAGAATGAAGAAATAAAGAAGAAATGGCTGACATATGATTGTGTCCTAAGTAAAATTACAAAAGGATTACTTATATATTTTTTTTTCTTCGTCCGCTATTTTGTTATTTATAAATAAATTAATAAATAGTAGTTTACATGTGAAAGTGCGGGACACAGAAGGAAATACAAAGTAGAGTAAATGTGGCCTGGCATCCCATTGTGTTTGCGTCAATTAAATGTATGTCCCGGATGGACGGGGACAGGCCTAGAAAGTGTACGAGCGAGGCTGACGAAAGGGTGCCGCTGCGCCCTATAACAGCCTCGGGTGGGAACCCTTCTGTGTTCCTCAATAAAATAAAAAATATTTATAAATAAATATTATTTCTATAGTTTGCGCTAAGGCCACTGATTTAAAGATAGGAGTGATACTCCAGGCGACTTCTAAAGCAGTGCGCTAGGAGGCGGTAGCCTCTTCGCATTGTGTTAATAAAAAGTAGTTTGCTAAATGCTAAACAATCATTCTCCATAGATGCCGTTAGTGGGTGGATTGTATAGATTAATCTTAAAAAATTAATAAGTACAATCAAATCTACATAGATGGCTAACTGGAACTGACACGTGAAGATAGGTATGGATTTGGAGTATATATACAACTTCCAAAAATGTATCATGCATGATCATAATAACAATGGTGGAATGGGGAATGTTGTAATTACATAAAGCGTGCGCTTAACCCAACCAATGACAGGTCATAAGTCCTGTAAACACCTTGATCATCCATATTCAGTTTCCAGTTTGCGTCTTCGTCTCTATTGAGATACAATTAAAAATTTGAATTAACCACCCACAGGTGAAAATCCAGGATTCGTATACAGATATAAGTATACATTTCACAAATATTGTATAATAGTTCCTCAATCCAATTAAACCGTAGTTTAGGATGGATTCCCTTGTATCAGAGATTAACGAAAAATCATGTAAAAATTTCTCTATAGCAACGCATTTTTTACGCTACCCGCAAACAGTATATAAATAAAGAAAAAATATCTTACAATCTTATTTTCTTTTGCAAAAAAATTGAGCCGATGGGGGGGAGGCGGCGTGGTGTGGGGAGGGTAGATCAGGAAGCGGAAGACGGGTTGGGGGGACGTCCATCAATCACCGGGAGAATGATGGAGAGGAAAGGCCTAATGAAAGTATTAATTATGTCGCCGGGAAAGAAAAGAATAATACATTATGTAAGTATCCATGAATAGCAACTATCGAAAGCTATTTTTAAATCATTCATACACTCGTGAAAACTTGCCTAAGAAGAAGCTAAGTAGTGGAATGACAACGCATAAACATATCAAATCAGTTTATTTCATCAACAGAGATTACATATTTTATTTTTAAGACATCTATTGAGAACAGGTAAAATAATATATTGTGTATATTATACTACCAGATACGCATGAGAGATGGTTCAACATCAGGAAGACAGGATTCTCTCCAGAATTGAGAGTATTTGCCTTCTGAACGTACTTTTACTAATATGAAAGACGTCGATCTCCGAGGAGACCGTGTTCAGCAGATTATTTGCTCTTCCCACCGGTGTCACCAGAGGCAGGTTGGTTCTGGCGGCCGGTAGGTAAAACAATCTATGCTGTCGCTGTCGGAGGGACGCTATCTATCAGGGACAAAAAGCCGAACACCCTCCAGCACGGCCGAGTTCTCGAAACATCCCCTGAGTAATCTAAACAAATGGGTTATGGAGCCACGGATAGCTACCATACTCCCTCATGTAGAGATACCTCAGAAATATTTTCTGAACCCTCTCCAGCATCAGGGAATATCGCGCCTCGTGAGGACTCCATATCACAGAACCACTTTCGAGTATAATAGTGGTTTTCGCTCGAAAAAAAGACTAACTTACTAACTAACTAACTAACCATCACGCCATTCCCCCGGAGGGGTAGGCAGTGAGGATGGATCGCCACAATGCAAAATTCATACATCGTACCATGCACTCAAAGTCATTACTGCAAATAGAAATATATCCACAGAAGCAAAGATGGCAGTACACAATGGAGTACTAGTGCCAACCCTTATGTATGGAAGTGAAGCTTGGAGCTTGTAAAAGAAGGATGAAAGCAGGATAAACGCCGTAGAAATGAGATCACTAAGAAGAATGTGCGGGAAAACGTTGTATGATAAAATACCGAACGATGAAAAAAGAAGGAAATGTAAGGCAGATGACTGCATCATGGATAAAATTAAAAAAGGATCCCTGAGATGGTTTGGACATATGGAACGAATGGATGAGAGAAGAATGGTTAAAAAGTTGTACACAAGCAGCGTGAGTGGAAAAAGAAGCCGAGGACGACCGAGGAAAACATGGCATGACCAAATTAATCAATTAGTAAAAGGCGGCCACATTCGAAGTCGGAATAATCGACGTGCGTGCATGGTACGATGTATGAATGTAGAGGAATCCCAAGAGGTATGCCAGGACAGCATTGTGGCGTTAGTTAGTTAGTTAGTTTTTTTTTGAGAATTTGATCGATTTGGTTCTGACCTGTTTTCACGGTTTATATATCTCAATCTGCCTTCTCTCTCCTTGTATTTTTTATGTTAAATTTTATGAGTTAATATCGTTTCCCGCTTCTGTTTGTAAAATTTCGTTTCCCAGTATTTTTATAGGATGTATAATGCAAACATTCGCTAACGTATACATAGGTTAACGGTATTAATATAGTATATCGATGAGTGTGTTGCTGTAGGCTCTTTATTACCCCGCGTTACGGCATGAACACACATAGCATCGCAAGTGGGTAACAAGCGGGTATTATGTACGATGAACAAACGAAAACATTGCTTTATCCTCATGCCAAATAATTAAACTCAATGTTGAACCAAATCATAACCAAAACAAAGAACCTTAGCTGAATGAAGCACGCAGGGGAAGTGTCTCAGAAACGCCATTATAAGGATTCATTGTATCTCAATAGAGACGAAGATGTAAATTTTTTTGGAAACAGAATATGGTAGTCGAGACGTTTACAGGACTTATGACCTGTCATTGGTTGAGTTAAGCGATCACTTTATGTTAACAACATTCCCCATTCCGCCCTTCTTACGACCGCCACGTCTGACAAATTTTTTGGAACTTGTATATATGCTACTTTGTTAAAAACACTTAGCATTTTTTAGGTCAATCTACACTAGCGCCATGCAATGTGAAAGGCTTACGCAATTATCACACTGCTAGACAACGCCTGGAGATCCAATCTCTAATTTTTATGCTTTTAGCTTGGACCAGGTTTCTTTATACAATTTGTTTTTTAATGTATACAGATACTTGTAGACAAATACTGGATTTTACCAATTGCATAAAGTGATCGCTCAACCCAACCAATGACAGGTCATAAGTCCTGTAAGCGCCTCGGCAACCACATTCTGTTCCCAGAAAAACAATTTACATCTTCGTCTCTATTGAGATACAATTAATCCTTATATTATTTTAATGCCTCAGGTAGGCGAAACATGTCATTCATATAAAATATAATAAAATTTCTATAAAATAGACGTTTTCATTCGTATTATTGTAATTGTTTCTTTCGTCTTGGTCATGCATTGTCCCCGACATTCTTTATTCGCTGTGAAAGCCCCAGTTACATTAATTTTAACACGACAATACATTATTGTTCCCCAAATTCCATTCCTTTGTCGGATATATTGTATTGAATTTGACTAATTAAGATCCTAACTGAAATGTTATATACTGATTCTGTATTAATAATATTATTAATTCCTCTTAATGAACACATGAATACCATGCCTCTTGATTTATTATTGGGCATAATAAATTAAAATTACCTAATTCACTAACACGATGTACCGTCATATTGCTATGTCCTGACATTCACCTCTCTATTCCTACATACATGCTCGTCAATTGATCCTACTTCGAATATGGCCGCCTTTCAAAAATTGATTAATCTGGTCATGCCGTGTCTTCCTTGGCCTTCCTCGACTTGTTTTTCCATTCATACTACTTGTATATATATATATATATATTATATATATATATATATATATATATATATATATATATATATATATATATATATATATATATATATATATATATATATATACATATTATATATATACATATATATATATATATATATATATATATATATATATATATATATATATATATATATATATATATATATATATATATATATATATATATATATATATATATATATATATATATATAATATATATATATATATATATATATATATATATATATATATATATATATATATATATATATATATATATATATATATATATATATATATATATATATATATATATATATATATATATATATATATATATATATATACCATCCTTCCAAACCATATTAGCGCTACTTTCTTAATTTTATTTAGGACGCATTCATTCGCCTTACATTCCCTTTTTACTTCATAATTAGGTATTCTATCTTATTATTCTTCTTCCTCAGCCTATTCCTGTCGACTCCTAGACAAAGGCCTCCTCCATTCGTTTCCATGTCACTCTGTCTTGTGCAGACTGCATCCAGGTTATTCCGACATGTTTGTTAAGATCGTCCTTCCACCGTACTTGCGGTCGCCCTGCACTTCTCTTTGCCGTCCACGGTCTCCAAGTCTTCTTGTCCATTTTTCGTCTGAGCTTTCTGGCTACGTGTCCTGCCCATTGCCATTTTAGTGTCGCCACCCGGTGGATGATGCAATGACCTTCGTTTTTTCTCTCACCGTATCGTTTCTGAATCTGTCTCTTAGGCTTATTCCTAACATGGCTCTTTTCATCTGAGCTTCTGGCTAGAAGAAGAATTGGACTAAGCTAGGCAGCTTTCGGAAACATTAGTTACATCCTTAAAAACCGGAAAATACCAATCAACCTGAAACGAAAAGTCTATAAAGCCTGCGTTCTGCCAGTTGGTACTTATGGTCTTGAAACTGAAACATTGTCCAAACAGAGTGCTGAGAAACTACGAGTGACCCAAAGAGCCATGGACAGAGCCATGTTAGGAATAAGCCTAAAGGCCGTTCCACACTGTTTGAAACAAGCTCTCCACAGGGGTGACCTTGGTGGAGAGCTGTGGAGTCCACGGTTTGTGTAGCGTCCACATACTGTTGTAAACAAGCTCTCCACATGTGGAATGCGTGTTTAAACGGTGGATCCACACGCATACTATGCGCGTCCGTCCACAAAGTTTGTTGAAGGTCAAACGAATTTTGGTTTCAAACAAGTGTCTACACAGTTTTAAACCGCCGGTGTAGACCGATGTGGAGAGCTTGTTTAAAACAGTGTGGCACGGCTTTAAGAGTCAAAGTCAGAAACGATACGGTGAGAGAAAAAACAAAGGTCACTGACATCATCCACCGGGTGGCGACTCTAAAATGGCAATGGGCAGGTCACGTAGCCAGAAGCTCAGATGAAATTTTACATTACCATAACTTATTATGTTTATATTTATTAATTTCGGGGATCGAGCGTTCGCGGTAGCCGGTCCATCAGCTTGGAACAATCTCCCTTCACACCTTAGATGCATAAATGATCCGACAGATTTCAGATGTAAATTGAAAACCCATCTTTTTCATATTTCATACCCAATTTAAACATTTATACTTTGTTCTACTATACTTTTAAACCGATCGCTTTTTAAGCGGTCACATTTAGATTTTTAGATTTAAAACACGTCTTAATGCGCCCTTGAGGTGATTACATCACAAAAACGGCGCTTTAAAAGTTAGCATATTATTATTATAATTTAGATACAAAAGTACTTAATTTTTTTTAATTCTGCTATAAATCATTTTAGATGGAAGCTGTAAAAATTATGAAAACCTTTATAATTTATCCCGGATTTATTTTAGAGACAGCTTATTGAATCGAGGGGATATGTTGAACGTGCAAAAAATAAATAAGCTAGATTATTTTATTACGCAAATATTTGAATATGAAATCTCGTTTACCTTATTTCGTTATTCGGCGGCAATAAATTATTCAGAATCGGCGACATTATAAATCGGTTCGATAAACATTAGGAAAATAAAAAATTCATTACGGAGAAGGCAAGTCGAATAAATTGGGAGTTGCTAAGCATTCCGACGGGGGCTTGGGGTTCATTAAGGGTGGATGCGAATATTTCCTGGAAAAAACAAATCATGTCTCAAACTCGTGTAGATAAATACAAGAGCTTGTGTAATAATTAAATACAGATACCTTTAGGTAAGTAGATTTCGAAGGTATCAATTTGATATTATATTCGGAAATGCTTTTTTGAAAATGAATTTTTATGTGACGGCACATTTTGATACAGGTTTTTTTTTTTTATGTATACAACAGGTCGTTTGAACCCAATCACTGTATACAATTTATTTTTTAGCTATTTATATTGATTCTCGTGACATGTGATAGGTAGCCAATCTATCGCCATTTTATTGTCACGTGAATTCTACACCAGACCAAAGACAGTGTGACAATCACACTGCCATCGCCGGGAATCGAACCCGGGAACTTTGGTATATAAGTCAGAGCTCTTACCACTCTGCCACGAAGGTCGTCAAAGATATAATAAAAACGGTTGGTTTTATTGTAATCTTCTTCTTCTTTCTGTGTCCTGTCAGGTCTCCCTAACGTTGACTATCACCCTTAGTGATGACCTGGCGAAAAATATCCAGAGGGGTATCCCCTTGCCTTCTCTAGAGGTTTTTTTGTTGGGGTTACCTTCCCCTAGCTGGGTGTATCCAGTTTTATGGCGCTGGAAGCTCGCCATTCGTCCTCTCTCTATCTGCTATGGTACTAAGTAATATGTGCCACATTGCCCGGGGTTCGCGGGGTCTTTAAAAGACCTCTCGTGGACGCTAGAGAGTTGGACTTAATAGTAGTGTTGCTGTTGTAGATGCAACATGGCGCCTTACGACATTTTGTCGAGGCCTATTTTCCAGCAAAACATACCCCATCGTTGCCCTACTACCCGTAGTGTAATAATAATATTATAATAAATTGAATAGTTTGTAGAGCGCCATTTCTATGAATTTCTCATCTCAAGGGCGCTGTAGAAAATGTTCAGTTTTATGAACTAGATAAATAATATACTTGTTTAGTATGAGGGCTGCACCTGACACAGTCGATTGATTTTCAATACACTTGAGGTCTGCTGGAAGATTGTTCCAGGCTCAAGGGCCGGTTAAGCACAGTCAAATCTACCGATCCCAGAAGACTTAGCTGATCGCAATGTAGACTGTCTGACATTCAGGAATTCACCAGTCTGTCGATGCCAGCGAGCCTGGCGAAATTGGTCGCTGTCGAAATAAAGACAAAAGTGGAAGTAGTCAAAAACATCGTTTTATTTCATTATTATTTAAAATATGTTTTGTTCGTCTTGTTCCCTAATTTTGTATTTTTCTATTGAGGTTATTTAGAATGATTTTTTTCTTTCCCTTATTGTATTTTATTTTGCAGTAGAATAATTAAAAAAACTACTTTAAGTGCACCATTTACTATGTTGCCTGTCCCAACCCTTCTTTCATTTTCCTTCTCCACTCTCCCATCCTTTGTAAACAAACTTTCTAAATAAACAAAGTCATCCACTTGTTCCAGATTTTCACCGTTTACACCATAGGTTCATAGCCCCTCTGGAAGATAACCACCGTGTCTGACAATTTTTTGGAAGTTGTATATATGCTACTATGTAACACCACACTTCACATTCTATTTCAATCTACACACTAGCGCCATCTATGAAGATTGGATTAAGCATTAAGCAGAAGATCTTTTTATTAACGCAATGTGAAAGGCTACCGCCATTAACGTATTGCTAGATAACGCTTGGAGATGTCACTCCAATTTATGTGCTATTATTATTTTTTTAATAAAACGTTTTAACAATATTTTAATTTAATATTTTTTCTATCATCACATCATCTAGATATTAATTCAGATTTATTTTGTTACAGGTAAGGGACCCACTGTGTATTTAAGCGCTTTAGAGAAACTTCGGAACGAAGGTAAAACAAGTATTTTCATTATAATGATATCATAATTCAGTTTGCGGAGTGTCGAAAATAGAAATTTCGCCGAAATTTACGATTATTATTCTAGAGGCATTGAAGTTTTTGTTAATTTTCAAATTAAACTTAAGCGGTTTTTAACTTCTTTGCGCGTCGAACGAACAACTTGTGAATTGTGGCTATTTTCTGTGATAATTAAAAATATTTCCCAAGTAATTATAATTTTGCCAGTTGGTACTTATGGTCTTGAAACTGTTACATTGTCCAAACATGCCTATTAAACAGATATAATGGACCGCCAGACTGATTTTTCCTGAGATACTTATCTCGCTTCCTTAACATTTATACATCGTGGCATGTACGCACTTGATGTACGCATGATTTGAAGGTTAAAAAAATATCGTTTTTTTTTATTCTCGACTGTGCATCGTTTTTAGTTAATTTTTTGTAAAAAAAATTAAATCAATTGTAATAGATCTGATCTTAAAGGGTAAGATGGGAGAAGGCAGGTTTCCTGGCTCAGGAACATCCGAGAGTGGACAGGGCTGAGGACCGTGGGGGAGCTGTTCCCAGCTGCCCAGGACAGGGAGGCCTAATCAAGGGCGATAGTCAACGTTAGGGAGACCTGACAGGATACACGAAAGAAGAAGAAGAATATGATTTATTTTACAATACTCAATATGAGCAGAAAATTACTCATTTTAATGAAGAAGGAATCTGATCGTGTATAAGCTTGAACCCAAGTCCCCTAAATCATGAGCCAAGTCGTATATCCTCTAAACCATCATCCGATCATAAGAAGAAGATGCTGAGTCAATAATTGCTTTGATTAGTAATTGGATCGTGAGATTGTGGAATGAACGAATTGTGTTTTAAAAGAAAGAGCAACCGTGGACCGCAATGCTTTAATAACAAGATAAATCTTCTTGTTTCGAAACCGGGGAATTCTGATTTTCAGATTAAATTCAAATTTATTTCCATCATTCCGGATATTAATGATAGTTTAGAAAGTTTTAGGGGTACTTTGATATCCAAAACCTTGTTTGAACTATAAAATATAGCCCCTTCAACATGACACGATTATATCTTACGTAGTACAACCGGCAAACAGCACAGATCTTTTACCTCTTTCGTACAATAAAACACAAACTTTAGCGTTCCTGGGTGATTTAGTAAGCACGGCCTTCTTGGGCGGAGGAAGGGTACATCAGGAGCGATAGCCTGGAGCTTGGTATATTAATAATTCGGACCCTGTGACCAGGCTCTAAGACACAGAAGGACCGATTTTATCTATTTAGAATCGTTTTCGCATTGCAAATAATCGAGTTATTTTCATTGATAGTTAAATTTATCAGATCTTGGTACAACACTAAGCACGGCCTTCTTGGGCGGAGGAAGGGTACATCAGGAGCGATAGCCTGGAGCTTGGTATATTAATAATTCGGACCCTGTGACCAGGCTCTAAGACACAGAAGGACCGATTTTATCTATTTAGAATCGTTTTCGCATTGCAAATAATCGAGTTATTTTCATTGATAGTTAAATTTATCAGATCTTGGTACAACACTTAAAAAACAAATATATTTGCAATGGTTTTAAACACACTGTTCTACATGTGATAATATTAATAAACAAACACATTAGGTAAAAAGGCCAAGATGTGACTGGTTCAAACTCTTGTTTTCTCCATATTCCTTTATGGTTGTGAGTCTTGGACTATGCGAACATCGGAGAGGTCCAATATTGATGCTTTCAAGATGTGCTGGCGGCAAATGCTGCATTTACCCTAGACTGCAAGAATAACAAACCTGTCGATCATTGAACAGCTGGGTATCAGAGCAAAACTCTCGTGGATGTGCTCTCAGAGAGTGTTTAAGTATATTGGTCACATAGAAAATCAGGACAACCTTGACAAGCTCATCATCATGGGCAAAGTAGAGGTAAAACGACCACAAGGACAAACACAATGCCGCTGATCTGCTCAAATCAGGGCGATGCCTGGTCTCTCATTAGTTGTAGCCTGAAGACTAACGGATGACAGGAGCGCATGGCGTGCCATTGTCAATGGTTAATAGGCTGAACACGACCATCAATCATGAGGAATACGATTGAGAAGAAGTGAGGTATTATTTAGGTGTGTAAGAAATCGCGAGAAGTTTATCAGCAATATCGTTTATGAAGATGGTGTAGAAAAGTGGTCCAAGGTTCGAACCCTGTGGCACCCCCTGAATATCCCGGAATAAAAATTATATGTTCTTTTGAAAAACTAGCCGTATATCTCCTTCAGCACCAGCATAGATTGTTCCATCTGCCGGCCACAAGAACCATCCTGCATCTGGTGATGTCTGTGGGAAGAACAAACTTTCATATTGAGACAAATTCTCTTGACTTTTGAGAGTATCTTATCTTCTTAAAGTCGAATCATCTCTCATGCATTATATTTTACTCGTCCTCAAATAGGTACTATAGATACTAGATAATAGATACTAGAAATGGTTAAATATTACTCTCAAGCTTTCACCGCATTCATAAAGCGAGTGATACACGCTCGTCGATTCTTCCGACATCTAACATGGCCAATCTTTGAAATTTGATTAATTTGGTCATGCCACATCATCCTCGAGTGCGTACTCCATTCACATCGATAACGTATAGTTTCTCGACCATTCTTTTTAAGACATTTTCGTCGGCCATTTCGAAAGCTTTCATGACATTTTGAACGGCTTCAAAGTTTCGTTTAACGTTCCGTTTGCGATTTATCCCGTTAGAATTCGAAGGTTCCCCGGATCGGACTGGAGTTGACTATTGTGTGTAACAATATTATTATCATTTCGCCTTCAGAAATTACCCCCCACCCCCAGCACCCGCCTCCGCGAGTATTATTTCATTGGAACAATCTCGGCGCTTGTTGTACTCCGTTTTTGACAATTTTATTAATATTAATGCGGCCTGGGGCGTAATTTATAATGGCGGGATTTGCCCGCAATGTGGTGCACAGTGCGTTCCTGAATTTTGTGAACAATTATAATTTCTATATGGAATAAGTACAAAACTGATCACGGCAATTACATCGCTGTACACGGAAAGCACTGCTAGTGTCAGAGTAAATGGGGATCTTACAGCCTGGTTTGATATCAATAAAGGTGTCAAACAGGGGTGTGTAATGTCTCCATGGTTGTTCAATATATATATGGACAAGTGTATGAAAGAGCTTAAAGGGTTGTGGAAGCAGGTGCAAAAATGAGGTGTGTCAGTAAGCTGTTTGTTGTATGCGGTATTGTATGTATGATTGATTGTATCTCAATAGAGACGTAGAATTAATTTTTTTTGGAAACAGAGTAGGAAACAGGTAGTCGAGGCGTTTACAGGACTTATGACCTGTCATTGGTTGGGTTAAGCGATCACTTTATGTTAACAACATTCCCCATTCCGCATTTCTTACGACCACCACATAGACGACTTTTTGAAACTTGTATATATGCTACTATGTTAAATAACTTCACATTTTTTAGGTCAATCTACACTAGCGCCATCTATTAAGACTATTTGTCATAAGTCATCATCTTCTTCTTCTTTTTGTCCTGTTACACCTCCGTGGTACATAGGGCCTCAAGGAACCTTCTCCACCACACTCTATCGCATGCCTGATGCCCAACATCATCCCAAGTGAGGCCTGCCGCCTTAACCTCGTCCTGCAGGGCTCTTCTCCAGGTGGCTCTAGGTCTACCTCGCTTTCTCTTTCCCTCCATAGGGGACCAGTCTAGTGCACCCTGAGCGATGCAGGCTGGGTTCCGTCTCAGAGTGTGACCTTTAAACGCGTCGACTACCATATTCTGTTTCCAAAAAACATTTACACCTTCGTCTCTATTGAGAAACAACGTATTCAAGTGTTTACGAACGTACTGTAGGCTATTATAATGTGTTATAAACTGGCAATCTTATCACATTAGCAGGCAAGTCTGCGGTGAAGTTGTGTATCCCGTTCCTCCGTCTGACGGTGTACGAGTATCTCTCGTTATCTACGCTCTACGTTTCGCGCTAACGTTAATATCCCATATACGGGGGACGGCGCCAGATAATGCCGTGCGTGCCCCCGCGGTAATTTTGCAAAATCTGTGCCATTTTTATCAGATTCTGCGTCAAATTAAGCGTCCCGATGTTTTAAACTGAGAAACACGTGATAAATAATATCTGTTTATTTCAAGGATTAATTGTATCTCAATAGAGACGAAGATGCAAATTGGGAACAGAATATGGTAGTCGAGGTATTTACAGGACTTATGACCTGTCATTGGTTGGGTTAAGCGCACACTTTATGTAATACAACATTCCCCATTCCACCCTTCTTACGACCACCATGTCGGACAAATTTTTGGAAGTTGTATATATGCTACTATGTAACACCAAAATTCACATGTTTTATTTCAATCTACACACTAGCGCCATCTTTGAAGGTTGGATCTTTTTATCAACGCAATGTTAAAGGCTTACGCCATTAACGTATTGCTAGATGACGCCTGGAGATGTCACTCCAATTAATATGCTATTTTTAACTTGGACCAGTTTTTGTTTTTACAACATTTTGAATGTATACAAATACTCGTAGACGATCTGTTTATTTATTCATAACTAACTTACCATCACCAGGCGCACATATCAAGGCTTGTTAAGTCTGGTTTCTTCCAACTGAGACAGCTCAAGCATATAATAATAATAATAATATGCTAACTTTTAAAGCGCCGTTTTTGTGACGTAATCACCTCAAGGGCGCATTAAGACGTGTTTTAAATCTAAATGTGAACGCTGCATCTGATTGATATTCGCGATCGATTAGGAAGTATAATAGAACAAAATATGCAAGTTTTAAATTGAAAAAGATGGGTTTTCAGCTTAGATCGAAATCTGTCGGATCATTTATGCATCTAAGGTGTTAAGGAAGATTGTTCCAAGCTGATGGACCGGCTACCGCGAACGCTCGATCCCCGAAATTTGTACTAGGGCAACGCTTTAGCTCAATTTATTTCCCTGTTGCCGAGGAGTTCGCCGAGCGAAGTGTGGATTTCCTTATATTCAGGCTGTCCGTTATACAGAGTTCGGATATATAATTTGGAGCCATTCCATGTAGCGCTTTGAAGACTGTCCAGCTAAGTTTATATTGGATTCTATATAAGGAGATATTTACCTATTGATGAAGCCAGGACCCTCGTAAATTCTTTTGTAGTGTCCCGTTTAGATTATTGTAACGGAATGTACGCTGGATTACCAAATAATCAATTCAGCAGAATACAAAGACCCTGTACGCGTCTAGACCGACTGGAGTAAGACCTCTAGGAAGGCCTAAACAGCGCCTAATGGACAATGTTCTGGCTGACCTGGCTAGGTTGGGCGATTCAGACTGCTGGGAGCAAAAGACGCAGGATCGAGGAGCTTGGCGAAAAATCATCAAGGAGGCTAAAACTCTTTTGTATTGCCATAGGAAGTAAGTAAGTAAGTACGTAGATCGACTCTCACGGGGATTGCGTTTTAAAATGCATCGAATTAGATTGACTTTGTGCACAGTTACGAAACAGGTAAAAGTTTTGTAACGGCCAATATCCGATATCGCAGATGAGGGCGCCACCAGCGATGGGAAACTTCCACCTAATATCCCCGCAAGCCCCACTCAATCTCCGCAGTTAGATTACCGCTCCGCATTATGTTACCTGGCGGGAGGGATTGCCGCTCTCGGCGCAGTGTTTGCGAGGTGCAACTGTACTCTATACGAGGCGCGGGCAGAGGGCTAATCCGATTCCCCGGGGACCGCCTCGCTATATCTAAGACAGTGATCAAGCAGCGCTTTATTCAAGCAGATTTCACTCAAAAATCAACGTGAACTATAATGAGATTTATAAGTTTCCCGGCTTTTTAAGTGAGTATGGGCTGCTTACGTTAAACTGTCCTATATATCCTTTAGTCCAAAAGATTCTGGAAAACTGCTGAAACAGTTACGTTCACAAGAAGAACAATACATAAACTTTAGTGACACAGCGTGGAATTGGGCCGGCCATATCGCACGCTTAATAGTAAACTGACAGATTATGGTTTAGGTCACAATTGAGTTAACATTAGACAGAGCGGATGATGCATAAATGATCCCACAGATTTCAGATCTAAATTGAAAACCCATCTTTTTCATATTTCATACCCAAGTTAAACATTTATACTTTGTTCTACTATACTTTTAAACCGATCGCTTTTTAAGCGGTCACATTTAGATTTTTAGATTTAAAACACGTCTTAATGCGCCCTTGAGGTGATTACATCACAAAAACGGCGCTTTAAAAGTTAGCATATTATTATTATTATTATTATTATAGAGGCTTGTGTTAACGCTATCCATCTATTTTTCACAATGTTGACGCTATCCATTCGTAGTACGATAATCGTTCACAATGTTAACGCTATCCATTCTTACGTGTTTTTCTAATGTTTTTGTTAAAACCCCGATTCATGTCAGATTAAGCAAAACTTGCTTTTTTTTAGTTAAGCCAGTGTTCTATTAAGCGTGCGATATAGCGAAGACAACGGACGATCAGTAGACAAGACGAACCCTGGAGTGGCGACCGAGAATCGGCCATAGAAATCCCGGCACCACAAGCCAGATGGTCTGATGACATCAAGAGAGTGGCTAGAGGTCAATAGCACAGAGCGGCGAGAGATGGAAGTCGGGAAGCACTTGACGACTAAAGGCTGATGATTGGCGATCTCGTGATAGAGCTGCAAAAGCTTTGGCTGCCACACCGAAATCTTACGAACATGGGAATGCATTTAAATTCAATTGTTCTTTTGTAATATAATCATTATTTTGAAAGCTTGTTTTTCTTTGTAAAATTTCAGCCTTGTGCAGAATTTATCCAGGTTATTCCGACATGTCTGTTCAGGTCATCCTTCCACCATAGTTGCGGTCACCCTACATTTCCGCCATTTTTCGTCCATGCTTTTGGCTACGTGACTTGCCCTTAGCCACTTTAGAGTCGCTACCTGGTGAATGATGTCACTGACCTTTGTCTTTTCTCTCACCGTAACGTTTCTGACTCTGTCTCTTAGGTTTATACCTAACATAGCTCTTTTCATTGCTATTTGAATCACTCGTAGTTTCTCGGCACATTGTTTGGACAATGTTACAGTTTCAAGACCATAAGTACCAACTGGCAGAACGCAGGCTTCATAGACTTTTCGTTTCAGGTTGATCGGTATTTTCCGGTTTTTAAGGATGAAACTCTTGTTTCCAAAAGCTGCCCAGCTTAGTCCAATTCTTCTTTTTAGCTCTGCGGTTTGCTTTTCTCGGCTACACTTTCAGCAGTTAACGGATAGTCCTCGAAAGTAGTATTTTACCCTATCTGTTAGCCACCCACTCCAGTGGACGGGTATTTATACCCTTCCCGTAGGCAACGAGTTAATTAATTATCTCATAAATAAAAATATTTTTCAGAATCTTTATTGCGTTGCATCCATCGGTTATTTATTATTTCGGACCCATTTTATCCCTTGCAATATGATATTTGTTGTTTGGCATTTTTCTAAAGCCGATCGCTTTCGTACTTGAGCACGCTCCAGAGGCCGGGGCAAACTTTAATAAACCAATTGTAACCGTCCCCCAGGGAGAGAACAGGCTTAGAAGTAAAACTTCAAATCAAATACGGTTGTAACCGCCGCTGTACATTGGTTATATACTCATAAATAGGATGTCAATACGATGTTTGCACCTGGGAAATTTGTATTTAAAAATACTATTCGTAAAATATACTCGTAATGACATAACGTCACCTGAGAGTAAGAAGGTTCCAACTGACAAAAGTAAAAAGCTGAGAAAAATGAAGTCAAAGTTTTGTTGGTTTCGGGTGTGTATCTTGGAATAAAGGGGTTTTATTCCAATTTCCAGAGATTCTTTTATCGAGAAACGTGTAAATTTTGTCTGGCAACAGTTGGAATATTATAGTTCTAAGTTTAAATGAATTCTTCAGTGAATCGTGTGTTTTGAATGATCAGATGAAACTTGATTCTTTTCGTAACATCAAAATGACGATACTATTACATGTTATTTTAATTGTACGTATAGATAAGGTTAGTAAGAACCCTTTTCACGAAAAAAAGCCAAATGTGAAATTTTGTTAGTTGAAACCCTCTTACTCTCAGGTGACGATAATGCTTTCTTCTATCTACTACCAGCGCTCAAATTAAGAAATGTACACTGGAAAACCAAAATCATCCTGTATAAAACAATCATCCGAACAGTAGTGACCTATGGATGTGAGGCGTCGACAATGACAGCGAAATCCGCAGAGCGACTGGATATTTTTGAGAGAAGGGTGCTGCGCAGAATGGGACCTGTGAATGACGGTGAAGGGTGGAGAGTACGGCAAAATGACTAGCTGTACCATATTTACACAGCTCCCAGTCTCTCCACACAGGTCAGACTGAATAGACTGAGATGGGCCGGTCACGTGCAGAGAATGCCGTCATCGCGAACCCTAAAAAGATTGCTGGAGTGGCACCCAGGTGGTAGAAGACCAATCGGACGAACAAGGCTGTGATGGGAGGATGAAGTTCGGAGAGATGTTACGAGTGTCAGATTGGAGGGTCGAAGCGGAGGACAGGAGGAGTTGGAGGCGAAGAATGCTGGAGGCTAAGGCTCGATATGGGCTGTAGGGCCATCGAAGAAGAAGAATGACATAAGGCGTCGAAGCGAGGGCAGACACAGTAAAGACCAAGCAAATTTTGATGACTTCCGAGATGAGGACACTGAGGACGATATCAGACAAGACACTGAGAGATCGCGTGATGAACAACAGAATAAGACAGACATGTGAAGTTAAGGATATTATAAGATGGAGCAGACAGTGAATATAGAACTGGTACGGTCATGTTCAAAGAATGGACACCACCAGACACTACATAATCAGCCTCATGGAACTCGTCCCCGTGGAAGACCTCCTAAAAGATGGAAGGACAGCTGGGTTGCTCCTCCTGTGAGGTGTATTACCATTCCCAACTAACCATCACGCTGTCTCACCGGAGGGGTAGGCAGAAAGAATGTTAGTATCTCGATTCCTCTATATTCATGCATGGTGTCATGCACGAACGTCGATTTCTCCAACTCGTCACGTGACCGACATTTAATATATGATTGATTTGATTGTACCACCTTCCTCGGCCTCCCTCTATTTCTAGCTCCGTTCACGTCGTTTTTGACATTTACCTACCATCTTCACCATTCTGTATTTTATTAATTTTTTCCATTGGTGCAAATCATCTTAACGATCCTTTCATTATTTTGTTCATAACACTTTCATTCGCACCGCATTCACTTCTTATATTTGCATTTACTAATATTTCTGTGCCCGTAAATAAATAACATGGATTATGACGTCATAGGTGAAGAACCCACTCGGGCCGACTGTAGTGCGCTCTCTGACGGTGTATCGCGGGCTTTATTCGGGCTTACTTAGAAGAGTAAAGCTCCAGTATTCCCGGATATAGTGGCCGTTTTTCCAGTTACCTTAGTGCTTCGACATGATTACACCACTCGGGAGACCAACTTTCATGGCTCTATTTCATACCAACAATGGTACTCGGTGTTCCGGAAGAAAACAAAGATTTATATTTTGCAGCTAACTAACCATCATACCGTTCCTGAAGGTTCGGCAGAAACAATGGATAATGGCACTCCATCATTCACTTTTCGCCCCTAGCGGAAACGCGGTATGATGGGTTGCGAACCTCATCGCCACCAAAAGGCGTATCCCTCGCATATTTAGTAACTAAAACGTCCACAACATAAATCTTAAATAAATAATATAAAATACAATGATACGAAATGAAATAACAAAATATAACACATAATATAATAATGCAATGTAAATCGGATGAATGCGTGATAAATAAAATCAAGAAAGGGTCACTAAGATGGTTTGGACATATGGAACGAATGGATGAGGGAAGAATGGTTAAAAATATGTATACAAGTAGTGTGAATGGAAAAAGAAGTCGAGGAAGGCCAAGAAAGACATGGCATGACCAAATTAATCAATTACTAAAAGGCAGCCACATTCGAAGTCGGAATAATCGTCGTGCGTGCATGGTACGATGTATGAATGTAGAGGAAGCCCGAGAGGTATGCCAGGACAGAGCATTGTGGCGATCCATCCTCTCTGCCTACCCCTCCGGGGAAATGGCGTGATGGTTAGTTAGTTAGTTACTAACTAACTAACTCACCATCACGCCGTCTTCCTGAAGCGGTAGGCAGAAAGAATGGACTGCCACACTTTTCTTTCCTGACATATTTCTCTCGATTCTTCAACATTCATACATCGTGTCATGCACGCGCGTCGATTTCTCTGACTCCTCACATGGCCGACATTCAATATTTGATTGTGCCACGTTTACCCTCGGTCTTCCTCTATTTCTGGTTCCATTTACATCATTAACATATAATTTTTTTACCATTCTTTCTTCATTCATTCTTTCCATATTTCCAAACCATCTTAATGATCCATTCATTATTTTGTTCATGACACCATCATTCGCACCGCATTCACTTCTTATATTTTCATTCGAAACTCTATCATACACAGAGTATTCACAGAGTAGTTAGTTAGTTAGTTTACGTAATTTCGAAACACCCTGTACCCACACACGCTAGAACGTCTATTTTTTGTTTCCCTTCTTTAAGTCCCTTTTTCTCGCTCGTTAAGCTTCCGATCCCTTCCTCCACGGCTATAAGAACATTTCGGCTAACCAAGATGTCGTCAAATGACAACGTTTATTTTTTACAATAATATACGGCAATCCGCGAAGCGTATTACTTAGCGTAAGCCCGGGAAAATGCTTTATGTCTTGGTGCTTAGCTCTGATGAAACTTTATCACACACTTGAAAATATAAGCAGGGAAATGAAACTCACCTGTAGTCCTGGTATTTGTGCTTTGGCCGATGATAAAATGCCACAGCATCGCGAATATATATCTTTTGATTGTTTCCCTTTTGTATGTATGGTTACAATATTTTTTGTGAATGTATACTTATACTTGTATACGAATACTGGATTTCACCCACCGTGGGTTATGAATTCATGATTTAATTGTATCTCAATAGAGACGAAGACGCCAATTGGAAATGAAAATGGTTGATCAAGGTGTTTACAGGACTAATGACCTGTCATTAGTTGGGTTAAGCTCACGCTTTATGTAATTACAACATTCCCCGTTCCACCTTTTTCTTTATGACCATGTAAGACAAATTTTTGGAAGTTGTGTATATGTTACAAATCTATGCCTTATTTCACATGTCAGTTTCAATGTGCCATCTATGAAGATTTTGATTACATATGTTAATCTTTTTAAGATTACTCTATATAATCCACATACTTACGCCATCTATGGAGATTAATTTTAGCATTTAGCAGAACATCTTTATTAACACAATGTAAAAGGCTATCGCCATTAGCGCATTGTTAGATGCCGCCTGGAGATGTCACTCCTATCTATATGCCAAAGAATTTTACTAGATATGATTACAATATTTTTTGTGAATGTATACTTATACTTGTATACGAATAGTGGATTTCACCCACCGTGGGTTATATTCATGATTTAATTGTACCTCAATAGAGACGAAGATGCAAATTGGAAACTGAATATGGTTGAACAAGGTGTTTACAGGACTTCTGACATGTCATTGGTTGGGTTAAGGTAGTAGTCTGGTAACTTAAGCCGATTTTCATGTCTTTTTTGGAGGGCCATTTTTGTAGGAAAATAGAAATGAATCGTTTTGGAAATTTAGGATGTTTTATTTACAAGTTGGCACCTCGAAAAAAAAGCGCGTGGGTGGCCCGGGTGATTTTGGCTCTTGATGTTATCTGAAACCAAAAATTCTTGAAAATTCTTAATCTAAAGACATGTCATTCCCGTCGGAACTACCGAGACATTTTTTCACCTCTAACTTTTTATTTTACAACCCCTTCTTTGCTGACTTTTTTTTTCAAAGTCCGCCATTTTGTTATTTATCCATGAAATTTAACTTCTGCAGTTTCGACCAGAATGACATGTCTTTAGATTAAGAATTTTCAAGAATTTTTGATTTCAGATAACATTAGAGAAAAAATTAGCCGCCCACGCGCTTTTTTTTTCGAGGTGCTAACTTCGATTAATAAAAAAATAATAATAAACTTTTAATTTAAAAAAAAAAAAAAATTGTTGCTTTAATATGTAAATAAAAACATCCTAAATTTCCAAAACGATTAATTTTTATTTGCCTACAAAAATACGCCCTCCAAAAAAGACATGAAAATCGGCTTAAGTTACCAGACAACTACCTTAAGCGCACGCTTTATGTACCGTTTTATTTAATTATTATTTGAAATTATTATAATTTCATCAAGAGATTTCAGTAAAATCATTTGATTAAATATTTATTAGTGACAATATTTACTCGTGCGATGTTCAATTATTGGTGTATCATAATACAGAACGAAGGTATCACCGTGTTTGTACTAAAACGAAACCTTTTGCTAGATAATTTCGGATTAATCCAATTTTGCGAGATAATTCTTATCTCGTACGGGTCCTAGTGCGTGTCTCGCCTTCTCACCTACACCCTTGCACCCTTAAGCCCGACATTCACATCCGGAAATAAACGTCGGAATCAGGCACATTTTCACACATACCAACATCTCTGCAAGACTATTGATTTAATTCAAACCTGAGATGGTTTAGACATATGGAACGAATGGATGAGAGTAGAATGGTTAAAAAGTTATACACAAGCAGCGTGAGTGGAAAAAGAAGCCGAGGACGATCGAAGAAAACATGACATGACCAAATTAATCAATTACTAAAAGGCCACCACATTCGAAGTCGGAATAATCGTCGTGCATGCATGGTACGATGTATGAATGTAGAGAAAGCCCGAGAGGTATGCCAGGACAGCATTGGGGCATCCATCCTCTATGCCTACCCCTCCGGGGAAATGACGTGATGGTTAGTTTTTCGATGAATTTTTATGAATTCAATCACTGTTTTTTCCACATTTGAGTTTATTTTGCTCGACATGTTTCGAAGGTTTTACAGCTTCATCATCGGGAGAACGATATAAATTGTTGATATCGTCCTTCCGATGATAAAGGTTTAATAACTTTGAAGAAAGTAAACTATCTAACCAACACGCCGTCTCCTCGAAGGGACAGAATAGACAGAAATAATAGACTGTCACACATTTATTCCCTGACATACTTCTCTCCATTCCTCAACATTCATCCGTCGTTTCATGCACGCACGTCGATTTCTCCGACTTCTCATGAGGCCGACATTCGATATTTGAATGCCGACATTTTTATTTGATCGTGCCACATATTCCCCTATTTTTAGTTCCATTTATATCGATAAAATGTACTTTTTTTACCATTCGTTCTATCCATGTGTCCAAACAATCCTAATGATCCTTTCATTATTTTATTCATAACACTATCATTCGCACCGTATTCACTTCTTATATTTTCATTCGAAACTATAATACGCAGATTTCTACACATTCGTCTAAGAGATCTCAAATCCTAGGGGATTTATTCTACTTTTATCCTTCTTTTGCCAGTTCTATGCTTCGCATCCATACATTAGGGTCGGTACAAGAACACCATTGTGCATAACCATCTAAGCTTTTTTGGATAAAATAAATTTAAAATAAGCTTTTGTTTGCGTTAAAATATTATCAGTATATAAAAAAAAAAAATCCGTCTGGCTGGCTGATGTGTCTGAACGTGAAAGGCTTTTCTAAACCGCCGCCCCCACAGCTACAACCGGTCACCCCGTTGACACCCAATTACAACCCTTTTCGATTATTATTTGCCGCAGGGGTCCACGTGCCTTCTACACGTCTTCTGGGCCCACTCTGGCCGTAGATAAAACCGTTTTCACGTGCATCCGACTTTTGCTGATTGCGCCATAATGCTTTGTTCCCCTGATTAAATTTCGTCAATGTAATGAAGAATATCTGGTAATTGATATTTTTTTTTTCAATAAATAATAGGGTAGTGGTCTAGGGCAGTGTTCCGCAAACGGTGTGCCGCGGCACACTGGTGTGCCGTGAGCCGGATCAGGTGTGCCGTGGCCAATGACATAGACAAAAATAATATTTAGTCGGAACGTTGGTGATCTTTTTTTATTGTTTTTTTAGGCTATTCAGCTTTTTCGTGAAAAAGGTTCGCAGATTTTTACTGGCCGGAAGTTGCTGGCAAAAAAAAGGTTACCAACGTCTCCCGAGCTGATCGACGTCTACGTCCAGATCGAATTTTAGCTTTTGGTGTGCCGCGGAATTCTAGGAAGAACTTAGGTGTACCGTAGGTGAGAAAACTTTGCGGAACACTGGTCTAGGGGACACGACTCCTGATCATCAAGCCCGAACACGACCAGATACATTCTTCATAATATGAGCTATTTTCTGCTGAAATTGTAAAATAAATCCTAATATCATTGATTTTAATCCTTGGAGTTAGTATTTTAAACTAACTAACTAACTATCACGCAGTTTCTCCGGAGGGGTAGGCAGAAGAGATGGATCGCCACATTGTTCTATCCTGACATAACTCTCACGCCTCTTCTACATTCACGTATCGTGACATGCACGCCCGTCGATTGTTCCTACTCGTGGAAAACCAAAGAAAGCATGACATGACCAAAATAATCAAATACTGAAAGGCGGCCACATTCGAAGTCAGAAAAATCGACTAGCGTGCATGTCACTATGCGTGAATGTAGAAGAGGCGCGAGAGTTATGTCAGAATAAAACAGTGTGGCGGTCCATCCTCTGCCTACCCTTCCGGGGAAATGGCGTTATGATTAGTTTTACAATGGTTTTTCATTTTAGAGTTATTAAAAGCAAAGCGGTCTGTATTTTAATTTTAAAAACATATATCAATTTTTATATTTTTTTTGCAAAAGTAAATCTGTGCTTTTGATGCCCACTTTATATTCAGTCAGCTTTTCTATTAAATCCAGCACACCATTAAAGTTTACTAAAATATACGTTTTGTAGTTTAAAATCCGTATGGAAAAAAAACTTATTCGAAGTGCTTTTTTGCGAGGACTTCGTTCGCAGTTTTAACTTTTAAATTCATGAATTTTTAAAATTAATACAAAAACAATATTTTTAGTTTTATTATTGCAAAATAGGATACGAGAATATTTTTTGTTGGTTATTTTTACAACTATTTATATCGATAAAAATGTGTTTCTAGCTAATTACTAGAAAACTAAATTTGATAATATTTCATAAATTAATACAATAAATTATTAGATAGTCCTTTGTTTTAACCTGTTATAATATCACAATTGATTTAATTTCTACGAATTGTCGCGACAGCTGTTTCGCTAACCAATTTTATCATCATAAGATGATCTTTCTATGATCGTGCTTTCAGCGTTCGGGTCCGTTGGCGTGGAATAGCCTCCACGTTAGTATTAAGTATGAGGATAGTGACGTTATATTTAAGAAACTTCTGAAGACTGCACTGTTCGGTCAGTCATTTCCTAGTGCGCCCTTGGAGTAATTGATTTTACAAAACGGCGCACTTAAAATACAAGTCATCAGAATAATAATAATAATAATAATAAGGTGTTGCAATCAACTGAATTATTGATAATAATGATGATGATCATGATATAATAATCTCCTGGCAATATAATAAAAACAAGATGGAGGTATCCTCCGAAATATGTCGTGTTTTATAATATTTTTTGAGTATTTTGTGGATTAAACAAAGGTATTTTCAATTTTCTAAGTAGATTCAACTTTAAATCAGTAGATTTTTCGGTTTTGTAGCAAATTTGCTACACCATAAAATTATGAGCAATTTTTTACAAAGCCCGTATTTTTCATTTGAAAAAAAAATTAACTATTCAAAATTTCGTGTCGACGCCTGTCTCTTGACATTAATACACTTTCATTTGAGAGGTTTGTTCATGGGTCTATTCCCGATTCATGACGGACGTTAATGTTCATCAGTGAGGATCCTTACCTCGGCTAATATTAATGCAAAAACGGCAATTTCGCAGGTGCGTCAGGGGAAATCAGGACGATACGCAACTGCGTCATCGGACCATTTTCCCATTCCGACGTGTTATCAATATTGAAATGGAGCAGAACAGAATCACTAACATAAATTTTTGTCTGCTTTAGTGTTTTATTTGGTACTTTGAAATATGTGTTTTATTGATACACGTATTATTGATATCAAAGTGTAACATTTTTTTTACGTATCCAGTGATGGATACTGTTCGTATTTGTGTGCTCTATAGACTCAAAAACTATTCGACCAATTTCGCTGAAAATTTCACAGTTTTTTCTTATTGTATTAACAAAATGCGAGGTTTTTAAGTTTTAGTCCTATATACTCAACAACTGGCGCAATAGTGTTCTTGTACCGACCCTTATCTATGGGAGCAAGGTATCGAATTGGCAAAAGAAGGATGAAAGTAGAATATAACTAACTAACCATCACGCCATTTCCCTGGAGGGGTAGGCCGAGAGGATGGATCGCCACAATACTCTTTCCTGGCATACCTCTCGGGCTTCCTCTACATTCATACATCGTACCATGCACGCACGTCGATTATTCTGACTTCAAATGTGACCGCCTTTTAGTAATTGATTTATTTGGTCATGCCATGTTTTCCTCGGTCGGCCTCGGCTTCTTTTTCCACTCACGCTGCTTATGTACAACATTTTAACCATTCTACTCTCATCCATTCGTTCCATATGTCCAAACCATCTCAGGGATCCTTTTTTAATTTTATCCATGATGCAGTCATCTGCCTTACATTTCTTTCTTATTTCATCGCAGAATATATGCAGTAGAAATGAGATCTCTTAGACGAATGTGTGGATACTCTGTGTATGATAGAGTGTCGAATGAAAATATAAGAAGTGAATGCGGTGCGAATGATGGTGTTATGAACAAACTAATGAAAGGATCAGTAAGATGGTTTGAATACGTGGAAAGAATGAATGAAAAAAGAATGTTAAAAAAATACAAATTAACGATGTTAATGGAACTAGAAATAGAGGAAGACCGAGGAAAACGTGGCACGATTAAATAAATCAAATATTGAATGTTGGCCACGTGAGGAGTCGGAGATCGACGCGCGTGCATGACTGTTGAGCAAGCGAAAGAAATATGTCAGTAAAGAAAAGTGTCGCAATTTATTATTTCTATCTACCCCTTCGGGGAGACGGCGTGATGGTAAGTTAGTTTTTTTTTATCTTTATTGAGATTCCGGGAGGCCACCTAAAAGATGGACTAACGACATTTCCCAATTACCTGGATGCGGAAGGGACAAGACAGGAACTTCTTCTTCTTCGATGGCCCTACAGCCCATATCGACCCTTAGCCTCCAGTATTCTTCGCCTCCAACTCCTCCTGTCCTCCGCTTCGACCCTCCAATCTGACACTTTTAACAATCTTGTTCCATCTCTCCCAACTTCATCCTCCCATCGCAGCCTTGGTCGTCCAATTGGTCTTCTACCACCTGGGTGCCACTCCAGCAATCTTTTTGGGGTTCGCGATGACGGCATCCTCTGTACGTGACCGGCCCATCTCAGTCTATTCAGTCTGACCTGTGTGGAGAGACTGGGAGCTTTGTAAATATTGTACAGCTCGTCATTATGCCGCACTCTCCAGCCTTCACCGTCATTCACAGGCCCCAGAATTCTGCGCAGCACCCTTCTCTCAAAAGTATCCAGTCGCTCTGCAGATTTCGCTGTCATTGTCCACGCCTCACACCCATAGGTCACTACTGTTCGGATGATTTTTTTATACAGGGTGATTTTGGTTTTCCAGTATACGTTTCTTGATTTGAGCGCTGGTAGTAGAGAGAAGAATGTTTTGTTACCAATTGTGATTCAAGACAGGAACTGGATGAAAAATGGATGAGGCATAGGCCTACCATAGAAATAGATCTAGTAGTGTAGGGAAGATTTTTGAAGAACAAGATGAAGGGGTTTTGAACTGGCTGGTAGATTTAGATAATTGTCTTTATTGCTGTCAATTTTTTTTTTTTAATATATTTTATCTACGTGTTTCGCAATTAGGTACAGCTGTGTAGCCCAAAATCTCTGCGCTTCGTTCAACAGGTGTTCGCTCCGAGTATTATTATTTGCGGCGTCATCCCAGCATCCCGGAATGGAATTGGGCGGATCGAGGCTGCGCCCTCAGATGATCTCTCGTATACATTGTGAAGATTTTTCACTACATTTGCGGCTGGCGGGGAGTAGTATCGGGTCCGGCTCAGCGGTGGAATCGACTGTGCTTATTGTGCGCCTAATATACGCTTTGTGAGGGTTGCTTTTCTGGATTTTTGAGGATTTTTCACTTAATAAAACACCCCCTCTGTAAATCCGTAAATATAAACAAATCCGCTTGTGAAAAATCCGTGACTCGACAGTATAACGTTACTTTATATGAAAATAAACGACGTTCGAATCTTACTACATTTGATAATGCTTTAGCAAAGTGAAACATCAAATCAGTTTATTAAGGATTAATTGTATCTCAATAGAGACGAAGATGTAAATTATTTGGAAACAGAATATGGTAGTCGAGGCGTTTACAGAACTTATAATCTGTCATTGGTTGGGTTTAACGATCGCTTTATGTTAACAACATTCCCCATTCCGCCCTTCTTACGACACCACATTTGACAATTTGTTTGGAACTTGTATATATGCTACTACGCAATGGGTAAAAATCCAGTAATTGTCTACAAGTATTTGTATACAAAAAGAAAAATTTTAATCAGTTTATTAACTCAAAAGACATTACAAACAGGAAAATCTTTAAGGCATCTATTGAGTACAGGTGAAATATTATAAAAATATAACATAGTACCAGGAACGCATTAGAGATGGTTTGACATTAGGAAGACAAGATACTTTCTAAAGTCAAGAGTATTTGTCTCCTGAACGTACCTTCACTAATATGAAAGACGTCGATCTCCGAGAAGACCGCGTTCAGCAGACTAATTGCCATTCCCACTGTTGTCACCAGATGTAAACATGTCATAACTACCTTCGTGCCCGAGTGGTAAATGATTTGACTGCCATACCGAAGGTCCCGGGTTCGATTCCCGGCGATGGCAGTGTGATTGTCACACTGTCTTTGGTCTGGTGTAGAATTCACGTGACAATAAAATGGCGATATATTAGCTCCCTAGCACATGTCATTGAGGAATCAAGAGAAGTATGCCAGTAAATAACAGTGTGGCTGACGCATTTTTTTCCTTACTTTAGTTAGTTAGTTTTTATATCTTATATCTTATATTTTTATATTTTATATTTATATCAGATATATTTAATTCTTCTGTACTGGCGTATGTAGTTGAACTCCTCCTAAACGGCTAGACTGATTTTGATGATTTTCTGCGTGTGTTTGAGTGGGTCCCTGGATGGTTTCTTTTCAAATTGGACCCGATAGGTCACCGTTAAAACCTGGAAAGTTCTTAAAATATCGTCTTGAGAATTATTCATAGTTATATTTGCTTACCATAGATGGCACTGATGTCGAACTCTATGTTTAGGCATGCGCACATCACTTGCGTTGTAGCGTGGCGTAGATTTAAAATTTAAACTCAATGTTAAACGTCATTCTTCTTTTTTTTGTCCTGTCACACCTCCGTGGTGCATAGGGCCTCAAGGAACCTTTTCCACCTGATTCTATTGCATGCCTGATGCCTAACATTATCCCAAGTGAGTCCTGCTGCTTTAACCTCGTCCTGCAGGGCTCTTCTCCAGGTGGCTCTAGGTTATCTTCGCTTCCTCTTTCTCCAAATAGGGGACCAATCTAGTGCACCCTGAGCGATGAACGTTATCTAATATATAGGTAGTTTATCGAAAAAACGTTTGCTGAACAAGTGTCTGTCGGGTCCGCTAGTATAGTATTGAATATCATGAAACTTCAAATGTTTTACTCTTTATTGAATATGTTTTATTTATGACCACACTTAAAATAATACGAAACGATAGAATATATAAAAAAACACACACATTTATTATTCCCTTTGTTAGTGTATAAATAAATTATCATCTAGCGAAAATCGCTCGGAAACGTCGGGAGGAAAAAAGGTCACCAGAAATCCGGGGGTGTGAGATAAGGGGGGTAGATTCTTTTTATTAAAGCGAAACATCGGTCGTGAGATGTTCAATAAAAAGGGACAAGCTTCCGGACAAAAAAGACATGGCCGCCTCTCCTCGTTTATCCGATGAGATATTCTCCTCCGCAACAATGCGTATTGAGGAAGTTTGTTTTTTTTGTAAGCGGATTCAGAACTCCCGTCTGTCACACGGCGAACTTCGCAAATGTACGAGTATATACCCTAAGGCCGCGGTCACACCGAAGTGTTTCTGTTGGTGACTCGATTGCTGTCTGTCCGAAAATTATTAATTAATTTATTTTATTTATATATTTATTTATTTAATAAAGTTATAAAAAATTATAGAAATATTTTACAACTTATAAAACAACATTTTATATACAATTACTAACATAAAAAAAAACACAAATGAAAAAAAAAACACTAACCATAAAAACATCGGTACTTACAACAACTTCAAACATCGGTACTTATAAAAACAACATTTTATTAACAATTAATAATATAAAAAAACACAAATAAAAAAAAAAAAGTCGGTACTTACAACAACTTTAAACATCGGTACTTATAAAACAACATTTTATAAACACTTAAAAATATAAACAAAACATAAATGAAAAAAAAACATCCAAAACCTTAAACATCGGTACTGACAACATATTTAAAGCATTTTCGACGAAAGATCGCAAGAGAACCGGCATCTCTTACTTCATTTGGCAATTTGTTAAATAATTTGAATCCTTTATAAAAAACACCTTTCTCTGTACTTTCAAGTCTGGGTCTCCGCAGTCGGAATCTATCACGACCTCTCGTCAAATAGTCATGTATATCATAATTGTATGCTTCATTTTTAGTAAGATATGCAGGTACCATATTACTCTTAATTTTAAAAACAAAAACTAAAGTATTGTACATAACTAGTTTTCTTGAATTTATACATTTATTTTACGACAAAGAATGGTCAGATGCTATGTTTGGTCAGTGCTGTTTTACGGGGTGGAGTCATGGACCCTTAAAGTCAATGTTATGAACCAATTGGAAGCCTTTGAGATGTGGATACACCGAAGGATGTTACGCATCTCCTGGACTGACGTGGTCAGCAACACAAACGTTCTCCATAGAGCTGAAGTTGACAGAGAGTTGCTGAGCAACATCGAAGTCCGTAAGGTGTCCTACTTGGGCCATGTTCTGAGAGGCGAAAAGTACGCACTATTACATCTGATCTTGGAGGGTAAGATTGAGGGTCGACGAGGTGTTGGGAGAAGGCGGGTTTCCTGGCTGAGGAACATCCGAGAGTGGACGGGGCTGAGGACCGTGGGGGAGCTGTTCCGAGCTGCCCAGGACGGGGGGCCTACTCAAGGGTGATACTCAACGTTGGGGAGACCTGACAGGACACAGAAAGAAGAAGATACATTTATTTATTTATACATATACATTATCTATACTCCGCCAGAGAATAATCAAAAGCTATGTGTGGTCTATTTTATTGTACGGATGTGAAACGTGGACCTTGAAAGTTAACCCAATGAACAGACTGGAAACATTTGAAATGTGGCTCCATCGCCGAATGCTTAGAGTTCCCTGGACAGACATGGTTACCAATACCGAAGTCCTGAGGCGAGCTAGAGTTGACAGGGAACTGTTATCAACTATCAAGGTTCGAAAGATCTCACATCTGGGTCATATACTGCGTGGAGAAAAGTACCACCTTCTCCGACTGATATTGCAGGGGAAAGTTGAGGGACGCCGAGGGCCGGTAGGACACAAATGTCCTGGCTGCGAAACGTTCACCTTTTATCAGTTTGTATCGTTTTCCCGATGATGAAGGTTTACGAGAACAATAAACTCAAAAGGAAAAAACAGGGTTTTTAATTAATAAAAAAACATTGTGGAATTCCACAGTGTCAACACCTTAAGTTTATCGAAAATAAATATAAAAGTTTAATTAATTGCGTGACATTTTCAAATAAAGTAGTCTGTTATATCAGTTTATGTTATTTTCGGACAGACAACAAGCGTGTCACCAACCGAAACACTTCGGTGTGGCCTTACCCTTACTGGAGAACTTTGGGTGCGGTTTTGTATCGCGACTTGTATTCCACGAAGTTCCATTGTGTCGTACCTGAAAGAAGTCGTGTTGCGAGAAGAAAACATAAGAATTCAGATTTTTATTAAATCTTTCGTTGAATTTTCTCTTTCGTCAAATCAATGGAAACAACACAAGCATGACCGCGCTTTGAAACTTGTAAAAACCAAATAAACGAACTCTTAAATTTCACTCAACTTAAATGCAAAATTTTATTCGTATTAATTATTTAACCCCTCACCGCATACTGGCTCATATATGATCCAAAATAATCTTTCGCCATAAAAAAACAACAAAATAATAAAATATGTCTTGCTACAAGCAATAATACTTAAGCTTTATCTATGAACCGCGTTACTAGTTGTCAAACTTCTTGCTAGATGTCTAAATAAAATTATCACACATTCGTCTATGAGATATCATGTCTAGAAAGCTTACGTTTTTTTTTAATTGAGTCTCAGAGTTAAGTTAACTGCGTGGGTACCTTATATTTCGTTTACCGCCTCCGCAACCCTCTTCACTTGTATCACACTGAGAATTTGCGCGATATCCATCTATTCAAATTTCTTCCACATCCTCTCAGCCACTTTATCCGAATTTAACTTTCGCGCTCTCGAGTGCCTCTCGTTCTGTTCCCCTTCCCCTTCGCCTCCCCCGCCCGTCCTGGCTTCCTCTCGTTCATTTTTCTCCTTTTCTTCATTCTTCCCGGCCGGCGGAAGGAAGGGTTCGAGTTGCCGATATTCATAGTCAGGAGGCGGTCATTATTCAAAGTGTTGAACTTTCCGCATATCGTATAATCCGCACGTTCCAAAAAATGCCTTTCATCCCCGCGGGTAGAACGGTCCCAATCATCCCCGGCATCTCGCGCTTCAGCCCCTAAGACCGTTAAAACTTTTCTCCGCTGTGGTATTGGCAGCTGGATGACGCGGGATCGGGTTTAAGATCTAACCCTCTTATCAACTGAAACTTTTCTATTTTAACTTATATTTCTCTGTATTATTTTCATTCCTCGTGAAATGTGTCGAATGTTTAAATAAACTTACTTACTAACCGTCACGCCGTCTCCCCGGAGGGGTAGGCGAAAATAATGGACCGCCACACTATTCTGTCATGACGTAATTCTCGCTTATCCACATTCATACATCGTGTCATTCAGACACGTAGATTAAGCCGACTCCTCACGTGACCGACACGAATTGAAACATGTTATTCTGTAATATTTTTTTTTTAATAAATCGAATTAATTTGAATTACTTCTATGTTCGCCATAACTTTATGTTGTACATGTTTATTAATGTTTATTTTTTTAAACATACTTTGTGTACAACACTCACATTATCAAAAAAAAATTAATATCAAACATGTTTCGGACTAACCAACCCTTCATTCAGTAATATTATATAAATATTTTAAAATTGTTTACAAATATGATCAGTTTTGTAAGTTATAAATGTAAGTATTGTATACAAAGTATATATTAAAAAATGAAACATGAATTGAATTAAATTGAATATTTGATTAGTTTGATCGTGTCACGTTTTCCTCAGCCTTTCTCAATTTCTAGCTCCGTTCACGTCGCTTACATATAACTTCTTCACTATTCTATCTTAATTTATTATTTCCACATGGAATTCCACCATTCCATACCACTCTATCTTGATTTATTATTTCCAAACCACCTTAACGACCCTTTTCTTATTTTGATCATAACACTTTCATTTGCAACGCATTCTCGTTATCTTCATGAATACCTGTAATACCAATATTTTAATTCATCAAATTTTACATAAATATTTGAATATTATTTTCGATAAAATCATGTTTACCACTCCTGATAGATGTATATGGGCGTTTTTCAAAAAGTTTGCTCGTTGCGTAATAATTCCACTACGTCACATTTGGCGTTCCACTAATACATCACGTCGCGTAGTGGATGTGACGTATGTTGCCAGTATTGAAACAAACTCCAAAATGCAGGTTTATGAATATGATTTTACTAAATATTACATTGAATTCAGATTCTAGATGTCGGTCATTTTTACCCATGAAAAGCTGTAAGTCAAACAATCAATACTTACATTATAGAATCACGTTCGTAGTGGAAAATAAAAACAGCACGTCGTGACGCCCGACCACTATTTCACATAACATAATGCGACTGGTGTCAATTTACGAACATGGCGACCGTTGACGAGCTATAAAATGTTGCCATCAATCAAATATATACTTAGTTTATAGTAAATTTTTCGTTTAAATCAGTATATCGACGTAGCGTATACGGAATTTTCCACCAACGTCGTTTTGAGTGACTAAATAAAAACAGTATTTTATATTATTTTGAACTCTAATACGCTGTTATCTAGGAATATTATTGAATCTGGATCATATAATCCTTCCAAATAACATAAAACTCTTGGACAAGAAGTAGCTTATCAATGAATATTTTTCGTTTATAAAGTGCAAAAGGAGCGTGGGACACTAGAAAAATCACCACTTTTCTATCGTATATTCCCAATAATTAAGCAAAATAAACAGATATAAGTACTTTTGGATATGTGAATAATCAATTTGTGAGTTATTCTGTTGTTTTGAGATATAAAAAAAAACAGTTTTAAAATTAATAGCCTGCAGAATTACCTCGAAAGTCATAGGACATGTAATTTTCGAGTAAACATTTTATTTGAAAAACACCCATATAAAGGACTCGGTTTGCAATGGTGTCACCAGTCTGTCGATGCCAGCGTATCATAAATAAAATAATTTGATTATGTTAAATAAATTTAAGGCTAGAAATTTGAGACTACATGTCACAGTTATTTTTTTCCTTTGTCCATCCGCCGGTGACTTCTGAAGCCCTACTTAGCGTGCTCTCCACTCCGCCGTCCTATAAAGGGTTGCCGTCTCAGGATCCACTCCAGTTGGAGAGTCCTCTTTTTCTTTAGCATTTTTTTCCCGCCCACCGTATCTCACGAGTACGGCGGGAAACGCTACGAGCTACGTTATTTAGTGGGGGGGAGGAGATGGTGGTATACACGAGGTTATTTAGTGATAAGGTATTGTACGAACTATTTCACGTTACTTTGCGTAGCCTTTAGTATTGAAAATATTCGCCGTCGCAATGGTTAAAGACGCCAAAATACAGTGATCGCCAAACTCATTAATTAAAACAGCCATACATCATCGGTATAACGATTTAAATAATAATTAAATAAAACGATGTTTTTTAACTACTTCCACTTTTGTCTTTATTTCGACAGCAACCGGTTTCGCCAGGCTCGCTGGCATTGACAGACTGGTCCAGACGACAGGCTGTCGAAATAAAGACAAAAGCAGAAGTAGTTAAAAAAAACAACATTTAATATAATTATTATTTAAAATGAACTTCCATCAAGAGATTTCAGTAAAATTGAACACTTTTTTTATGAACCAACCGGTTTCGCTCCAGCTGGAGCTTCGTTAAGGGGGTTACAAAAAACTGACAAACTCAATACTGTATGTATACATAAAAAAATACGAAATTTATTTATTTCAATTATTAACAATGATTTTCTGCTGGAAATTTTCAAATAACAACATTATTAAAAAAAAAAACCCAGGTATATTCATAAATATATATAACTCATTAACCGTCGCGTTGCCATGTGGTCAATTGAGTTTCCACTGCCAATTTAAAGTTGATTTTCTTAAAACCTATGGACCCTAATATTATAAAAAAAATTGTAATCCTCCATTGAAGTGTTCTCAATATTTCGTAATAAAAAAAAAAGCAAAAAATTACTTCCTTCATCCCAAAAAAAAATATTTTCTAAGACTGCCCTCACCTTCATTCGTGTTAAGGTAGAATTTGTTTTGCTAATATTTACAACTTTATCAAAAGTGACAAATACTTACTCGCTGTTTTGAACGTATTATAAATTATATCTTTGACCTTTTCAATAGGTACGTAATAATACCGACTGGATGAAAACGCAGGACGTAACTTAATAATATCAGAACTGTGAAAATATTAACACTTTACCAAAAGGGACAAATATTAATACGTACTCGTTGTCTTGAACGTACTATACATTTTGCCTAGGTGCCTTTATCTTCGCCCCGCCGGCCGCGGCGCGTAGACAAGTTTATTCCTGATGTTTAGTCGGTCGTATGCTATGACGCATTACATATCAGAAATCGCATGGTTCCAGAAAAAAATTAATAATGATATGTTTTTCAAATAATCCATGTATGTTATAGATATCGATCTATTCCTAATGAAATTCCCTACAAGATGACATAAATTAAATTTTGATTCATCTAGTCATATGCTTGATATTTAGATAAAGTTAGCGGTAAACTGAACTTACCACATGGGAGCAAGCGTTTTGTTTTGAACACGGTACGTTAAGGGTTAAGTTTGTTAAAAATTCAAAGGTGCTAACATTGTGGATCATCGGTAGAACGAATTTTTTATCGTTCTTTGGATGTTAAAGGTGTAGAATCTTAGTAACATGTCGAGAAAAAAAAACTCAAAAGTCGAAAAAAATTATGTTTCAATTCATAATAAAATTCGTAATAATTTTTTTCTTTACACTAACTAACTTATAAACCATCACGCCGTCTCCCCGGAGGGGTTGCAGAAAGAATGGACTGCCAAACTTTAACCGATCCGGCACTCCATCCTTCTCTTTTCGCCCCTACGGGAGACGCTAGTGTGATGGGTTGCGAATCTCATCGCCACCAAATAGGCATCTCCCGCGCACATTTCGATCGTTCAACGTCCACAAAATAAATCTAAAACAAATAATATAAAATACAATGATATGAAATAAAATAATAAAATAAAAATAATGTTATTTTACATGGTGCAAACGTTGTCAGCTGGACGATCCGGACTTTTTTGTGTTTATTTAATTTATATTCCACATATCCACTTTTCTTTTAAATAACTATAATTAGGCATTTAAAACAATCCAACTCTAGCAAGAACTTCAAAATCTTATCGAATTTTGAATTAATTTTAATATAATTTATTACTCCACGTATCCTGCGTACTTTTTTCTTTAAAATTTTTGTTAAATCGGTTTTATAACACCAGCCTTTTTTTGCAAAGTTGTGTGAAATGCGAAGGTGGGGGTAGAATTTTTTTAAGTTTTCTACCGTTTATTTATCTTCCTCTACAAGAAATATGGTCGTATCGGTTTTTCGTCTCGCTTGTCTAGCAATTTCCATTTAGTTTCCTTAGTCTACCCGCTTCTTCGTAATTCCTACTTTTTTACAGCCATGATCGCGCCGTTTTCAAAGTTAACCGAACTCTGGATATAATATATGGAATAATGAATCGCCTCTATCACGCCTTACAGATTTTAGTATTTCGGTACGGTTAAAGAAATTTAGATTTCTTTTTAAATTTTCTTTTAATATAATTTTTTACTTTATATGGAAGCAAAGCATGGAACTGACAAAAAGGATGATGATTGAAAAAGGATTAATGCAGTAGAATTGAGATTTCGCGATGTCTGGAAAATCCGTGTATTGTCGTGTCTCAAATGAAAATATAAGAATAATAATTAAATAAAACGATGTTTTTTTAACTACTTCCACTTATGTCTTTATTTCGACAGCGACCGGTTTCGCCAGGCTCGTGACACTATTGTAAACTTAGTTCTTTATATACATACAGATCAAGGGTGGTAAACATGATTCTGTACAAAAATAATCTTTAAATGTCTTTGTAAAATTTACTGAATTCAAATATTGGTATTACAGGTATTCAAGAAGATTTATATTCAATACAATGGATTTTAAATTTTATTATCGCTTACGTATTCATATATAACGTTCGTTATATATGAATATGTATATATGAATATTCATATAATCGTTTCATTATCTTAATAAGTGTATGAAAGTGTTATGAACAAAATAATGAATTGATCATTAATATGGTTTGGACACATGGAAATAAAGAATGAAGATAGAATGGTAAAAAAAGTATATGCTAACGATGTAAATGAAACTATAAATATAGGCAGACCGAGAAAAACGTGGCGCGATCAAATAAATCAAATATTTAATGTCGGCCACGGGAGGATTCGGAGAAATCGACGTGCGTGCATGACACGAGAGACTTATAGAGAAAAGTCTGCCTACCCCTTTGGGAAGACGGCGTGATAGTTAGTTTTTTATATCTTGTAAAGATTTCGTTTTTTTTATTATTTTTCATTATGTATTCTATCATACTTACCTATACATAGCTTTTCCGCACTCCTTTTCAGTGATATCATTTATCCATTTTGGTTTTTCTGTCAATTCCAAGGCACTAGAAACCTATTGTGCGCTGCCATCATTGTAACAATCGATAATTTTTTATTTGTAGTGATGATTTTGAGTAGACCATTTATTTTGTTTATATTCAACGAAGATGTTATAAACTACCAACTAAACTTAACTTAGTAGTCCCATAATTGATTTGTTTCCCTTATCTTATAATTCTATCTAAAAAACAATTTACCTTGCCGCTAAATGTAATCCCCCCCCCCTCTACTTTGCTTTGTCACTCGTCATTTAGTATATAAGTAATGACTCTTTCATTTGACATTAAAATTGATTGATTAATACACTGAAGAAGGGAAGTCTGTGTTCAGATATATGTTTGTGGAAGGTGCAAAAAAGTTTAGTGAAAACGGAATGTTTTCAAAAAGTTATTCAAATGTGAATCCACAACACAAAGTGATGGCGAATATAGAAGAAAATAAAAGTATTTAATAATTGCATTGTAAATTTTGTATATTTCATTACAAATTATCTTAATAGATGGCGCTAGTGTAGATGTCCCTACCAAAAGTGAAGTTATTAAAAATATTAACATATATACAAGTTCCAAAAATTTGTCAGACGTGGTGTCGTAAGAAGGGCGGAACGGTGAATGCTGTTAAACATAGGTCATTAGTCCTGTAAACGCCTCGACTACCAAATTCTGTTTCCAAATAATTTACATCTTCGTCTCTATTGAGATACAATTAATCCCTAAAAAATGATTTTATTCCGTTTGAATTGTAGGAAGGGCAGTGCCCTCTGTAATTCCGTCATAACGAATCCCATTTACCTAGCTCGCTAAGCCCTTGGAAACCTATTACGTTCTATTACGTTTTCTCGGAACGTACGTACTGGATATCGTAATACGTTGTTAATATGGAAACCCTTCGCGAACCTAATATCCCCCTCGGTTCTGATTGGATGGAAAATATGTATACATTGAATCAGAAATTACCAATGTATGTAATAATGAAAGAATTGATACCTTTACATCCGATACTGTTTCGAAAATAACGAATATTAAACAGATTTAAAAAAATATATATATAATTAAAGAAAACGGTTTTTTTTATGGAATCACGTAGTAATTTGTATAGAATCATGTTTACTACCCCTTTTCTTGTTTCGATGCCGTGTCAGTTCCCCCCAACGTTGGCGATCACTGCAGCAAAGGCATCTCTATCCTTCGCTACTTGGAACAGGTTCTGAACTCATTACATTTCTTGTTATTCCTGTCTACTCTTTGATGTTCCGCAGCCAGGACAGCTGCCTTCTACCAACTCCCCGACACCCCTCTACTTTACCCATTAATATCAGTCGAAGGAGGTGGTATTTTTCTCCTATCACTACCCCTAATCTATATGTATTTAGAGGAGTCAGTTAATAACTGTTTCACCTGTCTATCGATGCCAGTGAGCCTGGCGAAACCGGTCTCTGTCGAAATGAAGACAAAAGTGGAAGTAGTTAAAAACTCATTTAATAATTAATATGAATGAAAACGACTGTTTTATATAAATTTAATTATAATTTATGGGAATGACATGTTTCACATTTTAAAGGCGTTATCAAAAGATTGAATATATTTTAGAAATTTGAAATGTGTCGTTCCCATAAACTATAATAAAACTCTTAGACATTTTTATTTTTATTAATTTATTAAAATCGAACTAATTTACCATCACGCCGTCTCCCCATTCATAAATCGTGTCATATGCGCTCGTCGATTTCTCCTATTTCTCGCGTGGCCGACATTCAATATTTGATTTCTAGTTCCATAAACATCTCAATTCTACTGCATTAATCATTTCCATGTCTCCAAACTATCTACATGGTCCTTTAATTATTTTATTAACACTATCATGTGCAACGCAATCACTTCTTATATTTTCATTCGACACTCTATCATACACAGATTTTGATACATTCGTCTAAGAGATCTCATTTCTACTGCATTAATTATTTTTTGTTCTTTATTTATTCTTTGCCTGTGTCCAAAACATCTTATTTTTATGACAACAAAAACTAAATATATGAATAATTAATACGAATGAAAACGTCAGTTTTCTAGAAGTTTTATTATATTTTATGGGAATGACATGTTTCGCCCTTCTAAGGCATTATCAAATGTGACGCAACTTCAACTCGTTGCAGTTTATATACACTAGTAAATGGAGCAGAATATGGTAATTAACGAAATTTGATGTGACTTTATACATTTTTATCAAATAATTATTTGTGTAGGTCCAGAAATATTGGAAAGTGTTTCTTGGAACTCGTTAAAAAATTTTATGGCAATGGTGACATAGTTAGGGGATACTAAATGATATTATATAAATCAAAAATAAGTTATTTGAGGTAGGACGAAATAAAGTGTTTCTAAGAAAAACATATTTTTACTAATTGTTTACAGATGATTTTACATATTTCAAGGTGACTAATGATTCTAACTTTTATATATAAAATAAAATGCTATCAAGATTTTCCATCAAATTATTAAGGACGTGAACGTGTTAAATTTTCATTTAATGTGTATCGAATGAAAGCATATATTCGCCCATACAGCCAATACAAGTTTTCTTGGAAACATTAAATGGAACTTCTTTCGTACCGGGTTGCGTATTTTCTTTTGACTTTTCCCCCTAATGTCGGTTAATAAATCGAATGATTGACATTTTCAATCATAATCTATCATACTTCCTTGTGATCTTGGGAAGATAAAGACGACATATCGGTGATGGATACCGTGCCGGTAGCTGCTATCTCGGCCACATCTTTCTTCGCTGGCTTTCCAATCTCAGAAATCATACGCAAATGTGATGTTTCATCTTGTAAATAGGTGCAAGGAAAATATAATGTAATAAATTGACAAGGGTTGTTTTTATGAGTGCCAAATTCAGACATAAGAAGGGAATGAAAGCAAAATGATAAAATAATAATAATAAAAAATGATGTTTTTTTAATTACTTCTACTTTTGTCTTCATTTCGACGGCGACCGGTTTCGCCAGGCTCGCTGGAATCGACAGACTGGTGACTCTGTTACAAACTGTTACTGATTTAGATTGTACACTGAACTAAGTTTTAAATAATAATAATGATGTTTTTTTAAACACACATGGACTTATGGATGGAAAAAACAAAAAAGGGGACGCCAACCAAACGGACCCAATATAAAACATAATATTGAAAATAAATGGATAAATTTTTCAAATATGATACATAAATATATCAGCTGTATTCAATTTAAATTCCACTGTATTGAAATCAAAATGATTTTAAATAATTTAAATATCAATATGTAAATTTTACGTACTTATTTAAAGTTTATCACCCCTGATTTGTATGTATATAAAGGAGTAAAGTTTATAACAGTGTCACAAGTCTGTTGATTCTAGTGAGCCTGGCGAAACTGGTCGCAATCGAAATAAAGACGAAAGTGGAAATTGTTTAAAAATAAGTTTTATGATGTTTGAACGCAAATCTGAGATGAGTCGTTTATTTTCACCCCGTAATGCAGCAATGGAAAATGCTCAACAATCTCGAGTATTTAATTAAAGTTTAATTCTTGCACAAAAGACGGAGAAAAGCCATTTATATCTTCATCCGACTGGGCCAAGGATTCTCCACAGTACTTGTGAAGCGAAGGATGTTTAGTTTTAGAAGTGCACAAAAGGACATTCGTTTCAACATAATTCATGCATGAAAATGGAGGCAGGAGTGTCTCAGTGCGAGGAGTAGAATGTTTTATGATAATTTCCCATTTCTAGGCATTATTGTATTAGATAATGCACCAATCAGACGAAACATATTCTAAGGATTAATTGTATCTCAATAGAGACGAAGATGTAATTATTTTGGAAACAGAATATGGTGGTCGAGGCGTTTACAGGACTTATGATCTGTCATTGGTTGGGTTGAGCGATTGCTTTATGTAATACAACATTCCCCATTCCGCCCTTCTTACGACCACCACGTCTGACAATTATTTTTGAAAGATGTATATATTATGCTACTATGTTGAGAAACACTTCACATGTTTTAGTTCAATCTACACTAGCGCCATCCATTAAGATTAGGTGTAAGCATTAAGCTATACATTATATTTTTTGAAAGTTATAAACCAGAATGATCCCTTAAGTATTAATTTTTTTTTAAATAATATTTTGAATGTATACAAATACTTGTAGAGAAATACTAGATTTAACCCGTTGCGGGTTAGTCATTTTTAAGGATTAATTGTATCTCAATAGAGACGAAGATGTAAATTGTTTTTTTTGGAAACAGAATATGGTGGTCGAGGCGCTTACAGGACTTATGACCTGTCATTGGTTGGGTTGAGCGATCGCTTTATGTTAATAATATTCCCCATTCCGCCCTTCTTACGACCACCATGTCTGACAAATTGTTGGAAGGTGTATAATATTCAGTGTATATATGCCACCATGTTGAGAAACACTTCACATATTTTAGTTCAATCTACACTAGCGCCATCCATTAAGATTAGGTGTAAGCATTAAGCAGAAAAAACCTTTATTATTGCAATGTGAAAGGCTATCAACTCAATTATCAAACATTGCTAGACAACGCCTGGAGAAAACTCTCCAGTTTTTATGCTCTCACTTGGACCAGTTTTTTTACAACATCTTGTTTTGAATGTATACAAATACTGGATTTTACCCATTACGGGTTAATCATTTAAGGATTAATTGTATCTCAAAGAGACGAAGATTAAATTATTTTGGAAACAGAATATGGTGGTCGAGGCGTTTACAGGACTTATGTGATATGGTTAGAGTGATCTCTTAAAAAAGCTTAAAAAATTTTACCCATTACGGGTTAATCATTTATGGATTAATTGTATCTCAAAGAGCCGAAGATTAAATTATTTTGGAAACAGAATATGGTGGTCGAGGCGTTTACAGGACTTATGTGATATGGTTAGAGTGATCTCTTAAAAAAGTTCGTATTTGAGGGTATTATTTGCAAACCTGGCAAACTCCATCATTAGATGTTTTGATTAAATCGCAAAAAAACTGATACGCTAATAAAATGCGCTTTTTTACGATATATATTTATTTTTTTCATCTCAAAAAGTTAGTATTTTAAAAGTAATCAGCCATGAAATAATCATCATTATGTTGATAATTAAAGTAAAATGATGAATTTCATTTTGGAGTTTGCCAGCTTTGCAGCACTCAAGTGGAGGTTGCCACGTTTGCAACAAACCCTATATTTTAATAGCAAAATTCTTCAGAATGAAGCCGAATTTGAAACTGAAAATCAATAAAAATTGTGTGTAAATGCATTATGAATAAGACCCAATTCATATCTAACTTTTGATTGTTGGTGGAGTTTGCCGGGTTTGCAAATAATACCCTCATTTTTGATGATTGCCTTTTGTTTGCCAGTAGCATTTTTGTCATCGCTCACATTGTAAACATTACATTATTGGACTGTATGTTTTATGACGAGACATTATATTGTAACTTGGGAATGTGTGAAATTCTTCCGCATGATCTGAGCGTAAATCAGGGTTACCTACATCCAGTCTGCCGACAAAACGTGCCGATCGCTTTATGATTGCAATTTGAAGTTTGCTCATAATTTATGGAACAGTGTTACAACAAAGCATCCCATATTAAAACTACGTGATTGATACTGACAAACCTCTCTAGATTCCTCTACATTCAAACATCGTATCACGCACGCTCGTCGATTATTCCGACATCGAATATGGCCGCTTTTCAGTAATTGATTAATTTGGTCAAGCTTCTTTTTCCATTACAGGATATTATTTGCTAATAATATGCATTTCTTCTATATTCGTCTTCATCTTGTGTTGTGGAATATTGATATACCTACCCGCTTTTTATACTCATAATAATTTATTTATTTATTTATACATGATACATTATGTGTGGTCTGTTCTGTTATATGGGTGTGAGACATGGACATTAAAAGTAAATACAATGAACCGGTTAGAGGCATTTGAAATGTGGCTTCACCGAAGAATGTTCAGGATCCCATGGACAGACAGAGTGACGAACACAGAAGTCCTGAATCGTGCAGGAGTAAATAGAGAGCTGCTGACATTAATCAAAGTCCGTAAGATTGCATGTCTGGGTCACGTTCTGCGAGGAGAAAAGTATCGCCTGCTGCATCTAATATTGAAGGGAAAAATAGAGGGCCGCAGGGGGGCAGGGAGAAGGCAGATATCCTGGCTGCGCAATGTGAGGGAATGGACGGGAATCACAACTGTGGAGGAGCTATTCCGGACAGCGCAGGATAGGGAAGAGTTTACCAGAGTGATCGCCAACGTCGGGGGGACCTGACAGGGCACTTTAAGAAGAATACATGATACACAAATGAGACATTACAAACGAAAAACATTTAGGCGACTCGTTTGGACACAAAACGGTGTTACAAAGATAAGATAAAGCAATATGAGACCAAAAAATCATACATATCAGAAGGAATCCAAATATGTCGACGTCAGTGAGGCAGTACTCTTCCAGAATTCGTAATATTTTTTTATGAATACTGCCTCACTGACACTGAAAATGTCCAAATCCGAGATGATTAGATTAGATAATCTCTGTAAACTAATAATAAAGATAATAAAAATAAATTGATTCAGTCGGGAGTTTACAAATTAAAATGTAATGATTGCACGTGATTCTAAATAGGAAAAACAACTTCTTCTTCTTCTTCCTGTGCCGTGTCAGGTCCCCCCGACGTTGGCGATCACTCCGGCGAAAACCTCCCTGTCCTGCGCTGCCCGAAACAGGTCATCCACCGTCCCCATTCCGGTCCACTCTCTAATGTTGCGCAGCCAGGACATCTGTTTTCTGCCAACTCCCCGTCTTCCCTCTATCTTGCCCTCCAATATAAGTCGGAGGAGGCGGTACTTTTCTCCACGCAGCACGTGACCCAAATATGAGACCTTTTTCACTTTGACATTCGACAACAGCTCTCTCTTGGCTCCGGCTCTCCTAAGTACTTCGACGTTACTGACCTTTTCGGTCCAAGGTATACGAAGCATTCTTCTGTGTATCCACATTTCGAATGCTTCTAACCGATTCATAACGTTCACTTTTAGAGTCCATGTTTCACTTCCGTATAACAGAGCTGACCATATGTAAGCTTTTATCATTCTTTGTCGAAGTTTAAGATTTAAATTATCGTCACAGAAGAAGGGTCTCATCTTATTAAATGCAGCACGTGCAATTTCTATTCTACATTTTACTTCTGTATCTGGGTCGAGTGTTTTAGTAATGATACTGCCGAGGTATTTAAACTGGTCAACCATTTCGATATTTACTCATTTTAGTCGCAAAGATGATCCAGAATAATCAAGTCTTCCAAACGACATCCACTTGGTCTTAGCGACATTTATTGTCAGACCCAATTCTTCTCCAGCCGTGTCAATCTTATTTAGGAGCTCTTGGAGATCAGGTATACTTTCAGCCAATATGACTGTATCGTCAGCATATCTGATATTATTTATAACGACTCCATTGATCTTCACTCCAAGGCTAGAGTTTTCTAGAGTTCTTTGGAAAACTTTATTGGAGTACAGATTAAACAATAGAGGTGACAGAATACAACCTTGTCGAACTCCTCTTTGTATAGCTATAGCCTCTGTATTTCCACTTCCATATCTGATCTTTGCCGTTTGACACCAGTAGAGGTTTCTTATGAAATTCAGGTCCTTGGAGTCAATGTTACAGTCTTTGAGCATCTCCATGAGTGTCGTGTGCCTTACCCTGTCAAACGCTTTTTCATAATCGATGAAGCATGCAAACACCTCTTTGCGTTGATCTCGACACTTCTGTAGCAGGACATTGACTGCCAGTAGCGCTTCTCTGGTTCCGAATGCATTTCGGAATCCGAATTGTGTGTCATCTAGATCTTGCTTGCACTTGTTTCTTATTCGGGCATGTATAATTTTAAGAAACAGTTTTAGTACATGACTCATTAGGCTAATCATGCGATAGTCATTACAATTCTTTGGGTGCTGCTTCTTAGGTAAGGTGACAAATATCGATTTCAGCCATTCTTGGGGGATAATCCCTGTGTCATAAATCTTATTAAATAGCCTCAGCAGGTAGTGAATATTATCCTCATTTTTTAATTTAAATGTAAGAATTAAAGAACGTCTTAGATGCCTTTCTTATAATAATTTTACAGAGTTCGCTAACCATTTAATTAAAAATAATTATATATTTAATAAAGAAAACGGTATTGAAATTTTGCTTATTAATCATAAAAAATATTGAATATATCGCCTCTTTGCGAGAATAACGTGACATTTCGAAAATCAAATCCGCCGTGTTCAACATTATTTTCTATATAATTATGATGTTTTTAAAGTGAAAAACAGAGAATTTATGAGGGAAAGAGACAACACAACTGTGGTATATTGTGTTGTCACGTTGGCTCTTTCAGACGGGTATCTTGTTTCATTTTTAAATTTTTTGAGATAACACGTTATTCTTGCAAAGAGGCGATATAATAACTAACCAATTAAATTTAAATTCAATTCCCATGCTGGATATGTTCCCGTTACATCATCCCTCTCCTTAATCCTAAATTTACCCCTTCCATTTTTATATGTATATAACTCGATCTCCATTTAGTATATAAGTGACCGCTCTGTTTTTAACGTTAATTTGCGCTATTAAGGTCCCAAAGAAAATGATAATTTATTAATGTAATTTTAAGTAGTGTAAAATGTATTTTGCGATTATCCTTATCATTTGTATTGGCGGTAACACCTAATAATTCTCCTTACTTCGTACGCCCAAGTATCACCTAAGTTAACCCATTCAAGAGCAGTTTGTCACGCCCCGGTTATCTCACCAGCCTGGGCGTGAGAGAGCCACGGGCTACGCGGTCCTTAGGCCTCTCGACTATACAGGGGTACTGTACTTGTCGAGTGTTCTGCAAATTCATGCATTAAGAATATTATCATTGTTTTAACCGAAACACTATGATACTTCAACATTATTAACTGTTAAGATTTAAACGCTGTTACGGTATCAAAAATTTTAATTGTTATTTTTTTTATTTCGAATATTTATTCTTCTCCACATAAACGAAAAAAATATTGAAACACCTGATGACGCCAACATCGGTTGGCGAAATAGCTGTCGCGAAAAAAAATTGTGATACCATGATGGCGTTCACATTTTAGTCCATTGTTTTGGCCGAAACACAATGATACTTCAACATTATTTATTACCGTTAAAATTTCAAACACTGTTATAATATCACAATTTCTTTTTATTCGCTGAGAGTGTCGCGACAGCTGTTTCGCCTACCGATGTTGGCATCATCAGGTGTTACAATAAACTACTTACTGTTATTAGTTGGATTAAGCGATCGCTTTATGTTTACAACATTCCCCCCTTTTTACGACCACCACGTCTGACAATTTTTTAAAAGATGTACTCGTATATATGCCACCATGTTGAGAAAGACTTCACATTTTTTAGTTCAATCTACACTAGCGCTATCCTTAAAGATTAGGTGTAAGCATTAAGCTACTTTTACTAGTTTCATGCTTCGCTTCAATACATAATGGTCGGTACAAGAACTCAATTGTGCATTCCCATTTTAGATTTTTTGGATAGGCTATTCTGAAAGTTCCGGATAATAAAAAAAGTTCCAGTACCGGGGACCATATAGGAGATATCCCCCTGCCGCGGGCCATTGTCGACCGTCTGAACAGAGGTGTCGGGGGCCGTTATCGCCCCCTCCCGCTCCGAGGACAACAGCCGGAGTGTTACAGAAACAGAGCAGTTAGTTTCATAAACTAATAATTGTTACCAACTCGCCGTAAATGATAATGAACGTTACGCAATACTCGAAATTCTGCAGCGGCTAGGGAATTTCGTCGCTTATTTGGCAAGGTTCAGGGCGGTGTTTCCCAAACTTTTTTGTGCTTTATGCCAGTGCTCCGAAACCTTTTCTCACCTACGACACCCAAAATTTCTGCACATCAAAAGCTTAAATATACGAGTATATATAATAATTAAATAAAACGATGTTTTTTTTAACTACTTCCACTTTTGTCTTTATTTCGACAGCGACCGGTTTCGCCAGGCTCGCTGGCATCGACAGACAGACCAGACAGACTAAAGTGGAAGTAGTTAAAAAACATCGTTTTATTTAATTATTATTTAAAATGAATTTCCATAAAAAAATTTCAGTAAAATCATTTGATTATCTTATTTATATAGATATTAAATTGATAAAAATTTATCAATGAAAGCGAGAAAGGCCGTTTACAACGGAATTCTGATCCCAACCCTTAAGTATGGAAACGAAGCATAGAACTGGCAGAAGAAGGATGAGATTAGAATAAATGCGGTAGATACGAGATCTCAAATTGACTTGGTACAAATGCACATAAAGCTTTGAAAAAAATATAAATTAAATAACCACAAAAGTCCGGATTTTCCAATTGTCCAACTGACAACATTTGCACCATAAAAAAACATTATTTGTTATTTTATTTTTATTTCGTTATTTTATTTTATATTATTGTGGACGTTGGACGATCGAAATGTGCGCGGTAGATGCCTATTGGTGGCGACGAGGTTCGCAACCCATCACACCGCGTCTTCCGCGGGGGCGAAATGGGAAGGATGGAGTGCCACATCGGTTAAAGTGTGTTTACCCCTTTGAGGTGACGGCGTGGTGATTGGTTAGTTACTTTTTTATTATATTTGCTCGGAAAATTTTCAACAGTTTTTGTAGGTATACTTAATTTTAATTATGACTAATCACGCTTATGAGTTTTTTGCCCTATAAATAGTAAGTCTTTCAATTTGTATCTTTACTTGTTTGTAACACCTGATGATGACAACATCGGTTGGCACAACAGCTGTCGCGACATTCTCAAAAGGTGTCTCATAAAAATGTTGATATTATTATAATTTTGTTGAATCGTTCTTGACATCATGATAGCATGAGCCAAATCGATGTTAAGGGTATTATAGCTATCATAATGATTTTCGTGACATGTGATAGGTAGCTAATCTATCGCCATTTTATTGTCACGTGAATTCTACACCAGACTAAAGACAGTGTGACAATCACACTGCCCTTGCCGGGAATCATACCCGGAACCTTCGGGGTGGCAGTCAATGCACTTACCACTTGGCCACGAAAGTCGTCTAACAGTGTTGTAACATATTATAACATTGTTGTAAATTTATTTTGAAAATTCTGTGAATACCATATTTCCGTATTTGGCTATAATGACTCTTGATGTTCTAATGAGTCAAGTAATCCGCGCGAGCCTTTATTCATCAACGAAATGACTTGATGGAAATTTTAATCTAAACGTTTTCATCTCGTTTCTCTCCTCACTTCCATATAAACATGCATCTTCTGAATTGTTCACATTCCCGCAACCGCGCGCCCCCTATGAAAACCATGCCCAAGTTAATTGACTCCATTCGCTCGGAAGCTGCGCGGATGGGGGCAGATTATGTAGTCGAGTTTATTGTTTCGCGGATCTCTATTAGAGATGTACTCTTGCCCAGCGCGGATATATTCCTCTTTAACTGCATTCCACGCTTATTTATCTTGCACTAACCATTCAAGTATGTAACTATGAATATACACAGTACAAAAATATTAGATAGTCCATTGTTTTGGCAGAAACACTATGATACTCTAACATCATAAAAACTAACTAACTAACCGTCACGCGAAATAATGGACTGCCTGACATTTCTCTCGCTTCCTCAACATTCATACATTGTATCATGCATGCGCGTCGATTTCTCCGACTCCTCACGTGGCCGACATTCAATATTTGATTTATTTAATCGTGCCACGTTTTCCTCGGCCTTCCTGTATTTCTAACTCCGTTCACGTCGTTACATATACATAACCTTCTTCACCATTCTCTCTTCACTCACTCTTTCCGTGTGTCCAAATCAACTTAATGACTTTTTCAATATTTTGTTCTTAACACTTTCTTTCGCACCGCATTTACTTCTTACACCTGCATTTGACAATCTATTATATACAGATTTACACACATTCGTCTTAGAGACCTATTTTTTTTATAAGACACCTCGATAATGTTTATCCTTAAGTACTTTGTCATTATTTAATTAATATTTGATTTATTTGATCGTGCCACGGTTTCCTCGATCTCCCTCTATTTCTGGTTCCATTTTCATCGTTAACTCATATTTTTTTACCATTCTTTCTTCATTCATTCTTTCCATATGTCCAAACCATCTTAACGATCCTTTCATTATTTTGTTCATTACACCATCATTCGCACCGCATTCACTTCTTATATTTTCATTCGACACTCTATCATACACAGAGTATCCGCAAATTCGTCTTAGAGATCTCATTTCTACTGCATTTATTCTACTTTCAACCTTCTTTTGCCAGTTCCATGCTTCGCTTCCATACATACGGGCCGGTAGAAGAACACCATTGTGCACTGCCATTCTAGCTTTTTTGGATAGGTTTTTGTTTGCGATGACAACTTTAAGTGCACTATGATGATGATGTCGTGGAAGACCAAAGAAAGCATGGCACGATCAAATAAATCAAATACTGAAAGACGGTCACTTTCGAAGTCGGAAGAATCGACGAGCGTGCATGATACGATGTATGAAAATGGAGGAAACTAGAGAGGTATGTCAGGACAGAACCGTGTGGCGGTTCATTCTCCCTGCCTACCCCTCCTAAAGGACACGGCGTGATGATTAGATAGTTGTTTTTTTTAAATGAGAGCAAATTGCCATATTGTGTATCAAGTATTCTGGATTGTGGCAACTTGTCTCTGCACACCTTTTATTCCCCTCTATCCCAGTTTATTTCAACCCTGCTGGGGGGAGGGAGGAGGTTCTTTAATTAATTAATTAATCATTGCATTCCTCTTACACGTACCTGTCCCGTGGTTGGCGCGCCATTCGCTTTGTTTATATTAATTTGTGTAGTCATTATGTTTATTAGGAAATTGTTCGGTTGACTCCGTATTCTTGTGCACGCTACCCCTTGTCTTTCAATGAATTTTCAAAATTGTATATGTACCATACGAGATACAATATAAAATGTTTTACCTCTATTTTTATCAAATTATTTATAATAGTAATAACGAAGATTTTATTAATTAAATATGACGAATTTTTATATTAAAAACACTATTCCACTTTTGAGTTTATTTCGAAGGTTTTAATAGTAAGCGGAAACAAGAATTTATCAATGAAAGCAAAAACGGCTGTTCACAAGATAATTCTGTTCCCAACCTTTATGTATGGAAGTGAAGCATGGAACTGGCAGAAGAAGGGTGAGAGTAGAATAAATGCGGTAGAGATGAGGTCCCATAGACGTATCTGTGATAGAACGATGTACGACAGAATCTCAAACGCTGATATTAGATAGGAATGTAGAGCGAAAGATGGTATTATGAACAAAATTATGAAAGGGTCGCTGCTTTGGTTCGGACACATGAAGCGCATGGATGGAGAAAGAATGGTTAATAAGTATACCATAATGATTTTAATGGAATACAGAGTCGAGATAGACTGAGAAAAACTTGGCATGACCAAATTAATCAAATTTTAAAGGTTGTTTATGTTAGAAGTCGGAAGATACCATTGATTTATATCCGAGGATTTACTATATTTTACTATATTCAATAAAGCATAAAATATATTTACTGTATTTTACTATATTCAATAAGAGCAAAAAATAGCTCATTATCATGAAAAAGGAATCGGGTCGTGTTCAGGCTCGAACCCAACCCAAGCGTTCTGTCCTGTTTTTAATTTATAAAATTTAATAAAAAAAAATTTCTTTATTTTAAAGTTTATTTATTTTAAGTTTAGTTTTATCTTTGAAACGTGTCGAGAAAAAACAAATTAATTTGATAAAAAATGTTTATATCATTAAAAATGTTTTAATTTAACTTTAAAAATATTCGTTATTATTGAATTGATTTGATTTGAAACCATCTCAATGAACCATTCATTATTATTTTTATTTTTATTATCAATAGATGGCGCTAGTGTAGATTGAACTAAAATATGTGAAATGTTTCTCATCATGGTAACATATATACAACTTTCAAAAATAATTGTCAGATGTGGTGTTCGTAAGAAGGGCGGAATGGGGAATGCATAAAGCGATCGCTTAATCCAACCAATAACAGGTCATGCGCCTCGTCATCAAACGCTTCGACCACCATATTCTATTTCCAAATAAATTAAATCTTTGTCTCTATTGAGATACCATTAATTATTCATTCATTATTTTGTTCAGAACGCTCTCATTCACTTTTTATTCCCTTCTTACACTCGTATTTGTAACACAAATCACTCTATCACATACAGATTTACCACACATTCGTTTGAGAGATTTCAATTGATGATTTCTATCTAATATGTACAGATTATTCCTCATTTCAAATAGAGCGGTATTGCCTCAAACGTTATTTGTATTTACGTATGGTTTGAATGCGAAGCGAAAATTCAATGCTCTAACAACAAACGGTAATTTGCATAACCAAACATGACTTTTTTACCAAATAAAAAATTCTACGTTATTTTGTTTCAGGTAAGAAAACATGTATTCAGACTATACGGCGGGCTGCTGCTCCTGGAAAAAAAGGTAAAATAAACATTTTTATAATTCAGTTCCAAGCAGTGGCGGGAAACTGTATCGGGAAATAGCCTCCATTTTGGGAAATATTCTATTCGCCGTCATCGGAAATCTCGGTTGTTTTTCTATTTTGTCAAAATTTTCGAAGGTTTGTTTACACAGACCGCCTCCAATATCAAAATTATTTATTTTGTCCGTTTGACTTACAATTAGATTTTAGACAATTACAGGGTATTCGCAAACTAGTATTTAAATCTACTAAATCATTTATAAACTAGCTAACTAACTAACGCGCCACGCTATTTCCCCGGAGGGGTAGGCAGAGAGGATGGACCGCCACATTACTCTATCCTGGCGAACCTCTCTAGCTTCCTCCACATTCATACAACGAGTCATACCCGCACGTCGATTCCTCCGACTTCTAACATGACCAACCTTTAAAATTTGATTAATTTGGTCATGCCATGTTTTCCTCGGTCTGCGTCGACTCCGTACTCCATTTACATCATTAACGTATACTTTCTTAATCATTCTTTCTCCATCCATGCGTTCCATATGTCCGAACTAACGCAGCGATCCTTTCATAATTTTGTTCATAATACCTTCTTCCGCTCTACATTCCTTTCTTATATCAGCATTTGTGATTCTGTTGGATATCGTTCTACCACACATACGTCTTAGGGACCTCATCTCTACCGCATTTATTTTGCTCTCATCCTTATTCTCCCAGTTCCATGCTTCGCTTCCATACATTAGGGTTGGGACCAGAACTCCATTGTGAACGGCCGTTTTCGCTTTCATTGATAAATTCTTGTTTCCAATAACTACTTTTAAAGCTCCATTCACTTTGTTACCCACACCATCCCTTCTTTCGACGTCTATCCTACTATCCGCTCGGCCATCTGCTGTGAACATGCTACCTAAATACACAAATTCCCTCACCTGTTCCAAGTAAAACTCCAAATTAAATAATAAGTATAAATGAAAACGTCTGTCTTCTAGGAGTTTTATTAAGTTTTTTATGGAATGACATATTTCGCCCTTCTAAGGTATTATCAACATTTCATTTATATCCATACATTTTTTTAGTTATAGATAAACTTAAGGCGTTAACACTGTGGAATTCCATAATGACGAATTTTTATGAATTAAATCACTGTTTTTTCCACTTTTGAAATCTTTTCTTCTGTTTTTTCCTGATTAATTTTTTCTTCATCAATGAAAGGAATCCTTGAGAGGATTTAAATGAATGGCAAAGAAAGTATATGTTAACAACGTAAACGTAACTAGAAACTGAGGAAGACCGAGGAAAACGTATCACGAATAAATAATTCAAATATCAAATATCGGCCACGTGAGGAATCAGAGAAATCGACGTGGGTGCATGACACGATGTATTAATGTTTTCCAATCAAATCAAATCAGTTTACTTACTCAAAAGACATTACAAACCGCAAAATGTTTAAGGCATCTATGGAGTACAGGTAAAATATTATAAAAATATAACATAATACCAGGAACGCATTAGAGATGGTTCGACATTAGGAAGACAATATACTTTCTAAAGTCAAGAGTATTTTTGTCCCCTGAACGTACCTTCACTAATATGAAAGACGTCAATCTCCGAGGACACAGCGTTCAGCAGACTAATTGCTCTTCCCACCGGTGTCACCATGTTGAGGAATCGAGAGAAGTACGCAGGAAATATCAGTCTGATTAGTATATAGATCAGTATATTCTTCATTCTGGTGCACTTAAAGTCATTACTGCAAGTAGAAATATATCAACTGAAGCAAAGATGGCAGTGCACAATGGAGTTCTAGTGCCGACCCTTAATTATAGAAGTGAAGCTTGGAGTTGGCAGAAGAAGGATGAAAATAGGATAAATGCGGTAGAAATCAGGCCACTAAGAAGAATGTGCAGAAAAACAATGTATGATAGAATACCTAATTATGAAGTCTACCCCTTCGGGGAGACGGCGTGATGGTTGGTTAGTTAGTTTAGTCTTAAATGAGTTGTTATACTAAATGTCTCGTGAACTGTCTAATAACCTTACAAATTTATTTAAACTAAATTTAATTAAAGCTACGATTTTTTTCTTTGGCGAAATTTTCCCTTGTATCCCGCCCAAATGAAACTTTAATTAATTCAAATTCCAGCTTAATCATTGGCTAATAGAATCTAAATTGAATTTTGGTTCTTGCATCGTGTGGCAGCACTTTCTTAGGGTAGAACCCCCCACAGAGCCCGGGCGGTAGGCGATATACCCATGGGGGTTGCAACAGTGTCGGCTATCGCTCGGGCTGCGAACAAGGTGAGACCCGTACAGCTAGGGGTGGGACTCCGGTGTCGATCCCTACGTCATTCCTGTGAGTTAAATAGGGCAGTGAAATATAAAGCCCCGACACTGATATAACGTTATACGGCACGTTTCTCTGCACACATTGCATAAAGAGTAAATGTCATGCACATCTACTCGTATATAAATAGAAGGCAATGTTCCTGGCTATAATATCGATAGACTCGACAAATACTGAACCGATCGCGATGAATTTTTCACTGTTTATTAGTATTACTTCTGGGAATGGTAACAAAACAAGGTTATAGATTCCGGCTCCGGAGACCTAGACTTGAAAGTACAGAAAACGGTGTTATATAGAGAATTTAAATTATATAATGAATTTCATATCATATTCAGTCTATGTTCCTGGCTATAAAAAAGGTAGACTCGGCAAATAATTAACCGATTGAAATGATATTTTCCCTGTTAATTAGTATTACTTCTGGGAAGGGTAACAATACAAGGTTATAGATTCCGGCTCCGGAGACCTAGACTTGAAAGTACAGAAAACGATGTTATATAGAGAACTTAAATTATGTAATGAATTGCATATAAGACAACGTTCCTGGCTATAAAAAAGGTAGACTTGACAAATACTTAATAGATTGAAATGATATTTTCACTGTTAATTAGTATTACTTCTGGTAAGGGTAACAATACAAGGTTATAGATTCCGGCTCCGGAGACCCAAACTTGAAAGTATGTGTTTTCTACAGAGAACTGAAATTATATAATAAATTGCCAAATGAGGTAGGAGATACCGGTCTCTCGCGATCTTTTGTCGAAAATGCTTGAAATAATAATATTTAATATATTTATTGTTCTTATTTGCGCTTTTAACTAACTAACTAACTTACCATCACGCCGTCTCCCCGGAGGGGTAGGCAGAAAGAATTGCGCTTTTAATATTGTAAATTAATTGTTTATCTGTTGTGAATTATAAAAAAATCTTTTTTTTTTAAATGTATATTTTGTAACTGTTAATTAATAAACTTTATTTTTTGTATCACAATTGTATTTTATTTTACGCGACAGCTGTTTCATCAACCAATGTTGGCATCATGATGAAACAGCTGTCGCTTAAAATAAAATACAATTCTGATAAAAAAAACAATGTTTATTCATTAACAGTTACAAAATATTAAGGTATCATAGTGTTTCGGCCAAAACAATGGACTATTTCAATGTATATTTAGTTTAAATCCACTAACGTTTATGTCTTTTTTACCGATTTCGGCAGCTCGCTGATCAACCAATTAACCAGAAGGTGGTTTTTATTTTCATTATTTATAACTTTGTGTGTGCATATACTCGAATATAGCAATAGCGAAGCGTTGGCTTAGTATAATATAGTACAACGATTAAATACGATCCTATTATTAGAGAAGCTGGAAAATACATCTGAAGCGCAGAGTAATTATGAGTTAACAAGTGAACTAATCGATTGGCTTGATTTGGCCTAGAATTCTGAGCTGAAGTACTTTGAGTGAACCCCTAAGAAGTGAGACATTATATAGATCAAGCCGTGCATCTATGAATACGAAGTTTGAAACTAGATTAATAAGGATGAAAGTAGAACAGATGCAATTAATAAGAATGAAAACGTCTGTTTTCTTGGAGTTTTATTATATGTTTCGCTTATTTAATTAACTATTTACGTATCTGGGAAGCAGTTTACAAGAGACGGAAAAATGGAGAAGGACATCTAAAGAAGGGTTTTTGCTAAATAACAATATATCCACAGAACCAAACCCTCATGTATGTAAGTGAAGCTTGGAGCTAGCAAAAGAAGGATGAAAGCAGGATAAACGCCGTAGTAATGAGATCTCTAAGAAGGTTGTGCGGGAAAACCTTGTATGATAGAATACCGAACGATGAAATAAGAAAGAAATGTAAGGCAGATGACTGCATCATGGATAAAATTAAAAAAGGATCCCTGAGATGGTTTGGACATATGGAACGAATGGATGAGAGTAGAATGATTAAAAAGTTGTATACAAGCAGCGTGAGTGGAAAAAGAAGCCGAGGACGGCCGAGGAAATTAGGAATATGATTCCCTTCTGGGGGACAGGAAACCAAAAGGACATCTCCAGACTCCAAAGATAACAAAATAAAATAATAAAACTAGCATATAACATTGACTACCATACCCCAACCATACAAGTTTACAGACAAACTAAACAAATGGACATATCAGACCTGAAAATTGTACACAGAGTGACCATGGAAAAGCCAACAGACAGCACCTACAAATTAACTAAAAATTCAGACATACACAGACACTGGACCAGGAATTGTGACAGATATCACTTACCGATTGCACGAACTAAGACAGGACAATCAAGGATATTGAACAATGGACTGAAACTTTACAATGAACTACCTAAAGACACAAGGAATCTCACTACAACTCAATATAAGAAGTGTCTGAAGCAGTACATAATTAGTGGTAGGATCTAGAAATGTAACCATATAACCCAATTGGGTTTTTAAAAAAAAAAATTAAAAAAAAAAAAAAAAAAAAAAAAACATGGCATGACCAAATTAATCAATTACTAAAAGGCGGTCACATTCGAAGTCGGAATAATCGACGTGCGTGCATGGTACGATGTATGAATGTAGCGGAAGCCCGATAGGTATGCCAAGACAGAGCATTGTGGCGATCCATCCTCTCTGCCTACTCCTCCGGGGAAATGGCGTGATGGTTAGTTAGTTAGTTAATAATAATAATAATTAGGCTAATTTGTATAACGCCGTTTTCGTGAACAGCTCACCCAAGGGCGCTTTGACAATGTTTTAATTCATGAGAGCTTCATGTGACACCAGCAATCACATAACGGTTGTTTACATTTTATGCGATATTTTGAAAAGGTGGGTTTTTAAGTGAGATTTAAAATCTGTCGGATTGTCAATGCATTAAATTTAATGTACATGTCTCTCGCGGGGGCGAAAGGAGAAGGATGGAGTACCGCATCGGTTTAAGTATGGCAGACCATTCTTTTTGCCCACCCTTTCGGGGAGACGGCGTGATGGTTAGTTAGTTGGTTAGTTAGTTAATTAGTTAAATGTTCATCATTTATGCTTTTTAGCATATTTGATAATGCTTTAAAAAGACGAAACATGTCATTCCCATAAATTAGAATTAAACTTCTAGGAAACAGACGTTTTCATTCGTATTGATTATTTAATAAGGAGTTTTACATTGTTTAAGATACAGGGGGATCCTATTGACTCTTCGAGTGGTGCATGGCCATCACCGTGGTGATGACCATGCTAAGCTGGAGGATTGATCTGATCCCAAGTACCTATCCACGCCACCTCGACTTTGGTCTCCCCTGGAAACTATGCGAAATGTTAGAGATCGAGTAATTAACCTCGATGGATAATATTGATGCATAGGCTAACGTGGAAGGATACCTCGCCAACCCGTCTGGCAAGCGTGGCGTTGTAATGCCAACCACCCCCCATATGACTTTTCATACATGGAGAAGTATGGGGGAGGCCTATGTCCAGCAGTGGACGACAACGGCTGTTAAAGAAGAAGAAGAAGAAGAAAAAGATACAATAATAAATGTCGTAGAATTAAGATCTTTTATAAAATATAATTAAACATCTATAAGCGTTCGTATCAATATGAAATAATTTTCACTTATAAAAAATAATCCTCTATTTAGTATTCTATTAAGTACCGATTTTCTCTGAAATAAATGGAGCCATTGATTTGCCTAAGACTTGACTAATAGAAATAATAAGTCTTGTTCAGTTTAACCCCCTGCGGCGGTTAGCTATTCGGTAGTAAAGTGTAAAACCTCCCCCCTCCCCTTGGGGCTCCCACACTTCCCTCTAAGCGTTCAACCCTCACACCCTTACCTGACGGTGAATGCACGGGTCTGATCGTGGCAGTGACGGAACGTGAATATTTGATCCTCGAATTTTGCAACATAGCATTGATATGCTTCTTCTTCCTTGTTGTAGACCTTTGTGGTCTGTTCTCCAGAGTGTTCCTCCTGTGAGGCAGATTCCTAGCTGTCCTTCCATCTTTTAGGAGGTCTTCCACGAGGACGAGTCCCATGAGGCTGATTATGTAGTGTAATATAGGGGAGTTGGTGGTGTCCATTGTTTGAACATGACAGTACTAGTCCCTTTTTTGCTGTCTGCTCCATCTTATTATATCCTCAACCTCACTCTTATTGTGGTGTTCCTCACGCGATCTCCCCGAATATTATTTTTATTGTTAAATTAAACATAAATCGCAGTCTGACATTAAAAGGTTCACAATTAACATGAGAGTGATGACGTCACAGAATATTTAAAATGTGAATTATTCCGTCGTTATTATAGTTACATTGCTTAAAACTTCGAACATTTGTGATAAATGGTTCATAGATTCCAGTACCGTTCGGTATTCGGGAAAAATTAAAGGGTAATAAATTATTTGTAGGTGCAATAGTACAGAAACTGTCATACCTTCGGACAGATTAACCGTCACGATTGAAGGGTGATAATTTATTTTTGCAAATATTTTCACGCGGCGTCCCTGTATGGCAGTAAGTTACCCCAAGACGAACGGAGCGATCCTAATCAACCCCAAAATACTCTAGGAATTCAGTTTGCGAACCGACACTTTGCACTTTATCGGTTTTTTGTATTTATTTTATTTTTGAACTTTGCTCCCCTAGCTTTGAGAGTATTTCAATTCTTTCGAACACCTTCGGACTTTGCGCGATTCCATCAGAACACAAAAGCTATTTTTCCAGTTATTGTTTTTGACAGATCTTTATTTATTAATTTTTTTTAAAAATAAGCTTTTACTTTTTTTTTCTCTCTGGCTCTCATTCCTGGGTGGACCTCGGCCGCCTCCAAAAAGTTTATCCAGTCGAACCTATCCTGAAACCTTCACTTCCACTTAACAATTGCAAGTCCTTCAGAACACCGTCCAGCCAACGATGCCGCGGTCTTCCCACACTTCGTCTTTCCTTCGGTCTTGTAATTCTCACCTGTGCTGGTGTTAACATCTCCTCCATTCGCACCAAACATCCAGCCCACCTTAGCCGTTTGAGTTTTTTTATTCTTGCTGACGTTCGGTTGGTTGAATAGTTCGTATAATTTAGCGCTAAGCCGGCGTCGCCATATACCATATTATCTTGGCGAACTGGGTCAAAATTTATGCTTTAGATTTTGCACTCAAATAAATACCCGCAACTTCTGGCAACCCAACACTCAGCGTCCATTGGACCTTTAAGTGTTTTTATCCTTTATTAGTTTATAGTTAGGAAATTAAAAATAACTAGGTTTAATCCACTAATTATTTTAAAAATATTAAAAAACACAACATGTTTCGGAGGATATCTTCAGGTGTAAAAATATAATAAAAACTAAACAAAGAAAGACTGATATAAAAACGCATTTAAAATTCAATACAATAATTCAAATTTAAAAATTAACCTGGACAATTTGTTATAAGTACTTATAATATTTTTTTTAACCGTAAGAACTAATACATAATAATAATACATGATGATAATATAAAAATATATTTAAAAAAATTCTAAATATTAGGTCCTTACATATGAAATTGGCGTTTTGCCGTACTGGCAACTTTGATCTCAAATATCTTCTCTATGGTTAGGAATTCCAAATTCAAATTTATACAACTATTTACTCAAGTATTTGTGTTTCAAAAATTATAATTCATTTGTTTTTTCCTCAATTGTTTTTTTTTCTTTGCGTCACTCAGTTTACAAAATGGAAAACTTGAAATATCACGTTATTTACGAGTACGAGTTCCACCGTGGCACCAGTGCTGCAGAAACGGCTCGAAGGATTAATGATGTGTATGGCGACGGTGCCGCAAAAGAAAACACAGTGCGTTTTTGGTTCCAACGTTTTCGTTCTGGAAATTTCGACCTGCAGAACAAGCCCCGTGGACGGCCGGAGACCAAAGTTGATAATGAAGAATTGAAGGCTATTGTGGAAGCGGATCCATCGCAAACCACGTCCGAGTTAGCTGCAGGCTGCGGTGTTAGTGATAAAACTGTTTTAATCCACTTGAAGCAAATTGGGAAGGTGAAAAAGCTTGAAAGGTGGGTACCTCACGAATTGAGTGAAGCAAATCAACAAACGCGCGTTGACTGCTGCGTTGCATTACTCAACCGGCACAATAATGAAGGGATTTTGAATCGAATCATTACCTGTGATGAAAAGTGGATCCTGTATAATAATCGGAAGCGCTCATCGCAATGGCTGAACCCTGCCGAACCAGCCAAACCATGCCCCAAGCGAAAATTGACTCCAAAAAAGTTACTTGTGAGCGTTTGGTGGACTAGTGCTGGCGTCGTTCACTACAGCTTTCTTAAATCTGGCCAGACGATTACGGCAGACGTCTATTGTCAGCAACTGCAAACCATGATGGAAAAGCTAGCTGCTAAACAACCGAGGCTGGTTAATCGCTCTAGGCCACTGCTGCTTCATGATAACGCTAGACCACATACTGCACAACAGACGGCTACCAAATTAGAGGAGCTTCAATTGGAATGTCTAAGACATCCACCGAACTCTCCGGACCTTGCCCCAACAGATTACTATTTTTTCGAAATTTGGATAACTTCTTGTAAGGGGAAAAATTCAACTCCGATGGGGCAGTCCAAACCGACTTCAAAGATTTTATTGATTCCCTTCCGAATGGTTTTTTTAGTAAAGGGATCGATGAACTACCTATGAGATGGCAAAAGTGCATAGATAGCAATGGTACATACTTTGATTAAATAAATATATTATATTTAAAAAAATTCAACTTTATGTTCCTCCCATACAAAACGCCAATTTCATATGTAAGGACCTAATATAAAATTTATAATTTAGAAATGTTTCTTTATGTTTTTTCTAAATTACAATTTTTATATTTATTTATAAACCGAAGACTGCGTGAGAATTGTTTATTTTCCGAACTGTCATTGCCGGGAATCGAACCCGGGACCTTTGGTGTGGCAATCATAGCTGTTGTCACTCGGTCACGAAAGCCGTCAATACTTAGTTTTACATTATTGTATAAGAAACAATATATTCGATTTTTATGTGTCTTAACGCCCCCGAACGTGTTGCGCCCCCTTGCGAAGCGCACAGGGGTGTAAATGTTTACAGGGACAGTGTGTACCTCCATTCTAACGAGTCCTTTCCCCCTCCCCTCGCGCCCCTAGATTCTCCTCCGTCCACCCCTCTTATCTATACCCCCGGCACGATTGTGTCTCTGTACCTCCCATTGCAAACAGTCGGACCTCTTAAAGTGGACTTCTCTCTCAGGGCTTAGAGAGAATCCCGTCTTAGTGTTTGTAGAATTTTAAAATACTTTTTGGCTGTTGACTCAAAGGTTGAAAATGTTATTTTTGAGAATATATCGTATGATGTAAATTTAATGAACATTACCTTTTACCGCGTGTAAAATGTAAAATCAAATCAAATCAAATCAGTTTATCAACTCAAAAGACATTACAAACAGGAAAATGTTTAAGGCATCTATTTAGTACAGATAAAATATCATTAAAATACAACATAGTACCAGGAAAGCATTAGAGATGGTTCGATATTAGGAAGACAAGATACTTTCTAAAGTCAAGAGTTCATTCGTGAGGTACCCACCTTTCAAGCTTTTTCACCTTCCCAATTTGCATCAAGTGGATTAAAACAGTTTTATCACTAACACCGCAGCCTGCAGCTAACTCGGACGTGGTTTGCGATGGATCCGCTTCCACAATAGCCTTCAATTCTTCATTATCAGCTTTGGTCTCCGGCCGTCCACGGGGCTTGTTCTGCAGGTCGAAATTTCCAGAACGAAAACGTTGGAACCAAAAACGCACTGTGTTTTCTTTTGCGGCACCGTCGCCATACACATCATTAATCCTTCGAGCCGTTTCTGCAGCACTGGTGCCACGGTGAAACTCGTACTTGTAAATAACGCGATATTTCAAGTTTTCCATTTTGTAAACTGAGTGACGCAAAGAAAAAAAACAATTGAGGAAAAAACAAATGAATTATAATTTTCGAAACACAAATACTTGAGTAAATAGCTGTATAAATTTGAATTTGGAATTCCTAACCATAGAGAAGATATTTGAGATCAAAACGCCAAATTCATATGTAAGGACCTAATATATATCCATATTTACAACCAAGGGGGACCCAGACCACATTTAAGCTACGGTACTTTTCTGAAAGTGAAGAAAATTAACTGATTATATTTGAAATTGGATAATGGTATACCTACATGCTTTGTCACTATGATTCTCAACAAGCGAAACCGGCCTCTCCGCTTAGCGAACTAATCCATATCCGCCCGCCCTGAAATATGTATTGTGTAGTTGTTATCGGTGTACTGCGTAACAAGGTATTCGCCCAACTTTGCCTCCGTCCTGTTCCCATGAATTGTTGGCAGTGTATTTGAGGTTTAATTAAAACTTCGGCCGGAGTCTGAATCTCTTCTAGATTTCCATTCGATCCCCCCATCCAGCCGCGGAAAATTAATTCAACGCGATAAGGCGGCCTCAACTTTACCAATAAACGGAAGTTTTTGTTTCAAATCCTTTTATGAAGTCCTATCATCCTTGTTGTTGGGCTGTTTTTATTGGGAGCTTCGATTAGTTTTGATGTTCGTATGATCAAATACAATACATGATCCGGCCGCAAGGTCGAATCAACGGTTATTATCTATGTATTAATATTACTCCCCAATACTAGTTTTGGTAAGATTGTTTTATATTATTTTCACGTTTATTTCTTGGAGTTTACCGACAGCACGCCGAGCATATGTATAAAATAGTCTTCGTATAAAATAAGTGTGTTACTCACTCAAAATTTTGGTATTATATTTGAAAAAATACAATTTTCATTTGTTCCATTGACAATTTGAATAATTTCTTCAATATTATTTTAAAGTTCTTGCTGGTGTTGGTTTGTTAAGTGCTTAATTACTGCTAAAAAACGGTGGATACGTGGAACATAAATTAAATAGACAATATGAAGACTACAGGAGAAAAACAAGGAATGTCAGTTAAAATTCAAAATAAATGTAATAATGCCATCTAGCGGCATTTGTACGTATCTATCCACAGTAAAATTTTCATATTCAAAAATCATGTGTGTCATCGACTATGGCCAGATAATCGATTGCTAATTGCTAAGAAATATATAGACTTTGATTAGCTTTATTCTCAATTTATTCAAATTAAACTTCTACTGACATTCCTTGTTTTTCCCCTGTAGTCTTCAATGTGCACCGTCTAAAAAGAACATTTTGTGTTAAATTATTTTTATTTTGTTATTTTATTTTATATCATTGTATTTTATATTATTTGTTTTAGATTTATTTAGTGGACGTTGGACGATCGAAGTGTGCGCGGGAGATGCCTATTGGTGGCGATGAGGTTCGCAACCCATCATACCGCGTCTCCCGTGGAGCGAAAAGAGAAGGGCGAAGCGCCGCATCGGTTAAAGTGTGACAGTCCATTATTTCTGCCTACCCCTTCAGGGAGACGGCGGGATGGTTAGTTAGTTTAGTTAGTTTTTAAAATATTATAAAATTTATTTCTATTTTTCTTTTTATACAATTAGTTTATACAACACTTATATTGAAAACAAAATTATACAGACATGTTTCGGACAAACAGTCCTTCTTCAGTAAAGATACATATTAATAAAAATATTATAAAATTGTTGTTGTTTACATGATCTGACAGATGTTATAAATATTTTTTTATAATCGGGTCGCCTCGAAGGTCGACATATTTCGTGACAGTGTGAGTTGCCTCAGGGATGCAATATCAATGCTATGATTCTTTCTGATTCCTAAGTTTTTTTTTATGCTTCTCTTTTAAATTCTCATAATGTTATTGCAAACGATCTGGAATTATATGTCTGTTATGTTTGCAATTTTTCATTTAAATAAATTAAATGAAATGAGAGTTAATGATTTTCGAAAAATAAGAAATCATGACAGTCTGCCACTTTAGCCCGAATAGTGAAAATCTGGAATAAGTATATGAATTTGTATATTTAGGTAGTATGTTAACCAAGGATGGGCGAGTAGATAGAGATATTGAAAGAAGGGTTGGGACAGACAACAAATTGAATGGTGCACTTAAAATATCATCGCAAAAGAAATAATACTTCCCTCACTTCCTTAACTTGGTCGACCTTCGTGGCAGAGTGGTTAGAAGCTCTGACTTCCATACCGAAGGTCCCGGGTTCGATTCCCGGCGATGGCAGTGTGATTGTCACATTGTCTTTGGTCTGGTATAGAATTCACGTGACAATAAATGGCGATAGATTGGCTACCTATCACATATCATGTGGATCATCAATATAATAGCTAAAAATAATGTGTATACAGTAATTGGGTTTAAGCGACCTGTTGTATACAAAAAAAAAAAAAACCCTTTTTTTTTCCTGTTTTTAGATGGTGTCCATTTTAAACAGCATTTCTTCACTCTCATGTTAGACAATAATACTCCTTTCGTTTAACTGTACGTAGTGGGTCTGTTACAATCGGGCCTACCTATTTGCTATAACGGGCGTCTCTTGGAGACCGGAAGATAAAGGTGGTAGGAGAGGGGGGGGGGTACAGCCTCCCACCGGTCCTCACATGTCGGCAGCCAATCCATCACGACGTGACGGTAGATTGGGCATCTCTTTGAGACGGTTCAACAAAGAGCCGTTACGCGTTATTACTATGCGGACAGTGTTGGCCAACGGTGGCTCGCGGTCCCAAAATAGTGGTCCCCATTATATATTATTGAAACAAATATAAATTTGTTGTCTGCATCGTAAAATATCAGATGATAATTTTTTTATAATTTTGTAATAATTTTATAAAAAAATTACAGGAGCATTTTACAATAATTATGCAGTCGAGATTAATACATCAGACGTGAAGTTATCTCAGCTCACGACCGAATGCTAACCCTTTAAGTGCCGGATTGATTTAGTATGGTTAATTTCGTTGGGCCGTCAATTTTATTCATCGTTAATACATACATAACTAACTAACTAACTAACCATCACGCCGTTTCCCCGAAGGGATAGGCAGAAAGAATGAATTGCCAAACTTTTCTTTCCTGACATATTTCTCTCGCTTCGTCAACATTCATACATCGTGGCATGCACGCGTGTCGATTTCTCTGACTCCTCACGTGGCCGACATTCAATATTTGATTTATTTGATCGTGTCACGTTTTTCTCGGTCTTCCTCTATTTCTGGTTCCATTTACATCGTTAACATGTACTTTTTTACTATTCTTTCTTCATTCATTCTTTCCATATGTCCACACCATCTTAATTATCCTTTCATTATTTTGTTCATAACACAATCATTCACACTGCATTCACTTCTTATATTTTCATTCGACACTATCATGCCCTATCGTGTTAATTATTTTATAACTATTATATTGATTCTTGTGTCATGCGAAAGGTAGCCAATCTATCGCCATTTTACTGTCACGTGATTTCTACACCAGATCAATGACAGCGTGACAACCACATTTTATATTGAATTTGTAATTGGAAATTGAGACCACTTAGCACATTTGTTTGATTTAAATTAAATATCAATTTAAGACTTGACTACCCCTGCCGTCCCATTGTGGCATAATAATATTATACTAACACTATACATTTATGCGATAGGCCCCATAAATAATAATATTGTATTTTCAACAGTGGCTCAAGCGTATTCGGGTTTAATCGGAAATTCACGAAGGGCCCGGACGAGCGAGGACCGAAGCGATCGGACGGCTACCCAGACCGGCCGTTGGCGGGAAAAAAAAACATACACAGGGTCGAAATAAACTTTTATGCCTTTGTTGTGGGACCCTTTGAAAATAAAGTGGTATTTCTATTTTTCCATATGATGGCTCGTTTAGCCGAATGAATATAAGATTAAACCACGACGTTTTGTTGCTGATAGCGACTTGCAAGTCAATACATATGTTCTTCTTCTTCTCGTTCTGTCACACCTCCGTGGTGCATAGGACCTTAAGGCTGGCGGTAGCCTTTCACATTACGTTATAAAGATCTTCTGCTTAATGCTTAAATCTAATCTGTAAATTGAAACTGACATGTGAATTGTGGTGTTGGATATTAACATATATACAACTTCCAAAATTTGTCAGACATGGTGGTCATAAGAAAGGTGGAATGGGGAATGTTGTAATTACATAGAGCGTGAGCTTAACCCAACCAATGACATGTCATAAGTCCTGTAAACACCTCGATCACCACATTCGGTTTCCAGTTTGCATCTTCGTCTCTATTGAGATCAAATTAATCCTTAAATTGATAACACGCAATGGGTAAATAAAATCCAGTATTCGTCTACAAGTATTTGTATACATTCAAAATGTTGTATGAACCTTTTCCACCCGACTCTATCGCATGTCTGATACGTAACATCATCCCGAGTGTGGTCTGCTGCTTTGACCACTTCTCCAGGTGGCTCTAGGTCTGCATCACTTCCTTTTTCTCCATAGAGGACCAGGGTGTGACCGATCCACGGCCATTTGCTTCTAGCGACTTGTTCTCTGATTGGCTTTTCGCCTGCCATGGTCCAGAGAACGGAATTTGACACTGTTTGGGGCCAATAGATCTTGAATATTGAGCGAAGGCGCCTATTTATAAACACCTGGAGTGTTCCAATAACGTCCGCGGTAGATTTCCAAGTCTCGCATCCGTACAGCAGTACGCTTTTAAAGATACTGTTGAATATTTGGAGCTTGAGCTTTTTCGAAATGATTCTGGAACGCCATACAGAGCGAAGCTTTGCGAAAGCTCCTCTTGCCTTGCAATACATATGTTAATATTGAATGAAAACGTCTGTTTTTGATAAGATTTAGAAAGGTGACGACCTTCGTGGCCGAGTGGCAAGAGCTTTGACTGTCATACCGAAAGTCCCGGGTTCGATTCCCGGCGATGCTAGTATGATCGTCACACTGTCATTGGTCTGGTGTAGAATTCACGTGTCAATAAAATGGCGATAGATTAGCTACCTATCACATGCCATGAAAATCAATATTATAGTAGAACCCTTTACATCGATTTGGCTTGTGCTGTAATGATGTTAAGAACGATTCATCAAAATAATAATACTTTTAAATAAATTTAAGGCATTAATACTGTGGATTTCCATATTAACGATTATTTTACGAATTTAAACAATTTTTTCCACATTTGATTTTATTTTTCTTGACTTGTTTATTGAGAGAACGATATACACCGAGACATGGCTGAATTTATCAATTACTGGAAGGCGGCCGTGTTCGAAGTAGGAACAATCGGCGAGCGTGCATGTCACGACGTGTGAATGTAGTAGAGGTGCGAGGGTTATGTCAGGATAGAACAGTGTTGCGGTCCATCCTCTCTGTCTTACCTCCGGGAAATTATTTAATAATAAAGTGATGGTTAAATAGTTATTTAGTAATTAATTAATTGAATTGGGGCTATTTTCAAATATGCAAATTAGTTTAAAGATTCTGAATTAATTAAAATGTATTTCGCATGTCAGCAGATTCCATTATTTTAATTCGTTTTATTTGTGGGAATTTCATTGGTTAACTGATTCGTATCAATCCTCGAATTTAATCAAACCATTTGCGATAAATTGTCACATTCCAATATTTTCCCCTATTTGAGTTAAATAATTAATATTATGCAAAGATCGTTAACAATTCATTATAAAAAAACTTTGAAATAACAGCTTGACTTGTGACAAAAAAAAATCTTTAATTACTCGAGTTTTTATTACCTTATTATTTACTCTTCTTTACGTATAAAATGAGTCCGGGTTCGATTCCCGCTGATTGCAGTATGATTGTCATTTTTCATTTGGTCTGGTGTAGAATACACGCGACAGATAAATGGCGATAGATTAGCTACCTATCATATGTCATGACTAACTAATTAACTAACTAATCATCACGCCGTTTCCCCGGAGGGGTAGACAGACAGGATGGATCGCCCATTGTTCTATCCTGGCATAATTGTCGCGCCTCTTCTAAATTCATACATTGTGACATGTACGCTCTTCGATTGTTCCTACTTCAAGCGTGACCGCCCTACAGTAATTGATTAATTTGGTCATGCCACGTCTTCCTTGGCCTTCCTCGACTTCTTTTCCCATTCACACTACTTGTAGGTATATATCTTTTTAACCATTCTTTCCTCATCCATTCGTTCCATAAGTTCAGTATAGTATACTAACTAACTAACCATCACGCCGTTTTGCCGGAAGGGTAGGCAGAGAGGATGGATCGCCCATTTTTCTATCCTGGCATAATTCTCGAGTCTCTTCTACATTCACACATCGTGACATGCACGCTCGTCGACTGTTCCTACTTCATTTGGTCATGCCATATCTTCCTTGGCTTTCCTCGACTTTTTATCTCACTCATTCGTTCCATATGTCCAAACCATCTTAGTGACCCTTTCTTAATTTTATTTAACACGCATTCATCCGTCATTCCTTTCTCACTTCATCATTAGATATTCTATCATACATTGTTTTTCCGCACATTCTTCTTAGTGACCCCATTTCTACGGCATTTATCATACTTTCATCATTCTTCTGCCAACACCTAGCCTCACTTCAATACATAAGGGTCGGGAATAGAACTTCTTTGCTACAATTACTGTTCTCTACGTATAAAATGAGTCTGGTTTCGATTCCCGCCGATGGTAGTATTATTGTCACACTTTGTTTGGTCTGACTGATAGCTACCTATCACATATCATGAGAATCGTTACGTATATAATAGCTAAAAACAAATTGTATACAGTAATTGAGTTCAAACGACATGTTGTGTACAAAAAATGTTATTTAGTAATTATTAAATCAGGTGAATTTAAAGCGAGTGTACTATATATAATACGTAATTATTTTATAATAAGGTTTAAGTTACTTTGAAAATATTCTAAGAACATGAAAGTTTGTGTAATGTTTTTCATGTTATTGCTTTAACAAAGTTTTAATTATAATAATTAATGAAAATGATGTTTTTTTTTTTAATAAATGTTACGTTGTACTTATTAAAACAACACAAATTATTATTTTTTATTTGTCTTCTTCTTCCTTACAGACATATAATTCTAGATCTTTTTCAATTACATTATAAGAATTTAAAGCATAAAAAATTAAGCTTAACATTTATACTGCATCCCTGAGGCTACTCACACTATCACGAAATATGTCGACCTCCGAGGCGACCCGATTAAGCAATAAGATTGCCCTACCCACAGGCATAATTATGACAGGTTGGTTCTGCAGCGCGGCAAATAAAACAATCTGTGCTGTCTTTGAAGAAGGCAATTATCCGCACTTCCACATTTGCTCGGCGAACTCCTCGGCAATAGGAATATTAGTTGAGCCGAAGCTTTGCCCCAGTACAAATTTCGGGGATCGAGCGTTCGCGGTAGCCGGTCCATCAGCTTGGAACAATCTCCCTTCACACCTCAGATGCATAAATGATCCGACAGATTTCAGATCTAAACTGAAAACCCATCTTTTTCATATTTCATACCCAATTTAAACATTTATACTTTGTTCTACTATACTTTTTAACCGATCGCGAAAATTTTGATTTTTAGATTTAAAACACGTCTTAATGCGCCCTTGAGGTGATTACATCACATGAATGGCGCTATAAAAGTTAGCATATTATTATTATTATCAGGGACAAATAGAACTTCATCATGGCCCAGCCATAGAGGACTCCCTCCGCTTACCCGAAGCTGTTATAGACGCAGCGGCGCCTTTCGTCAGCTTCACTCGTGCACTCCCTAGGCCCGTCCCCCGTCCATGCGGGACTTACGTTATTAAATCAATTTTGAACCCGCGACCTTCGGTGTGACAATCACCGCACTTGACACTCGGCCACGAATCTCGTCGAACCAGAAATGTTATGAAAATGGCTGAAAAGAAGAAGAAGATAATATTTATAATAAAATTATCTTAAATATTATATGTCCATTGTTTTTTTTTTGCCAAAACACTATGATACCTTAACATTATAAACTGTTTAATTAAATAACTTTGTTTTATGTATCACAATTGCATTTTATTTCACGCAATAGCTGTTTCGTCAACCTATGTTGACATCATCAGGTGTTACAATAATATATGAAATGTCAAATTTTCGTGATTTTTCGAACCTTTATGTGTATTTGTTCCTATGTTAATTTGAATAATTTCTTTCAAAATTACGAGTAAATCAAAGAAATTATTCAAATCGACATAGGAACTAATACACATAAAGGTTCGAAAAATCACGAAAATTTGACATTTGATATATTATTGTTACACCTGATGATGTCAACATAGGTTGATGAAACAGCTGTCACGTAAAATAAAATACAATTGTGATTCATAAAACAAAGTTATTCAATCTAACAGTTTATAAATATAATATTATAGGTACATCTCGAACCACCTGTTCTCGATCTCTTTCAAATATGAATGGCATCCTTATTTGGTTCGATACAGATTAGTTTTCTTTATCGGCATCTAGCTCCTGTACTGTAATAATCAGCTGAAAGGAGAGAAAACTTATCTTTGAAGATGAGTAGCGAGATGTTTGAGTTTACTCCTCTTGTCATCTGGGCGTAAGACAGGGGTAATTACGTTCATTGTTTGAGTAAATTGTTTCCTCTTCAGAAGACTACGATGAACTTTTTAATCAACTCTTAAAAAACTGACAATGTTTGCATGAATATAAAAAAGAATGTCTTTTGTCTAGTATAGTACATAGGTTCCCAAACTTTTTTGTCTCGTAGACCCCTTTGCCGATTTTTTATGTATTGTGTAACCCCGCTGCTTTCCTAATATTGATTTTTTCCAAATTCATCTCTTACTATACATTTGTTCTTTAAACCGACACCGAACTACTTACTTTGATTTGGGAATTTATGTCTTTTTCTTCGATGGCCCTACAGCCCATATCGAGCCTTAGTCTCAAGTATTCTTCGTCTCCAACTCCTCCTGTCCTCCGCTTCGACTCTCCAATCTGACACTCGTAACAATTTCGCCCCATCTCTCCCAACTTCATCCTCCCATCGCAGCCTTGGTCGTTCAATTGGTCTTCTACCACCTGGGTGCCACTCCAGCTATCATTTGGGGTTCGCAATGACGGCATCCTCTGCACGTGACTGGCCCATCTCAGTTTATTCAGTCTGACCTGTGAATGACGATAAAGGCTAGAGAGTGCGGCATAATGAAGAAAAATACCACCTCCTTCGACTGATATTAATAGGGAAAGTGGAAGGACGTCGGGGAATTGGTAGAAGGTAGCTGTCATGGCTGCGGAACATTAAATAGTAGACAGGAATTACAAGAATTGCAAGTGGCGCTGGGCAGAGATGCATTTGCTGCAGTGATCGCCAACGTTGGGGGGACCTGACACGGAACCAAAATAAGAAGAAAATGCTATTTTTTTAATTTATTTTATTTGATCTATTTAATAAAGAACGTCTGTTGTCTACATGTTTTATCATGGTTAATGGCATTGACATGAAGAAAGCAAGGTAGGCTTCCTTAGGGCTCTACACAAATTGAATGAAACCGGTTGGCGATACTTATTTATAATAAAGTAGTTTTTTTATAATATTTTTTTATAATAAAGTAGTTTTTTTATAATAAAGAATTTTGACAGGTGTAAAAATAAATTTTTCTTTTGTTCCAATGAAAATTTGAATAAATTCTTCAATATTATTTTTAAGTTCTTGCTGGTTAAGTGCCTAATTACAGCTAATTTAAAAAACGGTGGATACGTGTAACATAAATTAAATAAACACAAAAGTCCGGATCGTCCATGTCAACACGTGCAACATCGAAAAAAACATTATGTGCTAAATTAAAAAAACGGTGGATTCGTGGAACATAAATTAAATTGACAATATGTGCACCATCTAAAAAGAACATTTTGTGTTAAATTATTTTTATTTTGTTATTTTATTTTATATCATTGTATTTTATATTATTTGTTTTAGATTTATTTTGTGGGTGTTGGACGATCGAAGTGTGCGCGGGAGATGCCTATTGGTGGCTATGAGGTTCGCAACCCATCACACCGCGTCTCCCGCGGAGCGAAAAGAGAAGGATGGAGTGCCGCATCAGTAAAAGTGTGACAGTCCATTCTTTCTGCCTACCCTTTCGGGGAGACGGCGCGATGGTTAGTTAGTTAGTTAGTTTAAAACATATTTAATTCAATTTTTAAATATGTCAAACCACCAAATATTGGCTTCTTACCAAAGTTTATAAGATCTTAGTTGAAGAAATTATAAATAAGTAACCATTCAAACGTAAATATAATTATTTTGCTTTTGTAATTTCAGTCGTTTGGCCCCATGATTAAAATGTTCGTCAATCGATCATCGGGCACCTGAAGGGTATATCGGAATTAACCCTTTCACCTCCGTTACCCCGCAGATGTCGTGGCGTGACGGTAAATTGGTTAAATCCCTCAAGACGGCGCCGATACCCCATCCCTTACCAGCAACCCTTAAGGGCGAGGGTGGGCGCTGGGGATTAAGACGCCCGGGCACACCGAATGACAAATTAATTATTAACCTAAATACAATGCAGATTTTTTAAACGGATTGCATTGAAATTATACCTTATGCATGGAAGCGAAGCATAGAACTGGTGAAAAAAGAAAAATAGTGGAATAAATGCAGTAGAAATGAGATGTCTTAGACGAATGTGTGGGAAATCTGTATATGATTGAATCTCGAATGAAAATATAAGAATAATTATATAAATAAAATAACTTTGTATTTTACCACGGTAGGGTTATTATATTGATGCCAACTAGTTTCGCTTGGACCCAAGCTTCATCAGGGCAGTATAATAACTTATTATACTTCCCTGATGAAGTTATTATACTGTTAGTTATTACACTGATAGTTATTATACTGCCCTGATGAAGCTTGGGTCCAAGCGAAACTAGTTGGCATCAATATAATAACCTTTCCGTGGTTAAATACAAAGTTATTTTATTTATATAATTATTTAAAATGTCTATCCACAAAGTGAGTGCTTTATATGAAGAAAATATAAGAAGTCAATCCGGTGCGAATTTGGGATCATTAAGACGGTTTGGACAGATGGAAAAAATGAATAAAGAAAGAATGGTAAAAAATATTTATTATTATTATTCTGATGACTTGTATATTAAGTGAGCCGTTTTGTAAAATCAATTACTCCAAGGGCTCACTAGGAAATGACTGACCTAACAGTGCAGTCCTTAGAAGTTTCTTAAATTTAACGTCACTATCCTCATACTTAATACTAACATGGAGGCTATTCCACGCCAACGGACCCGCAACGCTGAATGCACGATCGTAGAAACTTGCTTTAATTCTGGCTCTGACTGGAATTATTATGTTGTTTGCACTTGTTTCTACTGATCGGAGTGAACGTTGCCTTTCCGTTGGAATGGGTGTCACGCAGAGGTCCGATATATACGCTGGCGCTCTCTGGTGTCGAGCCTTAAACACTGTCAAACACAATTTATATTTTACTCGCTCTCGGATGTTAAGCCAGTGAAGGTCCTTCAGGAGCGGCGAGATATGACGGTATTTTGGTTTTATATGTTAACGATGTAAATGTAACGATGTAAGACCGAGGAAAACGTGGCACAATCAAATAAATCAAATGTTGAATGTCGGCCATGTGAGGAGTTGGAAAAATTAACGCGCCTGCATGACACGATGTATGAATGTTGAGGAAACAAGAGAAATATGTCAGGGAAGAAAAGTGTGGCAGTCCATATTTTTGGCTACCCCTTCGGGGAGACGGCGTGATGGTTACCTTCTGTTATAAGTCTTGTTGAGAACAAATCTCAACCCTTTCACTCCTGATTATTTTTTGTAATATTTAGAATAAAAGTCTCCTAAGAACCAAAGAAATGAGAATTTTCCGATCCGTTGCGGGAACGATACTCCAAAAAAATTAAGTAAGAAATTGCCATATAAGAAAGTTGTATGATAGAATACCGAACAATGAAATAAGAAAGAAATGTAAGGCAGATGACAGCATCATGGATAAAATTAAAAAAGGATCCCTGAGATGGTTTGGACATATGGAACGAATGGATGAGAGTAGAATGGTTAAAAAGTTGCACACAAGCAGCGTGAGTGGAAAAAGAAGCCGAGGACGATCGAGGAAAACATGGCATGACCAAATTAATCAATTATTAAAAGGCGGTCACATTCGAAGTCGGAATAATCGACGTGCGTGCATGGTACGATGTATGAATGTAGAGGAAGCCCGAGAGGTATGCCAGGACAGAGCATTGTGGCGATCCATCCTCTCTGCCTACCCCTCCCGGGAAATGGCGTAATGGTTAGTTAGTTAGATGGTTTGGACATATGGAAAGAATGAATGAAGAAAGAATGGTAAAAAAATTATATGTTAATGATGTAAATGGAACCAGAAATAGAGGAAGACCGAGGAAAACGTGGCACGATCAAATAAATCAAATATTGAATGTCGGCCATGTGAGGAGTTAGAGAAATCGACGCGCGTGCATGACACGATGTATGAATGTTGAGAAAGCGATAGAAATATGTCAGGAAAGCAAAGTGTGGCAATGAAATCTTTCTGCCTACCCCTTCGGGGAGACTGCGTGATGGTTAGTTAGTTAGTTAGTTAGAAAGTCGTGCAATCTGCAAGTGTTGAATACGCACATATGTTATACAATAATCTGAATACGGTCCTGACCACCGGCCCCGAAATTCGCACCTGGGGTGTTATCGAATATTTTGACAGGGGTAGGCACCTACCCCCTCAACAATTGACAGACCGCAGGGTTTGATTGAATCTCTCAGCCATTCAATTACATTGACTGAATGTTGAATAGATTGATCACGCCAACGGAGCCGCGTGGATGGATATTGTTTAGAGTGCGAGGAATATTGTTTAGAAATGGAAATTTGGTTTATTGGAAAAACAAAATCTCCAAAGTGGTTTTATAACAAAAACAGATTTTGAAATATGTTCTCGTATTTTGATTTTTTTACAATATTTTATCGTGTTAGTACACATTCGTTTGAGTGAGTTTTACGTTTTTTATGCTTTTATTTTTCTTCTTATAAATATATTGTCTTGTTTCTTTCAATAATAAATAATCCCTTTGTAATACCTAATTCGAGTAGTTATGTTTGTTTTACTCGAGTATGAATTATTAAGAAATCTTGCAAAATGTTCATCAAAAAAGATTATTCATTTAATAAAGATAATGGCGTTGAAATTTTGCATGTTAATAATAGAAATATAACTTAGAGCAATCTCGAAATTTTAGAAATTAAAATTTAAAAAAATATTATAATTAATCAAATAAATTTAACGTCACGTCCAATATTTGATTTATTTCCTTAGTTGTAAGTTAATACTTGGACCCCAATCAGAACTTTAAATTATTATTTTAAATTTATTCATTATATTTGTTACAACAAAAGCATAAACGTTCCGAAAAAATCAGTTTATATATCCGTCAAAACTGACCACATATGTGAAAAAAATATATTTAATATGTTTTTAATATTTATATTTATGTACCTATAATTCACTAATGAAGGGCTTGTGTGTCCGAAATATGGTTGGTTTTTAATATATTTTTGAATAAAGTTAGTGTATACTATTTACTCGTATATAAATAAAGGAACATGTTATTATATGTTTTATATTTTAATAAAATAAAATAAAAATTCTTTTGTTCCAATGACAATTTGAATAATTTCTTCGATATTATTTTTAAGTTCTTGTTAAGTGCCTAATTACAGCTAATTTAAAAAACGGTGGATACGTGAAACATAAATTTAATAAACACAAAAGTCCGGATCGTCCATGTCAACATGTGCAACATCGAAAAAAACATTATGTGTTATTACATTATGTGCTAAATTAAAAAAAACGTGGATTCGTGGAACATAAATTAAATAGACAATATGTGCACCATCTAAAAAGAACATTTTGTGTTAAATTATTTTTATTTTGTTATTTTATTTTATATCATTGTATTTTATATTATTTGTTTTAGATTTATTTTGTGGGTGTTGCACGATCGAAGTGTGCGCGGGAGATGCCTATTGGTGGCGATGAGGTTCGCAACCCATCACACCGCGTCTCCCGCGGGGCGAAAAGAGAAGGATGGAGTGCCGCATCAGTAAAAGTGTGACAGTCCATTCTTTCTGCCTACCCTTTCGGGGAGACGGCGTGATGGTTAGTTAGTTAGTTAGTTATTTTAATTTTGTTTTTTTAATTTGTAAAGTATTATAAGTTATAAAATAAGTTTAAAAAAATCTTATATATGCATATGATTATTCCACTTCCTCAATATTATGAAGGTATTGTTATAATACGAGTATATGATAATTTAAAAATACAAAGAGGAAGCGTTCTTCGTGCGAATATAGTTTTTTAATCGATAAACAAGTATGTAATAACATTGCACATTAAACTTGTTTTACAGAACATGGTTTATTTATAAAATTAATAAATGGAATTTAATTAATATGTTTGGAATTTAATTAATATTATATTTTTACGTTTATAAAAATAATTTTGACAGGTGTAAAAATAAATTTTTCATTTGTTCCAATGACAATTTGAATAAATTCTTCAATCAAATTTTCAAGTTTTTGCTGGTGTTGGATTATTTTAAGTGCCTAATTAAAATGAAAACAGTGTAATAAAAAATTAAATAAACACAAATGTCCGGATCGTCCAGCTGACGACAAGTGCACCATCTAAAAGAACATTATTTGTTAAATTTTTTATTATTTTATTTTATATCATTGTATTTTATATAATTTGTTTTAGATTTATTATGTAGACGTTGAATGATCGAAGTGTGCGCGGGAGATGCCTATTGGTGGCGATGAGGTTCGCAACCCATCACACCGCGTCTCTCGCGTTGGCGAAAAGAGAAGGATAGAGTGCAGCATCGATTAAAGTGTTGCAGTCCATTCTTTCTGTCTACCCTTTCGGGGAAACGGCGTGATGGTTAGTTAGTTTTAAAAATATTTGTTTAATAATTAAATGATAATAAAAGGATCACTTAGATGGTTTGGACAAATGGAACAAATAGTGAAGATTGCTTTAAAAATGTGTATAAGCAGTGTGAATGGAAAAAGAAGCGTAGGATGACCGAGGAAAATATGGCATGACCAAATTAATCAATTACTAAAAGGTGATCACATTCGAAGACGAAAAAACTCGACGAGCGTGCTTTTTACGATGAAAGAATGTAGAGCAAGTTCGAAAGGTGTGTCAGCACATAGCAATCAGGTGGTCCATCCTCTCTGCCTACCATTCCGGGGAAACGACGTGATGATTATTTCGTTCATTTGATGATTATTTAATTACGTTGTAAAAAAAAATCTGCACACTTAAGACTTCTCTAATTAAATTGGGCTGGACGAATATTTAATAATGCCCTAACAAGACGAAACATGTCATTCCCATTAAATTTATGAAAACGTTTAGAAAACAGACGTTTACATTTATATTAATTGTTTATCATGCAATTGTATATCATTTAAAAAAAAGTAATTATTATTTTTGTTTGAGTTTTTGAAGATGTCATATTTTGATTTTTTTTTAATAAACTAGAAAACTCTACATTACATGTTTTTAAATGTTATTAACACTGTTATCAAGAATGGTCAATATTTATAGAAAATTATTTTCTTTTGCATTTTATTTCATTGATAAACTATTGACTTTTTTTGATTATTAAAAAATACGTATGTTCGAAAAATCGATAGATTTTAACGGACGGACAGAACACAAACTTTTATGGTGAAAGAACGGAACATTATGTCCATCTATGCTACTATTTTTCCCCATGTGCTGAAGTGCTGCTTTGATAGGTCATGCGTCATTAATCAAAACAAGTGGAAATCAGAAGGAGCAATATCTGGTGAATACGATGGGTAGAGTAAATCTTCCCAATTGAGTATTTCCAAATAGGTTTTGACATATAACATAAAAATATATATATTACAAATCTATTAATTACTAATCTACTGATTAAACTGAAATCTCTTGATGGAAGTTCATTTGAAATAATAATGAAATAAAACGATGTTTTTTATAACTTCTTCCACATTTGTCTTTATTTTGACAGCGACCGGTTTCGCCAGACTCGCTGGCATCGACAGACTGGACCAGTCTCGAAAAATATGGAAGTAGTTATAGTTATAAGTAGCTATTTCGAACATGGTCGTCTTTCAGTAATTGATTAATTTTGTCATGTCATGTCTTCCTTGGCCTTCCTAGACTTCTTATACGACTTGTATATATCTTTTTAACCATTCTTCCCTCATCCAGTCGTTCCATATGTCCAAATAAAACAAATATTGAATGTCGGCCACGTGAGGAGTCAGAGAAATCGACGCGCGTGCATGACACGGTGTATGAATGTGACGGTCCATTTTTTTTATGCCTACCCCTTGGGAGAGATGGCGTGATGGTTAGTTAGTTAGTTAGTTCTTCTTAGTGACCTCATTTCTACGGTATTTATCCTACTTTAATCCTTCTTCTGCCAACTCCAAGCTTCACTTCCAGTATTCACAAACAGTATTCAAGCTATCGCTCAAATATGATTAAAAATAGATTTAATGCTTTCTCCATTATTCGATAACATTTCTAAAAGAATTATTTCTTCGTATTGCTCTTATCATGAATATGGAATAGGCAATTTCCTAAGTTCTTATTAAGAAATGTATTATTTTAAGTACCGTAGTGGAGGCTTACATGATCAAAAACATGTTTGTTTTATGTATATTAAGTTTTCCTCTGTGTACTCAATATATTTTTTATAAAATATATTAAAGCTTTTTCTTCCTATTTTTTGTACTCCAATACATAAAGAAAGAACCGTAGAGAAGTAATTTAATGTATATTTCTGAACATGTGTGTTCTTCTTATTCATGAACGACCTTGATTGATTTTGTCATGCCATGTCTTCCTTGGCCTTCCTAGACTTCTTATACGACTTGTATATATCTTTTTAACCATTCTTCCCTCATCCATTCGTTCCATATGTCCAAATAAAACAAATATTGAATGTCGGCCATGTGAGGAGTCAGAGAAATCGACGCGCGTGCATGACACGATGTATGAATGTTGAGAAAGCAAGAGAAATATGTCAGGAAAGAAAAGTGTGGCAGTCCATTCTTTCTGCCTACCCCCTCGGCGAGACGGCGTGATGGTTAGAACCTTCTTCCGTTCTACATTCCTTTCTTATATCAGCATTTGAGATTCTGACGTATATCGTTCTACCACACATGCATCTTAGGGACCTCATCTCTACCGCATTTATTCTGCTCTCATCCTTCTTCGGCCAATTCCATACTTCGCTTCCATACATTAGGGTTGGGACCAGAACTCCATTGTGAACGTTTTCGCTTCTTCTTCACATACGTCTAATAAAAGTGAACACTTAAAAAATATTAATAAACACTTAAAATAACAGTTGAACACAATAAAAAAATAGTAAAAAAAAAAAAAAAACTAACTAACTAACTAACCATCACGCCGTCTCCCCGGAGGGGTAGGCAGAAAGAATGGAACGCCACAATGTTCTGTCCTGACATACTTCTCTCGGTTCCTCTACATTCATACATCTTGTCATGCACGCACGTCGATTTCTCCGACTCCTCACGTGTCCGACATTCAATATTTGATTGATTTGATAGTGCCACGTTTTCCTCGGCCTTCTTCTATTTCTAGCTCCGTTCACGCTGTTTACATATACCTTCTTTACCATTCTGTCTTCACTCATTCTTTCCATGTGTCCAAACCATCTTAATGACCCTTTCCTTATTTTGTTCATAACACTTTCATTCGCACCACATTCACTTCTTATACTTGCATTTGTCACTCTATCATAAACAGATTTGCCACACATTCGTCTTAGAGATCTCATTTCTACTGCATTTATTCTACTTTCATCCTTCTTTTGCCAGTTCCATGCTTCACTTCCATACATAAGGGTCGGCACAAGAACACCATTGTGCACTGCCATCTTGGCTTTTTTGGATAGGCTTTTGTTTGCGATGACAACTTTAAGTGCACCATTTATTCTGTTGCCTGCCCCAACCCTTCTTTCAATATCCTTCTCCACCCTCCCATCCTTTGTAAACATACTTCCTAAATAAACAAATTCATCCACTTGTTCCAGATTTTCACCGTTTACACTAATGTTGCAGACTGTCATGCTTCCTTCTTTTTCGAAAATCATTACCTTGGACTTATTCACATTCATCATCAAATCGTATCGCTTGCATACCTCATACATACTAGACACCAGGGCTTGCAGTTCGTGCCCGTTGTCTGCAAGTAGCACAGCGTCGTCCGCATACAACAAACAGCTTACTGACACACCGTTCATTTTCAAAAAAACAAAATATAGCAGTAAATACGTTTAAAAATAACAGTTAATACATAAAAAAATCGTAATTATTTTACTTGCGATTTCTTAATGTGCTCATATCGTGGAATTTTCAGGTAAAAATAATTTATTTTTACCTCTGTTAGTTTATTATCTCGGATCGCGTTCCTTCCACTACTGTCGCGTGGCATTTCCTTTTATTATTACAGCCCCATCCCTGGCGCGGGAAAACGCCAAAAAAAAAATCAACCCCAGCGCGGTCAGTTGGACACGGAAGCTACATTTGCACCCCCACCCCGTTACCTGGAGTTCCCCTTCCGCCAGCCATCACCGTTCGGGTCGTTAGAGAGAAAGTGTTTGAATAAAATCACCCCTACCGAGCGATGCGAGTGCCGGGCGAAGATTGGAACGGCCAAGTGGAAAAAGCCTGAGTTATCATATTAGAAATGGGTTAGTTCTTTTTATGAGATGCGTGAATCTTGGTTGCGTTAAATAACAGTTGTAGAAACGAAATTTATAAGAATAATCGTCGAACTTGTATATATTATATTTTACCTGTACTCAATAGATGCATTAAACATTAATATTATTTGCAATGTCTGTTGAGATTAAATACTGATTTGATTTGACTTCGAAAATTCTGACGTGATATAGGTACTCGTATTTGTTTTTTGATAAGTTGCACGAGCTGCATTTAATAAAATGAGCACCTTCTTATGCAACGATAATCTTAAACTGAAACTCCGATAAAGAATGATTAAATGTTATTTATGGTCTGTTCTTCTATATGTCTGCGAATCCTGGACTCTAAAAGTGAATGTAATGAACCGGTTGGAGGCGTTTGAGATGTGGATATACCGCAGAATGCTCCGTATACCATGGGCCGATAGGGTCAGTAATGCAGACGTACTGCAGAGAGCCAGAGCCAATAGAGAGCTGTTGTTGAGTGTGAAAATTAGAAAGGTCTCATATTTGGGTCTTATGCTAAGAGGAGAAAAATACGACCTCCTTCGACTGATATTAATGGATAAAGTGGAGGTACGTCGGGGAGTTGGTAGAAAGCAGCTGTCCTGGCTACGGAACATAAAAGAATGGACAGGGATGACAAGAATACAGAACTTGTTCCAAGTGGCGCATGAGAGTCATGCCTTTGCTGCAGTGATCGCCCACGTTGGGGTTACCTGACACGGCACCGAAAGAAGAAGAATAATAATGTTGAAGTATCATTTTGTTTCGGCCGAAACAGTGAATTGTCAAATTAAATCTTGAATGTCAAGGCAGGAGAGAAGTATGTCAGTAAATGGTGATCCATTATATCTGCCTACCCATTCAGAGAGGCGACTTGATGGTTAGTTAGTTAGTTTACAACAAATATTTGTTATCGGGCCCTAATTCGCTTTCGATTTCTTCGGGGAAACGGCGTGATAGTCAAATATTGTTATATAACTTGATACATCTAAAGTTTCTAAATACGCGACGTCCCCAGGGATACAAATCAAAATGATTAGGACGAACAATAATTTCCTTCCACGGGAACAGGCAATATATCACGTCCTATTACTTTAATCCTAATTAACAATAATCCAGCTTCCTGCGTTAGCGGAATCGCGCTGCCCATCCCATTCCTGTCGGGAGAGCCACCTGTCCTAGCGGTAACTAACCGCCCTTCATTAATCTCTCTGCCAAGGGCGGGGGCTGGCGTCAGAGCCCTCTCAGGGATGAAAAAAACCCAGCATTTAAAGTGCTTTTTGTTTCTTACGTTTTTTTTAACTCTCCTAAGTGAAACAAAATTTTATATTTCCTTTTTTATTTATAATGTTTTTCTGTATAATTTTCGAAGAAAGTTAATCCGCTTTTCCTATGAATTTTCACTTTTCCCTAATGTATCGTGGAAATGTAAAAAAAATAAACGTAAACAATTTCGAAGAATTTTCCGCTTACTTATTACAGAAAACAAACGTTTTTCTTAAAATTAAATAATATAAACGAATACATTTGCATGTCGCCTTAGCCTTGAAAAACTCAAATAAAACTCACATTTTTCATATAACAGTAAGAGTTTGTGTTTTTAGGTAGCATGTTCACAGCGTATGGTCGAACGGACAGTGACGTTGACAGAATGATTGGTGCGGGTAACAATGTGAATGGAGCCTTAAGAACTGTTATTGGAAACATCAAAACTATCAATGAAAGCGAAAATGACAGTTCGCAATGGAGTTCTAGTTCCAACCCTTATTTATGGAAGCGAAGCATGGAACTGATAGAGCAGAATAAATGCGGTGGAAATGAGATCTTTCAGACGTATGTTTGGAAATACCATGTAACATACAGTTTCAAATGCTGATATAAGGAATGAATGTAGAGCGGAAGAAAGTATTATGAACAAAATTGTGAAAGGATCACTGCGTTGGTTTGATCACATATTTACAGTTAACGGCATCTATTTGAGAACAGGTAAAATACCAGGAACGCATGAGAAATGGTTCGACTTAAAGAATACAAGATACTTTCTAAAGTCAAGAGTATTTGGCTTTTGAACGTACATTCACTAAGTCAGTAGGTCTATTTGTCCCTGTACCTTCGTCAAATACAGCCCGTTTTATTTGCCACGCTGCAGAACCAATCTATCAAGAATGGACTGCCACACTTTCCTGACATATTTATCTCACTTCCTCAACATTCATACTCGTACATCGTGTCATGCACGTGCGTCGTTTTCTCCGACTCCTCACATGGCCGACATTCAATATTTGATTTATTTGACGTGCCACATTTTCCTCGGTCTTCCTCTATTTCTGGTTCCATTTACATCGTTAACATATAATTTTTTTACCATTCTTTCTTCATTCATTATTTTCATATGTCAAACCATCTTAATGATCCTTTCAATATTTTGTTCATAACACACTACCATTCGCACCGCATTCACTTCATATATTTTCATTCGACAGAGTATTCACACATTCGTCTAAGAGATTTCATTTCTACTGCATTTATTCTACTTCCATCTTTCTTTTGCCAGTTCCATGCTTCGCTTCCATACACATAAGGGTCGGTAGAAGAACACCATTGTGCACTGCCATTCTAGCTTGTTTAAATTAATGATATAAAAGACGTTGATCTCCGAAGCAATCATATCAGTTTGATTGGTCTTTCCACCGGCATCACCGTTTTATATTTCAAATCAAATCAAATCAAATGCAGTTTATTATCTCAAAATATATTACAGACATTTTTTTATAGTTTAAGACATCTATTGAGAACAGGTAAAATATAATAAATATATAATACCAGGAACGCATTTTTTGTATGTATGATAAAATTTTGGCAAAATATCACCCCACTGCGGTCCTTGTAACAATAGAAGAAGAAGAGGAAGTCTTGGGAGTAGGTACGTACGCACTGAGGTCTATTCGCCGCCCGGGTCTATTCTCCGTCGCTGTATATCACGGGGTAGTGCGCAACCTCGAGGGAAGTTTTCGCCACTTTTATTTTTTATTTCCATCCCCCACCCCTAGCCCGCTGGAGTTATCCTGTTTTTATGGCTTCGGTAAGAGAAAAAAAAACTATTATTGGCCGCTGCGTGCGGTTTTTTTATGGGTCTTGTCCCGCAGATAGTTCAGACAATAGCCCGGATTTAAATTAATGTTGAAGAATTGCCTGTTTTTAGAACAAACAATGACTTAATGGTATTTTTTTTTATTAGAATTGTGACTTAAGGTAGTAAGTCTGGTAACTTCAGCCAATTTTCATGTCTTTTGGAGGGCGTTTTTTTGTAGGAAAATAAAAATGAATCGTTTTGGAACTTTAGGATGTTTTTATTTACATATTAAAGATACAAAAAAAAAAATTGTAAAAATTTAATTGTTTATTATTATTTATATTATTAATCGAAGTTGGCACCTTGAAAAAAAAAGCGCGTGGGTGGCCCGGGTAATTTTGGCTCTTGATGTTATTCTGAAATCAAAAATTCTTGAAAATTCTTAATCTAAAGACATGTCATTCTGGTTGGAACTAGGAGGTTGTAGGAGAGGTTATTTCCGATGATTTATATCATGTAAGGCATTATGCTAAAGTGAACCATTTTTTGAGATAAAACGAATTTAGGTTTTTTTGAAATTTATTGAGGTCACGTGTTTTAAAAATTCATAAAAAAATAACTGAATGTTGTAATCAAACTTTTAGCTTAAGACACATTTAGCTACGTAATTCAATGTTTTGATGATTTGTATAATTAAACGATATTCTACTTACTTCTAGTGTAATGTTGATTTCTCTGTAATCTTAAAACCGATGTTTAGTTTAAATACCTCGTTTGAAAGCTAAAATTTTGAGGATGTTTGAAAGCTGAAAATATTGAAAAGAGTTATTTTTTTATAAATTTTTAAAACACTACCTCGATAAAATTAAAAAAAAATTAAATTCGTTTTATCTCAAAAATGGTTCACTCTTGCATAATGTCTTACATGACTTAATCCATCAGAAATAACCTCCCCTTCAACCTCCTTGAAGGAATGTATTCAATAACCAATAACCCTATATATAATATTTAACTGTACTCAATACAATAAACATTTATGTTGTTTGTAATGTCTGTTTAGTTAATAAACTGATTTGATTTGAAGTGGCCGACATTTATTATTTGATTCTACCACGTTTTCTTCGGGTTTCTTCTATTTTAGCTCCATTTACATCGTTAACGTATACTTTTTCAAACCATTCTTTTTTCATTCATTCTTTCCATATTTTAAATATGTATTATATTATTGAACGCTAAGGCATTTACACTGGAATTCCATAGTAATATACTTAGGAAATTAAAAACAACTTTGTTTAATCCACTAATTATTTTAAAAAATATTAAAAAACACGACGTTTCGGAGGATACCTTCTTCAGGTGTAAAAATATCATGTATTATTATTATTTAATATTATTTATTAGTTCTTACTGTTAAAAAATAATTGTTAGTACTTATAACAAATAGCCCAGCAAATTGTATCGAATTTTAAATGCGTTTTTATATTAGTCTTTCTTTGTTTTTTTATTATATTTTTATACCTGAAGATGGAGGTATCCTCCGAAACATGTCGTGTTTTTTTAAATATTTTTTTAATAATTAGTGGATTAAACAAAGTTATTTTAAATTACCTAAGTATAATATATTATATTTTTAACGGTCAATATTCGAGTCTGTAACATCTCTCAGTGCTTGAGTTATATAATGCATACCATATTTTTCTTTGCCCATTTAATGTCTGGACCTTATACGCATTACTTACCGTCCAGCGAGATTTGGGGTATCCTTAAGCGGCGTAACAAATTGTGTTTTAAAAATACTCTTCCTTATGGGTACATAAAAATTCGCATAAACCACCCCCTCGCAAGTCCAGTACTCCCCGGAGGCAGTGGCGGTCTATATGTGCGAAATGCAAAACTATCCATTTGAAAATAATAATATTAATTATATATTATTATTTCAGTTATGACGGAGTTAAAACGTACCCCATTCATGAAAAAATTGTTTAAAATTTTATTTTGTTTAAATAATATGTAAAGTACAGCTGCGATACTCGGAACCGTAAGAAGTAGATACAGCTTACATCGAGAAGAGCCGACAGTCAGCACAGACAATGAGTTGGGTTAGCGCAAGGAAGAAGAAGATATTATGTAACTACACTGATGAAGGGCTTCTGTGTCCCGAAACATGTTTGTTTCAAAATTTTATTTATAATTTTCAATTAAATTTATTTTTATTTTTATATTTAAAATAAAGTGTTGTGTTGGATGACCAAGGCTGCGGTGGGAGGAAGAAATTAAGAGAGATGAGGCGAAGTTGTTACAAGTGATTGGAAGAGGAGTTGAAGGCGACGAATAATATAGGCTAAGGCTCAATGAGGGCTGTAGAAGAAGAAGAAGAAAGTGTTGTGTTGCAAAATATAAAATTATTGTTCAAAAATGATGTTAAACTCCATATTAAATAACTAACTAACTAACCATCACGCCTTCTCACCGATAGGGTAGGCAGAAAGAATGGACTGTCACACTTTAACCGATGCGGCATTCCATCCTTCTCTTTTCGCCCCGTGGGAAACGCGGTGTGATGGGTTGCGAACCTCATCGCCACCAATAGGCATCTCCCGCGCACACTTCGATCGTCCAACACCCACAAAATAAATCTTAAACAAATAATATAAAATACAATGATATGAAATAAAATAACAAAATAAAAATAATTTAACACAAAATGTTATTTTTAGATGATACACAAATTGTCTATTTAATTTATGTTCCACGAATCCACGTTTTTAATTTAGCACATAATGTAATAACACATAATGTTTTTTTCGATGTTGCACATGTTGACATGGACGATCCGGACTTTTCTGTCCGGATCGTCCATGTATATTAGTTTTTCAATTTGATAATGTCTTATAAAGGTCATTTGGTCATTTGATTATGTCTTAGAAAGGACTAAACATGACATTCCCTGTAACTTTTATAAAACTTCTAGAAAACAGACGTTTTCATTCGTATTCATTGTACGAGTATTTTCTCTCGCCGCCTTTGCAGCCAGGTCTACCCATGAAGCCCTCTATAAATCAGGCAGGGAAACAAACAATCTCCCGAGGACCGGACGGATGTTATCGGAGGTTACAATGGGAAAGGTAAAGAAGTAGAAGAGGTGGAAGAGGGTAGCCGGCGCGAGGGGTGGGACAGTCTCTTGATTCCTGCAGCGCAGCCCCCCTGCGAATTTCCGCGCCAGGAGTGGGATGAGATGAATAGATGTATTGTGCGGATGGAGTGGATGATGAAAAGGGGATAAATGGTCGAGAAAGTCTCAAGATGTTTGGCCAATCGCACACGAAGGGTTAAGGTGAATTTTTTTAACGCTTTCGCATGTCAATAGAACGTTTTTATTATTAAAATCTTTTGAAAGTCGAAACTGCGGTTTGTGTTATAAATATAATAGATTTTGGGAATATTTAGATTTCTTCTTCTTCTTTTAATAGATCTGACGATCTGTGACACAGAAATCATGTCTCGTCGGATGATGAGATCCAGCTGTCCCTCCATCTCTTAGGCGGTCTTCCAGGTGGGTGGTGTCCGGAGGGGATTTCATAAGCGGCTGTATATGCGAGTCTGTCACCATCCATTCGGGCTACATGGTCCCTCCAGTATCTTCTATATATTTTATATAGATTTCTTGTTAGTTTTATTATATAACTAACTAACTAACTAACCATCACGCCGTCCCCCTGAAGGGGTAGGCATAAATAATGGACTGCCACACTTTTCTTTCCCGACATATTTCTCTCGCTTCCTCAACATTCATACATCGTGTCATGCACGCGCGTCGATTTCTCTGACTCCTCACATGGCCGACATTCAATATTTGATTTATTTGATCGTGCCACGTTTTCCTCGGCCTTCCTCTATTTCTAGCTCCGTTCACGCCGTTTACATATACCTTCTTTACCATTCTGTCTTCACTCATTCTTTCCATGTGTCCAAACAATCTTAATGACCCTTTCCTTATTTTGTTCATAACACTTTCATTCGCACCACATTCACTTCTAATACTTGCAGTTGTCACTCTATCATATACAGATTTGCCACACATTCGTCTTAGAGATCTCATTTCTAATGCATTTATTTACTTTCATCCTTCTTTTGCCAGTTCCATGCTTCACCTCCATACATAAGGGTTGGCACAAGAACACCATTATGCACTGCACTGCAATAAGAGTATTTCAAGAAAAAAAAAACGTTATTTAAGAACTCATAAGACATTCTAGGTAATCTACAATAAAATAATTTAATCTCTCTGACTTCAGCATTATTGCTTCTGCACATCTCGCATTTTTCGTTCTGAGAATTACTTCTAGGAATCCCAGACAATGAGATTGGAAAATGCCGTATCTTATAATATGCGAACCGGTGAGGGAAAACTTTGCCGTTAAATTTATTTTCCACCCTAGGAAACGGTAATGGGTACCTACTCGTTTTTTTTTAAACTACTTATTTTCTTTTACAAGGATTAATTGTATCTCAATAGAGACGAAGATGCAAATTGTTTTCTGGGCACAGAAGGTGGTGGCCGAGGCGCTTACAGGACTTATGACCTGTCATTGGTTGGGTTGAGCGATCGCTTCACGTTTAACAACATTCCCTATTCCGCCGTTATGACCACCACGTCTGACAAACTTTTTTGGAACTTGTATATATGGTAGGTTTCTACACCTATTTTCACAATTTTATGTTCACTCTACACTAGCGTCATCTATATTAAGATTAGAAAGCATTAAGCAGAAATTCTGTTCCCATTCTGTTCCCAGAAAACAATTTGCATCTTCGTCTCTATTGAGATACAATTAATCCTTGTAAAATAAAAATAATTTATCCGCAATGGGTGAAATCCAGTATTTGTCTACAAGAATTTGTATACATTCAAAATGTTGTTGTACTTATTTTCTGTTTATAAAATATTTCAAACAAATACGAATCACTTAAAACTTCTGATTTAAAACTTCTGATTTAAACTGGCAAAAGAAAGAAGAAAGTAGAATAAATGCAGTAGAAATGAGATATATTAGACGAATGTGCGGATACTCTGTGTATGATAGAGTGTCGAACGAAAATAAAGGACTCCTCACATGACCGACATTCAATATTTGATTTATTTGATTGTGCCACGTTTTCCTCGGTCTTCCTCTATTTCTGGTTCCATTTACATCGTTAATATAATTTTTTTTACCATTCTTTCTTCATTCATTCTTTCCGTATGTCCAAATTATCTTAATGATCCTTTCATTATTTTGTTCATTACACCATCATTCGCACCGCATTCACTTCTTATATTTTCATTCGACACTTAATCACGAACATTTATATTTTTATTTAAATAAATAGATGAAAACACGTGCGTATTCGAATGCAACGTTGTGCAAAAAAATTAATAGCAATCGGTTTATATCAACATTTTACACCAATTTTTTTTTTCCAAAAAAAAAAGATTAGTATACACGAACACGCGCGTATTCGAATGCAACATTTAGTCAAAATTTCAAAGCAATCAGTAAATAATAAATATCAAAACAATCGTTATTTTCTATACCTAAAGACCTATAACCTTCGCGCATGTGCAAGCAATAAGTTGACAGAGTTTTATCGCAATCGGATGAACGAAATTGCAGCGCATAAAATACAAACAAGCAAACAAACATTAATTTTTATATAAAATATTGTTTTTTCTACGTACATAGTTTTTATCCTTCTACGCGATCATTGTATAGTTGCATTTCTAGTACATTTATTCTCAACACAATTTTCACATTTTCCAACCCCTTCTCCCCCTTTTTTACACGTCAAAACGTCTCCTTTCTACTTCTTCACATCAATCTACGACAAAACCGGATATCCTTACTCAGAATATCAAAATGAAAACGTTTTACTACTGATGTATACTGAAATTAACGAAAACACTACAACCGCACTGGCAAAATACATAACACTATATTATTCGTCTAGTATCCACTATGATTTTTAGTCAAAATTACTACTTACATGCTGCCTTATTTTGGAAGCTTTTCCACTAAGCTTTCACGATTTTTCACAGGTGTGGCGTTGTTTAAAAGCCTACGTGACCTTTTTACGTTTTATTATTATTCGTACTGATCGCAGTGAATTCGGCACAAATTCGCAGTGAATGTATTTGAAGGGATTGCTATTCGGTTTTTTAACAGTATGCGGATTGAAGGTTTTAGATGTTTGCAGTATGTGAAATTTCTCGTTACCCGTTTAAGACGAAATTATCACCCATTTAAGACAATGAAATTCGTTTTAATGAGGTGCGAATGAATGTTTCAAAATTCATTTTATAACATGTTTAAACGAAAAATATTCTCAAAGATTCGTTTTTCAGATGGCGTTTCTTTCAATATAAATTAACTAAGGATTTTTTTAGTAAATTATAAAAAAAAGTGTTATAATGACAGAGACATGAGATCATTGAGATGAATGTGTGTCAAAACGATGTATGATATAAAACCAAACGACGAAATAAGGAAGAAATGTAAGGCAGATGATTGTATCCCAAGTAAAATTAATAAAGGATCACTAAGATGGTTCTGATACAGGAAAATAATGAACGGAGATTTAATAATAAAGAAAGTTTATGTAGAAGACGCAAACGCAACAAGAAATAGAGGAAGGTCGAGGAAATCGAGGCACGATCAAGTATAAAAATATCGGCTACAAGCCCGACTCCATAAAAGAGACGTGCTTGTATGACACAATGTATGAATGTAGAGGTATAAAAATAATTTGGATGATTGTATTTTGTAATCAAGGGCGTTGTAGAAAATCCTCCATTTTACAATCAAGTGACTTACTTACCGTCACGCCTTCTTCCCGAAGGGGTAGTAAGAAATTTCCTGGTATTCTACTTTCGTTTCTTCAATAATTATACATTGTGTCATGCACGCAAGTCGATTTCTCCGACACATCACGTGGCCGACATTTAATATTTTATTGATTTTCTTATTTATATGTATTAACTAACTAACTACATTAAAGTTGTCATCGCAAACAAAAACCTTTCCAAAAAAGCTAAAATGGCAGTGCACAATGGTGTTCTTCTACCGAACCTTATGTATGGAAGCGAAGCATGGAACTGGCAGAAGAAGGATGAAAGTGTAATAAATGTAGTAGAAATGAGATCTCTTAGACGAATAGAGTGTCGAATGAAAATATAAGAAGCGAATGCGGTGCGAATGATGGTGTTATGAACAAAATAATGAAAGGATCATTAAGATGGTTTGGATGTATGGAAAGAATGAATGGTAAAAAAAGCGTATGTTAACGATGTAAATGGAACTAGATTTTTTTTCCCTGGTGGTCGACGGCCTTCTGGGATTAGGCCCTCGAATGTGCGAATATTCGACATTATGAATATCATGACAACGAAAAGAGATAGACCCATATTTATTTTTGAGAATTTGTAGATTAAATCACGAAATTTAATAAAACTTATAAAAAAAGTCTACCTCTATGACCCAGTTTTAAAGTTACAGATCTAAAAAAGTATTTTCAATAAGTTTCTGTTCGATATTGTTAGTTTTATTTATTTTCTTAGCTAAGTAGACTTTCTAGCTTTCAAATGAGACTACTTTGAAGAATATACGCCGCTTACTTGAAGATTAAAAAAAAGAGTTTTTCGTTTAAAAATAAAAAAATAAGCGCCCCTATTTCTTAAGTAGGTAACTTTTCCAAAAAATTACTTTTCAAAAAAACTTTTCAAAAATCTCGTCTTTATCGATAATTTTTTGTCTAATATTCGCACATTTCGTTTGATCTAGTGTCGAAAATACACATTGTATAATAAGAATTTAATAGCAAAACATAGTGAATTCCTCTATTTCTGGTTCCATTTACATCATTAAAATATTTTTTTTTTTACCATTCTTTCTTCATTCATTCTTTCCATATGTCCAAACCATCTTAATGATCCTTTCATTATTTTATTCATGACACCATCATTCGCACCGCATTCACTTCTTATATTTTCATTCGACACTCTATCATACACAGAGTATGCGCACATTCGTCTAAGAGATCTCATTGCGACTGCATTTATTCTACTTTCATCCTTTTTTGCCAGTTCCATGCTTCGCTTCCATACATAAGGGTCGGTAGAAGAACACCATTGTGCACTGCCATTCTAGCTTGTAATAAACTTCCCACTTCATAACAGTAAAACCGTGTCGGCTTGAATAAAATTCTAGTTTCAGTTTCTTTTAATAAAGAGAAAAGATAAAAATAAACCGTAACATCACTCAACTGTCTTCATCTCCTTCTTCTTCTTCTTCTACTCATCACGCGTGGGCGTGCCCGCCGAAATTGGCTGGGAATTTACGACCGTTTTCATTTGAAACTGTTTAATCTGAGCGTATAAACTTTTTTGTGGGCCGGAGCTTTATGGGCCCGGCTTTGGTAGTAGATAAGGAGAGAATGTATCACGGTAGATAGAGCATAAGCTCGTAAATGTGAAGTTAATTGAGTTGCTTGAAAATATTTTATTTTTGTTAATGATAGGCGTTGAACAGGATTGCGTAATGTCCCCTAAAAACTAACTAACTAACTAACCATCACGCCGTCTCCCCGGAGGGGTAGGCAGAAAGAATGGAACGCCACACTGTTCTGTCCTGACATACCTCTCTCGATTCCTCTACATTCATACATCTTGTCATGCACGCACGTCGATTTCTCCGACTTCTCACGTGACCGACATTCAATATTTGATTGATTTGATCGTGCCACGTTTTCCTCGGCCTTCCTCTATTTCTAGCTCCGTTCACGCCATTTACATATACCTTATTTACCATTCTGTCTTCACTCATTCTTTCTATGTGTCCACACCATCTTAATGACCCTTTCCTTATTTTGTTCGTAACACTTTCATTCGCACCACATTCACTTCTTATACTTGCATTTGTCACTCTATCATATACAGATTTGCTACACATACGTCTTAGAGATTTCATTTCTACTGCATTTATTCTCCTTTCATCCCTATTTTGCCAGTTCCACGCTTCACTGTTTTTTCCATGTTTGATACGATATTTATTTTTTTCATCTCAACCAGTTAGTATTTTAAAAGTAATCAGCCATGAAATAATCATCATTATGTTGATAATCAAAGTAAAATAATAAATTTCATTTTGGAGTTTGCCAGCTTTGCAACACTCAAGTGGAGGTTGCCATGTTTGCAACAAACCCTATATTTTAATAGCAAAATTCTTCAGAATGAAGCCGAATTTGAAACTGAGAATCAATAAAAATTGTGTGCAAATGTATTATGAATAAGACCCAATTCATATCTCACTTTTGATTGTTGGTGGAGTTTGCCGGGTTTGCAAATAATACCCTCACATATGGAACGAATGGATGAGAGTAGAATGGTTAAAAAGTTGTACACAAGAATTTTATTCATTCATTCCGTTCTTAACATAACGTCAATCACTTTCATACAAGCAATTTCAAATGCTCCCTCTTATATTGAGCTACATGTTCAGAGCGGAGTTTTCCACTCTGTGAACAGCGCCAGTCGCTTTTGTTTATCCTTCAGGGCGATACGGTTAAACAATAATTGTTGTCATTTTACAAGTACGTTTGCAGATATATTTTTTTATATTAAAAAAAAACTTGTTAAATAACCATTACGCCCATTAAACAGGATGAATAACTTATCTCGCTTCCTCTATATTCATAAATTGTGTCATGAAATGCCATGTTAGAAGAACCGGAAAAATCGCGCGTATGATCGCTGTATGAATGAGGAAGAAGCCAGAGACGCGATACTATACTGTCGAGATACTGTAGCATGGCGGTCCAGTCTTTCTGACTACACTTCCTGTGAAACGGCGTGTTGGTCTTGTTTGTTGTTGTTATGTAAAATAAATGGAAATAGGGAAACCATGGAAAGAGCCATGCTTGGAATAACTGTGAGGGACAGATTTAGAAACAAATTTATTCGACAACAAACCAAGGTGACTGAGGTGGCTCTGAGGATGGGCGGGCTGAAGTGGCGATGGGCTGACCATATCTGTCGGAGAACTGACGGCCGATAGGGGAAACGGGTTCTGGAGTGGAGACCGCGTACAAGATTCCGCAGAGTTGGACGTCCCCCTGCCCGCTGGACCGACGATCTGAAGAGGATTGCTGGACATGAATGAATGGGAGCGGCAATGGATAGGGGGCGGTGGCGTGCTTTCTGAGAGGCCTACGTTTTGCAGTAGATGACAGACGGCTGATGATGATGAGCACTTCTTTCTTGACATGTTTCGAAGTTGTTATTATTATTATTTTGTTGAATCGCTCTTTACATCATTACAGCGCGAGCCAAATCGATGTAAAGAGTATAGCTATTATATTGATTCTCGTGACATGTGATAGGTAGATAATCTATTGACATTTTTTTTATTGTCACGTGAATTCTACACCAGACCAATGAAAGTGTGACAATCACACTGCCATCGCCGGGAATCAAACCCGGGAACTTTTGTGTGGAAGTCAAATCACTTACCACTCGGCCACGAATGTCGATCATCATCAGGTCTTGAAGGAGAAGAATAAGAAGTTAAAGAAGAAGTCATTTTTATATACGAGTATGTAATATTTTTGACACCTGTCAAATTATATTACAAGTTTGTGTTTTGGTTATTTCGAAAGCCTTCACCGAACGCTCAATATTGGTAGTAAACAAATAATTGCAAATCACCCCCGACACTATCCCGTCGGTACCTTCGCAGTTTGACGTGCCGAGTTGCTCGGCCCGGTTTATTACCGCCCTCCGTGCCAACTCGCCGCCCCCGCCCTCGCCCCCCGGACAGGGGGGGCGGCCCGCCCACGGAACTATGTTAATTTCACAAAATTGTTTCCCAAAGAAACTGCGGACGACTGATTTGTCGGAGCTGGGACCTTGGGAAAAGTTACGGAATGTCTCTCTCCCTGATTTGATGACACCACTTTCTATAGATGAATTATCTCGCTGTTCGCTACCATTGTTCAAATTCCTCTTTAACTAATTTTAACTAACTGTTTCCCAAGGCTAGGACTGCCGTACTCTTCGACATTTTCTTGCAATATCCGGCGAAAAGTATGTAGAATAATACACATCGAGTTTAAGAAAAATACTCTCGGACGTAATCGGCTATCTTCGGCTTTGTAGAACACATATGTGACGTTCATTTTTGTATAGGTATTTTGTTTATAAATATTTAGAATATGGATTACTCAGAAACGAAATCATGCGTTTGGGGTACACTTTTCCCCTGAGTATAAGTAAAAACTTGCGAAACGTAGGCATAAGAAAAACTTGCGAAATAGAGGATATCGTTCAGTGGAGTAGATCCAGAAGAAGATACTGGAGGTACCATGTAGCCCGAATGGATGGTGACAGACTTGCATATACAGCCGCTTATGAAATCCCCTCCGGACACCGCCCACCTGGAAGACCGCCTAAGATATGGAGGGACAGCTGGATCTCATCATCCGACGAGATATGATTTCTGTGTCACGGATCGTCGGATCTATTAAAAGAAACGAATGGATGAGAATATAATGGTTAAAAAGTTGTACACAAGCAGCGCGAGTGGAAAAAGAAGCCGAGGACGACCGAGGAAAACATGGCATGATTAATCAATTACTAAAAGGCGGTGACATTCGAAGTCGGAATAATCGACGTGCGTGCATGGTACGATGTATGAATGTAGAGAAAGCCAGAGAGGTATGCCAGGACAGAGCATTGTGGCGATCCATCCTCTATGCCTACCCCTCCGGGGAAATGACATGATAATATATCGAAGTGTTTCATCATGTCCTATACTATGGCTCGCAAGATGATTTATCGATGAAGATACAATAGACGTTATATCACTGGATAGGACTATCTCTTCGAAAGATTTGGGAGTTACATTCGATCCCAAATTATCTTTCAGTCTTCATATTACATCAGTATGCTCGCATAAGATCTTTTGGATTTGTTCTTAGGAATGGGAAAGATTTTACGAATTCAAAAGTCCTGAAGTTATTGTATAACTTTTTGGTGAGAAGTCGGTTGGAATTTAGTACCTACACTGGTGTGGGCACAGTATGAAACTAAATATTGTCTGTTGATTGAAAAGGTACAGAAAAAGTTACTACCTTTTTTATGTACCTCAGAGTAAACGGTTATTACCCTTGGCTATATCCAACTGATGTCTTTTTGGGTATGCTGGACCACCAATCATTGTAATGTATATGATTTTTTAATAAATTTATGTAAATTGAAAATTTAAATTAAAATGTACAATAAACAATGGGTACACTTTTTGTTATATATATTTTTTTCAATTTCAATTTATTTATTTTTTAAATCATAAACATTACAGTATATAACCAAAGCGCTTATCACTATACAGGTAGGATACAAAAACAACAAAAAAACCATTTTTAACAGTAAATACAATTATGCAATTTAAAAATTACAAAGAATAAAAAAAACACGAGATAATTAAAAATTAAGACCAATTAAGTAATTAGCAACAATTAGAAGAACAACACATTATTTAAGAGATAGATGTTTTCTGAGGGTAGCCTCACTATCGTGGAAGATGTGCACTTCCGAAGAGATGCGGTTTAGAAGGATTATTGCCCTGCCCACGGGCATAACCTTAGGTAAATTGTCTCTACACAGTGGCAGGTGAAAAAATCTATGTTGCCTTTGTCGCAGATAATTGTCGGGGACAAACAAAGTCAAGTCATTCAAAATATCCGAGTATGTATTGATATTATGGCATGCCGTCACCTGAGAGTAAGAAGGTTCCAACTGTAAAAAGCTGAGAAAAATGAAGGCAAAGTTTTGTTGGTTTCGGGTGTGTATCTTGGAATTAAAGGGTTCCATCTGAAGCAGATGAAACTCTTTTACCGAGAAACGTGTAAATTTTCTCTGTCGACAGTTGGAATAATAAAGTTCTAAGTGTAAATGAATCCTTCTTCAGTGAATCGTGTGTATTGAATGATCAGATGGAACTTGATTCTTTTCGTAACATCAAAATGACGATACTATTACATGTTTTTTTTACAACAACATTTTGAATGTATACAAATTCTTGTAGACAAATACTGGATTTCACCCATTGCGGATAAATTATTTTTATTTTATAAGGATTAATTGTATCTCAATAGAGACGAAGATGTAAATTGTTTTCTGGGAACAGAAGGTGGTGGCCGAGGCGCTTACAGGACTTATGACCTGTCATTGGTTGGGTTGAGCGATCGCTTTATGTTTAACAACATTCCCCATTTTTTTTTCCTTATGACCACCACGTCTGACAATTTTTTGGAACTTTTATATATGGTAGGATTCCACGCCTATCTTTACATTTTTAAGTTCACTCTACACTGGCGTCATTTTATTTAACACTTTTTAATTGTACGTATAGATAAGGTTAGTAAGAACCCTTTTCACGAAAAAAATCCAAATGTGAAATTTTGTTAGTTGGAACCCTCTTACTCTCAGGTGACGATGCATAAAACTAATGTTATTATTCTTTTATTTCAGGTAAGGACGTCTTTTTTATCATTCAACGCTATTCAATCGGAAAATCCCTAAAATCGAATTTCATCGGTAAGTTTTTTTATTCATTTTTTACAGCTGAACATAATAAATAATATCTAAGTTCATTAAAAAAAATCCACATCGCCTCTCCCCCCAATTCGCAGGGGGGCGGCAGTAATTTTTTCCTCCCATTAATTTTATTTATCCACCCCCTAGTTCCCGGAGTGGCACATAATAAATGTCTCCGTAATATTTTCGTCCTGCCAGGATGCCGGGACGTTATTATAAATGTGATTTTTTTTCCTTCTTCCCTTCAGTCATCCTGCAGAAACGCATTAATATTGGCGTTCTCTCCGCCTTCAGATTTCGCAAGGGTGCCTCAATTAAGCTTTTTTTTAATCGTATTTCACGGAGAGATAGATGAAAGTGAAGCATGGAACTGACAAAAGAAAAAAAAACTTCTATATTCGCGTCCACTTTGTGTTATGGATTCATATTTGAATAAATATAATTATACTTTGTATTACAACACTTTTTATTTTCACTCAACTCAGACATGTTTCGATTACAAGTAACCTTCATCAATGTATCCAATTTTAACAAATAAATAAAACAGAGCGGTCACTTATATATTAAATGGAGATCGAGTTATGTATAAAAGTGAAAGGGGGTTAATTAGGATTGAGGAGAGCGCAGAAGTAACTGTTACATATCGAATGGAAGGGGTATAATTAGGATTGAGGAGAGGGGAGATGTAACGGGAACATGTCAAGTGTAAGGGATATAATTAGGATTGAAGAGAGGTGAGATGTAACGGGAACATATCGAGTGGAAGGGGTATAATTTGGATTGAGGAGAGGGGAGATGTAACGGGAACATATCGAGCATGGGAATTGAATTTAAATTTATTAGGTTATTTATTATATTTTAATTATGTTTGATGTTAATTTAAGTTCTAATACAAAGTATAATTATATTTATTTAAAAAGAAAAATAAATAAGTCATAGACGAATTTCGAAAGGAAAATTTTATTGTTTCTTAACTTTTATAATTTATAAAAGTTTTCTTACCATGAATATTGGCTTTAGGTTTCGGTAAGCGTGGTTGATCCTTATATAATAATAATAATAATAAATTGGATAATTTATAGAGCGCCATTTTTATGAATTACTCATCTCAAGGGCGCATCCAACAGTTGTTTTTTGCGGACAACATTTTTCATAGCTTGTTATTATCCTTAAGGCTCGATTTTATGCCGTGAGAGAACACCTGTGGCAATAGAAATTCAGTCTGCCTTATTTCGGTTACTGAGATAATGCGGTACCCATATGCCTAACTTGCTGACTTTACCCAATTTTTGCACGTGGCGATAAACTATAGATTGTGACGTATTGTGTTTCTCTGCCAAATTCCTTGTCGTTTAGCGTGGATTTTGTTCCAATATTTAAAATGTCATCATCGAATTCGGAAGGGTGACCCGCCCTTGGTATAAAATAGGTCTAGGATAATTAGATCTTAGATCTCAGTTAAACTGAGTAATTTCGAAAAAAACTTTGTTTTATGTATCACAATTGCATTTTTATTTTTCGCGACAGCTGTTTCGTCAACAGATGTTACAATTTTTAGTGTTGACATCATCAGGTGCTACAATTTTTACATTTGTAACACTGTCTTTGGTCTGGTGTAGAATTCACGTGACAATAAAATGACGATAGATTTGCTACCTATCACATGTCGCGAGAATCACTATGATAGCTAAAATACCCTTTACATCGATTTGGTTCATGCTGTCATGATGTAAAGAGCGTTTCAACAAAAAATAATAATCATTACACCGAAACAGCTGTTGCGAAAAATAAAAATGCAATTGTGTTACATAAAACATAGTTTTTTTTTAAATTTAACAGTTTATAATTTTAAAGTATCATAGTGTTTCGGCCAAAACAATAGACTATTTGAGCACTTTCGAATAATTAATATTTTTAATTGAAATTACTTGGTAGAAGTTCATTTTAAATAATGAAAACAAAAAAAAAAATTATATAAAATATCTTTATTATTATATATTTAGTGTGCTTCCACTTGTGTTTAACGTCGACCGGTTTCGGCAGCTTGCTGCCATCTTCTATTAACTTTTTGATTTATTTGATTCCCTCTTCTTCTTCCGATCTGTTTATGCAGGATATCAACTTTCTTCCTGTAATGAAGACGACCAGCCTTCTCTCCATCTATTTGGTGGTCGTCCTGATGGTCGACGGCTCTCTGAAGTCTCGTGCATCACGAACTTAGGAATTCTTGCTGTATCCATCCTCTTGATGTGGTCCTTCCAGAATCGTCTTCTCTGCCTACTCCTTCTCACTATGTCTTCAATTTTGCAGGATTTGTGAATTTCTTCATTGAGTATCCTATCTCTGAGGATTCTCCCCACAATTGGTTGTAATGTTCTCATTTCTGCTACTCTTAAGAGATGTTTGGTTGTGACAGTGTCTGCCCTTGCTTCGATTCCATAAGTTGATTTCCTCGTTTAATGAAATCATAGTTTTAAAACCCATTATCAGATTCCAGATGGAATAATGCTGATGGAATGCTTGTTTTTCGTGATGTTACAAAAACAAACTTTCAATTAATTTCCCGAGGGCTCGTTCGTAATTAAAATATTGATTCAATCATTTTTTTTCTTCAGGAAGTTTAAAGGGTAAAAGTTTTCTATTTACGATCCCAATTAAAAACACCCTGTTTGGGGTAGATGTTTTAGGGGCGTTGCGGAGGTGAGGGGAGCAATTATGATTATAATTTATTATCAGGGAAAATGTTATTTCTTCAGCTTGCTTGCGTAAGTTGCGTTAAACCCTTAATTTTCTCGAAAATGATTTAGTTAATTGGTCGAAAAGAGTAAATTTGCAATTAAATGATTTTTTTTTAAATATATTACTCAAATCGTATTCACAGTAAACTTTATTTTATGTAATGAATATGTGTGAATACTCTGTGTATGATAGAGTGTCGAATGAAAATATAAGAAGTGAATGCGGTGCGAATGATGGTGTTATAAACAAAATAATGAAGAGATAATTAAGATGGTTTGGACACATGGAAAGAATGAATGAAGAAAGAATGGTAAAAAAATTATATGTTAACGATGTAAGTGGAACCAGAAATATAGAAAGACCGAGGAAACGTGGCACGATCAAATAAATCAAATATTGAATGTCGGCCATGTGACGAGTCAGAGAAATCGACGCGCGTATATGACACGATGTATGAATGTTGAGGAAGCGAGAGAAATATGTGAGGAAAGAAAAGTGTAGCAGTCCATTCTTTCTGCCTATCCCTTCGGGAGACGGCGTGATGGTTAGTTAGTTTGTAATTGAAACCAATAAAACAATTGCAAACAACATAACAATTTCAGTCAGAGCCAATAAAGCAAGTTTCTATGATCGTGCTTTCTGCGTTGCGGGTCCGTTGGCGTGGTTTTTGTAACATTCTCCCGCCTCTTCTAAATTCACACATCGTGACATGCACGCTCGTCGATTGTTCCTACTTCGAACATGGCCGCCTTTCAGTAATTGATTAATTTGGTCATGCCATGTCTTCCTTGGCTTTCCTCGACCTCTTTTCCCATTCACACTACTTGTATATACTCGTATATATTTTTAACCATTCCTCCCTTATCCATTCGTTCCATATGTCCAAACGATCTTATTGACCCTTTCTTATTTTTATTTATCACGCATTTATCCGCCTTATATTCCTTTCTTACTTCATCATTAGATATTCTATCATACATTGTATTTTCCGCACATTATTCTTAGTGATCTCCTTTATACGGCATTTATCCTACTTTCATCCTTCTTCTGTCAACTCCAAGCTTCACTTCCATACATATTCAATTACAATTCCTTTAAAAAATTTAATTTTCATTCGGGTTAGAATTCTTACCCTACTTTGAAAAGATTCATCTTTCAAATCGGTCGTCATTCTTGTTCATTACAGAGAAGTTAAGAAAAGACGATAATGTGTAACTTATTCGTCGCCCGTAACTTTCTTCCCATCCCTTAAATATGTCCCACCCCCCACGCGGGTTGTAAAACAACTTTCATAGCTGATGATCTGATAATAATAACATCCATTTGTTAAATGTGTTTTTATCTTTCGACTCGCTTAGGATCGCGTGGATTCTTTCGGCTTATCTATTTGTCGCTTGGTTGTTTCACGCTAATCTCACGTGTATAAATCCACTCCCCTGTCAGATGTTGGAGTTATGGGCGACGTTAGGTCTCGTTGTTCTAAAGTTTAAACACGATCCTTACAACATGATATGTTTGGTTTTATAAAGTTGGTCTTGTTAGGCGATAACTTTGAAAATAAAATATCTAAAATGAAGCTTACTCTTGGGAAATATGGGTCCCTTGGAACATTCATCTATACTCGGTTGAAGAATTATTGTCAGCAAAGTGTTTTAAAAAAATAACTACTTAAATATCACGCTGTCTCCTCAACGGGGTAGGCAGAAAGGATGAACCGCCACACTGTTCTTTATATTTCTCTCGATTTTTCTCCATTCGTATATCGTGTCATGCACGTACATCGATTTCTACGACTCCTCACGTGGCCGACATTTAATACATTATTTAATTAATTTGATCGATTATTATCTAATTGATTTGAAGTATATATAAATTGTATATTATGAATATTTATTTATATTATATTATAAATATTTATAATATTTATAGATAATAAACACAAATGTCCGGATCGTCCAGCTGACGACAAGTGCACCATCTAAAATAACAATATGTGTTAAATTATTTTTCTTTGTTATTCTATTTTATATCGTTGTATTTCAGATAATTTGTTTTAGATTTATTATGTAGACGTTGAACGATCGAAGTGTGCGCGGGAGATGCCTTTTGGTGGCGATGAGGTTCGCAACCATCACACCGCGTCTCTCGCGATGGCGAAAAGAGAAGGATGGAGTGCCGCATCGATTAAAGTGTGGCAGTCTATTCTTTCTGCCTACGCTTTCGGGGAGACGGCGTGATGGTTAGTTAGTTAGTTAGTTTTATAGATAATCGAATTATTTTATGAAGTTTATTTTAGTCCATTGTTTTGCCCGAAACACTATGATAATTCAACGTTTTTACTATTAAAATTTAAAACACGGTTATAATATCACAATTTCTTTATATTCACCGAGAGTGTCGCGACAGCTGTTTCGCCAACCGATGTTGGCATCATCGGGTGTTTCAATGAACTCTTTTTTTACTAAATTTATATAATATGATGATGCCAACATCGGTTGGCGAAACAGCTGTCGCGACACTATCAGTGAATAAAAAGAAATTGTGGTATTATAAAAGTGTTTTAAATTATAATAGTAATAAGTTTATTTCAAATAATAATGAAATAAATCGATGTTTTTTTATTACCTTCTTCTACTTATTGTCTTTATTTGGACAGCGGCTGGTTTCACCAGACTAGCTGGCATCGACAGATTGGTGACACTATTATAAACTAACTCCTTTATATACATACAGTTCAGGGGTGGTAAACATGATTCCATACAAAAATAATTATGTAAAGTTTACAAAATTTTAATATTAATATTATAATTTTATCTTTGGAATCCTCACAAGACGATCTACAACGAATGCTTAATATGTTCCATCTTGCGTCTGAGAAGTATAATATGATGATATCCGTCGCCAAAACAAAATGTCTAACAATATCCAGACAGCCTCTCAGATGCAAACTTTTTGTAGACGATAAACCCATAGAACATGTCATGAAGTTCAGATATCTGGGTGTGGAGATAAATTAGTTGCAGCGATCTGTATAATGAAGTTAAAAAACAGACTGATAAAGCAGCATTTATCTTCAGGGACACTGTCTGGGACAATAAGCATATGCTAGTGAAAAGCAAAGTTAGAATTTACAAAACATGCATCATGCCCATAATGACTTACGGAATCAAAGCAAGAGCAGACACTGTCAGAACCAAACATCTCTTAAGAGTAGCATAAATAAGAACATTGCGACCTATTGTGGGGAGAACCCTTAGAGATAGGATACCCAATGAATAAATTCGCAAATCCTGAAAAATTTAAGACATAGTGAGATGGAATAGGTAGAGAAGACGATTCCGGAGGGACCACATCGTTAGAATGGATCCAGCAAGAATTCCTAAGATCGTGATGCACGAGACTCCAGGGGGCCCTTGACCATCAGGACGACCACCAAAGACATGGAGAGAAGACTGGTCGTATTCATTACATGAAGAAGGTTGATATCTGGCATAAACAGATCAGAAGAAGAAGAGGGAATCAAATGAATCAAAACTTAAATAGAAATTAAAAAATCGAAATTACTCACCAGAAGACGGCAGCAAGCTACCGAAACCGGTCGACGATAAACACTAAATATATAATTATAAATAAATAAAAACTATATATTTTTTTTTCATTATTTAAAATGAACTTTTACCAGGAAATTCAATCAAAAATATTAATTATTCGAAATTACTCAAATAGTCCATTGTTTTAGCCGAAACATTATGATACACTTACAGTATAAACTGTTAAATTAAAAAAAACTTTTATGTATCACAATTGCATTTTTATTTTTCGCGACAGCTGGTCGTATTCATCACAGGAAGAGAGTTGATATCCTGCATAAACAGATCGCAAGATCTACAATTAGAAAAAGAAGAATAATAATTCTAAATCGCAACTGTTTCTGTGTTATATAGACTGTTAGATTCTGATTTTGAAAATTTGGTTTGGTTCATGTGGTGCGGTGCTCCTGTAAATTTGGATATGTTTCGTGTATAAGTGAATTGTTTTGGTCAATTTAACTGTTGTCGCACTTTATTATAGTTAATTGTGACACGTAATACATTTGTACTGTTTTGCTGTTAAAATTATATTAGTTTTATCGTTTTTATAAAGAATTTTGACAGATTTAAAATAAATTTTTCATTTGTTCCAATGACAATTTGAATAATTTCTTCAATATTATTTTTAAGTTCTTGCTGGTTAAGTGCCTAATTACAGCTAATTTAAAAAACGGTGGATACGTGTAACATAAATTTAATAAACACAAAAGTCCAGATCGTCCATGTCAACATGTGCAACATCGAATAAAACATTATGTGTTATTGCATTATGTGCTAAATTAAAAAAAAAACGGTGGATTCGTGGAACATAAATTAAATAGACAATATGTGCACCATCTAAAAAGAACATTTTGTGTTAAATTATTATTTTATTATTTTGTTATTTTATTTTATATCATTGTATTTTATATTATTTGTTTTAGATTTATCTTGTGGGCGTTGGACGATCGAAGTGTGCGCGGGAGATGCCTATTGGTGGCGATGAGGTTCGCAACCCATCACACCGCGTCTCCCGCGGGGCGAAAAGAGAAGTATGGAGTGCCGCATCAGTAAAAGTGTGACAGTCCATTCTTTCTGCCTACCCTTTCGGGGAGACGGCGTGATGGATAGTTAGTTAGTTAGAAAATGTAAAGATCGATGTGTTTTAATTTCGGTAGAGCAGTGCCCGCCGTAGAAAAACCTTTAAGGGCCGCCTTAAAATCAAATTAATCAAACCGTTTCATTAATATAAATGAGAGTCTTTATAATAATTTCTAATGAATATGTATTCCTCTCCGTTTTACTGCTCTTGAGAGGGTTGTCCATCCTTTTTCATCTCATCCTCATGATGGTATCGAATTTACAAATATATATTTTTATAATCTTAAGATGTTAACACTAAAATTCCATTATAATGATTTTTTATGAATTTAAACATGGAAATTGAAAATAACGTTGTTTATAATCCACTAAATTTAAAAAAATCAAGACATGTGTTATTATAAGTGACGACGACCTTCGTGGCAGAGTGGTAAGATCTCTGACTGGCATACCGAAGGTTCCGGGTTCGATTCCCGGCGATGGCAGTGTGATTGTCGCACTGTCTGTGGGTCTGGTGTAGAATTCTCGTGACAATAAAATGGCGATGGTTTAGCTAACTATCACATGTCACGAGAATCAATATATCAGCTTAAAAATAAATTGTATACAGTAATTGGGTTCAAGTGACCTGTTGTATACGTCTTCTTCTCTTCTCTTCTTTTTGTCCTGTCACACCTCCGTGGTGCATAGGGCCTCAAGGAATCTTCTCCACCCGACTCTATCGCATGCCTGATGCTTAACATCGTCCCAAGTGAGACCTGCTGCCTTAACCTCGTCCTGCAGGGTTCTTCTTCAGGTGGCTCTAGGTCTGCCTCACTTTCGCTTTCCCCCCATAGGGGACCAGTCTAGTGCGCCCTGAGCGATGCAGGCTGGGTTACGTCTCAGAGTGTGACCGATCCACTGCCATTTGCGCCTAGCGACTTGTTCTCTAATTGGCTTTTCGCCTGCCATGGTCCAAAAAATAATAAGTGTTTTTTTGTCAAAACAATGGATTATCGAATTCATAGTTATCACATTTCAGAATATTGAATGAGGATCGCGCGAGGAGTCGGAGAAATCGACGTGTCTGCATGACACGATGTATGAATGTACAGGAAACGAGAGATGTATGTCAGGACAGAACAGTTTGGCGGTTCATTCTTTCTGCCTATCCCTCCAGAGAGACGGCGTGATGGTTAGTTAGTTAGTAAGTAAGTAAGTTAATTAGTCACAATTCAGAAGATAAAGATTAAACGTTTTTTTTATTAATGTTATTTGAAATTTCATAATAGAAGTTCATTCGACCTGTTTATTTAAATCGGGCAATTTTTATACATTTCTGATTCATGAGATTTATATTTTAAGAGTAATGAATATTTTTTTTATGAATAGTAATTAAATGCCAAAATAATTTAGCATCTTAAATCGGCTCCCATTCGCCATCTTAAGACTATGAAAGAGTCTCGGGGCATCCGCATAATGTAACCATTTGTTTTAGTTCAAATTCGCTAGGTCGGCCCAGCGACCTTCGCTCGTAGGGTTATTTGCTTTCTTTTTATTTATCGCCGGGCATTATTGTCAAGTTTACTACCCTCCCAGGGGGGCTGTTGGCCCGGGGAAAGGTTAAGCGTCCCTGCATCGAATATCGGACACTTTCGGGACAGGGATCGATAACCCGATGTACGGCGAATCGGGCGTTATGTTTATTCGGTTGAACCAGCGATCGAAATACGAACGTTTTATGTACGCGTCACTTATACCCTCGAGATACCTGAACATCTGGAAGGACATACATCTATTGTCTAAGGTTTTTTTTTAAGTTTCAACTCTAGGGATAGGTTTGCAGCAAATCTTTGCTATTTCTTAGGACGTCACTTGATCCTTTTTAATGTGGTAGTTTCCCGGTATTGCAGTGGGAACTTGGAGGCATAGGACCAACCAAGAGATCCGTACGATGACCCAGCAGCCCCTTATAACGTGCACCGTGAGAGCCGGACTCCTAGCATGGATTGGGCATGTATGCCGAGCCTAAGAGACCAGAGCAATCAAGACCCTGTACGCGTCTAGACCGACTGGAGTAAGACCTCTAGGAAGACCTAGACAGCGCCTAATGGACAATGTTCTGGCTGACCTGGCTAATTTGGGCGAATTGGACTGCTGGGAGCAAAAGGCGCGCAGGATCGAAAAATCATCAAGGAGGCTAAAACTCTTCAAGAGTTGTATGGCTATAGGAAGTAGAAATAGATAGTTTCTCGTTGCTATCCACATATTTGTTTACAACAGGTTATTTGAAGTCAATTAACTAACGTATGTGGTACCTAGCTAGTCTGTCGCCATATTTATTGTTACGTGAATTATACCAGATGACCAAAGTCAGTGTGAGATTTTTTCACACTGTCTTCGTCCTGGAATTGAACCTGGAACCTTCGGTGTGGAAGTCATAGCTGTTGCCACTCTGCCATGATGGCCACCATACGTTTAAAAAAATGTGAATTGGAGTGTTTTGTACGTGTGATGGTTCATACAATATTTTATTTTAAAACACGTTTACTAACTAAAACCATCACGCCGTTTCCCCAAAAGGGAGGACAGAGAGAATAGACAAACAAACTTTTCTATTCTGACGTACCTCTCGCACCTCCTCTACATTCCCGTGACACGCACTCTTGTCGTTAATTGGTTAATTTGGTCATGCCACGTCTTCATTGGCCTTCCTCGACATCTTTTTTCATTCACACTCCTTGTATATATTCTTTCTTTAACAGCCGTTGTCGTCCACTGCTGGACATAGGCCTCCCCCATATTTCTCCATGTATGACATGTAATACGGTGGGTGGTTGGCATTACAACGCCACGCTTGCCAGAGTTGGCAAAGTGTCCTTCCACGTTAGCCTATGCATCAATATTATCCACCGAGGTTAATTACTCGATCTCTAACATTTCGCATAGTTTCCAGAGGAGACCAAAGTCGAGGAGGTACTTGGGATCAGAACAATCTTCCAGCGTAGCATGGCCATCACCACGGTGATGACCATGTACCGCTCGAAGAGTCAATAGGTTCCCCCTTGTTTACATAAAATTGTTAAAATAACCATTCTTCCCTTGTCCATTCGTTATGTTCGTCCAAACCATCTTAGTGATCTATTCTTAATTTTATTTAGGATGACATTCCCAACATTCCTTTCTAACCTTCTTTGTTCGGTATTCTATAATACATTTTTTCGCCCTTTCGTCTCGGCGATCTTCTATTTTTTTTTCTTGTTTATATTTTTTACGGCTCTAAACACTCCTGGCATTAACCGCCCTAACTTTGGGTAGTATTCCGAGAAACGTGCAAAAAAAAAAACAGTTTTTGTATTAATGAAATTTAATCAAATATTAATTTAATTTTCTTAAATTACGAAACGTCAAATTCTCGGCCGCACACTTCGCCTGCCACTTGTAAAACTATCATATTTATGAAGACTCGAGTGTTGTTGGCACACGCGCGTATCCCTAACAGTTTGTACATTTTAGGTACCTACATTACTTTTTCTCAAGCGCGTACGAGATAGCGAAGAATGGTACCCATAATGAGTTTTCTACTCATGGGAATACAATGTAACTATTGTATGTTTATAAATTAATAATAAAAAAACGTGAACGCATCACTTGCGTTCAAATACGTAGGGTGGTTAATAAAAACACATTGTGAAATTTTCATTGAAATCGTTTTGGTAGTTATCGAGTTTATAGGCAACACAAGTACGAACATTGTCTTTTATTTATGTGGTAGAGATGTTGATCCGAGATCGTGTCCGCAACGTAGACATAAGAAAACCTGCGAAATAGAGGATATCGTTCATTGGAGTAGATCCAGAAGAAGATACTGGAGGGACCATGTAGTCCGAATGGATTGTGACAGACTTGCATATACAGCCGCTTATGAAATCCCCTCCGGACACCGCCCACCTGGAAGACCGCCTAAGAGATGGAAGGACAGCTGGATCTTGTCATCCGACGAGACATGATTTCTGTGTCACAGATCGTCAGATCTTTTAAAAGAAGAAGAAGAAGAAGTTAGAGATGTATAACATCTTACAGTTTTCGTTAACGTATCCATCATATTATTAATTGTTTATAAAATGTTGTTTTTATAAGTATTGGTGTTTAAAGTTGTTGTAAGTACAGATGTTTTTAAGTTTTTTTTATTTTTTTATATTATTAATTGTATATAAAATGTTGTTTTATAAGTACCGATGGTTAAAGTTGTTGTAAGTACCGCTGTTTTTAAGATTTTTTTTTTTTTCATTTGTGTTTTTTTTAAATCAAATCAAATCAGTTTATTAACTCAATAGACATTACAAACAGGAAAATGTTTAAGGATACTATTAAGTACAGGTAAAATACCAGGAACGCATTAGAGATGGTTCGACATTAGGAAGACAAGACACTTTCTATAGTCAATAGTATTTGCCCCCTGAACGTACTCTCACTAACATGAAAGACGTCGATCTCCGAGGAGACCGCGTTCAGCAGACTAATTGCTCTTCCCACCGGTGTCACCAGAGGCAGATTGGTTCTGCACCATCTTATATTAGTAATCGTTTAAAACATGTTGTTTTATAAGTTGTAAAATATTTCTGTATTTTTTTATAAATTTATTAAATAAATAAATAAGATCGCACGGGATCCCAGCCTGTGCGCTAATAAAACTATCCCATAACTTATACTGAATTATTCCCGCGTCGTGAGAAATTAAAAAATCCGATTCTTCAAATTATCAGTTAGGGTTAGTCTAGCGCTTAAAATTTCTGGGCTGTTTCATTGGCCCATTACGCGCAGGGTTCGCTCCCATATTGGGGGCATTCGTCTCCAGCCGTAGATATTGAGCACATTCGTCTTAATTTTAAAGCGATCCTAGGTGGAGCCCCGCCGATCCGACATCCCTGCCTTTGATCTACGGCCCGTGCAGATTGGTCCATAATGCCCCCCCTTATTGATGGGCCGATATCCGGCGGGGGCTGTATTATTTCACCCCTAATGTGCCCAGTTTATCGGGGATATTGAGGAGCCTACAAATTATGTAAGGGCCCGCGGGCGAGATTGCTCGTTTTGATTTTCGCTTTTTCCACGCGTTACTGTTGTTGCTTTTTTATATTAATTTCCAAAATACCCTTTCGAGCATGGCATTACGAGATAAGGAAGTTCTTAGTAAACGATTTTCTTTATTTATTGTTTCCTGAACATTCATGTAAAATAATAATTAATTAAAACGAGATTTTTTAATACCTACTTCCAATTCTGTCTTTATTCCGATAGCGACCGGTTTCGCTTGACTGGCTGGTATCGGCGGAAGTCTGTTAAATATTAAGGGTCGGCCATGTTAGAAGTCTTTTCTGCCAGTCAAAAGGTCACAAAAAAGTGCTAAAAAGTAGTGTGGCTTTCCATTCTCTCATCCTACCTTTACAGGGAAAACGACGTGATGGTTTATTTTTGTTGTTGTCTTAAAAACATTTAAAGAATTTAAGGCGATCATTGTGAATACAAAAAAATCGTTCTTGCTTTCGGAAAGTTGGAATAGTTAATAACTAACTAACTAACCATCATGCCGTTTTCCGGAGGGGTAGGTAGAGAGGATGGATCGCCACATTGTTCTATCCTGACATAACTCTTGAGCATCTTCTACATTCACACATCGTGACATGCATGCTCGTCGATTGTTCCTACTTCGAACATGCTGCCTGTCAGTAATATATTAACTTGGTCATGCCATGTCTTCCTTGGCCTTCCTCGACTTCTGTTTTCCATTCATACTACTTGTATATATTATCTTTTTGACCATTCTTCCCTCATCCATTCGTTCCATATGTCCAAACCATCTTAATGACCCTTTCTTGATTTTATTTATCTCGCAATCATCCGCCTTACATTCCTTTCTTACTTCATCATTAGATATTCTATCATAATTTTTTTTCGCACATCCTTCTTAGTGACTTCATTTCTACGGAATTTATCCTACTTTCATCCTTCTTCTGCCAACTCCAAGCTTCACTTCCATACATAAGGATCGGCACTAGAACTCCATTGTGCACTGCCATCTTTGCTTCAATCGATATATTTCTGTTTGCGGTAATGACTTCGAGTGCATTATTTATTTTGTTTCCAGCTCAAACCCTTCTTCCGATATCTTTCTCCATTTTTCCATCTCTTGTAAACATTCTTCCCAGGTAGACAAATTCGGTAACATGCTTTAATTTCTCACCGTTCGCACTTATGTCACAATCCGACGTACATTCTTCCTTTTCAAATACCATAACATGTCATCATGTTCTTTATCATTAGGTGAAAATATAACAATAAATTAATTAGCTTTCGGTTTTATATATTTTTGTACTTAATCTGCTCTTAGCAATATTGTTTCCGACGCCCATTGACGTCAGAATGAGTTTTCCCGCCCAAAGTTACGCGAATCTCCCGGCAATAAAGGCGACATCAATTCGCCATCTCACAAGGCTTTCGTCTTCCTACGTCCGGGGTTACCTTTGACACAAATTGATCCGTAATTTGTCCCATCTTCCATTCCATCTCGCGTTCCCTCTCTCCTGTAACAAACCCTAATGCCGCTATCTGTTATCAGCCAGGAAGTCAACCCTCTCAAGAGATCGAGTGCCGATTTATGTGTTGGACCACTCCTTTTTATCTTACTACGAGAATTCACATACTGCAATTCATTTCATAAATCCCAAAGACGGCCTCCGTGGGAGAGTGGCATACGCTTTTACTGCCATCCGGGTTCGATTCCCTACGATGTCAGATTAAACTAACTAACTAACTTACCACGACGCCGTCTCCCCGAAGGGGTAGGCAGATAGAATAGACTGCCATCCTTTTCGTTCCTGACTCCTTACGTGGCCGACATTCAATATTTGATTTATTTGATCATGCCACTTTTTCCTCGGTCTTCCTCTATTTCTAGTTCCATTTACATCGTTAACATATACTTTTTTTACCATTCATTCTTTCCATGTGTCCAAACCATCTTAATGATCCTTTTATTATTTTGGTTCATAACACCAGCATTTGCACCGCATTCACTTCTTATATTTTCATTCGACACTCTATCATACCATACATATCACACATTCGTCTAAGAGATCTCATATCTACTGCATTTATTCTACTTTCATCCTTCTTTTGCCAGTCCCATGCTTCGCTTCCATACATAAGGGTCGATATAAGAACACCATTGTGCACTGCCATTTTAGCTTTTTTGGATATGTTCTTGTTTGCAATGACAAATGAAAGTGCACTATTCACTTTGTTGCCTGCCCCAACCCTTCTTTCAATATCCTTTTCCACTCGCCCATTTTTTGTAAACATACTAACCCAAAAACACGAGCTCATCTACTTGCTCCAAATTTTTACCATTCATGCTAATGTTGCAGACATGAATTTTTCTCTTTCAAAAATCATTACCTTGGACTTATTCACATTCATCATCAGATCATTTCGCATGCATACCTCATACATACTATTCACTAGGACTTGTAGTTCATGCTCGTTGTCTGCAAGTAGGACAGCGTCATCTGTATACAAGGACAGCCTACTGACACTCCGCTCATTTTGGCACATACATCAAACCCTTTCAGTTTTTTTTATGACAGATTAATAAACTAAAAATACATTGTCTTTGTTCTAGTAGAATTCACGTGAAATTAAAAATTGCGATAGACTAGCTAAAAAAATGTATACAGTATGTGGGCTCTAATTAACTTGGTCTTTACAAAAATGTGGAAAGCAAAGAGAAACTCCCATATTTATAGGCCCAAGTGTCATTGCAATGACAATGTCAACTTTAAACTAAGACAGAGGATGTTAAGGTGTTATGTGTGGTCTGTTCTGTTATATGGGTGTGAGACATGGCCATTAAAAGTAAATACAATGAACCGGTTAGAGGCATTTGAAATGTGGCTTCACCGAAGAATGTTCAGGATCCCATGGACAGACAGAGTGACGAACACAGAAGTCCTGAATCGTGCAGGAGTATATAGAGAGCTGCTGACATTGATCAAAGTCCGCAAGATTTCATATCTGGGTCACGTTCTACGAGGAGAAAAATATCGCCTGCTGCATACCCTTAATAAATAAATAAATTAATAAATAAATTAACGTATACTTCCTTAACCATTCTTTCTCCATCCATGCGTTCCATATGTCCGGACCATCGCAGCGATCCTTTCATAATTTTATTCATAATACTCGTACCTTCTTCCGCTCTACATTCCTTTCTTATATCAGCATTTGAGATTCTGTCGTATATCGTTCTACCACACATAGGTACGTCTTAGGGACCTCATCTCTACCGCATTTATTCTGCTTTCATCCTTATTCTGCCAGTTCCATGCTTCGCTTCCATAGATTAGGGATGGGACCAGAACTTCCTTGTGAACGAGTGAATAAAACGAGATTATTTTTTAACAGTGTATTCTTTGGTCATGCCAAAATCCCTAGAAACGGCTATGCAAATATTTCTTAATTTTTCTCGTCGTAAATCTTTTGCCGCAAAGTTTAAAGTGTATCTTCTAAATACTTGTAAGTATAGAGAATAATATAATAATTTCCCTCCCAGTACAAACACGATGGTTAATTTAAATGTAAATTCCTCTTTGGCTCAACATCGTGCTAAAAACAAGGGCATTTTGTAAGGAAAAATCCCCATTTTTCCCTCGGAAAGTCCCCTCGTGAGATTTATGTTTCCCTTAAACAAATTTCAAATATAAAAATATTTTCTTTGTACCAAAGGATATTCCTGCGTTAACGAAAGCTAACATTGTAAGCGAATGAAGTTATTAGAACTTCCCAGAAATGGAAAATCTATGTAATGCTCTATAAAAGGCGCTGTCATAATTTTTTTTAATAATTTACATTATAAAAAAAATATATAAAAAATATGTCGTTATATTTTACTAATTCTATTGCTATTGTCTAACTAACTAACCATCACGCCGTCTCCCCGAAAGGGTAGGCAGAAAGAATGAACTGTCACACTTTTGCTGATGCGGCACTTCATCTTTCTCCTTTCGCCCCGCGGGAGACGCGGTGTGATGGGTTGCGAACCTCATCGCCACCAATAGGCATCTCCCGCGCACACTTCGATCGTCCAACACCCACAAAATAAATCTAAAACAAATTATATTAAATTCAATGATATAAAATAAAATAACAAAATAAAAATAATTAAACACAAAATGTTCTTTTTAGATGGTGCACATATTGTCTATTTAATTTATGTTCCACGTATTCACCGTTTTTTTTAATTTAGCACATAATGTAATAACACATAATGTTTTTTTCGATGTTGCACATGTTGACATGGACGATCCGCGGACTTTTGTGTTTATTTAATTTATGTCACACGTATCCACCGTTTTTTTAAATTAGCTGTAATTCGGCACTATACCAGCAAGAAACATAAGATTATAACAAGCAGAATAAAAATCAAGATATACTAATATACTGATAAATACCACTTTCCACATACAGCCTGAGGTAATACAGCTTTAGGCTGTTAGCTACATTATTAGACCCTCGAATACCCTCAGGAAGCCTGTTATATTCTCTACAAGCCAGGTACAGCAGAGACTTAAGACCAAACTTTGTAGTACGATAGTACGATATCAAATATATAACGCGAGGAGTCGGAGAAATCGAAGTGCGTGCAAGACACGATGTATGAATGTTGAGGAATCGAGAGAAGTATGTCAAGAAGGAAAAGTGTGGCAGTCCATTTTTGGGCCTACCCCTTTGGGGAGACGGCGTGATCTCAAAGAATTTCACTGGCTTAAAAGTCCAGAAAGAATCCAGTATAAACTCTGCTGGACAGTCTTCAAAGCGCTACATGGAATGGCACCAAGTTATATATCTGAACTCTGCATAACGGAGAGCCTAAATTCAAGTAAATCCACAATTCGCTCGGCGAACTTCTCAGCAATAGAAAGATTAGTTGAGTCGGAACAATCTTCCTTCACACCTCAGATGCATAAATAATCCGACAGATTTCAGATCTAAATTGAAAACCCATCTTTTTCATATTTCACACCCAATTTAAACATTCATACTTTGTTCTACTATACTTTTTAAGCGGTCACATTTAGATTTTTAGATTTATAACACGTCTTAATGCGCCTTTGAGGTAATTACATCACAAAAACGGCGCTTTAAAAGTTAGCATATTATTATTATTATTATTATCCGTTCCGTACATCATTTGTGTCAAATTCTTAAATAAAAACCGTTCTTGTTTTTTCTATGAGAAACGATGTTCTCGTGTCTCCGAGATAAAGAACGCATTAGGCGAATGACGTAATGAAATTCTCTGTTTTGCGACTTTTCTCCAGTCCAACAATGGGCTGAATAGACTGCTCTAGCTTCGATTATTCTATCCCATCCAGCCGGTAGGCAGGGTACATCACTCGGCCTTGTCTGTAGGTCAATCGTGTCAGAACACAATCGTGTGATCCTATCACAAGTGTAGATGGATTTGAAAGATATCTTTGATAACAAATCGGTGGAATTCTACACATAAAGTATGCCCTGAAAACCAAAAAGAGAATTTTCAAATTTTATTTTACAATAAATAAAGGAACATATTATTCTGATTTTAAAAATTTGGTTTGGTTCATGTGGTGCTCCTATAAATTTGGAGATATTTCGTGTATAAGTGAATTGTTATGGTTAATTTAATTGTTGCGCACTTTATAATAGTCAATTGTGACACTAATACGTTTGTACTGTTTAAGGAGAAGAAGAAGAAGAAGAAGAAATCTAAAGTGATGGTTTTCGAGAAAGAAGAATGTATGACGATTTGTGATATAAGTGCGATGGGCGAGAAATTGGAGCAAGTTACTGAATGTAAGTATCTGGGAAGCATGTTTACAAGAGACGGAAAAATGGAGAAAGACATCGAAAGGAGGGTTGGTGCTGGGAATAAAATAAATGGCGCACTCAAAGTCATTACTGCAAATAGAAATATATCCACGGAAGCGAAGATGGCAGTACACAATGGGGTTCTTGTGCCAACCCTCATGTATGGAAGTGAAGCTTGGAGCTGGCAAAAGAAGGATGAAAGCAGGATAAACGCCGTAGAAATGAGATCTCTAAGAAGAATGTGCGGGAAAACGTTGTATGATAGAATACCGAACGATGAAATAAGAAAGAAATGTAAGGCATATGACTGCATCATGAATAAAATTAAAAAAGGATCCCTGAGATGGTTTGGACATATGCAACGAATGGATGAGAGTAGAATGTTTAAAAAGTTATACACAAGCAGCGTGAGTGGGTAAATAAGCCGAGGACGATCAAGGAAAACATGGCATGACCAAACTAATCAATTACTAAAAGGCGGCCACATTCGAAGTCGGAATAATCGACGTGCGTGCATGGTACGATGTATGAATGTAGAGGAATCTCGAGAGGTATGCCAGGACAGGCCAGTGTGGCGATCCATCCTCTCTGCCTACCCCTCCGGGGAAATGGCGTGATGGTTAGTTAGTTAGTTAGTTTAAGAAGAAGATATATTTATACAATCTTGCAAAATCCCATTCCAAAGTTAATTTCCTATGTCATGTCTCCCTTCCCCTTGTTAGATGACTGTCGCAGACTCATTGTGTACATAGATGTATATTTTTATTAAACGAATACGGACTTTCTTTTTACAGGGAAGACCGCCCTTGTCCAGCTTTTTAATATGTATGTAAATGAATATTTAATTTCCAAGCAGGGCCGGCGCCGGACGTGACCGCGCCCCGCGGCGCTGCCAGGGGCGGCGCGCGCATTACTTATTCAGCGGCCCACACACCGGGACGCGCGGCCGATTACGTTATGGCCGACGTTTTAATTTTAATAAGGCCGCTTTGCGAATTGAAATAGACCAGTGTCACGATGAGACGCGATAAAAAGGGGGGATTATGAAATATGTTTCCGAGTTTTTGTTTGCCTTTTCCGCATATGAATTTCGTATGACGGAAAACGAAGGACATTAATACATGAAAGGGCAGTGTGAATGGTGAAAAAGCCCTCCGCATAATCGGAGACTTTTTCATGATATCGAGTGTCATTTTCATTGAAAGGATCATTAAGATGGTGATTCAATATTTGATTTATTTAATCGTGCCACGTTTTCCTCGGTCTTCCTCTATTTCTAGTTCCATTTACATCGTTCTTTCCATATGTCCAAACCATCTTAATGATCCTTTCATTATTAAGTTCATAACACCATCATTCATACTCAACATTCATACACCTACATGAACGCACGTCGATTTCTCCGACTCTTCACGTGGCCGACATTCAATATTTGTTACAACAACAACAACAAACCATCACGCCGTTTCCCCGCAGGGGCAGGCAGAGAGAATGGACCGCCACACTACTCCATCCTGGCATACCTCTCTAGCTTCCTCCACATTCATACATCGAGTCATACAAGCACGTCGATTCTTCCGGCTTCTGACATGACCAACTTTTAATATTTGATTAATTTGGTCATGCCATGTTTTCCTCGGTCTACCTCGACTCCTTACTCCATTTACATTGTTAACATATACATTTTTAACCATTCTTTCTTCACCCATGCGCTCCATATGTCCGAACCAACGCAGCGAACCTTTCATAATATTGTTTATAATACCTTCTTTCGCTCTACATTCCTTCCTAATATCAGCATTTGAGATTCTGTCGTACATCGTTCTATCACACATACGTCTTAGGGACCTCATTTCTACCGCATTTATTCTGCTCTCATCTTTCTTCTGCCAGTTCCATGCTTCGCTTCCATACACAAGGGTTGGAACCAGAACTCCATTGTGAACGGCCATTTTCGCTTTCATTGATAAATTCTCATTCAATATTTGTTTAAATATTTATTTTGCATATACAAAAATTTACTACACATAAAGATTAGTATGACGGTTCATTCTCTCCGCCTACCCCTTCCATACTCAATAAAGATGTGCGTATGTGTATGTGCGTATATATGTGTTTTTTTTTCTTTTCTCTCTCTAACGTAAGTCCCAAGTCCTGCATGGACGATAGACGGGCATAGGGATTGAATGAACGAAGCTGACGAAAGCCGCCGTTCGCCTATAAGAGTTTCGAGTGAGCGGTGGTAATCCTCTATCTCCTATGTGCCAACCCCTTCGGGGAAACGTGATGGTTTGTTGTTGTTGTTCATATCATATATCATTTGATTATGCCTTAGACGGGGGAAACATGTCATTCACATAAAATATAAAAAAAATCTAGAAAACCGAGGTTTTAAAAGGCGGGCCACACTGTGATAAACATTGGTCTCCACCAAACAAGAAACACGCGCCTCTGTGGATTCGTGTTTATTCAAACAGTTTGAAAACCAAAATTCGTTTGTCGGCTTGTGGATCAAACAGTTTGGTCACAAACAATAAACCAGTCAAGGTCAGTTGCGTGGCGGCCGTCGCACGGTGTTTCAAAATTTAATATTACGAGCTACTTTTCATTATTCTGTAAAATTATTATTTTGAAAATTTTATTCTTATAAAATGTATACTCGTATGTCTGTTGACTTCTACGACAGAAACACATATATCTGTCTATCTCTCTGTCTTTACATAAAGTAGGTATTTGAATAGCGTATTTCGTAAGATTTTTTTTAATATGAGACCATTAAAGGCCCTTTGCAGCTCGACCTTGAGTATAAAGATAGAAATAGAAGTATTTTTTTTAATTTTGAATATTAAATTCATAGGTATACTCGTATATCAATCGGTTAGCGGCGAAATAATACGACTGAACCTTTTTTTTGTTGCATGCAATTAGGTAGGTAATTTAGGGGTTGAAATTTCAACAAATCGGCCTCAAATTTATTGTGTGAACTGGATGACTAATACTCTTCCCTAAACACTTATAATTAGCCATTTCCATGTCATTGGGTTTTTACCAAAAGTAGCTCGTAATATCGCACCCTGAAACACCGTGCATCGTGCAAACGAAAACTGTGGAATGCATGTTTAATGCATGTTTACATCTGTGGAATGCGTTTTTACATTGGTTGAATGCGTGTTGGTCGTGTTTGTAAACTGTGGATTGCATGTTTGTCAGTATACAAATTTTGGTTTCAAACCAGCTTGTTTATCACAGTGTGGCCCGCCTTTAATTCTTATTAATTATCTTTGGTGTAATTTTTTTCGTACCTTTCGTATTTTATTAGCGCTAACGTATTACACGTGCTCTGAACCCGAAATAACACCGCCACACGTGTCAATATAATGTAATATGCTACAATAATAGGGCCTCAGTTTCGTTTCATCTCTCTGATGAGATGTTTTCGCTCAGCTTCCTCGTGTTAGTTCGCATAACACAAGGCGGTACAATTGATCGACGTTAATGTTTATGAATTATTAAACCAAGCAAATAAACAAATACGTATAAACTCCCAAGCCCTATTAACACGCGTAAACAAGGACGTCTTCCCTAACCCAGTGGATAACTAACTAACCTTCACGCCGTTTCCCTGGAGGGGTAGGCAGAGAAAGTGATCTGTCACACTAATCTTTATGTGTAGTAAATTTTTGTATATGCAAAATAAATATTTAAACAAAAATTGAATGTCGGCCACATGAAGAGTCGGAGAAATCGACGTGCGTTCATTTTGTATGAATGTTGAGTATGAATGATGGTGTTATGAACAAAATAATGAAAGGATCATTAAGATGGTTTGGACATGTGGAAAGAACGATGTAAATGGAACTAGAAATAGAGGAAGACCGACGAAAACGTGGCACGATTAAATTAATCAAATATTGAATGTCGGCCACGTGAGGAGTCGGAAACCGACGCGCGTGCATGAGGTATCGAGAGAAATATGTCAGAGAAGAAAATTGTGGCAGTCCATTCTTTCTGCCTACCTCTTCGGGGAGACGGCGTGATGGTTAGTTAGTTAGTTAGTTTTTATATTATAAATACACTGATGAAGGGCTTCTGTGTCCGAAACATGTTGTGTTAATTTAATTTAATTTTTAATTAAGTATTATTTAAAAAAAATAAACATTGTGCAACGAATCCGCAAAACAGAGTTATGGAAATATAGAAGAAAAGAAATATTTATTTTACTTGCATCATAAATTTATCAGTTCCAAGTTTTTTTTAAGGATTAATTGTATCTGAATAGAGACGAAGATGTAAATCGTTTTTTAGAAACAGAATATGGTGGTCGAGACGTTAACTGAACTTATGGCCTGTCATTGGTAGGGGTTCAGCGATCGCTTTATGTTAACAACATTCCCCATTCCTCCCTTCTTACGACCACCACGTCTGACAAATTTTTTAAAGATGTATATATGCTACTATGTTGAGAAACACTTCACATTTTTTTTGTTTAATCTACACTAGCGCCATCTATTAAGATTAGGTGTAAGCATTAAGCAGAAGATCTTTATTAACGCAATGTGAAAGGCTACCGCCATTAACGCATTGCTAGATAACGCCTGGAGATGTCTCTCCAATAGAAATTCTAATTTGCATCTTCTTCTCTATTGAGAGACAATTAATCCTTAAAATGATAACCCGCAATGGGTAAAATCCTGTATTCATCTACAAGTATTTGTATACATTCAAAATGTTATATATTTATCAGTTCCAATTTTTTTTGTTGTATGTAAGACTCGGTACAAGAAATGTTCTAAAATTTTGCGATGAACGCCACTGCCTCCAGATGTAATATATTCTATTCGCATTCTGTAATAGTTATCCCATTACTTACCAATATAATGTAATTTGTATGAATAATCTATTTCTATAGATTTATTATAATTTATGACCCTAGCCGCGGCGTGGTTTCCTAAAGGTCGCGTCTCACCCACGGATTCCGATACGGTCCTGCGATAACAATAATAATTATTATTATTATTATTATTATTGGGTTCTATCTATCCATCCTTCGGAGCGTCCCGTTCCTGCGTAAGGAAGTGCGTAAATAAATTTAGTGCGAGTATTTGTACACAATGCGGAGGGCGCGTGTCCTTCCAGGCAGCCCTCGGGCCCCATTGCTCACGATAAAGGATGGATGGGCCGCCCTTGGGAGAAAAGCGGTACGGGCAATGTATGCACAGGGTGTTGTGCTGAAAAAGGGACCCTATTTGCAAAAAACAAACATGCAAAAAATACGGTTTTTATTAATTTAATTTAATTATGTACTAACTAACTAACCATCACGCCGTCTCCCCGAAGGGGTAGGCAGAAAGAATGGACTGCCACACTTTTCTTTCCTGACATATTTCTCTCGCTTCCTCAACATTCATACATCGTGTCATGCACGCGCGTCGATTTCTCTGACTCCTCACATGGCCGACATTCAATATTTGATTAATTTGATCTTGCCACGTTTTCCTCGGCTTCCTCTTTTTCTTGTTCCATTTACATCGTTAACCTTTTCTTCTTTACCACTTTAAAATGAGAAAAGAAGGATGAATGTATTATAAATGCAGTAGAAACGAGATCTTTAGAAGAATATGTGGAAAATCTTTGTATGATGGAGTATCAAATGAAAATAGAATAAGTGAATGCGGTGCGAATGATAGTTTTATGAACAAAACAATGAAAGTAACATAAAGATATGAAAATAATGAATGGTAAAACAAGTATGCATAAATGTTGAGGAATCGAGAGAAATATGTCAGAAGAAGGCAGCTAGCTGCCGAAACCGGCCGAAGATACAAACATTAGTGGATTTTAATTAAATATACAAGTTTTTTTTTCCAATTATTATGGGGTTCTCCTTCGGGGAGACGGCGTGATGGTTTATTAGTTAAGTTTTTCATGGTTTATCAACGTTATTAAAATAATGAAATTTAAATAAGCGAAAGGAATGTAAAAACAGTCAATTGGAATATGATATTTAATTTTTTTAAATATCTATTACTTATTAGTTATTTTGATCTTCGTATAATATATATTTTCACCATCCTGTATATATGTCTAGAAAATAAATGCAGAAAATGAGACCATTATTTGAGATCACATCTTGATCAATGTTTCTTATTTAAAGGTTTCCATGGACCCAGTAAAACACCGAATTTCTTTAACCCTTCTCTGTCTATCTCTCTCGTTCTCTTTCTTTTTTTAATATTCCCCTGCGATTCGCTTGTTTTATTTTATCTCGGCGCGTGCTTCCTTATTGTCGAGATAATGCGTAATATCGACTGGTACAAAGTTACGCCCGACTCTGTATGGCTGTTTCAGAAGTTGTGGCGTATTTACGTTGTTCGAATCTGTAGCTTGCGATCTTTGTTTGATTGGGCTGAACTTGTTCATTTGTGGGAACATTAATACGAGTACAGGCTTTCGTATTCCGTCGCGATGGAGGTTTGCCGCCTGGTCCTACGTCGAGGTAGAGTAGCGTAGCTTAAATGTCGTCTGGGTCCCCCTTGGTTGCAAATATACATATATTATTATATATATTTTTAACGTAAGTCCCGCATGAACAGGGGACGGGCCTAGGGAGTGCACGAGTGAAGCTGACGAAAGGCGCCGCTGCGCCTATAACAACTTCGGGTAAGCGGAGGGAGCCCTCTATGGCTCGGCCATATTTGAGCCAAATTGTCACAGGCGATGAAACATGGATGGCCTGCGTTGCACCATTTACAAAGCAACAATCCATGGAATGGCGACATTCAGCATCGCCAAAGAAAGTGTCAAAAGCAAAAATCAACAAGGAATCCTGTCCAAAAAAACGGTACACATTAGAACATAATACTTATTTGGAATTCGTTTCGTGTGCATAACTTATGATTGTACGTTTATTTTCAAATAGTCCATTGTTTTGGCCGAAACACTATGATACTTTAACATTATAACAACTTCTTAAAGATCTTCACTGGCTCAAGTGTCCTAAAAGAATCAAGTATAAACTATGCTGGACGGTTTTTAAAGCGCTTCACGGAATGGCACCAGTCTATATATCAACTTTGTGTTGCTGATAGCCATAACTTGCGACAATCTACGCTTCGATCAGCAAACTCCTCGGCAATAGGCAGATTAGTTGAGCCAAAGCGCAACCCCCGGACAAATTTCGGAGATCGGGCTTTCTCAGTGGCGGGTCCATCCGCCTGGAATATGCTTCCTGCACGCCTCAGATGCATTGACAATCCGGCAGATTTTAAATCTCACCTAAAAACCAACCTTTTCAAAATATCGCATAAAATGTAAACAATGGTTATCTTACATGTCACATGCAGCTCTCGTGACTTAAAACATTGTCAAAGCGCCCTTGAGGTGAGCTATTCACGAAAGCAGCGCTATACAAATTAGCCTAATTATTATTATTATAAACTGTTTAAAAAATTTAAAAACTGTGTTTTATAATAGTCCATTGTTTTGGCCGAAACACTATGATACTTTAACATTTTATAACTGTTAATGAAAAACTTTGTTTTTATATCACAATTGTATTTTTTTACGACAGGTGTTTCATCAACCAATGTTGACATCATCAGGTGTTACAATAAAATATCAAATGTCAAATTTTCGTGATTTTTCGAATCTTTATGTGTATTTGTTCCTATGTCAATTTGAATAATTTCTTAGATATAATTTTGAAGTTCTTGCTGAAATTGAGTTAGGTACCTAAATATTTTAATTTAAAGAACAGTTAGTTACTGTTTTTAGGAGAAAATATTAAAGGTGGAAAATATAATACTAAAATAAAAATAACAATAAAGAATAATTAGAAGGCAAAAACGTAAACATAATGAATTATAAACGATAAACAATAACAGGAAGTACCTACATAGATTACATTAATAGGAAAGGTCACAAAAGTTGAAGGTAGTATTTTTATTTTATATATTACAGGGGAAAAGTTTTTTTATATACTATATACTAATCGGGAATAAGAAGGAATCTGGTTATTTATAACATTTAGTTTACATTTTTTGGCCTTTGAAATTTCTAAATTTTCTAATTTCTCTAATTTTTGAGGATTATTTGCTATATGTTAAAATTTTATGTTTTATGTATCACAATTTTATTAGCTGTTTTGTCAACCTATGTTGACATCATCAGGTGTTACAATTGTGATACATAATGTGTACTCTTGAATTGTGATACATAAAACATAATTTTTTACTTTAACCGTTCTTTTTTTAAACTTAATCTGCCTTAATCCAATTGTAATCCTCAAATACCCCTATAGGAGGAAACCCGCCTCTCAAAAGACCGTGTTTGTGTGTGTGGACCCGACAGATGCGAACTTTATCCCGGAAATCAATAATAATTAAGATACCTTCGACACTGATCCGTCACTAATTCATCCTAATGAGGCAGAACTACGGAATTATGTCGAATCTCACAAATGCGAGTTGTAATCTCGGATTTGCTATGACGCTGGATTGTTCCAGTTTCATATTTAATTATCGATTTCCGAACTACTCCGGCATTGCGTCTTAATTCTACAAAATAATTGCCGTAGAATTTAGATCACTGAGAATAATGTGCGGGAATACGATTTATGATAGAATACCGAACGAGGAGTCAGAGAAGTCAACATGCGTGCACTACACGATATATGAATGTTGAGGAAGCGAGAAAAGTATGTCTGTAATGAATAGTGTCGTGATACATTCTTTCTGTCTATCCCTAGGTCTATCTATCTTCGAGGAGACGGCGTGATTGTAAGTCCTGACAGGAAGGGCTGATCGACTTCGTCAGGTGCAGCCCTCATACTAAATATGTTTATAATTTTTATTATCATTATTATTATTATTATCTAGTTGATAAAACGGAGCATCTTCTACAGCTCCCTTGAGATGAGTAATTCATAAAAATGGCGCTTTATAAATTATCCAATTTATTATTATTATTAGTTAGTAAGTAACCTAAAAAAGAAATAAGTAATAATTGTAAGGCGTACAATTGCATCAAAAGTAAATTTAAAGTGAAGTTTTAATAAAACTACTAACTAACTAAACATCACGCCATTTCCCCGGAGGGGTAGGCAGAGAGGATGAATCGCCACAATGCTCTGTCCTGGCATACCTCTCGGGCTTACTCTACATTCATACATCGTACCATGCACGCACGTCGATTATTCCGACTTCGAATGTGGCCGCCTTTTAGTAATTGAGTAATTTAGTCATGCCATGTTTTCCTCGGTCGTCCTCGGCTTCTTTTTCCACTTACGCTGCTTGTGTACAACTTTTCAACCATTCTACTCTCATCCATTCGTTCCATATGTCCAAACCATCTCAGGGATCCTTTTTTAATTTTATCCATGATGCAGTCATCTGCCTTACATTTCTTTCTTATTTCATCGTTCGGTATTCTATCATACAACGGTTTCCCGCACATTCTTCTTAGTGATCTCATTTCTACGGCGTTGTTTTTCTCGGTCTGCCTCTAATCCGTACTCCATTTACATCATTAACGTATGTATACTTTCTTAACCATTCTTTCTCCATCCATGCGCTCCATATGTCCGAACTTTTATTCTCTTTATTTAAATATTTGTACACAAGCAGCGTGAGTGGGAAAAGAAGCCGAGGACGACCGAGGAAAACATAGCATGACCAAATTAATCAATTACTAAAAGGGCAGTCTCATTCGAAGTCGGAATAATCGACGTGCGTACATGGTACGATGTATGAATGTAGAGAAACCCCGAGAGGTAGGCCAGGACAGAGCATTGTGGCGATCCATCCTCTGCCTACCCCTCCGGGGAAATAGCGTGATGGTTAGTTAGTTAAATATAAAAGTCTAATCAAATCGTGCCGTTTTCAAATAAAGCAATTTGACAACGCTGTTAAATCAGTCTCTGTCATTTTCAGATCGTCATGTAACCAAGCGAGTCACCGAGCGAAACTCTCCAGTGTGGCAGTAAGCCCCGCGTAATATTTGGTAAGGAGCGCGATAGAATAAACACTTTGGGAGGCGAACCCTGAACGGTGGAGATCGTTAATTTAAGATAATGTGTAATAATATTTCACTCTTTTGTATCCGCACCATCCGGCTGGGATGCTGGGATGCTGGCACGCCCATCTAGGGCGGCATCTAGCCATTGGGCTCGTATCCCAAACCGCGTAATGGCGAACGCGGCGCAGTTCAAAGGTTGAATATTTATATTCGATAGAGGAAAACACCAAAGTTAAATTGCCACTACTCTGATAGTGAGAGAAACACTTGTTTTGAATTAATTAAACGTTGTTTTTATCAAACGTAACACGCTTTAGTCCATTGTTTGGTACAAACACTACGATAACATTATTCACTGTTAAATAAAATAATAATACACTTTTAGTAATTTGTATTAACACCACTTTATTTGATAAGACCAACGGGTTTCGCTCCCGCCGGAGCTTCGTCAGGGTGAGAAAGTAAACTAAAACACCCTGACGAAGCTACGGCGGGAGCGAAACTCGTTGATGTTACCAAATAAAAAGGTGTTAATACAAATACTAAAAGTGTATTATTATTTTGAGAATTAAAAAAAACTTTGTTTAACCGTTTGAGTGCTAAGCAATTTTTGTAAAAATCTATTGGAAAATGCTATGCATATTTTGATTACTCTAAAGGAAAAAATTATGGTGTCAAATAAAACACTCTCATTTAGACAAATATTAATCAATTTTAATAAATCTTTTTGGGTTATACAGAAAAAAGGTTAATTAATATGAATATGAAGAAATAAACATAAAATATCATTACTATTATATTTTTATTTGGTTTTGAAAATAAAAATTATAAAAAAACCAAAACTTGTCAAAAGATTGTATTTCTTCCGTTTCTGAAGATGGTGATGAAGAAGAAGACTCACTTTCAATTCTCAATCTTTTTCTTCGATGTAATATGACATTGCTGTCATCACTACTAATTTCTGTTTCACTATCCGCAAAATCACTACACATGGAATTTACGTCTGAAATATTATCACGTGACATGGCTATTTTTTTGTCAATAATTGTAAAAACGCAAAAAAGTTATTTTTAAAAGCATAAAAATGCACCGTCGTTATAAATTATGTGTGAGGTCAGCGTACGTCCACTCCCGCGGAACGCCAAAAACGCACTGAAACTCGCGTCAGTTTTGCGCTGCGTCGCACTTTTCGATACAAATCGCCGCAGCGCAAAATCGCTGCTTAGCACTCTAACGGTTAAACCACTTTTTCATAAACAATATTAAAATACACGATATGTTTCGGAGGATACCTCCATCTTCAGGTTTAAAAATATAACAAAAACTAAACCAAGAAAGACTAATAAAAAACGCATTTGTGTATAATTAGTTAAAATCAAATAAAAAAAACCTTCTGTGCCACCTGTTGGGGCTATCCACTACAGAAACGATGGTAGTACATAATGGAGTTCTAGTGCCAACCCTTATGTAGAGAAGTGCAATAGACGAAGCTCCGGCAGGAGCGAAACCGGTTAGTTATACCAAAAATAAAGTGGTGTAAAAACAAGTAAAGGTTTTTTTTAACTTTTTTATAAAAACACTTTCTGATGGAAAGGGTATAAAGTAAAAAAAAATACTGATAGAAGAGGGTATAAAGTAAAGAAATACTGATCGAAATTTTGTGGCGATGAGGTGCACAACCCATCACACCACGTCTCCCGCGGGGGCGATAGAAGAAGGATGGTATGCCGCATCGATTATAGTGTGTCCATTCTTTCTGCCTACCCCTTAGGGAAGACGACGTGATGAATAGTTAGTTAGTTGGTTGAAAGGGAAAAAAGAGGTGATTAATTTTATGGTAGATTGAAGGATTTTTCCGCATATCTGCAAAGTTTCACTTTCGCTGTGCTTTCTCTCAGCTTTTAAGGGGCTTTTGGATAATTTAGGAGTAATAATTCCTTTATGTGTTTAATGTCACTTCTCCCCCGCTTGTCCTACCCCCTCCTCGCTCAGGTAACCCCGAATGTTAAGTGTAAGGAAATTTTAATTACCCCGCGAAGGGTGATCCGCGAAAGTGATAAACAGGGGGTGAGATATGCCGAAAATGAAGTACCAGGTGTCCTGGCATTTTACTCGAAATTTTATATTGTAAGTGAAAAAATCCAATTTATTCCTAAAATGAACTAAATATGACGGTTCATAGAAGGTTACCCGCCGCTTACCCGAAGCTGTTATAGGACGCAGCGGCGCCCCTTCGTCAGCTTCGCTCAAACAATCCCTAGGCCCGCCCCCCATCCACGCAGGACTTACATTAGCTGGAGAATGCACCATTCCAGAAAACAAAAGGGTATCTAGGCCACATTTAATCCAGTTAAAATATGATGGTCCAATTGAGATTTAAATAAAAAAATTAGTACGAATGAAAACATCTGCTTTTAACAATATCATAACATTTTATGGGAATTGCTTGGGCCATTCCAAAGGCATTTTAAAATATCAACGGACATTTGATAATGCTTTAGAAAGGGGATATATGCAATTCCCAACCAGAACCGACCTGCCTTTGGTGACACCGGTGAGAAGAGTCTGCTGAACGCGGTTTCCCTCGGAGTTCGACGTCTTTCGTATAAGTGAAAGTACGTCCAGAAGACAAATATTCTTGACTTTAAAGTGTATCTTGTATTCTAAATGTCGAACCATCTCTAATGCGTTCCTGGTATTATAGTGTAACTAACTAACTAACCATCACGCCGTCTCTCCGAAGGGGAAGATAGAAAGAATGGACGGTCACATTTTTCTTTCCTGACAGATTTCTGTCGATTCCTCAACATTCATACATCGTATAATGCACGCGCGTCGATTTCTCTGACTCCTCGTGTTTATAAATATTATATTTTACCTTTACGTAAAAGGTGACAAAAGTTGAAGATAGTATTATTAGTTTTCAAGTTTTTAATGTACTATATACTAATGGGGATTAAGAAGATTTGGGGGGTTTCATTCAAAATTTCTTAAGCAAGCCGGGCTTCTGGGCTTCTATGGGAGAACCGCCACTGGTCAACATAGGTTGATGCAACTTCTGTCGCGTAAAATAAAATACAATTGTGATACAACAACAAAGCTATTTAATTTAACCGTTTAAAATGTTAAGGTATCATAGTGTTTCGGCCGAAACAATGGACTATTTAAAAATTGTAATATTCGGATTTGAATATAATTGTACGATTCATCTAGTATGCTGTTCCAGTCTTGGGGGTAGATATGGGGTAGATACTGCGTAAGTGACACGGTGGATGAATATATTCCCCGAGCTTCTGCGACACTTTCGGTCGGCGGTGAGGAAGGGAAACCGCGGAGGGGAGGTGTGCTGTGTGGGAAGTGGGAGATGGGAGATGGTAGAGGTGAGATCGTTGTTTAGCGACAATACAAATAAATTATGTGACAGTTAAATGCGGAAACATAATTAAGGGATTCTTTACCCACGCGACAAATTGTCACCGTCATCATGGTCTAAGTTCACAAGAGCAACAATTCAAAACTTTTTTTTTTTCGCGTTAAAACAATATGTGAGTGTTTTCGCTAAATTTTGTTTTTCTGCGTGTTTTTTTTTTAAATGATAATAGGATGTTAGAAATGTTTGAACTAATCCCATTTAAAAATTAAAAATTAATTATTTATTTAGGGTAACATTCAGCGATATATAAAGCGATACACGGAATAACATTTATTAAAAAAAAAAATTAAGTACAGCAAATTACATGGTACCAAAAATAAGAATGATAAAGCGGATAAATGCGTGATAAATTAAAATAAGAAAGGGTCACTAAGATGGTTTGGACATATGAAACTAATGGATGAGGGAAGAATGATTTAAAAGATATTTACAAGTAGTGTGAATGGGAAAATAATGAAAGGATCATTAAAATGGTTTGGACACATGGAAAGGATGAATGAAGAAAAAATGGTAAAAAAATTATATGTTAACAATGTAAATGGAACCAGAAATAGAGGAAGATTGAGTAAAACGTGGCACGATAAAATAAATCAAATATTGAATGTCGGCCATGTGAGAACGCGCGTGCATGACACGATGTATGAATTTTGAGGAAGCGAGAGAAATATTTCAGGAAAGAAAAGTGTGGCAGTCCATTCTTTCTGCCTACCCCTTCGGGGAGATGGCGTGATGGTTAGTTAGTTAGTTAGTTAGTGAATGGGAAAAGAAGTCGAGGAAGGCCAAGGAATGGCATGACCAAACTAATCAATTACTGAAAGGCGGCCATGTTCGAAGTAGGAACAATCGACGAGCGTGTACGTCATGATGTGTGAATGTATTGTAGATAGAACAATGTGGCGATCCATCCTCTCTGCCTACCCATCCGGAGAAACGGCGCGATGGTTAGTTAGTTAGTTTATTTGTATTAATTATTTTGTAGAATTAATTGTATCTCAATAGAGACGAAGATGCAAATTGGAAACAGAATATGGTTGATGGAGGTGTTTACAGGACTTATGACATGTCATTGGTTGGGTTAAGCGCACGCTTTATGCAATACAACATTCCCCATTCCACCTTTTTTCTTATGACCAGCGGGCGCTTAACCCAACCAATGACAGGTCATAAGTCTGTAAACACCTCGTAAACACCTCGATCAACCATATTCTGTTTCCAATTTGCATCTTCGTCTCTATTGAGATACAATAAATTCTTGAATTGATAGCCCGCAATGGGTAAAATCCAGTATTCGCCTACAAGTATTTGTATACATTCAAAATGTTGTAATTATTTTGTAATATTATGTTTTGTATATTTTGTGGAAAATGTGTTATTTTATTTTTAAATAAATTTACGGTTTTCGCGAGGGATGCTGCGATGGGGTATGAGAGAGTTGAGCGGCGTGGGGAGCGAGATAAACAAATGATAGTGAAGAGATCGTGCCTGCGATTTATCATAATATGTCACGAGGCATTCTGGGTGTCGTGATGCTTTGCCGTCACTTTCTGTCGCAATAAAATGGTCCATTATTATTATTGTATAGAAGAGTAATTCAGATCCCCAGATCAAAGTATCAAAAGCCTACGTATATTTCTAAATTCACGTTTTCGTATAGTTAAATTTTTGCTGTCACAGCTTAAATTGTTTGACAAATTAATTGTAATTAATTTTCAATTTTGATTCTGAGGTTTAACAAAGTATATAAAACAGACTTCTTTGCTTTATTTCTCTTTTTCTTTTTTATATACGAGTACTTTGTATATACAACACTTATATTTTAAAAATAAAATTACATACATGACATGTTTTGGACAACCAGTCCTTCTTCAAAGGCGGGCCACACTGTTTTAAACAAGCTCTCCACATCGGTCTTCACCGGCGGTTTAAAACTGTGTAGACACTTGTTTGAAACCAAAATTCGTTTGACCTTCAACAAACATTGTGGACGGACGCGCGTTTAAACGCATTCCACGTGTGGAGAGCTTGTTTTAAACCAAGTGTGGACGCTACACCAACCGCGGGCTCCACAGCTCTCCACCAAGGTCACCCCTGTGGAGAGCTTGTTTCAAACAGTATGGCCCGCCTTTCAGTGATACATATTACAAAGATACATTTTTAAAAATATTATAAAATTGTTTACATGATCTGACAGATGTTATAAAGATTTATTTTGGAACGTTTATGCTTTTGTTATATCAAATATTATGATTCAATTTCAAATTTAAATTTAAAATAATAATTTATAGTTCTTATTGGGGTTCAGGTAATTAATTACTAACAAAGTAAATAAATCAAAGATTGGACTTGACGTTAAATTTATTTGATTATTTATAATATTTTCTTTATTATTAATTGCTTTTTTTATTTCTAAAATTTCGAGATTGCTCAAAGTTCTATTTCTATTATTAACATGCAAAATTTCAACGCCAATATCTTTATTAAATGAATGATCTTTTTCTATGAGGTGGTTAGCAAATAAAGAAAAATTATTATTAGAGAGACATCTTATGTGCTCTTTTATTCTTAATTTAAAATTACGCCTTGTTTGATATAAAAAGATGTAATTGTAACAAAGGCATTAATGTTCTAAAATATATCTTTATAACATCTGTCAGATCATGTAAACAATTTTATAATATGTTTAAATATGTATCTTTATAATACGTATCACTGAAGAAGGACTGGTTGTCTGAAACATGTCTACGTAATTTTATTTTTTTAATACAAGTGTTGTATAATATATACAAAGTATATAAAAAATAAAACTTACTAGTTCATAAAATGGCGCTACAGCGCCCTTGAAATGATTGCTACAGGCAGAGTGGTAAGATCTCTGACTTCCGTACCCAAGGTCCCGGGTTCGATTCTCGGCGATGGCAGTGTGATTGTCACACTGTCTTTGGTCTGGTGCAGAATTTGCGTGACAATAAAATTGCGATAGATTGGCTACCTTTCACATGTCATGAGAATCATCAATATAATAGCTAAAATTAATGTGTATATAGTAATTGAGTTCAAATAACCTGTTGTATACAAGAAAGAAAAATAATCATAAAAGATTCCAGGGGGAAGACGGGAAATAGTGTGGTTTTGTGAGACCTGTTCCAGAAAACCTGGTCTCCATCCTGAAGATTGTTTTAAAAAGTACCATACAATGCAAAACTATAAGTAGTCCATAATGTTTTTTTTGTAAATTGTTTTTTATTTGAAGAATTAATCATTACAAATGCATTTTTAGCGGGGTTTTTTTGTAACTACCTATCAATAAAAATATTTTGACTTTATTTAAATTGGAGTTGGCTGACAAACAATATCAAAAAAATAATGGAGTGGTAAGGGTTAAGAAAGTATGAATGTTGACAAAGCGAGATAATATGTAAGGAAAATACAGTATGGCAGTTCATTATTTCTGACTACCCCTTCGGAGAGGCGGCATGATGATTAGTTAGTAACTTAGTTATGTACTATTAAATCTTCACGTATTTCGTTTGTTTTCGCAGATATGTTATTTGAAATTTTTAAAAATTGTATTTCTTTGGTATTTTCCAAGCTGTTGTCTTGTTTTCGAATCCACTCTGAAAACGTTTTATTGTGCCTTTATTCATTTGTTTGTTTCTTTTATTTTCAGGTAAGGGCCATTTTTCATCCCCTCGACCCGACGAAATTCCGTTTGGAGAGCGCCGTCCTGGGATCGGTGATTTTATAAACTTTTTCACTTACTTTTGTTTACTTTTTTTAAACAGCGGACTTCTGACGTCAATTAGAGTTAAAAATTGCCCTCGAAAACTACGAAAATTGACGCGTTTTTCGGCTTTGACTAAACACCATTAACCCCAATTGTGCGACAGGCTTTATTAGCAGTAAACAAAAAATGGTCTAGAACTGCTGTTGACTACATTTACAGATGATCCCGTTCATTATAATATTATACATCTTTTAGAAGTAAGAAACTTAATTATAAGACACATTCATATATAAGCTGCAAATGTCTTCTTCTTCTTCTTGTCCTGTCACACCTCCGTGGTGCATAGGGCCTCAAGGAACCTTCTCCACCCGACTCTATCGCATTTCTGATGCCTAACATCATCCCAAGTGAGGCCTGCCGCCTTAACCTCGTCCCGCAGGGTTCTTCTCCAGGTGGCTCTAGGTTTGCCTCGCTTTCTCTTTCCCCCCATAGGGGACCAGTCTAGTGCGCCCTGAGCGATGCAGGCTAGGTTCCGTCTCAGAGTGTGACGGATCCACTGCCATTTGCGTCTAGCGACCTGTTTTCTAATTGGCTGCAAATGTAGTCTTCTGTAATTCAAAATATTATTTCTGGACTGCATTTGTAGCTAGCCCCAGAATAGGGTTTAAATATTTTCTTTTTACCGTAATTATAAAAACTAACTAACTAACCATCACGCCATTTCCCCAGAGGGGTAGGCAGAGAGTATGGATCGCCACAATGCTCTGTCCTGGCATACCTCTCGGGATTCCTCTACATTCATACATCGTACCATGCACGCACGTCGATTATTCCGATTTCAAATGTGAACGCCTTTTAGTAATTGATTAATTTGGTCATGCCATGTTTTCCTCGATCGTCTTCGGCTTCTTTTTCCACTCACGCTGCTTGTGTACAATTTTTTAACCATTCTACTCTCATCCATTCGTTCCATATGTCCAAACCATCTCAGGGATCCTTTTTTAATTTTATCCATGATGCAGTCATCTGCCTTACATTTCTTTCTTATTTCATCGTTCGGTATTCTATCATACATCGTTTTCCTCATTTCTACGACGTTTATCCTGCTTTCATCCTTTTTTGCCAGCTCCGAGCTTCACTTCAATACACGAGGTTTGACACTAGAACTCCATTGTGTAATGCCATCTTTGCTTCTGTGGATATATTTCTATATCCACCGAAGGATATACCGTAATTATTTTAATACTTATTGTGGATTTGGATCTTTTCGAATACAGAGCTTCTACTCTAATGGCTATTCCTCTTTTGTCGCTTAAAAATATTGATGAAAAATTTATTTGAAAGAAATCGTTTTGCGTGCATGACCAGATGTATGAATGTTGAGGAAGCGAGAGAAATATGTCAGAAAAGAAAAGTGTGGCAGTCCATTCTTTCTGCCTGCCCTTTCGGGGAGACGGCGTGATAGTTAGTTAATTAGTTTAAAATATTAAGAAAACTTCGGTTGAATCATATTTGCATCGTGACGCACTGTAGGGTTAAATCCCCCATGACGTCATTAGGGCCCCTAGTACGCTGCTGTTATCGTAATCTCAAGGCATTATTTTTTTTCGTGATTGACGCGATGTTGTTATTGGAACGCGTAGTTCGAAAAGCGCCCTCGTATCGACTGCCAAAAATCGTTTTCGGATGCTGTAAAAATCTATGAATAAGTACTAATGCCGAAATGTTTACACGAGATCAGTAGGAAATTGGATGTTAGTTTGAAATTGCCAGATAAATATTCAAATCGGAACCCCTTTTTTATGTATTTTTCAATGGGCGGCTTGATAATTGAGAAAGATTCAATTGATTTGAAAGGTTCCCCATTGTATTTTAGTGTTCGCCCAATCCAACTATGCGGGCTTACAATGTATACGCCAATTGTGTATGCGGTGATCCGAAATTTGTTTTTATTCCGGAATTTTTCACAATATAATCAAAGAAATAAACCGGACAAACCGGAATAGTGATTCGAATGATGTCTTAATAATAATAATATTTTGTGATGTAATCACCTCAAGGGCGCATTCAAAATCAAAAATCAAAATCAAATCAGTTTATTAACTCAATAGACATTACAAACAGGAAAATGTTTAAGGCATCTATTAAGTACAGGTAAGATATCATAAGAATACAACAAAGTACCAGGAACGCATTAGAGATGGTTCGCCATTAGGAAGACAAGATACTTTCTAAAGTCAATAGTATTTGCCCCCTGAACGTACTTTCACTAACATGAAATACGTCGATCTCCGAGGAGACCGCGTTCAGCAGACTAATTGCTCTTCCCACCGGTGTCACCAGAGGCATTAAGACATGTTTTAAATATAAACGCGAACGCTGCATCTGATTGATATTCGCGATCGATTAACATATAGATATTATAATATATATTAAAATAGAACAAAATATGCAAATTTTAAATTGGGTATGAAATATGAAAAATATGGGGTTTCAGCTTAGATCTGAAATCTGTCGGATCATTTATGCATCTGAGGTGTGAAGGAAGATTGTTCCAAGCTGATGGACCGGCTACCGCAAACGCTCGATCCCCGAAATTTGTACTAGGGCAACGCTTTGGCTCAACTAATCTTCCAATTGCCGAGGAGTTCGCCGAGCGATGTGTGGATTTACTTGTATTTAGGCTGTCCGTTATACAGATTTCGGATATATAGTCATTCCATGTAACACTTTGAAGACTGTCCAGCAGAGTTTATACTGGATTCTTTCTGGACTCTTAAGCTAGTGAAGTTGTGTTATATGGGACTTTTTTGGAATGCCTTTAATGTCTTATTATTATTATTATTTTATTGAATAGCTCTTTACATTGTAGTTGTGATGATGTTTGGTTGTGCAAATGGAAGTCACAGATTGTTAAAAAATTATTTATTTTTGGTATAGGCACAAATGTATAAACAATATCTAGAAGCGCGAGCGTGCGTGTGAACGCGTGTTGCCCGACCGGAAGACGCGGTTGTAAGACCGGGAGCAAAGACGTAATCCTAGTCTCCAAGCGGCGTTATGCTGTTGCCAGCCTCTTAGCGCCACTCACACTTTCACTCCCACAACATCATTACAGCACCAGTAAAATTGATGTAGAGGGTTGCTATCATATTGATTCTCATGACATGTGATGCGTATAATAGTAAATCTTTCGCCATTTAATTGTCACGTGAATTCTACACCAGAGCAAATACATTATGGAATTCAGGGAATCGAGCTTCAGTGTTGAAGGTCGTCATTGAAATCGGGACCTATTGCTCTCAAGACATGATTTGCCATTGAGGATGTAGAATACTTGCAATCGAGACGACTTAACATGAAATGAGATTTATCAGTCCAGTTACTTGCACAGAATAGAATCTGGGTCGAGCATGCAGAAGCTGTCCGGCTTCTAAATCATCAATATTTGGCACGAAATGAAGAAAAAATCTTAAGGGATGTAAAAAGTAATTCGCAAGAAACCACAATTTTCTGATCTCCTTGTGATGACCTAAGCATCCGTTACTGGCCGGAATTACCGCGTGAAAACGTTACGGGGAATTATACCAATAAAACTTGGAATTTCCCATTAAAATTTTACTGTTTAATTTCAGTTATTGAAAAGAATATTTTATACGGTGCCTAAAAGCCCTACCGGAAACTAATTAACGCGGGCAACTCGATTTCGGAATGCTCCGTATTCGTATTTTTAAGTATTTTTGTGAATGTATACTTATACTTGTATACGAATACTGGATTTCACCCATCGTGGGTTATCAATTCATGATTTAATTGTATCTCAATAGAGACGAATATGCAAATTGGAAACTGAATATGGTTGATCAAGGTGTTTACAGGACTTATGACCTGTCATTGGTTGGGTTAAGCGCACGCTTTATGTAATTACAACATTCCCCATTCCACCTTTCTTTATGACCATGTATGACAAATTTTTGGAAGTTGTATATATGTTTAAGTCCTATGAAAGATTTCACATGTCAGTTTCAATGTGCCATCTATGTAGATTTTGATTACATATGTTAATCTTTTTAAGATTACTCTATATATAATCTACATACTAACGCCATCTATGGAGATTTATGTTTATTAAGCATTAAACTCCTCAGCAATAGGAAGATTAGTTGAGCCGAAGCGTTGCCCCAGCACAAATTTCGGGGATCGAGCGTTCGCGGTAGCCGGTCCATCAGCTTGGAACAATCTCCCTTCACACCTTAGATGCATAAATGATCCGACTGATTTCAGATCTAAATTGAAAACCCATCTTTTTCATATTTCATACCCATTTTAAACATTTATACTTTATTCTACTATACTTTTAAACCGATCGTTTTTGAAGCGGTCAAATTTAGATTTTTAGATTTAAAACACGTCTTAATGCGCCCATGAGGTGATTACATCACAAAAACGGCGCTTTAAAAGTTAGCATATTATTATTATTATTAAGTAGAACATCTTTTACTAAAACTAAAAAAAACAAGTTTTGCTCAATCTGACATGAGTCGGTGTTTTAACAAAAACAGTCGAAAAACACGTACGAATAGATAGCGTTAACATTGTGAACGATTATCGTACGTACGAACGGATAGCGTTAACATTGTGAAAAATAGTTGCATAGCGTTAACACAAGCCTCTGTAAAATGTTAATCAATTATGACCTAAACCATAATCGGTCAGTTTACTATTAAGCGTGCGACATGCACTTGGATGTGAATGAGAAACGAAAACAGAAAATTAAAGTTTTAATACGACTGTATTTAAATTAATAATCTATTTTATGTTGGTCTTTCTCTATTTCTAGTTCCGTTTACATTCTTTATATATTATTATTATTATCATTTTGTCGGATCGCTCTTTACGATGTGCGCGCGCCAAATCAATGGTATGCCTATCATATTGATTTTCATGACATGTGATCGGTAGCTAATCTATCGTTATTTTACTGTCACGTGAATTCTACATCAGGTGACAATCACACTGCCTTGCATTATACTATGTAAGTTTTATATGTGGCTTTACGAGTATATGTAAGCTTTATATGAAAGCTCAATTAGTAAGCTTTATATGTAAGCCTTACATGTAAACTTTATAAGTAAGCCTTATATGTAAGCTTCATATATAAGATTTATATGAAAGCTTTAAAAAATGTTTAATGCGTAAGGTGTATACGACAGTTTTTTTTATTTTGGCTTTATATGGAAGCTTTATATTTGATTTTATATGTTACCTTCCTACAAGCTCTATATGTAAGCTTTACTCATTAGATTTATATGTTAGCTCTATATGAAATTTTTAATAAAGATTTAAAAGTAAGCCTTACATGAAATCTTAAAAGGATGCTTTATGTCTGAGCTATATGACAGCATTAAATAAATTTAGATTGTGCTTTTAATGTAATTCTATTTCGGTGCTTTTTAAAAAAATATAAATAGGCTTTGTAAAAATGCTTTATATATTAGTTTCGTAGGTAAGCTTTTGTAGTAATGATTGATTGAACGTCGATTTCTCTGACTCCTCACATGGCCGACATTCAATATTTGATTTATTTGATTGTGCCACGTTTTCCTTGGTCTTCCTCTATTTCTGGTACCATTTACATCATTAACATATAATTTTTTTACCATTCTTTCTTCATTCATTCTTTCCATATGTCAAACCATCTTAATGATCCTTTCATTATTTTGTTCATGACACCATCATTCGCACCGCATTCACTTCTTATATTTTCATTCGACACTCTATCATACACAGAATATCCACACATTCGTCTAAGAGATCTCATTTCTACTGCATTTATTCTACTTTCATCCTTCCTTTGCCAGTTCCATGCTTCGCTATATAGGTAACTTAATATGAAATATTTATAGGGAACTTAATATGAAAGCTTAGTACGTAACTTTATATGAAAGTTTTATATGAAATATTCATAATGAGGCCTTATTTGTAACTTTATACGTATATTTATACGTTATTTTATATGAAAGCTTAATATGATAGAAATCTTTATATGTAACAAAATGAAGCTTTATATGTAACTTTATGTGTAAGCTTTCGATAAAAACTAATTTCCTAGTACGGACGCAATGCAGTGGTCAAAGCAATAAAGCAAAAACTGTCGGATAATTAGGTCCCTAATTCCGCCACTCATCCCGTCGACTTTACCGCCGGATTTCCACTTACTCGGGTCCCCCGCGGGCCGGCCGCCGTCAGGTGATTACCGCCCCAGCGTCCCCGGCCATACGGGCTCTAATCGCCGGCCCGACCCCTGCCGAAACGCGGACCATTTCTCAAGTGTCGCCGACCGTCCGGCGCTGGCGTTTTTCTTCTCAAAATAGTGCTTAATTTTTTGGTCAGTGTCCCAACGGCGCCGTTTTTCAATTGTGGTTTTTTAACCCTCTCTTCCCTATGATGGGTATCTTCTACACGTTGCTTCTAAAAACCATCAATATCTCTATACATTTAATAAATACAAGGATAAAATTTTAGGTATTTTTCCATAATATATTTACGCATTGATTTAAAAAATAATATTAAAAATAATCAGAATTTATCGGGTACATCGGAGGTATTTTGTGAAAATCGAAATCAAAATCGCGTATAAACAGCGCTTTCAGTGCGCCACGCTATATTCGCATCTCACTCTTGCATATGTTCTAGCTCAATATTCTCACTCTCGCCGTCCTGCCGCGCCGGCAGTGGCGGCAGTCGCTTTCGGGCTTGCAACCAGAGCGGGTCTATGCCCGTTCCGTGAGCGTTGCCAGATGGTTTTTTAATGTTTTTAGCAATTAAATCTCAATTATTATAATTTTTTACTTCAATTATAATTATATAAGGGGATTAGCTATAAATTTTCCGATTTAAAATCGCTAATTTTTTAACGCGTACTGACTACCCTACACCGGAACGCACGTTTGTCAAATTAATAAATTATTTAAAGACGACCATGTTCGAAGTAGGGACAATCGACGAGCGTGCATGTCACGATGTGTGATTGTAGAAGAATCGCGAGAATTATGCCAATATGTGGCGATCCATAATATGAAAGAAACTTAAAGGTATAAATGCTGGTGCTAAGATAAGAAAGGAATGTAGAGTGGAAGAAATTTTATGAACGAAATTATGAAAGGATCGCTGCGTTGGTTCGGACATATGGAACGCATGGATGGAGAAAGAATGGTTAAGAAAGTATACGTTATTGATGTAAATGGAGTCCGGAGTCGAGGCAGACCGAGGAAAACATGGCATGACCAAATTAATCAAATTTTAAAGGTTAGTCATGTTAGAAGTTGGAGGAATCGACGTGCGTGTATGACTCGTTGTATGAATGTGGAGGAAGCTAGAGAGGTATGTCAGGATAGAGTAGTGTGGCGGTCCATTCTCTCTGCCTACCCTTTGCGGGGGAACGGCGTGATGGTTTGGGGCGATCCATCCTCTCTGCCTACCCCTTCGGAGAAACGGAGTAATGGTTAGTTATCTCTAACGCGTTTATTCTGCCTTCACCATTCTTCTTCTAGTTTCATACTTGCTTGCAAGCTTAAGGTGTTGGAACCAGAACTCCAATGTTACTCCAAAATCTTACGCAAACTCGCATCGCAAATGTCATCCCGGCTTTTTCACGTAATCCGTCTACCTTTCCCGGAGCCCTGGGAGCCGCCGTACATTTGTTATGCTCATTATACCGAAAGGGATTTGAACGGGCACATGTGCGGATTGGGCATTACCTTTATATAAATATTTTTGCACAAACTAACCGCGGCTGCCAGGGGCGGACGGGTAAATACGGGCGGAATGGGGGTCTGATTTAAATTCTGTTTACCCCGCAATATTTATAGCGTAAACATCTTAAATTTCAAACTAGCGCGCTTCTCTCTCTCTGGTTTTTATTTTAATATCGGATACCTTCGCAGGTGAAAATCGTTACATGAAATTAATATTTGTTCTATGTTCGCCATAACTTTGTGTTGTAGATGTTTAATGTTTCTATTTTTATATACTTTATACATTTAGTAAAAAAATTAAATAAAAATAAAATATCAAACAACTTATTGAACGCTACTAATAGTACCACAGATTAATTTTTAAATTTGAATTATTGTATCAAATTTTAAATGCGTTTTTTATTAGTCTTTCTTTGTTTAGTTTTTATTATATTTTCACACCTGAAGATGGAGGTATCCTCCGAAACATGATGTATTTTTTTATCAAATAGTGGGTTAAACAAAGTTTTTCAATTTCCTAAGTATAAATATCAAACATGTTTCGGACTAACCAGCCTTTCATCAGTGATATTATTTATAATATAATATTTTAAATAATATCACTGATGATGGGCTGATTAGTCCGAAACATGATTGATATTTTATTTTGTTTTTTTAATAAATGTGAGTTTTGTATACAAAGTATATATTTTCCACATATTCGTTCAAGAGATCTCATTTCTAATAATTGGACATTTCGAATAAATCTTCTTGGACGAATATGTGGAAAAACTGTTTATGAAAAGTGTCAAAGAAGTTAATACAGTGCGAATGAAAGCGTCAAGAAAAAAATAATGCATTCGTCATTAAGATGGTTTAGACACATGGAAAAATATTAAATAAATATTTTTTTGTTTACAAGAGGTCGTTTGAACTCAATTACTGTATACAATTTATTATTAGTTTCTATTTTAATTCGCGTGATATGTGATAGCTCATTTTGTTGTCACGTGAATTCTACACTATACCAAAAATAGTGTGACAATCACAGTGCCTTTGCCGGGATTCGAACCCGGGACCTTCGGTATGGTATTAAGAGCTCTAACCTCTCTGCCACAAAGGTCTTTGTAATGTAGAAAGAATGATGGTATTAACTGTGTATGAAATAGAGAAAAACCAAGGAAAACGTGGCACTATCAAATATTTCATCTCGGGCACGTGAGGAATCAGAGAAATCGACGTGCGTGCATGACCTGATGTATGAATGTTGAAATATCGAAAGAAATACGAGTATATCAGAAAAGTACAGTCTTACGATCTCTTATATCTGCGTACCCCTTCGGAGAAACCGCGTAATGGTTAGATCTTCTTCTTCCCGTGCCAGGTCCGCCGATCACTGCAGCAAAGGCATCTCTGTCCTGCGCCTCTTGGAACCGGTTCTGAACTCTTGTCATTCCTGACACATTGAAAGAACAAATGAAGAAAGAATTTAATAAAAGGTATACGCTAACGATTTAAATGGAACTAGAAATAGAGGAAGACCGAGGAAAACGTTAAATCAAATATTGAATGTCGGCCACGTGAGGAGTCATCGACGCGCGTGCATGACACGATGTATGAATGTTGAGGAAGCGAGAGAAATACGTCAAGAAAGAAAAGTTTGGCAGTGCATTCTTTCTGCCTACCCCTTCGGAGAGACGGCGTGATGGTAAGTAAGTTAGTTAGTTAGTTGTATTTGCTTCCCGACTGTTTTGAGTTTGTTTATTTTATTTTTTTCTGAGAAATCCTATTACACAATTTTTAAGGATGAATGCGTTCATCTCGCCCTTCGTACGATTTTCGAGAATATTTTTATCTTTCAATTTTTCGGTTTACCGGTGGAAATTTTGAGAATTTTATTTCCCCGGTAAAGATGTGAGATTAGCAATCGTAATCTCCGTATTAAGATCTTTTTGAAACGTCTAAAACCGCCCTCGGAGTTTGTCGTAAAAAAGTTCTTTTACGAGTGTAAAAGCCCTCTGATGCTTTGTACGAGTACGTTACCTGGAAGTTTTAAGATCTTCGTTATGTCGAAGGTGCTAGGTCGCCCTTGTTCTGATACAACTCTCTTCCTAGTTTGTTGGAAGATTTTTCATTTTCCTTTCATTACTAAGGGTTTGCAAAATTCTTAAAATTTTCCATTTTTTTTTGTATGCAACAGGTCGTTTGAACCCTATTACTGTATACAATTTATTTTTTAGCTATTATATTGATTCTTGTGACATGTGATAGGTAGCTAATCTATGGCCATTTTATTATCACGTGAATTCTACACCAGACCAAAGACAGTGTGACAATCACACTGCCATCGCCAGGAATCGAACCCGGAGCCTTCAGTATGGAAGTCAAAGCTTTTACCACTCTGCCACGAAGGTCGTCTATTATTAAACGTGATATTTTTTACAAAATTTTGAATGTATACAAATACTTGTAGACAAATACTGGATTTTACCCATTGTGGATAATTTATTATTTATTTTTATAAGGATTAATTATATCTCAATAGAGACGAAAATGTAAATTGTTTTCTGGGAACAGAATATGGTGGTCGAGGCGCTTACAGGACTTATGACCTGTCATTGGTTGGGTAAAGCGATCGTTTTGTGTTTAACAACAATCCCCATTCCGCCTTCTTACGACCACCACGTCCGACAAATTTTTGGAAGATGTATATATGCTAGAATTCTGCGCTGCACTTCAATTTTTTTTAGTTCAATCTACACTATCGCCATCCATGATATTTTTTGCTATTTTTGTCTATTTACACGTTTTGTTTATTTACACGTGATATTTTTTGCTGCCATTATCAATTATCTTCTTCTTGAACGATGTATGAATGTTGAAGAATCGAGAGAAACGTGTCAAGAAAAAAAAGTGTGGCAGTTCATTATTTCTGCCTACCACAACCGGGCGACGGCGTGATGGGGAGTTAGTTAGTTAGTTATATTTATTGTTTCTTGAACAATGAACTAAAACTCCATATTAAATAATTAATTCAAATTAAAATGTCTGATTTATGCAAGTTTTATCATCTTTTATAGGAATTACATGTTTCACCTTCCAAATGCATCAAATGTGAACTACATCATGCTGTCTCCCCGGAGGGGTGGGCAGAAAGAATGGACTGCCACACTTTTCTTTCCTGACGTACTTCTCACGCTTCCTCAACAATCATACATGAAATGTGACACATGATAATAGTGAAAAATGTCATTCCCATAAATTATATAACGTCAAAACTTCTAGAAAACAGATTTTTTTTCATATCTACTAATTAATAAATAAAAAAATACATACAAAGAATTACAACACTTTCATTTTTACATATAACAACCAGGTGGTAGTCTAGAGGGGTAGAATGCTTGGCTCCAGATCCAGGAGACCTGGGTTCGATCAAGTTGAATGTCGGCCACGTGAGGAGTTATCGACGCGCGTAAATGACACGATGTATGAATGTTGATGAAGCGAGAGAAATGTGTCAAGAAAGAAAAGTGTGGCAGTCCATTATTTCTGCCTACTTCTTCGGGAAGACGGCGTGATGGTTAGTTAGTTAGTTAGTTAGTTAGTTAGTTAGTTAGTTATAAAATACTTTATTTTAATTTTCTAGCATTGGTCTTTAGGTTTCATGACTCTCACATTAGGGGTTAATACATGTTTGTCGAATTTTAGTCGCGAAGTTCAAGTGAAAATCTGCAAATTGTGAAAGAAAAAACGTGAACGTTGTTTTTCGGTTAAATTTATCGAAATTCGATACGCCTGTCTCGCAGCATCAGCATTTGATTATACACATATTTATTCCGCGATATCATTTCCTTTGATCTCCTACCCCACCTGTAAGACAACGAGCTCCAGTGTGCCGTAATAAGGGAGGAGTGGAGCGGCGCACAGTGGGCAATTTATCATTTCGAGCGTGCCACTAAATTACACACAATTCCTGCTTCCTGCGCGGAACTAGGACACGCGGATATGTCACTAAAACGCAGTGACTCAAAGTCAAAATCTAAGTAGTTTTAGAACACCTAGTATCCATATTTATATCCAATATATTCGTCATATCTTTGTGTTGTAGATGTTAAATGTTTCTTTTTTTCTTTACTTAGTATACAACATTCGATTTATTAAAGAAAAATACCAAACATGTTTCGGACACACAAGCCCTTCATCATTGATGTTATATAAATATTTAACATTATATGTTAAGGATTATATGTTATTATAAAAAAATTATACGTTAACGATATCGTTATCCGTTGTATACTAAGTATATAAAAATAAAACATTTCATATTTATCAATTTATACGAATGAAATCGTCTGTTTTCTAGAAGTATTATTATATTTTATGGGAATGACATGTTTCGTCCTTCTAAGGCAATATCAAATTACATGCCATTCCCATAAAATATAATAATACTTCTAGAAAACTGACGTGTTCATTAGTATTAATTATTTAATATGAGGCATCAGGCGTTATTCTGTTTATTTAATTTTTAAGTTTATATCTTTCTCCCGATAAAATGGTTAAGTATTTATTAAAAAAACACTCATTTTTTTTATTATTTTTTGATATGAAATTCCATCAAGCGATTTTGGTAAAATCTATTTTTTTTTTAAATTGTCTTCTTCATCTTCCTTCTTATTGTAAACCTATGCGGTCTGTTCTCTAGGGTGTTGCTCCTCCTGTGAGGTAGACTCCCAGCTGTCCTTCCATCTTTTAGGAGGTCTTCCACGAGGACGAGTCCCGTGAGGCTGTTTATGTAGTGCAATATAGGGGAGTCTGGTGGTGTCCATTCTTTGAACATGACTGTACCAGTCCCTTTTTCTCTGTCTGCTCCATCTTGTAATATCTCTCTTATTCTGGTGTTCCTCACGCGATCTCTCAGTGTCTTGCCTGTTATCGTCCTCAGTGTCTTCATCTCGGAAGTCCTCAAAACTTGTTTGGTCCTTACTGTGTCTGCCCTTGCTTCGACGCCATTTGTTATTACTGGTCTTATGCATGCTTTATAGGTACTCATCTTACTATTTTTTTTCGAAATAAATTTTTAAGGATATGTTTTCAGCGGATGGCTCGCTGTGCGGCGGTGTAATAAATAATATTTAGAGCATGTTCCCGGATACGTATGCCGATTTACTTTGAATATGAAATCTTTCCGTTTGGAGTATTCCGGCAGTTCGCTCCGTATATTGAGACTCGAGCTCTTACCGCCTCCGTCTGTCGGTGTGTTTGTGGGAGAGACCCGTTTTTCAATACCTGAGGAACTTTTAAATAAACATATTTTTTATTAGATAGTCCTAACATATGCCTCGGAGACTTAGACGCTCACTTAACGGGATAAAAACAAAATAAACTGCTTCGAACGGAAGATCCTCCGCAGAATCTTCGGACCCATTAAGGATGGTCAGACGTGGAGAAGGAGATACAACACAGAGCTCTACGATCTATACCAGGACATCAGCGTGGTCAAGTTTATAAAGATTAACAGACTGCGCTGGCTAGGGCACTTGCACCGCATGGGAGATCTGGAGCCCCCCAAAAGAGTGTTGTATGACAATCCAGCAGGGCGGAGAAGCATCGGTAGGCCGAGACTGCGATGGCTGGATGGTGCCGTGGCAGATTGTCGGGTCCTGGAGCAGCAAGACTGGGAGGTGGCGGCCAGAGATAGGACTGGATGGAGACGTTTCTTAGAGGAGGCCAAGACCCACCAAGGGTTGTAGCGCCGGAGAAGAAGAAGAAGTAAGTACTTAGGTGTTGATGTATCAAGCAGCAGTGACCTCTACGGAGAATGAAAGTGAACTAACAAATAGAGCCGCCGTTGTGGCTGGCTTCTTGAAAAAAAAGCAAAATACGAATCTACAAGACATGCGTACGTCCTATTATGACATACGGAATAGAAACGAGAGCTGAAACCATCAGAACAAAAAGTCTCATAAGAACCACAGAAATGAGGACTCTCCGATCAATTGCGGGATCGATACTACGAGATAGAGTAAGAAATTCTGAAATAAGAAAGAAGTGCAATGTGGAAGTTCTCATGCGATGGGGAAGACTGAGAAGACTTTACTGGAGTTTATGTAAACGACGTGAACGGAGCTAGAAATAGTGGAAGGCCGATAAAAACGTGGCACGATTAAAGCATTGAAATATTAATTATCTTTCACGTAAGAAGTCGGAGAAATCGACGTGCATGCATGACACGATGTATGAATATATAGGAATCAAGAGAACGGATGGACTGAACAATGTGGCGGTCCATTCTTTTTACCTACCCCTCTTATCCCTCTTTCTCCCTAACCGATGGTTAGTTGGTTAGTTATTTACATATATACGAGTACTTAAAAATCTTCTTCTTTTTCGTCAGCCTTTATCGGTCCACTGCTGGACATAGGCCTGTTCCATTCCCTTCCACTCGTCTCTATCTCCTGCCAGCTGTAGCCACATCCCCCCCCCCCCCACGGCAGCAATGTCGTCGGCCCACCTTTTTTTGCGGCCTGCCGACGTTTCTCCTATTCTCCCATGGTCTCCACCTTATTATTTTCTGGGTCCATCTATCCTCACTCTGTCTCGCCACATGACCCGCCCATTGCCACTTCAGTCTCGCTAGTCGTTCCATGAAATCCGTTATTTTTGTTCAAATTTTTATTGTTATTATTTTACTTAAAAATATCAATCGGTTTTTACTACCATTTAGAATCGCCTTAGAAAAACCACCCCTAAGAACCACGTGCTGACGGCGATTGCTACCTCATTTCTGCGGTTTCGCCTCATCCTCGCGTCAGTCGCTCCGTTTGTTTTCCTTTAATATTTTTCACATATCGCCTTCCCCGTCCGTCCGCGCAGGGTAGTCGGGACGCACCACCCCCATCTTCCGCCCTAAACACGGGCGCCCCGCAGCCTCCCGCCCGGGGTTGGATGTTATTTTCCAAATTGAATATTAAAAAATATTCGGTAGTCTTTTCGTTTCGCCGGTGGGGCGCTCTCCCCAGTTATGGGTCAATGTACAATGTATTTGCATGCCTGCTGGGACTACGTTTTATCTAGATACCATAGATGGCCATTGAGAGTAAGGCCAGAATTTATAAAGCATGCGTAAGACAAATAATAACATATGGCGTTGAAGCAAGGACAGACACAGTAAGAAACAAACAAGTTCTGAGGACTTCCGAGATGAAGATACTGAGGATTATAGCATTCAAGACACCAAGGTTTCGTGCGAGGAACACCAGAACAAGATCGATGTATGTGGCTGAGGATATTATAAAATGGAGTAGACAGCGAAGGAAGTACGGTCATGTCAAAATAATGGACACCACCAGACACCCCTATATCAAATCAAATCAAATCAGTTTATTCACTCAAAAGACATTACAAACAGCAAAATGTTTAAGGCATATATTGAGTACAGGTAAGATATTATACACATACAACATAATACCAGGAACGCATTAGTGATGGTTCGACATTAGGAAGACAAGATACTTTCCAAAGTCAAGAGTATTTGTCCCCTGAACGTACTTCCACTAACATGAAAGACGTCGATCTCCGAGGAGACCGTGTTCAGCAGACTAATTGCTCGTCCCACCGGTGTCACCAGAGGCAGTTCTGGCGGCCGGTAGATAAAACAATCTGTGCTGTCGCTGTCGCATATTGCATTGCATATATTGCACTACATAATCAGCCTCATGGGACTCGTCCTCATCAAAGACATCCTTAAAGTTGGAAGGACAGCTGGGAATCCACCTCACAGAAAGACAACCCTCTGGAGAACAAACCACACAGGTCTACATCATGGAAGAATGAGAAGAATAAAAATATATTTTTTAACCTTTAACGGATGTAAGTCACCTCTGACGTGACAACCGAATTTTGTCGCTGCGGTCACATGGTACGTGTGAGATGACACGGTGAATCATGTTGAATTTTGTGGAATCTGCGCGTAATTACTTTGTCAGTTGCATATTATATATGTAACGATTAACATACACAGAAAAAAAATTAACTAACTAACCATCACGCCGTTTCTTCGGAGGGGTAGGCAGAGATGATGGACCGTCATACCCTTCTCTAGATTCCTTCATATTAATATACTAGCTGACCCGGCAACGCTTCGCTATTGCTATATTAGAGTATATAAATACTCGTACACCCAATATATATTAAAGAAATACAATGAAAGTTCAATATCAATTATTTTATTGGATAAAATGACATGTGTATAGGTGTAAGAATGTGTGTATCCTAATTCAGTTCATATCTTTAAAACATTTGTTTAATCCAAGCAAACTTGCTGTGAACTTGAATAATACTAATGTGAATTGAACAATTGAAGGCTGGGCATTACCAAGGTGGCAAGTTTGCAAAAAGTCTGAAATGAGTTTTTGATGCCAATTGGTCTTAAACATAGCTGTGCAAAAGCGCGTTATGATTTAATAATATAGTGTAGTTCAAACGTTACCCTAAAGATGCCACCCAAAAAAAAGTTTATATATATCTTTTTCAGCTTTATGTTTAAACCATTAAACGTCCAGTCTTAATTTTTTTCCTCAATATTTTAAGTGAAATTAAAAAAACAAATAAATATACTATATCACATTTGCATAAAACATTCATACATATACAATTCATATCCGTTCACTCCTGGGCGTAGGCCTCCTCCATCTGCTTCAATGTCTGTCGATCCTGGGCAACACGCATCCAATGTCGTCCCTCCATCGAAGTTGAGGACGTCCTGGGTTTCGGGTTGCACTTCATCTACGCATATATCGAGGTGTGGGATCCATCCTCTGCACACGCGCATTCCATTATCTTCTGGGTTGTCTGCCTCATCTCATGACATCTTTCAGCTTGCAGATTTCACCGTTTCATGTTACCTAGAAATAAAAGGAAAAATATTAAATTAATATAGTGTAGTTCAAATGTTACCCTAAAGATGCCACCCAAAAAAAAGTTAATATATATCTTTTTCAGCTTAATGTTTAAACCATTAAACGTCCAGTCTTAATTTTTTTCCTTAATATTTTAAGTGAAATTAAAAAAACAAATAAATATACTATATCACATTTGCATGAAACATTCATACATATACCATTCAAGGTCATAATAATGCTCTTAGAAATACAATGTTTAGAGAAACAAAACCCTTGATTTTGATGTCCATTAGATGAAGCTAATAATGCACATTCACTTAACCAATGACGAAATTTGTAAATTTGTGTGATGTCTGGAAATATACATTGAATCAATTCTCCTTTGGAGTGTGATTCTACAGAAATCAGTTGATAATTTAAAGCATTCATTCCATACAATGAACTTTCATTGTTGCAGAATTTTACCCATTCAGAAATATTTAAAATGTTGCATGTAGGTGTTTCAATGTTTTGTATCATCATCATCATGAGCCTATATCCGTTCACTCCTGGGCGTAGGCCTCCTCCATCTGATTCAATGTCTGTCGATCCTGGGCAAAACGCATCCAATGTCGTCCCTCCATCGAAGTTGAGGACGTCCTGGGTTTCGGGTTGCAGTTCATCTATCATCAGGGCTGCGAGCGGCATGCCATTTTAGCGCTGCCACTCTTCCGATGATGTCCGACACTCCTGTTCTGCCTCTAATAGTGGAATTAAACCAATTAATCCAACCTGTACATACCATTTCAAAATTAGTTCATAAATATAACAATCGGGTGTGGGATCCATACATGCCAGTATCTTGCGTTGCGTGCCCCATCTCACGACATCTTCCACCTTGGAGATATCGTGGATAGCCGTGTTCCTCACCCTATCTCAAAGAGTCTTTCCTGGTATCATCCTTAGCGTCGGCATCTCTGCAAAAATCAAATAATTATATTAAAATGAGCAGTATATTTAAAAAAAAAACACTCGATCATTGTAAGATTGGCGTGGGAACATCAGACCATTTGGAAATGTTATATTAGTGGATTTTTCCAACTGAGGCAGCTAATGCTGTATGTAAGGATATGTTTACCTATCACAGCATAACAGAGAACAACTAAAACAGCTGAAGTAAATCGTCTAATCCAAAAGATATTATAGGTTATCGCCCTGCCAGAACAATTTTACATTAAAATAACTAACTAACTAACTAACCCATCACGCCGTTTCCCCGAAAGGGTAGACAGAAAGAATGGACTGCAACATTTTAATCGATGCTGCACTCCATTCTTCTCTTTTCGCCAACGCGAGAGACGCGGTGTGATGGGTTGCGAACCTCATCGCCACCAATAGGCATCTCCCGCGCACACTTCAATCATTCAACGTCTACATAATAAATCTAAAACAAATTATACAAAATACAATGATATAAAATTAAATAACACATAAAAATAATTTAACACATAATGTTCTTTTAGATGGTGCACTTGTCGTCAGCTGGACGATCCGGACATTTGTGTTTATTTAATTTTTTATTCCACTGTTTTAATTTTAATTAGGCACTTAAAACAATCCAACACCAGCAAAAACTTGAAAATTTGATTGAAGAATTTATTCAAATTGTCATTGGAACAAATGAAAAATTTATTTTTACACCTGTCAAAATTCTTTTTATAAACGAAAAAACTTGTATTATTTTAACATCAGAAGAGTGAAAACGTATTTCGTGTCACAAATAACTATCACAAAGTGCGGCAACAATCAAATTGACCAAAAAAATTCACTTATACAGGAAATATCTCCAAATTGACAGGAGCACCACATGAATCAAATATTTTTTTTTAAATCAGAACCAGAACCAGATTCCTTGCAGGATTTGCGAATTTATTCGTTGGGTATCCTATCTCTAACGGTTCTCCCCACAATAAAATAACATTATTAAAATAGATTATACCAATTCATAGAATTGTTACTTAGAATTTAACGTTTTTCCATGTATTCATAACATAACCTAAAATAATACGTAAGTAAAACGATAGGTATGTAATTTCATTTCTATCTATATAAATTCGATATAATTTAGAACTAAAACTTTGAAATATGTAATGCGGAAATATAATCTGTATTCATTTCAACGGCAAAATAGAATAAACTGAAGATATATATGAATTAGAAATATAAATATTTTACTTACGAAACTAACACGCAATTCAAATTTGACATTTCAGAGATAGGGATGGGCAATCCGCTCACGAGTCGACTCAAAGATTCGAATCTTTTTGGTGAGCGGGTGAGCGATGATCCATAAAAAAAAGAGCGGCAGCTCAATGATCCGCTAGGTCAGGGGGGTCGGCAAAATTATTAGCCAAAGAGCCAAATGCGTACTTTACAACGATTTAAAAAAAAATTGAGAGCCAAATATGTTTATTGATTTAGATAACCTTTATTATAATTTTTGCACTTCATTCAATTACGGGTACACTGAATAAAACATTATTTCATACTTCTTCCTGTGATGAAGGCGACCAGCCTTCTCTCCATCTCTTTGGTGGTCATCCTGGTGGTCGACGGCCCTCTGGAGTCTCTTGCATCACGATATTAGGAATTCTTGCTGGATCCATTCTCTCGATGTCTCTGCCTACTCCATCTCACTATGTCTTCAATGTTGCAGGATTTGCGAATTTATTCGTTGGGTATCCTATCTCTAACGGTTCTCCCCACAATAGGTCGCAGTCTGGTTCTGACAGTGTCTGTTCTTGCTTTGATTCCGTATGTTATTATGGACCTGATGCATGTTTGTTTGTTGTTATTCTTAATTTTAGGCACAATTCCATGTTCTCATCAATAAGACGACTTCGTAGTTTACTCTTGTTAAAATTCATGCTTGAATAAAATTGTCCGCATGAATATGTAGAAGCGAAAAGCGAAAGATCAGCAAGAGTCAGTAATACTATTTCAGGCGTTGAAGATGATGACTAAAAATCTTTGAATTGGCGATGATGATTAAGAGTTTTAGCTAAACCGGAATTGATAATCGTAATCACCAATTCCATAACTTTACAAATTTCTTCTGGAAATGTCTGCGGACAGAGCGTTCTTGATGAATGATGCGATGGTAAGCAAGTATCTCGCGATTATTTTTCTTTCAACAAACCCCTTCGGCTCCGGAGCCGCATTTTGCCGACCTCTGCGCTTTCCGCTCAGTAAAGTGAGCCGATTCTTCTTGATAATTATCGAGCGGCTCCGGAGCCGCATTTTGCCGACCTCTGCGCTCGGTGAATCGTATATTATTGCAAAAGAGTCGACTATTTTTAGTGATCTCTTTAAGGGATCTGAGCTGAATGGTTCCGCTCAGTAAAGTGAGCCGATTCTTCTTGATAATTATCGAGTCGTTTGTCAAAAAAGTTGTTTGTCGTTGTGAATTTTTTTTTTAGCTCATCGACAAAAAATTTATCCTGGTGAATTTTTTTTTTTTTACCGGAATCAACTTTTTTGGTCGAGGAGCAAAAAAAAAGGTCACTAAAATAATTTCAAACTTTGAACGACTCAAAATGGTGAACCGTGGATCGTTAAAAAGAGTCGGCTCACTTTGCTGAGCGGAACCGTTCAGATCAGATCCCTGAGATGAGTCGTTTTGCCCATCCCTATACGTGCGTATATTTTTCAGTTCAAAGGAGCGACTAATTTCATATCTGACCACGCAAAGAGTCAAAAAAGCCACTAATTTGCATCTTATCACGCCAAGCGAATATAGACTCTAAAGATCGATACTCAGGTGATACGAACATGAAGGTCTATACTCGCTCGCACTACGAAAATTTATAAATTTACAAAGTTAATTAGAGCTCGATTAATAACAAAAATATGCCTATGCCCACCTATGTCTATCTATTAAGGAAGTGTATAACTTGGAAAATGATCAGCTCAGGAATAACCTCAGAAATAGTCCACACACACCCGGAAGATCGCCTTTTATTTATATAGAAGATTTTAACATGCACCCCCGTTGGTTTTTACGACTATTGGTAGAATGACATATACTTCTTCTTCTCAGTCGTATTCCTCATGATTGAGGGTCGTGTCAATCCTTTAAACCATTGACCATGGCACGCCATGCGCTCCTGTCACCCGTCAGTCTCCAGGCTGCAGCTAATGAGAGACCATTCAAATTCCTGATTTGATCAGACCAACTGCTCGATGGTCGTCCATGTGGTCACCTTCCCTCCACTTTGCCCATGATGATGAGCTTTTCACGGTTTTCCTCATCTCTCCGGGCTATGCGTCCAAAATTGTATTGTTGACATACTCGTATACAGAAGATACAAAAGCTAGCGTCCGATATGTTTAATAAGACAGAAGTCCCGAATATATACAATCAGCTGTAGCGGGAAAAGAAAGCATTTTAAGGGCTATGTTCCACGTGTAAGAATTCGTGGATTTGATATTTTTAGATTTTCGTATTTTCGTATTTTTTTTTGGAGTCGCAAAAGCAAAAAAGTTCCTTTGAACCGTGTTGCCTCTTCGAGAATTCTATTAAATTTAAATTTTCCCGCTCTTTTCTGGGACATCCACCCCCTCCCTTGCACGATATTTTATTTTTTCCTTAATACGTTCCCCTTGGCCATAATAGGTTCATTATTATATTGTGTTTAGGCGAGTTCATATTGGTTTTATGTTAATCTGGCTTCCTTACCTACTTACCACCGACTCGCTCGCCATAACCGTTTTACCTTTCGACGTTTAAAATTCTACTTAAAAAGTCCCTCGGAATGTTATTCGCGGGCATTTTCACGTATTTTCTTTTAAATGCGAATTTCTTTAATTTTTTTTTGTTTCACCTGCTTTTCTTTTGTTTTCGCTCCGGGTTGATTTTGAAAGCTTGTTAATTGCAAAGCGTTTTTTTAATAAAATGTTCTTTTGAAATAATTAATCAATTTTTAATTCACTCGATAACGCAGAAAATAGTTCAAATTAAAAAAAAAAAAGAGTTTTTAAAGGCTTCAACCCCCGAATTATAAAATTTAAAAAATATGTATATTTATTAACTAACTAACCATCACTCCGTCTCCACGAAAGGGTAGACAGAAAGAATGGTCCACCACATTGCTGTTTCCTAGCTTAAACTAATTGCATATAAAAAAAATCAGCAAATTGTTATTTTATCGCTATAGGCGTTAGAGTCTATATTAGTGTAAACTATTTTTGTTTGATGTGAGTGTTTAATTGTGTGTAGTGTAAGTCACCAAGAGATGGCGCTCAATTCGGTTTTCATGATAACTGTTAATCGTCAGAAGTTCATTGAAGCATTGGTTTAGATGGTTCGGTCATATGGAGCGCATGGATGGAGAAAGAATGGTCAAGAAGAATTGGACATTTTCAGTGTCAGTGAGGCAGTGTTAATAAAAAAAATATTACAAATTCTGGAAAGTGTACTGCCTCACTGACGTCGACATATATGGGTTCCTTCTGATATGTATATTTTTTTAGTTTCATGTCGTTGGTTGTTTTTCATCTTTGTTACACCGTTTTGTGTCCAAATGAGTCGCCTAAATGTTTTTCGTTTGTTATGTCTCATTTGTGTATTATGTATAAATAAATAAATCTCTAAGACAAACGTGTGACAAATCTGTATATAGAGTGGCAAATGCAAGTATAAGAAGTGAATGTGGTGCGAATGAAAGTGTTATTAACAAAATAATGAAAGGGTCATTAAGATGGTTTAAACACGTGGAAAGAATGAGTGAAGACAGAATGGTAAAGAAGGTACATATGTAAACGGCGTGAACGGAGCTATAAATATAGAAAGGCCGAAGAAAACGTGGCACGATCAAATCAATCAAATATTAAATGTCGGTCACGTGAGGAGTCGGAGAAATCGACCCGCGTGCATGACAAAATGTATGAATATAGTGGAATCGAGAGAATTATGTCAGGACAGAACAGTGTGGAGTTCCACTCTTTCTGCCTACCCCTGTGATGGTTAGTTAGTTAGTTAGCTAGTTTTAGTTACTTAAAAATGATGTTCTTCTACCGACCCTTATGTATGGAAGCGAAGCATGGAACTGGCAAAAGTAGGATGAAAGTAGAATAAATGCAGTAGAAATGAGATCTCTTAGACGAATGTGTGGATACTCTGTGTATGATAGAAGGTTGAATGAAAATATAAGAAGTGAATGCGGTGCGAATGATGGTGTCATGAACAAAATAATGAAAGGATCATTAAGATGGTTCGGACATATGGAAAGAATGAATGAAGAAAGAATGGTAAAAAAATTATATGTTAATGATGATAATGGAACCAGAAATAGAGGAAGACCGAGGAAAACGTGGCACGATCAAATAAATCAAATATTGAATGTCGGCCACGTGAGGAGTCAGAGAAATCGACGCGCGTGCATGACACGATGTATGAATGTTGAGGAACGAGAGAAATATGTCAGGAAAGAAAAGTGTGGCAGTCCATTCTTTCTGCCTACCCCTCTGGGAGACGGCATGATGGTTAGTTAGTTAAATAAATAAATGAATGTATATCCTTTGAAATATAAATTTCGGTTTGGACATATGGAACGAATGAATGAGAGTAGAATGGTTAAAAAGTTGTACACAAGCAGCGTGAGAGGGAAAAGAAGCCGAGGACGACCGAGGAAAACATGGCATGACCAAATTAATCAATTACTAAAAGGCGGCCACATTTCAAGTCGGAATAATCGACGTGCGTGCATGGTGCGATGTATGAATGTGGAGAAAGCCTGAGAGGTATGCCAGGACAGGCCATTGTGGCGATCCATCCTCTCTGCCTACCCCTCCGGGGAAATGGCGTGATGGTTAGTTAGTTAGTTAGTTAGTTAGTTATATCGAAATTCAATTAACTAACTAACTAACTAACCATCACGCCGTCTCCCCGAAAGGGTAGGCAGAAAGAATGGACTGCCACACTTTAATCGATGCGGCACTCTATCCTTCTCTTTTCGCCATCGCGAGAGACGCGGTGTGATGGGTTGCGAACCTCATCGCCACCAAAAGGCATCTCCCGCGCACACTTCGATCGTTCAACGTCTACATAATAAATCTAAAACAAATTATCTGAAATACAATGATATAAAATAAAATAACAAAGAAAAATAATTTAACACATATTGTTATTTTAAATGGTACACTTGTCGTCAGCTGGACGATCCGGACATTTGTGTTTATTTGATTTTTATTCCACGTTATCCACTGTTTTTTTTTTTAATTTACTGTAATTAGGCACTTAAAACAATCCAACACCAGCAAGAACTTTAAAATATTATTGAAGAATTTATTCAAATTGTCATTGGAACAAATTCAATTATGTTAGTTAAATTCACATATTTTGTGTGTAAATACTCGAATATAGCAATAGCGAACCGTTGTTGTGTTCGCTAGTGTAACTAACTAAAAAAGCTTTAAGAATAACATTATTGCTAATTATATCGAAAGCTCGCCCGCGTTATTTTCTTTGATCTTTTTCTCTCGGAGAATACGCGAAACAAATCCCACATCTTCGGATGTTACTCCGAGTCCTTGAATGGAATGGAGGTTCTTAACCCAATTGTACCGACCGAATGAGTGGTTAGCCGAGTGGAGGGCACTCGATCAGAAGGCATCCGACTCGGGTACCCGGGTACCAGTAATGCGGAGCGAGAAGTGGATCTTCTTACTCGGGTAATCAATGAGTTACCGCGGTCTTATTGGCCAAGGTGAGCGCTGAGACGTTGATCGAACGTCTTGTTACGAGGAGGAGGAATTTGTAGATGAAAATTGCGCTTTGTATTATCTCAAATAAACTTAACATACGTGTTTTTTTAGATAATCAATTGTTTCGGGCGAAACGCTATTATAATTTTACATTATTAAATCTTTTTAATTTTGATCGTATCTGGGAAGCATTTTACAAGAGACGGAAAATGGAAAAAAACATCGAAAGAAGGGTTGGTGCTGGAAATAAAATAAATGGTGCACTCAAAGTCATTACTGCAAATAGAATATATCCACAGAAGCTAAAGAAAGATGAAAGCAGGATAAACGCCGTAGAAATGAGATCACTAAGAAGAATGTGCGGGAAAACGTTGTATGATAGAATACTGAACGATGAAATAAGAAAGAAATGTAAGGCAGATGGCTGCATCATGAGTAAAATTAAAAAAGGATCCCTGAGATGGTACGGACATATGGAACGAATGGATGAGAGTAGAATGGTTAAAAAGTTGTATACAAGCAGCGTGAGTGGAAAAAGGAGTCGAGGACGACCGAGGAAAACATGGCATGACCAAATTAATCAATTACTAAAAGGCGGCCACATTCGAAGTCGGAACAATCGACGTGCGTGCATGGTACGATGTATGGATGTAGAGGAATCTCGAGAGGTATACCAGGACAGGCCAATGTGGCGATTCATCCTCTCTGCCTACCCCTCCGGGGAAATGGCGTGATGGTTAGTTATTTAGTTAGTTATTATTATTAAAAGTTTTAATTTTGAAACACGTTATTGAGTGTATCACAATTTATTTATATGATATATTATGTAATATACTTAGGAAATTGAAAATAACTTTGTTTAATCCACAAAATATTAAAAAACACGACATGTTACGGAGGATACCTCCATCTTCAGGGGTCAAAATAAATAAGGTATATTCAATTTCCTAAGTATATACAAGTAAATACAGCCACAGCCCAGCATCATTTTGAATTCATTGGATCAATTTTTTTTAATGCCCTGCTAGAGGAACTCAGAAACCAGGTCTCATACAGTGAATATAAAAATTCAATAAAAAACTTTAAAACTTGAAATCTTAGTGAACGATGACTCTTTTGGTGACATACATTTTAGTGATAACTAAGACATGACGTTGGTCCCATTTGGGAAAAATTTGTCTGGATACTCCTCTCCTTAGCACAAGGAATTCCCTTCATAAGATGAGTAAGAAAAACGAAATAAATAAAAATTAAAAAAAATTAGATACATAATTATCAAACCATTTTGTACCATTTAAAACAATAAAAACTCATTAAAAAATAATATTACAATTGAATTCCACAATGTTAATGCCTTAGCGTTCAATACATCATGTATTTATTGTTTCTTGAACCGTGATGTAAAACTCCATATTAAATAATTAATAGGAATAAAAACGTCTGTCTTCTAGGAGTTTTATTATATTTAAGATGGAATGTTTCGCCCTAATATCAAATGCATATTTCTACAAGTCCTGGTGAATAGTATGTATGTGGTATGCATGCTTCTAACATGACCAACTTTTAAAAAATGATTAAGTTGGTTATGCCATGTTTTCCTCGGTCTACCTCGACTCCGTACTCCATTTGCATCGTTAACGTATACTTTTTTAAACATTCTTTCTTCACTCATGCGCTCCACATGTCCGAACCAACGCAGCGATCATTTCATAATTTTGTTCATAATATTAATCGATGCATGATTAAGTGTATAGAATTCCATGATGATGTTATTAAAATAAACAAAAATTGTTTAAAAATAGAAAATTCTATAAATGATATGAAATATTCACGACACGTGTTTCTAATAACATCATTATGGAATTCTATACACTTCATCATACATCGATTAATATTTTAAAGGCAGCTGATATAGCTACCCAAATGACTTTTTACCGAAGGCTTACTCGAAGATGTCCTCATAAGACGAAACACGTGTCGTGAATATTTCATATCATTTATAGAATTTTCTATTTTTAAACAACTTTTGTTTATTTTAATAACATTGTTCATAATACCTTATTTCGCTCTACATTCCTTTCTAATATCAGCATTTGAGATTCTGTCGTACGTCGTTCTACCACACATACGTCTCAGGGACCTCATCTCCACCAGATAGTTAGCATATTATTTTTAATTCAGCGTTATTATGTGTGTTATTGTTTGTTACACCTACCTTTTTTTTTACCTATTTTTTTTTCGTTTCTCGTAAGATCTTGGAGTATATAATTCGATGAACACACTATTGGGGCAAGTTTCTCGATTTCCGTCAGAGGCGTGGGGGGTGTAGCACCGCGCTACCCTGTTTCCGATCAGTAGGAATCAGCACATTTTATATTATTCTCTCGCAAGATTCAGCGTTCCCGCGCCAAACTTTAACCGACATTCGTTTTATAGATTTTTATACGTCTGATCCAAGGACAGTTGAACTATTTTATCACAATTGTTATATTGCTTCTAACTTTGAACCTGTTGTATCGCGATAGGTTGACGAGACAAATTACATGGACAGTTTATTGGTAAAATGTTTTTTTAAAGAATGAATCTAACTAACTAACTAACCAACCATCACGCCGTCTCCCCGAAGGGGTAGACAGAAAGAATGAAATGAAAAGAAAGAAAGAATGAAAAGACAAAAAGACAGAAAAAGAAAGAAAGAATGAAAAACTAAATACATACTCGTATATTGTATCATATATTATATTGAAATAATTAATTGTTTTTATTTTATTTCATTCTTTAAAAAAAACTTTTACCAATAAACTGTCCATTTAATTTGACGACCTTCGTGACGCGCGTGCATGACACGATCTATGAATGTTGAGGAATCGAGAGAAGTATATCAGGAAACAAAGTTGTGGCAGTCTATTCTGTCTACTTCGGGGAGACGGCGTGATGGTTAGTTTTTAATTTTCATTCATCTGGTAGAGAGTCTAAAGTATTAAAGTCATTATATTATTTCCAATACAATGAATCCCTGTTTAATCAACTTTGAACTTTCCATCCAATCAACTCCAGAAGAATCCTTACATTATGAATGCATTGAAACGGTTTAATTAATATTTTATAATATATTTCTACCCTTTCTGCCGGCCCTTCTGGATAGCCAATTAATTAGTCGGCTAGGTTAGGTTACGCAAACACTATTATGCGTGGATAGGTTAGGCTCGCTGCGGAGGGCGGGTGTTGTATTACCGAGGGGTGAGTTAATAATGCCCGTAACATCTGTCCCTCTCGACGTTAAGGGTTGCAGGGGCACTCTAAGCGTATTTTATCTCCATGTTGTGATTACGCATGCTCTACTTAGTGGATAAGAAAAATATTATAATTAAGTATAAAAAAAAGTTTCATAATTAATATGGATGAAAACATCAGTTTTCCATAAGCTTTATTATTATTAATAATAATAAAATGGCGATAGATTAGAAATCTATCGCATGTCACGAGAATCTTTACTCTTTACATCGAATTGGCTCGTGCTGTATTGATGTAAATAGCGATTCAACCAAATAATAATAATTAATACGAATGAAAACGTCGGTTTTCTAGAAGTTTTGGGAATGACATGTTTCGTTAATTACCATATTCTGCTCCATTAACTAGTGTATATAAACTGCAACGAGTTGAAGTTTCGTCACATTTGATAATGCCTTGGAAAGGGGAAACATGTCATTCCAATAAAATATAATAACACTTCTAGATTAATATGGAGTTTTACATCATCGTTCAAGAAACAATAAATAATAATAATAATACGAATGATAACGTCTGTTTTCTATATGTTTTGTCAATCAAATGTTGTATTACCCATTTAATAATGCCTTAGACAGGCGAAACATGTCATTCACATAAAATATAATCAAACTTCTAAAAAACAGGCGTTTTCATTCGTATTACTTTATTAAATATGGAGTTTTACACTATTGCTCAAGAATTAATAAATAATTTATTAATACGAATGAAATCTTCAGTTTTCTAGAAGTTTTATTATATTATATGGAAATGAGATGTTTCGCCTTTCTAAGGCATTATCAAATGTGACGAAACTTCAACTCGTTGCAATTTATATACACTAGTAAATGTTGCAGAACATGGTGATTACCGAAAATTGATGTGACTTTATACATTTTGAACAAAGAGTTATTTTGCCAATCAAATGTTAAATTACACATTTAATAATGCCTTTGACCACCTTTTCGAAATATTACATAAAATGTAAACAACGGTTACCTGATTGCTGGTGTCTGATGCAGCTCTCATTACTAAAAACATTGTCAAAGCGCCCTTGAGGTGAGCTATTCACGAAAACGGCGCTATGCAAATTCTTCTTCTTCCTCAGCCTATACCCGTCTACTCCTGGACAAAGGCCTCCACCATCGCTTCCATGTCACTCTGTCCTGTGCAGACTGCATCCAGGTTATTCCGACGTGTCTGTTCGGATCATCCTTACACCGTAGTTACGGTCGCCCTGCACTTCGCTTTGCCGTCCACGGTCTCCAAGTCAGCAGTCTTCTTGTCCATTTTTCATCTGAGCTTCTGGTTACGTGACCTGCCCACTGCCATTTTAGAGTCGCCACCCGGTGGATGATGTCAGTGACCTTTGTTTTTTCTCTCACCGTATCGTTTCTGACAAATTAGCCTTCTTCTTCCTCCTCCTTATATTCCTTTGGTCTGTTCCTGAAATCAGGCTGGCCTGTCTTGAGAGGTTGACTCCAAACTATCTCTCCATCTCTTCGGCGGTCTTCCGGGGCACGGCAGCCGGCAGGAATCTGATGCGCCACAGCGTGTGGGATCCTGGTGGGATCCATCCTCTGCACGTGCGCATTCCAGTATCTTCTGCGTTGTCTGCCTCATCTCACGACATCCTCCACCTTGCAGATCTCGCGGATAGCCGTGTTCCTCACCCTATCTCGAATACTCCTTCCTACTATCATCCTCAGCGTTCTCATCTCTGCCACCCGTACTTTAGCCTTCGTTCGTGTGGTATCCGCTCTGGTCTCAATGGTATATAGGTATGTCAGTATCGGCCTTACGCAAATGTTACAAATTAGCCTAATTATTTAATATTAATATATTTTTTTCTAATGATGCGATCATCTGCCTTACATTTCTTCCTGATTTCCTCGTTAGGTGTTCTATCACACGTTTTCCCCCCCATTCTTCTCAGTGATCATGTCTACTGTTAATAATAACAGTTGTATAAACAGATGAATTATCACCATTGTCGATACGTTCGCATTTCTTTGATGTGCGACTGCGCTTAAATTGCTCGAATAAACAATCTTGTCGAATCGTTAAAATCTCGCTGCGATCATTGCCGCAATAAAATGGCTGATGTTCCCCTCTGAACCGGCTGTAAAACTTAAGTAAAATAATGCTTTAATGGCTCCGCTCCCTCTAGGAACTTTCAATTAACAAGTGTGCGTACATGTTTTATGAGCTACGTCGAAGGTTACCGATCGCGCACCGATACTCCGCCTCTCTCATACATCCTCTTTTAACAAGCTACCCAGTAAGGTAAAAGGTCGCAAGCCCCTATTCAAAGACTTTTTAATGATGTCTTACATAATTGCGAATAAATTGAATCTCATATCCCCATAATAATAATAATCATTATAATATAACTAACTAACTAACCATTACGCCGTCTCCCCGAAGGGGTAGGCAGAAAGAATGGACTGCCACGCTTTTCTTTCCTGACATTTCTCTCACTTCCTCAACATTCATACATCGTGTCATGCACGCGCGTCAATTTCTCTGACTCCTCACATGGCCGACATTCAATATTTGATTTATTTGATAATGTGTTAACATTTAAAGCGTCATTTTTGTGATGTAATCACCTTAAGAGCGCTTTAAGACTTTCTTCAATTTCAACTGCTTACAATGATATCGTTCCCAAAAACTCCACAAATCTTCTTGTTTTTTTTTTATGTATACAACAGGTCGTTTGAACCCAATTACTGTATACATTTTATTTTTTAGCTATTATATTGAATCACGTGACATGTGATAGGTAGCCAATCTATCGCCATTTTATTGTCACGTGAATTCTACACCAGACCAAAGACAGTGTGACAATCATACTGCCATCGCCGGAAATCGAACCCGGGACCTTCTATATGGAAGTCAGAGCTCTTACCACTCTGCCACGAAGGTCGTCTTACACAATATGTTATAAGATGGCAGCGAGCTGCCGTAACCGTTCGAAGATACAAACATTAGTGAATTTTAACTAAATAAACATTTTATAAAGATTTTTTATAATTTTTTTTTTCATTATTTACAATGAACTTCTACCACGAAAATTCAAAGAAAACAAAATCTTTTATATTTACTTTAATTAAGAAAACTTATTTTCGGCCAATCGACGTGCTTGTATGACTCGCTCTATGAGGAATCTATAGATGTGTGTCAATATCGAGTAGTTATCGAGTACTTAACGAGTAGAGAAATCGACGTGCTTGCATAACACGATGTTTGAATGTTGAGGAAGCGAGAGAAATATGTCAGGAAAGAAAAGTGTGGCAGTCGATTATTTCTGCTTACCCCTCCGGAGAGACGGTATGATGGCTAGTTATCAAGTTGGTTATTTTTTTTTATTCCACGTTTTTTTCTTAATCGTATTTTGAGGTTGGGAATCAAAGAAAATGACGTGCGTACATGACACGATGTATGAATGTCGTGGAAACGAGAGAAGTATGTCAGGATATACCAATAAGGTGGTCAGTTCTCTATGCCTAACCTTTCGGGGGAAACGGGGTGATGGTTACTTCTTTTTGTTTTCCAATTTTTTTTACATCGGAGATGAAGGCCCTAAGATCAAAAACTCTCCGAAATGGTGTCCGCAACGTAGACATAAGAAAAAATTGCGAAATAGAGGATATCGTTCAGTGGAGTAGATCCAGAAGAAGATACTGGAGGGACCATGTAGCCCGAATGGATGGTGACAGACTTGCATATACAGCCGCTTATGAAATCCCCTCCTGGAAACCTGGAAGACCGCCTAAGAGATGGAGGGACAGCTGGATCTCATCATCCGACGAGATATGATTTCTGTGTCACAGATCGTCAAATCTCATAAAAGAAGAAGAAAGTTTCTTTTGTCCATTTTGAAGGTTGCACCCTTTAACCCAAAAGGGTCGATATAATGTATAATATGTAAGCACCACCGCCCTGAGGTAAATGAATGCAGGCTGATTGCCGCCCTTTGTGTGCCCTGGGTAATTAATGATGAAGGATACAGTTCGCGATCCATCGCCAGGCTTTCCTGTACAATGGCTCACACACTTACATGAGGTCGTGTAGAGGTGCTGTGACCAGGAATTACATTTGCGCTGGATAAATCAAGAATCGCTTGTTTCAATCCAAGGGTTGGTTTTACTCTCAGAAAGTCTAATTATTTCCATCTTTGTCTCAGTCGTGTGAAGTTTATGAGTCATTCATTTTTAATTGTTCGTATTAACACTACAGTTTTTTCGTTTCTCGTTCATCTAAATGTGTAAGGGCGAAATATTAACACGTATGTACTGTATATAAATAGATAAACCGGCAAAACGCGTAGTGTCAGTCCGTACTGCAAAGCAAGACTAAACTTATTTCAAACGTACAAACGGAGATGAGAGCGACTGCACATGAGACACAAGTGAGCGACACGTCAGTGATCTTTTCTTCTTTTTCTTCTTCTTCAGCCTGTATTGACCGCTTCTGGACGTAGGCCTCCTCTCGCATTTTCCATTCTCTTCTATTCTGAGCGATCCGCATCCAGGCACTTCCCGCTCTTCTCCGGATATCGTCGCGCCAACGCAACTGTGGGCGCCCAACTCCACGCTTTGCCGTCCTTGGCCACCAGCACAGCAGTCGCCTTGTCCACTTTTCATCTGGATCGCGAGCGACATGTCCCGCCCATCGCCACTTGAGGGTTGCGGCCATCTTGATAACATCGGAAACTTTTGTCCTGACTCTTATGTCCTCATTTCGGAGTCTGTCCCGTAGTGATCTTTTATCGAACCAAAAACGACGGTTGAACTAACTAACTAACTTACCATCACGCCGTCTCCCCGGAGGGGTAGGCAGAAAGAATGGAACGCCACACTGTTCTGTCCTGACATACGTCTCTCGCTTCCTCTACATTCATACATACTGTCATGCACGCACGTCGATTTTTCCGACTCCTCACGTGACCGACATTCAATATTTGATTGATTTGATCGTGCCACGTTTTCCTCGGCCTTCCTCTATTTCTAGCTCCGTTCACGCCGTTTACATAAACCTTCTTTACCATTCTGTCTTCACTCATTCTTTCCATGTGTCCAAACCATCTTAATGACCCTTTCATTATTTTGTTCACAACACTTTCATTCGCACCACATTCACTTCTTATACTTGCATTTGTCACTCTATCATAAACAGATTTGCCACACATTCGTCTTAGAGATCTCATTTCTACTGCATTTATTCTACTTCCATCCTTCTTTTGCCAGTTCCATGCTTCACTTCCATACATAAGGGTCGGCACAAGAACACCATTGTGCACTGCCATCTTAGCTTTTTGGATAGGCTTTTGTTTGCGATGACAACTTTAAGTGCACCATTTATTCTGTTGCCTGCCCCAACCCTTCTTTCAATATCCTTCTCCACCCTCCCATCCTTTGTAAACATACTTCCTAAATAAACAAATTCATCCACTTGTTCCAGATTTTCACCGTTTACACTAATGTTGCACACTGTCATGCTTCCTTCTTTTCGAAAATCATTACCTTAGACTTATTCACATTCATCATCAAATCGTATCGCTTGCATACCTCATACATCCTAGACACCAGGGCTTGCAGTTCGTGCTCGTTGTCTGCAAGTAGCACAGCGTCGTCCGCATACAACAAACAGCTTACTGACACACCTTCCATTTTTGTACCAGCTTCCAACCCTTTCAGCTCTTTCATACACTTGTCCATATATAGATTTAACAACCATGGAGAAACCTTGTCCATATATAGATGAAACAACGACGGTTGAAAAATGTGCGAAATAGCGAATTGTGCGAAATAGCGAATTGTGCGAAAGTCGAAGGCCGCCTGTATTTGTTTTGATTAACAATATTTAATCGTTTTGTAAATGATGGTCACCACATAATATTACAGAAGTCTCACGTTTGCAGAGTGCCCAGTCACTCGGCGTGTAGCCGCTATATCCCACTCGTCCGAGATCGGTTCTTCTCCTATTGTCTGTTATTCGTTCTTCTCTTGCAGGTACCTTTACTACACAGATGCCCTTTATTGAAATTACCTCGAGTTGCCCTCGCCGGCGCGCGATTCAATCATGTAGCGAGTGGTGGGGGCAATTTACGTCGGGCGCACACGTGAGCTTTCACACGCCGGCGGGACAAAAATGCTACGAAAGCTAATATCTTGTGATCGATGAGCTTGCTAAAACTTCAAAATTGTTCATGTTGTATTATTGAATTTCTTCAATATTATTTTTAAGTTCTTGGTAGTTAAGTGCCTAATTACAGTTAATTAAAAAAACGGTGGATACGTGTAACATAAATTAAATAAATACAAAAGTCCGGATCGTCCATGTCAACATGTGCAACATCGAAAAAAAACATTATGTGCTAAATTAAAAAGACGGTGGATTAGTGGAACGTAAATTAAATAGACAATATGTGCACCATCTAAAAAGAACATTTTGTGTTAAATTATTTTTATTTTGTTATTTTATTTTATATCATTGTATTTTATATTATTTGTTTTAGATTTATTTTGTGGGTGTTGGACGATCGAAGTGTGCGCGGGAGATGCCTATTGGTGGCAATGAGGTTCGCAACCCATCACACCGCGTCTCCCGCGGGGCGAAAAGAGAAGGATGGAGTGCCGCATCAGTAAAAGTGTGACAGTCCATTCTTTCTGCCTACCCTTTCGGGGAGACGGCGTGATGGTTAGTTAGTTAGTTATATTATTGAAAAATTATAGGTTTTTGAACAATGATGTTAAACGAATTTTTATGAAATAAAGCATTGTTTTTTCCACTTTTGAGTTTATTTTTCTCGACATGTTTCGAAGGCTTACACCTTCATCATCGGGAGAACGATATTATATCGTTCTCCCGATGATGAAGTTGTAAGCCTTCGAAACATGTCGAGTAAAATAAACAAAAGTGAAAAAAACAGTGTTTTATTTCATAAAAATTCGTCATTATAGAATTTCACAATGTTAACGCCTTAAGTTTATCTAAAATTAATAATGTTAAACTTTATATTAAATAATTCACACGAATGAAAACGTCTATCTTATGCAAGTTTTATTATAATTAACTAACTAACTAACTTACCATCACGCCGTCTCGCCGAAGGGGTAGGCAGAATGAATGGACTGCCACAGATATTTCTCTAGCTTCTTCAAAATTCATACATTGTGTCATGCTTGCGCGTCGATTTCTCCGACTCCTCACGTGGCTGACATTCAATATTTAATTTATTTGATCGTGCCACGTTTTCCTCGGTATTCCTTTATTCCTAGTTCCATTTACCGTTAAGATATACTTTTTTACCATTCTTTCTTTCCATGTGTTCAAACCGTCTTTAATTATTTTTTCATAACACCATCATTCGCACCGCATTCACTTATATTTTTATTCGACACTATCATACACAGAGTATCCACACATTCGTCTAATAGATCTATTTTATTATATATAAGCTTAATTATATTGTATGTTAATTTTTGATTATGCCTTAGACACATGAGATGATGTCTTTAAGACAGGCGAAACATGTCATTCACACAAAATATAATAAAACTTATAGAAAACAGACATTTTTTTCACGTTGTCTCTCCGTAGGGGTAAGCAGAAATAATGGATCGCTACATTATTCTGTCCTGACATAATTTTCTTGCTTCCCTTACATTTATACTTGTGTCATGCACGCACGTTGAGATCTACGACTCCTCGCGTGGCCGATATTCAACATTTGATTGATTTGATCGTGCCACGTTTCATCAATCTTCCTCTATTTATTTTTCCGTTTACATCGTCAACATATATTTTTTTAACCATTCTTTTTTCATTTATAATAGTAAACACGATTGTTAAGTGGTTTTACTTGGATTTAATTTGTATAAATTATATAATTTCAAGTAAAACCACTAAACAATCGTGTTTAATGTTATGAATTAATAATGGAGTTTACAAAATAAATACCCCAACCATCAATACATTCTTTATTTATTCATTTTTTCCATGTGTCCGAACTATCTTAATGATTAAATATTTTTGTGAATGTATACTTATACTTGTATACGAAATTCTGGATTTTCACCAAAGGGTGGTCAATTCAAATTTAATTGTATCTCAATAGAGACGAAGACGCAAACTGAATATGGATGATCAAGGTGTTTACAGGACTTATGACCTGTCATTGGTTGGGTTAAGCGCACGCTTTATGTAATTACAACATTCCCCATTCCACCTATGTTATTATTATCATGCATGACAAATTTTTGGAAGATGTATATATACTTCAAAATCCATACCTATCTTCACGTGTCAGTTTCAATTGTCCATCTATGTAGATTTGGTTGCACTTGTGAATCTATTCAAGATTAACTTATACAACCGACCCACTAACGTCATCTATGGAGAATGATTTTCAGCATTTAGCAAACTACCTTATTAACACAATGCGAAGGCTGTAGCCTATAAAAAAAAAAATCTTAATGATCCTTTTTATAAATGTTTCATAACACTTATACTCTTACAGCATTCACTTCTTATATTTTCATTCGACACTATCATACATAGAATTTCCACCCATTGTCTAAGAGATCTCATTTCTACTGCATTTATTCTACTTTTATCCTACTTTTGGCAGTTCTATTCATCATTTCCAAGGGTCTGTACAAGAACATTACTCTTAGCATAATCAAATCGATCACCGTGCGCTCCCTCTTACGACAGGATCCCCGCTGCAAGTCACTTGGACCGTTTCGATTTAAAGGAATTTCAATAACAATCCCCGTAAAACTATCGGGAACAGCTCCCGCCCTCCCCCCCGCTCGGGTTCTTCCGCCCCCGCGTCCTGAACCACGGTTCTCCCAAGCGAGCTTTACTCTCGCTATAAGTCAGAAGCGGCCATAAGCGCCACTGCAAAATGGATGTACTTTGAGTCAACTGCAGTTATCTGACGTACGAGATTATCGTGTGCAGGCTCACTACAAAACAAGACAATATATTTTAAAATGATTAATTGTATCTCAATAGAGACGAATCGACGAACGTATCTGAGAAGCGACGGAAAAATGGAGAAAGACATCGAAAGAAGGGTTGGTAACTAACTAACTAATAACCATCACGCCATTTCCCCGGAGGGGTAGGCAGAGAGGATGGATCGCCACACTGGCCTGTCCTGGCATACCTCTCGAGATTCCTCTACATCCATACATCTTACCATGCACGCACGTCGATTGTTCCGACTGCGAATGTGGCCGCCTTTTAGTAATTGATTAATTTGGTCATGCCATGTTTTCCTCGGTCGTCCTCGGCTTCTTTTCCCACTCACGCTGCTTGTGTACAACTTTTTAACCATTCTACTCTCATCCATTGGTACTGGAAATAAAAAAAAAATGGCGCACTCAAAGTCATTACTGCAAATAGAAATATATCCACAGAAGCAAAGATGGCAGTACACAATGGAGTTCTAGTGCCAACCCTCATGTATGGAAGTGAAGCTTGGAGCTGGCAAAAGAAGGATGAAAGCTGGATAAACGCCGTAGAAATGAGATCACTAAGAAGAATGTGCGGGAAAACGTTGTATGATAGAATACCGAACGATGAAATAAAAGAGAAATGTAAGGCAGATGACTGCATCGTGGATAAAATTAAAAAAGGATCCCTGAGATGGTTTGGACATTTGGAACGAATGGATGAGAGAAGATTGGTTAAAAAGTTGTACACAAGCAGCGTGAGTGGAAAAAGAAGCCGAGGACGACCGAGGAAAACATGGCATGACCAAATTAATCTATTACTAAAAGGCGGCCACATTCGAAGTCGGAATAATCGATGTGCGTGCATGGTATGATGTATAGCATTATGGCGATCCATCCTCTCTGCCTATCCCTCCGGGAAAATGGCGTGATGGTTAGTTAGGTAGTTTATAAGTTATCAAACCAACGAGAATAATAAAATGTATGCAGTAAAGTTAAATAATATTCCATAGTAAGAGCGTGGTGTAGTGGGTGAAAGAATTTTTCCGAAGAAATCCCATTTTGGATAAGTATTGAGATGATCGAGTGGATATCTCGGGCATTACAAATTGCTCTGCAGTATAAACCTCCCATTACGAGAGTGCTTTAATATATTTAAGGGGAAAACGCTGGCATTAGGGCGAGTTTACACGATCGCTCGGGAATTATTGAGAAGTCTAGCTCTTGTTGTGTGCAAACGCGGCGGGTGGAAAATGCACGAGTGACATCTAGTGACGCCGGAGGAAGTTAAAAATGGATTTCAAAAACATTTCTGTAACTGAGACCCATAAACTCTCAAGTGAATTTTAGTCCGAAATGATTTATGGTCGGCACAGTATAAAGAACTTATACAATCTATATATTTAAAACAAAGTCGTGTTGTGTTCAAAATGGTGTTCTTCTACCGACCCTTAAGTATGGAAGCGAAGCATGGAACTGGCAAAAGAAAGATGAAAATAGAATAATATATAAAAAACACAAATAAATCAAATATTGAATGTCGGCCATGTGAGGAGTCGGAGAAATCGACGCGCGTCCATGACACGATGTATGAATGTTGAGGAAGCCAGAGAAATATGTCAGGAAAGAAAGGTGTGGCAGTCCATTCTTTCTGCCTACCCCTTCGGGGAGACGGCGTAATGGTTAGTTAGTTAGTTAGTTAGTTAAATAAATTACACGCATCACGCGCGCGTGACAGCATTGACAGGAAAGAACTAGCGCGTCACTTGTCACCCAGTATCTATCGAAACATAAAAATATATGATAGAATATAAACCGTACAATCCATCAAGCTGTTGAACAGATGAAAATAGTAATTTATTATTGGATCCTGCGTGAATACGATTTCAAATACTCGATGAGATTGGCTTTATCCGTGATGCGAAATTGCCTCAAACGAGATTGCTTGCTGCAGCTTCCGTATTCGAAATACATTGTATGTTGTTGAGGGATCGAAACACGCACGTCTGCCGTTTGTCTGTCAATTGAAAGGAAATGACAAGTAAGGGTGAATTATTTATTTATTTTTTCTTGAACAAAAAAACTAACCTAACCATCACACCGTCTCACCGAAGGGGTAAGCAGAAATAAAGGACTGCCACGCTTTTCTTTCCTGACATATTTCTCTCGCTTGCTCAACATTCATACATCGTGTCATGCAAGCTCGTCGATATCTCTGACTTCTCACGTGGCCGACTATCAATATTTGATTTATTTGATCGTGATACGTTTTCCTCGGTCTATTTCTAGTTCCATTTACATCGTTCACATATAATTTTTTTAACACTCTTTCTTTATTCATTCTTTCCATGTGTCCAAACCATCTTAATGATCCTTTCATTATTTCGTTCATAACACCATCATTCGCACCGCATTCACTTCTCATATTTTCATTCGGAGTATCCCCACATTCGTCTAAGAGATTTTATTTCTACTGCATCATTTCTTCCTTCATCATTCTTTTGCCCGTTCCTTGCTTCGCTTCCATTCATAAGTAAATAATAAATAGTAATTAAATGAAACTGTGTTTTTAACTTTATTGTTCTTTGAACAATGATGTAAAACTCCATATAAAATAATTAATATACATGAAAATGGCTGTCTTCTAGGAGTTTTATCAGGTTTTATATGGAATGACATGTTTCGCCCTTCTAAGGCATTATCAAATGTGAAATTTGATAATACCTTAGAATGGCGAAACATGTTATTTCATATAAAACTCCTAGAAGACGGACGTTTTCATTAAACTCTTTTTCAATTTTCAATTTCGAATAACTCTTTTTGAATTTCTAATTTCGAATAACTGGATTCGCAACCCCCTCGTTTTTTCTCGTAAAAATCTCCATTGAATGTGCACCCGTATAACACGGGGCATATATAAATTTTCCTTTGTTGATACAAATTTGCGAGATCCCATACGATGGATATTCGTCCCATTGTTATCTCGTGTATATAGGACATCGGTAAAACGCGGCAGACATATCCAGTACAGGATGCTGCTATAAGTTTTGTATTACAGATGTACTTAACTTCTTCTTAATGTTAGCTTCGCACACATTTTGGTGACCTAGCCATCTCGGTAGCCGGCCCTTCTTCAGCCTATATCAATCTTCCAAAACCCAAATATGTAATCCAATTTTCCAATATTTTATAATTAAATAGTTCATTGTTTTGGCCGAAACACTATGATGCTTCAACATCATTAACTGTTAAATTTACAACACTATTATAATATATATAATTTTATTATTATGCTTTACTAACTAACTAATTAACCATAACGCCGTTTCCCCGGAGTGATAGGCAGAGAGGATGGATCGCCAAACCATTATGTCCTGACATACACCTCTCTAGATTCCTGCACATTCTTACATCGTAACATGCACGCTCATCGATTTTTCCGACTTCGAAAGTGGCCGTCTTTCAGTATTTGATTCATTTGGTAATGCCATGCTTTCCTTGGTCTTCCGCGGCTTCGCTTTCTACTCACACTGTTTGTATAAAACTACATATTAAATCATTAAGAATGAAAACGTCTGTTTTCTAGAAGTTGTGTAATATTTTATCCGAATGACATGTTAACATGACATACCTGATGATGCCACAATCGTTTGGATAGTTTTAGACTTTTAGTTATAATATTACCCTGATGAAGCTTGGGTCCAAACGAAACTAGTTGGCATCAATTATATTAACCACGCCTTGGTTAAGCTTAAGTTTTTTTAAATACTAAAACGAAAAATATTTATTAGATGAATTTTAATGTTTCGTAATACAGTGCCGGCGCAGGGGGTGGGCGCCAGCTGGCAAAGGCCCACGGGTAATATTGGGACAGTGGGCGCTAACAAATAAAGAAAAAGCGGAGTTTGCAAATTAGGGAGTTCTCGTGCCAACCCTAATGTGTGAAATACAGGCGTGGTGCGGTGTGAGGAAGCAAAGTGTGGGAATTGGGACACAAAGATAAATGTGCCGAAGAAAACGGATTACAGACACTTTAACAAAAAAATATTCGTACCGAGGATAGAGAAAATAGAAAGGTATGCAAGAAAATGCAAAATGGACAATATGTTGACTACCATAAGCTTTATTAAGTAATTATAAGATAATCAAATGATTTTACTGTAATCTCTTGATAGAGTTAAAAAGATCTTCTGCTTAATTCTTAAAATACAATCTTCATAGATGGCGTTAGTGTGTAGATTGAATAAACTACCATGCAAAGGGTGGTTTTGCAGATTAACATAAATACAACTTCCAAAAATTTGTCTTATATGGTGGTCATAAGAAAAAATGTGGAATGGGGAATGTTGTATTACATAAAGCGTGCGCTTAACCCAACCAATGACAGGTCATAAGTCCTGTAAACACCTCGATCAACCATATTCTGTTTCCAATTTGCATCTTCGTCTCTATTGAGATACAATTGATACTCTTGATAGAAGTTCATTTTAAACAATAATTAAATAAACGATGTTGATTAAAAAAAAAAAATTCACGATTTGCAGATACAAAAAAACTAACTAACTAACTAACCATCAAGCCGTCTCCTCGAAAGGGTAGGCAGAATGAATGGACTGTCACACTTTTACTGATGCGGCACTCTAGCCTTCTCTTTTCGCTCCGCGGGAGACGCGGTGTGATGGGTTGCGAACCTACAATGGATGGGGAAAACCGAATAAGGTGACACCAACCTAATCGACCAAGATATATGACATATTATATTTAAATTCAAGAATAATAAAAACAAATGTACACAAAATATTTATAAAAAAAACACGACATGTTTCGGAGGGTACCTCCATCTTCAGGTGTAAATATCTACATTTTTTCTTTTCGATAAAGATCGTCTTGTAGTATTTCTTACAGGAGTGATGTAGTCTGTCTAGCATTATTTTGTAAGTCATTATTGTTCTCAGCTATGATTATAGCATCGTCTGCATAACAGACCACATTGACAATTTGCTCTCCCATCCTATATCCCAGTTGTAGCGATTGGGTCTTAACTAACTAACTAAACATCACGCCATTTCCCCGGAGGGGTAGGCAGAGAGGATGGATTGCCACAATGCTCTGTCCTGGCATACCTCTCTGGTTCCTCCACATTCATACATCGTACCATGCACGCACGTCGATTATTTCGACTTCGAATGTGGCCGCCTTTTCATGCCATGTCATGCCATGTTTTCCTCGGTCGTCCTCGGCTTACTTTTAACCATTCTACTCTCATCCATTCGTTCCATATGTCCAAACCATCTCAGGGATCATTTTTTAATTTTATCCATGATGCAGTCATCTGCTTTACATTTCTTTCTTATTTCATCGTTCTGTATTCTGTCATACAACGTTTTCCCGCATATTGTTCTTATTGATCTCATTTCTACGGCGTTTATCTTGCTTTCATCCTACTTTTGCCAGCTCCAAGCTTCACTTCCATACATGAGGGTTGGCACTAGATCTCCATTGTGTACTGCCATCTTTGCTTCTGTGGATATATTTCTATTTGCAGTAATTATTGTTCTCAGCTATGATTATAGCATCGTCTGCATAACAGACCACATTGATAATTTGCTCACACATCCTATATCCCAGTTTTAGCGATTGGGTCTCATTTGTATATTTTTTGAAATTATGTAAGTGAATGGAACTTTATAAATAGTTATTGGAAACAAAAAATTATCAATGAAAGCGAAAACGGCCGTTCACAATGGAGTTCTGGTCCCAACCCTAATGTATGAAAGCGAAGCATGGAACTGGCAGAAGAAGGATGAGAGCAGAATAAATGCGGTAGAGATGAGGTCCCTAAGACGCATGTGTGCTCAAATGCTGATATAAGAAAGTAATGTTGAGCGGAAGAAGGTATTATGAACAAAATTATGAAAGGATCGCTGCGTTGGTTCGGACATATGGAACGCATGGATGGAGAAATAATGGTAAAGAAAGTATACGTTAATGATGTAAATGGGGTACGAAGTCGAGGCAGACCGAAGAAAACATGGCATGACCAAATTAATCAAATTTTTAAGGTTAGTCATGTTAGAAGTCGGAGGAATCGCCGTGCGTGTATGACTCGTTGTATGAATGTGGAGGAAGCCTTCGAGCGACGGCGTAATGGTAAGTTAGTTAGTGAGTTAACTAACTATCACGCCGTTTCCCCGGAGGGGTAGGCAAAGAGAATGGATCGCCACAATGCTCTATCCTGGCATACCTTTTGGGCTTCCTCTATATTCATACATCGTACCATGCACGCACGTCGATTATTCCGACTTCGAATGTGGCCGCCTTTTAGTAATTGATTAATTTGAGAGGTTTGACAGGATAGAGTAATGTGGCGGTCCATTCTCTCTGCCTACCCCTACGGGGAAACGGCGTGATGGTTTGTTTGAAACTAATACTGGAAAGAAAATCTCTTTGTAGTGAAGACTTGAAGTCTTATAAGTGAGATCAATAAATATTTTAAAAGTAAAATTTTGTACTCGTCCGCTTGATCCCTTCCTCTTTCATGTGGCGGCTCCCTTTGAACCGAAGAGGCTGTAGAAATTGGACCAATTACGGCAATTTTTAACATCTTTAAACGTCTTGTCTTGGTCAGAGGTCAAATTCCTCTCAGAGGTAAACAGCGATTGGTTCCGTTTATATTTTTCTCCCATTAGTTCCGACGTTTCTCTTTTTCACTTCCTTATTAATCAAAACTCCGAATTAAGTTCCTACTTTATCATTGAGGTCGTGATATTAAAAAATATATACTCTTCAATTTGTATTCCGATTCGCTAATAATTTATCGTATTATATAATATGTTATAAAGATTTAGCAAAAATGTTAGATAAAATCAGCTTATTATAACTATAACTCTGTTTTAAATATCACAATATATTTTGTCGCGACAGCTGTTTCGCTAACCGACGTTAGCATCGTCGGATTTCAAAATCAGCGACAAAATATTGTATAATCAATTGTGATATTTATAACAGAGTTTTATTTAAACAGTTAATTACAACGATAACAAACCATCACGCCATTTCCCCGCAGGGGTAGGCAGAGAGAATGGACCGCCACACTACTCTATCCTGACATACCTCATTAGCTTTCTCCACATTCATACAGCGAATCATACACGCACGTCGATTCTTCCGACTTCTGACATATCCATCCTTTAAAATTTGATTTATTTGGTCATGACATGTTTTCCTCGGTCTACCTTGACTACGAACTCCATTTACATTGCTAACGTTTACTTTTTTAACCATTCTTTCTTCACCCATGCGCTCCATATGTCCGAACCAACGCATCGATCCTTTCATAATTTTGTTCATAATACCTTCTTCCGCTCTACATTCCTTTCATATATCAGCATTTGAGATTCTGTCGTATATCGTTCTACCACACATACGTCTTAGGGACCTCATCTCTACCGCATTTATTCTACTCTCATCCTTCTTCTGCCAGTTCCATACATACACTGTTTTGTGAAATAAAATAAAAATTAATAATAATAAATTGGATGATTTATAGAGCGCCATTTTTATGAATTAATCATCTCAAGGGCGCTGTAGCTCCATTTTGTGAACTAGTTGAAGATACATATTTTAGTTAATGTGAAAAATTTTGGTTCGGAATATAGATTTTGTTAAAAATAAACATTTTGTTAAAAATAAAGATTTTCTTAAAAATAAACATTTAGTTATAATTAAACATTTTGTTAAAAATATTTAAAAAAAAAATTAAATGAACGTTTTGTTAAGAATAGAGTTTTTATTCTTAAATTATGAATTTTTATGAAATACTAACAGTGTTTTGTTTCTTAAAACTCATGTATTTATTTCTAACGATATTCAAGGCTAAGTCGCACGTCGGTGACGTTACGGTGCTGTTACAGTCACTTTCCAGTGTAAATGAGCCTTTTGATATAAAATTTATTCTGGCACATCACCGCCGAGCTGGACTGACTACCAGGGTCATTATTGGGGATCTTGCACGTTCCTTTATTAACATTAAAAGTAACCTCTTCGCGGTTTGGTAATACTTTGCAATTTGCAAGCCCGAACGCCCCCCTATCAAACGGTGTTTCGTAACACCCGCCTTTAATACTTTCGTCTATTTTATGCACCATCTTTGATACAGTGACGCGGTCGAGAAAGAGAAAGATTGCCATTTTTATCTCTCCTCTATCTACTACTGTCTCTATTGGTTTTTACCGCAAAGGAAATGGAAAATTTTCTCCGGAAGCTATCTTTTTTTTTTTATATGCTTTTCTAAAATAAGGGTTTTCTCTTTGCAAGATTATTCGAATAGTATTTCTCATCATTGTTCCTACCTTGTAAATCATTGACAATTGCTATATGACCAGACGTCCGGTTTTCACCGGGACTGTCCCGTTTTCAGGCAGCGTGTCCCGGTGTCCCCGAAAATAGCCTTGGGACGCCAAAATTTCCCGTTTTCACAAAGAAAAAAAAACTCGCAGTAGAATTTTTAAAAATATAAAAAACCGCGTAAATAAGAATCCTGGCGGTAGATGATTTTTCGCCAAGCTCCTCGATCCTGCGCCCTTTGCTCCAAGCAGTCCGATTTGCCCAACCTAGCCAGATCAGCCAGAACATTATTCACTAGGCGCTGTCTTGGCCTTCCTAGAGGTCTTACTCCATACGTACATGATCTTGATTGCTCTGGTCTCTTCGTGCCGAATCTCTGCCAGGCGACCGGCTCTCACGGTGCTTGGTTTAAGGGACTGCTGGGACATCGTACAGATCTCTTGGTTGGTCACCAAACTGGGTTATATTATATTAATGATAAGCGAAGCGGTGAATAAAGTATTAATGGACAAATGATCTCCATGATGACCACGCAAAAGACGGTGAGACATCAACATCTCAATAAAAGACTCCTAGAAGTAACGGGACACAGTCCTAAATAAAACTAAAGAAGAAGGTTGAGCTCACTTTTCTTACTTTAGATAATATATTATTCTCTTTTTATTAATTTTTTTTATTTAATTTTTTTTTTTGAAAACCCAATTGGGTTATATGGTTACATTTTAGATCTTACTATTAATTATGTATTGTTTCAGATATTTTTTATATTGAGTTGTAGTGAGACTCCTTGTGTCTTTTGGTAGTTCATTGTAAAGTTTCAGTCCATTGTTCAATATCCTTGATTGTCCTGTCTTAGTTCGTGCAATCGGTAAGTGATATCTGTCACAGTTCCTGGTCCAGTGTCTGTGTATGTCTGAATTTTTAGTTAATTTGTAGCTGCCGTCTGTTGTCTTTTCCATGGTCACTCTGTGTACAATTTTTAAGGTCTCATATTTGGTCAATTAATTCGGATAGAGTCGTAAACTATACGTTGATTGGATATTTTACGCCGTACGTGGCAATTATTTCGAGGCGATACTTTTCCGAACCGGTCGGTTTTCTCAATGAGGCTCTTGAATTAATGTTGAGATGATTTTTACACATTACCAATTACCGAATCATGTGCGGCCGCCGTGTGGCGTAACCCCGTACCGGTAGATATCGACCTTCTAATAAAATGCAATCCCGGTACACGACGCCTGATCATCATCCAGGGATACCCAACCATACACGGTATTATTATTATTATTATTATTGAAAGAAAGGTTGGGGCAGGCAACAAAGTGAACGGTGCACTTAAGTTGTCTTCGCAAACAAAAACCTATCCAAAAAAAACTAAAATGGCAGTGCACAATGGTGTTCTTGTACCGACCCTTGTGCATGGAAGCGAGACATCGAACTGGCAAAAGAAGGATGAAAGTAGAATAAATGCAGTAGAAATGAGATCTCTTAGACGAATGTGTATACTTTATGTATGAAGTGTCGAATCAAAATACAAAAAGTGAATGCGGTGCGAAGGATGGTGTTACGAATAAAATAATGAAAGGATCATTAAGATGGTTTGGACATATGGAAAGTATGAATTAAGAAAGAATGTTAAAAAATTATATGTTAACGATATAAATGGAATTAGAAATAGAGGAAGACCGAGGAAAACGTGGCACGATCAAATAAATCAAATATTGAATGTCGGCCATGTGAGGAGTCAGGGAAATCGACGCGCGTGCATGACGCGATGTATGAATGTTGAGGAAGCGAGAGAAATATGTCAGAAAAGAAAAGTGTGGCAGTTTATTATTTCTGCCTACTCCTTTGGTGAGACGGCGTGATGGTTAGTTATTTAGTTAGTTCTTATTATTATTCTGTTGAGTCGCTCTTTACATCATTACAGCGCGAGCCAAATCGATGAAAAGGGTATCATATTGATTCTCATGACATGTGATAGGTAGCTAGATAGACTTCCACGGCTTCTCTTTCCACTAACACTGCTTGTATACAACATTTTAATAATAATAATATGCCAACTTTTAAAGCCCCTATTTTGTGATGTTATCACCTCAAGGGCGCATTAAGACGTATTTTAAATCTCAAAATCTAAATATGAACGCTGCATCTGATATTCGCGATCGATTTGAAAGTATGAACTGAATTCTTCGCAACTGAATTATTCATCTCATTTATACGGTATTTATCCTACTAGCTTCGAACTTCACTTCCATACATAAGGGCTTTCACTAGGACTCCATTATATGTGCCATATTTGCTCTATTGGATATATTTATATTTGCAGTGATGACTTCGAGAGCGCCATTAATTTTTTCTCAGCACCGACCCTTCTTACATAGGTAACTATTTTACCTTTAACTTTTCAATCATTTAAATTTATGTTTTTTTCTTTTTGTTTTCAGGTAAGCAACTTCGCAATATTTTCTATACATCAAATCTTCTGACGTTTCCGATTGTGGTAAGTATTAATTTAAAGTATTTAATTAATTGCTTCCTCGAAATTCAAAATCATCGAAAAATAATCAATGATTTGTAATGACGGTTTTTTTTATGAATTTAAACACAGTTTCGAGTTCGTATTGCCACTTTTAAGTATATTTTTCGCGACATGTGTTGAAAATTTTACTAAATATCATAACTTAAAATCGCTGCGATGGTTTGGACATATGTAGCGCATGGATTGAGAAAGTATGGTTAAGAAAACTAACTAACTAACTAACCATCACGCCGTCTCCCCGAAGGCATCCTTCTTTTGCCAGTTCCATGCTTTGCTTCCATACATAAGGGTAGGTAGAAGAACACCATTGTGCGCTGCCATTCTAGCTTTTTTGGATAGGTTTTTGTTTGCGATGACAACTAAGAAAGAAAGATTACATTAATTATATAAATGGAGTACGGAGTCGAGGTAGACCGAAGAAAACATGGCATGACCTCAAATTTAAAAAATTGTTCATGTTAGAAGTTGTAAGAATCGACGTGCGTATATGACTCGTTGTGTGAATCTGGAGGAAGCTAAAGATGTGTGTCAGGATTGAGTAGTGTGGCGGTGCATTCTCTGCCTCCCACTGCGGAGAAACGGCGTGATGGCTTGTTTGTTTGTTTTGTAATTAGTAAATCAAATATGAGGGTATTATTTGCAAACCCGGGAAACTCCACCAACAATCAAAAGTGAGATATGAATTGGGTCTTATTCATAATACATTTGCACACTATTTTTATTGATTTTCAGTTTCAAATTCGGCTTCATTCTGAAGAATTTTGCTATTAAAATATAGGGTTTGTTGCAAACATGGCAACCTCCACTTGAGTGTTGCAAAGCTGGCAACACTCCAAAATGAAATTCATTATTTTACTTTAATTATCAACATAATGATGATTATTTCATGGCTGATTACTTTTAAAATACTAACTGGTTGAGATGAAAAAAATTAATATCTTAAAAAAGCGCATTTTATTAGCGTATCAGTTTTTCGCGATTTACTCAAAACATCTAATGTTGGAGTTTGCCAGGTTTGCAACTGAAGACTACAGGGGAAAAACAAGGAATGTCAGTAGATGTAAGGAATGTCAAAGTCTATATATTTCTTAGCAATTAGCAGTCGATTATCTGGCCATAGTCGATGACACAGATGATTTTTGAATATGAAAATTTTACTGTGGATAGATACGTACAAATGCCGCTAGATGGCATTATTACATTTATTTTGAAATTTAACTGACATTTCTTGTTTTTCCCCTGTAGTCTTCAACTAATACCCTCATATCAATTCGTAATCCTTGTAGTTTCCCATCCCGATGGTTGCCAACCCCTGAATCAAACAGCTATTCCAATCAGCCAAACACCGGCGTATCAGTTGAGATCTAAAATCAATTTATTTCGCTAATCCCGCGATGCTGTTGGCTCTCTCGTCGCTAATAGAGATATTCCACGCGCTGTTATTATATCTTGTGAAACTCACCACGAGATTGTTATTCTCTGATGATTTGATACACCATCATTCGAAGGGTACCCGTGGAAGAACGAAATCTCTCCTTGGTTGGCCACGCCTCATTACGATCGTAAAGTTAATAGTGTTCAAAGCGACATTTAAGATGGAATATTTCAGATAATATACAAGACCCGCATCTCACAATACCGAATATCAAAAAGTAAAACTAACTAACTAACTAAGCATCACGCCGTCTCCCCGAAAGGGTAGGCAGAAAGAATGGACTACCACACTTTTATCGATGCGGCACTCCATCCTTCTCTTTTCGCCCCCGCGGGAGACGCGGTGTGATGGGTTTGCGAACCTCACTGCCACCAATAGGCATCTCACACGCACATTTCGATATTCCAACGTCCACAAAATAAATCTTAAACAAATAATATTATATACAATGATATAACATCTAATAACAAAATAAATATGATATAACACATTATGTTCTTTTAGCTGGTGCACATGTTGTCAGCTGGACGATCCGGACTTTTAAAATCATAATTATAAAATTTTACAGTCCATTGTTTTGACCGAAACACTATGATACCTTAACATTTTACGCGACAGCTGTTTCGTCAACCGAAATGACGAATCATTGTGTGAATTTTGACCATCGTTTCGAAACCAAAAAAAACATTTTTTTTTGCATATAGCAAATAATCTCAAAAAATTAGAGTAATTAGAAAATTTTGAAATTTTAAAGGCATAGAAATATAAATTGAATGTTTTAAATATCTAAATTCCAACTTATTCCCCATTAGTATATAGTACATTAAAAACTTTTCCGAAATAGCTGTCGCGTAAAATAAAATACGTTTAAATTTTACAGTGTTAACGCTCGTTTTCCAAAAAAATATTCGTTGTACGTAAATTATTTTTATGCGTATTTTTTAGGAACAAGTCTATCGCGTATAGAGGGTTTAATAAGCTGTATATATAATTATGACTGTTTATAATTTGATTCACGTACAAATTTTAATTATTAAATCTTATCTATAGTGCGAGGAAAATTAATTTATAGACAGAAGTTTCATTATTGCAATGTACGCATAATTTTAATCGGTATTAAAAAAAAGATATTGAAGGTATCAAGGGAACATAATCTCGCATGTTGTATTGTATAAAATATACCGGCTCAGAATACCTGTAGTCTCCGTACAAATATGTATATACCAGGGTTTTTCAAACTGTGTTCCGCGGAATATCAGTGTTCCGCTGATTCCTAGGTAGGTGTTCCGCGACAATTTTGAATGGTTTTATACATAAACGATCTCCTCTTCTCTTCTTTCCCTTTGCCATTTCCCATCATCTGGGGTCGGCCCTCCTCGTACGAAAACGCCAAACTTTCCTATTTTGACTCATATCCACTGTCAGGTTCTCGCGTTGGAGCTCCTTTTCCATGTACGAATGTAGAGGAAGTCCGAGAGGTATGCCAGGACAGAGCATTGTGGCGATCCATCCTCTCTCCCTACCCCTCCGGAGAAATGGCGTGATGGTTAGATAGGTAGTTAGTTAAAAAAAACTAACTAACTAACGTACCATCTCTCCGAAGGGGTAGGTAGAAATTATGGACTACTTTTCCCCACTTTTCTTCAATAGTTTGGACACATGGAAAGAATGAATGAAGAAAGAATGGTAAAAAATTATATGTTAACGATGTAAATGGAACCAGAAATAAAGGAACACCGATGAAATGGTGGCACGATAAAATAAATCAAATATTGAATGTCGGCCATGTGAGGAGTCAGAGAAATAGACGCGCGTGCATGACGCGATGTATGAATGTTGATGAATCGAGAGAAATATGTCAGGAAAGAAAAATGTGGCAGTCCATTATTTCTGCCTACCCCTTCGGGAGACGGCGTGATGGTTAGTTAGTTAGTTTTTACCAACTCTTTTTCTTCATCTTCTTCTTGCTCAGCCTATTCCCTTCACTCCTGGACAAAGGCCTCCTCCATTCGCTTCCATTTCACTCTGTCCTGTGCAGGCTTCATCTAGGTTATTCCGACGTGTCTGTTCAGATCATCCTTCCACCGTAGTTGCGGTCGCCCTGACTTCTCTTTCTTAAACAGCCGTTGTCGTCCACTGCTGGACATTAGTTTAGTTAGTTAGTTAGTTTTTTTTTAAGCTGAAAATTGTATCGATTTTGATCTGAAATTTAAAAGTGTTTTACTTTCTGAAGTGTTCCATTGCAGTAAAAGTTTGGTAAACCGTGGTTTTTAACATACATAAAGTACAAGTGGTATCCACGTCTTTCATGGTACACAATTGCGTGAGCTAATACATTTTACGTATGAGCGCGCCTATGCTTGGGGGATCGCCAACGTATGTTTTCCCATTGTGTTTAAAGCGTCTTGTTCCACTGGTCCAATCGTCTTTATGATACGCGGATGCTGCTGCTAGATCATGGGATGGATGCATTTATTTAAGTCATGTGGGATGCCTTTCTATAACAGACGAATATTGTGGCTTATTCCCACTCGTTTAGATATTAAATTTCATTTATATTTTTGTAAGCTTCTTTCTCATCATATTTGATTTGGTTTTAAATCTATCTATTCTTGTTTTTGTTCACTTTTTATGAATGCATTGATATTATAACCGATATATATGGTACACATGTCAATGTAGCAATGTTAAAGAAACAAATGTGTATTATTTATAATTAATACGAAAGAAAACGGCTGTTTTATATGAGTTTTGTTTTTATAGAAGAATGTGCTTCATTGCACCCTCACTCGTCGATGTTTTCGACTACAATTTATTTAACTAACTATCTAACCATCACGCCATTTCACCGGAAGTGAAGGCAGAGAAGATGGACCCCCATACTTCTCTGTGCTGATATACCGCTCTAGATTCCTCTACATTCATAAATCCCCCTTTTAGTATTTGATTAATTTGGTCATGCCATCCTTTCCTTGGTCTTCCACGTAGTCTCTTTCCACTCACACTGCCTGTATACAACATTTTAAGCATTCTTCTCACGACCATGCCTTCCATATGTTAAAACCATCTCAGGCATCCTTTTGTAATTTTACTTACAGGTATGATGCAATCATCTGCGTTACATTTATTCCTTATTTCGTCGTTTGTTATTCTATCATATGATATCATTTTTTCGCACATTCTTCTCACTACTGCTTTTATTTTTATGATGACTTTAGACTACAACTTCTTGTTTTATAATGACTTTAAACTTCTACTTCTAATTTTATAAAGCCTTTAGATTACAACTTCTTATTTTATAATGACTTTAAACCGCCACTTCTAATTTTATAACAACTTTGGACTACTTTTTCTATATTTATAATGACTTAAGAGTACAACTTCTTGTTTTATAATGACTTAAGACTTCTACTTCTATTTTTATGATGACTTTAGACTACAAATTCTTGTTTTGTAATGACTTTAGACTTCTACTTCTTATTTTGTAATAAGTTTAGACTACTACTTCTATTTTTATGATGATTTTAGACTACAGCTTCTATTTTTATTATGCAGTTTTTAAATTATTTTAATATTATTAAATGGTTTTCCACCCCTATCGTTCTGGTGTTTCGGTCACGTCCTAGCCAGCCTAGAACTCGATGCTCTCCCATAAGCAGTATGCATGCGGCGCATTTCTCAAAGAGTCATCCCTCGAGCGAAGAGCGCCCCAAGCGTACGTGCCGGCAAATCTGAACAGCCGTGTAAAAAAAAACAATCCCCACGTAACGTGCAACACCTCTTAATCTAGTCGCTGGATATTACATTTTGCTGATGTGCCAGCTGTTTGATGTAATTCGTTCCCTCGGGACGTAAGGTCGGTCCGGGCATTTTTATCACAGCTTCGCATCTTGTGATTTCGCGTTTATGGACGCTTAGCTATATCCACTTTGCAGTCGGGGTCAGATTATTTGTTAGATTCAACTTTTAACACGTTTTTGATACCCGAATCTTTCGCTTCATTGGCTCCGTACTGTTAAAATATCGTTTTTTTGTGTCCGTATCGAATCTAGGATTTCGCTGATTCAATTTTATTAAAACCACTTTTCTGAGACTTTAATAATTTTTAAGAAAACTAATTAACGCTTCCAAATTAACGGATCACATTTAGATGGTTTGGACACATCGCACATTCTCTGAAAAACTATCACAACACAAAAAAGCAGTTCCGAGAAAAACATATTTTAATATTTTTTTTACCTTACATGAACTTACTATGTTGTAATGATAATGAATAATAAGCGTATATTGTTATTATTGTATGTGAAATTCTTCAATATATTCGTGGATTATAAAATATATTAGACGACAGAAATATTTTTTATTATTTTCATTGAAAACAAACATTTTCTGTGTTACGACAGTTTTTATGGGGATGTGCGACATGTTAATAATGAATGAATAAATAATGGTGATGAACCAACGAGCCATCCCCGGAGGGGTAGGCAGAAAAATATACTGCCACACTGTTCTGTCCTAACATATATCTCTCACTTATTTTGCATTCATACATCGTGTCATTCACGAACGTCGATTTTTTGCGAATTTAATGTTTGATTGGTTTGATCGTGCCACGCTTTTCTCGGCCTTCCTCTATGTCTAGCACCGTTCACGTTCATTTACAAATATATTTTGCACTATTTTGTCTTCATAAATACATTCCGTTTGTCTAAACCATCTTAATTATCTTTTCATTATTTTATTCATAACACTTTCATTCGCACCGCATTCATATCTTATATTTTCATTCGACACTATCATACACAGATTTTTCACACATTCGTCTAAGAGATATCATGTATATTAACAATTAATTTTAAATTATTACACTTTAAGATATGTTTTGTTCCCCTTGTTCATGAGTTATTCCCTAAATTTGTATTTTATATATTTTAAATATTGAGATTATATAGAGTGCTAAAAACTCCTACCTAGGACGGGTTAGATAGAGTCCATGGAGTTATGGAGATATCTTTCAATAGTGTGAGCGGCAGGGTGTTTACAAAAAAACTAGAAGGTTTTTTTTATGAATATAAAAAGCAAAAAAAAAAACTAACTTTAATCACCTTCGTACATTCTTGACACTAGGACTTGTAGATCGTTCATGCTGTCAGCGATTATAACAGCGTCGTCTGCATATAGCAAACAGCTGATGGACATATCGTTCATTTTCGCATTAGCGTTTATGCCAACTAATTCGTTCATACACTTGTCTCAACCCTGTAATGGTGTCTGGAAATTCCTATTTTTCTGACAAATTTTTGTTGTTATTAGAATTAAAAAACAACACCACAAACACAAACATGTCCCTTCCGTCGTTAAAATTAATTTATTTTCCTTACCTGGCGAAAACGATCGCTGTCGAAATAAAGACAAAAGTGAAAGTAGTCAAAAAAAATATCGTTTTATTTAATTATTATTCAAAATGAACATCCGTCAAGAGATTGAGGTAAAATAATTTGATTAACTTTATTTATTTTATAATATTTAATTGTATCTCAATAGAGACGAATATGTAAATTGTTTTCTGCGCACAGAATATGGTGGCCGAGGTGCTTACAGGACTTATGACCTGTCATTGGTTGGGTTGAGCGATCGCTTTTATGTTTAACAACATTCCCCCCCTTCTTACAACCACCACGTCTGACAAATTTTTGGAAGTTGTATATATGCTAGAATCCTGCGCCTGCTTTTTAGTTCACTCTACACTAGCGTCATCTATTAAGATTGGGAAACATTAAGCAGAAAACTTTATTAATGCACTGTGAATGGCTCTGCAAATCATACAGTACCTTTATTTATGTTTGTTCACGCATTTATCTCAGTGATCGCATTTCCATATCATTAGTCTACTTTACTACACAAAACATTGTGGCGGTTCGGTTGTGCGTGGCGTTTGCTTATTTCTAGATAACCCCGTATAAAACGACCATCTTGTATTCGTGGTCCAAATCTCTCAGAGACATCGGCATACCGACTCGAATGCTGGTCTAAAAATAGGTCCCACATCGCGTGACAGCGTAAACAAAAGAACACCAGACCGAGAAACAAAAGGGGACGAGATTTATTTCACCTTTTAAGCGGTACGATATCGATTGCAACAATGCGTGATCCCCGGTACTAAAGAGTCTGCCCCCTTGCGAGAGAGGACCAGGCGAAGATGTTTATCACAGAGAGGCGAGTATCGTGTGTGCTAGATGCTACTCAATCGCCGAGAGTAGAGTCCGTGGATGCGTAAATAACCTTACACGTGGAAATTATTCTTATACAAATACAGAGATTTATTGATCATTTACCAACAATCTGCAACATTAGCGTGAATGGTGAAAATTTGGAGCAAGTAGATGAGTTCGTGTATTTAGGTAGTATGTGTATATTTAGGTAGTAAAAGAGATGGGCGAAGTGGAGAGGGAAATTGAAAGAAGGGTTGGGGCAGGCAACAAAGTGAAAGAATTATTAGCATATAAATTTATTATGATTTTTGAAAAAGAAGAAATCATGACAGTCTGCAACATTAGCGTGAATGGTGAAAATTTGGAGCAAGTAGATGAGTTCGTGTATTTAGGTAGTATGTTTCCAAGAGATGGGCGAGTGGAGAGGGATATTGAATGAAGGGTTGGGGCAGGCAACAAAGTGAAAGAATTATTAGCATATAAATTTATTATGATTTTTGAAAAAGAAGAAATCATGACAGTCTGCAACATTAGCGTGAATGGTGAAAATTTGGAGCAAGTACATGAGAACGTGTATTTAGGTAGTATGTTTACAAAATATGGGCGAGTGAAGAGGTATATTGAAAGAAGGGTTGGGGCAGGCAACAAATTGAATGGTGCGCTTCAAGTTGTCATCGCAAACAAAAACCTATCCAAAAAAAGCTAGAATGGCAGTCGACAAAAGTGTTCTTCTACCGACCCTTATGTATGGCAGCGAAGCACGGAACTGGAAAAAGAATGATGAAAGTAGAATAAATGCAATAGAAATGAGATCTCTTAGACGAATGTGTCGATACTCTGTGTATGATAGAGTGTCGAATGAATATATAAGGAGTGAATGCGGTGCGAATGATGGTGTCATGAACAGAATAATGAAAGGATCATTATGATGGTTTGGACATATGGAAAGAATGAATGAAGAAAGAATGGTAAAAAAATTATATGTTAACGATGTAAATGAAATAGAGGAAGACCGAGGAAAACGTGGCACGATCAAATAAATCAAATATTGAATGTCGGCAACGTGAGGAGTCGGAGAAATCGACGCGCGTGCATGACACGATGTATGAATGTTGAGGAAGCGAGAGAAATATGTCAGGAAAGAAAAATGTGGCAGTCCATTCGATCGTCAACATCATTCGCACCGCATTCACTTCTTATATTTTTATTCGACACTCTATCATACACAGAGTGTGCATTTATTTTACTTTTATCCTTATTTTGCCAGTTTCATGCTTCGCTTTCAAACATAATGGTCCATATTTATATAATTGTCACGTTTTATTTGAACTTTCTTATTAACTGACAGTAAAACACGCAACACAAAACGTATAACATTTGCAAGGCGTATTCCGCGCCGTTTTCATCTCTTGAGTGTTGCGTGACTGTACGCATCCCGAAAGCCGTGTAATTACGTTTAATTTTCAGTCGGTCACCATGCTGGCGCTCATATAGCCGAATTTCGTAACGGATAACCCGGTCCGAGTATTTCGATTAATAATAATGTCTAATAGACAGCCCGAGACAAGAGTTGCGCCAGTTGTAGCGTGACACGCAAGTTTCTCCCACCGTGGGATACGACCAGCGGAGTAGCGGCTTGCTTACGGTCCCCCAGAGCAATGTTTTAACCTCTCCCCCTCTCTCTCTCCCTCTCTTTCTTTCCTTCTCCCTCTCTATCTCTTTCCCTCTATCTCTCTCCCTCTCCATCTCTATCTCTCTCCTTCTCCCTCTCTATCTCTCTCCCTCTCCCTCTCTATCTGTCTCCCTCTCCTTCTCTATCTCTCTCCCTCTCTCTTTCCCCCCTCTCTCCCTCTCTCTCCCTCTCTCTCCCTCTCTCTCCCTCTCTCTCCCCTTCTCTCCCCTTCTCTCTCCCTCTCTCTCTTCCTTTTTTCTTCAAATCAAATCAAATCAAATCAGTTTATTTTATCAACAGACATTACAAAATTTATTTTTAATGCATCTATTGAGAACAGGTAAATTGATATATTGTGTATAGTATACCATAGTACCAGATATGTATGGTATATCTTACAATCTCTCTCTCTCTATCTCCCTCTCACTCTTTCTCTCTCTCTCTCTCTCTCTCTCTTTCTCTCTTCTCTCTCTCTCTCTCTCTCTCTCTCTCTCTCTCTCTCTCTCTCTCTTCATCTCTCTCTCTCTCTTTTTCTCTTTCTTCCTCTCTCTCTCACCGATGGCAATACAGCCCAAATCGAGCTTTCGCCTCCCATACCAACTTCGCCTGTCCTCTGCCGGCGTCTTCCAATTAGCCAACTGGAGGAGCTGCGCCGCATCCTTCCCGACCTCATCCTCCCATCTCAGCCTGGGTCTTCCCATTCGTCTCCTTTCCACCTGGGGGGTGTCCATTCATTATTATTTTAGGGACCCGTGAGGGGACATTCTAACCTAATCTACCTAACTTACTCACTAAATAACCATCACGCTTTCACGGCCACGTGAGGAGTCGGAGAAATAAATAAAGAGTAGAACATCGTGGCAGAGTGGTATGAGCTCTGACTGTCATACCGAAGGTCCCGGGTTCGATTCCCGGCGATGACAGTGTGATTGACTCATCGTCTTTGGTCTGGAGTAGAATTCAAGTGACAATAAAATGGTGATAGATTAACTGCTATCGTCATGAGTATCAATATAATAGCTAAAATAATTTGTATACAATAATTGTGTTCAAACGCGCCCATGACACTATGTATGAATGTTGAGGAATGGAGAGAAGTATGTCAGGAAAGAAAAGCGTGGCTGTTCATTATTTCTGCCTACCCCTTCCGGGAGACGGAGTGATGGTTAGTTAGTTTAGCCATCTAAGATAAGATATCTATTCTGATATTCTCTACGACCTTCGTGGCCGAGTGGTAAGTGCATTAACTGCCACCCCGAGGGTTCGATTCCCGGCAAGGGCAGTGTGATTGTCACACTGTCTTTGGTCTGGTGTAGAATTCACGTGACAATAAAATGGCGATAGATTAGCTGCCTATCACATGTCACGAGAATCACTATGATAGCTATAATACTTTTTACATCGATTTGGCTCATGCTATCGTGATGAAAAGAGCGATTCAACAGAATAATAATAATAATAATAATAATTAGAATTTCATATTTTTTCTCTTCAATATTTTTGTTCAATGTTTTTTTCTTTTAGATTTAGAAGAGTTTTCCTATCTATCGTAGTATGTAAATTTATTATCACAACTTTCCTAGCATATAATTTGAATTATATCATCACGTTGCGATTACCAATGTTAGCATAAGATTACTAACTACCGCCATTTTACTAACAAACCACTATTTTACTAACAATGCTACTAACATGCTATTTTATGTAGTTGTCACGATACAGGCCATGCCTAGTGTGACAACTACAGTCCATAAACTTTTAAAACAAATTAATGTATAACACGTAAAAGTAAAATAAAATAAAAAATATTTCTGTTCTTTTGGTCAATGTCCAATTTCTAAGCTTAGAAAAATGTATTTAGGTACATAGGTTCCATAATGTGTTGTGTAAGTGTTGGAAAATAGCAATAATTATCATCGTATACCTCTGTCGTATCTGTACGCCACATCTTTAAATGGATTGCTCCAATAGAAAGTAGAAATGCACAATTCTCATCCCGGAATACGCTTCTGGCTTCCTCGTTTGGTCTCTTCAAACTTGTTTTTCTTGTTATTCTCTTACGAGACCGCCTTGGACAGCCTGTCTTCGGTAACTTTTGAACTATGGAAACATCATCGTACGTAACATATCTAATGTCATGTAAATTATAATTATAATGTTAATATATCTTTATGATTAGATTATCCATTTTTTTTTTTGCGGAAGCACTTTGATATTTCTACATTATTAACTGTTTAATTAAAACGCTGTTTATAATATCACAATTGATTTAATTTCTTATGATATTGTCGCGACAGTTGTTTTTCCGATAACCGATGTTAGCATCATCAGGTGTTGTACCATCATCACAATCAACTACAATCAAGAAGTGTTGATTGTAAAACCTAACTAACTAACTAACCATCACGCCGTCTCCCCGAAAGGGTAGGCAGAAAGAATGGAGTGCCACACTTTAATCGATGCGGCACTCCATCCTTTTCTTTTCGCCATCGCGAGAGACGCGGTGTGATGGGTTGCGAACCTCATCGCCACCAAAAGGCATCTCCCGCGCACACTTCGATCGTTCAACGTCTACATAATAAATCTAAAACAAACTATCTAAAATACAATGATATAAAATAAAATAACAAAAATAATTTAACACGTATTGTTATTTTAGATGGTGCACTTGTCGTCAGCTGGACGATCCAGACATTTGTGTTTATTTAATTTTTGTTCCACGTTATCCACTGTTTTTTTTAATTTACTGTAATTAGGCACTTAAAACAATCCAACACCAGCAAGAACTAAAAATATTATTGAAGAATTTATTCAAATTGTCATTGGAACAATTGAAATTTTTTTTTTAAACCTGTCAAAATTCTTTATAAAAACGATAAAACTAATATATCAGGGAGTTGGTAGAATGCTGTTGTCCTGGCTGCGGAAAATAAAAGAACGGACAGGAATGACCAAAGTTCAGAACCTGTTTCAAGTGGCGCACGACAGAGGTGCCTTTGCTGCAGTGATTGCCAACGTTTTTGAGACCTGATATGGCACTAAAAGAAGCAGAAGAATATATTTATGACTAACTAACTAACCATCAAGCCATTTCCCTGGAGGGGTAGGCAGAGAGGATGCATCGCCACAATGCTCTGTCCAGGCATACCTCTCGGGCGTCCTCTACATTCATACATCGTACCATGCACGTACGTCGATTATTCCGACTTCGAATGTGGCCGCCTTTTAGTAATTGATTAATTTGGTTTCATTTCAGTTTGGATCATGCCATGTTTTCCTCGGGCGTCCTCGGCTTCTTTTTCCACTCACGCTGCTTGTGTACAACTTTTTAACTATCCTACTCTTATCTATTCGTTCCATATATCCAAACCACCTCAGGGATCCTTTTTTAATTTTATCCATGATGCAGTCATCTGCCTTACATTTCTTTCTTATTTCATCGTTCGGTATTCTATTATACAACGTTTTCCCGCACATTCTTCTTAGTGATCTCATTTCTACGGCGTTTATCCTGCTTTCATCCTTCTTTTGCCAGCTCCAAGCTTCACTTCCTTACATGAGGGTTGGCACTAGAACTCCATTGTGTACTCTCATCTTTGCTTCTGTGGATATATTTATGATGATGTAATGTATCTTTCAGTACACGTTACTGGACTTCAACGCAAATAATATTAATGCAGTATTAAAAATGTTTATCAAACAAGGGTCCTTCTAGCCTTAGGACGTTGGAAAATTTCGTAAAAATATTCTTTATTCCAGAATTCCTTAGTCTAACTAAATAAATAAAGTTTTTTAGTTTTAATTGTTCTCATTATTTAGTCTTCAATGAAAATGGTGTGTTTTATATTATCTTTTTCTTTTTCTCGTTTTATCTAGGCATCTAGGGCCTCCTCATAAAATTTGGCAGGTTTGGACTGAATTAAAGTATTTACGGCCTGATTGACTTGCTCATGATTCATGCATTTTTTTCCATTTAAAAAATTCTGTAAGGTGATAGTCGCTAGGAGCAAGATCTGGGGAGTAGGGTGGATGAGATAAAATATAAAAATCTTTTAAACACACTCACTCTCTGATGGTGTTGAAAACAGTTTTATAGAGCGATTCAGTTGAATGTTACCCCACTGCGTGAGAGTAGGAAGCTGTAGAATCCCGTTACAATAGTTCGGTAATTAGTTTTGTTTGATACAGGAGTTGTGTGTTGACCTAATAGTGTATCCCGTGAAGGAGAATGGACCGAAGTTATCGAAGCCAAATAATTCCCGCCACAATGGGAATAAGTGGGCGGAAAAAGGACCCCTGCGTCATCCCTTTATCTGGGATAAAACGAACTAGGCATTATCTTAGATTTTCGCTCTCATTTCCTAACGCTTACACCGTTTAGTGGACCAGTTAGGTAAGCTTTTTATCAACATTTATTTCCAAATTAATGGGAAGTAAAGTTATTTCATTTAATATTATTTTTATTCGTTAATTAAACGCGATTATCATTTAAATTTATATAATAATATACTTATACTTGATGTATAATTGCAATTTTTATTGTTTCTTAAACATGGATGTAAAATCTCTTCTATTATATATTCGCTATAACTTTGTGTTGCGGATTCATTGAACACTGATTCATTTTTTTTTACTTTGTACACAACACACACATTATTACAAAAATAAAAATTATAAAAAACAAACATGTTTCAGACACAGAAGCCCTTCATCAGTGATATACTTGTATGTGTAAATATTAGTGTCTAATTACAGTTAATTTAAAAAACGGTGGGTACGTGGAATATAAATTAAATAAACACATAAGTCCGGATCGACCAGCTGACATCAAATGCCTGATCTAAAAAAACATTATGTGTTAAATTATTTTTATATATTTTTATTTTATTTTATATTATTTGTTTTAGATTTATTTTGTGGGCGTAAGACGATCGAAGTGTGCGCGGGGGATGCCTATTGGTGGCGATGAGGTTCGCAACCCATCACACCGCGTCTCTCGCGGGGGCGAAAAGAGATGAATGGAGTGCCGCATCGGTTAAAGTGTGGCAGTCCATTATTTCTGCCTACCCTTTCTGAGAGACGGCGTGATGGTTAGTTAGTTAGTAAATATTATATAAATATTACAAATATTAAAAAAAAAAAATTCATGAATATGTTCAGTTTTGACAGATATTATTATTATTTTTTAAATATCTGTCTGGTTAAAGTGTGGCAGTCCATTCTTTCTATCTTTCGCCTTTCAATAAGACCATTTCGGTAAAAGATATTTAGAAGAATATAAAAAAAACTTCTACCATGAAATATTAATAACCAAGATTAATTTCTAATTTTATAAACAAAAGGGTCTATTATTTTATCCTTCCTTTGAAACTTTCACGAGCGGGGTGGTATTAAAACATAAGTCTTAAATTACTAGAAAGTGCGACGCCTTAATGATGTCGCCATGTTAGAATTTCTTTAATGGAAATCAACACGCTCCTATTTATTTTGTTTTTCTCATTTTCTTCCTATTATTTTGTATTATTTATTTCCTAATATTCAAGTCAGTTTATTTTCACATTAAAGATTAAATGGTATGGACACATGGAAAATAATGATAAAGAAAGTATATGTAAACGGAACTAGAAATAGAGTAAGGTCGCGCGATTAAATCAGTCAAATGTTAAACGTTGCTATTACGCAATAATTCATCTAAATAAATAAATGCAAATGTGCGTTATTGTGTTTGAGATAACTCCGTAAATACTTACCAGAATGGGGTGAAACTTTCAATATTTATTAATTGTACCCCGGCGGTTTTTCTGGTATTACTTATGTTACGAAACGAGCTCTAATGAACTTTAAAAATTTATAAATT